>CM037021.1:10782277-12130952 GCA_020875875.1 Dioscorea alata
ACTATCATTATTAGTAAAACTGTTACAAAATAAAATCTCAATTTTAAATATCAATTTCAATTAGTATTGATTTTTATCCAAAATTTTGCCAAATCAATTAAAAGTGTAATAAAACTTACAAATGTTATCAAGCTTACAAACTATTCAGTACACACCAGCGCACTTGAGGTAAAGAAATCATCAGGGCGAAAGTAGCACGTTTTCTCCCGCATTTCTGATACCATAGAGGCCAAATGAAGTCAGTAGACAAAGATTTTCCGAAGTTCAAATAAAACCTTAACCTTATTATAATGGTTTAAAACCACACTTAACAATTGTCATCATAGCTTTAGAGCTATAATTTCAATTTGCTAGAAGCAGGCAGCTAATTATCTAACAATAACTGCATAAGAGTTAATCACCGACACTCGGTCATGCATTAAGAATATTAGGCTGTTGACCAGAAACTAAAACCCAGGCCCTCCAGATCCTTCAGATATAGTTCTGAGATTAATTGATTGCTGCAGGGCTGCACAAACGTGGTTATCAACACTGTTAGATATTAGTGCTGGATCACAATCAGCAATAACAATAAATGGATGACATGATGAGAATGTATGATTAAAGAGAACCATTTGAAGGGTAACCTTTATTTAAACTGCCCCAATTTTGATTTAATTAATAATAATAATAAATTAAATATTTCATATTAGCATTAATAATTTTTAAAATTAATTGCTAAATATATTTATTTAAAAAATAAAACTTTATAAAACTTTATAACACTAAGTTTATTTAACTCATTCAAATGAGTACAGCCTGTAATAAGGAAAATCAGACACCAACTGGTGTGTGAAGCCCACCGAACTTACTTGAGAAATCTGCCACATGGAACTAAACTCTACACGTAATGCAAATGATAGATGGTATCAGAAATAGTGTCGTCCTCACACTATCCAAGAGCTTCATCTTTTAAACTGCCAGAAAAGAAGCTGGGAATGAACTGTATGAATGCATTAAACCCAGAGCAGTAGTCTTCTTGATCCAATGTCCCTGTCAGGACAAAATGCTACATACTGGTGCGCAAGCACTAACTGTGACTGCAAATCTGATTCGAAAGTAAGTTCATCAGGATAGGAAGCAGTATATAATGCATTTGAGTAATTTCCAGCTGAGTTTAAGTACTTACCGGGAATAATGGATGTTAAGGAGTTACACCAAGAACATGAGCTCTTTTGATCACCACAAAGCTCACATAGGGAAGAGATGGTAGCTTTTGTATGAAAAGTTCCCTCAGAAGAAGAATGGTCAACTGTGTGTGTCCAATATATCTTGAGATCCCTCACCAAAATGCACAATGCACTGGGACATGAAATAACGTCTCCAGGTGCCAGTAAAGCATATGAAAGTGAGGAACACTTGCTTCACATCATTGTCTGGCCGCTGGTAATAGGATCAGCTTAGAAGAATTTGCATCCTTGAGCCTTGAGCTGCAGCAGTTAATAGAACTCCCTTGAATGAAAATAGCATACAGTTTGGAACAGTAAATAAGCAAATCAAAGTTCACTTGTTGTAATGATCTCCTAGCATGTTCATCCTTCTAAAATCCTTTGAAACATAAACTATATGTATGCCCAAAAATCAATTCATATGAATGTTTTAAGTACTGAATTAATTACAGCACACAAAGTCATGCCTTTGTGTAGATTTTTTCTGTGAACAGAGCTGATATCCACATACAAATGTATGAATAGAAAGAAAGGGAAGAAGTTAAACTATGCTTCATTCCAAATTCTGTGACAGACTTAAATACAGTTGGCATATTTGCACAAATTATGTCAAACTATCATAGAACTCTCCCTCCTATCCGTACTTGAGAAAAATAAGTTTTGGCGAACAATGTGAAACTATCAAACCTACAGCTATAAAGTCTTGAATCTTGCAGCAGTCTTCTTATATGATACATGTTTTTGGCTTCAAGAGGAAAAACAAACATAACTTCAAATAAAATACTCTAGTTGGTCCAAAAGAACAATTTTTTTTTAATACCTGTGGCATTGCTTAGAACATGAACAACCTGCCATTGAAAGTAATAATGTTAACCTTAACTTGGGCAAATCCATGTAAATATAAAAAACAATACAGCAACAATTTACTCCTCGCATCCTATTGGACCTTGTATATCATAGATTTGTTGCTATATTATTTACCTCAACTTGAATTATCTCACTCCCAAATGTAATGGTCAAACCATTTTCAATAGCCCTCTATTTTTATTTAATTTAAGTTGCTCACAGTCAAGCAATACTTCCAAATACTTCCATCTAATCTCATCTTTTCAAATAGAAATTCTTATATTTACTGATTTGCATCTTTGATGTACCCATTTAAAGATGCCCGACTTTTAATAGCCAAGCCTTCCACCAGACTAATTATTAGTGACATGCAATACCCTTAAAATAGAAAAGGTGATGTATAACAGATCATCCTGATGTCATTTTTTTGGGTAAATTTTTTTTATAGGGCATCAAACTATGGTACTTTTACATTTTGGGGTCCAAACTCCAATTGGAATTAAAATGGTTATCCAACTTCAATTTTATGTAACTGGATAGTCCTCCGAGAAATTCTAGCCTATTTTTGGTGATGTGATGTCGGAAAAACTCTATCAACATATGAGATGGAATTGCCAACTGGGCTAATAGTGTGTCATGTATATGCTGACAAAGAATTTCCAGCATCTACATTATCAAAAATAGACCAAAATCTCACAAGTAATCACCCAGTAAAATAAAGTTCAAGTTGGATAACCATTTTGATTCAAATTGAAGTTTAGATCTTAAATAAATAAATAAGGCTATAGTTTCGTACTCAAACAAAAAATTTGCCACATTTTTTTTATATCAGAGAGTTCAGAAAGTACTAGAATTGAAGTACATTACAAATCAAATCAAATCAAACCTAATATGTGTTTACCTGTATTTTGTGTGCAGGAATATTATTACCCTCCAAACAATCCAATCTTCAGCCACTACGAACTGAACTTTGGAACTCCTGGCCGATACTTGGAATTATTTTTTCTAGTAACCTAAATGACGCCAAAGAAGTTGGAGGGCAATTGTCTAAGAACTGTGATTGTTCATTCTCGAGAACAGCATAAGCATCTGCAAAAGCCTGTTTATTCAACATTCCAAAATATTAAAGAAAGCAATGGAACACTTAGTGAGGTAAAGATACCAACTTGACATTTTGAGAAAGAGAGAAACTGATAAATACACTTGCAACATGTATAATGTGCTTGGACCTCCTACACAAACAAGGCAAAAGCATTTTGCTACTTCTAAAACAAAAGGAGATAGATAGGAAGTAATCTATTGGCTCATTAAGAGGAAAATCTAGAAAAAGCAACTAATAAAACTTTATAATTCTGCTCAATTTAGGATAAATTTTTTGGTAGGACACCAAATTATGCCATTTTCTCATTTTAGGGTCTAAACTTCAATTTGAATCAAAATGGTTACTCAACTTCAATTTTATTATACCAAGTAATTGTTCAAAAGATTCCAGCCTTTTTTACGATGTAGATGCCAAAAATTCTCTGGACATACATGACACACTATTCGCCCAATTAGGAATTCCATCTCATTTCTTGATAGAAAATTTCCAACATCATCAGATCATCAAGAATAGACTGGATTCCCTTGGGCGACCACCCAGAGAAAACCATTTTGATTCAAATTGAAGTTTGGACCCCAAAATGAAAAAGAGTTATAGTTTGGTGCCCTATAAAAAAATTTACCCGCTCGATTTAGCATGCAAGTTGTAACAATGGATAATCATATTTGATGCTACCAGCTTACATTTAAATTTGTGGTAGAAATTTACTTTCAGTGGATAATCTCCGATCCTATTTGTTTACACAAACTGCAGCATATCAACTGCGTGGGTCTTATATCTGACCCATGGAGCAAGAGCTGCCTATATTGTTTTCATGAAACATTTGCCGAAAGCTTTATTTGAGGGGAAAAAGGTGAACAACAACAACGAAAAGAAATATATATAAAACAAAACAAACTCACATGATTAAACCAGTTGCAAAACCATCAACATAGGTGCAACCATGTACATGTTGCGATTCTTTGAAACAATAAACAAGAAGAAGCATAGTGGATGATTTTAAAGGATGAATGGTTGACCTTGATACATTGATGTATGCGAAAGCAGTTCCTCCCAACATTATTAGTGGGATAGAGTGGATCATCGATATGAACTGGATCAAAACTGTAAAGTCACATAGGAGAGTAGCCATAAAAAGATCAAAACAAAAAGCCAAAGAAGATATGTTTAAGCAGCGCAGCAACAAGTCAAGGCTTCTCTAACCTTAAACCCCTTTCTCTCTTCATATAAACCCCACTTCCTTGAATTGATATACGCATTTGACGCGGATCAAACACATTCCTACAAAAATAGACCATAAATAAGGACAATCAGATATAAAAGTGAACTGAACCAAAGGGCCCCTGTATTTCATCAATCAGCAAATATTCCATTTAAATGAACAAAGGCCATATGATAATCACATGTTGAATGTGAAACCAGATTAAAGTTATGGTTCCGTCTAAATGAACAAAGGCCATATGATTGTCACATGCTAACCACAAGAATGTTAAACCAAAAGGAAGTTATCCACCCTCACCCGAAGAAGTAGAGAAAATCCATCAAAAGGCTGCCAAGGCTCTGAGAAAGAAAAGGCAAATAAATCAAGTTGTACAGCTAAATCAGAAAAATAAACACTTGCGAAGAAAAACCAACAGTAACTCAGAAAGTTATCAATCAAATTTAGTGACTCCAATGAAGTTAGTCATATTCATCATTGATCACTTTGAAATTCAAAAAACAAATGTGCAATGCGTATCTTCTGATGTCCAGATTTTAAAATTACATACTAACTCTAAATCTATGGAGTGTAGATGGAAGATGACAACAGCAAAAAAAAAAAAAAAGGAAAAGTCAGTCATCATGAGCAGAAAACCAGTTCCAAAAATTATATAGTGTTCATATCTTCTATGATTATGAAGTTTCTAAAACCAGCTTTTTTCATCTCTTGTCTTGATAAAAAAAATTTCAATAAATCGACTTTCTATAAAGACAAGAAAGAAGTCACATTATTACCAAAAATAAAAAATTCAAGGTTGTTCCTGCTGCACAAGGATCTCTTCATACCAAAAGTATAGTAAGGCAATATAATCTTCATGTCTTCACAAAGAATTAAGTTTACAGAAGACATCAATTTAATATCAACTGAAAGTTACAAAAAACGCCAACTTGGCAAGAAAGCACTGACGAATGCTCTTCATTGGCAAAGTTTAAAATTTGAGGATTTCGACTTCCTAATTTCCCCATTTATGGCTCTCAAACAATCAGTCCAGTCTCAGTTAATTTTACTTTTGAAAATTAAGCAATGGATACTAAATCAAACATCCAACAAAATGGTAAGAATATAGATACTAAAACTCAAAATGCATAAAAATGTTATAGCACTCGCAATATTTTGCATCTCAACAGGATCATGTGTGAATAATGGTTTCAGTCAAATTATTAGCCCCCCCATCAAGCAGGTAATGTCTTATTAGCATAGTAATTTGAGAATCTAATTGAATAGAATTCCCATACTAATATATGGGTAAAATTTAATTCCCCTTCATTGAGAAAGGTACATCATTAGGATTGTTTGCGTAAGAACAGAACAAAAACAGTGTAAGACATGACAAATTAAATGACTTACCTGATTGATTGACCGTCCAATATGGTGTTCATGCTGGAGAAATCGTGTAACCAATAATACCTACACAAAGACACAAGCATGAATGCCGACTGCAAATTATAACTATATCTCTGAATATGTGAATGAGAGTAAGAGTATACAGCTGGTTGGCTAAAAGAGAAATCAAGCAATGCTCTTTTTTTTTTTAAATTGCAGGAGATGCGTTAAAAGCCAAAGGCATAATGTAAGTCGAAGAACATGTGACAAAACTGCAACATTTTCTCCTCAGATTAAGTTAAATAGACCACTGGCACAGAAAACTAGCTGATCAACAGGAATTTGTACTTTGCAAATGCAAGGTCCTACAGTAATCTAGCCCAAAGTCCAGAAGAAGTTCACTCCAATATACAGAAGTACCATGCGCTGGTGTTATATAGAAATCAATCAAGAATATTAAACCACCCAATCATTCCCATCCCATATCTGTCTTGTTTGGATATCATCATAACTTCAGCCAAAAAGTCACTCACCAAACAATATGAACTTAGGCCACCTGAGTAGGAGTCATCCAGACTACGATCAGCCAAGAACTGCTTTAGTACCAAAGCAAGCGGTATGATCGCTGGAAATTGCTGAGTGAGTTCCCCAACCTTCATATATATACTTCAAAAAATCAGCAGTTGTCATAGCCAATAACATAATAATTCTTACATCCTTATCATTGTAATGGCATGGAACTTCATAGAAGCCGCCTTTCTATGCAAAAAAAAAAAAAAATGAGCAGTACAAATATAATAATAATAAGAAGAAACTACTTTGCCCCCAATGGCTACTCTCCTTTGAGCGTGGCCCAAATGAATCTGAAGCAAAAGGAACATCAAATTGGTTCAAAGCCAACTACCGAAGAAAACAAGCAAAGAAATAAAGGAGAGACATGAGGGTTTCCTACTAAATGACCAAGTGGGTAAAGCATGCCTCAAGTATCAGTAGAACTCCATATGGCATGAAACAAACCAATGCTATAAAATAACTGCCACAGAATTTCTAATTAATTATGCACCTCATAAACAAACCAATGCTATAAAATAACTGCCACAGAAATTTCTAATTGATTATGCACCTAATCAATTTCTGGAAACCAACTAAAACTCAGGAAGGTTTAAGAAGCTTCACCTAATAACCTTCAGTAATTAATTATCAGCCATTAACTTGGCCTCTTAGTATGATAATTCAAATCAAGACATGGATGGAATTTATCAAATTACGAAAGAGTTTTCCATTAGTCCTTGCACCAAAAACTATCCCAATTGTTACCCCGTTCATGAAATAAAGACCTAGAACCAAACCTCCACCAGAAGAAACTAAATACAGTACATATTTTGGGGTGGTGAAACTAAAACTAACAGCACATTATTCCTAAATCAAATCAGAGATAGCAGTGCGCCATTGTGCTCCACAAAAGATGGGAGAAAGCATTGCTTTAACAGTTGAATGAATTTCTACCATCCAATACATGCATGCCAGAAAAATCACAGTACATTGGCTCGCCTACTAACCACAAAACCGGCTTGCTCCAATGGTTCATGAATAAAGACCCGTGAACATGAGACAGGTGAATAAACAAATAAAGAAGCAAGTTGTGCATGCACATTGAGAAGTGGTGTGTTACAAATATATCCTAGTGAAAATTGTATGAATAAGCCGTAAAGGAGGCATGTATTTCAGTGGCCCTCTGGAATATGACCAGAAAGAACGAAATGTTCGCAAGTAATCTCACCTACATAATAAATTTCACATCTACACATATATCCATATGGCACCTAAAACCCTCATATCAGGCCTTCATCAGTGGCCATCACCAGAAAGCGACAATAAAGGTTCTAAAAGTACTAGTGCTTTGTAAGGGAATGTAAGGAATTATGAACTTTGAGAGCTGCATATGCAATTAAGCAATCTTATATGAAACAAACCCAACATAGGATTGCATTATTTGTGTTACCAAGAGATGTTGAAGATAAAGGAATACCAATTCTGAAGTTTGAAGTCCAGTGTGAGACGGTGATTTAAAGCTGATATCAAGACGAATTAGCTTCACATCAATGTAATCATCCTTCATCAATTTTGATGACAAGGGCAAAGAGTTATTCTCGGAGAGAGGTTGATCAGAATGAGGACCACCCCCATGTCCAAGATGTGCATTGCTGGACCATACTTTCTGAGCATCTGAATTTGAAGAGTTTCGATTTGAAGAAATGTAATCATGAGGGACCTCAGCCACTAGATTAATAACAGGTATCTGAAAAAAATATTTTCATGAGGATACAATTAAAAAAAGGCTAGACCATACAATAAGAGATGAAGTAGAAAATGAAACAAAGGCATTACAGCTGTATTTTCTATTGTTTTTAGGGAGTCATTTCGGACCCAATCCTGATTCGCAAGATACCTAGCCGCATGCTGAAATCAATAACCGGGAGATATAAATACTCAATTACAGTAAAACCAAACTCGCAGTTAGGATTGCTTCAAAGATAATAACAGAAAAGAATAATTAGGCATAAAAGAGTCGAGCTCTACTCAAATGTGGGTCAATACATCAAAACCCACATAGCCTTCGAATAGCTGTTGGCATAACTTAAATAAAATCAGAATCCAGAATAGTATCCAATTGAAAGAAGCCTGAAACTGTTAAATGAAATTCACTTCATGCACATGCCTCAACAAATATTACTTGACCAATAAAAGACAAAGCTATAAGACAATATTCATGATTTACTGATAGATTCAAGCTGTATTACTGAATTATATCTTAAGTGAAGAACCTATGATAAATTCTGTATAAGAGAATACTTGAAAACAGATTTAAAACCTCAGAGAAATCCCAGATGTAGCATGGATTAATAAACCAAACTTCTCTTAGACAACCACCTTTCCTCATACATTTAGAGCCTCAAATAGCAATTAAAGACATAAGAAGCTTACTACGAGTTATAATACTGGCATCAATTTAAATGCAACAAAACCATCCACATATCACATCAATTTCAAGCAAGCAACAATATTTCTACATGATAAGTCTTTTACTTAATGTAAACATTTTGAATCACCTGTCATATTTTAAGTAAACATAGAACCTAAACGGCAGCAACTCACTTTAGCAGCATTTAAACCGAGTCCCAACAAAGCCCACAGTGTGTCAATCAAGCAGGTGAAGAGTTGGGACATGCAGTTCAACAAAACTGGGAATTACATGATAACACCAAGATAAATTTGCACCCAAATCATATAAAGAATGGGTATGGTCAGCAAATACAATTTTTCCCATTTGGACAAGAGCATTCAAGGAAGGACTTTTGAGTAGATATTAGAAAGATTTTGTTCGCAAGCACTTCCACTCGACATGGCCATCCAGACATCACTCCCCTATAGATTTATCACACTTTCAAGATCATGTTAACATGAGTAACAAAAAAATTGCATGAAATCTAATCCCTACAGAATCCAGGTAATGAACTAATTAAATTGGCAGAGTGTGATTTTTTTTAACCAGCTCTTTCACCCAGCATAGGCATCCCAACTTCCACCCATCAAGTTATCATGCATCCAAAACATGACAAGAAAAACAAAGAAATTGCATAAAACCTAGTCCCCAAGAAATCCAAGCAATGAGCTAATTAAATGGACTGAGTATGGAACTCCGTTTGCAGGCAATTTCACCCTCTACAGCCATCCTGACAATATCTCTACCATCAATATATCACACTTTCAGTCTATTAGAATCATGTTGATATGAAAAACAAAGCACTGAATAACATGTAGACCCTGAGGAATGTAACCCAAGTAATGAAATAATTAAATGGACTGAGTATAGAATTTTTGAACCAGTTTTATCTTGATTAAATCTACAGAACAATAACAAGCTACAGAAAATACTGCAATGACTATTCACTGAAGTATACTGCAGGTTCTACGCAACTCTATATTGTGAAGAGAAACTCCAGATCAGATACTATGCACACTTCCCTGCCAAAGGCCAGAAAACTCAATTTATTTTGCCATGGTGATGCATGAGTTATGTTCCAATTAACCTAAGGAACTGCAAATACAAATGGACTATTAGATTACTTGCTTCCTGTTTTATGGAGCTGGACTAACTTAACCAACTATGGGACAAGAAAGATCAATGTGAAAATTGTACAACCATCATGAGAAATCTTTTTCCCTTGCATTCATTTTTTTGTTTCTTCACTGCCATTATGCCTACCTGAAGACATGTTTCCTTTATGCCATTACGACCTTCCAAAATTCCAGCTTCTTTAATAGGTTCCTGAAAAGCAACTCCACTTAGATGTTTTCCAAAGATAAATGCATAACACAATTGTAAAAAACCCAGCTTTGCATGTCTTACCAAATTCCGTACTGGTGGAAGAGAAACCACAAGATCTACATCACTAGTGGGAAGAGCTAAACCAGTTGCACAAGAACCAAAAATATTGGTACGAGAACGAGGCCAAAGTACTTGAAGAGCTCGTGTGACCCTCATTACAGCCCAATTAATGTAGGGCTTCCTTGTCAGGTGCTCAGCAGATACCTTAGATTCACCATTCATGAGGAACCAGCAGTTACCTTGGAGTCAAGATGATAAGTACAAGAAAATTCACAATATATCATCTATTGTAAATCAGTGAACCCTTGGCATATCACTAATTAATAATTAAAAAAAAACTTTCTGGTAAAAAATTGCTGAAAAGAATAAAATAATCAAGCAACCTAACAAAGATCTGCAAAACTTGCTGATCTAAAGTAGTATACAGACAAGAAAGAACAAAAGTATATAACAAGGTAAACAGCTAGATATTCAAGGAACTTATAAAGCAAGGCAACAAAAAAATATCTTTCTCCATACTCCATATAGACATAACACACTAATCAGGAATTCCCTTCAAGATGAGGTGGGAAATTTATCATCTATGGCAGATAAAGATTCATAAAAGTGGGGCAAAAGGGGAATGGAACTGCGCTACCATCATTAATTAACTAATATTTTCCATTTGCAAACATCCTGAAGTGCGATGATGAATGATATCGTAAAAGTAGCTTTAAAACAATATGACATAGAATACAGAGTTGAAGAAGATATAAGGACGTGCATGTGATGGTTACAGTTAACAATGAAACAAGACAATAATACTCAAAACAGCACTTGGCACAGTCGCACAAACAACCAAATTTTCTTGCAAGACATTTTGTCCAAAAACTGAGATTTCCATATTCAATAACCCATCACCCTTTTTTCACTTTCACTATGACTACTGCTCCACATTATTTTAGTTCCCTTGCTCTTTACTCAATTCCACGCCCAACCATTAATCATGCTATACTTATCTTCTCAAGCACCAAGTTAGGATGGTGTTGTCACATCCATAAGAGGCGTTCACAGCTTGGCAACAAGTGTGAGTAAAATAAGTTATCCAAAGATAGCAATGAAGAA
Source organism: Dioscorea alata (assembly GCA_020875875.1). NCBI lineage: Eukaryota > Viridiplantae > Streptophyta > Magnoliopsida > Dioscoreales > Dioscoreaceae > Dioscorea > Dioscorea alata. The sequence continues at coordinate 10,793,512 of CM037021.1, forward strand.
TATAATCAAAGTAATTATGATGCATTTGTCACAAGGTAATATAATTGTATAAAGCAACTATGGAAGCAAGATTCCATGTATGTGTGTGAGTGTGTATGTGGTGTGTCAACTTAGAAGCACCCATCTTGGTTCCTGGGTGAAATTTTTATATATACCTCGGTAGGCAAAGGCAATAAAACAAATATGACATTCAAGAATCAAGACCAACACACCTGCTTCCAGAAAGAATCAATTTCGTCATGGAGAAGACACTGCAGAATGGATAAGGGCGTCTTATCATTAGAGTTCAACAAATCAGGAGGTTGCAGAGGCAATGCAATATCTGGCTGAAAGAAAAAATTCTCGATCAGAAATTTTGAAGAAAAAAAATTCCACAAACTTATTTCAGTGAACTTTGAGATAAAACACTGACATGTTCCTGATCACAAGCTAATTGAGAAACATTCAGCAGATGATCCTGCAGCAAGGACCCCCCAATTGATTGCACCACTGGAAAGGCAGAGATGCCCTTGTTTTCCCATGAAGGCCAAACAACTTCAGTGCTATCTATAGAAATGTGACTTTCATCTAAAGCTTCTTCACGATACCAAGTTCTCATACCCCAGTGCCTTGGGCTTGAGCTACCTGACCTGACAGTAGGGAATCCTCGCTTCCTAGATCCTCCAACAGGAGATGGTGGAGGCGGACGGGGCACTCGAGGGACCGAAAGTACCACAGGAGATGGAGGTCTTTTTATTCTGGGGGCATCTCTTATGGTGGAAGGTAAGCATGGGTTTTTATGATCATGACTTAGCATAAACTCAGATCTAGATCCCTTCCTTGCAATAGTTGGAACAATGATTGGCCGGAGCACAGGATAAGGAAGAGGGTCACCTTTTGTTCCTTCAATACTGTTAGGTGAATTATTTAATGATTTTGGATGTTTCTCATCTGTAGCATCTGAGACTGAAGGCACTGAGTTCATTGGCTTTCCGATCATATCATTCCCTGTAATAGCGTAACCTACAGCCTGATGGCCTGGTCCCAGAGAATCAAATGGAGAACAAAATGGAGCAGCAGGTGGTGAAGCCAAACCATTCGTATTGTAGGATGCAGAGATCCCAGGCATACCAACCATATCATCAATTGTTCTGTTTAGTTCTGCCTCATGCCATGCCCAAGAGCTATCTTCAGAACTATATGAAGGTGGCCGAGAAAAGCCTGCTCCAACATGTTCAGAAGTATTCCAATACATAACTCCACCACCAAAAAATTGATTATAATCTCTTGTAGAAAGTGTATGAGCATCTGATTCTTCTTCAGATAACCAATAACTATCAGTGTCATCCGTGAACTCAGACATGATTTTAGAATCATAAGCATCCATAACATCCCAAGTATGTTTCCAGTCATTTACACTAGAAGAACCATTTATTTGCATTCTATGAGAAGAAAAACCTGAGCAGAATGACGACTGCAGCCTTGAAGCATAACCAGAATCATAACTTGCCGTCACTGTCTGACTTAGTCTACTATAGCTCTTTACCATTGGAGGCCAGTCAAAACTCATGGGCAAAGCCAGGGAAGGCAATATTCTGCTACGCCCACATTCTGTTAACGAGCTTCTCACCTGGTGCCTTGGAGGAAGGAAAGACTGGTGATGATTGGGCAATTTCTGACTAACATCCAAATGTAGTCTGTCAGTCGCAGTTGGGAGATTCTGTGAATTCACAGATGCATAATGACAAGAAGCTAAGTTAGGCCACTCATGTGATGTAGAGCCACTGGAGGTAGCCACACAATAATCACTGCTATTACATTGGATAGACAAGTTTGGAGAATTAGACTCTGAGGTTGTGTCACAACGGAATCCAGACTTTTGAGGCTCATGCTCCTCTGTGGAAACATTTTCAAGACACTGCGCAGAAAGTGTAAAGCAACTGGAAGTATTTCCAGGAGTCCATTTGGGAGAAGTGGCATGGTTTCCAATTAGTTCGTTAGTGTTGTCATTGGCAACAGGTGTAAATGCTTTTTCTGAGGAGCCTTGCAACTCAATATCGCAATGTGGACAAGAAATTACACCATCAAAAGAGCAACCTGGGCTGGGATGAGGGAAATGGTTTATCTGAGCAACATTGATAGATTCAGATTCACCTGCTATATCTGGCTTATCTGAAACATTAGCAGAGCTTGATTTTGGTGATTGCTCACATCTGATAGGATCTGCCTTAAAGTGATTAGTTGAAACACTAACTGGAACAGAAAAAGTTGCCTGATCCACTTTCCCAGGATTAGAAGAGCTAGGAAATTTCTTGTTTACAGTATCAGGATTTCCATCTGACTTTGAGCAAGCCGCTTTATTCTTGGATCTTTTTCTCCCACTCTTTTTTTTAGTAACACAAACCGTGCAATCAACCAAGTGCTTGGAAGGCTCCTAGATGATAATGACAGATCAATAAAGCAAACAACATAAAAAATGGAAATATATCCAAAGATGGTTACCATGTCAGAGCCTCCTAATGGGGTCTTGCTCTCAACAGTGTCCACAACAGAAGCACTTTTTTTGGCTGATAAAGAGAGAGTATTTTGCCGTGCGCCAAGGCTGGAGCACTTATTCCCCACATATGGCGCATTGCATGCATGGTCCTGGAAGTAAAATCCTCAATATTGATAAGAGTATTTTGAGTGTGAAACTTGAGTTCACTAGATCTTGACAACAACAGACAAGAGTAGGAGTAATACCAAACTAGGTTTTTGATTTGCAGCGCTGATTACGGAGAGCTTAGCCGACGAACTAAGCCTTTTTGAATTATGGAGTTTCTTCTTTCCTTTTCGATAGGACATGCCAAATTCATCTTTATTCTTATTTTGGACAGGATTAAGCTTTGGATCACCAATTAGCTCAAGGTTTACATAATCGATGGAGACAATCATGAGAAAACCTCGGAGTTTCCTCAAGATAAAATCAGAGATAGAACTACTAGAAGTTAAGGAGCTGAAAAATATTGCCTCCTTTTCAAATTCCTCTTCCTGCAACTTTGAAAACATTAGAGATATCTCATGTATCACTGCTAATCTGTTCAAACAATCTCCCATAGGAGGTAATTTTTGATGATGAGGGAAAGACAGCATGACATCAGAACGCAAGTAGGGATTTCGCCTCATGCTCTGCCAAGAGTTTCCTGCTTGATGCCCCACAGACAAATCATCCTCAACATTAGCTGTGGTTGAGCACTTAACAACATCATTAACCTGAAGATATGCAGCAGCAATATATCAGCAGCCATTAATTTATACAACAAACTTGCTCACAAATAGAGTACAGAAGACATTAAGGTATGCATTTTGACCACAATAAGCCAATGCATAATACTTAATAATTTAATTACAGTAAATTTCACCAAAACACGGAAGTTAATAACAGAAAGCTGCCAGCAAACTTCTTTATACAAACAAAGGAACAGTGACCACTTAATCTTAGTGTAGTGAGCTTGTGGTCTTCCCAAGATGACAATCCAAGAAAGCAGCATTGGCTTCGGTGGGGAAAAAAGGCCAACCTTGCAAATTTTGATAGCAGAAAGGGATAGCAAAATGCAAAGGCTTTCCAATCAACCACATTCAATAAAAGAGCAATCACATAGCTTGAAAATTAGGGCCCTAAAGATTCATATACTACCAGTGTCATGCTAATTTGGGTCTTAGAATCTTCTAAAAGCTCATTGAAGAAAATGAGATTCAGCCTGTTATATCAACCACCAGGAGGATGCAAGGTTTTATCATGAGAACCAAACTAGACAAACATATTGTCACACTAAAGCATAAGAGATGGTAGCAAATATATGATGTGCACAATCAGACAATTGAGATCATAAGAATCAGGATTGAAAACGATAGAGGCCTGGAGATTTCACAGAGGACGACTGCCATAATAATATAGCAGTCAAAGGCTCAAAGTACACATGATGATCAATGTGAATGTAGTTGCCCATATTCCTAGTCATGAAACTTCTTTCTCACTTCAGTGCAGAAAAGAAATCAGCAGATGATAATTGTAGAGACAATGCAAAGTTACTACCAGAAATTTTGATGCCTTCCCCAAAATAGTCACCATCATGGTCCTCCTACATTCTACACCCAACCCAACCCACCAATCAATGCACCTCTTTTTCCTCCAGAACATATTAGCCGCCACACCAGCATTCGCCACAGCTGCAGCTATCTCCTTCTCCTTGACCTTTCCGACCTTCATCTTCTTCCCCTTCATAGAAGCAAGCCATGAAAGCCTCAAGGCCACCTCAATCCTATTAGCAAGAAAGGCCTCCATACTGTAATACCCCATATCCTTCAACCAATCCATCTCCACCCACGGGGCGCCCAAACCCTCCACTTCCCCTCTCAAGAACCTCCCCCCAGAGATCCCATCCATGGCCTCAACAAAACAATCCACATCCGCAACAAATTCCTCAGCAACAGTGAACGAATCCAAAGGGCAGTCAGAGATCCGCTCGGAATCATGAGTCGAGAACATCAAAACCGCGCGGGAAAGAGCAAGGAAATGTGGATTAGATGATGAGGCGCGGGCGAGGAGGCCAAGAGAGCGACGGGAGAGGAGGGACGGTAGCTCGGACGAGGACGGGAGGTCGGAGAGGAGGAAGAAGACGGAAGGGCCACGGGAGCGGAGGCGAGAGAGCATAAGGCAAAGGACGCGGAGGAAGTCGGGGTGGAGGACGGTGAGGGAAGCCCGACGATGCTGAGCAGAGAGTGAGGAGAACCATTGGAGGATGGAGGAGCGAGGACTGGACCTAGGGTTTGGAGAGGAAGAGGAGGAGTGGTATAGAGCGATGTGGGCGGCGAGGGTGTCGATGAGCTGCTGAGAATCCATGGATCATGGAAACGGAGGGGGGGGGGATGGGCGACAATGGCGTTTGGGGACCGGCAAACGGACGCTGCGGTGCTGGCTTGGGAGCGTTTGATTCGGAAGCGAAAATTGAGGAATGAGTTGGTCTCTCCGGGCATTTTGGCTTTCTTTTTTTTTTTTTTTTCTAAGCTTTGAGATTCGTGATTTGGGTGATGTCCGTATCTTTGGTTCCGACGAGTTTGATCTCGGCTTGAAAAGGTGTTAACCATGGGTATTTCTGGCATCCCAAAAATATAAAGCTAAGGGGTCACTGGGTATTGCTGTCAATTTTTGTTTTTTACTTTCAATTTCATGTTTTGAAAACAAAATTTAGAAAGCATATTTGGCATCTTATTTTTGTTTTCATAAATTTTTTACAACAATTCTCATGTTTCCAAAAAAACAAGAAACACCATTTTTATATTTTTAACTTTTTTGAAAATATTTTCAAAATTCTTTTTTCTACCATAAAGCCCTTCCTCTTCTACTCCTCTCCCTCCTTTTAAGTTTTAATTTCTTTTAATTTTAAATTTTTAAAAAATATCAATATTGTTTTACAAATTAATATTACAAATTGCCAAAAACAATCCCAAAGTTTGCAATATGCACAAAAACACCCCTTTAATTTCAATATCCATAAAAAAAACTCTTCCTTTTGAATAGAATAATTTTCAAACCCCCCAGCATGTAACGATGATTGACAGAGTTAATTTTGAATTTTTTTTATAAAATTGCCCTTGCGTGGGAAGTTGTGGCAAGTTCGACATGGTTTGACCATAATGCTCTTGGGTGCAATGATTTTTTACGCTTTTAGAGGAAGTGTCTTTTTTTTTCTGTGTAATCCCAAGAGAACACCATTACAGGCGCCGGTTATTTTTTATCATCGCCTCTTCAGCTTTTCCCTTTCCGAAGTTGTCATTATCTGTCCATCTTATAAAGAACTGTAATTTCGTTCCATTATTATCTCGAAGGAGAACTCCCGCTCAACTCTTTGGTATCTCATTAGTTTGTGCTCTAAAGTATTGAGGCGAGGTGGACACCGTTGAAGAAGTTGTGCGGTTTTCTTTTGTTTTTACATTCTGTGTGTTGTTTTTGCCCGTTTGGTTTGTAAAGTATTTCGTTAGCAAATGAGATTTTTTCGGTTTCATGGTTTGATTATTAGATGATATTGTAGTTTGTAGGGAGCTTTTTCGACTAGGATTTGTTTTTCTATTTCATCTCTGTACACGATCGAAAGCGATAATGTTGTGCTTAAGGCGATTTCTCGATTGTTATGCAATCTCATTGTGTTGTGTAATGTTTATAATGTATGTTTCCCCTTTAATTTGATATGGTTGCATTATGTAGTGTTTAATAGTATAGTTTAAGAAATGATGTTTCCATTTAAGAAATGAGGTTTCTGTTTAAGAAATAAGTTTCCGTTTAAAAATAGCTTTCCGTTTAAGGTTTCTCTTTAATGTATTGTTCTTCTTATAGGTTTGTGCTCATGGCGGCCAACCTAGTTAATGGTCAATGCTACTTGACACGGTGGTCAAGACTTTAGCTAAGTTGAAAGTTAACATGAGTGGTCAATGCTAGGAAATCATCCGAAGAACACCGTTTGCAGCATTCACTGAAATTGAAGCTTTATTCCAAGAGAGGGCCCTCCTTAATTCCCTACTGCAGAGGTATGATGACCGTACTAACTAATCAGGATCAGGGCAAGCCTGCTGAGTTTCAGACCTCAAGATGTGGCTCTCATCCTTGGGCTATGATGTGATGGAGACGCAGTCTTCTTTCAGAAGAAGAGAACATACTCTCTTTTGAACTTAAGTACTTATCGAAAACTTATGAAAGACATAGAGACTCCATCAAGAGAACACTTGACCAAATAGTTTGGTAGAGGAGAGAAGAGGAGAATTTTGTAAAGCTTCTTATGGCCTACCTCATGTGTACTATCTTCTTCCTAAACACGTCCTACTCGGTTTCCAATTGGATCGTTGACTATGTCAATGACCTACCTAGAATGGAATGATATGCATGGGCGCAAATAACACACAAGTGGCTTATGGAGGACGTTCCATAAGCGGCCGCTCGAGTGTAAGCGAGATGCGCTGGGAAGAAGATGAACACGAGGTATCTCAAAGGTTGCTCGGTTGCATTGAACATATGGTTCTACGAGCTCACCAACAGCGGCAAGAAGCTTCATTTTGGCAAGACCCCAAGGATCCTATGTTGTGGTAAAAACAGTTACCGAAAGCAAGTATCGATAGGACCCATTGATAAGTGCTTGTATTATAGTAATGCAAAACGTTATTATCTTACAATGAGCATACCTTTTATCAGATTTTATCACTAAATGGTGTGTGTTTGTATATTCTTATGCATTATAGGTTTGTGGAGCTAATTTGGAAAAGAAGAACGAAGTTAGATCATGTTCGCCGTTGTTAGGAAGTTTTCGGACCAAGTAAAGAATAAGGCACGAGCCTAGACTTGTGAGTATGTGCCAACCTCCTTTTGAGGGGCACAAAGGCAGTCACATTCACAACAAGTCTAACTCGTGTTGCTTAGGAGAACTTCACCAAGAAGGAGACTTGAAGCAATCGGCACGATTAACCATTGATTGTGTGCCCAAATCAATGGCCTCGATGAAGAACAATGGATTTGAGAGTGTTTCGGCCAGTTGCTGTACAGCACTGTAGCTTGTTACTGTAGCAAGCTACTCTTCACTTTCTGCCGAAAATCAGGATTTCAGAGAGTTCACACGGGCGTGTGGAAATTCCACACGGCTGTGTGAATTAATTTTCCAGCAAGCCAGAAACTTCACACGGGCGTGTGGAAATTCTACACGGCCGTGTGAAGTCCCGATAAGCCCAATTTTAAAGCCGCGACTCAACATTATAAAAACCCGATTTTGGAGACTTTTGAGATATCTTTTGACCTAACTTTTTCCCCAACTTCTGGAGAGTGTGGCTAGGGTTTCGGAGAGGACTTCGTGGAGGTTTGGAGCGCGTCATCGGCATCGTCACCGACATTCCGCGGCCGCACAAGACCACGGCCACACCATACGCAAGGGAGTTTTCATCAATGTTTTTAATTTGTACTTTCTTTTATACTTTGATGAACATGTATAGCTCCATGAGGAGCTAAACCCCTCGTGGGTATTCGGACTTGTAAAACCCTAGGATTATTATGTTTTTATGACATTGCTATTACGCTTTTCCATTATTGATGAATAAATTCGAGTTTCAATTTTAATTATCTTTTGCTATTGTTTTTCCTTAGCTGTGACACTAGGGTTGAGAGCAATCTAGGTTACCCTTTGGAGGTGTGACAACTCCTATAGGGTTAGACTACTTAAGATTGAAGAGGGTTGAGAGGGTGAGTCGTGAGGTAGCGAAGCGTCCCCTTTCCCCTCCGGTGTGATTTCTCCCTACCTCCGTTTTCCTTGATTTATTAGCGGTCGAGATGAGGCGTCGTAGTTTGGGGCTTAATTTAGACTAGGGTTCTTCCATCTGGACCAAAGGGTTAGAACTACATATAGGAACAGGTTTTATCACTAGGAATCCCTAGAGCTTAAAGCAATCCCACGTAGTGTTAGGCTTAGGTAGATAAACTCCCCTGGGGCTTATTTGCGCGAGCAACAGAGTGAAGGGTTGACGTGAATCCTAATGCCGGGGCATAATGTTGGGGTTAGTCACGGTTGACCTTAAGTTTGGGACCGTGTATTTAAGGATATCCTCGACTCAATTAACATCAATAGAAAAGTATAATAGCATAGTCTTGCACTAGAAGCATAAGTCCTAGAGGTAGCTTGTCCGGATACCCTATTTCATCCATTACTAGTCTTGCTCTTTTCACTTCTACTTGCATTTTCTTGTCTTCCATCTCTCTATTTAATTTCTTGTCTTTTATTCTCATTGCTTCTATAATTCACTCACCAATCTTATTATCACTTTTCGTACACCGCACAACTAAATAGCGAAATCTTGTGTTTTAAATCCCTATTCCCTGTAGATTCGACTACCCACTCACCAGGGTAAATTTTATTACTTCGACAAGCCCGTGCACTTGGGGGATACACGCAAGGGGTCCTGTCACCCATGTTGTCATCTCTCGAAGGAAAAGAGTAATAAATCATTAACTTTTGTCTGGAGTGACATTTTTGTGTATACAACTTGTTTCTATTTAAGTTTTCTTTTTATCTTTTGACAATATTGTTTTATGTTTAAAAAAGGCTTTTATTATTTAAAAATCTTTGTTCCTATTTAAGTTTTTGGGTTACCGTTTAACTATATTGGCTTGTGTTTAAAAAAAGCTTTTAGTGTTTAACATTGTCAGTTACTGTTTAAATTTTTAGGTTACCATTTAAAAATATTTGTTTGGTGTTTAACACCATTGGTTATTGTTTAACTTGAGGGATTTTACTGAGATTGTGTTGTTTACAATTGTTAGTTTTTTGAACTGGTCACCACGAACATGAATGAAGAAGTCTATGTTCGGGCCAGCAGCCACGGAGATGCCACCGGGCACGGAGGTAACATTGCTCCCGCTCCACTACTGAGAAAGAGGGATGAGAGGTCAACCTCTTCAAGGCGGCGTCAACGCCGATTCCCTTCTTTGAGCCCACCCCACGCATGACAGTCTCGGCATCAAGCAAGCCCCCGAGGCCAACAGCCGACGACGTTACTGCAAGTCTATTACAGGCATGCGAAATACTGACTCAAGAGTTCCCCTGACTTGTTGCTCGGATGGAGGAGTTGGAGTCACGTGTATAGTCCAATACGATGTCTCTTCCTTCGCCGGCTGACATTCATACCAGTTCAAATAGCCCAGATGCTACTGACACAACCCCGACATTTGCCGATGACAATGTCATTAGCATGGCTATCCGAAGAGGCCTGCATTGGAAGAGGCTTGTTTCTCGAAGAAAACTAACAATGTCTCTCCCTCCGCCAGTTGATGTGGAGCCAACAGTAGCACCATTCACGGTTGAACCAACAACGGAAGAGGCAACGTCTGAGGAAATAAGCCCAACAGTGGCTCCGTCGCCTACAGTGGATGAGTCTCCGATTGATGATGTCGTCTCAGCCGATGTTGACGAGCTCATTGAATCCCTTGCCAATGAAATCCCTGTCTCAAAGGAACCGGTAGACAACAGTGCGCATCAAAGAAAAACACATTCCCAAACCAACATGAAGTAGCAACTACCGCCGGTGAGCGAACAGGAAACGTCAACGAATAACACATCACCCAAAAGACCGTTACCGGGAGTCGAAGATGTGTCGGCTATTCCCAGTGATGAACCCTATGGCGATATTGAAGAACCTAAAGACGCTGCTAACGATGTGCAAGGAAATGTGAACCAAGAAACAAGGACTACTGACATTGACAGTACAGTTCTTGCATATCAACAATTTGAGGAAGTATGGAAGAATTTTCTTCCAAAGAAGAATAGATATGTCGGATACATGCGCCTTGACAAATTCGAGAAGGAGATAATAAGGATCTTCCTGAACTGCTGGATGGACTAGTAAGTATAAAATATTTATGCTATCATTTAAATTTACATAGTTTCCGCTTAAGTATTTATGTTATCATTTAAATATTTGTGATATCATTTAAATGTATGTGTTACCATTTAAGAAATATAGTCTCCATTCAAGTTTTGTTGTTATCATTTAAATTTATATTGTTTCCGCTTAACTACTTATGTTATCATTTAAATGTGTGTGTTACTATTTAATATCAGGACTGTCGTCTGGAAGAATGATTTTGTTAACATGACATGAGGCAGCGTGTTTACGTTGTTGGACGGGAAAAAAATGGTCACGGACGACGTCATGGACGTTTTCGTATGCATCATACAAAAGTCAGTAAAGAGAGTTCCATACCCATATAAGAAGCACGCTTCCATCACACATCCAATGACACTATTTATGTCGAAATAGGAAAACGCATCTAAGATGACTCTCACTATGATCGGCGATGCTGCGCCGAACTTGCATGATCTTGACATCGCCATTTTGCCAATAATTCTTAATGGTCATTTCCATGTCCTTGTTCTGGACAACGACAAACAAGAGTACATATATTACTCTTCATGCCAGAGTAAGGAATACGACAAAGATGCCAAGATGGAGTTTGGCAAGACGATGACGACCTAGTACCCCTGATTCACGACAGGGACTCTCCAGGACAAAAACGAGGAAGTGTCGACTATGTAGTGTATGTGATGTGGTTCATTGAGTAGACACTTGATGATAAAAAGCTACGGCCATCGTATACTGACGTCCCTTACTTAAGACTGAAGTATGGCACACACATACTTATGAAAGGGAGCGCAACAGGCGTTAGTGAGAAAGCCAATACAACAAATGGACCGCAAAAAGTTTAAGTTTGTTTGTAATTATAATGTACACTTGCTAACTTAAATTCTTTTTCATGAACTTATTAATTTTTTCATGTAAATATTATTGTCTACATATAATAAAGAACGACTGTTTGTATGCTTCACAGTCTTTGTTTAACCAACAATATTTCTGTTTAAAAAATTATGTTTAAGTTTAAAAAAGTGCTTAACTATTGTTATTTCTATTTAAAGAAGTACGAATGGCCAGGATTAATTAGTCTTTATACCAAGGATTAAGTTGTCACGTAAATATTGGTTTTCTATTTAAATATTAATCTTTTCATTTAAATATCAATGTTTTTGTTTAACACACAATGTTTATGTTTAAATATCAATGTTTCCGTTTAAAAGACAAAGTCTCTGTTTAAAGATCAAAGATTAACACGTAAATAAGTTTGTTTTTGTTTAAATTTGTTTCATTTACAATGCCTAGTCCGTAACAGTTTCATTACAAGATCTATGATTGTGACCGGACGTATGGCAGCGGCTGCAACGTAACTCGCGAACCTCGGATGCTTGTGACTCGATTCTCTTCCATCTAGGATGCCCAGGTTGCCTTCTCGTGATAGTCGGATGTAGACACAGTTCTCGATTGTCGTCCGTAGGCTTGTCATGGTCGGGTATGGGGAAAATAGCTTCCTTATACGCCAATTTGTAATTATCGACGGTGAAGTAGCTGCTTATAAATCGATGAACGTTGGTGTCTGTCTGCATTATTGCAACGCAAGCGTGTTTACACGGAAGACCATAAACTTGCCACCTACGACATGAGCAACTTTTACCCGATAGATTTACGGAGTTGTTGCAATGGTCAATCACTTCATAACGATCATCGACACAACGACCAACATGAAGATTTCAGCCTTCCACAATAAGTTCCTCTACCTTCTTATGTATGTTTGGGCATAAGTAGGTTTCCCATTTAGTTGCTTGCTCATGGCGGATGCAAAACATGCGTATCAGCTTAAACTTGTATGACATAGAACACGTATAGTTAAAAACTGTTAAGCTAAGACACTGAAATTTAACCATAAACAAATATTTTTAAATGATAACAAAGGATATTAAGTGAAGACCCTGATATTTAAACATAAAGGATGTTATTTAAACATAAACAAAATAAATTTAACTGATAAGAACCATTTTTAAGTGTTAAATAAAATCAACATTCAAATACTATATGGAATCGACCATTTTCATCACTGGTAAATGCCAAGCTTCTTTGATCCATGCATTGAACGACTTTGCGACATTTGAATACATCTCGCCCCAATGTTCACCTTTGAACAGATAATTTGACTTATGTGACACATTTGATTTGTGAAGCAACCAGTGATAGGCTTCAGGTGATGTGGCCTATAGTTCATTCACCGAATCATCAAATTCTTTAGCCGTGGATGCCCACACAATACGAAACTATATGGACCAGCACTTCACCTTCAATGTCTTCTCAAGTCTAACATTGGCTTTCATAAAATTGCTCTCCAAGTGTCGAAGACAGTATCCATGTGAGGAAAAAGGAAAGACCTTCGCAATGGTATTCACAAGGCCCTTAAACTTGTCTGACACAAATGTAATAATCTCTTTATAATCTCCGTCATCGTATAAAGTATCACCTAACTTTGAAATGAACCACGTTCAATTGGCATCGGTCTCATTGTCGACAATATCGAATGCCACTTGGGAAAAAACTATTATTTCCATCTTTTCCTGTGACACCCAATAGAGTACCCTGATACTTTCCAAGGAGGTGGGTACCATCGAGAAACAGCAGCGGCCTGCAACCCCTCTTGAATCCCATGATACACGCATGGAAAGAAAAGAATGCACATTTAAAACGCTCACCGTCTCTTTCCACAATCGCAATGCTATTGGGGGTTGTCTCAACCACCTTATCCACGTACTAAAGCAACTAATCGTAGCTGGAGATGTCTCTGCCATCAAGGATCACCCCGGCATACTCTTTACCCAAACAAGCTTTCTTGTATGAAATGTGGACACCATGTTCCCATAACATGTCCTTCTGAATGTTGATGGCCTTGTACAAGGGCTGATCGTTAAGCTTCTGAATGACTCGTACATTTATACATTTTTGTACACTTTTGGATGTGACACAGATCTAATTCCATAATCGCAAGTGTGTGACAGGTGCATTGTCTTGATTTTGAAAGTATTCTTATTAAATTCCTTTGATGCATGAAGATGCCATGGACAACCAACTGTAGCGCATTCTACAGTCACATGGTGTTTTTCATTCTTTATAAATTTGAAGTCAAACTTGCGTTTGATTGTAAAATTTCAAAATGCATATATGAAATGGTCAATGCCTAGAAAACATTGTCCGATATCTAACGACAACACCTCAGATTGATCTGAAGAGGAAGGAAGGCATACCACACCATCAGGGTCGCCATGAGATGAAACAGATACACTCGCAGAATCTGAATTCCTGCCAACACTTCAGTTTAAATGGAAAGCATTAGTTTTTAAACGAAAACGTAAAAGTTTAATGAAAACTAGAGAATTTAAGCTGAACAATAAAATTTTAAACGGAAACTAAAAAATTTAATCGAAAAAAGAACATTTTTAAACGGAAACTGAATAACTTTAAATGGAAACTGGGATGGGACATGGATAACAATGCAAAACTTATGGTTTTGCTTTGTTTTAAGTGGAAACTAGAATAATTAAGCGAAAACATATTCTTTTAAGTGGAAACTGGGATAATTAAGCAATAATTAACTTCTACAACTATGTAAACATAAAACATAAAGGAGAAAACTTTACAAAGAGAATAAATCATTTTCAGTAGGGTGCGACAATGGCACATCATCTGTCTCAACCACTAGATCGACTGCAGTGCATTTGAAGAGGGAGTACACTTGACACATGTGTTGGAAGTCAACCTTGTTTTCTATTGGACAAACCATTTTATATCCATCGGGTGTAACAAACTTCACTCTGACACGGGAAACATCGAGACCCTATCGCTTACATATATCCGCTAACAATGATTCCTAAGAAGTCAATGCCGTGAACACTAGCACTCGTTCATCCTCATTGTATCTAGCAATAGTACAAAAACTCTTCATAATAAACCTGCATTTTTATAAATTGTTACTCTCTCTCTCTCTCTCACAAGATGATCAAAGTGAGGGCAAGCAAGAGATTCTCACCTTATCAGGCAACCGGTAGAACTCAAATCGAACAGACTAGGAACGGCCAACAATCCAAGGTCTTCCAAACTTTGTTTAAGAAAAAGCAAACATGAATGCAAAAAAAAAAAAAAAAAAAAAATGCAAAAAGGCATGAAAAAAGGTTTGACATGATGTGATTGAGAGGTATTTTTCCCACCATTTTCAAGGGCAAAGATGGAATTTCACGACATGGACCCAGTCCGAGAGACTTGAAGGGGGCAAAAAGGAAGTGAAATAATAATGCAAGGGGTGTTCGGGGTGTTCAAAACTTGTAGGGGCTGTTTGGAAAGTTTTGAAATTTCTAAGGGGTAAACAATAATTTTCCCTTAATATTAATAATTTTAAAAAATATTTTTTTTAGAAAAATATTTATAAAAATTTATTGTCTGGGCTTGATATTTTACAAACTAGTTGATATAGAATAAAAATTATATTTTTAGAAAGTGTTTGTGAATATTACTGTTTGACCTTTGATTTTTTATAAACTAGGATATAACAAATAAAATACATATATGTATATATATAGTTTGAAAAAATATTTGTGAAAATCTATTGTTTGAGTGTTATTCGAATAATTTCACTGTTATTCAGAACACTGATATGTTACATAGATAACGGTTGGTTATGGCTGTCTAGGAGCAGTAGTGTATAAGTGCAAGATTGGTCAAGACTCAAGAGTAAGGGTAATATGTAAAGATATCATATGTAAGATAAGGTTTGTATAGATGTTGAGTAGGGTGGAAAAGGTGTAGAGACTGTAGCTATTATAGATTAGGTGTAAAATATAATCTAATTTTTATTTTGTCAAATTCAGCTGGAATCTACTTCAGTTCACAAGCAAAAGTAATTTCTGTTGAGAGGCTTAAGAGGATTGCCATGCTTGAGTAAGTTTTTGCAAAGGCTCTTCTTGACTACTTTGATAGCCATTTCTTGTGATGCTCAGCCATAAATAATTAACATGCCTTGCTTTTCTTTTTAATTACTGGCATTTTATGAATAATTTATATTTGTTACATTTCAAGAAAAAAGGGCCACCTTGAAGGGCTAATAAGATCAATTTGTAATCTTCCTTATGCTTTCTTTTGAACTCATTGGCATTAAGAACCAATTGTTAGTGTAAACATAAAATAGTTTTGATGTGCATGGGTGTGCAGTAAAATAACATATGAGACAAGATGATTTAGATTTATGCCAAAACTCCAAGTTCCCATTCCTGGAAGCAGAAGTCTCTACATGAAATTTTGGATTTTTTTTTTCCAGTTTAATGTGATCTATTTCTAACAACTTGCCCTTGACTTTTTTGCTTAGATAATTCAAAAGCACTGTATTAAGAATTTGTGTTTTTGGTGTAGCATTAGTTAATTCGTGTTTGATATTACCTTATTAGTCATTTTTTTTATTTTTTTGCTTTTCAATTCAAAAATCAATCTGAATATCATTTATTTATTTTGGACTACATGTATATATAGAATATAGTTTAGGAAAAGTGTTTATTCTCTAAACATGCCAATGGATAAGAACTGAGCTTGGCTTTTAGAACAAGTAGTTTTATGTTTTCATTTTCATGGGGCTCACGAAAATTTATTTCGGCTTTCTTTTATGTGTCATGGTCTTGTTTGTACCATTTTGTGTTGTGTTCTTTGAACTATGATTTGTAGTGCTTTTGTTCAGCATCTAATATTTGTTCATTATTTTTATTGCAGAGTTAGTTTTCTTGAACATGAAAGGGAGTTACAAAGCCAAAAGGAGAACTTTTTTGTTAACAAAATTTCTCATATATTACCAATAGAGACAACTCTTGTGTATAATTCTTCTCAAATATGGGAATCCTCCCTTGCATATTGTTGCTTGGTTTGAAAATTTTGTTATTAATCAAAATACATTGCAATTTAGTTCTTAACTTGTCAATCAAAGTCAATGACATTGAAATTAGCATATTTTTTAATGTATTAAAAGATTCATGTTTTTGATTTACAGGTTAAACAAATTTATTTATTATTAGTAGGAAAATAAATCAATATTTAATTTAATTTAATTAATGAACAAATTTATAGGTGGTTATAACCGCCTCTAAAAGTATAAATATTTAAGAAATTATTAGCTATAGAGGTGATTATAACCGCTTTTACCACCTTTAATTTTTAGAATAGTTATAGAGGTGGTTATAATCGCCTCTAAAACTATAATTATTAAAATTTTAATTGTAGAGGCGGTTATAACTGCCTCTAAAGCTATAACTAGAGTTTTAAAATTTTAATTGTAAAGGCGGTTATAACCGCTTCTAAAACTATAACTAGAGTTTTAAAATTTTAATTGTAGAAGCGGTTATAAGCGCTTCTAAAACTATAACCAGAGTTTTAAAATTTAATTGTAGAGGTGGTTATAACAGTAAATTATCTTTCTAGGCGGTTATAACCGCCTCTAAAAACCGCTTCCTTAGCTATTAATTTACCACAACGGTACGTTGTATCAAACTGGCTTTAAACTCTAAAGCCGGCTTGATACGAACCGATTTAGAGGCGGGTGAAAAATTCACCACTAAAGCTACAGAGGCGGTTTGAACCGCTTCTATAGGTGTTGAAAACCGCCTCTATAGCTCTTCTTTAGTGTAGTGAATGCTTCCACTAATTCACCAGCTTAAAGGGATTTCATGTGTGCAATGGGTAAAGTCCTCTCATCATCCTTGGAGACTATTGAGGGAATCCATTACATGAAATGAACATGTGGTCTTCATGTGTCCTAACTCCTAGCAAATGCCACAAGACCTACCTAGTTACTAATGCTTGTGTAATTCACCTGACATGAAGTTCTTATTTAGGGTCATGGGGTCACAAACTTGCAACTGTGGATTGCTGTAGCCCTTAATCATTAAAGTTAGGTTTATTGCCACCAACTTGATGGTTAAGTTATATATATATATATATATATATATATATATATATATATATATATATATATATATATATATATCTTGATTTAATCTTTTGAAATCCACACTTGTCTACAATGTGTGATGCTGCAAAGGCTCCTATACTTGGTAGTTAATTATTCAAACCATACGTATTGGACCATCTACTTTGCCTTGTGCATCTAGGTATCTACTAAAATTTTCTTTCATGAAGTTCGACATTGAAAAGAATGTAAAATTATGCAACATCATTAGTACACTAGTTAACTTACAAATAGAAAATTGATGCTTACATGGAAATCCACAAGGCTCAATCATTTGGCATCCACATCGCATCTCCTCATTGGTCTTATTTTATGTGATCTTTATAATATGGCTCAGACAATTCCACTTACACATAGAATGCATCTAGATATCATTATTTATTATGACATCACCGATTAAAGGTATGTTAACTCTATAAATAACACAAATTGGAACACCCTGCATGAGGTAGTATTGTATATATTTGCCGCTTTGGTTTTGTAGTCCCTTAAAGCATGCATATATTTCTTATTTTTAATATGTGGATTAATGATCAGAATTGATTGTTGCATCTCTTGTCTAACTTAACTCGTGCTTGTTATCTTCCATGAAGTCATTTAACTTTTATTGCCTTACAACCAAGTGAGGAATGAGCAAATGGATACCATTGCATCTAGAGGTCATTCTTAACCCTCCAAAGAAGCATCCCTTTAAATAGGCCTTCACCCACATGCGTAGATTGTTATAGTCTTATTGACTTAATGATACATTGTGTTGGGATGCACTAATCCACAAGTGTATAGGTCATCAAGTAATAGTATCTGTGTGAGTAAAGTTGTCAAATCCACAGGTACTGAAGATCACTAGTACCAACTCTATCTTTGTTATCTAGCTAAGAATCAAATTGTCAAGGAGTGAATTGATTTAAGATCCTTAAGAACTAAAGTCGAGGTTTCGAGGAAGTGATTAATAAATCAACAGAATGAGGTACTCGGATAAGACTGCACTTGGGATTAATGAATTAAAGTAATTGAAATTAGCATAGATTAAACCCTAATATTGTTGGACGTAAGATATTCAAGAATGTATTGAGAACTTTCTCGAGACGCCTCAATGCCTAATCCTATACTATGGTAGAATTGAATCTCTTCTAATTCCACTTTTATATGATTGCAATGAGATCTGGAAAACTCCTATTTAAAAATTGTTTTCATCAATAGGTAATTCTAACGAAATGAATCTCTCAATATCAATCACACAATCAAAATGAAATAGCCACTCTCGTTATGCTAAATCAACAAGATAAAAACATAGATGAACTCAACAATCCAAACGAAATCTATATTAAAAGCCATATAATAGTGTAAATATCCCAAGCTACATCAAATCTGAATACCTAAGGAAGCTAGCCCTCCATTGGGATGATGTTCATCTCAAGACAAGGAAAGTAACCCAAGAGCAAACTCCATGAAAGAAAAAGCCCTTCTCAATGTCTTCAACAATGGCATCGATGTGAGCCATATCATCTCGAAGGATCGCACTCTGGTAACTCACTCAAACTTCCTCTTCTTCGTTGACCTTGTGATAAGTGCCAAAATACATCATGTTTTAGCTATGATGTTCTTGTACATTCATGCAACTTATGTGTATTTTCGATGAGTTTTTGCGCACTTGATGTTTTATTTTCATTTCAGGGTTTCGAGGACCAAGTGCGCAAGTTTCGACCGTATTCGTGTCATTCCGGGGAAGATTGAAGAAGAAACGAAGAGTTGGAGCACCCTGGAAGCCGACGCGCCGCACACGGACACATTTTTCTCGGCCGTGTGCGGCCACTGTGCGGCCCGCACAGTGGCCGCACAAGGGAGACAGAGAGGTGTGCGGCCAGTGTGCGGCCCGCACACTGGCCGCACAGCACAGCCAGAAGGCTGTGCGGGCACTGTGCGGCCCGCACAGTGCCCGCACACCTTCGGGCTATATATGCTTGTTCTGAAGAGTTTTTGAGAGAGATTGGGTTCTCATCCGGCCTCCACTTGTCCTAGACTTCATTTCACCATTTCTTGAGGGATTTTGGAAGGATTTTCGGCTAGATTCGAAGGAGAGAAGAAGGGGAAGACGTTGAGAAGCTTCATAGGGCTCGCCGGCGCGGATCCGACGAGCTACGCCATCAACCCTAGTCGACATCTTCGAGGGGGTTTTTCTTGTTTTTATTGGATGGAATTGTTGTATGATGAGCTCCTTAGTTTTGTGATGTTGAACTAAACCTCCCAAGGCCGCCGGGCTCCCGGTGAACCTTGGGAGGAGACTTTGTATGAATGACCTATATTTTGCCTTAAATGAATGTGTTAGTTTGATTGTTTGGTTTTAATTCATCATCATGTTGTTCATTCTACAATGGATGGATTCCGTAGAATTGATTTTGAATGATACTTGTTTGGCGGGATGCTAGCTTGTATTAGGTCCTTTGATGAGTTAAAGAGGGTAACATGTATTAATACACCGGAGGTTCCGGGTGTTAATAGCCTCCCGCGCGATTAGGGTTAATTTAGCCGAGAGCGTGCATTAGATTAACCCTAATCAAGACTCCTTGTTCTCATTGACATCGTAGGGGTATTTTCTGGATAGAGAAACCCGTACTGGATTAGGGCTACACTACGGAGGTTCCGGGGTAGTCGACATCCGAGTCTAGCGGACCGAAACCAAGCCAACCCTAGTTTTATAATTATCTTGGTCATTCGTATTTAGTCTTCTCCCGGGGGAATCCTCGCCCGAGGCCTTCCGTAATTATTGGATTCTTCATCTCTATTTTATTCCGGATTGAGTTTTATCTTATTTGCATTTCTTTACTTGTTTTTATTATTTTAATATTGCTTCAACCCTGTTTCGATCGACTAGAAAGTGACTCCTAGGAGGAAGTAATAGCAGATCTTGGGGCCCTTGGGAATACGACCCTCTTGTGTTTGCACGAGAGGTTATTACTTGACGACCCGTGCACTTGCGGCCGGGGAGTCGCGTGCTCGCTTCTTTAGCGTGTCGCGCGGTGACTCATCAAGTTTTTGGCGCCGCTGCCGGGGAGCATCCGAGAATTCTAGGAAAACTTTTGGATCATTGCTCTAGTCATTTCGCTTTCATTTGTAATTATCCATCTTTTATTGTTTTTGTTTTCGTCATTTTTATATATTCACTAATATCTCTTTTGTCTTTTGTTTTCTCAGGCGTTCTGTGCATGACTCGTGCAAACCCCACTGGGTTTGTAGAGCCGAACGAAGAAATTGAACGCGTCATACACCAACGGTTGAGAGAAACTCAAGTGGGTTCCTCCTCGGGATCAATTGCTGCACCTGAATCAGTTCCTATAGCTATGGCCGAAGAGAGAAGAACTTTGTCTGACTATGAGAGGCCACAGTTTACTGGGGGAGGGTTTAGTGTGCAAGCTCCGGCTGCCAGTGCAAGTAATTTTGATTTGGCTAGACCAATCGGCATGATACAGAATTCAGTGCAGTTCGATGGCTTGGCCGATGAGGACCCGAATGAGCACCTATCCCGATTCCTCCAAATGTGCTCAACTTTCAAAGTCAATGGCCTATCTGATGATGCAGCTAGACTCCGTCTTTTCCCATTCAGTTTGCGGGGCGCCGCTTACAGGTGGCTCACATCACTCGCCCCGGGTTCCATAAAGACATGGGAGGAGATGGTAAACAAGTTTATGGGCCGCTATTTTCCTCCAAGCAAGGCTGCTAGATTAAGGCAAGAGATCTCGGCCTTCAGTCAAAGAGATTCCGAAACCCTCTTTGAAGCTCATGAGAGATTTAAAGACCTCTTGAGAAAATGCCCACATCATGGTTTTGAAGCTTGGATGCGAATACAGATACTGTATAATGGCTTGAGCTACCAGAATCGTCAACTCATTGATGCCGCAGCCGGTGGATCCTTGAGTAGCAAATACCCCGAAGATGCCGAAGAATTAATTGAGAACATGGCACGAAATGAATCACATTGGGGTTCAAGGGCAAAACTGACTCAAGCTCGAGGGGTTCATGAAATCGACAGTAAAACCGCTCAAGATGCGAAGCTCGAAGCACTAGTGAAGCAAGTGAGTTTGCTTATGTCCGAAAGAACCGAGCGTTCGAGCACAAGTGTCAAGCAAGTGATGAATTGTGGAACTTGTGGAGGGGGGTATGATGTTGCTAGTTGCCCCATTTCAGTCCCCGATGTCACCCCACTCGAACATGTTGACTATGTGAATCAGGGGCAAAAATTTCAAGGAAACCCCTATGGTGGAACATACAACCCCGGGTGGAGAAATCACCCAAATTTCAATTGGGGAAATCAAGGCCAACAAAAATTTACGCAACCACCAGGGTTTCAGGCACAATCATCACAAGCACCTTCAACGGAAAGGAAATTCACTACTGAGGATGTCCTAGCTAAATACATGCAAATCACCGATGCAAGGTTGAACACACTTGAGACAACAGTGAGGAATATGCAAGCTTCAATCCAGGGCATCGAAAAACACTTGGGACAGATCGCGGCATCCATGGCGGAAAGAACACCGGGTAGTCTCCCTAGCAACACTGAGACTAACCCACGAGAACATGTGCAAGCTATCACTTTGAGGAGTGGTAGAGAGGTTGAGGTTCGGCCGACTCCTAGGCCAATTGATAACAAGGAAAAGAACGTGGTGAGAGGCACTTCCTCCGTAGGTGGGGATGAAGCTAATGACAGCCATGACAATTCAATTAAACCTCAAAACAAAGAGAAAAAATTGCTAGAGCACCAACCGAAGGTCCCCTATCCGGCAAGGCTCAATCGGGACAAGGAGGACACTCAATTCAAAAAATTTTTGGAGATGATCAAGCAACTTCACATCAATCTTCCACTTGTAGAGGCCTTTTCTCAAATGCCAAAATATGCCAAGTTTATGAAGGAGTTGCTTACAAACAGGAAGAAACTTGAAGAAGCATCTACGGTGTCTCTAGGGGAGAGTTGTTCGGCAATTCTCCAAAGCAAATTGCCCAAAAAAATCAAAGACCCGGGTGGTCTAATTGTGGAGTGTCATTTTGGGGACTCGCTTGTAGAGAAAGCCCTTGCCGATTCCGGTGCAAGCATAAATGTTATGCCCTACAAGCTTTTCTTAAAACTGGGCCTTCAAGACTTAGAGCCGACGCGGATCACCATACAACTTGCGGACCGAACTGTTAGACGCCCGCGTGGCATTGTGAGCGATGTGATTGTGAAAGTTGGTGGTCTAGTTTTTCCGGCTGATTTTGTCATTCTTGATGTTGATGATGCTACTGAGGTCCCCATCATACTCGGCCGGCCCTTCCTTGCCACATCCCGTGCCCTGCTGGATATTCAAGACGGGAAAATGACCTTGCGGGCCGGGAATGAAGAAGCCACTTTTAAAATTCCCGAGGCAATGAAACACCCCAAGGAGCTTGATGACACTTCTTATGCACTCGATGATACAGAATTACTAGTTCAAGATTGTGTGCATGAAGTCCTTATGATGACCCCCCTTGATGAATTCTTACAAGATGTTGTTATTGAGGAGGATGAGACACAAAAGAAGGCACAAGAAGACCCTCCTCATATATTTCCGGATAAGTCACAAGGGAGAAGTAAAGGAGAGCGCTCGTGGAAGCGAGCATGGAAAAAAATAACTCCCAAGGTCAACAAAGCAAACAAGAATTCTCATGACGAGGTACACACAGCATGTTTCGTCGACCTAGGTGTGCACAACATCGATTCCCTCCTCTCCTTGAATTTGCCGGCTGGATCATCATTTGCATCCATTGGAACTTCAGGTAAAACTTTTTCTTTTAAACCACCATGAGTTGAGAAACTTGAACGTCAGGCTCGTGACGCTAAACAAGCGCTTGTGGGAGGCACCCCATGAATTTTTACAATTCCGTACTTTTCAATTTTCGTATTTTTGGTCATGCTATGTTTGGGGTGTGAGCTCTCCGTTTCATCCGTTCTTGGTATGTTTTTAGTGTGTATGTCCTTGTTTCCTTCCCATCTCGGTGAATTCCCGTTTGTTTTATGTTTATATACATATATCCTTTGTCCGAGATGAGTTTTGTTGCGTTTGTAATGTCGAAGACGTGTTTTAGGGTTGGAGATAGCCGTTTCTGCATTTTTTTTTTTTCAGGGCTCTGTGCGGCTACTGTGCGGCCGCACACCCCTGGCAGAAGGGTGTGCGGCTGGTGTGCGGCCCGCACACCACCCGCACACCACCCGCACACTCCAGACAGAGAGGTGTGCGGCTGGTATGCGGCCCGCACACCACCCGCACACTGGCCCCAGTTTTGCTGCTGTAATGCTCTTCTTTCCGGCTTTTCTCCACATTTTCGCGCTTGTTTTGATCATACCACATCCCTCGCATCGTTTCAACGTTAAAAATATTTTCAAAACTCAATTTATTTGCATACCTTCGCGTTGTTTCCACTTCACTCATTTTTCTAAACTCGTGTTCGCGCATTTTAGCGTGTTGCCATGGCTTGATCTTTATTTTTCGAGACGTAGGTCAACTTTCTGATCGAGCCCGTTGGAGGAGACACAGAAGACCTTGAGCGGCTTCATCAGTCCTTTCACTCCGAGAGCTCACTTTCGCTTTCATTCCTTGTTTCTTTTCTTTGTTTTTGTGTGGTTGATGGATGCTTGACTCGACGTTTTTCCCTTGTAGGTAGACCAAGACGTCCATTTTTCGTCCTCTCCACTTCGCTTGTAGCCATGGTGATGGTCACCCCGAGCTCGTGCCTTGCGAAGCTCATTACCAATTTCTCGGGGAAGTTCATGACACCACCCTCTTTATTTTCCATGCATAAATTTTTCTGTACTGCTGATCAATGTACATTGAGGGCAATGTACTGCTTTAAGTGGGGGGTGGCTATGCATGTCTGATCTTCGTTACTTGTTTCGTGAACTTGTATGAAAATTTTTGATAATTCTTGACTTGTTGCATGATTGTAAACCTAGGATGGCGTACTTAATTGTGATTGTATTATAGCTCGAAATCATGATAAATGCTAAGCTTTTTATGACCCTGCACACTTGAGATTTTCATGTCATTCTAGGCAATTCTCGCACTATTCCCTTAGGTAGAACCCTGGACATCTAGGCGAGGAACCACAGCACTTTCGTGACCCTCTTAGTTGCTAACCCATACTAGTGGTTTCGCGCCTTGACGTGTTAGAATACCTTCTAATAGGGTTTTAAGGACCTTCTTCTTGTTTTTTTTTTGCAATACGGTCGAAAAAAAAAAAAAAAAAAAAAAAAACGTGGATAGTGCTCCTCTGTCCTAATAGCGAAGTAACCTGGGGTTCTGGCTCCTAACCAGAGTGTTCCTCTCGCCAAAAGCTATAAGGACATGAGCGCGTTTACATGAATGTGCAAAGCTCCAGGTAATGTGGATTTGCAGTTCATGTTAGTCCCGGAAAAGAAAAAGGTAAAGAATTGTGAACAGAAAAATAAAATTCGACCGGTATTTGTTCGAGAATAAGAGGAAGGATCCTTAGGACTCTACTAGAAGTATTTCTACCACCTCAAGGCCGTACTCTACTAAGTGGCGTGATTTGCTTCAAGAAGTGGTCCTCGGGGTCCCGTCTACCTCGTTTGGACTACAGGGCTTCGAACTAGGGGATTTGCACACACACAGCACGACACGGCCAATGAATGCGTGAATCATCTCAAGTGGTCTTTGCTTAATATTTTGAGTTTCACTTTGGCTATGATACTTCCATCTCTGGCCGGAGGTTATGTATTTTGTCACTTATGATTATCTCTGGTTCTCCATGTCCGTTTGCTTGGGGACAAGCAAATGCTTAAGTGGGGGGTATTTGATAAGTGCCAAAATACATCATGTTTTAGCTATGATGTTCTTGTACATTCATGCAACTTATGTGTATTTTCGATGAGTTTTTGCGCACTTGATGTTTTATTTTCATTTCAGGGTTTCGAGGACCAAGTGCGCAAGTTTCGACCGTATTCGTGTCATTCCGGGGAAGATTGAAGAAGAAACGAAGAGTTGGAGCACCCTGGAAGCCGACGCGCCGCACACGGACACATTTTTCTCGGCCGTGTGCGGCCACTGTGCGGCCCGCACAGTGGCCGCACAAGGGAGACAGAGAGGTGTGCGGCCAGTGTGCGGCCCGCACACTGGCCGCACAGCACAGCCAGAAGGCTGTGCGGGCACTGTGCGGCCCGCACAGTGCCCGCACACCTTCGGGCTATATATGCTTGTTCTGAAGAGTTTTTGAGAGAGATTGGGTTCTCATCCGGCCTCCACTTGTCCTAGACTTCATTTCACCATTTCTTGAGGGATTTTGGAAGGATTTTCGGCTAGATTCGAAGGAGAGAAGAAGGGGAAGACGTTGAGAAGCTTCATAGGGCTCGCCGGCGCGGATCCGACGAGCTACGCCATCAACCCTAGTCGACATCTTCGAGGGGGTTTTTCTTGTTTTTATTGGATGGAATTGTTGTATGATGAGCTCCTTAGTTTTGTGATGTTGAACTAAACCTCCCAAGGCCGCCGGGCTCCCGGTGAACCTTGGGAGGAGACTTTGTATGAATGACCTATATTTTGCCTTAAATGAATGTGTTAGTTTGATTGTTTGGTTTTAATTCATCATCATGTTGTTCATTCTACAATGGATGGATTCCGTAGAATTGATTTTGAATGATACTTGTTTGGCGGGATGCTAGCTTGTATTAGGTCCTTTGATGAGTTAAAGAGGGTAACATGTATTAATACACCGGAGGTTCCGGGTGTTAATAGCCTCCCGCGCGATTAGGGTTAATTTAGCCGAGAGCATGCATTAGATTAACCCTAATCAAGACTCCTTGTTCTCATTGACATCGTAGGGGTATTTTCTGGATAGAGAAACCCGTACTGGATTAGGGCTACACTACGGAGGTTCCGGGGTAGTCGACATCCGAGTCTAGCGGACCGAAACCAAGCCAACCCTAGTTTTATAATTATCTTGGTCATTCGTATTTAGTCTTCTCCCGGGGGAATCCTCGCCCGAGGCCTTCCGTAATTATTGGATTCTTCATCTCTATTTTATTCCGGATTGAGTTTTATCTTATTTGCATTTCTTTACTTGTTTTTATTATTTTAATATTGCTTCAACCCTGTTTCGATCGACTAGAAAGTGACTCCTAGGAGGAAGTAATAGCAGATCTTGGGGCCCTTGGGAATACGACCCTCTTGTGTTTGCACGAGAGGTTATTACTTGACGACCCGTGCACTTGCGGCCGGGGAGTCGCGTGCTCGCTTCTTTAGCGTGTCGCGCGGCGACTCATCACCTTGCTTCATAGTCCTCTTGAAATAATCTCCGAAAAGCCAATCTTCCATATACCTTTTTCAATTTTCTTTATACCCCAGGAATTGGGTAAGTACATGGGCAAGTACATGGGTGTGTACTTTGCCTGTGTAACTCTCTCAAAATCTTCAAATCATCAATTCTAGGGTTACATGACCATGCACACAGGCATGTATCTCAGTGTCTGCCTGTGTTAATCTTTGGAAAATCTTGCTACTTAGCTCTGAAGTTTACATGGGTGTGTAGTTTGCTTGTATTTCTCTGAATTCTTGTTGAACTCGAGTTTGGGGAGTACACGGCCATGTACACAGGTGTGTTCTTGGCCCGTGTATTTATCTGGAATTCTTCTTGCCGATGCTTGATAGGTACACAGGCAAGTACATAGGCATGTACTCTACCGCGTATTCTTTAAATAGTATTTTTGACTTTGTTTCACTCCTAATTTCATGTTTTGGCTCGAGTTTTGCTTATATTGGTCTGAAAGTATAAATGAAAAGAATTGAGTACCAAATCATTTTTAAAAGCACTTTTGAGGGCAACTTAAGTGCAAAAGATGGCATTACAATTTATACCATATATCACTTATCACTTAAATATTACTATAGAGGCCATATGTCTTAGGGCCTGTTTGGATAGCCCATAATTATGGCATAATCCGTAAATTATGCCATAATTTTACATTTTCTGAGAATTATGCCATATTGGCTGTTGGGGTACTTATTTTAGAGTATAAAATTATGGCATAATATAGGTATTATGGCATAAAAAGATATTCCAGTAAGAGTGGAATATTTTCTCATTATAAAAAATCTATCTCTCTTTTGATCTAGCCACCAATCATTGGTCCACCGCTGGTCCGGCTGGCCTTCGACGATCAGTCCGGCCAGCCTCCGGGGACGGGCCACAGGTCCTGCCAGCCTCCGGCGATCGGCCACCGGTCCGGCCAACCTCCGGTGACCGGTTAACAGTCCACTGGGGGTTTGACCACCGGCCGGCCAGCATCCAGTAACATATCGGTGGTCCATTGGTGGTCCGAGCGGCCTCCGGTAATTGGCCTCCGGTCCACCGGTGGTTCAGTCGGCTAGTAGATGACCTTCGGCAACCGGCCACCAATGATCCGGCAGTCCACCAGTGGTCTAGTTGGCCTTCGGCCACCAGCCATCAATCCCACTAGCGGTCCGATGGCTGACCAACAGATTTTGGTAATTTTTTTATTTTGTTAACCAAGCACTTATTCTGTAAGAATAAAATATGTCACAATTTCTGTAATAATCATTTGCACTTCCTACATAATAAAATTATGCCATATTTTTTTATTTTGCAGCCAAACAGACCCTTAGTCAGAAGATCCCCTTTTCGCTTGAAATTATTGACATCCATATAGTTATGCAAAAATTTCAAGAAATCTTTGAGTAATTGTGGAGGCTTAACCTTAGCTAATGCATTCTTCTTGAAATGCCTCGCACACAATCAGTGTCACACATCTATAGTAATTCCTTTACTACTACATGCATTACCTTATCACCATTAGTCACACTAGATATTTGTTTCTTAGAGCCCATATGCCTAAAAAATGTGTTTAGGAGCCAGTTGCATGTACACCTATGTAATCTTTGTACCCACCAAGGCATAATTGAAGGTAATGATTTGATAATAATGATTTATGCCAACTAATATGATTGATGAAAAATAGTTATCATTCCTCTTGTATATGGAGTCAAATGCAAGCATGTTACCAAAGCAGCTATAGTCAAGCTAGCACATAGAATCTAAAAGAACAATTTCATTAGTCACTAGTCAACATTGATTTTGTCATCGAAAAAATGCAATTTGTCCATGTCTTAATCCAAAGAAGTAGCCAACAGTTTACTTGGACTCCTTGAATGGAGGCTGCCTTCTTACATTAGATATTATTGTCAGACATGGAATGGACCGGTTAACAAGGCCTGCTAGACCCGTGTCAGTTTGTGGCCGACCAATAATTGGCCCGATGTATAGTATTGACCTGCCGGGCTGAGTTGACCCTACAAACTCGGCGGGTTACAGGCCACCCAAAGGATGGCCCAAACCTGGCCCAGGTCAACCCGGCGGTTATTTAAACTTAAAAATGACTTATAATGTAACTTACGAGATTTTAACTTGAACACCTTCTAATATCCTCAAACACTTTAACCAATCGCCTAAATTTTTTTGTTGAATTGTTACTAAGGGGGTGTTTGGATAGTAGTAATGGTTCCCCTACAAAGGGGAACCATTACTTACATAACTTCATGCCCTTGTTTTGATGGCATTTTAGAGAAGTAATAGTTCCCCCTATAAGTCACCATAACCCTAGAGAGGGTTATATTTTATTCCCCCCATGGTGGGGGAATAGCCATTACCTCTCTTTAAAATTACTTTTTTACCCTTGTAAAAAAAAAAGACTTTGCCCTAGTACCTTCACCTTTCTTCCTTTCACAAATGCACAACCTTCTCTTTCTTGTTTCATCTTAATTCTCCCCAGATCTTTACACAGGCTGGACAAGAGAAGAGCCCTAGTATTCTTCATCTCTCTCTGTCTACAAATACACAACTCTCTCTCTCTCTCTTCATCTTGCTTCTCTCCAGATCTTTGTGCCTGACGGACATGTGATGTGTGTGAGTTAAATTTGCAAATATCTTTTCATCTTGCTTCTCTCCAGATCTTTGTGCTTGACGGACGTGTGATGTGTGTGAGTTAAATTTGCAAATAATATCAAAGTAAGTTAGTGAATGCCGCAAGTGTACGGGTCATCAAGTAATACCTCGTGAGTGAACACGAGGGTCTTATTTTCCCAGAAATGGCAAGAGACTCCTATTACTTTATTTTCATGTAATCAATAACCTAAACATTTACGTTCTTGCTTTAGTTTACTTTTATAATTTATTATACAATACAATTGGAGAATAGTTAAGCATAATTGAAAGGAGCTTGGGTGGTTGTATGATAGTTATCTTGATTAATATTTATGATAGGTGTTGAGTAAGACAATCGTATTCTAGAATTGGACCGAGGGAATTCGAAGGCCTACTAGTCCCAATCTCTTGGTAACTAGGTTTAAATAACTAGGAACTTAAGATGAAATCTCTTCATATCCCAATCTCCTATGTTTGCTTTAAGTACAAGAATTCCTCTAGAAGGGATAAATCAAACCCTAAGCCTAAGGGATAATAAATCTCTAATCTAGATATCTAGCAAAACCTAACCTCTTAGAGCATGCATAGATCTAACATGGCATGGGTCTTCTAACGTGTGGGCATACCTTCCTCATCCACATCAGCAAATTATCATTAAGCAAGTATGCAATGATTTACGGAAGCTAGAAATATTTATTGAATATATCAATAAAGGTTAACAAACAATAATTACAATACCTAGACATACAATTTCCCTCGAATTGGGGTCCTCTAATGGGTGTAAAAGAATATAAACCAATTAATAGCAATCATCCATAGGGAAAAATATCAAAAGAATCCTAGACTAACTCCCTCCAATGGATCTCTAAAGATTGAGGTTGAAAGGAACCCAAGATTGACAAGATGGAGCCGAATCTTTTCGTACATCCTCCTCTAACGATGATCGTTGAATTACCCTTGAGAAACTTGCCATAATCTGCTAAAATATGCTTGAAATTTGTCTCCAGCTGCTCAGATCTCCAGAACTCTGGCCGTCCAACCTTATTCGGTAAAAGAATCTCTCTGAATTAAGAGAAAACTAAGGTATTTATAGAATTGAGTCTGCCACGGCCTCACCACAGGCGTGGTGATGCCCGTGATGAGCAAATTATTACCTAGGGCTCCAAGTCTCATCCTAGCACTGTTCTCTGGGCGTTATGTGATGAGATCACAGGCGTGATGAGTTTTTACAATGATCGTTTTGAAGCTGTTTCGGCTCATGTGTTGCTTTCAGTGGTTCCATACTGCCACAGCTTGATAACGACAGTGGTGAGTATATACAACGGTCGTGGTGAAATATCACCATGGCCATTGTAAGCTGTGATGAAGCTATGATTCAGCAACTTAGTATGTTTTGCTTCAAAACAACCCCAAATTAGCTTCTTTTTCCCTAAAACATGAATAAAGGCCATGGTGAACAAAAGAATAATATTTTGTAATTGTTAGGTGCTAAACATGTCAAACTCCATGCAGAATGTAGTGTAAATGATATATAAAATATGAACTTTATAGCACTTATTAGCTCTCGCGGGGAGAAGAGAAGAGTGAATGTTCTGAGGAGATCAACTCTCGCGAATCCAGGCTTTCATGTTGCTCTAGCAATCTCTTTACCCATCTTGATCTTGTTTTTCCACTGTGTTTTCTATTTGATTTGCTCTGATTTTGCCAAAAGATCTATGTTTGCTTTGAAGATGTTCTTTAAATGAACTGAATAGATATATGCTGGAATATCCCCAAAGCCCCAACCATTTAAATCCTAACAATCCTCAGCTTCCCAGTTCCCTGCAATAATCTCGTTTTCCTCATAGTTTTCCACAATTTTCTTACATTCTCGATCAACTAAATCAATCCTGAGTTCTTTGAATAAATGATTACTTGTTTTAGCTTTGAAAGGTGAGATTTTTTTTTTTTTTTTGTGATAATTTCTCATGGATGGAAACTTGTTAATTAGTCTGAAAAATAATGTTTTAGATGGTTTCTTTGATATATTGTATGCAAGTTTAGGCTTTCCCTTTCTTTTCATTGATTTTTTTTGGGGGTTTTGTAATCTTGGTATAATTTAATTGTTTTTATATATTCTTGGTCCTATGTCTTGAATTGATAGATTGCAATCTATTCATAGTTTTATTTCTAACTGGTTGATTCCATTTGGTTGATTATTTTTAACTTTTAGAACATTTATTATTGTTTGTTTCATTCCTAAAAGAAAGGGATATGTTGTTTCTTTTTTCTATTTGTTTAAGGAATTTGATTTGGTATTTACATAGTGTTTTCTTATTTTTATTTGTTTCAATGGATTGTTTTCAACTTTCATAATATTCTTGTTTTGTTAGTTTTTGTTTGATTTTCTTCATTAGATCATACATTACTATTTCTAAATTTTATCCCAAAATATTTGTTGGCTATGAATGACTTTACTGAAAGAATGTGTGTATATGTAAGTGTACTATTTTCACTTTTGTTTTCTTCTCTAAATTGGATATAATGAAGCTCTATGTTGTATTATAATTGCAAAATTCCTCGTGCATATCATATTTGTTGCTATCCTATAGAAAACAAATAAATCAACTTAATGATGTATACCTTAATGACAATGATTGGCCAAAATATTTTTTATGTCGACTAATGAAATGTGAATTCTTGAATGTTAGATCAATTTTGTTATTTCTACTTGTGCTATAATAATTGAATATACATATGTAGGTTCTCAGCGGTGGGAGAAGAAAGAGGAGTGATTGTTGGTTGATTTTGTTTTTGATAAGTTGATTGATTGTTGGTACTTCACAGGTATTAGTTTTCCCCCTTTTTCTTAATTACTGTTTAGATATATGAACATTGCTTTAATTGCTTCTTTATCTGTATGGCTTTATGGAAAATTTTTCTCCTTGTATTGTCAATTAAACAAATTTATTTTTTAATTTATTGGTTGCTTTAGGGAAGTTTGTTTGATTGTATGTTATTAGTGTAGTTAATAATGCCTCATTTGTGAAATATGTTTGGAGCTAAAGCTTCGATAGACAAATAATAGGGAAAATTACTATTTACCCCTCGGGAATTTCCAAACTTCCCGGACAGCCCCTGCAAGTTTCTAATATTCCAAAAACCCCTTCCGTTAGCGTTTCACTTCCTTTTTGCCCTCTATCGTTCACTTGGACAGGGTCCATATTGTGAAATCCCTTGTTTACCCTTGTAAATGGTGGGAAAAAAACCCGCCTAGTCATATCAGTATGTTTTATATATGATTTTGTTTGCCTTCTTGTGTTGCTTTTCCTGTAACAAAGTTTGGAAGACTCATCCTGCGAGAAAGTAACAAAGTTTGGAAGAAGTCTATTGCAAGGTTGGCCGATAAGGTGAGAATGTCTTCGTTTCCCTCACCTTGATTATCCTTGAAGAGAGAGTAAGAATTTATATTTGTATGCAGGTTTATTATGGATAGTTTTTGTGGAATTACAAGATACAACGGGGAGGGACGAGTACTAGTGTTCACGGCACAGACTTGTTGGGATTCAATCTTAGCGGATATATGTGAGCGATGGGGTCTTGATGTTTCCCGTGTTAGGGTAAAGTTTATCACACCCGATGGTCATAAAACGATTTGTCCAATAGAAAATGAGGTTGACTTCCAACGCATGTGTCATGTGTACTCCCTCTTCAAATGTGCTGCAGTCGATCTCGTCGTGGAGGCAAATGATGTGCTATTGTCGCATCACAGTCGAAACGAATTCTTGTCATTGTAAAGTTCTTATCCTTTATCTTGATTCTTATAATCATATGTTTATGTTTAATTATTATAGTTTGCGTACAATTATTACAATTTTTGCTTAATTATTATCATTTTCGTTTAATTAGTCCATAATACATTTAAAAAAATAAGTTACTGTTTAAAAAAATAAGTTGCCGTTTAACTTATTTTGTTTCTATTTAACATAATATTGTTTTGTTTGAATATATATGTTTCCGTTTGACATTGTTTTTTTCGGATTATCTAACTGATTTTCCCTGCGTAAACTGAAGTGTCGGCAGGAATTCTGATTATGCCAGCGCACCTGTTCCATCGCATGGCGACCCTCACGGTACGACAGCCCTTCCATCCTCCTCGGATCAATCAAAAGTGTTGTCGTTGGATATCGGACATCGTTTTGTAGACGTTGAACATTCCAGAGACACACTTCGTAATTTTGCAATCAAGCGGAATTTTGACTTCAAATTCATAAAGAATGAAAAACACAGGGTGACTGTACAATGCGCGGCCGTTGGTTGTGACTGGCGCCTTCATGCATCAAAGGAGTACAACAAAAGTACTTTCAGAATCAAGACAATGCACTCGTCACACACTTGCGATGGTGGAATCAGCTCGGTGTCGCATCTAAAAGCGTCTAAAAAATTGGTAAGCGTGTGCCCGGGTGATCCTCGACGGCAGCGACGTCTCCAGCTACGATTTGTTGCTATGGTACGTGGATAAGGTGGATGAAACAAATCCCGGTAGCATTGCGATTGTGGAAAGAGACGGTGAGTGTTTTAAACGTGCATTCTTTTCGTTCCATGTGTGTATCATGGGATTCAAGCGGGGTTGCAGGCCGCTACTATTTGTTGATGGTACCCACCTTCTTGGAAAATATCGGGGTACGCTTCTGGGCGCCACAGGCAAAGATGGAAACAATGGTTTTTTCCATATGGCGTTCGGTATTGTCGACAACGAGACATGATGCGAATTGGACGTGGTTCATTTCCAAGTTAGGTGATGCGTTATACGATGACGGAGAGTACGACAAGATCATTACATTTGTCTCGGACAGGTCTAAGGGCCTTGTCAATGCCATTGCAAGGGTTTTCTTGTCTTCCCCGCACGCATACTGCCTTCGCCACTTGGAGGCCAATTTTATGAAAGCCAATGCCAGACTTGGGAAGACATTAAGGGAGGACTGCTGGTCTATATGCTTTCGTATTGCGTGGGCTTCAACGTCTCAAGATTTTGATGATACGGTTAGTGAACTGCAAGCCACATCACAAGAAGCGTATCGCTGGTTGCTTGAAAAGTCAAATATGTCAAATTGGTGTAATTATTTGTTCAAAGGTAAACGTTGGAGCGAGATGTATTCAAATGTCGCAGAGTCCTTTAATGCATGGATCAAAGAAGCTCAACATTTACCGGTTACAAAAATGGTCGACTCCATACAGTATTTGAATGTTTGCTATTCTTTCTGACGAAATATCTTTTTTTCTCTTTAAATATGTTTATCACCGTTTACGTGTATGTTTTTCTGTTTAGCTACCATTTTTCTGAAGTAAATGTATCATTTTTCATTTAACTAATTATGTTTATGTTTAAATATAATGTTCTTCGTTTAATATAGTATGTTACTGTCTATCTTTATTTGTGACACGACTCCTTGCGTGTGTTCCGCAAGTGCACGGGCTTGTCGAAGTAATAAAATTACCCTGGTGAGTGGGTAGTCGAATCCACAGGGAATAGGGATTTGGAACACAAGAATTCGCTATTTAGTTATGCGGTGTACGAAAAGTGATAATTGGTTTGATGAGAGAATTATGGAATCAATAAAAGATAAGAAAGTAAATAGAGAGATGGGAGACAAGAGAGTGCAAGTAAAAGTAGAAGGAGAAAGACTAGCAATGAATGAAATAGGGTATCCGGACAAGTTACCTCTAGGACTTATGCTTCTAGTGCAAAACTATGCTATTATACTTTCCTATTGATGTTAATTGAGTCAAGGATATCCTTAAACACACGGTCCCAAACCTAAGGTCAACCGTGACTAACCCTAACACTATGTCCCGGCATTAGTATTCACGTCAACCCTTCACTCTGTCGCTCACGCAACTAAGCCCCAGGGGAGTATTTCTACCTAAGCCTAACACTACGTGGGATTGCTTTAAGATTTAGGGATTCCTAGTGATAAAACATGTTCCTATGTATAGTTCTAACCCTTTGGTCCAGGTGAAAGAACCCTAGTCTAAATTAAGCCCTAGTGCATAGGATTCACGTCAACCCTTCACTCTGTCACTTGCGCAACTAAGCCCTAGGGGAGTTTATCTACCTAGCACTTCACTCTATTTTGACCGCTAATAAATCAAGGAAATGGAGGTAGGGAGAAATCACATTAGAATGGAAAGGGGATACATTGCTACCTCACAACTCTCCCTCTCAACCTTCTTCAATCTTAAATAGTCTAACCCTATAGGAGTTGTCACACCTCCAAAGGATAGCCTAAATTGTTCTCAATCCTTAGTGTCATGGCTAAGAGAAAACAATAGCACAAGATAATTAAAATTGAAACTCGAATTTATTCATCAATAATGGAAAAGCATAATAACAATGTCATAGAAACATAATAATTCTAGGGTTTACAAGTCCGAATACCCACGAGGGGTTTAGCTCCTCATGGAGCTATAAATGTTCATCAAAATATGAAAGAAAGAACAAAACAAAAGCATTGATGAAAACCCCCTTTCGTATGGTGTGGCCGTGGTCTTGTGCGGCCGTCGAACGTCGATGTCGATGCCGATGATGCGCTTCAATCCTCCACAAAGCCCTCTCTGAAACCCTAGCCGCATTCTCCAAAAGTTGGGGAGAAAGATAGGTCAAAAGATGATTTCAAAAGTCTCCAAATCGGGCTTTTATAATGCTGAGTGCGGCTTTAAATTTTGGACTTATCGGGACTTCACACGGCCGTGTGGAATTAACACACAGGCGTGTGAAGTTTCTGTCTGCTGAAAAATTGATTCACACGGCCATGTGAATTCTCTGGAATTCTGAAATTCGGTTGAAAGTGAACAGTAGCTTGCTACAGTGTTTTCCTATAGTAACAAGCTACGTTGCTGCTGCAGTAACTCGCTGAAATGCTCCCGAGCCCGTCGTTCTTCATCGAGGCCATTGAATTGGGCACACAATCAATGGTAGATCGTGCCGATTGCTTCAATTCTCCTTCTTGGCGAAGTTCTCCTAAGCTACACAAGTTAGACTTGTTGTGAATGTGACTGCCTTTGTGCCCCTCCAAAGGAGGTTGGCACACACTTACAAGTCTAATCTCGTGCCTTGTTCCTTGCTTGGTCCGAAAACCTCCCAACAACGGTGAACACGATCTAACTTCGTTCTTCTTCTCCAAATTAGCTCCACAAACCTACAATGTATAAGAATACACAAATGCACACTATTTAGTGATAAAATCTGATAAAAGATATGTTCATTATAAGATATTAACGCTTCGCGTTACTATAACACAAGCACTTATCAATTTGTCTCTGTCTAAATATGTTTGTTTCAGCTAGTTTGACAAACAGTTATATTGTGTACTTGTACAGGTTCAAATTAATGCGCATGATATGAACCCGTCGCGAGCAAGCGAACAAATGGGAGACCTACTTATGGCCCAATATACATAAAATAGTTGAGGATCTTGTTGCGAGAAGCCGATATCTTTATGTTGGTCGTTGTGTCGATGATCGTTATGAAGTCATTGACCACTGCAGCAACTCCGTAGATTATCGGTTCAAATATGCTCATGTAGCAGGTGGCAAATTTATGGTATCCCGTGCATACACTCTTGCACTGCAATAATGCAGACATATACCAACGTTCATCAATTTATTAGTGGCTACTTCACCGTCGAGACGTACAAATTGGCATATAGGGAAGCTATTTTCCCCATACCAGAAGATGACAAGCCTACAGACGCCAACCGAGAACTCCATTTGCTTTCGCTTGTTATGAGAAGGCAACCTGGATGTCCAAGGCGGAGGAGGATCGAGTCACAAGCGTCCAAGGTCCGCGAGTTACGGTGCAGACGCTGCCACGCGTCCGGCCATAATCGTAGGTATTGTAATGAAACTATCGCCGATTAGGCATTGCGAATAATAACCTATTTTAAGAAATACAAAGTTACTTACATGTCCATGCTTGACATTAAATATAAACTGTCATATTCAAATAGAAACGTCTTTATTTAAATATGTACTAATGTCTTCAAACGGAAACGTTTATATTTAAACGTAGACAGTGATATTTAAACATAAGCAGTTATCGTTATAGGATAACGTAGATAGTTAAATAGAAAAGGCGCAATAGTAAAATGATGTTTAAAGTCTATTAGTACACAAACTCTGCGTCTTAAACTGAGGTGTCCTTTCAAAATTGGTCGACCCTTCGAATTCTAATTCAAAGACAATTAACATACGTAACATACGTCACAAACTCTGCCCCAACAAATATATCTTCGTCCGCATTCGCGGGGACCAGCTCATAAAACTAACATACGTAAGTACCACAGTATCAGCAAAGTGATAAAATTGAAACAATAACATATGTGACACATACGTGATATAGTTAAATGGTAAATATTATATTTAAACATTAATGTATAAATGTGAACGGTAATATCATCTTGTAAACAATAACTATACTGTTTAAGCAGAGAAAAGAATTATTAAATGATTCCGAAAAATGTTAAACGGTGATGTTTATTGTTACCTCTTTCCCCATAATAGATGACAAGATGGTTTCTATCGACCCTTGCTTCCGGCCGCTACTTTCACCGTAACACAGAATCCTTGGTGTCTTGCCAAAATTTACTTTGTTTCCGCAACCTGCGAGCTCATAAAACCAAATGTTCAGTGCCACCGAGCAACCCTTAATGAACCCCGTCTGTATCTTCTTTCCGGCGCATCTTGCATGCACTCTTGCTACAGCTTGTGGGACGTCATCCATAAGCCACTTGTGCGTCGCCTGTGCCCAAGCGTATCAGTCCATGCCTTGCAGATCATCGGCATAATCAACGAGCCAATTTGGAACTGAGTATGACGTATTCGGTAAGAGGATTGTACCCATAAGGTACACCATCAGGAGTTTGACAAAATTTTCTTCTTCTCCACTCTGCCAAACAAGTTGCTTAAGAGTTCTCTTGATGGAGTCTGTGTGTCTCTCGTACGTTTTCGAGAAATACCTCTCCTGGAAAGATGTGCGTGATTTTTTCTTCTCAAAGACGACCGCGTCTCCATCGCAACGCAAACCAAGAACGAGGGTGACATCTTCAGGCCTGAAACTGAGCAGGCTTGTCTCGATCCTAAATTTATTGGTGCTGGCATTGTACCTTTGCAACAGGAAATCAAGAAGGGCCCTCTCGTGTAATAGCGCTTCCACCTTAGTAAATGCAGTGAACGGTGTCCTTCGTATAAGTTCCCAGTGGCGTCCGCTCATGTGAACTTTCAATTCAGCCATGTCTCCACTACCGGTGTCAAGCAACATCGCCCATTAACTAGGTCTAAAGCCATAACTTATTCTTCGAGACAATGATTTCTGTAGTAAGAAATGAAAAATTCAAAAAACGGAGAGATTATCGGCTCTTTGGAGGAATACCATGAGTTAAACCCCGGCAGAATCGCAAAACGGAGAAATAATTGCAATGGCCGTTATGGTCAAACCACGTCGCACGCGCACTACTTCCCATGCATACTCGTTACAAACTCACGCTCCTGATGTCAATAAATTCAGATTTCAAAAGAAACTAATTTAATTGTGAATAGTTGTTTATGATACATACACAGACTGAGTTATTTACATAAAGACATTGATACTTAAACATAAACAGTTAAAGTTAAATAGTTCAGTTTTCAAATAAAAAGAAAAACGGATAGTTACACCGAAACATTGAAATGTAAACAGTAACAATATATTTTAAACGTTAACAGTGAACGTTAAATAGAGACTACAAAGTATAAAGGGAGACGATCTTCATTATATGGAAATAATGATATTGACAGGAACAAATTTCATTAGTTATTGCAAAAGAATGTATGTTCCAAAGTTTACATTAAAATTAACAAAGAACTTTATACAGCATCGGCTGTCGAACTCGTCTTCTCTTTATCACCGACGCCGACTGCTCTCCCATCCAAAAGTATGTGTGCGGCGTACTTTAGACATAAGTACGGGATGTCCGTTTGCGGTACCCAGAGCTTTTCGCCAGCAAGAAGTTGCTCAATGAACCGCATCACATACACTGAGAAGTCGTAACTTCCTCGTTTTTTGTCTTGGAGTAGTCCTATCGTGAATGAGGGGGTACGAGGACGTCACCGGCTCGCCAAGTTCCATCTCGATACAACTATCAAATAGTTTCAGCTGTAAACAAATAAATTTTAAAGTCAAGATGGACAAATAGGAAGTACGATATTTCCGCTATAGTTATCACAGGAGCTTACCATATCGTTGGCGTCTTTGTCGTATTCCTCGCTCTGGCAGGAAGAGTAGTGCATGTACTCTTGTGTTATGTTGTCCAGAACGAGAAGATGGAAATACTTATGCAAAATTATAAGCATGATTACAATGTCGATTTCGTGGACGTTCTGCGTAGCATCGTCTATCATGTGGAGAGCGTCTTCTGCCGTGTCCTCCATTTGGGAGAGGAATAGTGCAAGTGGATGGGTAATTGAAGCGCACTTCTTATAAGGATACGGTTGACGCTTCAGCGACTTCTGAATGATGCAAACGAAGGCGTCGACGACATCGTCTGTCACCGTCTCCTTACCCTCCACCAACGTAAACACGGCCTCTCGTGTAGTCTGAACTGCATCAGTCCTCCATACGACAGTCCTGATATTACATAGTAACAAACTCAATTAAATAATAAATTTTATAATTAAATGAAAACTAATATATTTAAACGCTAACTTATAAAGTTAAATTGAACGTACACAACGTTAAATACTAACAGCAATATTTAAGCTGTAATTATATATATTTAACTGATAACATAAATATATAATACTTACGAGTCCATGACATAGTTGAGGAAGATTCTTATTATCTCCTCTTCAAATTACTCGAGACGTGACATTCCGGCATATTTTTTCTTCTTCGGAACGAATTTTTTCTGCGCGTCATCGACGTCTCCTTGCCCTTCCTTGGCAGCTTCTTTATTCGACTCCGGTACTGCCACAAAGTCTTTAATCGGTGATGGTGTCGGTAAGGCCACAGCGTCTTTATTCGATTTAGCTGCCAGTGTGAGCTGAGTCGACTCCGGTAATGCCACAGAGTCTTTATTCACTTCTGGTGCCACAATGGGCAGGATTGTGTCTGCCTTCGATGCGTAACTGTCGTATGCCGGTGACTCCGACACAGGGAGTTCACTGACAAGGGATTCAATTATCTTCTCAACATCGGAAGTCACATCATCAGCCCGAGACACATCCATTGCAGCCTGCGAAACCACTGCCTGTCCTTTTTCCAATGGCGCGCTCAGAACTGAAGTTGGCTGAGCCTCACCCATTGTTGGTTCGACAGCAGTTGGTACTTCTGTTGCCTCGATGTCAGCCGGCGAAGGGAGAGACATCGTTGATTTCCTCCACGCAAGCCTCTTCCTGCGCGGGACTCTTTCAAATGCTCTCGCAAGAACGTCGTCTTCGGTAAACATCGGGGCTGCGTCATTGCATCAGGGCTGCCGGAGATGGTATCATAGTCAGCCGGCAAAGGGAGCGATGTCACCTTGGCCTGCGAACGTGCCTCCAAAGCATCCACGTGAGCAATAAGACGGGGAACTCTTGCACCATTATCTCGCACGCCTGCAATAGACATCTGGTCTGCTCGTCGCCTGTTGCTATCAGCGGGTGGAAGGGGGGCTTGCCTGTCGGTGAGCATTCCATGCGCGGGAGAAGGCTCCGAGAAGGTGATCGCCGTCGGATGCGCTTTGATGATGCTGGCCGATCATCTCTCTTTCTCGCAGGCGGAGCGGGAGTCTTGCTCGCCATCGGAAGGGGAGTGGGAGGGGAAGGAATATCACCTCCGTGGTCGGTGGCAGCTCCGTGATGGGTTGGCGGTGACCAGTTCGGGAAACTAACATTTGTAA
Source organism: Dioscorea alata (assembly GCA_020875875.1). Classification (NCBI taxonomy): domain Eukaryota; kingdom Viridiplantae; phylum Streptophyta; class Magnoliopsida; order Dioscoreales; family Dioscoreaceae; genus Dioscorea; species Dioscorea alata. The sequence goes on from CM037021.1 coordinate 10,834,783, forward strand.
AAATCCAATACTTAAAACAATAAACATATGGTGTTACACGTTAAAAAAAATAACTTAAACAGTAAAACATTTGGTTAAATACGAATTATTAAACTTAAACACTAAAAGAGTTTATCAAACACAGAAACATATATTTAAACGACAAAAACTAAACTTCAATAGATTCATTACCTCTTTTCCTTCAAGTGATGAAATTAAAGTTCGTGCCGACACTTGCTTCCGGTAACTGTTTTCACCGTAGCACAGGATCCTTGGGGTCTTGCCAAAGTGCAACTTCTTGCCGGTGCCGGTGAGCTCATACAACCAAGTGGTCAACGCAACCAAGCAACCTTTAATGTACCCCGTGTTGGTCTTGTTCCCGGCGCATCTCGCTTGCACTCGAGCGGCCGCTTATGGAACGTCCTCCATCAGCTACTTGTGGGTCGCTTGAGCCCATGCATATCGTCCCATGGCCGGTAGGTCATCGACGTAGTCAACGATCCAAACAGGAACATAGCAGAAAGTGTTAGGGAAGAGGATAGTACCCATGAAGAGCTTTACAAAATTCTCATCTTCCCCCCTCTCGCGAACTATCCGCTCAAGTGTTCTCTTGATGGAGTCTTTATTTCTCTCGTAAAATCTTGAAAAATACCTCAGCTTGAACGCCGAGTGTGTTTTCTTCTTCTGGAATACGATTGCGTTCCCATCACAGCGTAGACTGAGGATGAGACCCACATCTTGAGGCCTGAAACTCACGAGGCTGGCCCCAATCCTGAATTTGTTGCTGCGTTCATCGAACCTCTGCAGTAGAGAATCAAGGAGGGCTCTCTCTTGGAGGACGGCTTCAATCTCGGTTAAAGTTGCGAACGGTGTCCTTCTGATGATCTCCAGTGTCGTCCAGTCATGTGAACTTTCAATTTATTCAAAGTCTGGATAACCGGTGTCAAGTAGCATCGGCCGTTAACTAGGTTGACCGCCATGACCAAAACCCTACAAGAAGTAACAATACATCTGTTTAGAGTCATTTATTAAACAATAACTCTGTTTATTAAACAGAAACCTCTTTTGTTAAATAGAAACCTCATTTGTTAAACACAAACCTAGATACTTAAATGGAAACCAAACTTGTTAAATGTAAACGACATGTGTTCCACAGAAAATCCAACCATTACACTGATACTTTTAAACACAACTCAAACCCATATCAAATTAAAAGGGAAACATACATTATAAACATTTGAAAACAAAATGAGTGTGCATAACCATCAAAAAATCTCCTTCACCACAACACTCTCGCTTTCGATCCTGTGCACAGACAAACCAAACCCTAGCCGGAAAATCTCGCTGCAAACTACAATATCATCCAATAATGAAACCATGAAAACATACGGCCAAAAACAACAGAGACAATACCTTAGAAAAGAAATGGTGAAAAACAAAAGAAAAACCGCACAGCTTCATCGCCTCATTACCTTGGTTGGAAAACTGATGAAATGTCGAAGACTAGACCGGGAGTTCTCCTTCGAAACACTGCTGAACATGCGATGATAGCAAGATGCCCAGGCGATGAAGCGGCGATAATAGGAACTAACCGGCGCCAGTGATGGTGTTCTCTCGTATTAAACAAATAAAAATAAACCCCTTCCTCTACAAGCGGATACATCATTGTGAACAAGGGCATTATAGTCAAACCACGTCGCAAATGCCACAACTTCCCACGTAAGGGCAATTTTGCCATATAAATTCAAACTTAACACCGTCAATCACCGTTACAGCCCTGGGGGGTTTAAAATTCTATCAATTCAAAAGGAGGGAGTTTTTAGGGATATGAAAATTTGTGGGGTTTTTTTGTGCATATTGCAAACTTTGGGGTTTTTTTTGGTAATTTCCTGTAAATAATATTGTCACTTTCTTTTTAGAAGAAATTTATGCACAAATATATGTATGTATCACAATATGTCATTATTTAGCTATATTTGACACATGGACTTGTACATCTAGGTTGTGGGCAATCTAACGGGAGGTGACACACCCCTTGCGAGTGCGTGCCGCAAGTGCATGGGCTTGTCGAAGTAATAAATTTTACCCTGGTGAGTGGGTAGTCGTATCCACAGGGAATAGGGATTTAAGACACAAGATATCACTATTTAGCTAAGCGGTGTACGATGAGTGTGAAGAGAATCAATGAGTGAGTGTGAAAAGCAATTATAGAGAACAAGAATTAAAATAGAAAGATGGAAGGTAAGAGAGTGCAAGTAGGAGTAAATAGAAAAGGACAAGCAATGAGTGAAGTTAGGTACCGGATAAGCTATCCCTAGGACTTATGCTTCTAGTGCAAGACAATGCTATTATACTTTTCTATTGATGTTAATTGAGTCGAGGATATCCTTAAACACAAGGTCCAAACCTAAGGTCAACCGTGACTAACCCCAACACTATGCCCCGGCATTAGGTTTTCACTACGACCCTTAACTCTCGTTGACCTGTCAACTAAGTCCTAGGGGAGTCCGTCTTCCTAAACCTCACACTGCGTGGAATTGCGTTAAGTTCTAGGGATTCCTAGTGATAAACCATATTCCTATGTATAGTTCTAACCCTTTGGTCCAGGTGAAAGAACCCTAGTCTAAATTAAGCCCCAGCACTAGGATTCACTTCAACCCTTCACTCTGTTGCTCGCGCAACTAAGCCCCAGGGGAGTTTATCTCCTAGCATTTCACTCTATCTCGACCACTAAGAAATCATGGAACACGGAGGTAGGGAGAATCACACCGGAGGGGAAAGGGGACGTTTCGCTACCTCACGACTCACCCTCTCAACCCTCTTCAATCCTAAGTAGTCTAACCCTATAGGAGTTGTCACACCTCCAAAACATAACCTAGATTGTTCTCAACCCTAGTGTCATAGCTAAGGGAAAACAATAACAAGATGCAATTAAGATTGAAACTCGAATTTATTCATCAATGATGGAAAAGCATAATAATAATGTCAAAGAAACATAATAATCCTAGGGTTTACAAGTCCGAATACCCACAAGGGGTTTAGCTCCTCATAGAGCTATACAAATCCATCAAAATATAAAAGTGAAAACAAATTGAAAGCATCGATGAAAACCCCCTTGTGTATGGTGTGTCGTGGTCTTGTGCGGCCGCCGAAGTCGATGACGATGCCGATGACACAATTCGATCCTCCACAAAAGTTCTCTCCAAACCCTAGCCGCAACCCTTCAGAAGTTGGGAGAAAAGAATGGCAAAAAGATGTGTAAAATGTCTCCAAAATGGGCTTTTATAACGTTGAGTCGCGGCTTAAAATCGGCTGAATCGAGATTTCACACGGCCGTGTGGAATTTCCACATGCCCGTGTGAAGTTGCTGGAATGCTGATTTTCGGCAGACAATGAACAGTAACTTGCTACAGTATTTTTGCTACAGTACTGCTGCAGTAACCTTGCTGAAACGCTCCCGAATTCACCGTTCTTCATCGAGGCCATTGAATTGGGCACACAATCAATGGTAGATCGTGTCGATTACTTCAAATCTCCTTATTGGTGAAGTTCTCCTAAGCTACACGAGTTAAACTTATTGTGAATGCGACTGCCCTTTTGCCCCTCCAAAGGAGATTGGCACACACTCACAAGTCTAGCCTCGTGCCTTGTTCCTTGCTTGGTCCAAAAACGCCCCAACAACGGCAAACACGATCTTACTTTGTTCTTCTTCTTCAAATTAGCTCCACAAACCTACAATGCACAAAAGCACACAAATGCACACAATTTAGTGATAAAATCTGATAAAAGAGATGCTCATTGTAAGATAATAACGGTTCGTGTTACTATAACACAAGCACTTATCAGGAGGACTTGTAATTCCCAATATGGATGATCTTAATGAAGTAAAATAGTATTTCTAGATGTGCTTGTGTTACTTTTACGTTTTAAATCTTATGATTATTGTATGTGCGCAAGAACAATGTCGTTATGGAAATCAATTAATTCAATATGAAATTGAATCAACATCAAGCAGGCAACGAAGACAACATGAATACTTGAGAAGGGTTATTTATGAAAGTGACATAACAAGCATTAATAAGTTACGCATAGATTGGCGTTGTTTTCATAGGTTGTGTGGACTACTAACTACCACCAGTAGATTACGGGCCATGAGAAATGTTATGGTGGAGGAGATGGTCTCAATGCATTGTAGCTCACCATGTCAAAAATATAATAATTAAGTTTGATTTTGTGCGATCGGCCGAAACAGTTGCTCCATATTTTCATGTTGTGTTGTGATCAATTATTCTTTTCCATAATATTCTCCTAAAGAAACCAGAACCGGTCCAAGATAATTCAACTGATCCTAAGTGGAAATGGCTTAAGGTAATGAATTAAATTTACTAGGTTATGTTTTTAAATTTTTGTTAGTGCACATAAATGAATAAGCAATAATAATTTCTTTAATCCGATGTATAATTGGCTTGGAGCATTGGATGGGACACATATACTAGTGAATGTACACACCGCCGATCATCCAAGATTTAGATCGTGAAAATATGAAATTACCACCAATGTACCTACTGTATGCAGATAAGATATGCAGTTTATAAATGTTCTAGTTGGCTGGGAGGGGTTCGGCACATGATGCCTGAGTGCTAAGGGATGTTGTTAAAAAACCAAATGAAATTAAAGTTCCAAATGGTGAGTTATATATAATGTGTTCAACATAATGTTGTCATTGATGCTTGCATGTCTAACAACATGTTCGCATAATAGGTTTCTATTACTTAGTTGATGTCGGATATGCAAATTACCCCGAATTTATTGTTAAGGACAACTATATCACTTGAGTTCTTGGGCCGATAGGGTCTTCCGGAAACACCTGAAGAGTTTTTCAATATGTAACATGCTAGCGCTAGGAACGTTATCGAGAGGGCGTTTGGCTTTTTGAAAATACAGTGGAAAATTCTAGCTAGTCCAAGCTTCTATAGCATGACCACTCAACGGCATATTATTAGTGTGTGTTGTTTGCTCCACAATTTTATCAGAGGATGAAGTTGATGTTCCATCCTTTGAAGAGAGTGTGGAAGATAACACAACCAACATAACAACCGCGCAACCAACTGATAAATGGACCCAATTTAGACAAGAGATAGCTGTAAATATGTTTAACACATGGCAATTAAGTTGACATAATTAATGGATCATTATGTAGTAAACGCTTTATCTGTTCGTCATCCTTTTGGATTGTTAGATCATTATGTACTTTTTGGTTATTATGCTTTTATGTACTGTTTCATGCATGTGTTCCTTAACTAATTAATCCATTATATAAAAGAGTCATGTAGTCCTTGATGTTTCACAAAATTCCGTGTTATATGAATTTAATTAATCCCTTTATACATATGAAATTCAGCACCAACTTTTCAATAACTTAGTTATATTCATATGAAATTTGTTGTCATATGTATTGTGAATCATGTATTTGTTCAATTTAGTTATATTCATATTGTTTAACATGGACCATTTTTTTCTATGCTTTTAATATGGAGATAGAACAATAATAATCCAAAAGGGGACAGAACAAATGATACTAAACACCAAAGGAAGATAAAGGATTCATTGATGCATTGGTTGAACTTTCTACAAGTCCTATATGGCGGGCTGAAAATGTCTTTCGGAGTGGATATCTCCTTCAGTTGGAAAAAATGATACAACAAAACATTCCACAAACCAAGTTGAAAGTTATACTAAGCATTGAGTCACGTGTGAAACTTTTGAGGAGTAAGATGAATGTCATCTCTGATATTCTACAGATGAGTGGTTTTGAGTGGAACTTTGAAAGTAGCACTATCATGTGTGACAAAAGCGCCTACGATGAGTACTTCAAAGTAAAAAAAAATCATGATTTATTTTTAATAGTTGTGCACTATCATAGATATTTTATTGACATCTTTATTTTTTTATTTTTTGAAAATCAGACTCACAAAGAAGCGACTGGACTGTATGGCAAAAGTTTTCCTTTTTTCAATGATAAAAAAAATGACTTATATTTAATAGTTGTGCAGTATCATAGATATTTCATTGACATCTTTATTTTTTATTTTTTGCAAAGCAAACTCACAAAGAAGCGGCTGGACTGTATGGCAAATTTTTTTTCTTTTTTCAATGATCTCATGATGATCTTCATCAAAGATAGAGCTTTTGGCAATAATAGGGGTAATATCGGGGATGACGCAACCCAATATGAAAAACATGATAACATCTCACTCTAGGAAGGTGTGGGTTTATTCCAAATGCCTATTGATGACCTATCCATACCCACACAAGAGCCGATGCAGTCTCCATAACCCATTCCATCTGATAACAGCAACTCAACAACATCTAGGCCTCAAAAAAGGAAGAGTGTTTCTATTGACCCAACAATGGACCAAATTTCTACAAATTTTAAGAATTTTGTAAATATGATAGGCCAAGAATTTAGACCATTGGTTAAGATAGCAGCCTATGACGCTAAGTTAGCGGCACACATTGCTAAGTCGGCTGCACAAAAAACTGAATCTACTGCGTGAAATGTTGAGATTGCTGCAAAGAATATCGAAATCTTTGCTCGTAAAATTAAAATCACAATGCACAAAGATGCAGCTTGTGCGAAAATTCAAGGAAAAAAGAGATCACTTAGTGATGTGCTTCTTTCTATTGATGGTTTTACAAAAGATGAGGCAATGTTCATGTTGCAAGTGTTGGCAAAAGATGAAGATCAATTAATAGTGTTTTGGGATTTTCCAGTTAAAAAGAAATTGAGCTTTTGCGGGTTTTCTTATCAAGAATGTCATATTGCCCACCTAATGCTTGAATCATCTTGGTAAGAATTTAACATTGTAGCTATGTAAATTGGACGATTACTTAGTATACGTTACATGTAAATTTGATTAGATAAGACGAATTTTCCATTTTCAATTTCTGCCTCAAAATGTTTCATATTAGCAACCACTAAACATCTTATTCTAGAGTTGGTTTATTTCTCTGCTGCAGTCACAAGACTTTTACCATTATTTCCACTTTCTAACATATGCCTTTTGACTTCTATAATAGGGAAACCTGGTAAATGCTAAAGTTTGGTGTTCCTTGTATTGTAACTAAATAGATTTTTCAATTAGAACTTATTTGGATAATGATGCTTAACCACCATACCTCATTTGGACATGTTGCATTCTTTAGCAAAGCCATGGATATGCAATTGCAAAGCAGTTGAGATAGATAATGTTCTCACTAGGAATGGATTTGTTCAATTATGACTAATAAAGACAGATTCTGCAAAGATCTCTTTAGTTTGCATTTTGACTGAAGTTATCCTTTTTTGTCCTAGGCTTCTAAGGGATCTAGTAGACCATCCACCAATATTAATCCTAAAGGTAAATAATGAAATTTGAATTTTTGTTAAATTATTTGGTATGTGGATTTGTCAATATAAGCATTCATTCCTTTCTGGTTTGGTAAATTTTAGAGGGTCTTAATTTGTCTCATGATTTCTGCTGCAATGGATGTTTTGCTTCATGAAAGCCTTTGGTTAACTTGTCAAGTATCTGTAACCAACCACCTGGTGTAGAAATTGATGACTCAGTATTGTGTTACATACTTCAAGCATGTCTTTGGTGAACTTACGCATAAGAAGCTATTCACTGGGAATGCGTTGAGACATGTGCCTCATCACTTCAAATACATCGTATGCCTTCCAAATGTCATACTTTTATTTGTTTACTCATGAAGTTCCATGTAAAGCATTGTAGATGCATACAAAAGCAGATCTAACAAAATTCCTTATGTCTATACCTATTTCAGTTTTTTTTTTTTTTTTATGTAATATCTGATGTGGTTTTGCCAACTATTTCACTTAATACAAAATGGAGTCGTAGTTACACAAATTCATGCCTGTAACTGTTAAAAGATGGATGCCATTTGGTAGGTTGTAGCTTGGGGTGTATTGCATCTCTTCTATATCACAGTTTGTGGCATTATGTATTTCTTGTTGTTCATGGAATGATGTTAACTGGCATTGAACCTAATAATGGATATCTCAATGGGTTTCTAAAATTACCCACATATTGAAATTATTTTTTGGTGTCTGAAGATATATGTGGATTATGGGAAGGTGTTTCTAAGCAAATTTTTAGCATTGGTTTATTTTATTTTTTTCACGTTTTGCTTGTGGTTGATATGTATTTTGGATTTGGGATTTTCGTTTAATAAAAAAATAATCCAATAACATTTTCCATTCCTATGTCCTTTATTTGCAAGTTTATCAATTTGATAGGCAAGTGTTAGCATGAGGAGATGATTATGGGAAGGAGTTGTTTTTTGTTTGTGACACTTTTCCTTTTTCGCAATGGACCGAATTGTTTGTTGTTTTGTTGATTGTTGAATTGTTTGTTGAACTTTGGTGGTTGGAGTTTTTTTTAATGTTTTCTACTAGCTTTATGAAAGACATAGAAGAACAATGAGCTTGTGTTGTTAATGCATATTTGAAATTGCAATGGAAAGTCATGCCGTTGATTGATACTAAAAATGAATGATAAGTTCGAGCACATAGTATAATATTAATTTTGAGTTTTCAATTTTAGTTGAGGTTGCAATAAATAAAGTTTTGAGTGTCTTCAATTTTGAAATTCGGATCAGATTACACAAATAATTAAATTAATAGATACAGAATATATGGAACCAAAATATAATAAAAGCAGTAATCATAACACAGAAATTAATAAGTAATTATAAAAATTAAAATATTAAATAAAATGATATATATAGGACCAAAATATTTTAATTAATTCAACTAATAATCATAATATAAAATTTAATTTAATTAATTAAAAAAGTTTAAGTCGGCATGAAATTAGTTATTTGAAATTAATTTTCAATTTAATATTAATCATTAACAATAAAATAAATAATTCTATTACAATTATTTTATAAATAAAAATTATTTCAAATAAATATCATTTCTTTACAAGAGAGGTAAAAGGGTAATTTTAGCACAACTCCATTCTTTACTTTTCCCATTCCCAATGAATTACATCTCCAACCAAACAATTTTTTCATTACCACTCCTATATATTTCTTTCCTCCCTCTTCATTACCTCATTCCCATAACGGTAATCCAAACACCCCCTAAACATAATTGAATAAAAGGAAACCTCAAACCAAGTCTTTTGTTTTTAAAAAATTAATTTGAAAATTCATAAAATTAAAAATATTTTTAAGAAACAAAAAAAATTGAAACCATTAAAATAATTTAAATAACTTAAACAAATTATGAAAGACTTTCACTTAATTCGTTTTCTTATCAAATTAAACTGCTTATATATTCTCTTGGGACTTCAATTACTTATATATTTTTCTTAAGTGTGGGAGAAACCATAGTTCATGTAATTCTTTTAGTTTATAACAAACTTACCACTCAATTACTACATTTGTCACTATTGATGTTTAGCTAAGACTTAGTTTCACTCTTGAACTCTCACCGGTTATTATTTTTATGCGCATCATGTTATCAGTGAACAAGATGCCACCAACTTCAGGGCTTCTTATCTTTGTTTTTTGTTATCGAATTTAAACACTATACAAATTTGCATTTCAATGTTTAGTGGTGATAATTGAGAACTTCATATGTCCAACATGTTTTCACTTAACACTACATATCTATTCACTCTATATTGCAGTTATAAGACACACAAATATTTTTTATAACTAATTAAATAAAATATATTATAATTTTTCATTACCTTGCCATTATTCAACAACATTAAAATCGTTTTAATGGATTGGGTGTTGTTAAATACAACAATTATCTATATATAGACATATTTATAATTATACACTAAGATATTTTAGTGTAGTTGTTTGAGACACTCATTACTTTTTAAATTTTTTTTTTTTGAAAATTAAAAAAAAAACTAACTTACTGGGTTGACCCAACCCGGCGGGTGGGATGATTGGGTGACCCGTCGGGTCACGGGTTGGGAAAAGCCAAACTCGTATCTGGGCCTATTACAGTGCTGGCTAATTATGGGTTGTTGGCCGAGCGTGCCGTGTCACCTGACTCGGTGGGTTAGGTGGCCAATTCCGTGCCGGGGAGGGCCAAATATCAGCTTGTGCCCTCCTCTAATCATTGTATAGGTGCCTTTAATGAACCCAGCCTCATCTTAACCGTTGCTTTAAAGGGTGAATAGTCCGCCACCTATAACTTATGCATCCAACTTTCTTAAGGGGAACCATATTAGCATGGTTACCATCACCATGATGCATTAATAATAGATGGACATGCTTTAATGGTGCTAAGTCGTGGTTGTGTCTTTGAAAAATACTTCATATACTATGTGGGCAAGTCCCATTTTAGTTTACTTAGGTTAGTCAAACCCGGACCAGCTTAGCCGGTTTGATCAAAAAAATCGGGAACTAGTCATGAGGTCAGTCCAGCCATTGCATTTGAATAGCCTTTGAAAAAACCAGGTGAAAACTCAGTGACTTGATCAGTTGGACTGGGAAATGAATGAACGGGCATGGTTTGAGGGGTCATAAAGTAGTGGATGTGGGCATACTATATGGATGATGAGGGTGGCAACAAAATTTTACCAGAGATGGTTGAAGATGATGTGGGTTTTGAAACAGAGACTTATTAGGATGGAGAAGATGTGGTTGTATTGGAAGAGAAAGATCAGCAATGGCAGGAGGAGTGGGGGTTGTCTTCTCTGATTTGTTTTTGTCTTCTCCGATGGAAGATGAGATAGTGGTTGTACAAAAAAAAATGAGGTGAAGCCAATGGTGGAGATGAGAAGGAGAGATAGAGCAAGGAGAGAGCTTGAGAGAGGAGAAGAGAAGCCGTCGGCTGGATGATATTGGAGGATACTCACATTAGGGTTTATTTTTAAAATTTTCAATTAAACCCTCACTTTATTGAAGTTTTACAATTTATTAATTTTCTTTTATTTTTATTTCTATATAGAATTTTAAATCACACATTTACATGCGACCCTGGTTGAACCCTTGACCTCAAATCCTTAATCTTCACCTGGTCAATGCCTAGTCTGGGTTTGTCAACATTGAGTTTACTTGCACTAATGCCCATAGTCTTTGTATGTTTCATTTGAGAGCCTCCTTTAGCAAAACATTATAGACATATGTTTGAAAATGATGACCTTCTTTGGTGTGCACACACTAGTACTTTATCACATTATCTTTCTTTTGCCGTTGATATCACCATCTCATACCTCGAAAGTCATTTATGGTGTTTAAACTTATAGATGTTTCTAGTACAACATCACATTATCACATTATATTTCTTTGGTGTTCAAATCTTTAGATGTTACATGCTCTAGGCATACATTTTTCATTGTTACACTCATTTTTATCACCATTGTCACTTTTGGAGAAGTCCTTGGTGATGGCCTTGCCTATTTCTACCATACTCCAATAAGGAGGAAGGAGAGGAAATGATATATATAACTTCAGTTTTTTAGATAAAGAATGATAGTTTTCCTTAGGCAGGAAGTATGATTGTTCGCCTAAGGCATTAAAGGCCCTCATTCATTCTTTAATAATCTAGTTCTCTTTATTCATTTGTAAATAATAATCACTATTAATATTAGTATAAATGATTTATAAATATTTATCACACTATTATTAATTGTTAAATTAACAATAGTGATAACCATAAAAATAGCTATGACTATAGTAGTAGGAATAGAAGCAATAATGAATATAATAGTCAAAAGTATCAAAAAAACCTCTTGTGATTTCTGAGTTTTACAAAATAAGGAATGAGGATTTTTTTTTTCGACTATATGATGTGTGGTTTCCTAGATTTGCAAAAAAAGGGAAAAACTTGTCAACGGTGTTAACTTTCCCATTTTTGGCAAGGGCAAAATCATCCATTCATGTAAATAATCATCACGTCTCATAAAAAACATGATTTTTAAATATGATTTTGTTTGATTTTTGAAATTCAAGTTTTTTTAGTGGAATTTTGGGAGAAATAAATAAACTTAATATGTATATATTTATATATGTCTTATAAGTTCATTTTTAAATGAAATACCAATTTTGCCTATGTGAGATAACACCATTAATAATTTGATAACGGTTTTTCTTTTTTTTGCAAATCTGGAAAACCACGTATCATAAAATTGGAAGAAAAAAAATCCTCATTCCTTATTTTGCAAAACTCTAAAACCACATGGGGTTTCTTTTTTCTTTTTACTTTTTCCAATATAATAATAATAGTAATAAAATAGTAATAATGAGAAAAATAAATTTATAATAGGAATCATATGTTGATAACAATCAATAATAATACTAATAATATTATTTCTAAAAAAATGAATATTAAATGAAGTAGTAATAATAGATATTATAACTTTATAAAAATTGATTATTACACTAACAAAGTAAACAATAATACCAAGAACAATTTTGAAGATAATAAGAAAAAAATCATAAAAATTCACATAAAATTATTAAGGGTCTGTTTGGATAGCCCAGAATTATGGCATAATTTGTACATTATGCCATAATTTTACATTTTCTGAGAATTATGCCATATTGGCTGTTTAGGTACTTATTTTAGAGTATAAAATTATGGCATAATATAGATATTATGGCATAAAAAAATATTCCACTAAGAGTGGAATATTTTCTCATTTTAAAAAATCTCTCTTTTGATCCTGCCACCCGTCATTGGTCCACCGCTGGTCCAGCCTCCGGCGACCGGTCCGGCCAGCCTCCGGTGACTGGCCACCGGTCTGGCCAACCTCCGGCGACCGGCTACCAATCCACCGGGGGGTCCGACCACCGGCCGCCCAGCATCCGGTGACATGCCGGCGGTCCATTAGTGGTTCGCACGGCCTCCGGTAATCGGCCACCAGTCCACAGGTGGTCCAGTTGGTTATAAGATGACCTCCGGCGACCGGCCACCAGTCCACCGGCGGTTCGGTGGCCGACCAACAGATTTTGGTAATTTTTTTATTTTGTTAACCAAACACTCATTTTGTAAGAATAAAATATGTCACAATTTCTATAATAATCACTTACACTTCCTACATAATAAAATTATGATATATTTTTTTTATTTTGCAGCCAAACAGGCCCTAATAACAATAATAAGAATGTTACATTATAGAAAAATAGGTATTTTGCTTCACTTATTTAGGGGTGGTTTAAATAAAATGCTATTAATGTTACAATTTGGAGGGATTATGTTGTGGTTTATCTAACCATCACTAATATCTTATATTTAGCAGTTGTTACCTAAGAAACCATCATTAATTATTTTGCATTTAGTTGTAGTTGTCATCAAACTAAGTTTGAATGTTTTCCATTTACAACAGTTAAATAAAAATCAATGTTGTATAGAATTAATATTTTTACATTTTACCCATATACAAGTATTTGTTTAAAGGTAGAATACCTTAACTGGTTCCCTAACTATGCTTGATTGCCCTTTTAGTCGCCATAATATGAATTGTTCGCGGGAAGTTCCTTAATTGTGAAAATTAAGAAATTCTAGTTCAATCCTTAACAGATGTTCATTTTTCTGTCGGTCCCTTTTGATGCGGTATTCTCACCATTTAAAGAAATAATAAAAAATGGAAAAATTGAAAAAGTTGGTTAAGCTACAAACCAACAACAAAACCACAATAAAGCTATTAGGGTCCGAACCTAAAGTTAGCCTTCTTCTCTTCTCTCAACCATCTCCAAATAGCTCATGAATGAAATCCTCTGAGCCAGACAAAATTTGTGACGTAGCCCTTCTCGCAATTGTGTCTCCTACAATTGCATTGGCAAGATAGATATTATCACCAAATTTCTATCCTGAACCTCTGATCCCTGATCCCTGCTTTCCCTGAACCTCTGATGGCCCCGTCGGGGGCCCAACCCCCACCTTCTCGCCCAGGGACCAAGGCTGGCATCTCCTGGGCAAACGTAGTTAATTCTCCTCCCTCAACTGACCCTCAGGAACCTCCTCCTCACTTGCAATTAGCTCACTTTGAGAAAATCAAGAGTTCTTCGTGCTCCTCTGTCAAGATTACTGACGAACTCTGGCTTTCTGCTAGAGACTCCATGCAGAATGCCCTTTACGCAAAATTTCTTGGTAAAGCTCTCCCTTTGGATCAAGTCAAACTGGCGCTTGCTGATGCTTGGAGGGGACTTGGCGACTTCTCGGTTGCAGATCTCCCAAATGGTTACTACTTTGTCCTTTGTGAAACTGAAGAGATGCTTAATCGACTCTTGTGGGATGGACCTTGGACTGTTGCTGGCCGAATCCTCCAACTCTCTCCCTGGTCGGAGAGCTTCCAGCCAGCCTTTGAGAAGCTTTCTACTGCTGCCATTTGGATCCAAATATATCATCTGCCCATGGAACTCTGGGGAGGTGACATCCTGGAGCTTGTGGCCTCTCAATTTGGGCGGGTCCTCAAGGTGGATGATCATACCCTAGATCGATCCCGGGCAAAGTTTGCCAGGGTGTGTGTGGAACTTGACTTGGATCAGCCTCTTAAGCAAGGCACATGGGTTAATTATGGTGTGTTCTCTGTATTTGTTTTGGTTTTATATGAAAAATTACCCGTGTTTTGTTACAGGTGTGGCCGTGTTGGTCATGGTGAGGCAACTTGTTCCCTTGCCGGCAGTCGCCTGAACGCGGAATCATCTGTGCCCCATGTTTCATCTGAAACAGGGCTGGCGCAGAACGATTCGGTGATGCAGGTAGATGGGGTCGACAAGGTTCAAGCTGCAACCGACCTCACGACCATTGACAGTTCTTTTGGGCCCTGGTTGAAACCTCGACGCCGGCAACTGGCCTCTCGTGGGAGGGGTGGTTCCCGTGGAGGTCCTCGTTCTGGTCCCCGAAATCCTAACTCCGGCGTCTCCGGCAACCGTAACACTGTGGGCCCTCGGGGAGACGACTCTCTTGATCCTGACGCGTGGCCTCCTGCATGGACTTCGCCCATCCACGTGGAGGAGTCGTCTCTCATGCAAGAGGCACGTGGCAAAACTCCTGTGCTTGAAGGGCATTCTTGTCCTTCTGACTCCCTTGCTTTAATTCTATCCGTTGGTCCCGAGATTCAGAAACCCACTTTCTCCTCTCCCGAAAAACCTCTTCCTCCTTTATCTCTTGTCAACTATGCTGACATCCCATCCAGCTCTGTTTTGCAGGCTCCCAAGGACAACACTCTCATCAAAACGATGGATCGCCGCCCTAACAGGCCCCTCTCTTCCCCAGATGATCCCACCTCTTCCAAGAAACCCCTTCTCATATCCTCTGTCCTCTCTCCTTCTCCTGAACAGGGTCCTCCCTCTCTTCCTCTTCATGACATGGCCATTGAACATGTTGCAAACGCCCTTGTTAGCTCTGCCTCTGAAGAGCACAACATGAGCAATGCTTCATCTGAAGACCTCTCCATTCGTGAAGCGGACGATGATATGGTGCTCAGCCGATACCAAAATGATATCAAATCTGAAGCCCTAGCTAGAAGGGATCGCCCAAAAGCTAGTTCAAAACCTAAGAAAGGGAGAAAATCTCCTGTTCCTTGATTCCTCTTTCCCTTGGTTTTACTTTGTTCTTTCCTCTTATCTTAATGAATTTTAATATTGTCTCTTGGAATTGCAGGGGTTTCTCTAATCCTCATACCATGGACCGCATACGCACTATCATGGCTAGAAACAAACCTGACTTCCTCTGTTTGGTTGAAACTAAAGCTACCATTTCCAGAACACATCGTTTTTGTGACAAAATCCACAGGTCTTGGGATTGGGCTACTATCCCCTCCCTGGGTTTTTCTGGCGGTATCATCGTTCTTTGGAAGAAGGGTCTTGGTAGGGTCACTCCTATCGCGGTGTCAAGGCTTGCCTTACATCTTGTGATCTCTTCCTGCGATGGGACTTGGATTCTTACCACTATTTATAACTCTCAATCCCTCTCTCAACACAAAGTCCTCTGGAATTCCCTCTCCACTCTTTCCCATCTTCAGTTCCCGTGGATCCTCAATGGAGATTTCAATGCCATCACTAACTCCGAGGAGCATAAGGGGGGATATTTCTCTAACTATGCTTCCAAATCTTTGCATTTTTCTAACTTTATTCTGAATAATAACCTTCATGATCTTGGTTTTTCAGGCTCTTGCTTCACTTGGTGCAACGGTCAACGTAGTCTTGCTCGTCGTTAGGCGAGACTTGACTGTTTTCTCGCCAACTCCAACTGGCTCCTTCACCACCCTAACTACACTAACCAACATCTCCCTCGCATCAACTCTGACCACTTGCCTATGCTGCTAAGTGTCCTCAACCCTAACTCCTCTCCTAAAAATGTTTTTCGTTTCGAAAATTTTTGGCTTGATTATGAGGGTTGCCATAACTCTGTCATCAGTGCTTGGTCTAATCTTTCTCCTTCCCTTTCCCCCTTACACTCTTTTTCAAATTGTATCTCTAAAGTAAAAAAAAATCTCTGTAGGTGGCGGAAGTTGGGTTTTTCTCATCTGGATAAGGAGCTCGCCAACATTCTAGAGGAAATTAAAAATATTGAGACTGTAGACTCTTCTCATCCAAATGATTGGCATACTACTTGGCTGCGCGCGCTGTACAATCGTCATAACGCTCTCCTACGTCAACAAAACATTTTCTGGGGACAGAGGGCCAAAATGCATTGGATGAAGGAGGGTGACCTTAACACTAAGTACTTCCACAATTCTGTCAAAATTCGCCACCACAAGAACAAAATTAAGGAAATCAAAGACGCTTCGGGTAACATCTATTCTGATCACTCTGATATTGAAAATTGTTTTACTTCTTTCTTTCTGCATCTCTGGACTTCCTCGTCTTCCTATTCCCTCGATACCCTCTCTCTTGCCCTTCCGGATGACCTCCCGGTTCTTAATGACTCTGACATTGAGACTTTAACGAGACCTGTCACCAAACGGGAAGTTTTCATTACCCTTAAGTCTATGCCTAAAGGTAAGTCTCCTGGTCCTGATGGTCTTAATTCTGAATTCTATATCTTCTATTGGAATATTATTGGTGACCACTTCTTTAAAGCTGTCAGCTATTTTTTCAACACGGGTATCCTACCCCCTTCTTGGGGTAAAACCTACATTGCTTTGATTCCTAAAAAAACCAACCCTATTTCTGTCAATGATTTCAGGCCCATCTCTCTCTGCAATGTCTGCTATAAGATTATCACCAAAATTCTCTCTAATCGTCTTAGGCTTGTTATTGATAATCTCATTGGCCCTGAGCAGTGTGGCTTCCTCCCAGGGCGTGGCGCTTATGACAACATAATCGCAGCCCAGGAGATTGCCCACAGCTTAGAAACCGATAAAAATGCCCCCCCTAGGATGATTTGTAAAATCGATATTGAAAAGGCCTTTGATTCTATTGAATGGCTGGCTATTATTGCTACCCTCCGGAAGATGAATTTTCCTGATATTTGGATTAATTGGATCAATTCTTGCCTCTCCTCTGCTTCCTTTTCCTTTATTATTAATGGTCGTCATTCTAAATGGATTACCAGCACTAGAGGCATTAGACAGGGTGATCCCATCTCCCCTCTCTTATTTCTTTTAGTTTCCCAAAACCTCACCTCTATCCTCAATAAAGCCCTCTCCCTCAATCTCATCCATGGCTTTAGCAATAGGCTTAATAGAAATTTTAATCACTTAATGTTCGCTGATGATTTAATCCTTATCACTAAGGCCTCTAGAATCTCTGCCAGAAACTGTCTTCTCTGTCTTAACATTTACCATGATCTTACCGGCCAACGTCCAAATCTCCTTAAATCTACTCTCTATGTCCCCTCCTGGTTAAACAAAAAGCTTTCCAATTCTATTTCTAGGATTCTAGGTATTGGTCTTGGGAGCTTTCCTTTTACCTACTTAGGAATTCCTATTTCCCCTAAGAGACTTTTGATTAATCAACTTCAGCACATTCCCCAGAGAGTTAACTCTGCCATTCACTCTTGGAATCACTCTTCTGTTTCCACTGCGGGAAGGGTTGTTCTTCTCAATAGTAATATCTTTGCCATCCCAAACCACATTCTCTTTGTTATGCATCTGCCCAACACTATTTTAGATCAAATTTCCAAATATGCTCGAAATTTTCTCTGGGGTAGGACCAGCAATAATAGAGCCTTCCATGCGGTGGGTTGGACAGTTACTACACTTAGCAAATCTGAGGGGGGGCTTGGTCTGCGCAACCTTCGATTTGTTAAACATTCGCTCATGGCCAAAAATTTGTTCTCTATTCTTAACAATGACAGCAAAATCTGGGTTGACATTTTTAAACTTAAATACAATTCTTGGCACATTTGGAACCCCAGTAATGTTACTCATTCTTCCTGGTTCTTTAAATCAATCTGCAGTACTGCTACTGTTTTGAAACCTCATATCAGACTTCTTACTTGCAATACTTCTGATGTCAACATTTGGAATGACCCTTGTGTCTTGGATCTCCCTCTTTCCCATAAGCCAACATTTCTAAATATGGATCTTCCTCATGATGACATTCACTTCTTTGATTTATTTTCCTTTAGTGGCCCTTCCCGTGCCAACTTAGAAACTCTTTTGGGTCAATCACTGGATTGGGATTGGTTGATCAAAATCAAAATTGTCTCTGATGATAATAACTTCTGGATCTGGAGCCCTAAATCTTGCAATGCTTCCATTGCTTCTGCGGTTTATAGTCACCTTCTTTGTCAAAGCTCTGCTCCAGACGTTTGGCAAGGTTGGAGAGATATTTGGAAGCTCTCTGTTTTACCTCGCACTAAAATTTTCATTTGGAAACTTGCCCATGGTCGTTTGCCCACTGAAGATTATTTCTATCAGCTCAACATTGGGCCGGTTTCCCTTTGTCCTTTTTGTGGTCTTGCTGGAGAGACGACTGAACATTTAATCTGGCAATGTTCTAAAGTTCAGTATTGCTGGCAGTTGATTCTCTCTCATTTGGGTTTATGCAATCTTGGTATTAGCTATCTTAGCTCTGGGGCTTGGCTTATTGATCACACTCTTCCCCCTTATGCTAAATCCATGACTAAAGCTTTGATCGCCACCACTGCTTGGCTCATCTGGAAACATCGCTGTGATGTGGTTTTTCGGGCCCAAGCAATGAACTTGAAGGCAATTGTCAACAGAGCTTGGTCCCTTTGTTCGGACCTCTCTACTTGCTCCAACAAATTTTACAGGGAGTGTACTCTGCCTTTTAATCCATCTCCTATGATTACTATATTCACTGATGCATCTTGGAACTCTTGCTCTACCCCTTCCGGTCTAGGCTTTTTGATTATTCGCAATATGACTACAGTTTTGGTTGCAGGGGCTGCTGGTGAGTCCCTTGATACACCAATTATGGCGGAAATGGCTGCGATCAATCTTGCTCTCAACACTTGTACCTCTTGGCGTTGGAAACCTGATCGTATATGCTGCGATTGCCCAGCACTTGCTCAACTCCTGAAGATTTTCTGTCCAAGTGTTGCTTGGCATACAAACCCTGTTTTTACATGGCTTAAGCAGAATCTTGACTCTTTGCCTCTCATCAATTTGGAAACGATTCCTCGTGAAGACAACATCATCGCTGATTCACTTGCAAACTTTGGAAGATCTAATCCGAGGCTTTCTCTCTTCCTGCGTGGAAGAGATCGACCCAATTGGCTTGAAGACCTTCTACTCCAGAAGAACCTCTCCTTTTAATTTGACTTCTTTGTTTTATGTTCCTTTTTATTTTTCTTAGCTTCCTGCTTTTCCAAAAAAAAAACAATTGCATTGGCACTGCCCCCACCGAGCCATCACCAATAGCATCCTGAGAGCAAAATCCTCTAGTTCATTCTTCAACTATCGCTCACCACTATTGCCACCACCACCACCATCATAATTGTCGCTCATCTTTGGTCTAGTCACCAGGTCCGTTCTTCCACTTGTTTCTAAGGATGAGCAAAATCCTTGGCGTTCCTTCTGTAATTTTGGCATTCTGTAATTGGCTACAAATATTAAAATGCACTTACGAGGACAAAAAAAAAAAAAAAAAAAAAGTAGCACTTGTTTTGCAATAAAACACATCATGGCCACTTATAATGAGTACATAATTCTTAAATATCATCATGGAGGTTCATTATTAAGAGAAGGGGAAGTGAAATATGTCAATGGGAATGTGGCTCAATCAGCTATGGATCTTGACAAAGCCTGTTATTGGGGTTTATTGGGGAATCTCAAGAAGTTCAATTATCTCATGGGAAAGCCTTCCTAGAAAGTTTGATCTCTTATTTAGGAAGTGTTGAACAGTTGGTTGAGAAGCAAGTCAATAAGGTGAAGGTGATAGTGAGTCAAACAAAGAAGATGAAGAAAGGCTAATAGATGCCCCATTTATCATATATAACTCAGAGGCTGATGATGGAACAATGGAGGCCATGGAAAAGTTTAGGAAATATGTTCATTTGAAGAAGTTAGTGCAAGCGAGTGATGGTGAAAAGGATGATGAAAACATTAATATTTTGTATAATTCAAACAATAAGTCTAAGATCCAAAATTTTACCTGCATCTTGCTTTTTTCCCTCAAATTAACCTAAATTCCCTAAAATATAATGTTCACGATTATAAAAAAAAAATATTTTTAATGAATAAAGAGACTGGTAAAAAAAAATTATGTCTTTGACGCACTTATAAAAACAGCATAATATTAAAAGCCTTATAAAAAATTAAATATTTTGGATAAATATTTTGTTGACCCACAAGTCGAAAGGGCATGATATAAAAACTCTATAAAATATAGAACTCTTTGGATACATATATATTTTTTTTCACCCACTTACAAAAAAGACATAAAAATTCATAATCAAAACCACTAAACGTCTCCCGCTCAACACATCCCTGTTAGTTAAAAAAATAAAATATTTTCAGATTGCTCATTCGCAGGCACATATATTAAAATTAATATTACTGTACAGATTTTTTTAATAAAAATAAAAAAACAATTTTACAAAAATAATGCACGAGCAATTCACGTGTCAGATACTAGTAGTATTAGTATCTAACACAGTTCTGATAAACAAAATGAGATTTTTCCCGGCCATGGATAAAAGAAAACCAATAAAAATCGGTCCACAGTGAAAATTTCCTACAACTGAGATGATAGGTGAGATGAAGTAACAAACTTCCTATTAGCCTGGCAACACTGAAACAAAACACAAATAGCTCTTCCATCCCAAAGTACAACACCACCAGGATACAGTCCAGGTATTCACACAGGAAACACAACCCATCAAGGACAACAGATCAAAACAAAAACTACACTGGCAACGGATACCCTTGATCCAACATTTCGGGATACCAGCCTTACATTAGGTAAAACTACTGCAAGAGTTCATGCAAGTAATCAAGTTACCCCCCCACCAATAGTGCCTCAACAGACAAGTGATGACCTAAGGGATGCTGCGCTTGGGAGATGAGTACATGATGCCCACCGAATGACAGACTCTGAGACCATTAGATCTAGCTGATCCAGCTCACCAAGACCAATGGTGTGGTTCCTCCTGCTGTGCATGCCGATGACTCGAGAACTGACACCCAACCCTCTTCTGAATTCTGCTCTTTTATTATCAGATTCTCTGATTTCATGTGCAGAACTTGCAGAGGAATCTGGAGGAATGAAAAGCTTCTCACAGCTAGAATCTGAAAACCGGTGAAAAGTAAGATCAGTCTTAAGTTTGAGGGCAAAAATAAAAACAAGATCTAATGCCCGAGTACAGTTCTACCTATTTGGGTTGTATTGGGAGCCACCATGTTGGTCTGTGAAGCAGAGTCAGATTGTTGGTCAACAGAGGAAGATGGACTTAGAAAAGAAAAGCTCGAAACAAATGGAACTGAAGTTGAGAATCGAGGACTGCTACACTCGCAGCTGCAGTCAAAGGAGAAACCTGTACCAGCAGAGGGTGTGGTTTCAACAAGGAAGGAGGAGAATGATGACCTACACATAAATGCTGAGGACTGGTCCTGCTGGTTTTCACAGGGTATAGGATTATCCAGGCCAAAACTGAAATCACGAGTTTTGCAGATGACTGAAGTAGATAAAGTAAAGCCTACTGAATCTTTTTGCCCAGAACCAAATTCATTACTTTGCCTATTTGGGCTTTGAGCTTGCTGCGCAATGCCCTTGACCCATGGATGATCTGTGAAAAAAGCAGAAACGTTATCTAAGAACTGCAACTGCTATATTTTGAATTACCTTCCACATGAATATTTCATGGCAGATGAATCTGCAAGATGATAAATTTGTCTTCAGCATTTAAGTGGTTTCCATGACTATAATAGTAACAAAAGAAAAACCATGATTCTCAAAAGCAGATACATTAAAACACCAATATCATTTTATTGCAAGGATGAAGAGGAAATTATAATGAATGGTGGCTAAATGCTGATTCTAATAAATCTGACGCCGCTTGTTATCATATTAGTTCCTTTAACTACGTTTAATTATCTGGACAAAATACTAGGATAAGAAAGTCACGCCAAAAAACAAATAGTTATAGACAAGAGATCGATGAATACCGACAAAATTTTGTTTCATTATCGTATGAACAGGAGAGATTTGTGCATTTACGATCCTGATAACATTCGAACATTAATATCTGAAAAAGTAGGTTTTTTAAATGCACTCTTAAATTCAACAAAAGGTCACCAAAATGGTAAGGTAAAAAATCTCCGTGAGACAAACCAAGGAATTAGCCTCCAATAGACAGAATCCAAACAAACAATTCAAGCTCACCTAAAACCTCTTCGGCGGTGAGCCTCCGAGAAGGATCCCTACAAAGCATTCCTGCAATCAAATCTTTTGCAGATTCAGATACATGATCCCATGGATCAGAAGGAAACCGCAATTCAGCAGACCTAACTGAATCAAAAATTCTCGACTTTGTCTTCCCCCTAAAGGGAGGCATCCCGCTCAGAAGAATATACAGAATAACCCCCGCACTCCAAACATCAGCTGCTTGATTGTAACCCCCAGCTAGCACCTCAGGAGCTATATAAAAAGGACTCCCTACAGTCCCATGCAAGCTCTGACCTGCAAAAACCAATTCCAGATCAGAACTCATTAAACACATATAAAAGGTCCAAAAACTATTAGTGATCCTGAGAATCCCATGAATACCAGGTTTGATATAAGTTGCAAGCCCGAAATCCGCCAGCTTAATGGGGGAAGACAATGACTTGGTAGCCAACAAAATGTTCTCCGGCTTGAGATCCCGATGAACAACTCCCTTATCGTGACAATACATCACCACTTCCATAAGGCACTGGAACAAAACCGCAGCCTCTGGCTCAGGAAACCGGCCATGCTTCTCAAGCCGATGGAAGAGCTCTCCACCTGCACAAAGCTCCATGACAAGGTGCACAAATCTAACATCCTCATACACAGCCTTGAGGTCAACCACATTGGGGTGGCCTGAAAGCCTGGCCATGACCTCAATCTCCAGCTTCACACTTCTGAGATCATCCGGGCAGACAAGGCAGTCCTTAGCAATAGATTTACAGGCCAATGTCTCTCCGGTGAGCATATCAGAGCATGCTCGGATAAGCCCAAACTGTCCCGAACCCAACTTCTGGCCAAGTGTGTACCTGTCCTCAAGGTAGGAGATATGGGGAGTCTCCAAGATGGGATCTTTGAGACCAGGAACCTTGTAGCAGTTGCAAGGGAGGTCGATGCCATTGTTCCTCACGACAGCCATCAGATAAGAGGTCTGCTTATTGGTCTCAAGGGCAAATCAATCCCAGTATCGAATCAAAACCCAAGCGTTCTTATCATGGTACTTCACCTAAAAAACAACACCACAAAATTCATCAAAGAAGCAGTTTTATTTCCAATCGTTATCCCCAATTCCATCACTGTGATATTCGAAAAACAACTTCCATCGAAGAACAAAACCCTAGACTCCGTATTCCCAACAAGCTGAGAGATCCAAGCGGGAAACAAAACGAACTTCAAAAATTCGACTTTTAACTGAATGAAGATTCCCAAATCAAGATCTAAACCCCAATTGCAAAGCCCAGAAATTTCACAAACCCACCCTTAAAACAAACCGAAACATTCCCAAAAATCCACCTTGAAAACCCAAGCAAGACCGGATCATCACTGAAAACATCAGAAAGCTTCCATTCTAGAACAATTTTAGCGAATAGGAAGCATAAATAGGTATAAAATCAACAGATCGGATCAAATTAAACTCATTCAACCAACTGAAATTCAAAAATAATTTAAAGAAAAACAAAAAACCAAAGAAAACCCCACAGGAACAGCAACACCAACAATAATAACAGAGAGAGAGAGAGAGGGCTTGCCTTGGAGCAGAACAAAGACAAGTTAATGGTTCCAGCGGAGAAGAAAATCCCGGTTTCGCAAGAACCAGAGAAGGAGAAGGAGAAAGGCTGCGTGTAAGCGTCCCCACGGAATTCCGGTGGTGGAGTGGAGTGGAATCCCACTTTCAACTTTCAAGTGCTATTATTTATAACGAAATTTTTTTATTTATTTTATTTGTCTATTTTCATATTTATTAAGAGGCTCAGCCAGTAGCCACCCCTTGAAATTTCAAATATTTTCCCATTCTTCCTTTCGGTTTTTATTTATTTAATTTTTTTAAATAATTCATATTATTTTAAGGGTGCATTAGATTGGCAAAGTTTTGAGAGACAGTACAATACAAGTTCTCTTTTTTTCTTGTTTAATTTGTAAAAATTTGGTTTGAGAAAAGCTTAATACCTAAGTTCAAAATATGTTGGATGCAATGGTACCATAGAGCTCCAATTACGGTAATAGCCTTATAATTCAATACTTATTTCAATCGAGTAAAATTTTGAGATACAACATAGCACATATTCTCTTATTTTTTGTTTAATTTTTTAAAAATTTGGTTTGCAAAAATCTTAATGCCCACGTTTGAAATGTGTTGGATGCAGCGATGCCACACAGCTCCAATAGCTTTATAATTCAATCTCTATTTTCGGTCAAATAAAATTTTGAAGTACAACATAATACAGGTTCTTTTAAACCTTGTTTGATTTTGTAAAACTTTAGTTTGCGAAAAAGCTTAATGACCAAATTTGAAATATGCTAGATACAATGGTACCATAAAGCTCCAATTGTGCGAGCAACTTTATATTCAACCCCTATCTCGGTAGAATAAAAACACATAAGCAAAATCTAAATACTGCTTATGCTCATGCCCCTGAGTACTTATGCTTGTCTTACTTAAAAAAAATCAACTATTTCATCCTTCTTTATAAAAGTCAATATAGAAACTCGTATAATTAAATATACATTAAAAAAATTTCATGCAATTGAAAACATTAAAAACCTTTTTAATTAAGCTATTAGTTTAAACATCATTAATATTTATAAGTCAAAGATAGCAAATAATTTCATAAGTTATTTGTTAAAACATCTCTTATACATCAATTTTAGAGTAATAATTAATTATTAGTCTTAATGCATGTTCCCCTTCCCCCAACTCAAACTCTCTCGTTTAATCATTCAAAACTTGCTGCTCTTTTGTTGATTATGAAGAGAGAGACCTGAAAGTTGACTCTTTAGGGTGACCTGTTCTGTCTTGTGGTGGGCCCCGACACATGTGCTTTGAAGAGATTTCTTTGCGGAGTTGGCTTGTATATCTGCTTCAAAGTGTTTGGAGGGAAGTTCCCTTTTTTTTTCTCTCTTATATATATTAAAGCTAATTTTAGTATAATTTTTTATTAACTAATTTTGAA
This sequence comes from Dioscorea alata, assembly GCA_020875875.1. Lineage (NCBI taxonomy): Eukaryota > Viridiplantae > Streptophyta > Magnoliopsida > Dioscoreales > Dioscoreaceae > Dioscorea > Dioscorea alata. The sequence continues at coordinate 10,860,531 of CM037021.1, forward strand.
ATAAGATATTTTTTTTGTGTCAACCAAAACAATAAACATGCATTTAGAAGCCATGTTATGTTGCATAGTTCTAGAGAATAATAGCAACCAAACTCAAAACAGAAAAATATATATTATTTATGTTTAATAAGAAAACTTATCTTGTTGATATAAAGATAATTAATTTTTAAAATGGCTAATGAAAACCCATAATGATTGTATAAAAAACCATAGTTAAAAATTGAAAATAATTTCATAAGTGTATCAACCAGTATATTTGCTATAACTAGTATATTCAAATCTTACTTTATTTTCCTAAACAATAATATCTATATAATATCATTTTTTTATTATTTTTTTATTTTTTTATTTTTGAATAAATATCAATTTTTTTTTTAAAAAATGTGTAATTGAATATCATTAATAAATATCTAGGTCGAGTTAGGATTCCCTTTGAAGTCAAATGTAATAAGAAAAAAAATATGAAGAAGAGATAGCAGCGCTGAAATCCTCTAATAAATTCTCTCTTATATGGTTGATCTTTTTTGTTTTTTATAGCTCTTTTATTGACTTATTTTTTCCTTCGTTTTTAAATGGCCAAATAAGCTTTCAATGGCCAAACAAGCTTTCATAGATATTAGAGATTTGTTTTCTCCATTAAATTGGTGAATGGCTCTAACAAACTCTTGAGGTTTTCTCTCCCATAGATTTGTTAGATGAACATATATGCTGACCTGATTTATTAGGTAGGGATGACATCACTTGTCTGCAAATCTAAACATGATATGTATATAGGTAATTTATATATATATATATATATATATACACATTCGTGGATGAGACGTGGTGACGTGAAAGGTTTTATGTTGAAGAGTATAATAATATGAACTCATTGTTAATTATATTGACTTTATTTCCTTGGTTGTCGTATAAGACTTTATACGAATCAAACAAAGATTATTGGACTTCTTCCAATATTTTTTCCCCACAAATATAATTATAAATATATAAATCTCTCTCTCTCTCTCTCTCTCTCTCTCTCTCTCTCTCTCTCTCTCTCTCTCTATATATATATATATATATATATATATATATATATATATATATATATATAAATCTTTACCATTTTATGTATTATTTTCATTTTTCTCATTTTGAGTAGTTTGTGTCATGCTTGATTGTTTTTAGTTCATTAACATTAAATATTTTATGTATGGTGTTTATATCCCTTTGTAAAACTAGGTTCAAAGTTCATATGGGTGATGATATTGATGTGTTAAGAATAGTAATTCTATATTTATGTGTGTCTTATCGTGATTTATTCATATTTATAAAAAAATAAAAATTACGAGTATACTTGTTTGCTATGTTTAATTAGTTGAGAGTATTTATATATATTTTATATTTTTAATTAATTTTTCTTAAAAAAATACTTCTTGTTTGTCTTCTTGTGCATTTGGATGCCCTCGATCATTATCTTGGGAGTGGAATCATTGATTACATATTCCCTTTCCCTTGTTTGGATGTTATTTTACATAGGTAATCATTGAGGGTCGGTGGAATTCATTATCTTACCAAAGGAATAAGTCATTCCCCCCACATTGGGGGGGAATACCCATTACTAATAGTTGAATTTATGTTTTTACTCATTTTAAAATAAAAATATTACTTGTATATCTCAACTTAAAACTAACCATCTTTAATTAACTTAATTAATTAACTTGATTAGCTTAATTAATTAAGTTAATAAAATAATTAATTGTATTAACTTCATTAACAAATAATTAATTAAGTTAATAAATAATTAATTGTGTTAATTTAGTTAACTAAATAATTGATTAACTTAATTAATAAAATAAATTAATTAATTTAGTCAATAAAATAATTGATTAATTTAATTTAGAAAATTATCAATTAACTTAAATAATTAACTTAGTTAACTTAATTAATTAACTCAATTAATTCTTAATTGCCATTAAATATATATATATATATATATATATATATATATATATATATATATATATATATATATACATAATTGTTTTTTTAAGAAGGATATAAGTTCTATGAAATTTTTGTATGCATCCATTTTGTAGGTTAATTTTTTTTAGCCTTTATTTAATTTATATATTCATTTCACGTTGTCTCTCACATAGCACGGTACCATATTGAAGACATTAGGTTAGAGAGTCATTTGAGAAAAAAAAAAAATCAAAAACAAAAACAAAAACAAAAATGGATAATTTGCTTATGCAGCCCTCCAAAGTTCATAATCATATAAAATGCTCCAAAAAAACAAGATTTATAAATTACCTCTACATAATATTAATATTTATGAATATACTCATGTAGTAAAATATCAAATAAAATTTTTAAAGGAAAAACACATCCTTATCTATCGAATATATTATAATTATGAAAAAAAGAAGGTGATGTCAAAATAATATTTGTCAAAAACATTTGAATCTGCAAATTTTCTTATTATTTTATTGTATGCAATAAGTTTGCCAAACTTTGGAGTAGACAGATCAACTAATTATAAACACTGGAGAATAAGATTTTTTTGAACCCCAGACTAATTATACAATAACTCAAATATCAAGTATAATTATTCAATTATTTAAGGTACAACTACCAGACTTAATAATTTACTTTGTTAAAAAAAAATTATAGGTTATCCAGTAAAAAAGTTTTAAGTTTTGAGTAAAAATATAGAATTTTTTTTTTATTAATAGGCGACAAGGCCCCCACTCAAGAGATTTAAGAATAGTACTGAATCTGGATGTACATTGCATGAATGTATATGAACAGTACATAAATAATATATAGCAATGTATAAACAGTACTTTCGGGGGAAGGATTTGAATCTATGATCTCTTTTTTTTTATACTTTGGTGTCATACTATTAGGTTATCCAATAGTTGACAATATGAAATATTTTTTTTATTAAACTTTCATTACTCATTATAATGATCTTATAAAAAATTGAAGTGCATGATTTTATGAATAAACTAAAATTAATCAAATTACTAATATTTGAGTCTAGTCAAAACCTGTAAACTAATATTTTTAAAAAGACAAAGCATGCACAAACCAAACTAAACAGATATTGCTTAGAAGCCATGTCCTCTGTTTCCTTTGTGGTTTGGTGTGACTCCAACCTTTTTGTATTTCATTATATGTTCACCTATATATTTTATTTCTGGCTTAGATCACGAATTCGACTACGAAGGAATACCAATATTAGAATAAGTGAAATAATATCTTGTTTGTGAGGAGTTCTGTTATGAGTTTCACTGAGGTGAGTCAGTCTCTCACAATTACTTTATTTATATTACATATCTCTATATTTATTAGAGGTGGTAATGGAGCGGGGACGGGGACAGTGATTAGTCTCCCCGTCCCCACCCACGTCGGGAATCCTCGTCCCCGTGAGGATTCCCATGCTAGTACACCCATGAATTTTAGTTTTTTTTAATATTATTTAATACCAATACACCCATCAAAAACATAAAAATCATTCAACATAAAGCTCCACAAAATAACATATCAAAAACTTAAAAAAGAAATTCAAATGTTTATCAATATTGAGCAAACCATAAAATATATAACTTATACAAGCATACAATTTAATACATAGAGAGCTCAATGAAACCATTCAATACTTTTCAATCTCCAATGTGAAAGGCCACACACAAAATCAACATGTTTTTGTATCATGTAGTTTCAACAATAAAAGAATGAAAATTAATAACTAATCACTAAAATGTCAGCCTTATTGAAAAATTAACAAATCACTAAAAAAAAAAAAATAATATTTTGAGAATTATAATAGTAAAAATATAATTAATTAAAATAAATTAAACGGGGACGGGATTCCCATGGAGTGGTAAAGCACTCCCCATCCCAGCCGCATTTAAGAAAGTAAGGACAAATTAATACCCATTCCCGTCCATAGGGAATAAATCAAGGAATCCTCATCCCCATTGGATCAACCCGTAGGAATCAAAGATTCCCAGTCCCACTACCACCCCTAATATTTATCGATAAATATTATCTTCTTAATATATATTACCTAGTGGATGCAGGATATTAGCTGGTTGGGAAGGTTCTGCTTCTGATGCTAGAGTACTTCAGCATTCAATTGACCAAGGCTTCCATGTCCCGCCAAATAAATATTACCTAGTGGATGCAGGATATGCAAATACTCCAAAATTTATTGCTCCATACCGGGGTGTGCGTTATCACTTACAGGAGCAAGGACGAGCAGGATGTAGACCAAGCAATTACAAGGAATTATTTAATTTGAGACATGCTTCATTGAGGAATCCTATTGAACGCATTATTGGTGTCTTGAAAATGAGATTTCCTATACTTAAAGTTGCAATCTTTCATCCAATAGATTCTCAAACTGATATAGTAGTTGGCGCATGTGTCTTGCATAATTTCATACGGATACACAATGGCACGGATGAAATTGAGAAAATCAGTTATGGAGCTGATGAAGTTAACGTCCCAAATGGAGATGACACATATCAAAACGATGTCAATACAATGAACTCTGAACGTATTGCAGGTGCTTGCAAAAGAGATGAAATAGCAAATGCAAATGTGGAATGATTACTGTAACTATAGTAGAAATGTAATATAAATGGTGTGTAAGATTATCAATGTTGCTTTGCTTTCTTGTTAAGTAATAGAATGTTGCCATATCTTTAGATTATCAATGTTTCTTGTTTTTTTGTTATTAAGTAATAGACTATCCACAAATAATTCAAAATCCATTCCCGCAAATAAACAAGTCTATCTAAAATAGATAAGTAGATCTCATAATCATAACATCTTATACAAAAGAGTCTAGTAATTATGACAACAATAAACATCCTCAAACATAAATTACATGTAAGTAAATATAAAAAGCATACAACATGACATTGTTTTTAATTAATCATTTGTCGAAGCCACAACACTTTCCGATCTTCCTTGAGATTCAAGAAGATTTCACGATTATCCTTATCTTTAAATAATGTTGTTGCTTTAACAAAATCATCATCTGAAAATTGATCACACACCATATTAAATGCCGCCATGCATTCTCCTATGGTGTACTTGTTATCTACCTTGTTCATTTTTATAGCATCAATATATCTATCATTCTTAGCTCGACGCATATCCATATATTTTTCTAAAAATGCCTCTTGAATATTTTTCCGCTTTCGGTCCTTTTTCCTTCTTTGCATATCATCACCTATGCTGTGTCGTCTTGCACTGCATGAACTTTGTGGTTGTGAAATATATGGTTGATTGCATGGAGGTTCCGCTTGTGCAAAATCATGATTCTCTGTCTCTATTTCGGGTGTAGACAATGATTCGATGGGATCATTTGGAGCCTGAATGCTTGGAGATGGAGTGTCCATCGGCACGCTTGAAAAATAATCTACATCACGAGAGCGTCTTCCTTCTACATATCTCCCTGTGTAATAAATGTACAAATGATTAGCAAAATTATTAGAAATCTTCAAATCAAACATTAATAAACAACACTTTTCTACCCTCATAAATCTCCTGCAATTGTGTGAAATACGGAAAAGGTTTTTGATGCCATCTTCTCGCTTCTTTATTTCTCTGCATAATTTTATGAAAATGATTAAAATAAACTATTACATAAAGTTTGTAAATTATGTAAGAAAAATATATACCTCAAGTAGTGGTGCCCAAACTTCTTCAGTGGCTTCTACCATATTTTTTTCATTATCCTATCCAATGCCACTCAATTCGGTAAACCCCTTGAGAAGCTTGTAAATTTTTTTTAACTCTTGCTCTAATGCTTTAACTTGTACAACAATGCATTTTAAATTAGGGAATTTCGTTACCATATCACGCAATATTCTATTACATGCCTCTTTAGTCCATCCATTTTGTGATCGGTATGCGAGAACGTTATAATCACCTAATAATTTTACTAGATGAGCCCTATGATTTTAATTCCATTTGGCCCTTGTGTCGGTCTTCTCTTGAGTTGCCATCTATACAAAGCAAAAATAAAAAAATAAAAAAAAATAAATAAATTCAAAATAAATTTGTACCTTATCCATGTTCATCAAAATATGTAGAATAAAAAAAATATTACATATATATATATATATATATATATATATATATATATATATATATATATATATATATATATATATATATATATATATATATATATAATGTTAAGTCTAATTATAACCTATAAGCAAAAACCACTAGTAGTCTCCAGTAGTACTGTCAAAATGGGCCGGCGGGGCGGGCCACCAAAACCCGCCAATTGGCGGGGCGGGGCGGGGAGGGCCGGCCCGCCATTTGGCGGGTTGGCAAAATGCCAACCCGACCCAACCCACCTTGGGTTGGCGCGTTGAGCGGGTTAGCCCACTAAAAATATAAAATAATTAAAAATTATATATTTTATTTATTTAACAAACTAAACCAAAAGAATCACGTACCTAAATAATAAAATAAGCAAATAACAACATATCCAACCAAATTAACTACAAAATTAAAAAATTCTCACATCAACATGGATTGAGCGGCCTAGACTAATTATATATATATATATATATATATATATACTCTTTACTTTGATTGATTAATATTTTAGTAATTGAATGAGATTATGAGAATCTTGATGGGGCTGGAGATTTGGATAGATTTGGATAGAATCCTAAACTATCTAATTAACCTTGAACTTAGCTTAATTATTATTTCAAAACTCATCACTTCTCTACCCAACTATTGTTATCATTATAACTCAAAGTCCAAGCTTCAAAAAATTGCCCCATAAATATAATAGTCAAGATTTTAGCATCATGGTGAAATAATATTAGAAATTCCATGCCAACTAAGCTCAATTATCTCTTGAAGACAATAAAATTCCATTCTATCACAAAACATTGATCATGATTATAAAACAATAAAAAATTTATACAAAAATCAAACAATAATAACCATGTCAAGAATTAAAAGAACACTGAATTTCTACAAAAATTTAAAATTTAGAAATAAAAATGAATCATTCTCACAAATATACACTCACATATCCATAAAAATATTAAAAAAACATGAAAATGGATGAATATGATAAAAAAAAAAAAAAAACCAAATGAGATACCTTGAATCCAAGGAAAAAATCAAATTGAAGAAAGGAGTGGGAGGCAGCCGTTGGTTGATCTATGTGATGCTGGTGATAATGCCGGTGATGATGCAGGTGATGATGATGATGATGCCGATGATGATGTTGGTGATGATGCCCCTGATGATGTTGGTGATGATGCAGGTGATGATGATGATGATGATGATGCCGGTGATGATGCTGGTGATGGTGATGATGGACGGTGATGTGGCTGGCTGGGGTGAGAATGAACGGAGATGATGCCGGTGATGGTGATGAAGGAGAAGTGGCTGGCTGTGATTGGTGAAGGTTGAAGAATAGATTAGGGCAAGATGAATTGTGAGTAGAGTTCTCAAAAAGGCCAGCTAATTTCTAATTCATTTAATTAAATTTTTTTTTTAATAAATTAAAGGGGCGGACCAGCCCGCTCAAAGCCCGCCCCGCCTCGCCCAGAACCGTGACCCAAACGGGTTAACCCGTTTAGGCCCGCTTCTAAACGGGCTTACAAAAGACCAACCCAACCTGTCAATTTTTGTTGGCTGGGCGGGCCGACTCGACGGGTTAGGCCCGTTTTGACAGCTCTAGTCTCTAGTAGTCTGGTGGTAATTGACTCCAAAGATGCTTCTTGTTTTTGCAAATAAAAAAAATTATAAACTGACCTTAATGACATTCACACAATTGTCCGCATACTGTAAAATAACTGTGGCATTCACACAAAATGGGCATAAAAGTTTTTTGCCAAAATTTGATCACTTGGGTATTACAGTGTCATGGTTTACATAACCAAAATTAATGATTCACATAATAATTTTAAATTAGACAAACAAATATAGAATCATCTAGATTTATTACATCTATATCCATGGAAGAGAACCAGGGAAAGATCATTTTCTCCATCTATATATATATATAGTTGACATTGATATAACAATACACTCTTTTCAATCCAATTTATGCCATTGATATAATGATGCATTAAAAGTAACTGACCAGGTTGATCAATCAGAATGAAATACAGGCTGCTTGCTCCATGAGTGCACTCAATGAAGACTATGAAATGAAATGGTATTCTTATTTCTGAATATCGATAACAAAATCCTAAGTTCAAAATATCATGAAAAAGGACTCTGATCTCAATCCAATTTATTTCTACAACCAAGACTAGGCTTTTTTATATCATAACAAACTCATGCATTTGAAGGAAAAATCCAAGGAAAGAATGCTTGCACTTAATGAAGACTATGAAATGAAATCGTATTCTTATTTCTGAATATCCATAACAAAATCCTAAGTTCAAACTATCATGAAAAAGGACTCTGATCTCAATCCAATTTATTTCTGCAGGCAAGACTGGGTTTTTTTATATCATAACAGACTCATGCATTTCAAGAAAAAATCCAAGGAAAGAATGCTTGCACTCAATGAAGACTATGAAATGGAATCGTATTCTTATTTCTAAATATCCATAACAAAATCATAAGTTCAAAATATCATGAAAAGGACCTTGATCTCAATCCAATTTATTTCCGCAACCAAGACTGGGTTTTTTTTTATATCATAACAAACTCATGCATTTCAAGAAAAATTCCAAGGAAAGAATGCTTGCAATCAAACCATAATGACCATTACCATAATCAAACCATAACAACAACAGTGTTTGCAATATCAATTCTGTAAAATTCTGTAAAAACTAGAACCATCAAGAACGAATCATGATAGTTGTGCAGCCACTTACACATACGAATTTCTATGAACTTTTCAGTTCATTAATGGTAATATGATTATCTCCACAGAACTTCAACTAACACCATGAGAACAATACTTTGTTCACAAAAAAAACTCTCAATCAACCAAATCAAAGCCAGGGATTTAGTAATTTAAACAGTAATTTAATTTCTGGATAAACAACGATAAAGAACAAAATTTGAAGCCATTGATCAAATCAAAAACCTAAAAAATTACATCAATACAATAACATCATCAATTTTCTCATTCCCTCAGAGTAGTTTGCCTGGAGAAGATCCAAATACGTGTCCCACTTGTAACCAATCACCTACAAAAAAAACCAGATAAACAAAATACTTGTAAATCTCCAAAACCCTAGAAAAGAAAAGAAAAGAAAAGAAAAGGAATAGAATCCAAACCTGAGAAAGGAGAATGCGAGATCAATTGATGCTAACGGCCACGGTGCGACCTCGTCGGGATCCAAACAGGGGAGAAGAGCGGAGAGGGAGAGATAGAGGTGAAGGCAACGGCGTCGTCATCGGAGGCGTGGTGATCGGACACGTCGTGACTGGATGTGAGGCGTGGTCACCGGATTGGAGGTCTGCCGTCAAGCCCAAACGCCCTCCCCTTTTCCTCTCTCAAACCCAAGCTTAAGATGGCAGCCCCCAACCCCCACCCCGAAAAACAAAGGAACGATAAAATATTTTGGTCCTCACCCCTTTAAAAAATTACTATGGATTCCTATGTTTCCATAGTAATTTGACCCTATGAAAACAATGTCCAAACACCCATTCCTACAGATTCCTATGTATTAATAAATTCCATAGGAATAAACCCTATTCCTATGGAATTTGGTGCCATCCAAACAGGGCCTTAGAGTAGTTTATTCACTTTTAAAATAGGATAGTACCCATGCCAGAAAAAAAAAAAATTATGAAATTTCAAAGAAAATGCAATGTTGTTAAAACCGGACCGGACCGGCCGGTTCAACCGGTTCAACCGGGAACCGGTCGGTAAATCGGTCCGATTAGTCTCATAAAACACAAAAACCCAGACCGATCGGTTCAACCGGTGAACCGGAGAACCGGTTGGACCGGACCGGCAGGTTAATTTATTTTTTTAAAATTTTAAAATTAAATTTGTTCAAAAAAAAAATTATACACTTGTATTTTATTTTATGCCTCATTTTTTATTGTTGTTTTTGTTGTTTTGTTGTTGTATACTTATATTTTATTTAATTATTTATTTTTGAATATTTGTTGTAGGGTTGTATCCTTGTATAATTGTACTTTGAAAAATTTAATTTTATATAGAGTTGACACTTTGTGACCTTATAAAGACAATATAACTTTGCAATATTTAATTTTGTATTTTTTTTTAATTTTTTCTTATTTTTTAAATTATTTTTTACTTATTCTTAAATTTTTAAGAATTTATTTATTTGAAAAATATTAAATCCGGTTGAACCGGTTGGACTGTGAACCAGTTGCCTAACCGGTTCAACAACCGGTATGGTTTTTAAAACATTGAGAAAATGCTTTATTTATTTATTTATTTTAATTTTTTGAAACATAGTGGCCCACTATGATTAATATTTAGTACTTAGGAATAATACATCATTGTCTTATAAAAAATGTTCCCATTTTGGTAGCAGAGACTCAAGCCACAAAGAATGATGTCCAGCAAACTTATATACTCATATTTAATACTCGTTTCTGTTTGGGTCCCAATCCGAAACTTCAAATCTGGACCTCAGGAGTTCATGATCTTTTTGTTCTGCCACGCCGTGATATCATCAAATTTCATCATCTTGCCTCACTCATTGCAGCTTTGCATCTGAAGACGGCGCAGTATAATATATTTATATAGAAAAATATATTATTAAATTTTAAAAAAACATTTAGGCCAAATTTTCTCTATTTTTTTATTTTTAAAGAAAAACATGTTTATTTAGATTGATTTGTGATCAAATCCCTAAATGACAAAATTTTTATTAAGGGAAGAGATGAAATGGGATAGTTTATAGTTCTTTTGTTGGTAGCTTGGAGGATTATGAACGGTTATTGCTTTCCAATTAAATGTTTTGGTATTAATTGTGATTTTATCAATCTCAGTGATTGTTATTCTTTTTGTATTTCTATCGAACATTGTTCCTACACAATATGATCAATTTGGTTAGATATTCATAATCTATTTTCATTGTTCAAATATTTAATAGTATGAAAAAAACCCACCTTTCTTCCCTTCAAGTTCAAGGATGGATAGGCAAAGTGGAGAAGAAAATTTATATCAAAATAAATTAAAAAGAATATTTTTTTATGAAAGAGGGAATTAACCTTTTTATTTTATTTTATTTTATTGATATAATAACTGCATTATCAATATTTGTTGTTTAACGGTCATGCTTAAGTGTTTTTTTAGATAAATTAAGATATATTTGTAACTTAGTAGAGTATATCCTAAAGGGAATGCTGTTGTTTTGAGGGAGCAATTTACAAAATGAAAAGCTATTTTAGCTTTAACCAAAGTTTTTATAAAATGGGGTTTTGATTAAATTTAATTAAAATATTAAATTACTCTTTTTAAAATTATCTCCTTGAAAACAATGTCATTTATATAAATATCCCTAAAAAGTTTTAAATATATATTTTTATAAATAATGTATTTGCATGTGAACCTTCTGAAAATCTATAATCAAAAAAGAGGTTTGTATATAAATATATTGTCACGTGAAAACATATGCAAATATAATATTTTATGGGGTGTGTATGCAACATTTTCAATATATACAGCCTCCATTGCCCTCATCTAATTAAATTTGTCAAATAGATTCTTTGAACAAATGTAACTGAATCTAATTACTCTTCTTTTTTGTGGTGATGTATGCATACCTACATTTCTCACCGTATTCATCATCCTAAAAATAAAATTAAAAAAAAGGATGGAAATATCATTTTGTGAATTTAGTAAACTGTCAAAAATTACCCCTTTAACTAAAAGCGAGAGTGTGAATTCACTATTTCCCTCCACTTCTAAGAACAAAACACCATATGATGATAATTTAATTCCTTTTGAAAAAAACTAGAGAATGAGGAAACTAGAAAAACAATTGGGAAGAGAAAATCTTAGTCTACATTCAAATGATTATACAAATTGATAATATATAATACACAATCTTATCTACCTTCCAATAATAGAAAATCCACTTTAACAGAATAGAAAATCAACCAATCCTAATATATTGTAATGTCTTCAAATACATACAATCAAATCAATATATTTGGGAATATGTTTTTTTTTTTTTTTTTTTTTTTTTATGTTCCAACACCCAACCCACCCCACAAGTTGGGGCATGAAGATCCAGAACACCCAACTTCCTGAGAGGGTATTAGAATTGTTGTTTTCCAAGTGTCATGGTGAAAGTATTTGTGCTTATCATGAAAAAAATGTGTTATCACAATGTGACGGACGCTTTATGTGTGGTGTTAAATCTATGCAAGTGTAAATATACGAATATGCAAATAATTGGTCTGTTAATATCATAAGTGTATAGGTCGTCAAGTAATACCTCGTGTGTGAGCACAAGAGTCTTATTTCCTTAAGAATGACGAGAGGATCCTATTACTTCCTTTTCACTTAATCAATAGCCAAAACGTTTACGTTCTTTCTTTAATTTACTTTTATAATATTTTATAAAAGACAATTAGAGAATTTTTAAGCACAATTGAAAGGAGTTTAGATGTTGAATGATAGTTATCTTGATTATTACTTATGGTAGGCGTTTAGTGTGACAATCGTGTTCTAGAATTGAACCGGGGGAATTCAAAGGCCTACTAATCCCAAATCCCTTAGCAACTTTGTCTAAATCACTATGAACTTAAGATAAATCTCTTCCACCTAGCCTCCTATGTTTGCCTTAAGTGCAGAAATTCCACGAGAAATGATAAATCAAACCCTAAGCCTAAGGGGCAATCAATCCCTAATCCAAAGATTTATTGGATTAAACAATCAAGCTTCATAAACAATAATCTAGGGACCTAGACATACAATTCTCCTCGAATTAGGTTCTTATGGATTATAAAATAAACAATTAAAACAAGAGAAAACCATAAGACCAAAGAACAGATAAGCGTTTAAAAGAATTCCTTAACTAACTTCCTCCAATGGGTATGGTAAGGTTGAAGGCGAGATGATCCCAAGATTGACAAGATGACGCCTGTCACTCACGCCTTCCTCTAACAAGATCATTGGATTATCCTTGAGAAACCTCACCGAATTTGTTGGAATATGGAAGAACCTCATCTCCAGCCGCTTAGATCTCTAGAACTCCAACCACCCTACCTTATTCAGTAAAAAAGTCTCCCCAAATTTAGAGAAAACTAGGGTATTTATAGTGATCGGATCCGCCATGGTCCCACCACGGGCCTTGTGATGCCTGAGGTGAGTAAGTTATTGCTTGGGCTCCAAGTCGCGTCTTGGCATGATCTTTGGGGGTTGTGTGACTATACCACTAGCGTTGTGGGTTTTCATAACGGTCGTTGTGAGGCCGTTGTGACTTTAGTGTTACTTCCAATGGTTCCATGTTGCCACAACTTCGTAACGGTGGTGGTAAGTGTAGACAACAGGCGTTGTAACTTGTCACCACGCCTGTTCTAAGCCGTTGTGAAGTTCTGATTTAGCAACTTGGCCTATTTTACTTCAAAACGCTCTCGTATTTGTTTCTTTTATCCTTAATCAGAAATAAAAAAAATGATCTAATTAACACTTATCACAATGCCTCTTGAATTTTTCTTGTACATAATAGCAATCAATTTCTATGTGCTTTGTACGTTCATGAAATATGGGGTTGGAGGCAATGTGGAAAATAGTTTGATTATCGCAAAAGATGACCATGGGACTGCCATGTATGACTTCCATTGACTTTAGAAGCACTCACAACTATGTCAACTTACTAGTTGTCATTGCCATAGCCCTATATTCCACCTTAACAGAAGATCTTGAAACCACTACATATTTCTTCGTCTTCCATGACACAAGTGATTTCCCAAGAGTCAAAATAACCCATGGCTGACCTTCTTAAAGTGGGGCAATCAGCCTAGTTAGAATCACAAAAAGCATAAAGTTGTAAATCACAATTTGCTTTCAACAAAATACCCTGACCATGACTTCCACTGAGATACCTTAATACCTGAAATGCCACATCAAGTGCTCTTGTCTGGTGTCATGCGCAAATTGAGAGAGTACATGGACAACTGATGATCAACCCGCAAGTGCACGGGGTCGCCAAGTAATACCCCTCAGGCACGTGCGAGGGGGTCGTATTCCCAAGGGCTCGAGAATCTACCCTTACTTCCTCTTCGTATGATTGTTTGGCCGATCAATTCAAGTGTTGTGCAAAGAAAAGTAAAAAGACAATTAACATGCAAGTGAAGTGCTCTAAGGCGGAGGCGATAATCGGAGGGTAAGAACAATGTAAAGAGAGGGTCGTGGATGAGGATTCCCAAGGGGGCTACTAAAGTGCGGAAGTTGCCTTAACTAGCATGCAAATGGGTAGTTTGGACCGAGAAACCCTAAATTAGATCAACCCGATGGTCACGGAAATTGGTCCCTAATCCGGTACAAGTATCGATACGGAATTCCTTCCGCTCGAATCCTCACACGATTGCAATGAGAATGATAGATTTCTCAAGTTAGGGAGAAGACACAATCAAGGTTAACCCTAACAATTGGAGGGGTACAAATATCCGATGGTCACGGTGTATTCGTACATGTATCCCTACCAAGCTTGGTGAGCCTAATACTAGGGCAATGGTCATGCTTCCTAGCATTTTCTAAATATTGATACACAGAGTTCTCATGCATACCAAGCATTCAAATACACCAAACAAGGTTCACAAACAAGTCTCAAATGCATAAAACTAATCAAGCAAGCATTCTACACAAGTTCACCCCCAAGGTTCACCTACATCCGGTGACCTTGGGGTTTAGTTGCTCATGAATACAAAATACTCAAGGAAATACATGAAAACAACCAAATAATACAAAGAGAACACTCCCTCAAAAGATAGGGGCCGAATGACGCTTCCAAAGACGCTATCCAAAGAGTGGCTTCCCTTGTCAAACTTCCTCTCAAGTGTGGATCAAGGAGGTGGATCTCATCGTATGTCGCTCTCCTCGTTGTTCTATCCCCGGAAATGGCCTTCAACGGCTGCTCTTAGATCTGATTTGAAGATGGTGGCAAGTGTGCTCAAGACCTAGGGCTTCCTCCCCTTGAAAAATGAGAACAAAACCCTTAAAAAGCTATCTTTAGGATGCCATGCGGCCTGGCATGCGGTCCGCATACGGGCATTGTAGCACCCTGAATTTTGTGTAAGTTGCTGCAGTGGAGTGCTACAGTTATGTGCCCGTATGGGTGCCCGCATGGACCTCTAGACTTAGCCGTTTCTCCAAGTTCTCGTGCTACAGTGCTGCTTGAAAATGTTCTTTTCTTGTCGATTTCTTCTAAAAATCTCGTTGACGAGCTACCCACGGTAACTATTATGCCTGTAACACGAAATAAACTAATTTAGACCGAAAACGGGCATCCACACATATAAAAATACGTGATTAATATGTGGACATACATAAATAATACGTACAGTTAGTCGTTTATCAACAACATATAAAATTTCAGGTCTTGTGATGGTGAGGCATATCAAATGACTAACAAATCATCTATACATAGTAGGATCCTTTATTAGTGCCCCATTTGCAAGTCTGAGTCAATGATTTTGTTCCATTTGAAAATCTATGGGCTTGATGTCAAGCATTCACACTCTATTAGGATATCTAATGTGTACTTATGTTGATATAAGGTTAACCTTTGTGAAGATCGTGCCACCTCAATCTCCAAGAAATACCTCAATTCAACAAGATCTTTGATCCGAAAACATTTGTTCAAATAATGCTTAAAATTTAAGCAAGTTTTCAAACAATTTTTTTTTGCTAGGATGAGGTTATCAACATACACGTTATCAAGAACATGAGCACATTGCCTTTAATATATGAGAAAAAAATAAGATTGTATAAACCCATAATTAAGTAGTGAGGATGTTAACTTTGCAAAACAGTTCCTTGATGCCTGTAGTAAACCATATATGATTTCTGAAGTTTACATACTTGATTTTTTCTCTTAGTCACAAAACCTGGAGACAGTGGCATATATACCTCTTCTTCAAGATCATTATGGAGGAAAGCATTATTGACATTTATTTGATGAATCTCCTACCTTTTAGCCACCACGACTATTAGAAAAACATGCATGCTGACTAACTTGGTCACAGGTGCAAAAGTCTCATGAATCTAGTCTTTCAACTTGAGTGAATCCCTTTTACCATTAGCAGTGCTTTTTTATCTCTCTTCTGCACGATTAGCCTTGTGTTTTACTTTGTAAACCCATTTACAATAAATAGGTCGGTTTTGTGTAGGCAACTTCTTAATAGACCGTGTTTAGTTGGCTCTAGTGCATAAATGTCCTTTTTCATGGAGTCAGACCATCACGGGTCCTTGACACTAACAGTCTTAGCTTATTTCTTGGTTCTACATGAGTGATTATAGCAGACAAAAAAAAATTTGTGCACTAGAGAACTTTGCATAACTTATATTAATCAGTTAGTTGATAAGGTATACTTGAAGTTCTATCAAGTCACAAATGGGAGTGAGGGGGTTTGATAATATCAAAACCAAAAAGTTCTAAATAATTTTCTTGCTGATATGGATGCCACCCAACTTGTATCTATGGGCACCCAACAAAACCTTCCTTAAATAGTCACCCATTGCTATAGTATAAAGCACATAATCTTCCAATCTGGTAGGCAACCTTATGGTCCTTCAAGCTCCGTCCTTTCCTTGCGTGGTCTCTAAGGAAGGATTCTCATGATCTTGTGTCTTATTCTCCTTATACTCATCTTGTGGAACCCAATCATCAATCCATGTGATTTGATCCGGATTTATGCTGGGGAGCTCAACTTGTTCATTTTTCTCTACCAAAGGGGAAATGCTCTCAAAAACTAGAACATCATATGAGTTGAAGAACTCTTCTTTTCTCCATGTTATATCTCTAACCCTTCTTACCCTGAGGATACCCCATAAAGAGACATTGGCTACTTGAAGAACCAAATTTGTCCTTTTTCTTGGATTATCATGAGCATAACGCAAACAGCCAAAATCTTTATGTGTTTGTATAAAGGTTTTTCTCCAAATAAAAGATCATGCAGGAGATCTTCTAGAATATTGATAAGTGGTAGAAAGTTCATATTTTATATATCATTTACACTGCATTCAACATGAAATTTGACATGGTTAGCACCTAATTAATATGAAAATTCATTTTTTTGTTCACCATGGCCCTTATTTTTGTTTTAGGGGGAAAAAAGGGAATTCGGGGGTGTTTTGAAGCAAAATAGGCTAAGTTGTTGAATCAGAGCTTCACCACATCTCACAACGGCCGTGGTGACATCTCACCAGGCCCGTTGTCTACACTTATCACTACCATTATCAAACCGTGGCAATGCAGAACCACTAGAAGCAATACAGACGTCATAATGGCTGTTGTAAAAGCACATCACGATCATGATCCCACCACACAATGCCCAAAGAGCCATGCCAAGACGAAACTTGGAGCCCAAGTAATAACTTACTCACTATGGGCATCACAATGCCCGTGGTGAGGTCATGACGGACTCGATCCTATAAATACCCTAGTTTTCTCTGAATTTCGAGAGATTCTTTTACCGAATAAGGTAGGGTGGCCAGAGTTTTGGACATTTGAGCGGCTGTAGATGACTTTAAGCATATTTCACTAGATTTTGGTGAGTTTTTCAAGGATAATCCAATGATCATTGTTAGAGGAGGGTGTGCGGATGCGTTTGGCGTCATCTTGTTAATCTTGGGATCTTCTCACCCTCAACCTTGCCAGACCTATTACACTACAAGAAAATAGTTCACTACCGACGGAGTCTTTTCGATGGATTAATTTCTGTCGGTAATATTTTCTTTCACCAACAAAATACGGATACATTACCGACAAAATACTGACGGAGTTTCATATGAGTGAAATTTTTAATAGTGACCACATTATCGACGGTGACGCTGATAAGTGCTCGTGTTATAATAATGCGAAGTATTATTATCTTACATTGAGCATTACTTTATTCAGATTTTATCACTAATTGTGTGCATTTGTGTTTCTTTTGCGCATTGTAGGTTTGTGGAGTTAGATTGGAAGAAAAGAGCAAAGTTAGATCGTGTTCGCCGTTGTTAGGGGATTCTTGGACTAAGCAAGGAACAAGGCACAAGTCTAGACCTGTAGGTGTGTGTCAACCTCCTTTGGAAGGGCACAAAGGCAGTCACATTCACAATAGGTTTAACTTGTGTAGGATACGAGAATGTCACCACAAAGAAGATTTGAAGCAATCGGCGCGATCTACTATTGATTGTGTGCCTAATTCAACGGCCTCGATGAAGAATGATTAATTCGGGAGCATCTCGGTAAAGCACTATAGCAGTTACTGGAGCAAATCATTGCAGCAAATTACTGTAGCAAGTTACTGTTAACTGTTCACCGAAAATAAGCAAAACAACAACTTCACAAGGGCGTGTGGAAATTCCACACTACCGTGTGAAATCCCGATTCGGCCGAATTTCAGCCGCGACTCAGCATTATAAAAGGGCATTTTTGAGACTTTTTTTTGGATCTTTTTGGCGAGACTTTTGCCCTATCTTCTAGGGAGCGTGGCTAGGGTTTCGGAGAGGACTTTGTGGAGGTTCGAAGTGTGTCATTGGCATCGTCACCAACGTCCGGCGGCCGCACAAGACCACGACCACACCATACACAAGAGGGTTTTCATCAATGCTTTTAATTTGTGTTTTTTTTACTATTTTGATGGATTTGTATAGCTCCATGAGGAGCTAAACCCCTTGTGGGTATTCGGACTTGTAAACCCTAGGGTTATTATGTTTCTTTGATATTGTTATTATGCTTTTCCATTATTGATGAATAAAATTGAGTTTCAATCTTAATTGCATCTTGTTATTGTTTTCCCTTAGCCGTGACACTAGGGTTGAGAACAATCTAGGAAATCCTTTGGAGGTGTGATAACTCTTATAGGGTTAGACTACTTAGGATTGGAGAGGGTTGAGAGGGTGAGTCGTGAGGTAGCGGAACGTCCCCTTTTCCCTTCCGATGTGATTCTCCCTACCTTCGTGTTCCATGATTCATAAGCGGTCGAGATAGAGTGAAGTGCTAGGAGATAAACTCCCCTGGGGCTTAGTTGCGCGAGCAACAGAGTGAAGGGTTGAAGTGAATCTTAGTACTGGGGCTTGATTTAGACTAGGGTTCTCTTACCTGGACCAAAGGGTTAGAACTATACATAGGAACCGGGTTTATCACTAGGAATCCCTAGAACTTAAAGCAATTCCACATAGTGTGAGGCTTAGGAAGACGAACTCCCCTAGGGCTTAGTTGACAGGTCAACAAGAGTCAAGGGTCGTAGTGAAACCTAATGCTGGGGCATAGTGTTGGGATTAGTCACGGTTGACCTTAGGTTTGGGACCGTGTGTTTAAGGATATCCTCGACTCAATAATCATCAATAGGAGAGTATAATAGCATTGTTTTGCACTAGAAGCATAAGTCCTAGGGGTAGCTTGTCCAGGTACCCAATTTATTCATTGATTGTTACTTCTCTACTTACTTTTGCTTGCTTTCTTTCACCTTCCATATTTCTTTTGCTTTATTCTTGCTTTTAATTACTCTTGCGCACACACATTGAGCCAATTTTCACTCTCGCACATCACTTAGCTAAATAGTGAAATCTTATGTTTGAAATACCCATTCCCTGTGGATTCGACTACCCACTCACCAGGGTATTTTATTACTGCGATAACCGGTGCACTTTCGGGCCCCTGTCAGACGCCGACAGATTTTCATTGCTACATTACCCGCCATATTTTTCCCTGCGCCAAAGGATTACCGACACATATTTTTTGTGAATAATGACGTAATTCCATCGGTCTAATTTAATAATATTACTAATGTATTATTACTGACGGAATTCCGTTGGTATTGTAGGGTTCATGCTAAAATTTTATGACTAAAGTTTTACTGACGAATATGTTCATGTTAACACCGACGGAAAGCCGGCGGTAGAGGTTTATAATAATACCGACCTACTTATACCGATGGAATTCCGTTGGTATTGTAAGGTTCATGCCAATTTTTTAGGGCTAAAGTATTACCGACGAATATGTTCATGTTAACACCGACGGAAAGCCGTCGGTAGAAGTTTATAATAATACCGACCTACGTATACCGATGGAATTCCGCTGGTACGGTACGCGACATACTAAATTTTTTTGGCGGCCAAACTTACCGACAAATATGTTTATACTATTACCAACCTAATTCTGTCGGTATAACTTATTATCTAAAATTATTTATATTGATTTTATTTATGTTAAAAATAATTATTTATATAAGTTATTATCAAGAAAATATTTTTAAATAATTTTGAGATAATGAAATAAAGAATAATAGTTAATTTATATTAATCATTAGTGTTAAAGTAATATTTTAATTATAAAATATTTTTAGTATTTTTAAATAGAGATTAGTAGTGAACATTTAATATATATATATTTTATATTTAATTATTAGTTTGGATTAATCTCCACCATTGATCATTATGATCAATGGTGGAGATTGTACATTGTGTAAGAAAACCTAGCCTTTCCCTTATTCTTCTCTTCTTTCCTCATTGTAAAAAACCCTTGCTTCCCCTTCTTCATCTCTTCATCAGATCTCCTCGCTACTGCCAGCCCTCATCTCCACTGGTGGCCCCACCGCCAGATCCCATCGTTCTTCACTCTTTACTCTGTGCTCTGGAAACAACCCGACAACATCGAGGGATTTACACCCTGCCATATTCTCATCTCCAGGTATTCCTCTATGTTTTCCTTTTTTTTTGTTGTCATTTTAGCTCATTTTAGACCTTTCATCTCCAGCTATTAATTTGGTCACTTCTTTGGGACTAAATTATGTTTTTTTTTTCTTATTCTCATCTCTATTGATAGTAACCTTACATAGTAATTATATACATAACATTATTAGCCATTTTTTTGGGATACATTGCAATTTATTAAAAAGAAATCAGTACATAGATGACTAGATCAAAACGACACAAGTAGAACATGATTAATTGCCCTTGTCACAAAAAAAAAAAGGAAAAAAAAGAAAAAAACAGACGCAAGTAAGAACATATATAGCGAAACAAACAATAGAGGATGATTAGCCAATCTTGTTTGAAAGATATTATGGCATTTTTCTGTTGTTTTATTGATAGTGGTTTTCCTTCTCAATCTAGATAGGTGCATTAGAATCTTTTATGGTGCCAATCACAAGTACATCTGTGTTATTATTAAGATATTCTTGCTCTTAAAAATTATGTTGAGCTTAGGCAGCTTGTTATATTCAGTCACTTGATACAACTAGCATTGCTTCCATCTTCATGGGAATTTATATAAATTTTTCTTATGAGTATTGATGCGCTCTCCGCAAGTGTATGGGTCGCAAGAAGTAATAAAGTGGTACTCAATTAAGAGTAGGGTTGTCGAACCTTAGGGAACTGTACTTAAAGTACTCGTTGATCATTTAATGTCTAGTGAAACAAATAGAAAAGGTATGGGATCATAACAACAATGAATAAAAGGTAATGGTGATGATAATGGGGGAGATTAGGACTAAGTATTCAACAATCACAAGAGTAAATCCCTAGGGAAGTCTCCAATGACTCGTGCACACTATCTCATCCTAGTTGACTACCTCATTACATTCCAATGACATTCATGTGTTCTCACAAGAAATATTGCATCTATGTGTTCATAGATACACTGCAGTTTTGCTAGGATAACCTAACAACTATGCACTCCAAACACACTACAGTTATGCAATACAAGATTAAACACAAACATCAATTAGAACTCCATAGCCAAATACAATGAGTTTATAAGCAATACAGTCTGACGATTGTCCACAACCAAGGTACTATGGCCAGTTAGCCCCTGAGGGCAGGTACACAAGGTAAGGTAAAAGATGGAATAAAGAAAGAGAGAAAGAACCCCTTTCAATACTCAAGATGTCCTCCCTTGTAGTGTCCTTGCGCCAACTCTCCACCTCTTGCAATGCCTCCTACTAGTCCTTGATCTCCTTAGGCGGTTTGGTGAAGCTTGATCTTCGATCTCATCAACGTCCTCCCGGTGGAGAGATGAATCCCCGAATAAAAGATGAGAAAGAACCCTAATTTCTGGAGTTAAAAAGGCTGATTCGGGGCCTGACACGGTCTAGACACGGGCGTGTTCAGACCGTGTACTCTTCTTGGAAATCCTGGGGTGAAACTCCTGAGATTTACAGCAGTTGGGACAGGGGCGTGTGTCCCCCGTGTTACCTAGCACCCGACCGTGTCCTAGGCACCGTGCCCGTGTTGTGCATGAGAGAACGTCTCCTGAGAATTGCAGCACTTGAGGCACGGGCATGTGGTGACCGTGTCCTGCCTGGGACACTCCAGTGTTAGGATTTTAGCTCTTCTACACTCCAGGCTGGGACTTGCAGCACTTGGGGCACAGGCGTATCATGCCCGTGTCAGCCAGTTCTGAACCTTTGGTCACTGCACACGCCGGAAACACCCACGGTTTCACACCAAATTGACTTGGGCCCCAGATTCCTACACAAGGAATAAAAATACCTTAAACAACACGAATTCCAATCAGTAAATATGCTTAAGGACCGAGAAAAGACTATAATAGGAGGCAAGAAACATGATATAAAATGCGCTCATCAAATGCCCCCATACTTGAACGTTTGCTTGTCCTCAAGCACACACAAACACATAAAGAGAAATATAGATAAGTGCCAAACTTCCAACCTCACATGAAAGATAGAGCTTAAAACAAAAGAGGAACAGTGAGAGTTAGAAGACCCCATAATTCGTATAAGACTCTCCTCTACTCACAAGACCATGTGTGTGTGCAAGACCCAAGAGTATGAGCCCCACAATCTCGAAAGGACTTAAAGTACCCCACTTTATTTACACTCAATAAAATGGGTAGTAGCTTCATACACCCTAGAGGTAGCCTTTTCTCTCGGTAGGTCATCAAATATACAAGTGTAATGCCCAAAATTCGACTACTCAAGAGCGGCTTTCACTCAACATAGGGTGATAGCTCTTTCTACCATCTTTTCTCAACGATTTAACCAAAAATGTGACTGGGGTTGGGATCCGACTTTCCATTTTTTTTTTTTTTTTTTTTTGCAGATTTGAAAAACTACTTGCCTTGAATCTGATATTTGTTTTGAAAGTAGAAAAGAGTCTACACTTAAGTTCAAAGGGCTCCTAACAAACTCATGTCTTCCTAAGTTTAAGTCGAGTCAAACAAACAATTCATAGGTTATCATTAGCAAGGTACTCATCTGTACAAGCATACAACACTCATGCAAACATGCAACCCTCCCCCACACTTGAAACCTACATTGTCCCTAATATAGAACAAATAATATACATAATGATTATGGGAAACAAAATGGAAGGACTAGGGTGTGAAAGTCTTCCCTGAACATGGAGAGTGAAGATGCCATTCCCACATGGGTGCTAAACAACTAATTTGCGGAGAGTTATGTGGCTACTCTCGACGCATTGCCAAATTAACTCCAAGAAACCAAAACACACCTGAGATATGAGGAGGCAAACAGGTGAAATGGTGCAAGAAGATATGGAAATGGCAAATGAAAAGTAAGCAAATCAAAATGCCAGTTGAGCAGGGGTGTCCCCTTGCGACTGGACTTACACAGTACAAAGTTTAAAGTACAAAACACAATAACAACAAAACATAAAAACAGAAAATAAAAGAAAGGAATAGATGCGAGAAATGATGATCAAGGGGTGGTACTGTCATCCTCAGAAGAACCATTATCGCCAGAAGCGTCAGCCTCGTCGCCGGAAGCGTCACCCTCCGATGCATTGCCTGAACCAGAACCAGAACCAGACGGAGCAAGGGTAGGAGGAACATCAGTGGGCGGGGCCGAAGGGCCAGCTGCATCGGTGTGCGAGCGCGGAGGTGTATGATCAGGCGAAAGTGGCGTAGTCGACAAACTAACCCCCAGATGATCGGCGATGAGCTGGAGACTCGTCTGCAGCCACGGAATGCCTGAGTCCATGATGGGGGCCGCAGTGGGGCCATGTCTTGAAGCATAGGGCCCGGAGGAAGTAAACGCAGCCGAATAAGGATGGGATAAGAAAAAGGGTGACTGCCGCCGACACGAGTCAACCGGGATTCATCCCCCAGAAGGCCCATCCCGCGTAATAATCTGGTGATAAATGGGCCCGCGAAGAGGTAAGAACCTCGGGAGTTAGAGGACTGACGGTGAAAAGCACAGGCAACCACCGAACCTAAATGACAGGGAATGCCCAGCTCCATACCCATCAAATAATCAAACTCCGCCCCAGAAATAACATTCGCGCTCCGAGATCTGCTTGTGATGGTGCCGGCCAGCAGCGCATGGACGTATCGTAGTGCCCGCGATTTGAGGAACGAAGCGGGGGTGTGCCTTGGGAGGAAAGGACGACTGAGGGAACACAAATGCCCCTGACGAGCGGAAGCAGGAATACGGTAATCCGGTGGGGACTGGAGTGCACGGTAAGCCTCAGACTGTGTAAAGGATGATGTATATAAACCCATGAACACAGTGAGCTCAGTATAGCTCAAGTGGTACTCCCGCCCTCGGAACTGAAAAACAAGTGCATATGGATCATCCCAAGATAGCCCGCGCCGTACAAAAGTGGAAAGGAACTCAATAGTGACATCCGGGAAAGCCAGCTCGGTGACAGTAAGAAGAAGGAGAAGATGGAGACAAAGAAAAGGGGAAGGAAGGGCGCGATCAGACTGGTGCAACGGTTTGCTTTCTCACACGGGGGTCCAACACGGCCGTGTCAACACTGGGAATCAGCGCCAGTGTTAATATGATGGGCACGCCCATTGCGGGCTTGTCCATGCTGCTGAAAAACCCAGGGGGACTCCCCCTTGAAGCCATAGGAAAGACACGACCGTGTAACTAGAACGTGAACCTTGTACAAAGTGTAACACGGACGTGCCATGGCCGTGTCGGACGCCAAAAAATGGACAGTTAGAGCTACTCAAACAAGCTGACAACAAAATAATCCTAGCTAGCCAAAAACGATGAAATGTCCAAACGACTACCCCACAAGGCAGCAGAAACATAACCAAAATGGTGGGATTGTAAAATACCTAAATAAAATAAAACATAGAAAAATGATGACGACTAGGGGTGCCTCCCTAGGAGCGCTTGTTTTACGTCATTAGCTTGGCGTACTTGAAAGTCTTAGACATCAGTCCGGAGGTGTATGAAGGAAAAAAGAGATACCCATGTTGAACTGAGGTGGTCCCTCGCTGACCAAATAGTGTTTTAACCTATGCCGACCTTGAAAATTCCTTTTTGAGGGTGGGAGATTTCAACTGCACCATGGGGAAAAACTTGTGACACTGTGTAGGGCCCTTTCCATCGCGATTTCAGTTTGCCTGGGAAGAGTTTCAACCTTGAATTGAACAGAAGGACTGAATCTCCCACCTGAAAGTGCTTATCGCGCTTTACCCGATTGTTGTAGATTCTCCTAACTTTTTCCTTGTAGGCCAAAGAAGTATCGTAAGCAGTCAATCTATGCTCATCTAATTCATTCAGCTGGAATTTCCGTTTCTTCTGGGCATCCCCAATATCAAAATTCAACAATTTTAACTCCCAATACGATTTATGCTCCAATTCCACCGGTAGGTGGCATGCCTTTCCATAAACCAGACGGAAAGGAGTATGCCCCATAGGGGTCTTGTATGCAGTTCGGTACGCCCACAAAGCATCATCTAACCTCTCCGACGAATCCTTCCGGTTGTGTTGTACTGTTTTTTCAAGAATCCTTTTCAACTCCCGGTTTGTGACTTCTACTTGACCACTTGTTTGGGGGTGATAAGCCGTCGCGATCCGATGAGTGACACCACATTTCTTCATAACCTTTTCAAACTGGGAATTGCAAAAATGTGTGCCTCGATCGCTGATGATCGCCCGAGGTGTCTCGAATCTCGTAAATAGCTTCCTTAAGAACTTGACTATGACTCGAGAGTCATTGGACGGGAGAGCCTGCGCTTCCACCCATTTGGACACATAATCCACCGCCACCAATACATACTTGTTCCCATTCGAATTTAGGAAAAGGCCCATAAAATTAATACTCCACACATCAAAAACCTCACACTGTTGGATGGGTGTTTGCTTCATCTCATCCATTTTAGACAGATTACCGCTTCGCCGACGTCGGTCACATGTTCGGGTGTATGCATGTACATCTGTAAAGACTGAAGGCCAATAAAACACTGCATCCAACACCTTCTCTGCCGTTCGATTTGCACTAAAATGCCCGCCGGCCGGACCCGAGTGACAATGCTCAAGAATTTTCCACCCCTCAACATGCGACACACAAGGGCGTACAACCAAATCAGCACACAACCGATAAAGGAAAGGATCTTCCCAGAAATAGTACTTACTATCGGAAAGAAACTTCTTCCTTTGCTGATATGTGAAGTGGAAAGGGATGATTCGCCCAACAAGATAATTAGCGAGATTGGCGAACCATGGGTGGTCATTATTATGGTTCTGCACGACTTGAATCATATAGAGGTGCTCATCAGGAAAGAACTCATTGATTTGCTGTTTAATTTCATCATGATCTTGATGAACGATGCGTGACAGATGATCTGCAACTACATTTTCGGAACCCTTCTTATCCCTAATTTCTAAATCAAATTCTTGCAGCAATAAGATCCACCGGATCAGCCACGGCTTGGCGTCCATTTTTGACAGAAGATAGCGGATAGCAGCATGATCAGTATACACAATGACCTTAGAAAGCACCAAGTAGGAACAAAACTTATCGAAAGTGTAGACAATAGCCAGTAACTCCTTTTCAGTGGTCGTGTAGTTCCCCTGAGCGGGTGTCAATGTCTTGCTAGCATAGTAAATCGGATGAAAATGCTTATCATACAGCTGTCCCAACACCACTCCAACAACCCAATCACTTGTGTCACACATTAGCTCAAAGGATTGACCCCAGTCAGGAGCCTTCACTGTTGGCGCGCTAAGAAGTTTTGCTTTAAGGTTCTGGAAAGATGAAAGGTATTCAGAATCAAAGTCGAACAGTGTGTCTTTCTCTAAAAGTTTTGTCAATGGCTTAGAGATTTTTGCGAAATCTTGAATGAACCTTCTGTAAAATCCCACATGTCCCAGGAAACTACAAATGTCTTTGACGGCAGAAGACGGAGGAAGTTTCTCAATTGTGCCCAGTTTCGCTTTATCTACTTCAATTCCAGCGCATGAAATTTTGTATCCCAAGACAATCCCTCTCGTACTATGAAATGACATTTTTCCCAGTTTGGGACAAGATTAGTTTCTTCACACCTTGTGAGGACCCTCGCCAAATTTTCCAAGCACCCATCAAAAGAATTGCCAAATACTAAAAAATCATCCATGAAAACCTCCATGAAGTTCTCAATGAACTCATCAAAAATTGCCATCATTCACCTTTGGAATGTAGCTGGGGCATTGCATAACCCAAATGGCATTCGCCGATAGGCAAACGTGCCGTATGGACAAGTAAATGTTGTCTTCTCTTGATCTTCAGGTGCCACTGGGATTTGCAAGTACCCCGACATACCATCCAAGAAACAATAGTATTGATGATCAGCAAGACGTTCCAACATTTGGTCAATAAACGGTAGCGGGAAGTGATCTTTATGAGTAGCATCATTCAATTTCCTATAGTCAATGCAGACCCGCCACCCTGTTACTGGCCTGGAGGGAACTAGCTCATTATGCTCATTTGAAATGACTGTTGTCCCTTCTTTTTTTGGCACCACCTGGACCGGGCTTACCCACGGACTATTAGAAATAAAAAAAAATAATACCAGCATCTAACAGTTTCTTTACCTCCTTTTTTACTACTTCCATCATGTGAGGGTTCAATCTCCGTTGAGGCTGCACCTTGGGTTTACTGTCTTCTTCCATCAAGATTTATGTGTGTAAAAAGAGGGGTTAATGCCCTTGATGTCAGAGATGCTCCAAGCTATCGCTTTCCTGTGTGACTGTAGTAAATTTACCAATTTTTTCTTTTGTTCATCATCTAGGGTAGAAGATATAATGACTGGTAACCGAGGACTATCATCCAGAAACACATATTCCAAATGTGCCGGCAGCTCCTTGAGCTCTAGCTCAGGAAGATAGGATAAGTCTGATCCCGGTTTATTGTCTACCTCCTCGTTAACGGAGAAAGGGAGATCACAATTTATTCCATGCCTCAACTGTTCCCGGTTTGAGTCTTCAACATGCTCATCACTTATTTCCATAACCTGTGCAGGAACCGTGCCAACCAATTGCTCCTATTTACCCTGTCCTGTAGCCATGTTAACAAACTCGCTCCACTGATTGGTTCGACTACAAAAGTTTGCAACCAAATCAGAGAGCTCATTCTCACCATAAACTTCTCCAAGCCCCTCAACTTGGTCGGAATTATGTGAATAACTATGTAGAGCAGCCAATAATTCATCCATGGCGAAAATGCCCTTAACCTGCAACAAAAATTGATACAATTAAAGATTAGGAGAAATTGAAATAACTAAGTATTCACAAAGAAATAAGATATTTACACACTAGATCACCAAATTCCTAATTTTCCTAAAAGTGACCAGTTCCACGGCAACGGCGCCAAAAACTTGATGCGCTCTCCTCAAGTGTACGGGTCGCAAGAAGTAATAAAGTGGTACTTAATTAAGAGTAGGGTTGTCGAACCTCAGGGAACTATACTTAAAGTACTCATTGATCATTTGATGTCTAGTGAAACAAATAGAAAAGGTATGGAGTTTCACGCAGTGTGAGGCTTAGGATGATGGACTCCCCTGGGGCTTAGTTGAGAGATCGACAGAGTGAAGGGTTGTAGTGAAACCTAATGCCGGGGCATAGTGTTGGGACTAGTCACGGTTGACCTTAGGTTTAGGACCGTGTGCTTAAGGATATCCACGACTCATTAAACATCAATAAGGGAGTATAATACTAGTCTTGCACTAGAAACATTAGTCCTAGGGGGAGCATTGTCCGGGTACCCCATCTTCATATCGATTACCTCTCCTACCCTCATTACTCTTCTTGCACTCTTTTATTTTCTTTTACATTTATACATATATATTCCTCTCATCATCGACTTCCTTCATAGCTAAATAGTGATAACATTTGTTTCTAAACACTATTCCCTGTGGATACGACTACCCACTCACCAGGGTACTTTATTACTTCGACAACCTGTGCACTTGCGGTACACACACGCAAGGGGTGTGTCAATTGTCATACTCAACACCTATCATAAGTAATAATCAAGATAACTATTATATAACCGCCCAACTCCTTCCAAGTGTGCTTAATGATTCTCCAATTGGATTGTATAATAAATTATAGAAGTAGGTTAAAGAAAGATGGTTTATTTTTTTTTTGGTAAATTACTGAACTTTTGTCAAATATCATTTTGATCACTGAATTTTTATTTGTTTTGAAATGCTCACTAAAGTTACTAATCATTTCATCGGTAGGTCACCCGATCTATTAGCATCTTCATTAGTTGATGTGGAGGCCTCCACTTGTGAGCTGACTGGGCTTTTCCAAGCCTTCATATCAGCTAATGAAGGTGTTAATTCATTGGGTGACCTATTGATGAAATGATTAGTAATTTTAGTGAGCATTTCCAAACAAATCAAAATTCAGTGATCAAAATGATATTTGACCAAAGTTCAGTGATTTATAAAAAAAAAATTAACCAAAGAAGGAATGTAAACGCTTAGGCTATTGATTAAGCGAAAAAGAAGTAATATGAGCCTTTCGCCATTCTTGGGGATGTACGACCCTTATGCTCACCAAAGAGGTATTACTTGATGACCCATACAATTACGGTTTTAACGTACTTATTGTAATATTATTTGTGCATTTGCATAGTTATTTTAACACACCTCATAAGTGTACGTCAAATATCGAGTAGTAGAAGTTTGCTTGAATAAATATGTAGCAGTCATCATACACTCTCACCCAAAATTCAATAGATAATTTAGCTTGAAATAGTAGAGCACATGCCATCTCTAATATGTGCTTGTGTTTTCTCTCTACTCAATCATTTTGTTGAGGTGTGTTGATACAAGAAGTCTCATATAAACTTCAATTTTCTTCATAAAACTTCAACATAGGGTGTAGTAGTTCGGTTTTTTTTTTCTCCTTGTGTAGAGTGGTGTATCTTGGCCTTATTTTGTTTGTTAATTGGATGCCTTGGATAAACTTGTTCTTGCTTTTAGTTTGTGGAGAGTTTCGGGATCTTTTTTGGGCATTTTAAAGGTGCGTGGACTGTGCACAGGCCGTACAGAGGGTATGTGGGCTGTACACAGGCCGCACAACCCCTCCTGGGGCCTATGCCGCCGCACAGGGGCCACACACACCAGGTAGAGGGATGTGCGGTCTAGTGTGTGGGCCACACATCCCAAACAGTGGGGTGTGTGGCCACTGCGCAAGCTGCACACCAACGTGCACATGCACGGTTTTGCCCCTTTTAAGCACGTTTTGAAGCTTTTTCTTGTGTTTTCTTCTCCCTAACCCTCCATTTCTTTTCTCCTTTCACCCTTATCCATTCTTGGGAGCCTAGAGGCTAGTTTTGGAGGATTTTCTTGGGCTTGTTTGTGGGACCTTAGAGTTTGATCACCTCTTGGTTCAAGGTAAGCTTCCATCCTTCTTTTCCTTTCTTGTTCTTTGGATGGTTGATGCTAGGGTTAGTTTGTGAGTTCAAGTTGGAGTTTGATTCTTGTTCTCTTTCTTGTTTATTGTTGGTGGATCTTCAAAGGAGTGGTTGCCTTGGTTTGTTTTGCTTTGATCTATTATAATCCTTGAATCCTCTTCTCCTTTGATTTCATAGTTACTGTAGCTCTGCGGAGTTCTCCACTTGTTTCCTTTGTTTCTTTAGCTTAGAATGAAGCTTAAACCATTAGGTCTTCTTTAGTAGCCTAAGGTTTAGTTTGAGCAACCCTAGAGTTGATTAGGGTTGTTTGGTAGAAGAAACCTAGAGTTTCTTTGCTTGGCTTTTGTGCTTACATTTATTGGTGTTTTGTTGTGCTTTGGCAAGGAGAAGAAATATTGGTTCAATGCAAAGGATTAGTTGAGAATTAGCTTGCAAGGAAGAGAAATCGCCAATTCTGTGAGTGGGATTGTTAGGCATAGCTTTATTAGGAGATTACTGAATCTTTATTGGTTTAGACTTATTTTGCATTTTGTTGAATGATAGTTATTATTGTTAAAGATCTTGAATGTCTTATTGGGTGTTTGAATGTTCATGTTTGACTTGTGATTGAAATCCTTCAAGGAGTTTGCTAAATCTTTGTTTTGTGAAACTTGGGATTTGTTGTGAAATTCTTTGATTTTGCGTAATCTAAGCTTGAACTCTTTTTGGGTTGTCGAAAGGAAAGATTTTCCATGTTGTTTCTTGTATTAGATTTTGTAAAACGATTTGTGTTAAAAGCTTGAGTTTTGCTTGTGCTTTTATCATTTCCTTATGGAAATGGCTGAGGTATTGTTGATTGATGGTTATTGTTGGCTATTGTACTCCATGTGGAGTTGTTCTTATTATTGAGTTTGTATAGTGATACCCTCCTGTAGTTACTGTTCACAGCCGCAAAAAATTAGAATTCCAGAGAATCCACACGGGCATGTGGAAATTCCACACGGCTGTGTGGATGCCCGATTTTAACACTATAAATACCGTGATTTGAGATTTATTTGGGGATCCTTTTTCTATCTTTCGCCCAACTTTTGGGGAGAGTGTGGCTAGGGTTTGGAGAGGTTTTTGCAAGGCTTTTGGAGTGGTTCTATGGCATTGACATCGAGTTCCTTTGGAGGAGAACTATTGAGGGAGCTTTTATCGGTATCGATTTAGCAAGGTGTGCACTAGGTTTGACAAGAGAACCTTTGGAAAAGACTAGGCGGCTCCTCAAGACCATCGACACAGACGACAAGGGGGTTTTCTTTATGGTTTCTATGCATATGATTTCAAACTATTTGTTGATTTTGTATTGCTCTATGGAGAGCTAAACCCCTAGTGGGTGCTTGGACTTGTAAACCCTAGGATGACTTTATTTCATTGACTTTTATTATGCTTCTTTAATTGATGATTTTAATTGAGTTTCAATATTGAATGTTACTTGCATGATTTTCCCTTAGACGTGACACTAGGGTTGAGAGTACATCTAGGTAATCCTTTGAAGATGTGACAACTTCATTAGGGTTAGACTAAGCAAGATTGAAGAGGGTCGAGAGGGTGAGTCGAGAGGTAGCGGAACGTCCCCTTTCCCTTTGAAAGTGATTTATCCTACCTCCACATTCCAAGAGTTCTTTGCGGTCACAATAGAGTGAAGTGGTAAGAGATGAACTCCACTGGGGCTTAGTTGCGTAAGCAACAGAGTGAAGTGTTGTAGTGAATCTTAGTGTTGTGGCTTAATTGTGACTAGGGTTCTTTTGCCTAGAACAAAGGGTTAGAACTATATTAGGGAATATGGTTTATCACTTGGAGTCCCTAGAACCCCAAGCAGTCCCACATAGTGTGAGGTGTTGAGAGTATTCCTTTCCAATGGGGTATAATGTAGAGGGCTAGTCACGGTTGACCTTAGGTTTGGGACTATGTGTCTTTGAATTTCCACGACTCATTAAACATTAATTAGGAGGTATAATATTAGTCTTGCACTTGAAACAATAGTCCAAGGGTGAGCATTGTCCTGGTGCCCCATTTTCCCATCGATTACCTCTCTTTACTTTTATTGCTCTTCTTGCATTCATATATTGATTTCTCTCACCATCGATTTTCTCTATAGCTAAATAGTAATAACCCTTGTTTCTAAACACTATTCCCTGTGGATACGACTACCCACTCACCAGGGTAAATTTTATTACTGCGATGAACCGTGCACTTGCGGAACACTCACGCAAGGGGTGTGTCATTTTTAGACCACTTTATGCTGGGTGAATGTTGGATGTTGTTTTATTCTGGGTTTGAGATTTATTCCCATTGTGTTTCTTTTGTAGTCTCATCTTGAATTTGTTGTGAGCGGGCGAAACCCAGTTGTCGCTCTTAGAAGGACAGTCCCCCACATATTTAATTTGGCACAAGTATTGTGTTTATTTATTTTGAAACTCATGTTATTTTGTTGTTATACTTATAATTGGAACTACTTTTATTTTAAGTGTTTTATGGTGGAAGATTGGTTTCATATTTAGCTTGTCTTCATAATTTCGAACGCTATGTTCAATATTTTGTGGTTGTGAAGTTGTAAAACCCTAACTGAGGTATAATGCCTTCTTACCTCTATCTTTTTGTTACTGTGTTAAAGTTTGCTATCATATGTATTTCTGCTCCAAACTAATTACCTTATTAGTAAAATATCATTTTGGAGATTTATATTATTATTTTCGTATATTTATATTAGAACTATGCTAACCTCCCCTTATTGAGTAACTGTGGTTGCTCACTCCTCTATCTTTTTCCCTGTCTGTTGCAAGTAGTAGGTGTGGCTATATGGCAGTGTATTGATCATTTGTTACCGTTCTATCTTCTATTTTTCTTTTTCAGTTCATGCATGTTATTTTTGTCATGAATATGTTGTTGAGTCTTGGATCCACTAGCTTGTAGAGAACCTTGTTGCATGATTTTGTATCTAAACAATTCTTAAACCTCGCTATTGTTGTATATCATTGTTGTTATTGTTGTTGTTGTTGTTGTTGTTACTTCCGCTATGTATTATTATACTTCTGTACTCTGTATTTGGATAAATATTGTTGATCTCAGGTTTGTTGGTCAGCCTTGTAGCATCCTGAGGGTGGAGAGGCAGGGTGTCCCTCCTTGGGATTTTCGCTATGGTTGTCACGTCCTTTGGTCCTGCAAGTAGGGGCGTGACATAGGGTTAGAGAAGAATTCTAGACTATTATCACTTATAATTTTCTTGATACTTTTCCAAATTGATTTTTTACCCATAGCATAGAAATTCATTAAACATCTATGGTGTAATTCTCTAAACAATCCCTCTAATTTTCCAAAATTACCCTTTCAGTTTCTTTACTTTGAAATGTAACCTTTTGGTCCCTCTACAATTTTAATTTAGCCATGTCAATCCCCCTAAACCCTAAACCCTAACTCTAAACCATAAAAAAGGGGACTAACATGGCTTACTTAAACATAGTAGAGGGACTAAAAAGTTACAATTTAAAGTGAGGGACTAAAACGGTATGTTTGAAAAAGTAGAGGGACTATTTAGAGAATTAAACCAACATCTACCACTATCACTTTTCACTTTTCACTTTTTTCTCACATCAAGAAAGTCTAAAACCCTTACTAAACTCATCAACTATAATAAGAAAATAATGTGTACCCACTGATGACACCACTCGATAAAATATCATAATGAATAAGATCAAAAGCATTGACAAATTGACTTTTACTAATAGGGAAAATGGCTAAAGTTTGTTTGGCTCCTAAACAAATATCACAAATCACACTTTATTGTTACTAGATGCTTTTGAAATAAAACCAAGATGACAACTAGACGGATGACCCATATGTCTATGTCATGGATCATTTGAGGTTGCCATATTTACTTTCATTACCCCCAGCTCCTAGTTTGAAAAAGTAGACCCTTCCCTGGATCTCATCCACTCCAATTAGCCTTTATTAAACATAATTGATCAGTAAAAGTTATACATCAATTAAGTTCTTTAATCATCTAGTTTATGGAAATTAAGTTGCAAGTAATATCTGGGGACAAAAAAGAACATTAATCAAGACCACATCATGTGTCAAATGGATCTTTCCTATCTTCATTGCTAATGTATTTGCAGCATTTTATAAAGCCTATTGGCACCGAGGTAATTTCCTTAACATCAGCCATATGTTAAATTGGCTTGTTATATGATTTGATGCTCCACTGTCTAAAATACAATCATTACATAAGTAGTAAAAGCTTTTTATTAGAAAGTTTTTGTGCTTCGATTTTGGTCCCTAAAAATAATGCCAAGAGGCATTGAATTTATTCTGCTCAGTGGTTGCATGATCTTGCTCATGTCCTATTTATGGTTGTGATGAGACATGTACCACTATTAACGTTCTTTCAGTTAGCCTTCTAGGCAGCTGTCCTTGGCCTCCTCCCTTGCCAAAACCTTTTGATTGTTAGTGCTTGGAACTAGGATGCCAACTAGGATAACCAATCAACTCAAAACACATCATGACTTTGTACCTTGATTTCAAACAATGAGAACATATCTTCCATGCCAAGCTTTTCTCTTTTGGATTGCTCTCTTGCATACGAAACTTTACCTTGATCACCTGCTTGTACAAATAGAGACCATCTGCTCAAATCTATCTATCAGACTTCTAGCAACCTCTCTATGCCGCTTCTCCTTCGTAACCATAGTGTATACCTTGATTAATGAAAGTAAAGGTTCTGCAGCGGGGTTTAGCGGCGTTCGCCCTTAGCACGGGCGTGACTAGGCCGCTTGGCACAGATTGTACAGTGGGACACCACACTCGGTCATTAGCAGGGTGATTCCTGTGCAATCTACCTCAAAGCATGATCGGGGCGCGTCGGTCGAGCAGCGCGCATATGACCGAGCGGGGTGTGGTGATACCGGCAGTGCTAGGCCGAGAGAGAGGCCAAAAATATTTTAAGGCATTTGCCTAGAATATATACATGGCTGCGCGAGTCATGTGGCACTTACCGAGAAATATGGGGTCGCCATGGGCGTGTTACTCTCGGTAAGGTCGGCTGTACTAGGCGGCATGGAACTTGGCCGACGCAAGAAGGCTGAGAGCAGTGGTGTATGGGCTGGCAGGGCATGGCCGCTATCGCAGGGAGCACAGGGCATGGCGCGGCGTGGTGCCAAGGCATAGGCGCGGCGTGGCTGGGTGATGCAAACCGTACAGACGGTGGTGACGCCTTATGGATGAGATCAGGCTGACAGCTATGGCATGGCCAAAAGGTGGCCGGCCATACTCAAGAGAGGTTTGCTCTTGGGTTCTTGCCTATAAATAGAGGCAAAGGAGGCCAAGGAAAAGCCAAGTGAGTTGTTTGAGCCTTGAGGCAAGGTTGTAAACTTAACCACTTCAAGAGAGTTATTTTTCTCTCTTTATCCTTGGTGTTCTTTGTCTCTTTGCTTCCATTCTTAACCAGATTCTCGGGCGAGCAGAGGAGAAGGCTAGGCTGGTGAGAAGGGTCGCAGCCAGTGCCGCACGGTGCCAAATCAGAGGATTTGCCATGTGACAGGTTCCATGCCTAGAATTTGTGATACGAAAATGCCAAAAGTAGCCTTATTCTGTCCCATCAATAATTGAAAGCCTTTCTCCTCACCTCTTTCATTGGTAAATGCATGTGATACACCACATGTATTGGTGGAATCATGGAATAGTTCTACAACTCATCCAGCATTCCCTTGAGTTTGGTGTAGTATGTCGCTACCAATATACCTTGTTGACGTAATCATGATATCTTGTTCTTCAATTGATAAATCCGTAGCACATTACCTACACCAAATCTCTCTTTCAAATCATCCCACACAGCCTTTTCTATCTCCACATGGCCAACGCTCGACTGGAATGATTTCCCAATTGAGTTGAAAAACCATGACGCCAACATCGAATTGACAACTTCCCACATC
This sequence comes from Dioscorea alata, assembly GCA_020875875.1. NCBI lineage: Eukaryota > Viridiplantae > Streptophyta > Magnoliopsida > Dioscoreales > Dioscoreaceae > Dioscorea > Dioscorea alata. Next base: position 10,897,251 of record CM037021.1, read on the forward strand.
GATCTTTGCCTCTTGTGAATCATCAATGGGGCTTCTTGAGGGTTCCATCAACAAATCCAAGTTTGTTCTTGGCAGGAAGTGTATTCTTCATCGCTTTCTCCCTTAAGTTGTAGTGTGTCTTATTCAACGAACAAGACATCAAGCCTGCTCTTGGATTATCTAAAGGATAAGAGAAGTTTGGTGAGAGCTAATCCAACTGTATGGCCATCGTAACTTCAAGGTAGTTCAAGATTGCAACCAATGTTATAACCATGCAACCAATTACGAAGAAACTAGAGAATGGAAAAACTAGAAAAACATTAAGGCAGAGAAAATCTTATTCCACATTAAATGATTATACTTCCTCCGGTCCTTTTTATTTATCCACTTTAGTAAATTCATATGGATTAAGAAAATCGGTTAATATTATTCATAAAATAAAATTTATAAAAAAATGAATTAACTTTTGAAGATTATCCTTGTTTAATAAAAAGTATAGTTGAACATGATTTATTAAAAATTGTAAAAGTACATTAAATATAAAAGTAAATTTTGAAAAAAAATGTTTAATGTTTCGTAACTTTTTAAAATGGGCATGTAAAAAGGACTGAAAAAAATGCAAATATACTATATGTAATGCACAATGGTATCTATTTTCCAACAATAGAAATTCCATTATTTTAAAATAAAAATTAATAATTATAATATATTGTAATGTCTTAAACCTCATTAAATCAAGAATATTTGGCAATATGCTTTTTCCCCCACATCCCAACACCTAGAGGGTTGTTTGGTTCCAAGGCTTGGATTGGGAATGGGTGGGATTGGATTGGGAATGGGCTTTAATCCCTTGTTTGGTTGGCAAGCATAGGAATGAGGGAGGATTGTGTGAGGAATGAGATGAGGGGTGAGGGTGGATTGGGATTCCTCCCATTTTCATCCGGAATGGCCAATCCGGATCAAGAAATGACCATCTTACCCCTCACTTTAATTGTATTTCCATCCAATTTATCTACTTTTTGGTATGTAAAAATTAAATAAATAATGAAATAATAAAATAAAATGATAAATTAAATTAATTTTAAAATAATAAAAATGATAACATTGCAACAATAAATTAAATTGTAAAATTAATTATAAAAAATAGTTATAACAACCATTAATTGATAACATTGTAATAATAATAAATTAAATTAAATTAATTCTAAATTAATAAAAATAAAATGATGATAATAATAATAAATTAAATTAAATTAAATTAATTCTAAAATAATAAAATTAAAATTAAATTAATTCTAAAATAATAAAAATAAAATGATAATAATAATAATAAATTAAATTAAATTAATTCTAAAATAATAAAATTAAAATTAAATTAATTCTAAAATAATAAAAATAAAATGATAATATTGTAACAAAACTACAATATTAATAATGAAAATTAATTGTAAAATTAATTATAAAAAATAATTATAACAATTATGACAACATATTACAAATAAAATAATATTATTGGTTAATATATTTATTTATTTAATATTTACTCTATAAGGGCATAAAAGTCATTTTTCACATATTTCTTATATCTACTTTTCCCTTTCCCAATGAATTACTCTCCCATACCCTCCAACCAAACACAGTTTTTTTTTTCATTCCCAATCTATTCCCCCTTATTCTCATTCCTATCTCATTCCTATCCCATTCCTCCCCAACTCCATTCCTTGCAAACAAACAGCCCCTAGTAAACATATTATATTCTTCAACATAATATATTCTTGAAAAACATCTAGTAATGCTATTCAAGCCGAATAGTATTTTTCATCGTTTTTATCCCAACATGTCAATATTATATTATTAAATTAATTTTAAAATTTTGTGTGGAGTGGTTCTCAAGTTTTACATCCCTGGAAAGCTGATTCTTAGATGGAGGTGGAAAGGTTCTAGGTGTTCCTTAACAAACTTTGGGATGTTTTTAATTTCCTTCATTGTGATGCTTATCCCTAAAAATTCTTTAAAAATAGTATTCATAATATATTTTCCAGAATCCAAGCAAAACATTAAAAACATATAGGTGGTTATATATACAATTTATCTATTTTATTGATAGACATATGTGAATTTAAATAATATAATTAAACAATAAAATTAGTAGAAATGCTAACCAGTTTAAATCATAGCATTTGATTGATTAACAATATTGTTATTGTAATTAAATAAATTTAAAATTACAAATTAGAATCCTTGAATAATATAATACAATAAAATAATTTTTAAATAATAAAATGTATCATAAAATATGATAAATAAATTAAATTTTGATTAATTATCATTATTTATTCTAAACCAAATAAAACTTTTAAAAAGTTTGAGAATGGAACATTTCATCAATTATTCAAGGGCAAGCTTGAAAGTATTCTCTTACATAGATTGTCCTTTAATAGATCCTAAATTCATTAAAATTAAATTAGCAAAGGAATTTAATGTTTATGTATTTATCACTTTTTCCATCATATAAGCTCAGTTTTTATTATATTATTAAATTGTGTAATAACATTTTAGCTATCCTAGCGGATAAATTTATGCATATAAAGATTTTACGCCAAAAAAGTGGTAGTTTTTCTTAAAATTTGAAATTAAAGGTTCAAATTTTCTCAACTTTTATGACTTGTACATATTTATTTAAAGAAATTTGCATGTATAACTTTTCTATGAGTTTGCTTGAAATAAACCAGATGATGTGGATTTGATTTTGATTGATTTTATGAGTTTATAGGGAGCGACAAGTTAAAACGTCATTACAAATAGGGGTGTAATCGATTGAGTTCGAGCCGAGCAGCAAGCTACTCAAGCTCGAGTTCGGTTGAAAACTCGGTGCTCGATACTCGGCTCGAACTCGATCAAGTTTTATTTATGTAGCTCGAGCTCGACTCGATACATAATTCGAGCTACTCAATTTCGCTCGATTATGCTCAATTAAGCTCGATAAAAGCTAATAAACATGATTTGATCATAGATAATTTTATACTGGAACTCGAATTCGGGCTCGAGCTTAATTATATATATAAAACAAACTAACATATAATATATATACACATAAATACAACTACTCGATTAAGCTCGCGAGCACTCGAGTCAAGTATTAAGATGCTCGAACTCGGCTCGCTTGACTACTCGAGCTACTCAAGCTCAAGCTCGACTTGACCCTAAGTGAGTCGAGTTTGAGGTTCCCCGAATCGAACTCGAGTAGCTTGCGAGTAGTAGTGTATCATTTACACCTCTAATTACAAACAAACAAACAAATAAATAAATAAATAATCAGTTCCAGATTAAATGGCACTTGTTCATCATGGTAGTCTTTTTCAACCCCATGACCATTGATTCTGTTCTAGTAGACCTGTCAAAACGGGCTGGTGGAGCGGGCCAGCCCGCGGGCTGCCAAAACCCTCTATTTGGCGGGGCGGGGCGGGTTGGCAAAATGCCAACCCGACCCAACCCTTATTGGGTTGACGGGTTAAGCGGGCCGGCCCACTAAAAATATAAAAAATTTTAAAATTATATATTTTATATATTGATTATTTTCTTTTAACAAAGCAAACCAAACCAAAAGATATTGTATATATAAAAATATTTTACATATGAGGTTATAATAAATCACACAACTAAAATAATAAAACAAGTAAATAACAACATATCCAACCAAGTTAACCATTTAACCCAACATTCAAAAATTCCCACATTAATTAAACAACTATAGATAAGAGAAATATCAATACCATGGTACTACATATAGCACCTAAAACATTTATCCTCATTTATCATCCATTAAAAATTTAAAAGCAACAACAATTGCATTCATGGCAACTTAAATTTCTAATTGATAATGGAAATCAACCCCCTCCTTCCTATTTATAAGCAAAACGATTTTTTAAAATTCTAACAAAAAGTATCTTAACATCAATAATGAAATAGTCTTTCAACCATAAGACAAATAAATATTTCATAATTCTTCATGTCTCTCTCCTTCTTAAGTCTTAAGACATGCAATAATAGACTTCATTGCAAATTTAAAATTCATCAACCGTTAAATTAAACCATTCAAATTTTCCTCTTCTCCATCTCCTCCTTCCATTATCTTCATCAATAACTTCAAGAATGTTTGAACCCTCATCAAATGTAGTTGGTTTAGTATTTGCTTTATTTTCATTATCTACATAAAAAAACCCCAAATATAAAAATTAGTTAAAAATTAAATTTAAAATAAACAAATTTTTCAAGATTTTAACTAAATAAACAATTTAAATTAATAACTTGTAAATTACCAATGTTATAACCATGCAACCAATTACGAGTACAAATGAGAGCCTGTACTTTTGCAGGAAGGGTACAATTTCTATATTTGTTGAGCACACAAGCACCAATAGAAAAGGCCAATTCAGATGCAACAGTTGTTATTGGGATAGCTAAGACATCACCTGCCATTAATGCAAGAATTGGGAACCTATGCTTATGATTATTCCAATACTCCAATACATCCAACTCTTCATAATATGCAAATTCAAGCTTTGGCTCCTCCAAATAAAGATCCAATTGAGATTTCCCCACACTTGTAATTGATTGGCTCTCAAATGCTTTAATTTCGTACAATCAATAATGTATATGTTATCATAAAAAATATAAACAAACTAGATAAATATATAAAGCAAGATAGAAAGTGATAGAGCACTTACATCAAAAGATTCTTTTACCCTTACTTTTAATTCCTCCACCACCTTGAGTAGATGTGGGTGTAACGATAGAAGAAGATTGTGGTTGTGAAGGACTTGACTTATTAGCATGTGAATAATGCTAAAAAAGTGTGTATAGTTTTGTTCTCACAAGTGACACCTTCTCATGGCATTTAGTAGAATCACTCTCAACCTTTCCATAAAAATACTCCAACATTGACAATTTAATTTGTGGGTCAAGGATAGCCCCAAATGCAAGCACCATGCTATATTATATGCAATATTTATCAAAATTTCTTTCATCCTTCTACATATATCATTAATCACCACATCTTCAGTTGCCAAGTTTTCCTTTAATACGACTTCAATCTTCCAAACTTACATAAAATATAAGCTTGATGTAGGATAACAAGATCATGAGATCAAGTTGGTAGTGTCATAAAAAAGCTCAAAGAACTCATATATTTTCTCTCATCTTTTCCATTCTTCATTTGAAAGGCAATACTTATAATTTCTATCATTCAATTGACGAGAAGCGAACGCCCCTTTTTATTTAATAACACTATCCAACATCAAATATGTCGAATTCCAACGGGTGGATACATCTAATCGCAAGCTAATACTGGTGTCGATGTTGCCAACTGGGCCCCACATTTTAAAAATTTTTTCATTCTACTTTCTGAACCCTTCACATATTTAACAAATTCTTTAATTTTATGCAAAGCATCATGAGCTAATTTCAAACCTTCTTGCATAATGAGATTCAAAATGTGAGCAGAACAACGAATATGGAGAAATTCACCACCACATAATAAACTATCATGCAAAGACAGTTGCTCTTTAAGAATATCTTGTATATTGTCATTGCTAGATGCATTATCCAATGCCAAAAAAAAAAAACACTTTTTTCTCAATTCCCCATTTTTTCAAAAATAAAAATAACTTTGCAGCCAATTCAACTCTCGAGTGTGGAGGAGGTAATTTAGCAAAGTTAAGAATTTTACTGTTCAATTTCCAATTTTCATCAACAAAATGCCCTGTTAAGCAAGTTTAACCCTCACCAGTGCATGCAGTCCACACATCTGAAGTTAGGCAAATTCTATTTTTAATATTACCTAAAACATGCTTAAGTTTCTCTTTTTCTCTCATATATATTCTTGTAATATCAGAAACAAGAGTATTTCTTGAAATGCAAATGCCATCAGAATTAACATATTTTATCCAAGTTATAATGCATCATATTCAACAAATGAAAATGGCAAACCATGTTTTATAATTGCAGCAGTTAATAAGTCACGTGCAATTTGTTGATCTACTTTCTTTGACCTTATCTTCCCTTCATGATCAATAAACATTTGTCCTACATCATTAAATTTAATGATTTTGCAGTTATCCTTGTGGCGCCTCAATGAAGAAGTCCCATACCTTTTACCCCCACATTTGTATTCTTTCTTACATTCTTTGCATTCTGCTATTTGTATGCCATCTTGATCCAACCCCTTTTTTATAAAAAAATTCCAAACATCAGAAAATTCTTTCGCCTTTTTACTTGTCTCCTTACCCTATTTAGTGCTTTCCAATTCTTCTTCATCTAAGTTCACACTTTGATTTAAAGAGGCAGAGTCCATGATTTTAATTTATCCTGTAACTATGTATGAAAAATATAAGAAATAATTTTCTATTAATTAGAACATCACTTGATGGAGTTGAGAAGATTTAGTAAGAATGTGAAGTTTCAAACAGTTTGATCTGAAGCATGTAATGATGCACACTCATCAATCATCATGTTTATGTGAAGGTATTACAAGAAAATTGAACATGATTAAGAACTAGAAATAAGAGGAAAAACATGACAATGAGAAAGAAGTGCAACTGGTACTTTTTGCAATTAAGCCAGTCCATATGATGTTGAGTATAGGAAAACACATGATGAGCTTTCACATCAACAAATCATTGCATTTGACTATTAACAATTTGATGATCGAATTAAATATGAAACAAAAACACCCTAATGAAAAAATAACAAAAGTTACATAATGGATTATAAAGGTCAAAACCCAACCTGAAACTAAACAACATAACATGCATATTGCATAGCTGCCACCTTATAATTTGCTTCAAGTGTGTTCCTCTCCAATTAATTAATTTCTGCTAATGCTAAACAATCCTAAATAAGAATATTTTGATGAGGAATGCAGATTGAAGATATCTCTACTTTCTCTTCAAAAAATTCCATTACTTAACTATTACTGAATATATGATCGGAGTAAGTTTTTCTTTGAAATTCAGAATGAATGCACACAATTACATAACTATTACTGAATCCAAAGAATTACCAAATAGAACATTAAGCCAGAGATATGAAACAATTCCAAAAGCCATATAAACATAATAAACAACTACATATAAGCTAAGCCATGCTCCATATAGAAATTGAACATAATTTAGTGCATCACTAAATAAACAACTTCATAAATCTCAGAAGAACAATGGTGCAAGATTCAAGCCTGAATAATAACCACATAAAGCAAGGTTTACCTAAAAGGATACCAAAAACCACACACATATATATAAATCAAACATATAGTTTCATCAAGAGGAACTTCAAAGAGAGGATTTTTCACCAAAAACTCAAATCAAATGAAACTCAAACAAGCATAAAAAACTAATTTTTCAAAGTGATGGTACTGATGGGCCTGATGGGGATGAAGGGTGGAGACGTGGTGGACCATGCTGGCGGTGGGTAAAGGGCTGATGAGTTAGGGTGAGATGAGATTCATGAGAATTGAGAAAGATGGCTGGTTGTCGGCTGAATTAGTGAATTTCAATTCATTTAATTATTTTTAATTCCTTTTAATAAATTAAAGGGGCGGGCTAGCCCGCCCAAAGCCCACCTCACCCCACCCCGCCCAGAACCTTAACCCAAACTGGTTGACCCGTTTCGGCCCGTTTCCAAATGGGCCTACAAAAAGCCAACCCTACTTGCCAATTTTTGTTGGAGGGGCGAGCCATCCCGACGGGTCTAATGCCTCATTCCGTTTTGACAGCTCTACGTTCTAATGCCTCATTATGCTGCACCATCTAATGTTTAGATGCTCTTTGGGGCCTTTTGGTTCACACTAATGTCGAAAGATTACCATATAACACATGGTAATATGAAAATATCACTATATTTGACATTGCACTGATGGTAATTTAGATGGTAATATCACATTACAACTATTAGAACATTACCAAAAAAGTTGGTAATTCTATTACCACTAAATTTGGTGACTATCTTGGATTACCAAATATAAGGTAATCTCATAATATGGTAATGAACTATTTTCGGTAATAAGAGTTATCAACCAAACATGCTTATATCAAATTGTCATAATATTCCCAACCATACAACATTCCCATCCATATTATTATGGAAATCTCATTACGTAGTGATATATCATTACAACGAACCAAATGTTGATGTCATATCCCAAGTCAACTATGTGACTGTAAAAATAGTTCATATAAAATAATTCTATCATTTAAATTAGGTTATTTCTAAAAATCAGGTATATACATAGATATAACATTAGTTTAATTCCTTCTGTTACTATCCAATTATTGGTGGAAAATTAAGTAGAAATACCTAATTTACCTTTTATACATACATCTATCTAGTATTTCCTATAATACTAAACTAGTGTTATGCCCGTGCTATGCATGGGAGAAATGAACGCAATAGATGATGTTAGTAATAATGTTTAGATCAGAGATATAGTTATCATAGATAATTTTGATAATAATGTTTGAAATTTAACTTATTCAAATTTTTAAAAACAACAAACTTAATCTAAATTTTGAAAAATTGTTTATGAATTCTCTATTGACACATTCAACGATTATCTAACTTCTTTTGAAAGCTCTTTTAAAGACAAAACTAGGAGTTTCAAAATAAAAAAAAATACTCTAAATCTAGAATCTACGGTAATATTGAAATGATATAGTTAATAAAATCATTGATGATGTGTATAGATGATGACTTCAATTATTTTTTATTTTCCAATTAAAGTGAGTGAATAAAGATTTGATATTAATATTTATAGCAAATAATATAATTAAAAAAATTTTCTTTCATTAAAACTAAATGATAATTTTAAATCACACTAGTTAAAGTAATACAAATTATTTACCATTTTATTAGTAAAAAAAAAAAAAAACCATGATAAAATTATATATAGTCTGCATATTATTTATAATTTACTCTCTTCATAAAATCATAATTAGTTTAAGACTAAATTGCAAATACTTTTGTGGTTTGGTAGTGTAGTCCCTCTAATAATTTGTAAAATTAGAATTAAATTATAAATATTTTCATGCCATTGCAATACAATCTCCCTAATAATCTACAATTAATTGAAGGTTATATTTTAACAATATTTTTATTTCAAATTTTCCTTAATTTTTGAAACTATCAATAATTTTTTATTAGTTATAATATTTTTGAAATTATAATTTGTATTTAAAGTTTTCTTATGACATTAAATTGTTTGTGTTTGATTAGTATTAGATAAACCAAAATTTCATCAATTTTTAAAACTATTAATAATTTATTTGAATTATAAATATTTTTGGAGTTATATATATGTGATTTTGAAGTTTAGGAGAACATTAAAGATTATTAAAATATGATATTAATTTTTTCATGAAAATAATTTTAGTTATTTATTCACACACACACACACAAATATATATATATATATATATATAGGGAATACGTTAATTGCGGATGTATGTAGTTGGGGAAAAGCAAGAGATAGATTCAGACCGTGATAACTTTGTTGATGAGCAGTGGTAGCAACATTGGTGAAAACTTGCACTTGGTAAAGAGATGGGTAGTTGGGTTGGTTGGTGTTGTACAATTTCTTTGCATTAGTAGAAATCGAGTTGGACGGTCGTGATTGAATACTATTGCGATCCAAATCTAATGGATCAGATCAAAACACTGTGACCATAAATTATTATTATTTTAATTTTCTTTAGAGTTATAATTTTATTTCACTTCCAAGTTAATAGTCCATCAGTAGTTTGTTTATATTTTTTAATTAAAAGTATTTAATTTTAAGCAAATTTTAAATTAATTTCATATTTGGAATATATGGTGATAATTTATTAAATATAAGTAACACATTAATTTTTAAAGAATACAATAGAAGAAGATGCTTTGGTAGGGGAAAATAAACTTATTTAAAAATATTTGATTATATATATGCTAAATATTTGACTATATATATGAGTGATGTTATTTTTATCGAATAGATTTTCTGAATAGGTTTCCCAAATGAAATGGATGCCAACTCGCCATTCATATCATTATCCACGCCATTCTGTTTTTGTATAATACCCTATTTAGTCGATTATATTGAAATAACCCTTTAGTCCTCTATTATTTTTTGCCCTTGTGGGATCTCTCTATTAGTTAGTTTGGGTCATGATAGTTCTTGACCCTAATTCCCATGAGTTTTTCCGTCGGTCAGGCTAGTGTGGCATTCCGAAAGAGTAAAATAATAATAATAAAAAAAATACATGAAATGCCATCTCAGCAACTTACTCTACTTAACTAATTGTTAATAACATGGATCTGGGTTCAAATTGGATCTTGATACATTTAGAAGATTCAAACATCCCTGAGCAAGCCTTTGGCTATGGAGGAAGCCACCAAATATTGACATCAATGGTGACACAGTTACGGTGAGTACTAGTTAGACTATCGCCGGTTGCAACCCTCCTCTCCCCTGCAATGATGATGCCATCATCACCATCGCCTGTTCCACCATCCACCAGCGCCTCCAACACATGTGGATTCATGTACCAATGGAAAAACTCTATCAAATTTATCATGGCATTTTATAGTTTTGCATGATCTTTTCATTATAAGAAAAATGTCTTCTTGCTTGTTCTTTATCTTCTTTACTCTTTAAGTCTTGAAATTGTGATTATGTAAAAACTCCTTTATCTTAACAATTGATTCAACCTTACAGCTGCGCAACCTAATTTAAACTACTCCAACCTGATCCAAATTTGCTCTAAATAAATAAATAAATCATAACCTAAAAATTCCCAATATGAATGAATTAAGTACCAAAAACAATAAAATTAATCTCAAAAGCAAGCAAACATATCACAGAAAGCAAGCAAAATTCAACCATACAATCAATGAAATCATGTTGATAACATGTTGATTATATTAAAGAAAGCCATACATTAACTAATCATATCACAGAAAGCAAGTATTATAATTTGCAATTTAAAATTCCATAATCTACTATCTGTAAATTTAATTTAATAATTACACAAAAAAGTGCAACATGGAACCCTCAAAATTGTTGCACACTTTCAGTAGGTATAAAGTTGTTTGCAATTCCTTGTTCACATGTCATGTTTGTGATTTCACATGCCCATCCAAAAAAATAAAAAAAAACCTCAAAGTCTGCTCTGCTGGGAATCCTTCACACTCATGGGTTTTCCTTGAATGTAGCATTTGTCATGCTCTGTTGTGTGGAGAAGTCTTGAGCTTCAAAGTCTGCTAAGTTGGTTATCATGTTATCTTGGTTCTGGTGTTAGCTTCTTGCATTTTCCTTACTATTCCTAAATGCCTGAACATTGAATCAAGCAAGATTACATGCCATTTTCTACAAGAGTAATTCTTTGCATGGGTATGAAAGTATGGGAGATAAATAACCTTACCAATAATTCATCTGTAGTGATGAATGATGTGGAATGAAGCACATCAATTCCAATTATAAAACCCCTAGTATGCCTTCCTTGGACAATTACAAATTTTACATCAGTACTAAACAATTAGTTACTCATTGGAAATTTATTTCATCCTCATATTACTATGGCCAATTATTTGTTATCTTGAAAATTTTTAGATGAGCTTTTGTGGAAGGTGGTAATGGCTTTTGCCCTTTTACTGTAGCTGCAATCTTGGTTTGCTTGTCCTTCGAGGCAATTTCCTCTGTATCACTTGTTTGGCTAACTATGGTATTTTCAAGTTGGTCAATGTTCTCTGCATTTGTTGGATTTTTTCTTTTAGGTGCAGTCTTTGGTTGTCTCTTTCTTGGAATAGCTTTATTTGCAGGTTTTGTCCGGCCTACTGAAGAATTGCTAGTGTAGGACTTGTTTGGAATCACCTCATTGCTTCTTAGATTTTGAATGTACTCCTACATAGTGGATACAAAGTAGATGGCTATGTTTAACATAATTAAAATGGTCTAGCATGAATTACACGATGCAGTAATATAACTTACATTTGCTTTCTTTCTTTTTGGACATGTGAGCCTATTGTGACCTTCACCAAGACACAACCTGCACTTAAATACCCTACCTGCCCTTGTGAGCTTTGTTTTGCTTTTGTTCTTACCTTTCATTGGTAACCTCCTTCTTTTCTTGGCAGGTCTTCATAGCATTCTCTTCACCATTGGTGGCAGTAATGGTCCCTCCACACTTGATGGCCAGAATTCCCTACCTTTGACTGGATTCATAAGAGACTTGTATGCCTTCAAGTAGGTCTCTTTTCTGTACCATTTAGATATATATTCCAATGGATCTGCTCCATTGAATGTAATGGAGGTCATTGCATGCTTGCATGGAATCCTAGTTTTCTCCCATTTTCTACAAGTACATGTATGCTCTCCTTGCACAACTACATATGCCTTCCTCATATGCAAAACCAAATTATCCCAGTACACTTCATGTCTTGCCCCACCATTCAACTCAACCTGCCATTAACACTCTTTCCCTTTTCTTGCTCAATCTTTGAAATTACATTTGGTCCACAATCACACCTCCATTTTCCAACAGACTCTCTTTTAACTGTTATCCTTATCATGACATATTGCCTTATGTATTCTAACATAGATATAATTGGTTTACTCCTAGCATCCAGAATTACCCCATTGAATGTCTTACACATGTTATTATTTATGACATCACACTTTACTATATATAAAAAAAAAAGCTTGGCACCAACCTGTAATCGGCCAATTCTCCAACAATTCCTTCACAGCATCCTATCTCCCATGCAAAGTGGGCATCTAATCTAAGTGTTTCTGCATCTCTGGTTGGCTAGTTGACCTTGTAACATTCCAAAATGCCATCTGAAGTTCCTTGCCTTGATGCTTTTCGCCCACCTTGCATAGATGTGCCTAGCACACATCCTATGTTCAATGTGGGGGAAAAGATCATTAGCTACAGTAACACTGAAAAATTACTGTAGCAAAAACACTGTAGCAAGTTACTGTTCGCAGTTGGCCGAAAATCAGAATTCCAGAAACTTCACACGGGCATGTGGAAATTCCACAAGGCCGTGTGAAATCCTGTTTTCAGCAAATTTAAAGCCGCGACTCCACATTATAAAAGCCCGATTTGGAGACTTTTTGAGACATCTTTTGACCTATTATTCTCCCCAACTTCTGGGAGTGCGGCTAGGGTTTTGGAGAGGACTTCGTGGAGGTTTAGAGCGCGTCATCGGCATCGTCACCAACGTCCGGCGGCCGCACAAGACCACGGCCACACCATACGCAAGGGGGTTTTCATCTATGTCTTTACTTTGTGTTTTATTTCATACATTGATGAACATGTATAGCTCCATGAGGAGCTAAACCCCTCATGGGTATTCGCACTTGTAAACCCTAGGATTATCATGTTTCTTTGACATTGTTATTATGCTTTTCCATTATTGATGAATAAATTCGAGTTTCAATTTTAATTATCTTTTGCTATTGTTTTCTCTTAGCCGTGACACTAAGGATTGAGAACAATCTAGGTTATCCTTTGGAGGTGTGACAACTCCTATAGGATTAGACTATTTAAGATTGAAGAGGGTTGAGAGGGAGAGTTATGAGGTAGCGATGTACCCCTTTCCCCTCCGATGTGATTTCTCCCTACCTCCGTTTCCTTGATTTATTAGCAGTCGAGATAGAGTGAAGTGCTAGGTAGATGAACTCCCCTGGGACTTAGTTGCGCAAGCAACAGAGTGAAGGGTTAACGTGAATCCTATGCACTGGGGCTTAATTTAGACTAGGGTTCTTTCACCTGGACCAAAGGGTTAGAACTATACATAGGAACAGGTTTTATCACTAGGAATCCCTAGAACTTAATGCAATCCCACGTAGTGTGAGGCTTAGGTAGATATACTCCTCTAGGGCTTAGTTGACAGGTCAACGAGAGTCAAGAGTCATAGTGAATCCTAATGCCGGGGCATAGTATTGGGGTTAGTCACGGTTGACCTTAGGTTTGGGACCGTGTGTTTAAGGATATCCTCGACTCAATTAACATCAATAGGAAAGTATAATAGCATAGTCTTGCACTAGAAGCATAAGTCCTAGAGGTAACTTGTCCGGATACCCTATTTCATATTCATTGCTAGTCCTTCTCTGTTTACTCCTGTCTGCACTCTCTCACCTATCATCTTTCTATTTTTAATTCTTGTTTCTTTATATTTGCCTTCACACTCACTCATTGATTCTAATCTCACTTTTCATACACCGCATAGCTAAATAGTGAAATCTTGTGTCTTAAATCCCTATTCCCTATGGATTCGACTACCCACTCACCAGGGTAAAATTTATTACTTCGATAAGGCCGTGCACTTGCAGTACACACGCAAAAGGTCGTGTCACTAAGTCATGAGTTAACAACACATTTGGGCATCTCTTCCCATATGCACTACTTGAACCCCCTATTGTTAGCAATTATGAGAACAACTTCTCCTGCACACTAGGTCTAAGAATTTCTAGCAATTCATTCTTATGCCTACCATACATGTTTCAACATATATGTCCACAGAACCACAGCTTCTTAGTTTCTCAACTAGACCCATAATGTGACTGTCATTAATTATTTCTTGCAAATTCACATCCCCATCTATAAACAATAGCTTTATAGTAGTGTCAATGTCATAGTCCAACAACTTCACATCCCCTAACAAATCCCATATGCAAATATTGTCAGGATCCATACCAAAGACATCCACCTTCCCATTTTCAAATATTGGACTCCCTTTTCTTATTAGTTTCCCTCCACGGTGATATCTAACCATGTATTCTTCATTAATAGACGTTACTTCCTACCCTAAAAATACAGTAACATATTTTCAGCATTTTCACATAGTAATAAAAACAAGTTATTATGGTTTGCATATCTTTGATGTGGTTTTTGTATTTAGAATCAAATTTCTTTAGCCTTACCAAACAGGCACTTACCTGTTACTTTGGCATCTTAATTTCATTTAGCTTTGCTTGCTTTAACATTGTCATATAACCTTTTGGCAGCTTTTGCTTTGTGGTTTAACTTTAAACCAAAGTTACTATCCCAGATCATTGCCACTCCTTTTGACTAAAGATACTTTAGTTAATTGTGTGGTTGAAAACTACTTGATGTATAGTAGTTTAACTTATCACTTCATTTTTTATCTCAATAAAAAATTTGTTATCCTCAACAACTATTTAATCCCTTCATTGATAAGTACAGGTTCTTATAGTAGAAACTAAGGATCACTGTATTTATTTCCTCAACAATTACTATCATAATTTACTACTGTATCACTACCATATCAATGCTAATTAGTATAGGCCGTCAGAATTTGATTTATTTTATCAGCTATGAGAAGGGTACAAGATAAAGTAGTTGTGTTATATTTGGGGACCATAGTCTCATGTATTAATGAATTGTTTAACAGTGAAAATAAATAAAGCCTAACAACCTTCATGTGAGTTTATAATAATTTGTATTCACAAGCGAGAGGACCACAAACTTAGCTAATATACAAAAGCTTAAAGAATCTAAGCATTCTACAAAATCGATAACCAAAGTAATTATAAAAGTTTACAAGCCTAAAGATTCTAAGCATTACACAATATCACCATCCCGCATTACACAATATCAGCATCCCCTTCCACACGTGACATGATGAAAATGTTTGGCAGGCTGATAAAATCAAATAGGAATAAACCCTAACACACACAAATAAACAATGCTTGCCTGGTTTCGTGCGAGAAAATGCACGCTGATGATGGAGAAGAACTAGAAATTAAGGTTGTTCACAGGCCAAGAAGAATGTAATGAATGTCTGGCTGATGATAGAGAAATCCTAGAAATTAGGGTTGCTCGCAGTGGAGGGAAGAATCCCACAAATGTTAGGTTGTTGATGTTGTGTGAGAACAATGCTTGCCCTGGGAATTGGGGTTGATGATGGCGATGATGGAGTGGGGATTTTCTGCTGAGGGTGTTACTTCTTATCTCTGATCCAGGTTTTTTTTTATATAATTGTATGTTTGGTTTAATTAGGATTTCAAACCCGGATCCGTGTTATTAACAATTAGTTAAGTAGAGTAAGTTGCTGAGCTGGCATTTCATGTATTTTTTTTATTATTATTTTACTAGTTCAGAATGCCACTCCAGCCTCACCAACTCACGGGCGTTAAGGTCAGGGACTATCTTGACCCAAACTGAATAATAGATTGATTCCACAAGGGCAAAAAATAATAGTGGGACTAAAGGGCCATTTCAATATAATAGAGGAACTAAATAGGGTATTATACCTTACTTTTTATATAAATTCAAATTTAAACATTAAAAATCCCTAAATTCTAAAAATTTTTAATAAAAATTATGCAACCATATTTAAAATTTTAAAATCTTAAACCCAAAAACTACAAAATCTTATACCTAAACATCTAAAAATTTAAACCATAAATAATAAATATACTAAACCCAATCCTAAATCATAAATCCGGAGGGGAGGAGATTTAGGGTGTAGGGAGGGAGTTTTCAATTTATTCTTTATGATTAAAAGCTTAAATTTAGGATTTAAATAATAAAGAGAAATTAAATTTTTAAAATATATATATACCCTGTTTTCATATTTATTCTGGGGACCCCTTGGACTATCTTTTGCCTATCTTTTGGGGGGCTCGCAGCTAGAGTTTGGAGAGATTCTTGGAGGTCTTTGGAGGCGATTTTACGGCATCGGCATCGACATCCTTTGGAAGATATCTATTGGGGGAGCTTTCGTCGGTATCAATTCGGCGAGGTGTGCCCTAGGCTTGACAAGGGATTCATGGAGAAGACGAGGTGGCTCCATAAGACCATCAATACAGACTATAAAGGGGTTTTGTTTATAGTTTTTATGCATATGTTAATCTCTTTATTGATTTTGTATTGCTCCATGGAGAGCTAAACCCCTAGTGGGTATACGGAGTTGTAAACCCTAGGATGACATTGTTTCTTTGACTTTTATTATGCTTTCTTAATTGATGCTTTTAATTGAGTTCCAATCTTGCATGTTAATTGTAATTGATTTTCCCTTAGCCGTGACACTAGGGTTGAGAATCATCTAGGTTGTCCTTTGAAGGTGTGACAACTTCTATAGGATTAGACTACCCGAGATTGAAGAGGGTCGAGAGGGTGAGTCGTGAGGTAGCGAAATGTCCCCTTTCCCCTTCGGCGTTATTTTCTCTACCTCCGTGTTCCAAGAGTTCTTTGCAATCGAAGTAGAGTGAAGTGCTAGGAGATGAACTCCCCTGAAGCTTAGTTACGTAAGCAACAAAGTGAAGGGTTGTAGTGAATCCTAGTACTTGGGCTTAACTTAGATTAGGGTTCTTTTGCCTGGACCAAAGAGTTAGAACTATACTTAGGGCCATGGTCTATCACTTGGAATCCCTAGATCGTCAAGCAGTTGCACGTAGTGTGAGGCTTAGGATGATGCACTCCCGTGGGGCTTAGTTGAGAGATCGACAGAGTGAAAGGTTGTAGTGAAACCTAATGCCGGGGCATAGTATTGGAACTAGTCACGGTTGACCTTAGGTTTAGTACCGTGTGCTTAAGGATTTCCACGACTAATTAGACATAAATTAGAAGGTATAATACTAGTCTTGCACTAGAAGCATTAGTCCTAGGGGAAGCTTTGTCCGGGTACCCCATCTTTATATTGATTACCTCTCCTACCCTCATTACTCTTCTTGCGCTCTTTTATTTTCTTTTACATTTATACATTTATATTTCTCTCATCATCGAGATACCTTTTGTTTCTAAATACTATTCCCTGTGGATACGACTACCCACTCACCAGGGTACTTTATTACTTCGACAACCCGTGCACTTGCGGTACACACTCACAAGGGTGTGTCATGGGCCCCTGCTTCCTTGTCCCCATTCATTTGTAAAAGCCATGCAAGCCCTGGATTCCTGGCCAAAATTCTGTAAACTTTTGCATCAATTCATGAAGCTTGTCTTAAACCAACACTATTGTTTTTGTGTCAAAAAAGTTAACCAACACTATTGTTTAAATTAATTGTGACAACTTATATTTTTGTCACTATTACAAAGATAATTGTGACAATGTACTATATGTTACAATTAAGTCATCACTACTAATATATTAATAGTGGAAAAATTTCTTTTGTGTCCAATGTTGGTCACTAAAAGCATATAAGATTTAGTGTCAAAACTTTCTTGATGAAAATGATGTGTAATTGTAACAAGACATATTATTATCACTATAATTTTTCATTTGTTGTGGCAAAAGTGTTATCTGTCACTCAACATCTATTTTTTGTTACAACAATTTTGTCACAAAAAAAATTAAACCATTTAGTGTCTACTAAATATTGTCACAAAAATTAATTTTTTTAACTATGTTAATTGTCACTATAGTTTGAATTAATTATGATGTCTAATTATTTTATCACAATTATAATTTCAATTGTGACAATTTAGTATCTATTACAGTTATGCATATTATCTTTTGTGCTGGCAATTTTTAATACAAAACAATTTGAACATATAGTGATTTTTTAAAAATTTATTAGGTATGTTAAGTAATTATAGATAAAATTTAAATGGTTTTTAAAATTATAATTTATCTAATATTCAAAATTTATATTATAAGGCTTAACAAACAGGCCTTTAATTTAGATCATACCTAGGATTTATAGTATAAGAGAAAATTTTAAAAATTAAAATCAAAATTAAATAGATATTTACCAAATCTTATAAAACAAAATCTGGATAATGTAATTTAAAAAAAAAAATATTTTAAAAAGTTATATATTCTCAATGAACTTAACCTATAAAAGAAACGAAGTTGATAAAACCTTGAGTACTTATGTGCCTAATGAGATCGGTGGCAACGGTTTGGTTTTACATATACATATGCATATTATTGATGGTCACAAAATTTGCTTTTTTTCCTTTTTCTTGAATTCCTTTACTTAGTTTATGCATTGAATAAGAGATTATACATTGTTCTTTTGCTTTATCTTCTTCATCATCAAAATTATGATTATTGGAATTTTTCAATGATGGTTGTTAATTTGTTATTGTTTTCATTTTTGACACTTTGAATTTTAGGTTCATAAATAGGTATATGGTTTTTAGATTTTGATTTTGTAGTTTTTCTTTTTAATGATTGTTTATCTATTTAAAACAACAACAAGGCAAATGCAACATAGAATTTGTCTTTTCTAAATTGAGAAGAAATAATGGTATGAAAGTTGTAATTAAATTAAAATTTTTTGAAAAATTTAAAATTATTTAATTAGATTCTTATATATATTTTTTTCTAAATATGCAGAATAAGCATCAAGAAGAGGAGAAAATGAGTTAAATTCTAGCAGAAGCTGAGGTTGAAAAGCAAAAAGAAAGATTCAAATGCATAGTAGTGTACTTTATATCCAAATTTGCATTAGAGAATAGTTTAGGATAATATTATAATTGTATTTTTGGATAATTAAATTTTCAATTTTATATATTTGGAATAAGAATTTTGTACTTTTTATTGATATTTATCTATTGTTACATAATATAAATACTTTTATTTGCTTATGTGGCAATATTTTACTACTAATGTTTTTTTTTTTTACAGAATTATATAAGATATAACTTTATAATTATCACAAATAATTTTATTTATATAATTTTTATTTAGTGACAACACATACTATCTTTAAACAACATTAGTGACTAAACATTGGTCACCAATAAAATAATGGTGTCACAACAAAATAAACTATTGTTATGACTTTGTTCATCACTATTTCATATTTTTTGTGTCAACAATATTATCACAAATAGTAAGGTTTTTGTGACAATATAATTTATCACAAATACCAATGTTTTAGTGACAACAATTTAGCCACAAAATTTTTACTATTTGTGGCCACATAATTTTATCACAAATATTAAAGTTTTTAGTGACAATAATTTGGTCACAAATTTTTTGTGTAATTGTGGCCAAATTTCTAAAATCGTCACTATTGTATTTGTGACAAGAGGTGACGACCACAAAAAATGGTCACTATTAACAATAGTGACAAAAATTACTATTTTTATTAACGACTTTGGTTATCACTAAAAATATATTTTTCTGTAGTGAACCTTGTCCTTGTTGCCATCTTGTTGTTGACTATGGAGACCAAGCCTTTACTATCCTTTCTTCTGCCCATTTTGAGAGAGAGAGAGAGAGAAAGAGAGAGAGAGAGAGAAATGTGATCTCCTTCAGCGAACTTCCGGCGAACCTCCGGTGTTGAACCTTGTAGTCGTAGTTGCAAGCTTTCTTCGGCTCATCCTATCACTCTTCCAAAGTAATCATCTAGCCTTTTTATCTTCAAAAATTGGGTGGTGTGGTGGTTGTAAATGCTTGGGTGAAGATTATCCTTGATGCCTTAGCTAGTAGTGGTTTATTTGAAGTTTATCTTGCCTTACTTTGTGCTAAGGATTGGTGCATGATGTTCATGTTTAAAGCCTAGCATATATCTCTTGGAGATGATCTAAGATGCATCTTTCTCTTTTTTTCCCTTCCTTTGATCTGGCTGGAACCAATTTATACAACTATACATATATATATATATATATATATATGGGTTTGCTTGTACTTAAGTTGTTAGATTATGCATTTTGCTTTCATCTTATTGGATTCATATATGTTGGATCTCTTGATTTTTTTTGAAAACCCATGCCAATACCTTCTTTGTTCTGTGGTGCAAGTGTTGCATAGCCCAGTACGAGCTGCCTTTATTATATTTTAGTGGATGCTTTGTGTGTATGTAGAGCAAAAGTTAGTTTTGCCATAGGACCTCTTTAAGAGAGGCTTGAAATTAGTATTTTGAATAATTTTAAATGTTTTGTTTTCTTAATTTTTAATATTTAAATTTTGTATATTTTCCTTTCTCCCAAAAGTGGGGTTCTTGAAATTTTGATTATTATTCTGTAGACTTGGGAATCGGAGGAATTTGGTAATTTTTGAATTTGTACCTTGTAAATATTTTTGTATCTAAATATTTTGGTCTCCAAATGAGCGATATGCATCCTCGTTAGTGGAGGGTTAAACCCTGACCTTGTCGACAAGAAATTCTGAAAAAATGAGGCTACCGTTTCGCACTGTGTCCGTTCGGTGAAATAATTAATGGCCACATGATATTCAGTCTCAGGTCACCGAGGGTAAATAAATGACTTTTGTTATTATGGCTCGGGTCAACGAGGGCAAACAAATGATCTTTAGCATCTATAGTGAATTTGAAGACATACATTAGAATCTGTTACTTTCTGCTTTGCTTTTTTTATTTTGATTTTTTGCAAAAACACAAACTTTTGTTCTGCCTTGAAGTTTCTGTATTTCTGAGATTGTGTTTCTGGGTTTCAAATTTTAGTGAATGACATATTTAGAAATATTCTTTTATTAGAATCTTATACTTTGTATTTTTGTTTAAATTACAATTTTAAAGATTTGTATTATTCTGAAAATATGGTATACTTGAAACACACTTCTGAAATTTCTGGTTTAGTCTAACTATGCTTTGGAAGTCTTATGATCATATTTGGTGATATTCTATATTTATGATTTATAGCTTTGAAATATGATGTTCTTTTGATTACAATATTATTGAACATCAATACTACTTGGGAACTGTATCTCTGTTGAATTATGTATTTTGTATTTGTTTAAACTTTGAATTATTCTTAATATTTGAAGTCGAGGTTTATAACCCTGCTGTTTTTCTAAACAATATCTAGATTACTTACTAGGCTAATGAGCTCATGGATTTGTTTTTAATCTTTTATCAGATCAAGGGTGAAGACTAGTGTGGATTTTGAAAGGCTTTGTCTGTTCCTGGTAAGCGATGTGCTAACCCGCAAGCGCACGGATCGTCAAGTAATACCTCTCGTGTAAACACGAGAGGGTCGTATTCCCAGGGGCCCGAGAAGCTACCCTTACTTCCCTTTTACAATGTTGTTCAACCGACACAATTTAAGAGAGTGAATAAAATGCAAAGGAACTAAACAAATAAATAACCAAAGCAAACATACGAGGACAAGATATGGGATAAAATAGGGCTAGGAGTGGTCACGGATGAGGATTCCCTTAGGGGCTACTAAAGTGAGTAGGATGCTTGGACTAACATGCAAGTGGCTAATTGGACCGAGAAAACCCTAGACTAGGCCAACCCGATGGTTACGACAATTGACCCCTAATCCGGTACGGGTATTGGATACGGTACGTATACCGCCCAAGATTACCCCTACGATTACAATGGGTGAAGTGATTTTCTCAAACTAGAGTTAAGATACAAAGGAGTATTTAACCCTAGGAGTGGAGGGGGTACAAATACCCGATGGTCACGGCGCATTTATATGTATTTCCCTTCCAAAGTTGGTGAGTCTAACACTAGGGCAATGGTCATGCAACCTAGCATTTCCTAAGTCTTTTGATACATAGAGTTCTCATACATATCAAGCATGTAAAAACACCAAATAATGGATCACAAACAAGCCACAAAAATTAATTAGAACAAAATCATCCAAAACATCACAAGTTCACCCCCAAGGTTCACCTACATCCAGTGACCTTGGGGTTTAGTTGCTCATGTTCACTAAATACAACAAGAAATACATGAAAACAACCAACGAAAGCATGAGAAGAACTGCCTCAAAGAATGAAGGCCGGAGAAGTTCCAAAGACGCCACTCAAAGGGGTGGCTTCCCTAGTCTTCAACCTCCAAATGCAAGCTCTAGGTCATAGATCCTTCCCAAAACATTGCTCTCCTCGCCAATTCCTCGCCGAGATCGCCTTCCAAAAGCTCCTTCTTCCTCCGATCAAAGGTGGTGGTGAGAGGCTCCAAGAAGAAGACACACCATCCTCTAAAAGAAACCCTCCAAATCTCATAAAAAGGTGAATTCGTGCCTCTTCATGGGTGAGCTCACGGTCCATATACGGCCCGTGAGGTAGCCTGTAATGTGACTCGAAAGATAGCGCAAAGTTGCGAAACTGCTACAGTGCTTTCTGCCCTTGAATTCCTTGCGGTTGACCTCACGGCCGTGAGCTTGCCCGTGAGGGTTTCCAGACTTAGAAAAATCCTTCAAATGTGTGTGCTTCAGACTGCTACAGTGTTGCTACAGTGCCGGGACCCTAAAACGACGAATTCGGCTTGAATTTCTTCTCAAATCGCGTCGTTGAGCTCACATAGGCATCTTTTGCACCTGAAACACGAAATAACCCAATTTAGACCACAAAAGGGCATCGATTCAATAACAAAATATGAAAACTATGCGCATGAATACGTATAAAATATGTACATTTAGACGTTTATCAGTTCCTGTAGCCCTGTATTTGGTATTTTGGACTTTTTGTACCCTTACATTATATACTCTGTAGAGTTTGTAATCATGTAACTCAGTTGGTTTGTTTTAGTTTTGTCTACTCTGTATTAGGTTCTGAGGCCTGCTATGGGGTTCACACCCTGTGGGTTTGCGGCTGTTTGTCCATGCGCCGAGTCCGGCGAGCCAGGTTCAGGGGGTGACATCCGATTTATCTGGGAAGCATGAAATCTTCCAAAGTCTAACAACCTGAACCTTCAATATCTATTGTGTCTTGTTAGACAATTTGCTCCACAAAACCAACCCTTTCTGCTATATTTTGAGAAGCTCTAATGTAAAAATATTAATAAAACTTGAACACAATCTCTCTCTCTCTCTCTATATATAGAAAAAATCTCTAATATTTAAATTTAGATAAAATAGGATATTTATTATTATTAATTTTAGAATTTGATATATGATAAATAATATTATAATTTGATAAATAAAAGACTTTAATTTATAATGATATAAATTAACATATTTCATATTTTAAAATTTAAAAATATTAATTAAATAAGAGAGATAAGTTCTATTATCATGAAAAAAAATAATCTATTTGTATTTTTAAATTAAATAGTAATATAATTATAATTATTGAATGTTTAATATTATTGTAATATTTTATTTAGGTTTTTACGAGATCTTGACATGTCGTACTTTTGTCTTCTACTTTAATATATATATATATATATATATATATATATAGAAAAAAATTGTAATATTCATATTTATTATTATTAATTTTACAATTTGATATATATATGATATATGATAAATAATAGGAAAAATTACTTAAAAGTCCCTGAGAAATTTCAAACTTTATTTTTAGTCCTTTTGATTTTTCTATTTTCATTTAGGTCACTCCTTTTTCCAGCCAAATAATTTTTAGTTATTGGTGTCAATTCCGTCAGTTAAATGTATATGAAATGTTACAAATGCTCATGTGAGATGAAAATGCAAAAGTTGGAGTTTTTTCCTTCCCAGTCATGTCACATTAAATGTGATGTATGACCATATCCTCCAATGAAGCTTCTTTGTCAAATAACTTTTGCTTTTTTCCTTCCCTCTTCTTCTCATTCTTCTTCAACTTCTTCTTATTTATCTTGCTTGGGTTGCTGAAGCTTCAACATCTTGTTTTTCATCTAGTTATTGGGTTAAAATGTAAACACTTAAGCTATTGTTGTTGTTGTTGTTCTTCTTCTTCTTCTTCTTCTTCTTCTTCTTCTTTCTTCTTCTTCTTCTTACTTTTTCTTCTTGTTCCTTTTCTTCTTCTTCTTTGATGATTGTCTCGCAAGTGCACAGGGTCATCAAGTAATGCCTCTCGTGTAAGCATGAGAGGATCACATTCCCTGGGCCCAAGGAGCTACTCTTACTTTCTCTTTACTTGTTGTTTAACCTACCAAATCATGTTCAAGTGCACTAAACCTACTAAGGAAACTAAAACAATGTGAGAAAGTGTCTACATGCCAATGTGAGAGGGTGAAAATCTAACGAATGAGGGTGGTCACGGATGCGGATTCCCTTGGGGTTACTAAAGCTAGAGGGATGCTAGAGTTGCTAAGCAAATGGTAGTTCGGGCCAAGAGAAATCCTATAGTAGGTTACCATGATGGGCATGGTGATAACCCCTAATCCCTTGCAAGTATTGACTCAGAATATCTTCCGACCAAATTCTCCTATAATTGCATTATAAATAGGGAGATCTCTAATTAGGGTCGATACTCAATACCTAGGTCCGATCTTAATGGTTGGAGGGGTATGAAATACGCGATGGTTACGATATATTCATACATGAATCCCTATTAATCTAAGTGTGTCTAACACAAGGCGTAGGTCATAGAACCAAGTGCAACCTAAAAGTTAAAATACAAAGTTCTTATGCAAATCAACATATCAAAGAACACAAAGATTAAACCACAAAACAAACCAAATGCATTAAAACAACTCAAAACATCTAACTAAACAAGTTCGCCCCAAGGTTCACCGGCATCCGGTGACCTTGGGGTTTAGCCGTCCATACAAGTAAATACAAGAGATGAGTTCATAGAAACAACTACAAAATGTATAATAAAACTCCCTCAAACAATGGAATTATGAGGATAAGAAGGAATGGCGTGGAATGTGACACGACCCTTTGCGTGTGTACCGTAAGTGCACGGGCTTGTTGAAGTAATAAAATTACCCTAGTGAGTGGGTAGTCGAATCCACAGGGAATAGGGATTTGGAGCACAAGAATTCGCTATTTAGTTATGCGGTATACGAAAAGTGATAATCGGTTTGATGAGAAAATTATGGAATCAATTAAAATAAAAAGACAAGAAAGTAAATAGAGAGATGGGAGACAAGAAAGTGCAAGTGAAGGTAGAAGGAGAAAGACTAGCAATGAATGAAATAGGGTATCCGGACAAGTTATCTCTAGGACTTATGCTTCTAGTGCAAGACTATGCTATTATACTTTCCTATTGATGTTAATTGGGTCGAGAATATCTTTAAACACACGGTCCCAAACCTAAGGTTAACCGTGACTAACCCCAATACTATGTCCCGGCATTAAGATTCACGTCAACCCTTCACTCTGTCACTAACGCAACTAAGCCCCAGGGGAGTATTACTACCTAAGCCTAACACTACGTGGGATTGCTTTAAGCTTTAGGGATTCCTAGTGATAAAACCTGTTCCTATGTATAGTTCTAACCCTTTGGTCCAGGTGAAAGAACTCTAGTCTAAATTAAGCCCCAGTGCGTAGGATTCACGTCAACCCTTTACTCTGTCACTTGCGCAACTAAGCCCCAAGGGAGTTTATCTACCTAGCACTTCACTCTATTTCGACCGCTAATAAATCAAGGAAACGGAGGTAGGGAGAAATCACATCGGAAGGGAAAGGGGATACATCGCTACCTCACAACTCTCCCTCTCGACCTTCTTCAATCTTAAGTAGTCTAACCCTATATGAGTTGTCACACCTCCAAAGGATAACCTAGATTGTTCTCAATCCTTAGTGTCACGGTTAAGAGTAAACAATAGCGAAAGATAATTAAAATTGAAACTCGAATTTATTAATCAATAATGGAAAAACATAATAACAATGTCATAGAAACATAATAGTCCTAGGGTTTACAAGTCCGAATACCCACGAGGGGTTTAGCTCCTCATGGAGCTATACATATTCATCAAAATATGAAAGAAAGAATAAAGCAAAAGAATTGATGAAAACCCCCTTGCGTATGATGTGGCCGTGGTCTTGTGCGGCCGTCGAACGTCGATGTCGATGCCGATGACGGACTTCAATCCTGCACAAAGTCCTCTCCGAAACCCTAGCCGCACTCTCCAGAGGTTGGGGAGAAAGATAGGTCAAAAGATATGTCAAAAGTCTCCAAATCGGGCTTTTATAATGCTGAGTGTGGCTTTAAATTTTGGACTTATCGGGACTTCACACGGCCATGTGGAATTAACACATGGGCGTGTGAAGTTTCTGTCTGCTGAAAAATTGATTCACACGGCCGTGTGTTAATTCCACACGCCCGTGTGAATTCTCTGGAATTCTGAAATTCGGCCGAAAATGAACAGTAGCTTGCTACAATATTTTACTACAGTAACAAGCTGCAGTAACTCGCCGAAACGCTCCCGAGTCTGTCGTTCTTCATCGAGGCCATTGAATTGGGCACACAATCAATGGTAGATTGTGCCGATTGCTTCAAGTCTCCTTCTTGGCGAAGTTCTCCTAAGCTACACAAGTTAGATTTGCTGTGAATGTGACTGCCTTTGTGCCCCTCCAAAGGAGGTTGGCACACACTCACAAGTCTAATCTCGTGCCTTGTTCCTTGCTTGGTCCAAAACCTCCCAATAACGGTGAACATGATCTAACTTCATTCTTCTTCTCCAAATTAGCTCCACAGACCTACAATGCATAAGAATACACAAATGCACACTATTTAGTGATAAAATTTGATAAAATATATGTTTATTGTAAGATAATAACGCTTCGCGTTACTATAACACAAGCACTTATCAAACTCCCCCACACTTAAGCTTTTGCTTGTCCTCAAGCAAAAATAAAACGTGAAAGTACTTGGGAAGAACAATTGAAAGTGCTCGGCCTTAGGTTCACCAAAAGTATGCAAAAGAAGCATTCTACAAGTAAGGGGATATCAAAACATTGCATAAGGTTACCAATGCTATAGCTAAAAACATGAATAAAAAGGGTCAATCAACTCGAAAATGTGTAAGTGTGTGTGAACTCACTCAAGACAACCCAATGAGTACTCCTCAAACTTTTGTTAAGAAGGACTTATTTATATACGAAAAACAAGAAAGGAAGTAGTAGCTTCAAACAACCTCGAAGGTAGCCCTTTCCTAAGCGGCCGCCAAAGGTGGCTTTCACTCTTTCGAGGATCTAGCTCTTTCTACCGGGGTAGTAGCTTTCACGCATCCCATGAGATAGCTCTTTCTCTCATTAGGGCATAACTTGTATCCGACTTATGAGAGTAGCTACATACTTCATGGGTAGTAGCTCTTTCCACCTCAAATGCATACATAAAACAAAGCAACTATTCACAAATTCCCTAAAAATTCAAGTAGAAACTAGAGCATGATAGGATACAATGTTAAAAATTCTCCTAAACTCTAAGAATACAAACGTTGCAACTAAGGTGAACCGCCATAGGCTACATGAGCATGAGCAATTGAACGCGCAAGTAAAGGTGTGTGCAATGTGAATCCCCCCCCCCCCCCCCCCCCCCCCCCCCCAACCACCACACACACACACACTTAAGATGTGCATTGTCCCCAATGTACGCATGCAAGCACAATAAAAAAGAAAACAATGAAAAACAATTAATGTGGAAGTAGGCAATTGAAACATTACTCCCCTAAACTCCAAGTGTTACGTTTGATGGAGCTAGGTTCATTGAGAGTTGAGTCTCAATGGTTTTGTGGAGCACACACGGTCTCATGACCATGCCTATAACTATTCCTCAAATTCCTTAAATCCAAGACCATCTACACACATACGCAAGGGTTCAGTATAGCTCAAGAAAAACCAAAACAAAGCTCGAGTATATAAAGATACGAAAATGAAATACAACTCTAGAAAAAAATAAACGAAAAATAAAAGCAAACCCAGAAGGAGAGTCCTTTCTGGGTACTACAAGTCCAACAAAATATGAAAATAAAAGTGCAACAGAAAAATGAAAATAAAACTACGACGCCTCAGCGTCGGTGTCTTGCTGTGGATCCTTTGGTGGTGCTGCTGCTAGTGGTGGATCTGTAGGTGGATCTACTACTGATGGGGCTGGGGACGGTGGTGGAGTAGGGGCCCGAGGTCGGACTACAAAAGGGGAGGTAATGGCCTGCTCAAATATCTGCTGTAATCTCTGGAGCTGGGCCATCACCTCCTGATGCTGTGTGGTTTGAGTGGCCCTGACCTCGGCCACCTCAGTCTGAATGACACCCACGGTGCTCTCAAAGCGCTCCAGTCTATCCTGGCCTCGAGAGGGCGAGAACATGCGCACCGGAGGTGGCTCCGGTGCTGTGGGTGATGCCTGTGCCTATGTATCTGCTGGAGGTGGCTCTATCGCTGCCTGTGACCCCTCGGCCTGATCTGACTGGGGTATGATAATGGTATATACTCCTGGCCCTGATCTGCGGACCATACCCATCAGTCTCAATGTATCTTTAGTAAGTGGGGCTAGTGTAGCGACCTTCTCGGCCCCGCGTACCCCATCTCTGAGTCCCAAGCCTATGATGAGGCGTGTTGATAAACGCCTAAATATACGTATTTTCTATGTATTCGGGCGTATGCATTGCGTATTTTTATATGAGTTGACGCCCGTTTTTGGTCTGAATTGGTTTCTTTCGTGTTACAGGTACCAATGAGGCCCCAGCGAGCTTGATGACATAATTGGAGAAGAAATCGGCTTCGAAAACACTGTTTCTGAGCCTGGGGGCAATGTAGCACGAAGACTTGGAGATCGTCTTGGTCAGGAGGTTGATGCGGGCGCATTGTAGGCCGTATATGGTACTGTAGCAGAGGCACTGTAGCATGGTTATTGTAGCGGCATTGTAGCAACTTACGCGATTTTCGGGATTTCTCGGAATCTTTCTCTCCCCGCATGCGGGGCCACATGGGAGGCCGGATAACTCGCTGGAATGAGTTTTTAAGGGTTTTTAGGGCATTTGAAGAGGGGGACTTTTGGGAGACTCTTGGGCCGCCGCCCCACCCCTTTTGGCGGCGATCTACGGCACAAAGCTTCACCAAGAGGGAGGCAACATCGAAGGAGAAGATTGGAGGGAAGATCCAAGGCATTGAAGCATATTTTCAAGGTTTTCATCCATCCAAGGGGTTCCAAGGCTAGAGGGAGTATTTCTTGCTTCATTTCTTGTTTTGTTATTCCTTGGAGTTGTATGAGTTTGCCTCTTTCATGAGGAACTAACTTATTTGTGATTTGGACATGATGAACTTTGGGGTTGTTTGTTTGTAATTTGGATGATCATCTTTATTGATGCATTGTGTGATGTTGTATTTCTTTTATGGAATCTTGTAGTTTGTGGTTCAAGCCTTGTGTACTTTGATGTGTTGATTTGCATGAGAACTCTGTATTTCAACTTCTAGGTTGTACTTGGTTGCGTGACCATCGCCCTTGTACTAGACACACTAGGCTTGGAAGGGATACATGTACGAATACGCAGTGACCATTGGGTATTTGTACCCCTCCAACCATTAGGGTTGAACCTAGATATTGTGTTTGGCCCTAATTTGAGATTTCCTTAAGCATAAGGCAATCGTGTGAGGATTTGGGCGGAAGTGATTCCGTATTCCAATACTCATACCGGATTAGGGGTTATCACCGTGACCATCGGGGTGACCTAGTTTTGGAATCTCTTGGCCCAACTACCATCATAACATTTCATCCTAAATTCAGGGTTTAATGACAACCCTAAGGGGATTTGTTGTCCAAATCATGCCTTCGCATGTTTGATTCTCCCTTGTTTTCTAAATGTGTGTAGTAGTAGCCCGGATTTCATTATAGTTATTTCTTTCTCCATTTTTTAATTATTACTTGACAATCGAATTTCTAGGTTAGAAAATAGATGAAGGGGAAGTAATAGTAGTTCCTTGGCCCTTGGGAATACGACCCCTCGTGCTTGCGCGAGGGGTATTACTTGGCGACCCGTGCACTTGCGGTAATCATCACGTGTGATGTAGAGGCCTGCAAAAATAACTCCAACCCTGGGGTACTGGCCCTGGTGGCGCATGTACTCAGCTAGAACGTGCCCCAGATGGAATGGCTCGCTCGGTACCATGGAGTGTAAGTAGAGCAGCTCCTGTCTACTCAGCACCCCTGTGCTGTCCCCTCTCCCGCTCACCGACCTACTCAATATGGCATGGATGTACCTGTACGCTGGTCGGGAAAGGAATGTCGCCTTCGAAACCCCGGCTCGTACTGCCCGTCCCCACACAACGACCTGTAGACCCTCTGAGGTGTCAGGGTCACTGGGTAATCGGCTGGCAGTAGCGCGTACTCCTCTGTCTCGATAAATGCCTGATCGTAAAGGCCCATCAAAATCGAGAACTGGGTGATACTCAGGTTGAAGTGTCGACCGAGGGCAAGAAAGTGGATCGCCTCGCCATGTGTGAAGCTGTCGTACCCTCGATCGAACTCAAAGGTCGATAAAACCTCGAGTGTGAGTGCTCGAGTCGCTGGCTCTCTGATAGACAGCAAACAGTCCCAACTACCAACTGCTAGTAGCCCCTCAACCTCGGTAGCTATAGCGTCACCCCCCTGTATCTCTCTCAATGTGCTCAAATTCGGGTAGTGCGACTGTCCAAAGCGGAGCGTTGATAACTTCTTAAATCTTTCCCTGTGCTCCGGTAAATTAAAGTCCAGCTCTTCGGGGGGTGGGGTGGGCTCCCGTGGTCGCTTCCCTACCAATTTCTTAGACCTGGAAGTCATCTCTGCAAAGTTGCAAAAGAAAACGGTTAAAAAGCAGTTCAAAAACACAATCTGCAGAAATCCACACGGCCGTGTGTTAATTCCACACGCCAGTGTGGAGCTTCTGGCGGACAGAGCCTCCCGGCCGTGGGTCTTAAAATTTCAAATTTACATCACAATTCACTCTAATATCATTATAAATATGTTTATATGCATTATAATCACTCGAAATAAGCGAAATAATTGAAAAGAATGAATCGAATTAAGTTTTGATGAAGAAAAAGGGCTTGAAGTTCTTACCGCCGGAGTGGAAGAAGAAGCTTTAGAAATCGGCCGGAAAATTTGTCTAAATTCCACAAAAACACGATGAGAAGGTCGGGAAACTAGTAGAGAGGTTTGAAGAGAGTTTTTGAGTGATTAGATGAAGAGGCACGAGTGAAATCTATAAGAAAACGCGCGGCTTTTGAAGTTCTGGGAATTAACACAGCAGTGTGGTAATATCACACAGCCGTGTGCCTTTGAAATTAGGGTTCACAGGGGCCAACCCACGCCCTTGTGCGTACTCTGGTTACTCTCTGAACTACCCCACACGGCCGTGTAAGATATCCGCACGGCCGTGTGCCTTCACAAGAGACTCCACAGGGGCTGGTACACGCCCCTGTGGATTCACGGGAAAACTCAGAAGGTCTCTGGAAATTATCCCACGGCCGTGTGGGTATCCTACACGGCCGTGTGCCCATCCTAGCCAAGAACACAAGGCTGGTCACAGGGGCACGTCACACGCCCCTGTGACTTCTCTGGTTTGTCCCGAGAATTGTCTAAGTGTTCCACACGGCCGTGTGGAAATTCCACACGGCCGTGTGCGTTTCACAAGCCCTCCCACAGGGGCAGCCACATGCCCCTGTGGATTCTTGGGAAATGAGGGGTTTCTGCAGAGTTTCACACGGCCGTGTGGAAATTCCACACGCCTGTGTGCCTTAACACAAGGTTTCTCACAGTGGCACCCACACGCCCTTGTGGATTCTATGGAATGAGAGCTTAGTTCTGCAGGATTTCACACGGCCGTGTGGAAATTCCACACGCCCATGTGCCCCTTTTGAGGTCCTTCACAGGGGCAAGGTCACGCCCCTGTGCCCTCTTTGGTTGAGCCCTAATTGGTAACACACAGCCGTGTGGAATTAAGACACGGCCGTGTGTTTTCTCTGGTTTACTTAGAAAAATTTACAGACTCACAGAAAAAATTCAGAAACACATATACGATATGTAGAGCCTATGAAAACCATTAAAACACGACCAGATACTTTGGAAAACATGCTTAACTAACTCAGACTTCATCAATTATCGTTTAGGCACACGAAAATATCAACAATCCACAGAAAAGTCGCAGCATATGCACTAAAAAATATTAGGACACCAAACTAAGACTTTTATTCATGCTAAAGCTAAACTAGATCCTAGAAAAGCTGTAAAACCCTTGGGTTGCCTCCCAAAGGCGCTTGTTTAACGTCACTTAGCTTGACGTACCTGTCTTACCTTACAGAGGTTCATGAATGGAGGTGGCCTTCTTCCCTACAACCTGAAAGCATTTATTACATAATCTTTGTAGAGTAGAGGGGGAGTTGTCGAATTTGTTACCACAAAAGGTTAAAACACCCTTACTTCTTGAATGCTCATCCGCCTTTTTGTTGGGGTTCTTCTTGTGGCGTCTTTTCGACCTCTTCATTCTCCGAAGCATCTCCTTCATACGCTCCGTTTCTAGCTTGAAGTCGTTCTCGACTAGACCAAGGGAAAGTATTTCCTGCACATAATCATCAAT
Organism: Dioscorea alata; assembly: GCA_020875875.1. Taxonomy (NCBI): domain Eukaryota; kingdom Viridiplantae; phylum Streptophyta; class Magnoliopsida; order Dioscoreales; family Dioscoreaceae; genus Dioscorea; species Dioscorea alata. The sequence goes on from CM037021.1 coordinate 10,930,378, forward strand.
TAGTTCATCGGTGGTGTCAAGAAAATATAACGTATCATCAAAGTCGAGAGAGTGTCTCGTGGCTTCGGCGAGGCGATATATAAGCTTGTCTTCTCCCACTCGCAATGTGAGCTCCCCGCTGTCCATGTCAATCAAAGCCTTAGAAGTGCGCAAAAACGGCCTTCCAAGGATCAATGGAACCTCGACATCCTCATCGACATCTAACACTACGAAGTCAACAGGAAATATGTATCTGTCGACTTTCACCAAAACGTATTCCACAATTCCCCTCAGATGCCTCACCGATTGGTCCGCGAGTTGAAGTGTCATCCGAGTGGGTCTAGGCTCGCCCAAGCCTAGCTTTTGGAAGAACGTGTAGGGCATGACATTGATGCTTGCCCCCGAGTCGGCCCATGCCATCTCTTCACCCAAGTTGCCAATGTTGCATGGTATTATGAAACTCCCGGGATCTTTTCTCTTGCTCGGCATGTTCTTTTGCAATACGGCCGAGCAATTGGTATCAAGACCACAGATGCACTCTCCTCCAATTTCCTCTTGTTGGTCAAGAGGTCCTTCAAGAACTTCGCGTACTTGGGCATTTGGGCCAATGCTTCCACGAATGGTATGTTTATGTGCAACCGCTTGAAAATTACCAGAAATTTCTTGTATTGTTCATTCTCTTGGTCATTCTTCAATCGTGAAGGATAGGGGATCCTTGGTTTATAGGGTGGGGATGCCACCTCTTTCTCCTTTGTCGTCCCTTCCTCTATCTCCACGACCTCGGGTGTCTCTTGTGTCTTCTCTAGATGGAGATTTCTCTCGACCTCTTTTCCACTCCTCAAGGTGATTGCCTTCAATTGCTCCCTCGGATTAGTCTCCTTATTACTAGGCAAACTACCTTGAGGTCTTTCAGCCAATGTCTTCGCAATTTTCCCCACTTGATTCTCCAAGTTGTGTAGGGAAGCGGTGTGATTGCGAAGTGTAGCTTCCACCGATTGGAACCTAGCATCCGGCGAAGCAATAAACCTCGTGAGGGCTTTCTCAAGATTGGTCAACTTCCCTTCTAGCCCGGTCACTCGGCCTTCTATATTCGATGCTTGTTGGCCTTGAAATCCCGGTGGTGTATTGTTCCTCTGTTGTGACTGCCTTGATTGCTCCATGAGAAATTTGGGTGGTTCTTCCACCCCGGGTTGTAAGTACCACTATACGGGATGCCTTGGGTGGTTCTTCTAAATTTGGCCTTGTCCTCTGTATGTATTACCCACAAAATCAGCCTGTTCTACTGTACTAGTGCCTCCAATAGCTATCGGACAGTCATTCGAAGCATGACCTCCCCCACATCCGTTACAAGTAGTAATGGCCGCAACTCTTGGTGAAGTTAGAACATCCAACTTCTTACTCGATGATTCCACTTGTGCCGCCAAAGATGTAACTGCATCAATCTCATGAATTCCGGCCACCTTCTTTCGGTCTCTTGTGTTCCATTGATAGCTATTCATAGCCATCTCTTCAATAAGGTGCCGGGCTTCACCGGGAGTCTTGCTTCCTAGAGTTCCTCCTGCCGCCGCATCTAGAAGTTGCTTAGTACTTGGATTCAACCCGTTGTAGAAATTATGAATGATCATCCACTCGGGGAATCCATGTTGTGGGCACTTACGAAGGAGCTCCTTGAACCTATCCCATGTCTTGAATAGAGACTCCAATTCCATTTGTATGAAGGATGAGATCTCATTCCGGAGCCTCGCTGATTTTCCCGGAGGGAAGTACCTAGCCAAGAACGGCTCGGCCATCTCCTCCCATGTAGTAATAGATGCTCTCAGTAATGAATGTAGCCAATGTCTTGCTTTTCCCTTCAATGAAAATGGGAAGGCTCTCAATCTAATTGCATCATACGTTACTCCATTGATCTTCAACATGTCATACACTTCAAGAAAGTTCTCAAGATGGTTGTTAGGATCTTCATCGGCCAACCCATTAAACTGTGCGGACTGTTGCAACATTGGAATGAACGACAGCTTCAACTCAAAGTTGTTCGCGGTGATTGGGGGCCTCACAATGCTTGATTGGGTCCCCATTACCGCGGGTCTAGCAAAGTCGGACAACGTCCTTTGTTGATCGTTTTGTTCTACCATTGCTTCCGACCCTTCTGAATCTATGCTGGCTTGCTTGGTTTGTTCTTCCACAAGCTCTTTCCCTTTACGGTGCGTTCTTCTACCAATGTCCGGGTCTCCTTCAACAAGAATCGAAGGATTCCCGCGGGTCATAACCCTGAAGCCAACACAAAGAAAAGAAAAATAAGAACAATGATAGATAAAGAAAGTGTGAAATAGAAAACGAAGTGAATAATTAAAGTAGCAAAAACAAGTATTAAAAATACGCCTATTCTCCGACTACGGCACCAAAAACTTGACACGACCCTTTGCGTGTGTACCGCAAGTGCACGGGCTTGTCGAAGTAATAAAATTACCCTGGTGAGTGGGTAGTCGAATCCACAGGGAATAAGGATTTGGAACACAAGAATTCGCAATTTAGTTATGCGGTGTACGAAAAGTGATAATTGGTTTGATGAGAAAATTATGGAATCAATTAAAATAAAAAAGACAAGAAAGTAAATAGAGAGATGGGAGACAAGAAAGTGCAAGTAAAGTGACACACCCCTTGCGTTTGTACCCCGCAAGTGCACGGGTTGTCGAAGTAATTAAATACCCTGGTGAGTGGGTAGTCGTATCCACAGGGAATAGTGTTCAGAAACAAGTGTTATCGCTATTTAGCTATGAAAGAAGTCGATGATGAAAGAGGTATATATATATATATATATATATATATATATATATATATATATAAATGTAAAATAAAATAAAAGAATGCAAGAAGAGTAATAAGGGTAGGAGAGGTAATCGATATAAAGATGGGGTACCCGGACAAGTTACCCGTAGGACTAATGCTTCTAGTGCAAGACTATGCTATTATACTTTCCTATTGATGTTAAATGAGTCGAGGATATCCTCAAACACACGGTCCCAAACCTAAGGTCAACCGTGACTAACCCCAACACTATGCCCCGGCATTAGTATTTACTACGACCCTTGACTCTCGTTGACCTGTCAACTAAGCCCCAGGGGAGTCTATCTTCCTAAGCCTAACACAACGTGGGATTGCTTTAAGCTTTAGGGACTCCTAGTGATAAAACATGTTCCTATATGTAGTTCTAACCCTTTGGTCTAGGTGGAAGAACCCTAGTATAAATTAAGTCCCGGTGCTAAGATTCACTTCAACCCTATACTTTGGTATTTGCGCAATAAAGCCCTAGGGGAGTTTATCACCTAGCACCTAACTCTATCTCGACCGCTAAGAAATCAAGGAATACGGAGGTAGGAAGAAATCACACCGGGGAAAGGGGACGCTTCGCTACCTCACGACTCACCCTCTCAACCATCTTCAATCTTAAGTAGTCTAACCCTATAGGAGTTGTCACACCTCCAAAAGATAACCTAAATTGTTCTCAACCCTAGTGTCACGGCTAAGGAAAAACAATTGCAAAAGATAATTAAGATTGAAACTTGAATTTATTCATCAATAATGGAAAAACATAATATCAATGTCATAGAAACATAATAATCCTAGGGTTTACAAGTCCAAATACCCACTAGGGTTTAGCTCTCCATGGAGCAATATAAAATCAATAAATATTTTAAGAACATATGCATGAAAACCATAAAGAAAACCCCCTTGTAGATTGTATCGATGGTCTTGTGAAGCCGCACGTCTTCTCCAACGAATCCCTTGTCAAGCCTAGGGCACACCTCGCCGAATCGATCCGACGAAAGCTCCCCCAATAGCTATCTTCCAATAGATGTCGATGCTGATGCCATATAATCGCCTCCAAAGACCTCCAAGAACCTCTCCAAACCCTAGCCGAAAGCCCCCAAAAGATAGGCAAGAGATAGAAAGGGAGGGTCCCCAAATAGGTCTGAAAACGAGCTATTTATAGGCTGAAATCGGAGTTCCACAAGCCCCTGTGGATTTTCCACACCGGCTGCAGAATTTCTACACGCCCGTTTGTTAATTGCACACGGCCGTGTGGAAATTCTGTTTTGCTGATTTCCGGCAGACTGTGAACAGTAACTTGCTACAGTGTTTTGTTAAAATAATTTACTACAGTGCTTGCTACAGTACTTCGCCGAAATGCTCCCAAATTTATCGTTCTTCATCGAGGCCGTTAAATTGGGCACACAATCAACGGTAGATTATGTCGATTACTTCATTTCTCTTCATTGGCGAAATTCTCCAATCCTACACGAGTTAGACTTTTGTGAATGTGACTGCCTTTGTGCCCCTCCAATGGAGGTTGCAACACACCCACAAGTCTAGACTCGTGCCTTGTTCCTTGCTTGGTCCAAGAACTACTCAACAATGGCGAACATAATCTATTCTTGCTTCTTTTTCTCCAAATTGGCTCCACAACCCTAATATGCACAAAAGCACACAAATGCACACAAATTAATGATAAAATCTGATAAAAGTAATACTCAATGTAAGATAATAATACTTCGTATTACTATAACACGAGCACTTATCATAAAGGTAGAAGGAGAAAGACTAGCAATGAATGAAATAGGGTATCCGGACAAGTTACCTCTAGGAGTTATGCTTCTAGTGCAAGACTATGCTATTATACTTTCCTATTGATGTTAATTGAGTCGAGGATATCCTTAAACACACGGTCCCAAACCTAAGGTCAACCGTGACTAACCCCAACACTATGTTCCGGCATTAGGATTCATGTCAACCCTTCACTCTGTCACTCACGCAACTAAGCCCCAGGGGAGTATTTCTACCTAAGCCTAACACTACGTGGGATTGCTTTAAGCTTTAGGGATTCCTAGTGATAAAACCTGTTCCTATGTATAGTTCTAACCCTTTGGTCCAGGTAAAAGAACCCTAGTCTAAATTAAGCCCCAGTGCGTAGGATTCACATCAACCCTTCACTTTGTCACTTGCGCAACTAAGCCCTAGGGGAGTTTATCTACATAGCACTTCACTCTATTTCAACCGCTAATAAATCAAGGAAACAGAGGTAGGGAGAAATCACATCGGAAGGGAAAGGGGATACATCGCTACCTCACAACTCTCCCTTTCAACCTTCTTCAATCTTAAGTAGTCTAACCCTATAGGAGTTGTCACACCTCCAAAGGATAACCTAGATTGTTCTCAATCCTTAGTGGCACGGCTAAGAGAAAACAATAGCGAAAGATAATTAAAATTGAAACTCGAATTTATTAATCAATAATGGAAAAGCATAATAACAATGTCATAGAAACATAATAGTCCTAGGGTTTACAAGTACGAATACCCACGAGGGGTTTAGCTCCTCATGGAGCTATACATATTCATCAAAATATGAAAGAAAGAATAAAGCAAAAGCATTGATGAAAACCCCCTTGCGTATGATGTGGCCGTGGTCTTGTGCGACCGTCGAATGTCGATGTCGATGCCGATAATGCACTTCAATCTTGCACAAAATCCTCTCCGAAACCCTAGCCGCACTCTCTAGAAGTTGGGGAGAAAGATGGGTCAAAAGATATGTCAAAAGTCTCCAAATCGGGCTTTTATAATGCTGAGTGCGGCTTTAATTTTTGGACTTATCGGGACTTCACACGGCCGTGTGGAATTAATACACGGGCGTGTGAAGTTTCTGTCTGCTGAAAAATTGATTCACATGGCCGTCTATTAATTCCACATGCCTGTGTGAATTCTTTGGAATTTTGAAATTCGGCCGAAAGTTCAAAATTCCGTCGTTCTTCATCGAGGCCATTGAATTGGGCACACAATCAATGGTAGATCGTGCCGATTGCTTCAAGTCTCCTTCTTGGCGAATTTCTCCTAAGCTACACAAGTTAGACTTGTTGTGAATGTGACTGCCTTTGTACCCCTCCAAAGGAGGTTGGCACACACTCACAAGTCTAATCTCGTGCCTTGTTCCTTGCTTGGTCCGAAAACCTCCCAACCTCGTTCTTCTTCTCCAAATTAGCTCCACAAACCTACAATGCATAAGAATACACAAATGCACACTATTTAGTGATAAAATCTGATTAAAGATATGTTCATTGTAAGATAATAACGCTTTGCGTTACTATAACATAAGCACTTATCAGAAAGCTTCAACGAATGCCGCTATGGGGGCTACTTCCCTCGTCATCTTCAAGCTTCCCAAAGATGAAATCGGTGAAGATCTTGCCTAATAACGCTTCTCTTTTTTATTTCCTCTCTCAATAATGCGAGATTTGGCCTTCTTTTGCCCAGGTGAAGTTGCCTTCTCGTAGGGCTTCAAAAATCTCCAAGAAAGAACTTCCAAAAATCTATCATAACTTTTCACATAAAAAGGTCTGCCTGAGTCTTACAGGCTTCAAGCGGGCGCATGGAGCCCATGAAGTTTACAACCGATTCTGCGTGAAAATTGATTTAGGTTGCTACAACACTTTACTACAGTAATCCGTCTACAGTAACTAGTGCCGAAATTTCCAATAAGTCTCATGGGCTTCATGCTGTTTAATGGAGCCCGAGAGGTTTACAACCAAATTCCTGCATCACACAATTCTTCTGCTACAATGCCCGCTTTAATATTAGAACTCAAACACGCAGTTTTTGATGTCGATTTCTTCCCAATTGCATTCTTGAGCTCTTTTTTGCTTCCTTGAGTCCTGTCACACGAATATAATCATTTTAAACATAAAATAAGCATCGATTCAATAAAAAACACATACTAACACATATCGAACTTACATATAAACACATATATTTAGACATTTATCGTTATTCTTCTTATTTTTCATACCTTTGTGGCTGTGGAATCTTACAAGCTTCTTGTTAATTTTATGCTTTTCTGGCCGTGGAATCTAACAAGCATTTTGATATTTCATGTAGGTGTCATCAATAATGGAAACTTTCTGTGCTATGGCGCGATACAATGGAGAAGGGTGTTTGCTTCAATTCACCGTCTTAAGCTCCTGGGAAACAGTCATGAGTGAGATATGTGCATATTGGGCCCTAGATGTTTCTCAAGTGAAAGTAATGTTCATGATGCCTAATTCATACAAAACGCTTTGCCCAATTGAGTCTGACGTGAACTTTCAAAACGTGTGCCATATATACCATACTTTCAACAAATTTGTCGTAGATATCACCTTTGAGGAAGTGAATGCGTCTGCTAATGGAAACTTGGGCTCATTAATCCCATTATAATACAACAATGACTGCTCATGCTGGTTACTTTTGGTTTTTGTATTCTTGTGTATTAGACAGCATTCCTATGTATTATAATGATTTCATGTGTATTATTAGTTTTTCCTATGTATTAGACTTATTAAGTATGTAGTATTATTGTTTCTTATGTGTTAAATATGTTTCTTGTGTATTATTATGGTTACCTATATGATAATTAACGTTCCTATTTATTTTGTGTGATTTCTATTTATTGCCACGCAGAGAGTCCTTCTCAGACAGCATAAACCCCTAATGACGTGAGTGTTTTCTCCCAACATCCTCCCTTTGGGGCACTCAGTATTGCGGGGGTGCTCCTTAACATATGATGCGTTGATATTAAAAGTAGGCCAAAGATTTGAGAATGCAGACCACTTGAAAGATTTCCTATGAAACACAACTATAAGAAAAAATTTTGACTTTACATTTATAAAAAAATGATAAAATCTGAGTGACTATAAGGTGCGTTGCTCTAGAATGTTAATGGCGAGTGTTTGCTTCGAAAGAGGGAAATATAGACACGTTCTGGGTAAAACAATGCAAGCGACTCACATTTGCGGTGGAGACATTGGTATGACAGCGCATCCCAAAATAAGCAAGAAATAGGTTTCTAACCGTGTCATGAAAAATTGAAAGAACGACTATTGTATCGAGATGTTGACATATAGAAAGACATATTGAGCGACCATGGTGTCCATCTACCGTACAAGCGTGGATGAGAAAGGAGGTTGCTATGTTGGTCATTTATGGTAGTGAGGTTAGTCGCTATGATTTGCTTCTCTGGTATGCAAATAAAGTGGCCAAGATGAATCTCGGTAGCGTTGTCACTAGTGATAATGATGGCGAGCGGTTTAAGCATGCTTTTTTTTCATTTGGGGGTTGTTTTTTGGGGTTCAAGCATGGGTGCAAGACATTACTTTTCATTGAAGGAACTCATTTGTTTGGCAAGTATGGTGGGATTCTCCTAGGGGTAACAGCCAAAGATGGCAATGATGGTATGTTCCATATAGCATTCACTATCGTCGAAAACGAAATTGATGAGAACTGGACTTGGTTTCTTGAGACTCTTGGGGAGGCCTTGTATGGTCAAGATGACTATGATAAGGTTATAATGTTTATCTCAGATTGATCCAAGGTCTAGTCAATGCCGTCTCGCGAATGTTCCTAATAAGTGCCAAACTGATCTTATTTTCTATATCATTTATACTACATTTAGCATGAAATTGTACTTGTTTAGCATATTATTAGTACAAAATTTCATTCTTTTATTCACAACAACCTTTATTTCTATTTTAGCTAGAAAGAAGTGAATTTGAGGATGTTTTGAAGCAAAATGAGGCAAGTTGGTAAATCAAGGTTACACCATGACTCACAATGGCCGTTGCCTACACTTACAGCAAGATGATCAAGTCATGGCAGCATGAGCTCATTGGTAGTAACATAGAAGCCATAATGGTGTCACAACGGCTGTTGTGAAGTCTATAATGACCGTTGTAAAGATATATAACACCCAAAGACCATGCAAGGATGCGACTTGGAGCCCAAGCAACAACTTACTCACAACTGGCATCATAATGCATGTGGTAATGCTGTGATGAAGCCGATTACTATAAATACTCCATTATTCTCTAAATTCATGGAGACTCTTTTGCCGAATAACCTAGGATGACCAGATTTCTGGAGATCTGAGTGGTGGCAGACGGTGTTTCTTCTATCTTCCAATGGATTCTGGCAGATTTCTCAAGACTATATCAACGAGAATCATCGAAGAAGATTGTGTGTGACAAGCATCTTCAAAGAACATCATCAGAGGGGCATGAGTGGCACACGTCATCTGGAAAATCTTAGGATCCTCTAATCCCCAACATTCGGAGAACTATTTGAGGGATTTAGTTTAGGAATACATTAAAGCTTATTTATTCTTTATTTGGTCTTGTGGTTCTCTTATGCTTTAATGCTTTACTTGTTATGATCCATAAGAATCTAATTCGAGGGGAATTGTATGTCTAGGTCCTTCGGTTATTATTTATGAATCTTGATTGATTAATATAAATTATTCTAGTTTTCGTAATCATTGATGTTCTTAATTAATTGTTACATGTTGATGTGGATGAGGAGGATGTACCCCATGTTGGTTTCGCCCATACCATGATAGATCTATGCATGTTCTAAGAGGTTAGGCATAGTGAGGTTTCCGGATTAGGGATTGATTGTCCCTTAGGCTTAGGGTCTAATTGGTCTCTTCTCGTGGGATTCCCACATTAGGAGGCTTGGGTGGAAGAGATTCCATCTTAAGTTCCTATTGGTTTAGACCTAGCCGCCATGGCTTATTGGGCTAGTAGGCCTTTGAATTTCCCCAGTTCGAACCTAGAACACGATTGACACTTAACGCCTATTATAATTAATAATTAAGATACTTATGATACATACTCCTAACTCCTTCCAAATGTGCTTAACGTTGTCTCCAATTGTATTGTTTAATAGTGTTGTAAACGTAAACTAAAGAAAGAGCATAAATGATTAGGCTATTAATTAAGTGAAAAGGAAGTAATAGGAGCCTCTCGCCTTTCATGGAAAATATGACCCTCGTGTTCACCTACGAGTTATTACTTGATTACCCATACACTTTCAGTATAACAGAGCAATTGTAGTATTAAGTGTATACTTGCATGCTTATATATTTGCATAATTTGCACACCTGTAACCCGTCCATCAGTTCGCCTCATTATCGCATGGTTATTGCCAATGACACTTGGAAACTAACTTCATGAATAGCAACGCTAGGCTCGGGAAAGCTTTGAGAGATCAATGTTGGGTAGTAATCATAAAAATTGCATACACATATAATTTGAAAGAGTTCAATGATGCAGTTCATGAACTTATATATATATCTGGCAACGCACACGTTTGGTTGCTATAGAAGTCCAACATTGATCATTGCCCGAACTTTTTATTTAAAGGAATGCGATGGTGTGAGATGTACTCCAATGTGGCAGAATCCTTCAATGCCTAGATTAAAGAGGCGAGCCATCTACCAGTAACATGCATGTTGACTCGATAAGGTTAGGCTCCCTCTACACCTATAAATATTTTTCTTGTATCGTCATTTTTTATTGTATATTAACAAGTGTTACTGTGTATTGTTTGTAAGTTCCTATGTAAAATATATTGTTATTGTGTAGTAAATAAAGTTATTGTGTACTAAATAAGGTGTGTTCATCCACAGGTTTAAACTTATGAAGATGTTGGCAGATAGACGCGAACAGTCAAACAAGTGGGATACACACTTTTGCCCTGAGATACGTAAGAAGGTTGAACAAATTATCAATGGCAGTCATTTCCTGAGGGTTGGCCGATCCACTAAAGACATGTACAAAGTCATTAATGACCACAACAATGCAGTTAACCTCCAGATTCGGGGTTAATCCTGCAGAAGATAGGAAGTACATGGCCTACCGTGCGAGCATGCATGTGCCGCGATCATGCAAACATACACGAATGTCCATTCCTACATAGACATTGCTTCACAGTCAAATTGTACCATCGGGTGTATGGCAACCCACTATCCACAATTCCTGACAGTGACAAGCCATCTGACGACAATTGTAACCTCCGTATTCGGCTGCCAATATCGAAGAATTGGCCCAGCCGTCCAAGAAGGAAGTGAATTGAGTCACAGGCCTTTGATGTTCGTGATTTACATTATAGCCGGTGTCATCAAGCTGGATATAATCGTAAATCTTGTAATGCAGTCATAGTGGACTGAGCATGCTATCCATAATCGTATGACTTTCATTTTGTAATATAAACATGATCTTTGTATTTTTTTTTTGTTGTTGTGTAGTTTCCTATTTAACTATGCATTAATTTAATTTCTTTTGTATTTATTCCTCTTCCTATGTAATTTTTGCGTGCCTTGTGTACTCTTTCTGCATCCTGTGTAGTGTTTCAGTTTACTATGAAGTGAATATGTTTCCTATTTATTTTATTATTTTTGGTGTGTAGTATTTCCTTTTCCTGTGTACATTTTGAAGTTAAGGTTAATTTTGTAATTAAGTTCATAAGCAATGTTTCCATTGAAAAACAAAAAAAGAAATAATAAACAATTACATATACAGATAATAGAGTTATTGAAAAGTTAATGATTTCATTCACAAACAACATTATGTTTTTTCCTGGTTCATTCCTTGTCAGTAGCTGCTTCCTCGTCAAAGACTTCCTCGTTTGAGGTAGCTTTGTTGTCAACAACATCCGAACTAGGCATAGTTATACCAGGGCAGGCGTTTAAGTTAACGATGGTCCTTCCTTTGCTGTAGCGGCGGTCTCCTCACTAGTGGCATCCTTTCTCCCTTCGCAATCATTGCCAGCGGTAGTAGTCTCCTGTCTGGCCTCATCCTTTTTCCTATCGGTTTCCTCATTTGCTGTAGCTTTCTTCATCTTTATGCTGGGCATAATTTTTTGTCATATACCGTCGATGAGTATTCGGGCGACATAACAGAGGTGGAGGAATGCAACGTCTAACTGTGGTATATCCAACTCTTGTCCATTCAAAATTTGTTCTATATAGTGCATGAAATATATCTGATAATCAACGCTCTTGGGTGCTTATTGGGGGCAATTCCGCACATACTCTAGTGGAAGGTGTTGAAATTTGTTATGCCCTGTGTTCATCTTAATGCATGATTCAAACAGATCTCGCTAAAACAATAAATGAAATTTGTTAGTTAATCAGTAAAAGAGAATTCATGGTTTGAAATTATTTTTTTAGTCAGTTACCATGTCTATGGCGCCAGAGTCGTAAATGTATGACCTAAGTGATAAGTAGTGGAAGTACTTATGCTTTTGAATGTCCAGAACAAGCAAATGGTAATGATCGTGAAGGACGATTGGCATAAGTATTACTTCAGTGGTCTTGTGCCAGTAGATGACATCTTCCATCATGTACAATGCCTATTCTGCAGCAAATTGCAGCTTCTGCATAGCAAGCGCCAGGGGCCGTGTGACAATAGAACGCTTCATGAAAACCTGTGAATTTAATAGCAGTTCTTTACGGATGATAAGGACGAGGACATCCACAACATCATCGGGGATATTTTCTTTTCCTTCGAGGAGCACAAGAGGTTGTCACGGGTGGTATACCCGTACTCATTCTGATCACTCCAAATGACAGAGCTTTATAAACAATTTAAACAGAAATCTATCAAAATACACATAACATAAATATGCTCCATAAGAAATAAGTTTACTACACATGACACTTATATTTTACACATGAAAGTGTAACTTTACACGAAAAATAGTTATGGTTCCATATGAAAACTTAAGAATTACACAGGATGTGTTGCTCGAGATGGTTCAACCTTCCAAAACTTGGATAATTCTTCTATCCTGGCAGGAAGCCTGTTTCGGCCTTCTCTACTCCTCATGGTACACCTGAGCCTCTACTGGTTCATGGCATGGGACCAAGGCAAGCAACTCCTCTACTAGTTTATCTTTTCCCAAATTGGTGAGTTCTCAAGTAATATGTCAACAGTGCGCAATGCAGCCTCTTCCGCTTCTAACACGTCAAAACCATGGGATTATGTTTCAACAAGATTTTTCATCTGTAGAGGGACCTTTTTTCTTGGAGCTCTCTTAGATGCAGCTTTCTTCAGCGGTGGTATCTTTGGTGGTGTCTTCTTGATTGGGGCCCATTTTGGTGGAATTTTCTTCAGAAAAAGTTTTGTTGGCCTGTGTTGATGTGTTTCTACGACAGCTATGCATTGTGCAACATACCTAGGGGGAGTCTCTTCGGTTGTTAATGGAACATTTGTGCTACTGGGGCCTCGGGAGGGGAGACAGTAGTAGGAATTTTGTTACGGGGGGCCTCCAGAATAGGATTCTCATATGCGGGGACAGAACTGTCATCAGTTGGGACCTCTGTGGGGACCGAGCTATTATCTGCGGGGACCTATGTTTCATCTTCTAGCTGGGGTTGGTGACTTGCTATTGGGGGAACCTGAATATCCTCGCAAGCAGCGGCCTCATGATGTGTAGGAATTTCATCATCGGCAGTTATCTTAGCATCGTACTAGCCAGATCGGCCTCTCTAAGACTACGCTACCCTACTTAAACCTCGTAACGGAACTAGGGGACTGACTTGATGGAGGACAACCGAATCTGTCGATGTCGCACGAGTGGCCGAATCCAAAGGCGGCGACGGTGAGTTACCCCTCTTTCCCTTTGCATCCTCTCTGTTGCGCTCACCAATACGAGCTCAAAGATTACGAAACTCAATTAAAACTTGCTACAATAACCGTCGCATGTCAATGTCACCTACCGGATCCTCGTCCGACTTCTCATTTGACGACTTACAGTAGCAGATTGGGAGGATTGATCTTAAGCTCGTTCCTTTGCTGGCTTGGTGCTTGGCTTGCTCCTAGCGTTGGGCTGGGAGTTATTATTTTTTTTTGAAGGATTCCTCTTCCTGGTTGTTGGTTGTCGGGACCTCCTTTTTCAGTTTCCCAGATCGGATGATCTATTAGAGGTTTGTTTGCAGTTTTGATTGACATTACCAACTAAGACATTCTTTTCTTCGTTTGCTGGCACAAGCTCGAAGAACTGCAAAGAAAATACCCAACGAATACAATGCTGTCAGCATATCATACGTAGTTAATATAAAATATACTCATGAAAGGCGAGACCATACAGAGGAACTATCAATTTACACAAGATAATGTAATACTACACAAGAAACTAATATATTACACAGGAAAATGTAATATTACAAAGAAACTAATATATTACATAGGAACAAGATATGCATAGTATTTTAGTATAATACACAAGAAACGATTATACTACATATGAAATATCTCATTACACCAAAGTAGCAAACATTTTACAAAGCAAGTTTTCCCTTGAGTGATTTCAATAGCAGGCCGATAGATGAAGCCTTTATGAAACTTGACTCCTCATAACACATTATACCTGGTGTCCATCCCATTTGCAATTTCTTCACACTAACTGTCACCTTATAGAATCAGATGATCACAGTAATGGAGCAATCTTTCATGTAGTATGCAGTAGTGTATTTTCCTTTACACCGCATTTGAACACTGGCGGCTGTTGTAGCGACATCGGTCATCAGCCACCTGTGAGTAGCATGAGCTCAAGTGTAATGACCAAGCGAGGCCAGATTATTAGCTTACCAGCTTACTGCGAATGGTGGGGCATTTAGAGAAGAACTGGGGAACAAGATCATAGTCATAACATACACCATGAGGAGCTTCACAAAGCCTAAATAGGTTATCTTTAATTGCATCATGGTGATGGTTATGCATTTTATGCAGAAAAGTTTTCTCAAAATTGGGTTGGACCCTCTGGTGCTTGAAGAATATGGTATCTCCATCGCAATGGAGGCCTAGAATGAGTGTGACATCTTCTACTTTGAATGAGAGAATGCTTTCCCCAATCTTAAAGTGTTGGCTTCGGTTATCGTATACCTACAACGGTTAATTGAGAACTCCTTTCTCTTGCAACACAGGTGCGACGCCCATCAAATGGGCAAATGGTGTCCGGCGGAGGATTTCCAAGAGCCGCTTCTTCATTTGTTTTTTCAACTCCAAAATCATTTCAACAACAGGGGTTAGATAACACTAGCGTTTACAAGTGTTGTTGCCATCTTTTGTTCTATGTAACAAATGCACACACTGAGTCAATGCCTGAAAGAACATAATATTATACACATCAAAGTATAAATTTACAAAGAAACTGCACAAACAGAGTGACAAACATTGCCATCTACAAGCCATAGAATGTTGACATTTACATAGGAAGTAAACAATATTACATAGAAAATAAAGAATGCCAATCAGATAGCCATCCTTTGATGATCACCTGTTTATGTCTTCTCGCCTTTATGCTGGATTTTTCCTTGAAGGAAGTCAGCACTCTTAAGTTTACCGAAGCCCTTGCCGGAGATCTTCACGAACAATTCAAAACCAAGGATGGAACTTTCCGGAGAACTCGAAGATGAAGTTTTGAAGGAAACATGACTGCGGGAAAAATGGAATTTCAACAAAGTTCACCACATTAAGAAGGAGGCGAAGGGATGTGGCGTCGGCAAAGATAGAGTCTCCAGCTCGAATCCCAACGATTCGCGCGCCAACCGTCGACACACCCGCCCACCCACAAGCAGTTCCTAAGGAATTCGCAAGGGTATTTTCATCATTTCAGCCGGTTGACAAGACGGGATAAGCCATGGTTTCAGCCGATTGATTGCAGGGGTAGTATTGTAACTTCCAAAGGGACTCATAAGGAAAACTAATATTTGCAGAGATTTATTGGGATTATCTAAACTATTGAGGGATTTTTGGGTACTTTCATGTAAATAATATTAATTTTTTTATATTTTAAATAGTTATTTAAAAAAAATTATTAATTTAACAAGTGTGACAAAATATTTATCATTATTAAATTTATAGGTTTAATTTATCATGAAAAAATAAATTAAATAGTAAGATAATTATAATATATTATAATTATATAATAAAAGTTTGACATGCTATTTTTTTTCAAGCTATTTTTGTAAATTGTAAGTTATAATTATTTATACAATACATCCATGTGCACAAACATATATATGACGCTAGCCTTCTATGCTCGTATGTGATTGTGGACAAGAACTGTGGATGTAGATACATCACGGTTGAATTTGATTTGCACCTTAAAAAAAATTATAAACAACGAACCTTTCCCACTCCTACACATTAAGATACTATTTAATATTTATGAGACAATCTCATATATTTGTGTCCGTCTCTCTCAACACAACAATCTCTCTAATTTTTTTTTTTATTTTTTTATTTTATTTTTTGCAGATGTTTTATGGATGTCCCCAAAAACCTTTTGCCTCTCTCTTTCCATATTTATTTATTTATTTATATTATGAAATATGAAAAAACTATATGTCGGGACTTACACATAGGTATGAAGACTTAATACCATTGAACCAAAATGTTGTTAGCTATACATGTCACGCCCTAACCCGCGGAAATAATTCACTCCTCAACACTAGAGTCGCCACAAGGCTGACAAAACCTGAATTCTCACAATCTTACAATGTTTTAAAACCCGGGTTGACCCGTCCGGTTCAACCCGGTTGAACCGGACCCGGCCATAAAACCGGGTCGGGTCAAGGCACAGTGTTGACCAGGTTGACTCGGCCTGGAACCCGGTGAACGGGCCGACTCAGCCCGGTCGAACTGGGTCAACCCAATTATATTATTATATGGTTAAAATTAAATTTTTAAATAATAAATATGTAAGTATAGAGGAGTTATGTATAAGATTTGCTTCAAAATCAAAACTCAATATCTAATTGCTAAATTTTATTTATTAGATTGTATTGTGAAACTTAAAAACATATATTGTGTTACTTTTTATTTGTTATTATGTTGTATTTTGCTTGAATTTGTATTTAGGGTATTAAATTAGTATTTATAAATTATAAAAAACCATTTATTTGTTAAACTTTTCTATTGTCATTTTTAAAAATTTTTAGTAATATATATATATATATATATGAACGGGTCAACCCGGTTCGACCATTGACCCATGACCCGAAAGCCTACCCGGGTCATATCCCGGGTCGGGTTTCAGAACATTGCAATCTTAAACAAAATCCACAAATAGAAATAACTAATGCTACGGAGTACAAAAATACATAAAGGAAGCTACACACTCCATAACATAGTAAAAGGAACTCAAAAGGTAACTAAGACATCATACAACCAAGTTGACTTGTGAAGTAGAACAAGTAACAATGACATTAATTTTCAAAACCTAGTAGTGCTAATAGATCCATGCATGTTATACAATACAAGTATCCTCAAAGATACAAAGACATAAATCCATAGATGAAGGAAGATGAATAATACAAGCGGTGCACTCCACTGCGCCTCATCGCATTTAGAACCTGAAATCTAAAATGGGGGAAAAGAGTGAGTGGGTTAGCACAATTCAAAAAGAATATACAAAAACAATTGATAGAAATTACCAAAATAAGCTTTTACTAACAATACACACATATTAGAACATAATACACATATAACAGTAATTATAGGTGCAATAAAACCAAAGATAACGTAAGAGAAGCCTTTTCTTCAAATAGGGATTCAGCAAAAACTCATCAAGTAGTGGTCTAGAAATCTCATCTACATGAAAAACACAATCTCTTTAAAATACCAAAATAGCAACACACCCAACAAGTAGTGGTCTAGAAATCTTTCTAAATTATCACCGTGGAGGCAGCTAGGTTTAGAGCCATCAAGATACCCATGCCCTTGACGTTGACTCATCTGTTCACCGCATAGTGACTCTGGATCCCGGATTACCATCCAATCAGGGTCCTACGACCCCTTCTGAATTGGTCGTAAATGATCAGCCGGTCTTTGATGCCACCTCAAAAGGCTGGCTGCTAGGACCCCCACTGCAGTAGGGTAACACCATCTAAGTAAAAAAAATCAATCATATCTCACCAGGAGTCCATAGCCAGGACAATAATCAATAACTAGAATAACTGTTATTTCCACACAAAGGAAATGAAAAAAGCATAAGCTTAACCAAAGTTTCACAAAGCAAATCAATGCACAACTTATAACCCAAATGTCATCCTGGAAACCTTCCTTTAAATAGCAATATTTTTCAAGTATGAAGCTTCAATGAAGAAATTTACTTCAAGACAACCAAAGCCTCAAATTAAATATTAAAACAAAAGAAAACTTCACTCAAGCAATAAAAAAATATATATAGGTATTATTCTAGCAGAATTATCATAACAAGCCCACTCACAACATAGACAATTAAACTTCCTGAACGCTAATCCTCTATCGGCTCCTTGCCTCAAGCCGTGACTTCACCTCCTTGCCAAAGCACAAACAAAAACAACATCATGAATTAAACAAAGCAAATTAATTGAGCCAATGAAACCCTAGGTCAACATGACATGCAACCCTAATTCGATCCTAGGGTTGGCTCAAAACTAGGTTTTTCGGTTACCAATAAATTCCTAAGAGTCTGAGCTTCACTCTAAACTGAGAAACCAAAAAAAAAAAAAAAAACTAAAGTTTACCGGTGATACAATACTGCTACAGTAACTAAGAACTGATACAGTAATCCCTGTGTTGGGATTAAAAAGGGTCTACGAGCATGCTAGAAGCAAAAATATGCACAGCGGATAACAAACAAAACT
Source organism: Dioscorea alata (assembly GCA_020875875.1). Taxonomy (NCBI): domain Eukaryota; kingdom Viridiplantae; phylum Streptophyta; class Magnoliopsida; order Dioscoreales; family Dioscoreaceae; genus Dioscorea; species Dioscorea alata. Next base: position 10,948,850 of record CM037021.1, read on the forward strand.
AGCATGGACCCTAGCATGCAATGGAAGCGAATAAAGATATAAAATACTAAAATAAATAAATAAATACAATTCCAAGGGTGTAGTCAAAAAAGGGACTGCATATACGCGACTCCCCTCTACTCTCACACACACACACAAGCCGGAAACAATCCGGCATGAATTGCTAGTATCCAACGATAACTCTTATCGAGAAATACGAATAGCAATTAAAATTAGATCTCAAAACCTAATTGTAAACATGTATAAGGAATTGTAAATCCAAAACCGACACTCGGCGAATGTTTCACATGTGAGAATCTTTTGAGAAAAATTCCACAACCATTATGAAATAATCTCAAAAAGGTTCTCACTCCGGCGATCTCCATTGATAAAGAAATATCAATGAAAAAGCCGGCCTGTGAACTAATAAACATGAATAAACAAGAAATATCAAAAGAGTGTCGACCTATACCTTTGCCGGAGCCGAGTAATGGCAATCCGGATGGAGAAAACTTTCTCCAAAAGGTGGGGAAAAGGCGGACAACACCTTTGACCGGCGGCGGCGTCCGCTTGGCTAGGGCGGACCGACGGCCTCCTTGAGGGAGAGAGGGAGAAGAAAGATTAGGGTTAGGGTTTTCTCTAATACACATGTATTTATAAAACCCTAAAACCAATCCCAATGCAATATCAACCATTGATTCCTCTTATTGGATATTAATCATATTAGATCCAATAAGCTAACACTTAATTTCTAATTAAGTCTCTCAATTTTTAAGTTATCTCATAACTCAATCCTTACACATTCGCGGTTAGACCAAATCAACTCTTGATTTATCTATACACCATTTAGCTATTCGACTCATTAGATTGAGTCCGGATTTTATGGCTTTTACGTGTGCGATCCTGTAGGCCCGTTTTAAAATCTACAATGGGATTTTAACCTCGTTAAGGCCCATAAATCACAAATGCCGTCTAGCATGACAATGTGACTACCCGAATAAAAACGGAGGTCGACTGGGTAATCAACTAACCTCGTAACCTTATATGATTCCTTTGCCAATTGAATATCTCGATCAACATAAGGCATGGAGCTTAGTCACCCTTACTTATTTGTCGATCGATTTCTTAATCCTAGGTGAACTGACTAGGTCAAATAAATGATAACCCTTATCATTTCACTTGGGCGTGACCACGCACTACTCAGTTTCACTGATCAAGTGGCCGGTGATATTCTCTCTCTTCAGAGAGTGGCAATCCCCTCGCATCGCAAATGTTACTCGCTATGAATCTCGATGCACCGAATCATACCCACACTTGTCACTCTGTTACGAATGACGTTAGGCGTATGTCAAAGTACACCAACATTCATCCAAGCTCCATAGCGACCTTGAGTCTAAGGATTCAGTATAAGCGTTACACGAGAACCACTTATGACTTTGCAACCATGTAGTGATCTCGTGAGCGGATCGATCCAGACACGCTGTTCACTAACACGTGTCTATGTCTATTGATTGACATCACATGTCCTATAATCCGTAAAACATGATCATCACACAATAGGCATACTAGTCTTAGTTTACTATCATTCCCATGACAGTAATTGACTAGGGATGTTTAGAAAGTTGTTCCTTTACGCACCAAGGTTTTACTGCCCCGAATCACGTATTCGGCAACTTGTGCGGAACAAACTCTCAAGGATAGTTCTATCCAAGCATACATGCACAGAAATGTAGTAAGATAAAACAAGTCAGGTTTTATTAAAAAACATGTAACTAATAAAGGTTTAGATCAACGCATTGGGGCTAGGGCTAACACTAACACCCCGCCCCTAACAAAATGGTTTTCTCTTGATTTTTACATCATACAACAAAGAATTAAATTACAATCAATCACAAAAATAGATCACAAGATCAATGGGTTCAATTTAAGTCTATAATCATCCACAATGATTTAACCATGGGTTTTCAAAGAATTCAAAAATAAAGAAATACGAGTAAAATACGGAATAAAACTTGGATAAAAACTCTTAGGGTTTTCTAGCTTTGGTTCGCCTGAATCGGGTCACCTGGAAAAAAATTTTCTAAGGGTAAGGTTGCTCGGCCGAAGAGAAGAAAACAAATGAAAAAGAAAGAAAGAAGAGAGTAATGTAAAACTCGGGCCGCTACAGCACTTAAAAAAATCTACAATACTAGGCTGAAAAAGCTACAGTAACAACTAGTTATAGCTAAAGTAACAAGCTGGTTATCACAATATATATTGTATATATAATTATTAGATTTATTTGTCTATAAAAGATATTTAAGAAAATAAAAATTGAAAATATTTAAATGAAAGAGCCAAAAAGAGTTTTTTTTATAAAGTAATAAATTAATACTTTTTTAACAGAAAATTAATTATAGGTCCCTGAAAGTTTCAAAACTTTCTAGACAGACCCTTTGATATTTGAATTTTTTAGACAGCCCCTCCTCAGATTACTTCCAATCACTCCATTCATTCTGTCAGTTTATTCTATTTAACAACATGTATTTCCCGCTTAATAAGTATATTTTTCGTTTAACATTGCGTGTCTATGTGTAACCATATAAATTTTTATTTAATATATTTATTTTTTTAATATTTATTTTTGATATTTAATATATGACTTTTCCGTTACATGCTCCCACTTAAAATTTGGGTGGAGGATCTGTGTATAAATGTAATTTAAAGGGATTTTTAGGGTATTCAGTGTTTTTTTTTAAGATAACCAATGGTAATCGTAACAATGGATAAGTGAAATTACAATCTTCAAGAGAGGAAATCTATATTAATCAGTTAAGACGAAGCTGGGATCAATTAATTTTTTTTAATTTAAAGAATTCAAAATTTTAAATGCAAGGTGGGAATATGACTTGACCATAGCAATGTTGTAAATTTGAGTCAATCCAATCATTCTAGTCAAAATTTTTTTAATAGAAGACATTTAAAAAATTTTCATTAAAAGTAGAATAAATTATAAATTTTAAAAAATTAAATAAACAAAATTATGAAATTTAAGAATACACAATAAATAGCAACTAACAATATAGAAAAGTAAAAGTTCATAAACCAATAGAAACAGTAAATAATACAGGTTGGCAGATGGTTACTAGTTTATTGTGATGATCTTCAACATCAACCCCAGTGTAATTAACTTGCTTCCATGATATGAGAGTCATAATCCTTAATTTATCACACCAGCAACAAAACACCATTGCAGTTATTTATTTATTTATTTATTTTTGTGAGAAACTGAGCAAGATGAATGGCCATTGGCCATCAAAGCTCAAACGTTTGAATCGGTCCAAGTCAATTTCAGGATGACTTCAGTTGGCTTAAAAGTTGATTGATTTGACTAGGTGGCCAACCATTTGTTCAAATGTCTTTTCAGGCATATAGATTGGAAAAGAAAAGTTTTAAAATTTTATGAATCATTTTAATGAAGCTGAGGTGGGGCAACACCTCGGGGTTTAGTGGCATCCGATCTTGTACAATGAGTTTGTTTTGGAAAACAAAATTTTAAAATTAAACACTAAAGCCATATAAGATGTGAATATATGTGTTTATGTAATTTACAATTACACTTTATATCTATATATCTTCCTATTTTTTTTTAAATCGGAAATATTTATTATCTATTTTTCTAAGTGATAGACCTGATGGTTATTATATTGTTGTAAATAAACAAAAATCTACACCAACAAATCCAAGCATTTACAATTTAGCAATTTTGTTTGAAGATGGACACATTTTTTTAAAAAAATAAATTTGAACAATTCATGAAATCCAATCATCAACCTTCAAGTTATAAAAGAAACCAAATTAATTTGCTCTTGTTAGGATGATAACTAGCACAATCTCATTTATTATTTCAAAATTATAAACGGATAAAAATTACTTTTAAAACTTTATATTTTAACTCAATTAATTATATAAGATTTTACATTAATATGCCTCCCACCACAACATCATTCATTTTCCGTAAATTGATTTAAAAAAATATTATTTATTTATTTATTTTAAATAATATTGCTTTAAATTCTTTGCACAAAAAATTTAGATTAATTGTAAATCTACTCCTCATCTAACCTCTAAAAAGAAGAGTAAAAAGAGAAATAAAATTTAAATAAATAAGATAGGGACTTAGGAACATTATATAACCATCCTTTTTATCAAAAGGGTAGTATTCCAATTTTTTTCACTAATAACAGATGGTACCGTTTTTGCATAATTGAAACAGTAAATATTTACCGTTGCACTTTTTTTTTATTATTTTTTAAATAATTTTAGAACTCCTTTTATCTCCTCCCTCACTCTCTTCCCTTTCTCTCCCGCTATTAACTCTTTTACCTCTCACTCCATCCCTTATGTCCTCCCTCTACACCATCCCATGACCAGAAAAAAAAAAAAAAAATGTACAACGGTAAACATTTTACCCTTTTTTAGTTTTAATTATGTAAAACGATAAAATGTTCATTGTTTTGCATAATTATGTAATTTTTTTAGATTTACTTATTTAACTAATTAAAAAAAAATCTTAAAAAAGCCTTGGATCTGCCATTTTTATATACTTTTTTAAATAAAAATAAAAATAAAAAATAGAAACATTGCATGCATGGTAGGGTCCTAATGCCGGGCTAATGGACTTGTCAAATCTTAGTATAATTTATTATTGATAATGGTAGGAGATTGGTGGTTAGGGGTAAGGCGGGTGAACTACATGAAAAGGAGAATGGTCTGGTTCTTTTCCAACATAATCAACAACAACCATTAATTCATTCTTAACAAGATCTGGCACATCTTCTCTTGAAGAAGAACCCTCTTCTTTCAATAAATAGATGTGAATTCTTTTTTTTTTTTTTTGTTAATGAGGAAAGTAAAAAGTAATGCATCGGTACAACTCAGGAGACGTCCTTAGATAAGTCAACAGTCATGCATTCGGTATCATTACAACAGTAATCCATTCAATCAAAGTCATCACCCCCACAAGGATTTTTTTTAAACCATCACCAATTTTCAAACTTAGTATAACTTTTATACAACGTTGAAGTTTATAACTTATTACTCACCCTCATTTTTTACATCTGTGTCTGTCCCCTTTTTTTTTATTTTTTATTTTTGCCTTCTCTGTGGATGCTCTGCTAATGTATTTATTTATAATTAAATATTTGGAATAAAATTTTAAAATATTTTAAAGATTGAAAAGTAAATATTTTTGATATTGTCTTTTAATAATTATCAAATGTCATATATCAATTAATATAATAATTAATTAATCTATATAGTTCATAATCTAACAACACATGTTTTAAATATATGCAAAATATTAGCATATACGTACGTTGTATTTTTGCAGCTCAGCAATGCCGGCCCAGCAACGAAATTCAATTTGGTATTTTTTAAATATATAAATTACAAAAATATCTAAACAAAAGTTTTAAAAAAATAATTTTTTTAAATTAATGTTTTTTAATTGAGTAGAATCCCTTCTCCCACATGGTGAATAATATAAATAGTGACTTATTTATTTTTGTCAAAAATTTTAATTATTTGTAATTTAAATGAAAAATTAAATAAATAATTATAATACATTTTAGTTTGACAATAAGTTTTTAATTTTGTAATATTTAAACATGTTTGTTTTGAAACTACCTAAAACATTGTAATTAATTGTATGCATCCGAAGTCACAAAATTTTCTACTATACCATTTTATTATTAAAATAAAGTTTATTATTCATAACTTAAACAAATATTGAATCCCTGTAAATATAATAACAATAATAATAATAACAATTTTATGTTAAATTAGTCAACTAACTTGATTCGGGATGAATATCTAAACAAAATTTTGAGGGTTTGAGGGGGTGGGGAGAAGTTGGCTTGCTTTCAAGTCATCTTGCCAATGTGAGAAGCCAAATGTTAAAAGGGGTTAGTAATAGAATCTTTTGTTTATGGCTTTATGGGGTCTTTTATTGTTACTCCGCTTTTAATAAGGATCGATGGTCTAAATGATGGATCACAAATTAAGTTTAATTCTTTTAGATGATTGCAGGTTCATGACTTCCATTAGGGGCAAGCCCTGATGTTAATTACCCCAGATTTTGTAATGAGAATCTCTGATTAAGAAAAAAGTGTGAATAAGAAATGACTGAGCAAACATAAATTAATTTCCTATTGATTTCAAAGAGCATACGAGTATATAATCATGAGTGAGAATACAAAAGTATTAAGAGAACTATTTTTTTTTGTGTTCTTCGATTTTTTTTTATTTACACGACTTGGCTGATACTCTTGACTCATTTGCTAAAAGCATATTGGATGACCTTTTTAGCTCGGTGATTGTCTCCTTCTTCGATTTTTTTTTATGTGTGTTTGCATATTAACATATCACATAGCTTTCAAGCTGCGACCACTCTACATTTATGAGTTGCTTACTTGATTATCTTTGATTTTTTTTTTATTGATGAAGACTTCGGTGCTTTGTGCTTGTGAAATCTTCAAGTCTCTGACATGTGGAACTTCTTAGGTCTTTGACTTATGTACGTCTTGGGACTTCAGAGTTACATTTGTCATTTATATGAAATGTTTAAATCTTGACTTTTCCATGCTCTTGAGCCTTGACCATCATATCATCAAGGTGTAACCTCCCACATGGTCATGTCATTAATTTGACTATTTTGACTTGCTTTTAAAATGGATCTCAAGCTGTAGTTATAAACTTGATATACGTTGACTAAGTTATCAAAAGAATTTTCCAGTTAACTTCAGTGAATGTCCAACATTGGATGTCATAGTAGGTTTGAAGAGAAAATAATCAAAAGTTTTCAACACCCCTATGAGTGTCAAACATAAGACCTCAGAGTCGGTTTGAAGAGAAGACTTCAAATGGTTTCCATCACCCTTGTGAGAGCATCAAGAATAGGACCTCACAATTGGATTTGGAGAACACTTTAAAAAATTTTCATCACCCCTGTGAGTGTTAACACATGAGACCTCAGAGTTGGTTTAAAATGTGATTTTTAAGGCAATTTTTATCAAAAGTTCTCATTACCCCTGTGAGACCTCACAATTAGTTTTAAGAGAGTAGAAATTTTTTATTTACTCCTTTTCCATTCCCATGAGTGTCAAGAGAACTCAAAGTGAGTTTTAAAAGAATTTTTTATAAGAAATTTTCATCAGCTCTTTTTTTCACTCCAATGAGTGTTGAGAGACTTCAAAGTGAGTATTGAGAGAGTTTTTTTATAAAGATTTTCATCAACTCCCATTTTTCACTCCAACGAATGTTGAGAGACCTGAAAGCAAGCTGTTTCAAGAGATTTTCTTCATAAATTTTTTATTCACCCCCATGAGTGCCAAGACCTCATGGTAGGCTTGAAAGAGTTTTCATAGCTTTTTATATCCACCACTATGAGTGTCAAGACCTCATGGTAGGCTTGAAAGAGCTTTCATAAATTTTTATATCTACTTCCATGAGTGTCAAGGCCTCGTGGTAGGCTTCAAAGAGATTTTATAAATTTCCATTCACCTCATGAGTGTCAAGATCCCATGGTAGGATTTAAAGATATTTTTCATAAATTTTTATCTACCCCCATGAGTGTCAACATCCCATGGTAGGCTTCAAAGAGATTTTTCATAAATTTTTATCTACCCCCATGAGTGTCAACATCCCATGGTTGGCTTTAAAGAGACATAAATTTTTAACTATATCCATGAGTGCCAATACCTCATAGTAAGCTTCAAAGAGATTTTTTCATAAATTTTTAACTATCTCCATGAGTGTCAATACTTCATGGTAAGATTCAAAGAGATTTTTTTTCATAGCTTTTTAACTATCTCCATGAGTGTCAATATCTCATGGTAAGCTTCAAAGAGATTTTTCATAAATTTTTATCCATCCCCATGAGTGCCAAGACCTCATGGTAAGCTTGAAAAGTTTTTTTTTTCATAAAATGTTTTACCCTCATGAGTGTCAAGACCTCATGGTAGGCTTCACAACAGTTTTCATAATTGTTTTTTACCCCCATGAGTGTCAAGACCTCGTGGTAAGCTTGAAAAAGTTTTTCATAAAATTTTTTCGCCCCCATGAGTGTGAAGACCTCACGGTAGACTTTAAAAGAGTTCATTCAAATTTCTTTTTACCCCCATGAGGGTCTATGAAAACTCATTTTACCCCCATGAGTGTCAAGACCTCATGGTGGGTTTTAAAAGAGTTTTCATAAAATTATTTTTAACCACAATCCGCTCTTATGCCTAATTATCGCATGGGAATTTCATTTTTCTCTGTTTTTCTCTATTTTTTTTTGTTTTGCATTTTAGCCCCTCCGATACTCTTTTTGCCTATAGGATCCTAAGTTTTTTTTTTATTATTTTTCTCATTTTACAAATTTTCAAAGTTTGTGCAACTAGACCCTTGAAATCCTTACTTTTCTCATTTTCATCAAATTTTACAAGTGAACCCCCATACTTTCCACTTTTCATAATTTTCATCAATTATGCATATAAACCTTAATTTTTTTGACCTTTTGCGCATTGGGACTATGAATTTTGCATCTAAACCCAAAATTCTCATAGTTTTCACATTTTCTGCATTTTTCTAATAAATCCTTCAATATTCCATTTTCATATTTTCCCAAGAATTTTACAAATAACCCTGGCCATTTTTTATTTATTTTTGAATCAATCTGCATATATATCAATCTCTATTCATCGAAAATGAATTCCCTCCAAATTTGTTGTTGTTATTTTTTAAATATATTTTGCCAATGACACCTAAATTTTTTTGTTAGTTTGAAAGCACTTTAAGTTGCCATGATTTGACACCTAGACAAGGTGACTTGGCAACCATAGTGACACGGCATAAATGATGACATGGAGAGCATGGTGACATGTAAAGGAGACTTGGATAGGAGGCAAATATCTTTGAAGATTTTGATGAAGCTATTTTTGGTGTGTGCTACATCTTGAAGGCAAAATCTCATTAAAACCATATTTAGGAGATCTAATTGACGACTAAATATGGATGAAACTTAAATGAAGTAATATCTATCAATGGTATGATTTGAAGGCTATTGAAGATATAATTTAAAGAACCTTAATAAATATGATTGAAGACTATTAAGGGTAAGATTTGAAGACATGACTATTATTGGCATGATTGGGTTGATTGATTGAAGATCTTTTATGGGAAGATTTGAAGACCAAACTTGGGTGAATTGAAGATCAAGTTTGGTAAGTTTGTGAAGACACACAAAAGCGTTCTTCTCTTGAGAGGGGACTGCGTGATTAGGAGCTAAGGAGGTAGGCTAGTTTCCGGTAGTCGGGATCAGGAGATCTGGCTGCATCGACTCGGACTAAGCATGACCATGAGGTTGATGGGACTTGAGGTCATTTCGTAACGTAAACAGAACTCAGTCAAGTCAGCAGTCAGGGCCATGTTGCAAATCATATTATAATATGAGTTGTAACAGTTAATTTCTGAAGGTTCTAAAGTTAGTAGCCGCGGAGATTCTAAAAGAGGTATGGACTACATTTGGGATGTTGAGGCATCTATATGTACTACTTTGGTCTGAGATTTGGTGCGACTCTTGAAAGAGGGAGTAGAGAGGTACTAGACAATCTAGAGAGGGTAGTGTTCTTTGTTTGTGAGAAAGAGTAACAAAGTGTTTGTACTCATCTTTAATCACCTCTTTTAGTGGATTGTTTATCTCTAGGCTTGGTCACTCAGACGTAGGCGAGTGGATACCGAACTAGGTTACCAATTTCTTGTGTCTTCTCTTGTTTGGTTTGTGTGTGTTTTTCTTTGAGGCTTGAGTGATCTTCTAACCCACAAATCCACACCGGCGGAACTAACAAGTGGTATTAGAGCTTTGGTCATCATGTTTGCTTTGGTTTCAAAGTCAGCAAGGTCTAAGCAAATTCCATTGATTGCCGGAAGGGAAGGAGCATCCGTCACACGACCTCCATTGCTTAATGGATCCAACTATCCTTATTGGAAGACAAGAATGAAGTCGTTGATGAGAGTGCATGGATAGCTGTGGAAGAAGGTTGGTCTCCTCCGACTCAAGTTGATGAAGACAAGAATGAGATCATTAAGAAGAAGAGTAACTAGAGTACTGAAGACATGCTAAAAGGAAATGCCAGCGGGAAGGCTCTCAATGCAATCATTAGAGGAGTAGATGAGAACTAGTTCAAATATGTTGCTATATGCAAGAGCACTAAAGAAGCTTAGGAGATTCTTCAAACTATCCATGAAGGAACAAACTTGGTAAGAACTTCTAAACTTCAAATATTGACAACTATGTTTGAGAATCTCAGGATAGGAGAAGATGAGACGATAGCCATATTCAATGCCAAGTTGATGGACATTGCAAATTAAGCTTATCAACTCGGCAAGAAATACTCCGACAAAAAGCTAGTGTGAAAGACTCTTTAGATCTCTTCCAAGAAGATTTGATGGAAAAGTTTCTACAATAGAAGAGGCAAGAGATATCACAACCATGAGGCTTGACAAGTTGATGGGATCCTTACAAGCATATGAGATGAATCTGAATGCCGAAAGGAAAGTGGAAGATTTGGTTCTAAAGGTAGAAGCAAATAGATAGAAGGAGTTACAACAAACTGTTGTAACAGAAGATGAAGATGAAGAAGATAATGAATTTTTGTTTCTATCAAGAAAGCTTCACAACATGATGAGAAAATATAAGACACAATGCAAGAAATTACCAAGGATAGATTTCCTTAGTGAAGAAAAGGAAGAAGCCGAAGATCATCAAAAGAAGATCAAGTGTAGAGAATGTGGCGGCTTTGGTCATTATCAAGCTGAGTGTGCTAACATTCGTAAGAAGAAAGGAAAGTCACTCAATACCAGTTGGAGTGATGATTCAGATGATAGCTTGGAGGAAGAAGACAAAGACAGTCGAAGCAACCATTATACCTCCTTTCCAGAAGTAATAAATGAAGTAGCATACTTCAACAAGTCCAAGCCTGTAGCAAAATATGTTGCAACATCAGCCATAGCATCTGACAAGACTAACAGTGAGAATGATGAGGTAACTGAAAAAGACCTTTTCATTAGTTATAAAGTTATGCTGACCAAATTTAAGGAGATGATTCTATAAAACAAATGCTTAGAGGAAGAGCTGGATGAATGCAAAGGAAAATTGGGCCATGCTGAAAAGATTCTAGATTCTATGAACAAAGGCAAAGCTAAGCTAGATGAAATTCTTTCAGTTGGAAGATCAAGCAAGGTCAAGAAAGGTATTGGATATGTTGGTAAAACTTCTAGTGCAAAAACAGAAGGCCTAGGAGTTACTTTTGTCAAGACAACCGCTCAACAAAAAGAGAAGCAAGGCAAAGCCAAGAAGGAGTGCATAAAAGAAGTACCTACATGCTTTCATCGTGGAGAGACGGGTCACATAAGACCTAAGTGTAATAAATTGAAAGAAGACTTGAAAAGTCAAAAAGTGGTTGGACATGAGCAGGCAACCATCAGAAGAAAAGTCAGAGGAAAGACAATTGTTATTATGAAGCTATGGATTCAGAAAGAAGAAGTGCCAAGAAATAATGCTGAGTGCACCAGTACAAATCAGAAGATGATAGAAGGAAGGAGAAAACAGAAGGTTACAACATTAATATGCAACATGCAGTGTATTGACCAAGGACATTGGAGGTCAACAAGTCAAATACCCTATTGAGTAAAAACTCCTGTGTAAAAAAAAAGGGAGAAGAAGAAAATAAAAAAAAGAGGGAAATTTAAAAAAAAGGGGGAGTTATTTTGAAAAGACATGAAGAGATGCATGGGAAGTTATAACTTATTTAAAGGGGCTCTATTTCAAAAAAACCCTAAAATCCCAATTTTTTTTTCTCAATCTTTCTCTATGTTTTCTTTAACGAAGAAGAAGAAGGTCGAATCGAGGATCAAGATGAGGACCAAAAGGATAGCCTGCAGTGCTCGTGTGACCCCGCAAGAGATTGCCGCCAGAATTGAAGAGGAAGCCCGTTAAGAAGAGAAAAACCAGAGGATCTCTCGAGAGCAATTGTTTTGTTTGCTTCCCCTCTAGATGTTGAGACTGCTGAACAGGCTGGGCAATCATCCACAGATGTTCCCTCAGGACAGAAAGATCGAGATGAGCTTCTCAAATGGGTGCAAGAATCTTTTCCAAGAGCATACATCCAGCGACTCGAAGGAGATAATAGTTCTTCTATAGAATCAAAGGAGAAGGTTTCAGATAGGCAACCAGCCACCGAAGAAAAAGTTCAGAAAGAAGAAACTACAATTAGTGTTGAAGAAACGATTGGCGAGAAGAGTACAGATTCTCCCACTGGTCTGGAAGCAGAGGCTGCTGCAATCTTGAGTGAAGTTCTGGGAAGTATGCGCCATAACACTGATGTTCCTGAAGAAGCAGAGCATGTCACAGAAACTATTGTAACACCTGTGGCAACATCTGAAAGTTCCCATGGATCTGATGATGCTCCAGTGAAGGAGAAACTTTTGAAAGTGTCTGGTAAGAAGAAGGGTGAAGCTTCAAATGACCGTTAGAAGAAGAAGGCTGAAAAAGGGCTAAAGAGGAAGTTTTTTTTTTCTGATCCTGAAGTCAGTCCCAGGCCCAAAAGAAAGTGCACTGATGCTGCAAAATAGGGGAAGAAGAAGTCCTCAACCTTTGAAAAGGGAAAGAAAATGAAGGATCCTCAAGGTACTGAAGCCACAACGCAGGGGGAGAAGAAGTCAACTATGACTGAAAAGTGCAAGAAGAAGAAGACAAGCCAAGTGTCTTAAGATAATAATGAAGATAGGTTTCGCGATAAGGAATCTAAAAAGAAGTTCAAGAAAATTGAGAAGAATGGAATTGTTGTCGAAAGAGCAATTGATGATGCTGCATTCTTAAAGTATGGTCTGTCTGAACTGCTAAAAGAAAGAGGCTTGTACAAATCAGCAATATTTGTCGAAGGTTATAGCTTGACACTGGTTCAAGAATTCTACAGCAACCTCCTCCCATCAGACAAAGGAATCTCCAAAGTCTACATTCGAGGGAAGTGGATTCCTTTTGCTCCTACCAGCCTGAAGAACTGAGTCTTGGGAAGAAGAAACAAGACTACTATTCTCCGTACTCACAGCTAAGTATAATGTGTTGTTTCGATTTGGCATTCTTAATTGGCTCCCTGCTCCGCATAACTCAGGCATAGTGAAGGAGTTGGCACTTCTTTTATTTGCAATTAGGACTTGGATGAAGTTCAACCTTCGAAGGCCGATCTTCCAAAACATTATGAAGGAAGCAGACTGCACATGCTCCTCAATAACATTCGGGTATTCTGCACTGCTGTCGCATTATCTGTTACAACATGGAGTATAACTCATGAAGGGAGAAATTTTTACAATAGTGAACAAGTTGAAAATTTCACAGAGACTATTCACTCTAGGTAAGAAGATTGACTTTCCTGTTGGTCAAGTGTCACCATCACCATCAACTACAGAAGATGTTGAAGGGCTAAGCATGGTCATTGAGGAAGAATATGAAAAGCTCTTGAAGGGCAGCTAGAAGACCTAGAGAGGAGACAAAGAGCACTTTCTTGCTCAACAAAAGCAGAAGGTTATTTCACGACTTAGACGCCTTCACGAGGAGACCAGGAAGAGCTGATGACCAAGAGTCCTGAAGAGAGGGAGAGTTGCAGGAGAAGTTGTAAAATGGTTTGCAACAATTCTTGAAGCCTTGGCATCATTCTATCACAAAGGGAGAGAGAAGGTTGCGATCAGACTGACTTTAGCATTTTTTTTAGTTTCTGGATTTTTTTTTTGGATGTTTGGTCTTATTGTTTGTCTGAATAATCTTTATGTTTTGTCAATTCTATTATGTTTAAATGTATTTGTCTCTCTAGTTGCATTTATGTGAAAGTATTTGAATTTTTGTAAGAAACTAGCAGATGTACTTATGTCAGTCCTATTGTTTGTACTCCAGTCAATGTTGTAATTAAAAGTTGTAATAGTGTCATTATAGTATGTGTCCCAGTTAAATGTTGTAACTAGATGTTGTAGCAGTCGTCAGTCTGGGAGCAGAAGAAGTTGTGTCAAATTATGCCAAAGGGGGAGATTGTTAGTGCGATAGCACTTTAAGTTGGCATGATTTGTCACTTAGACAAGGTGATGTGGCAACTATAGTGACATGACATAAATGATGACATGGAGAGCATGGTGATATGTAAAGGAGACTTGGGTAGGAGGCAAATATCTTTGAAGATCTTGATGAAGCTATTTTTGGTATGTGCTACAACTTGAAGGCAAGATCTCATCAAGACCATATTTAGGAGATCTAATTGAAGACTAAATATGGATGGAACTTAAATGAATAAATATCTATCAATGGTATGATTTGAAGGCTATTGAAGATATAATTTGAAGAACTTTAATAGATATGATTGAAGACTATTAAGGGTAAGATTTGAAGACATGCCTATTGTTGGCATGATTGGGCTGATTGATTGAAGATCTTTCATGGAAAGATTTGAAGACCAAACTTGGGTGTATTGAAGATCATGTTTGGTAAGTTTTGTGAAGACGCACAAAGGCATGCGTCCCTTGCTAGGGGATTGCGTAATGAGGAGCTGAGGAGATAGGTTAGTTGCCGGTAGTAGGGATCAGGAGTTCTGGCTGCATCTACTCGGACTAAGCATGACTGGGAGGTTATGGGTCTTAAGGTCGTTTCACAACATAACCAAAACTCAGTCAAGTCAGCAGTTAGGGCCATGTTGCAAATCGTGTTATAACAGGAGTTGCAACAGCTAATTTCGGAAAGTTCTAAAGTTAGTAGCCATGGAGATTCTAAAAAAGGTATGGACTATATTTAAGACATTGAAGCATCAATATATACTACCTAGGTTTGAGATTGAGTGCGACTCTTGAAAGAAGGAGTAGAAAGGCACTAGACAATCTAGAGAGGGTAATGTTCTTTGTTTGTGAGGAAAAATGATAAAGTGTTTGTACTCATCTTTTATCACCTTTTTTAGTGGATTGTTTATCTCTGGGTTTGGCCGCCCAGACGTAGGCGAGTGGACACTGAACTGGGTTGCCAACTTCTTGTGTCTTCTCTTGTTTGGTTTTTGTGTGTTTTTCTTTGAGTGCTTGAGTGATCTTCTAACCCACAAACCCACACTGGCAGAACTAACATTTTTCTTTCTATGCTATGATGAATGGGAAAGAGGACAGTGATAGAATGGATGCATTGATTTCCTTTAGTTACAAGATGATTTTGTTATGAAACATCATATACATGATGGTTGGTGGTTGTCAATAATGGTTTTGTTCAAGCATTCAGAATGATAGGGAAGAGGAGCAGCCATGGTTAATCACACTTGAAGAAGCAGAGAGTGGTAAAAAAACATAACAAGAAGACATAAATTCAATGAAAGCTACATGACGTGTGTATGTGAATTTGGTTTAGTTCTAAGATTTCAAGAAGTTCTGTAACATAAATTATACAAAAAATCTAAAACAGGGCCCACAAAGTTTTCAGACATAACACATGATAAAGTATGGGATCATGGAAGGCAATACATGGCAAAGAGCATAAGGAACATAGATGCATATATGATTTGAAAAAGGAATCTACACGAAGTCATCATTCATCATACCCTAATTCTTTCTGTCAGCCTTATATCCTTTGTAGCTCTCTCTTTCTTGTAGCTTTCCACTCCTTCAATCTTCACATTCTTTTGTTTTTTTGTCCAATCTCCCAATTTATTTTTTCTCTTCTCGCCAATCTCCTTTTTCCAATCTTCTTCTTTTTTGTTTTTTTTGTTTTTTTTTTTTTTAATTTTTCCCCGGATTCTCTCTCCCACCTTCTATGATCCCATTATGGGATTTTTTTTAAAATTTCAATTTTCTTTTTCAAATTTTGATTATTTTAAATTTCAAATTCTTTTGATTAGACCATTGGTTGGAAGATAGTACCCTTAAAGACAAGTGGTCGGATTGCTTTTCTAGTTTTCACGATCCTCTCAGATCAGTAGCAAATTTTGCTCACTTTCCACTGGACATGTCACTGGAGGATCTATCTCTATTACGTTAGTATTTTATCATCAACCCTTCCCAAGATAGGGACTCCAAAATTTGGAGATGGGATCATAAGGGTTTTTTAGTTAACTCCTACACCTTTCTCAATGATGGTGGAACTCATTGTACCTTCTGAAGATCTCTTTGGAAAGGATATTGCCTTCTCAAGGTGAAAGCTTTTTTCTTGTTAGCCCTCCACAATAAAATTCTTTCCCAGGTTAACTTGGCAAAGATGAAGGTGTAATAGAATCTCCACTTACACTTGTGTTCTCTGTAATGAGGTAGAGGAAGAGAATGACCATCTATTATTTAGTTGCCCCTTTTTTGCTAGAATCTGGGCACATTTTGCTACTTTGTTCTAGGCAGAAATCCCTACTTCCCTGCCGGAGGCCTAGACTTCCTGTGGGTTAAAAGGCGTTCTTAATTCTAAATCTCTAGGTCTTATCCTTGTTAGGGGCATCTGTTGGGCAATCTGGGTCGAGCGCAATAGACGCATTTTCTTTTTTATTTCTTTAGATGAGCATTCTATTATTAGAAAAATTGACTCTTGCTCATTGATTGGTTTATTGCAGCTCTTGCCTCGATCAATGCCCAGCTCATGAAGTCCCTTTCCAAGATTCGTCGTAGTCCTGACCCACTTGTTCAGCTAGCTCTGACAAGTAAGCTCCCAACTCTTGATGGCGCTAATTTAACTTGATCTCCGTCCTATTTGGGGTGCAACTTCATGTTGGTTGTTGCTCCCCCTTCTTTTTGTTTGTGTTTTGTTTTTCTTTTCTCCTGTCCTGTTCACGTGGGGTTTCACTTTTGGTAACCTACTTTTTATCTCTACTGTTTCCTTGTGTGTGTGTGTGTGTTTGTTTTTTTTGTGTTTTTCGTTTCTTTGAATGGAATCAGTGGTTTATCCACTTTATTAAAAAAAAAAAGTTCAAGTTCCTTTTTTTTCTTTTTTGTTTTTTAAATCCTCCTTATTTTTTAAACTTCAAATTTTTTTCACGAATTTCAAATTTTTTTTATTTTTTAATATTTTTTTAATCTATTCTTTCTTTTTTTCTGAGATGATTTTTTTTTTGTCACGGTATTTTTTTCTTATAATTGATTTTTTCACTCCTATATATATTGATTTTTTTTATTCAAAGCCTATGTAAGCAGGTTTCTTTTGACTTGAAATAAAAGCAAGCCATTGTTAATACTTTGGATATTATTGCAGGAATCGTTAATTAAAAATACCAAATGCATGTAGTGATAAATTAAAAAGAAGGGAAAATTGTTTATAAACCCTTCAAAAGTGCTATAATTGCATATTTACCCTTAGAAAAAACATAATTGTATATATACACTTGAAAATATAGGTAATTGTGGATATGCCCCTGAATAAAAGATAATTGCATACATACCCCTGAATAATACATATAATTGCGTATATACCCGTAGGGTTCAAATTAGCTTAAAAAATATTTGTTAACAAATAGAAAATATACAAAATGACTATTATACCCTTTGCATATATACCTTTGAAAAGTTTTTTTTATTGTAAAATGACCATTTACAAGGGCTATTTTGGACTTTTTGTATATCTTAATCCAAATTATATCTATAGTTAATAAAGTTTAATTAATTTGTGTTAACAGAATCTAACAGCAGGGCATATCCACAATTACATATATTTTTCAGGGGTATATATATAATTATGTTTTTTATGAGGGTAAATATGCAATTATAGAACTTTTGAAGGGTTTATAAATAATTTTATGTATTATTCAGGGGTATGTATGCAATTATTGTTTATTAAGGGGCAAATATGCAATTTCAAAATTATTCAGGGGTACACCTGTAAAAACCCCTAAAAAGAATAAAGAAAAAAAAGTTCTATTTCATTTTTGTGCATTTTATATATAATTCTTAAGCACAGGAAAATATCCTTTTAAAATTATTACACAAAAATCCAATTCACTAGTTTGGTTGAGTTCATCAATGCTTCATGGACTTTAACTTCATATGCACCACATTTGCTAGTTTTGTCATTGTGTTTGGAATATAGTTTCATAGTTGATTTAATGTCAACTTTGTTATAATATAAAATTAAGTTTGTTTATTAAATAATAAAGACATTATATCTTCTTTTAGGGATATGATTAGACTTCATCTTTCCTTAATACTTTTGTTGGAAATAATTTGTGATGAAATAAATTCGTGGAAAAAATAAGCAAGATAAATTTCAAGAGGAAGATGTATATTGATTTTCCCCACTATAGAGGAAGACAACAAAACACATGCTTATAGCAATTTTGTGACCATTCACATTTACATATTAATTTCGTATTCATTTACCTAAGCACCATCTCATTAACCAAAACACATTTTTATGAACCAACACAAAAACTTTTAGCTTCCCAATATCATGCATGCATGTATCCAATTAAGTTTACTTCTTCCAAGACCCTTCTTTAAACTTAATTGCCTTTGTCTCTCATGCCAAGTAGTTGCTTAAATTTGTTGAAGAGATCAACTCCAAGTGGTTTGGTGAAAATGTCGGCGACTTGATCATGCATCTTCACATATATTAGCTTCACATCTTTATTCTTCACATGCACTCGAATAGAATGAAACCGAACATCAATATGTTTGCTCCTTTGATAATGCACCGGATTCTACCACAAAGAAATAGCCGACTTGTTATCAATGCATATTTTTGTAGCTTCACTTTGAATAAACTTAATTTCCTTTGATAAACTTCTTAGCCATATAGTATGACTAACACATGAAGATGCCGCGACATACTCCGCTTCACATGTAGATAATGTCACAATTGGTTGCTTCTTAGGCATCCATGAAAATGCCATATCACCCATGAAAAATACAAATCTGGAAGTGCTTTTCTGGTCATCACAATCTCCACTCCAATCACTATCCGAATAACCAACAAGCTCAAAGTTATTAGAAGAAGAATAAAATAGGCCATGGAAAAGGGTACCTTGAATGTAGCGAAGGATCCTTTTAGCCGCCTTCCAATGACTTTCTTTAGGTTCTTCCATGAACCTACTCGAAATTCTAATGCCATAAGGCATGTCCAACCTAGTACATCTCAAATATCTCAAGCATCCTACTAAGCTTTTATAAAGCATAGGATCAATCATCTTCCCTTCATCATTATTAGATAAATGGGCTCCACAATCCACTGGGGTACTAATTGGGCTGCATTCCTCCATCTTGAACCTTTTTAGGACCTCCTTAGTGACACACCCCTTGTGTGTGTCTGCAAGTGCATGGGTGTTTAAGTAATAAAGTGTATCCAACAGGTCGGGTAGTCCAATCCATAGGGAGCAACGTACTGGTACTAACTACTTCTTTGCTCTCTAACCTAATGAATAAGATGATGTGATGATCTAGTGTGTGAAGAAATAAATACCAAAAATGAATATGCAAGGGTAAAATATAGGGAGATCTCAATTAGTAAAAGGGGTATTCGGGCAATGCTTCCCTAGGATTCAGGGAGTAGGTACAGGGTGTGCAAAGTGTTTTTAGAATGAGTAAGTTAAGTCATGGAAATCCAAAGATAATCAGATCCTGCCTCTAGATCACCGATACTGGTCCCCTACGAGGTCTCGATGGACAAATCTCTTAGTCTCAATACCTTACACCACATATGACCACATTGCACTCTAGGGATTCCAAAGGGTGTATCCAATTTCTAAGAATAGATCTAACCCTACTTCTAGGTATATGTATCTCTCATCATGAGGGAATAACATATTGTGGTGTTTGGATTTGGATGAAACCTAGGGTTCATCTTGTGTAAAAACCTTGGATGATGTTATTGTTTAATTTGATAGTTGTTTAAGATTCCATCTATTGTGCTTTGTATGTCTTGAGCTACAAATGGAGAAATCTGTAGTTCATTCTTGAATTGTATTTGTCAATGCGAGAGTGTGCTTATACTAGGTCATACATAGATTGAATGGGGATATTTGTGTTGACACGTCGAGAGATTGGGTGTTGGTAGCTCTCTAATGCTAGGTTTAAGCAGAAGGATAGTAGGTTTGCTCCTATTTAGAGATTTCCTTGAACTCATTAGAATAATAGGGGGGTTGATCTGGAAGAGATTCCTTGTATGGGATTAGGGGCTAGCTGCTAAGAGATTGGGGTTAACCTCTAACACGACCCCTTGCGTGTATCCCGCAAGTGCACGGGCTTGTCGAAGTAATAAAATTACCCTGGTGAGTGGGTAGTCAAATGCATAGGGAATAGAGATTTAAAACACAAGAATTTGCTATTTAGTTATGCGGTGTACGAAAAGTAATAATCGGAGTGATGAGTGAATTTATGGAAGCAATTAGAATAAAAGACAAGAAAGTAAATAGAGAGATGAAAGACAAGAGAAAAGCAAGTAGAAGTTAAAAGAGAAAGACTAGCAATGGATGAGATAGGGTATCCGGAAAAGCTACCTCTAGGACTTATGCTTCTAGTGCAAGACTGTGCTATTATACTTTCCTACTGATGTTAATTGAGTCGAGGATATCCTTAAACTCACGGTCCCAAAACTTAAGGTCAACCGTGACTAACCCTAACATTATGTCCCGGTATTAGGATTCACTACGACCCTTGACTTTTGTTGACCTGTCAACTAAGCCTCAGGGGAGTCTATTTTCCCAACCCTAACACTACGTGGGATTGCTTTAAGCTCTAGGGATTCCTAGTGATAAAACCTGTTCCTCTATTTAGTTCTAACCCTTTGGTCTAGTTGGAAGAACCCTAGTCTAGATTGAGCCCTAACACTCTATCTTGACCGCTAATTAACCAAGGAAACGGAGATAGGGAGAAATCACACCGGAAGGGAAAAGGGTACATCGCTACCTCACAACTCTCCCTCTCAATCCTCTTCAATCTTAAGGAGTCTAACCCTATAGGAGTTGTCACACCTCCAAAGGATAACCTAGACTGCTCTCAACCTTAGTGTCACGGCTAAGGGAAAAACAATAGCACAAAATAATTAAAATTGAAACTCGATTTATTCATCAATAATGGAAAAGCATAATAGCAATGTCATAGAAACATAATAATCCTAGGGTTTTACAAGTTCGAATACCCACGAGGGGTTTAGCTCCTCATGGAGCTATACATGTTCATCAAAATATGAAAGAAAGAATAAAGTAAAAGCATTGATGAAAACCCCCTTGCGTATGGTGTGGACGTGGTCTTGTGCAGCTGTCGAACGTCGATGTTGATGCCGATGACGCGCTCCAATCCTCCATAAAGTCCTCTCAGAAACCCTAACCGCACTCTCCAGAAGTTGGGGAGAAAGATAGGTCAAAAGATTCGTAAAAAGTCTTCAAATCGGGCTTTTAATAGGCTGAGTGCGGCTTTAAATTTGGACTTATCGGGACTTCACACGGCCGTGTGGAATTAACACACGGGTGTGTGAAGTTTCTGTCACAGTAGCTTGCTACAGTGTTTTGCTACAGTAACAAGCTACAGTACTTGCTGAAAACGCTCCCGAATCCGTCGTTCTTCATCGAGGCCATTGAGTTGGGCACACAATCAATGGTAGATCGTGACGATTGCTTCAATTCTCCTTTTTGGCGAAGTTCTCCTAAGCAACACGAGTTTAGACTTATTGTGAATGTGACTGCCTTTGTGCCCCTCCAAAGGAGGTTGGCACACACTCACAAGTCTAAGCTCGTGCCTTGTTCCTTGCTTGGTCCGAAAACCTCCCCAACAACGGCGAACACGATCTAACTTCGTTCTTCTTTTCCAACTTGGCTCCACAAACCTATAATGCATAAGAATACACAAATGCACACTATTTAGTGATAAAATCTGATAAAATGTATGCTCATTGTAAGATAATAATGTTTCGCGTTACTATAACACAAGCACTTATCAACCTCTCTAAGAGATCTCTATGTCTTAACTACTATCATTACATCTTTGAACCATCATGGTTTGGGCCTTAATGACAACCCCAGGCAGATTCCATGTCCGACTATCCCCTTCTCATGCTTGACACTTCCTTGTTCATTTATTTATGTCTGCTAGTAGCCCGGCCATAGATTAGTCAGTTTATTTTATTTTATTTATTCTTCTTACGAATATTTGTAAGCTAGAATGAAGAATGAGTAATAATACGTCGTTGGCCTCATGAAATATGACCCTTGTGTTACACATAGGGTATTTCTTGGTGGCCCCGTACAATTGCTGGGAATCAATCAAGTTTTTGGCGGGTACTCTTAAGGAATACTAGGAAACTTTTAGCTTATTGCTCTAGCCATTTATTTATTTTTTCTTTTCTTTTGATTTTAACTCTCTACCATCTTTCTTGATTTTGCAAGGTACTGTGCATAACACGTGCGAATCCATCAAACTTAATTGTATAGGAGAGTGAGATTGAAAGAACCTTGCATTAGAGACTAAGAGAAATTGTTGAAGGCTTAAGTGATCAAAACATTGAAATTGATGATAGAGAATTATCAATCATGGCCAAAGAGAGACGCACTTTGTTCAAATTTGAAAGACCACAATTCACTGGTGAGGAATTTAGCATCCAAGCACCAACCATTGCCTCCAAAAATTTTTGAAATTAAAGAAAGTACGATTGACGTGGTCCATAATTCAGTTCAATTCAATGGTCTTACAAAGGAGGACACACATAATCACCTTTTTCGTTTTCTCCAAATTTGCTCTACTTTTAAGATAAATGGGGTATCTGATGATGCAACCCGATTATGACTATTTCCATTCAGTTTGAGAGATGGGGCATACCATTGGCTCACATCTCTATCATGGGGTCAATTAAGACATGGAAGGACATGGTTGAAAAATTCCTAGAAAGGTATATTCCACTGAGTAAAGCGGGCAAGTTGAGGCAGGAGATTTCGGCATTCAAACAGGGAGAGTCTGAGACACTATTTGAAGCTTATGAAAGATTTAAAAACCTCCTTAGAAGATGCCCTCATCACGGATTTGCTTCATGGATGTGTGTGTAAATAATTTTCAATGGGCTGAACTATTCAACTTGCCAGCTCATTGATGCAAGGAGGGTGGATTCCTTAGCAACAAATATCTGATGAAGCTGAGCAACTACTTGAATCTATGGCCAGTAATGAATCTTATTGGGCTTTGAGAGGAACCTTGCAGAAAGGAGTCAGAATTTATGAAATCAGTAATAGTGATGTTGTTGCCACAAAAATGGATGTTTTAACCCAGAAAATAGATCTTCTGATGGGTAGTAGCTTAAGGTTAGAATCAGTTATGAGCTGTAGCACTTGTGGTCATGGGCATGGAGTTTCCGAATGTCCTATTGCTAGTTCTTCTATTGCACCTATAGAGAACATTGATTATATTGGGGGACAAAGAAATCAAGGGAATCCATACAACACAACTTATAATCCAGGATGGGGAAGCCACCCAAACTTCTCATGGAGCTAGGGACAACAACAAAGGGTTGCACCAGTGTAGGTCCCCAATTTCTACAACAACAAGAGAAGAAATTCACCACTGAAGATGTTCTGGCAAAATTCATGATCAATACTGAAGCATAGTTTCAAAACATAACTAGCAGCATGGATATGCAGTTTAGTAAGGTGAACACTCAACTTACTCAGCATGCTAGGCAATTCAATCAGATAGGTACTATATTGAGAAATCTCCAAGCTTCCGTGCAATCACTCGAGCATCAAGTGGGACAACTCACCAAGGCAAATTTTGAGCGTACCTCAACAAGTCTAACTACTAACACTGAGGAAAATCCAAGGGAGTGTTTGAAGGCCATT
Organism: Dioscorea alata; assembly: GCA_020875875.1. Taxonomy (NCBI): domain Eukaryota; kingdom Viridiplantae; phylum Streptophyta; class Magnoliopsida; order Dioscoreales; family Dioscoreaceae; genus Dioscorea; species Dioscorea alata. The sequence goes on from CM037021.1 coordinate 10,972,654, forward strand.
GCTCTGAGGAATGGAAAGCAAGTTGAGACATGGGTTGAAAATGACTGAGGTATCAGAGAAAAGAGTGTAGCATTTGAAGAAGACCCTCAATTAGGTAAACTAATAGTTGAGGGGAACAATGGGGGAAGAAATAATGAGTCTCAATCATGAATCACATCCAAATCACATGAATACAAATCTCCAATCCCGTATCCGTCAAGGTTGAAGCAAGACAAGGAGGATGTTCAATTCGGGGAATTTATCAATATTTTCAAACAACTCCACATAAACATCTCGATAGATTAGTCATTAACCCAAATGCCTAAATATGCCAAGTTTTTGAAAGAACTCCTCACTAACAAAAGAAAATTGGAGGAAGAAGGTACAGTTGCACTCACGAGAAATTGTCCGGCTATCTTAGAAAAGAAACTCCAAAAAAATTGAAAAGATCCAAGAAGTTTCATAATTCCATGTGTGCTTAAAGGAGGAGTTCAAGAAAATGCATTAGTGGATTCTGGGGCTAGCATCGATGTCATGCCCTACACGATGTACCTGAAGCTTGGCTTGGATGACTTGAGACCAACATAGATGACTCTACAATTGCCAGATCGATCAACAAGGAAGCCTCGTGGAATTGCGGAAGATATGATTGTTCTGGTGGACAAATTTGTATTTCCAGTAGACTTTGTAATCATGGATATGGATGAAGATATGTAGACACCTTTGATTCTTGGTCGACCATTCCTTAGTACTTAATGGGTCCTTATTGATTTAAAAGGAGGAAAACTGGCTTTGAAAGTCGGAGAAGAAAAGGCAGTGTACACATTACCGGCTACCATGAAGCACTCTCTAGACCATGATAGCACACTTTACTTCACTGATGAAATTGATATTTTGATTTCTGATTGTGTGCAGGAGGTGCTATCTTTGAACCCTTTAGATGAATACTTGGAGAAGCAACGGAATGAAGACTAAGAAGAACCTCATCCTCCTCCTCAATCTCACCAATTGAAGCTTCCAAAGGAGAAGGTGACATGCACAAATACCAAAGAAAAAGGAAGAAGAAAAGAATCAATGTTGAAGAAAATTTGGAAAGAAGTCCATGGGAGGAAAAAGAAAAAACAACATTCATTCATTGTTATCATAGAATCTACCGAGAAAAAACAATACTTCAAAGATGACAGGGGTAACTTTCAACATTTCGAACACCCATGAGGTAAGTAACAAGGTACGTCAGACTCGTAACGTTAAACAAGCGCTTCTTAGGATGTAACCCAAGCATTTGGGGATTTACTTTTCATTTTCCATATTCTAGGGTTTAGTTTTATCATTCTTGAAGTCATTTTGTTTGTGTGTTATTTGTGTGAATAAGTCCATGCTCACTTGCCTTATGTGTTTCTTTCGTCGTCTTTCTTGTTGTTTAATTCGTTTTCTTGATGAGTAACTCATATTCTTGGTGTTATTTCATGCATTAGATCAAAGTATTAAGCTTTACATTCAACCTTAGAGGGTTTCTCTATCCCTTCTTGGCTTCATTTAATCATTTGGAGGTTGATTAATGATGTTAAAAACCCATTCTAAGCCATGCAACCTCAACCATGGGTGTATAGATGCCGTATGAAAATTCAGAGAGTTTACACTAGGGTATATGGCCTCTATACTACCATGATTGACCCAGCATACCCCAAAATAGAGAAAATGCACTACGTCATGTGGCCTCCATGTGGGCTTCATGGAGGCTGCATGGCTCGTTAAGCCCTTCATTAGTCTCTCTTCTTCTTGCCACCTTTTCTCTCTCCTATTCTCTTATTTTCAATGAATAATCCTCCTTTCTCTCTCATTTCTTGGCCAAATCTTCCCATGTCTTCTCCTAAATCTTCTCCTAACCTCATTGTGACTTTGATCTAGTGGTTTTCTCATGTTTTTGTCGGTAAGAGCTTTGATGTCCTAGTTTCTATCTTTTTCTTTTCTCTTCTTTTCTTGGAGCTTGTATGTGAAATTATTCAAGTATTTGGCTTGGTTTTTATGGTATCATTGTCATGGATGAAGTTTCCCATTAATTTATGTAAAACTTTTTAATTATTATGATTGTAGGGAGGCTCTTGCAAAATAAATAGTGCCCATAGGGGCTCTATGCAGCCCGCATGGTCACTATACATCATCTTAGCCATTTGTTCTTCATTTCTTGAAGCATGTTTTGAATTGTTTTGGATTCCTTTAATCTTGAATAGGCTTATCTATGCTGTATGAATGCCGAACATCAAGAGACTCGTCTCTAAATGTCTAAGGAGCACTATGCCAATCTCCGAAGAACCTCACTTTACGTATGCTCATCACAAGGCGAGGTATTAGATTTTGAAGACTAAACCTTCTGGCACAGTTCATCACATAGAATGGGATACTTTAGAAACTCTTCTGATAGATGAAAAAGTGAAGGAATTACTCTCACATAGTGGTTGGGAGATATTTGTTCTCAATTGATGACCCAACCTACTGCCAATTAACTTTGGAGATTTTGAGCACTTTCGGGACACACCAAGACCACCTGTAGCGGCCAGTGATAACTAGTTCTTCCCTTGAGCATGGACACTTGATTTATTTCTTTAGTTTGTTTTTGTTATTTACTTTTTTGCTTGTGTGTTTATGTAATGTACTGATTAGTTGGCAAGGGTCATGCAAACTAACCTTTTGCTGTATGTCATGCCTTACCAACCTTTTGTTTTGAACTTTGTTTCTTTTTATATAGTATGTTTGTTTGACTATTCCCTAGTGTTTTCTTTTGTGTGTAAATTTTCTTTTTGTGGAATGATGATGTCCTTTTTTTGCCTTGCAGGGCATTAAGGGAGTAAGGTGAGCCTCCCTACATTCAATAGAAGTCGGACCCAACTTTACAGCTCTCTATAGCTTGTGTTCTGGTCACACCATGCCTCTTGCACAAGATGAACCGGGGAAGTTCATTTTCACCTTCCTCTATTGTTTTTATTGCTTATTCTACGACATTTTCATGATTATTGTACATTGAGGACAATGTACAAAACTAGGTGTGGGGATGGGCGTATTTCATTTGTTAGGGTCATTGTTTATATGCTAGTGTTACCTATGATGGTCTAATCATTCTTGTGAGATTCTTCTAGCTTGGATTAATGACTGATGTGAGTTACATGCTTTTTGTGCTCTCTTGAATCCTGTTTCACCTCTAGCGTTTTCTTGTGCACTGAATCTTTTGTTGATGCCATGGGGAAAAGCCAACATGACTATTCTACTCTCTTGTGTGCTTAACACACTACTTTGAGTACTTGACCTTAGAATACTAAGTTCTATCCTTCAATGAACTCTTAAGAATTTCTAGGTCTTGTTGAGCTAGTCCTAGCATTATGGCATGTAGAGCAGCCCAAAAATATGATTTAGAGTTATTCACAAAAAAAAGAGAGAAAAGAAAAAAAGTAGTCTATGTCAGTATTCCTCTGCTAGTGAAGCATGAATGCGTCTATGTAGATCTGTAATCTAGTAGTTGGGTGACTCTCATGCCTAACCAGCATGTGCATCCTTTAGAAAGATTTTGTGCAGTCTACGTTAGTCGGACTAAAAAAAATAAAAAAAAATAAAAGCCCTTTTGATCTTTTTGACTGCGTACTTAGTTTTTTTTTAAAAAAAAGGGTTTAGTCTCAAGTGTAAGAATTAGAAGGATCTTAGTTGTTCATTGAAGTAGCACTTAGCATTTTAAGATTCGGTATTCATTGTGTGTGGAGTGATTCGCATGTGGAGTTGTACTAATTGAAGTCATTAGGCTAGACCAAATCAGGGCAAGTGAGTTAGAACATTCACACACAAGGCATAGACATATAAGATGTGAGGCATGATCTTTATTTCATGCTTCTTGTTTGTAACTCAACATCTTTGTATCATTATCCATTGCTTTTAGATTCTTGTATTTATTTGAGCTGGAGGTGATACATTTAGTTACTTATCATTCTCTTTATTTTTTATGATTTGTTTGATTGGGGACAAGCAAACACTTAGGTGTGGGGATATTTTATAAGTGTCTAAATATATGTATTTTCTTATATGTATTCTATACATTTATCATATATTTTGATGCCAATTTTATAATTAATTGTGTGTTATTTGCTTTGTAGGGCACAAAGAAGCCAAGGAGAACACATGAACACAATTAGGGCGAAAAAAAGAAGAAAACCAGGGCTGAAAAAAGAAGAACACAATTGTAGCAATTCCACTACAACAGCTATTGTAGCACTAATAAGTGTTCGTGTATAAGCTATACGAAGTATACTTTTCTTACATTGAGCATCGCTTTATTAAGATTTTATCGCTTAAATGTGTGTATTTGTGTTCTTTTGTGCATGTAGGGTTGTGGAGACGAATTAAAGAGAAAAGAACCAAGAATAGGTCATGAACGTGATTGTTGAGGGAGTTCTTGGACCGAGCAAGGCATAAGTTGTGTTCAAAGACACGTGAGTGTGTGCCAACCTCCAACTGAGTTGAAAGGAATATGTGAATTGGAGGGGCACAAAGGCAGTCACACTCACATGTTCCGGCTTGTGCAACATTATCAAGAGCTTCGTCAATGTGGTTCAATTAAAGATGCGACGTGATCTACCACATGATTGTGTGCCCAATTCAGTGGCTTCAATGAAGAAATGAATTCAGGAGCATTTCGGTGCAAGTATTGTAGCAGTTATAGTAACAAATAACTGTAGCAAGTTATTGTTCAAAAAGCGCCGAAAATCAGAAAAACAGAGAACCCACATGCCCGTGTGGAAATTCCACAGGGTCGTGTGGAAAATCCACAGGAGCTTGTGAAAACCCGATTTCAGCCCAATTTCAGTTTATAAATGCCCCGCTTTCAGATTTATTTGGGGGACCCCTTGGACTATCTTTTGCCTATCTTTTGGGGGCTCGCGGCTAGGGTTTGGAGAGGTTCTTAGATGCCTTTGGAGGCGATTTTACGGCGTTAGCATCGACATCCTTTGGAAGATAGCTATTGGGGGAGTTTTCGTCGTCTTCGATTCGGTGAGGTGTACCCTAGGCTTGACAAGGGATTCGTTGGAGAAGACGAGGCGGCTCCACAAGACCATCGATACGGACTACAAGGGGGTTTTCTTTATGGTTTTTATGCATATGTTCTCAAACTCTTTATTAATTTTGTGTTGCTCCATGGAGGGCTAAACCCCTAGTGGGTATTCGGACTTGTAAACCCTAGAATGACATTGTTTCTATGACTTTTATTATGCTTTCTTAATTGATGCTTTTAATTGAGTTTCAATCCTACATGATAATTGTATTGATTCTTCCTTAGCCGTGACACTAGAGTTGAGAATCATGTAGGTTATCCTCTGAATGTGTGACAACTTCTATAGGATTAGACTACTCGAGATTGGAAAGGGTTGAGAGGGTGAGTTAAGAGGTAGCGAAACGTCCCCTTTCCCCTTCGGTGTGATTTTTCCTACCTCCATGCTCCAAGAGTTCTTTGTGGTCAAAGTAGATTGAAGTACTAGGAGATGAACTCCTCTGGGGCTTAGTTGCGTGAGCAATAGAGTGAAGGGTTGTAGTGAATCCTAGTTCTGGAGCTTAACTGAGACTAGGGTTTTTTCGCCTGGACCAAAAGGTTAGAACTATACTTAGGGACAGGATCTATCACTTGGAATCCCAAGAACCCCAAGCAGTTTCACGTAGTGTGAGGCTATAGGAGATGGACTCCCCTAGGGCTTTCTTGAGCGATTAACAGAGTGAAGGGTTGTAGTGAATCCTAGTGTCGGGGTATAATATTGGATCTAGTCACCGTTGACCTTAGGTTTGGGACCGTGTGTATTTGGATTTCCACGACTCATTAAACATCAATAAGGGAGTATAATATTAGTCTTGCACCAGAATCATTAGTCCTAGGGGAATCATTGTCCGGGTACCCCATCTTCATATTGATTACCTCTCTTACCCTTATTACTCTTCTTACACTCTTCTACTTTCTTTTACATTTATACATATTGATTTCTCTCACCATCGATTTCCTTCATAGCTAAATAGTGATAACGCTTGTTTCTGAACACTATTCCCTATGGATACGACTACCCACTCACCAGGGTACTTTATTACTTCGATAACTCGTGCACTTTCGAGCCACACTCAAAAGGGCGTTGACAGGGGCCTGAAAGTGCACTGGTTGTTGAAGTAATAAAATTCCCTGGTGAGTGGGTAGTCGTATCCACAGAGAATAGGGATTTGAGATATAAGTATTCACTATTTAGCTAACGCGATGTGCGAAAGGAAATCAGTGAGTGAGTGCGAGAATAATTGGTAAAAGCAAGAATTAAAAGAGAAGTGTGGAAGATGAGAGAGTGCAGGTAAGAGTAGAAGAGTAGGACAAGCAATGAGAGAAGATGGGTATCCGGAGAAGCTACCCCTAGGACTTATGCTTCTAGTGCAAGACAATGCTATTATACTTTCCTATTGATGTTAATTGAGTCGAGGAGATCCTTAAACACACGGTCCCAAATCTAAGGTCAACCGTGACTAATCCCAACACTATGCCCCGGCATTAGGTTTCACTATGACCCTTAACTCTCGTTGACCTGCCAACTAAGCCCTATGGGAGTTCGTCTTCCTAAGCCTCACACTATGTGGAATTGCTTTAGGTTCTAGGGATTCCTAGTGATAAACCCGGTTCCTAAATGTAGTTCAAACCCTTTGGTCCAGGTGAGAGAACCCTAGTCTAGATTAAGCCCCAATACTAAGATTCACTACAACCCTTCACTCTGTTGCTCGCGCAATTAAGCCCAAGGGGAGTTTATCTCCTAGCACTTCACTATATCTTGACCGCTAATGAATCATGGAACACGAAGGTAGGGAAAATCACATCGGAGGGGAAAATGGACGTTCCGCTACCTCACGACTCACCCTCTCAACCCTCTTCAATCCTAAGTAGTCTAACCCTATAGGAGTTGTCACACCTCCAAAGGATTACCTAAATTGTTCTCAACCCTAGTGTCACGGCTAAGGGAAAACAATAACAAAATAAATCAAGATTGAAACTCACTTTTATTCATCAATAATGGAAAAGCATAATAATAATGTCAAAGAAACATAATTGTCCTAGGGTTTACAAATCCGAATACCCACAAGGGGTTTAGCTCCACATGGAGCTATACAAATCCATCAAAGTAATAATAAGAACACAAATTGAATGCATAGATGAAAACCCCCTTGTGTGCGATATGGCCGTGGTCTTGTGCCGCCATCAGACATTGATGTCGACGCCGATGACGAGCTTCAAACCTCCATGAAGTCCTCTCCAAACCCTCGCTGTTCCTCCCTAGGCCTATGTTTGGTTCAAGGAGGAGTTTGGAGGGGGAGGAGTAAGGGGGAGTTTGGAGGGGAGGAGGATGGAAGGTTTTGAAAAATTTTGTGTTTGGTTCAATAGAGGGGTGAGGAGGGGTGAGGATATTTTTTTTGTTTGGTTGTGAGGCGGAGTGAGGAAGGGTGTGGAGGAGTTTAATGTGTATTTGACTATTTTTCCCTTTAGCTAATAGATAAAGATATATCTTTTGAAATTATTTATCAAGAAATTTTAATTTATTTTATTATTTATTTTTATTTATTTTTAATTACTTGTTAAGATATTTTAATTTATTTTATTATTTATATATTTTTTGAAATTACGTATTCAGAAATTTTATTTTATTTTATTATTTATATTTATTTTTTAGTTATTTATTAAGTTAGTTATCCGATAATGAAAACAATTTAATTTATATAGGACATGTTCGGAATTCTTAAAATTGATAAGGGATAGTAATGTCATTTCTTTTTACTATTATTATTATTATTTTAAAAAAGAAAACTCACCCCTCCAAAAAACCCCAATTTGGAGGGGTGAGTTATAAGGGGTGAGGAGGGGTGTCTCACCCTTCCTCACTCCTCCACATACCCTCTCACCCCTCCAACCAAACAAGAATAATTTTTCAAAAACCTCCTCACCCCTTCAAAACCCTTGATCCAAACAAGGCCTAGAAGTTAGGGCAAAGAAGAGCCAAAAATATCCTCCAAATAGTCTCCAAAACGGGCTTTTATAATGTTGAATCGCGGCTGAAATTTGAACTTATCGGGATTTCACACGGCCATGTGGAATTTCCACACGCCCGTGTGAACTTTCTGGTTTTCCGAATTTTAGGCCGAAAATGAACAGTAGCTTGTTACAGTGTTTTGCAACAGTACTTGCTACAGTACTTGTCGAAACGCTCCGAATTCATCGTTCTTCATCGAGGCCGTTGAATTGGGCACACAATCAACGGTAGATCGTGCCGATTGCTTCAAATCTCCTAATTTGGTGAAGTTTTCCTTGTTAGCACGAGCTAGACTTATTGTGAATGTGACTGCCTTTCTGCCCCTCCATAGGAGGTTGGCACACACTCACAAGTCTATACTCATGCCGTGCTCCTTGCTTAGTCCGAGAATCTTCCCAACAATGGCGAACACGATCTAACTTCGTTCCTTTCCTTCACTTTATCTTCACAACCCTACAATGCACAAAAGTAAACAAATGCACAATTTTTTAGTGATAAAATCTGATTAATTTAATGCTCATTACAAGATAATAAAGCTTCGCATTACTATAACACGAACACTTATCAGGCAGTGTCAAAGTTTTTGGCACCGTTGCCGGGGAATAGGCGTTTTAGAAACATTTGTATTTCGCTATTTTAGCTATTTACCACTTATTCTACTCCATATCTTCTATTCTTTCATCATTCTCATTTGTTTTCTTTTATCTTGTCTTACTTTTTCTTGCAAGGAGCCTAAATGGTGATTGATCCAGTCATTGCGCTATATTTTCAAGTTGAAGCTCTCAGTAGAAAGGTTGGTAAAATTATTGCTTCACAACAAAAGAGCAATCCATGCTATAGCACTTATCATCCAAATGAAAGGAGCTACCTAAACTTCTTATGGAATAATGATGGACAACATTGGGAAGCACCTCAAGAGAAATTTCAAAAGGATGAGATAGTTGAAGAGGATGCACCTCAGTGGAAAAAGTACTAGCTAACTTTATTGAGGCATCCGATGCCTGTTGCCAAAATTTTGAAGCCGAACTAAAATGTCATAAAGTTTCCTATAAAACCTTGAGCATCAATTAGGATGGATACTTGACACAATTTCCAAGGAACATGAAGTATTCAAGCATGTAACGCAAGTTCCTTGTAGAGATGATATGATAGTAAACGATAATGAAGAAATGTGTCAGACCAAGTATGATGCTGTAGAAATTGAAGAGAAAGAAGAAGAACATCATATAGTCTTCATACAGCCTTCATACGACACGTATGGCTTGGGGGGTATAAAAGTAGTCTTTTAGGGTTGGAAAAGGAAATTCTTGGCCACCAATGAAGAGAAGAAAGCCTAGAAATGGCAACAATCTTTCAAGGCGAATTCAAGGGCAGTTGAGGCTTCAAAGCATCATCTTTCAAAGGGGAGATCCACCACCAAGAAAGAAATGAGTCTTAGGACCGGGAATGACCTTCTGCTAAGGGAAGCGTCATTTGGCGATCCTTAGGGTAGGAAAGTGTCATTCGGCCCGATCTACCTCATCTTCATCATCTTTTCATCTAGGGAGTGTCATTTATGAACTTTTCTTGTAATTTGATATATATTGTTGCTTGCATGTATTTGATGGCACACTAGATCCCCAAAGCCGCCGGATGCCGGTGAACCTTGGGGGGTTCATCATGTATTTTGGATGATTGCTACTTAATTATACTTCTTGTGTCTGATTTATGATTTAATTCATTGTGCCTTTATGCTAGAATCATATATGGAGATATCCGTAATTCTTTTATGATTTGTAGAAGTCAATGTGACCTACTCACGTGTATTAGATCTTGAATGAATTAAAACGGGTTGCTTGTGCTGACATGCCAAGAGGTTGGATGTTGGTAGCACTCCGATTTTTAAGAGTAGCCCTAGAAGGAGTTCACTCTTATTTTGGAATTTCCTTGTTCTTAATGCAATCATAGGAGTGTTGATTTGGAAGATATTCCGATCGACACTCGTATGGGATTAGGGTTCAACCGCTAAGAGATTACGGTTGATCTAATCTAGAAATCCCTTGATCCAAATCACCCTTGCATTTTTTGTTCTTCATCCTTGTATCATGATGGCCCCTTAAAGGGATCCACATCCATGGCCCCTTTGCACATCATTGTTCTCTTTGTAACCTCTTGCTTAAATCTATTGTGTTTCTTATTTATTTTCTTGTATCTAGTTAAGTAGATTCTCTCACGTAAGATGCTGGGATAGAAAGTAGGTGGCGAAGTAGTAATAGTAGATCCTTAACCCCGAAGAATACGATCCTCGTGTCTTTACATGAGGTATTACTTGGTGATCCCTTACACTTGCAGGGAAGCAACCAATTACTGTAGCATAAATGAACTCACTTCTTTTTCATTACTTGGTGATCCAGACAGAGTTTTCAACACACTAGTGGATCCAAGATCTTATACAACATGTTCATGACCAAAAATAAAAATACATGAAATAGGAAATGAACGAAGAAGAAATGTTAGCAAATGTCCAACAGATCGCTTCACTGCTGCACTACAACCTACTAGAGCATAGGAAGAAGAAAGAGGGGTAAGTAACCTAGGTCACTTAGTGAGCGGGTTAACACAAGTCTAAAAGAATATACCAAAATGATAAATATAAAATGATTAGAACATAGTAACATATATTCAAGTACGCATGTACAGTAATACCAAAGATAGCATAAAGAAAGTCTTTTCCTTAACTAGGGTTTTTAAATTCCCAAAATACCAAACATTGTTATTTTAAACAATGAAACAAGTTGAACATCCTCAAATCAGTTCACTTTTCAAATTAGTCACAAGAGATCATAATTCAAAGCTTAACTTGCATAAAACATAAACTTAGTAAAAGCGTAAAGTTTCCATTGCCAGCAAACTCATTATGGTCTAGAAATCCCTCCATATCTTTACCGTGGTCGCGGCTAGGTTCAAAGCCATCAAGGGTCCTACATCTTCTCATGAATTGTTCAAAAAAAGATTAGCCAGTCTACTCCCCCACCTCAATAGGTTGGTCGTGGAGACAACCTACTGCAGTAAGATACCATCATACAAGGCAAGCAATACAAGTATATCACAACATGGAGTCCATAGCCAGGACAATAATTAATAACCAATGTAACTGCCATTTCCACATAAAGGAAATGATGAAAGTATAAGCATAACCAAAACTTCACAAAGCAAATCAATTCACAACTCATAACCCAAATGTCATCCTGGAAACCTCCTTTGAACGACAATATTTTTCAAGTATGAAGCATCAATGAAGAAATTTAATTCAAGATAATCAACGCCTAATATGTGTGTGTGTGTGTGTGTGTGTGTGTGTGTCATTCTAGTGGAATTATGCATAACAAGCCCATTCACAACTTGGATGATTAAATTTCACAGGATGCTAGTCCTCCACCGGCTCCTTGCCTCGAGCTGAGACTTCACCGCCCTGCCAAAGCACAAACAAAAACATCAACAAGAATTAGACAAAATAAATCAAACAATGAAACCCTAGGTTTTTCTGACAAACAACCCTAAATCGATCCTAGGGATGGCTCAAAATTAGATCTTTAGGTTACTAATGGATTGCTAATGATTTGAGCTTCCCTATAAACAAAAGAAGACAAAGAAACAACTAAAGTTCACCAGTACTACAGTACTACTACTGTATCCCGATCCTAACAAATGATTTCTCCTAAAATGTATATCATTAAACATGAAAATTCCTATACAAACATAATCCATAATGAGCCATAAGAACACTACCTTCAATTTAAGCATATAATCACCCACACATCATGCAAAAACTATGATTTACAAAGAATTTAAAAATAATGAAATATTAACAAAATACTGAATGAAAACTTGGATCAAAGCTCTTAGGGTACTTACAAGCAAGGGAGGAAGAGGTTTCTAGCTTTAATTCGCTGGAATCGGGTCACCAAAAAAATTCTAAGAGAGAAGAACGGTTCGGCCAAATGAGAAGAAATAAAGAAGAAAGAAAGAACAAAGCAAGGTAATTCAATCTCGAGTTGCTACAATACCAGGTGTTACAGTACAAAAACTACAGTGCTAACTAAAAACTACAATAATATGCTAGTTATAGCTACAGTATTAGGGTGGTTAAAACAATATTATTGAAGGTTTTGCACGGATTATTATCCTATCGGGAATTGCATTTCACATGATGGATTACATGTATAAATATATTCATATACCTATATGTATGTATATATGTATATATATATTGTCGGATACAAATAGTTTACAAACTTGGCATTGTTTGAACACTTTTGAATTGATCTTACATGATTAATGAATGAATGCTCTATGAAACTTGAATTCCCTGTGTTATGTTGGAAAATGTGGTGAAACGAAATTTCTGAATATTATTGTGACACTTAATGTTGTTAAACTTCTATGATTATGATATGGGATTTAGCCATGTTCTGTGTTTCTGTTTTGTTGGTGATGGGGTTGTGACTTGCTTATTATAATTGGGGGTCCTCACGGTCCAGTCTTTAGAGGCTATGTGGTGGACTGGGGACATATGTCCCTTTTAGAGACATAGAGAATTTCCTGGATGGGTATTATTGCACTAAGATAGGGGTCACCACACGAGTTAAACTTTATGAGTGTGACTGCCTATATACCCCTCCAAATTATAGGACAATTTGAGCACATTGGAGGTTGGCACACACCCACAAGTTTAGAACCCGTGCCTTGATCCTTGCTTGGTCTAAGAAACTCCTCATCAAACACGAACATGACCTAATTTTGCTCCTTTTCCTCTTACTCTTCTCCATAACCCTACATGCACAAAAGAATACAAATATACACTAATTAATGATAAAACCTGAGAAAAGTAATGGTCAATGTAAGAAAAGAATACTTTTTATTACTTATACATAAGCACTTATCAAACCCCCGCACACTTAAGCTTTTGCTTGTCCTTAAACAAAAATAAACATGAAAGTATTTGGGAAGAACAATTGAAAGTACTCGGCCTTAGGTTCACCAAAAGTATGCAAAGAAACATTCTACAAGCAAGGGAAAAGTAAAACATTGCATCAAAGGAATCATTGCTTTAGGTAAAAACTTGAATAAAAAAGGACAACAACTCGATAATGTGTAAGTGTGTGTGAGCTCACTCAAGTCAACCCAAAAAGTACTCCTTAAAGCTCTTATTAAAAGGACTTATTTATACACAAGGAAGGAGGTAGTAGCTTCACACATCCGCTAAGGTAGCCTTTTCGTAGGTAGCCACCAAAGATGGCTTTCACACTTTCGAGGTGGTAGCTCTTTCTACCGGGGTAGTAGCTTTCACGCATCCCATGAGATAGCTCTTTATCTGATTAGGGCATAACTAGTATCCGACTTATGAAAGTAGCTACATACTTCATAGGTTGTAGCTTTTTCCACTCCCAAATGCACAAATACAACCTAAACAACTATTCACAAATTCACAAGTATTTTTAATATCTAAAAACAAAACTAAAAACTCAACTAAAACAATGATAAAGTAGTCCTTAAAACATTGAGCTCGAGTTTCCAAAATGTTTCAACAGTGAGTAGTGCAATAAGAAATAATTGAGCAAAAACTAGAGCATGATAAGATACAATGTTAAAAATTCTCCTAAACTTAAGAATACAACCGTTGAAACTAAGGTGAACCGCCACTTGCTACATGAGCATAAACAATTGAACGCGCAAGTATAAGGTGTGTGTTCATTGAGAGTTAAGTCTCAATAATGGAGCTATGTTCATTAAGAGTTAAGTCTTAATGGGTTGTGGAGCACACACGGTCCCATGAACGTGCCAATGACTATCACTCAATTTCCAAACATCCAAAACCATCGGCACGTATACACAATGGGGGTTTACTGAAGCTCAACAAAAGTAAAAATAAACTCGAGTATATAAAGATATAGAAATGAAATACAACTTGAGAAAATGAAAATACAAAAAAAAGCTCAGAAGGAGAGTCCTTTCTAAGTACTACAAGTCCAAAATAAAATGAAAAGTACAAATAAAAGAAAGTAAAAGAAACTAAAACTAGAGGCCTGCAGCGTCGGTGTCCTACTCGGTGATCTATGGTGCTGGTGCTGGTGCTGGTGGATCTGATGGTGATGGTGATGTTGAGGGCGCTCGGGGTCGCACCATGAAGGGTAAAGTCATGGCCCGCTCGAGTAGCTAATGTAAACTGTTAAACTGGTCCATGAACTCGGCGTGGTGTGCAGTCTATGTAGCTCTAATCTCAGCTACCTCTGTCTGAAGGACCCCCACAATGCTCTCAAGGTGCTCTAACCTATCCTGGCCTCGAGATAGAGAGAAAATGTGCACTAGAGGTTGCTCCTACGCTGTGGGTGGTGCCTGTGTCTCAGTCTGCTCTAGAGGTAGCTGCAATGCCGGCTGCGAAACCCCAACCTCCTCGTCCTTCTCCTCGGCTCTCTTGAGTGAGGGTATGATCATAGCATAAATACTAGGCCTGTATCTGAGCACCATGCCCATCAATCTCATCGTCTTAATGCCGATGGGAGATGGTATGATCGTCTTCTCAGTCCCCCTGATCGTGTACAGTAGATCCACCCCCATGATAAGTCTCGTGATGTATGGGCCTGAGAAGATGACTCTGACCCTGGGTACTGGCCCTGATGGCATAGATACTCAGCTAGGATGTGCCCCAGGTGGAGTGGCTCACTCTCCACTATCGAATACAAATAAAGCAGCTCTTGGTGGCTCAAGACTCCTGTGTTATCATCACAGCCGTTCACTGATCTGCTCAGGATGGTGTGTATGTATCTGTAAGTCGAGCGAGAGAGCCATATCGCCTTGGAAACCTCCGGCTCATAATGGTCCTGTCCGCATAACACCCTATAAGCTCTTTGAGGAGTTAAGCTACCTGAGTAATCTGTTGGTAACTGCTCGTACTCCTCAGTATTGGTGTAGGCCTCATCATATAATATCAGTCATACTGAGAACTATGTCACGCTCATACTATGGCTTTGCCCGAATGCACGAAACTGGATAGTGTCGATATCCGTGAAGCTACTGTATCCTCTGTCAAACTCAAACGAGGCGAGCACCTCAAGTGTAAGCATACGGATAACTGGCTCCTTGATCATCAGTAACCGGTCCCAACTACCGACTAAAAGTAGCTTGTCAATCTCGTCAGCCATATCATCAAAAAGCTGAATCTCTCTTACTGCACTCAAATCAGCAAAACGTGACTATCCAAATCTGAGCTTCGACAACCACTGAAATCTAACCTGATGCTCCGATATAGTGAACTCTAACTGCTTAGACAACGGTGAACGAGGGCCCTGTAGAAATTAATCAAATCATACTTAAACCTCATTCTGCAGGAATCCACACGGCCCTGTAGAAATTCCACACGCCCGTGTGGATCTTCGGGACGCGACAGAGACATGGCCGTGGCTTTTATCAAACTAAAAATACATGAAAACTACTCCTGGAATCCTTTTAAAAACATTCACCAACTATTTAATCATTCAAACCATGTGAATTTGAACACAATAACCAAAAGAAATCAAGATTGACAAAGAGAAAGGAAAGAGGTAACTTACCGACGAAATGAGACTCAAAACCTTGAAGTAATGCCAAAAAACAACCCTAAAAACTCTACAATCAACTGAGCGAAGGTTAGGAGAGTGAAAGGGAGTGTTCTTGAACGTTTGGAAACTTCAAAACAAAGAGACACAGATGGATTTTTAAAGAAAAGTCGCGGCTTTTGGAGTTCTGTGCATCCACACAGCCATGTGCCTCTACTGAGCAAGTTCACAAGGGCAGTCACACACCTTGTGTTCTCTCGATTTTCCTCTGAACAGTCCCTCACGGGCGTGTGAAAATTTCACTTGGCGGTGTGCCTTTAAAGGGGAGCCACACAGGGGAAGTCACACGCCTCTGTGTGCTCTCGAGATAGCACTAAGACCTCTGAACAAATCCACATGGTCATGCGCCCAACCTGGCTAATGCACAAGGCCGGCCATAGGGGCACCCACACGCCCCTGTAGCCTCTCTGGAATCCCTGAAATTCTCCTAAGTGTTCCACATGGCTGTATGCTTTGCATAAGGTTATTCACAGGGGCAGTCACACACCCCTGTGTCTCCTCTAGGTGGAGAACTTGGGCTCTACAAAGATCCACACGGCCGTGTGCCCTTCACAAGGTCATTCACAGGGGTATTCACACACCCTTTTGTCTTCTCTGGATAAGCATTGAATGGTGACACACACCCGTGTGAAAATTCCACACGGCAGTGTGTCTTCTATGGATGACTTAGAAAAATTGCAAGCTTTGTAGAAAGTTACAGAAACTCAAATACAACATTCAGAGCCCGCATATACGATAAAAATGCGATCAGAGATCCATGAAAACACACTCAAACAACCCAAAACTTCGTCAATCACAATTAGGCACATGAAAGACATCAAAGATCTATGAGGAAATCACAGCACACATGTATGAGAACCAAGATACCAAACTAAGACTTTGATTCAACCTAAAACTAAACTAAGTCCTAGAAAATAGTAAAAGCTTGGGTTGCCTCCGAAGAAGCGCTTGTTTAACGTCACTTAGCTTAACATACCTGAACTTACCTCACGAGGGCACATGAATGAAGGTTTCCCTCTTCTCTACAACTTGAAAACATATTTGACATAATTTTTGTAGTTTAGAGTGGGAGTTATCAAGTTTGTTACCACACAAGGGCGAAACACCCATACTCCATAAATGTTCATCCCCGTTTGCATTAGGGCTCTTCTTGTGGCGTCTCCTCACTCTCCTTATCTTCTGGATCATCCTCTTCATGACTAATTGCCGATATGTCTTCATTCTCCACTAGACCAATTGCCGATATGTCTTTATTCTCCACTCTTTGGTCTAGCCATCCTTCATACAGGTCTGGGCACATCATTTCTTACACATATTCATTAATAAGCTCATCAGTAGTGTCAAGATAATATAGAGTATCATCAAAATCAAGAGAATGTCTCATGGCTTCGGCGAGGTGATAGGAAAGCTTTTCATCGCAGACTCTCAAGGTTAGTTCCCCGCCATCCATGTTAATGAGTGCCTTGGAAGTGCGCAAGAATGGCCTCCCAAGTATCAATGAGACGTTGACATTCTCATCAACATCCAATACTACAAATTCTACAAGAAAGATGTATTTGTCATCCACTAATTGAAGTGTCATCCGAGTGGGTCTAGGCTCTCCTAAGCCTAGCTACTGAAAGAATGTGTAAGGCATGACATTGATGCTAGCTCCTGAATCTGCCAATGCCTTTTCCTCACCCAAGTTTCCAATGTTACAAGGAATGATGAAGCTTTCAGGGTCTTTTCTCTTGCTTGGCATCCTCTTTTGATGATAGTATCACCGATGCATTCTCCTCCAATTTTCTCTTGTTGGTCAAGAGGTCCTTCAAGAACTTCGCGTACTTAGGCATTTGGGATAACCCCTCCACTAATGGGAGGTTGATGTCCAACTGTTTGAACAACCACAAGAACTTCTTGTATTGCTCATCGTTTTGGTCATTCTTCAACCGTGAAGGATAGGGAATTCTTGGCTTATAAGATGGGGGTGCCACTTCCTTCTCCTTAGGTGCTTCCTTTACCTCCACATCCTTGGATGCTTCACTTCTTTGCTTCTTAAGGGGGAGTCTACTCTCAAACTCCTGGTTACTCCTCAAAGTAATTACCTTCACATGCTCTCTTGGGTTTGTCTCCGTGTTGCTTGGCAAATTCCCTTGAGGTTTCTTGGATAGAGACTTTGCAATTTGACCTACTTGGTTCTCCAAGTTGTGTAGCGATGCTGTGTGGTTGCAAATTGTGGCTTCAATCGATTGTAACCTTGCATCCGATGATTGGACAAACCTTGTAAGTGCCTTCTCTAAATCGGTCATCTTATTCTCCAAACCCAACTCTTAGTTCTCCAAATTTGATGCTTGTTGTTGTTGGAAGCCCGGTGGTGCATTACTCTTTTGTTGTTACCCTTGGTTTCTCCATGATAAGTTAGGGTGATTCCTCCACTCCGGATTGTAGGTGCCACTATAAGGATTTCCTTGACCTTTGATTGCATTACCTATAAAATCCACTTTTTTAACTAAAGAAGTACCACCAATGGCAATGGGGTAATTACTAGAAGCATGTCCTCCCCCACATCCATTACAACTTGTAATGGCCGGCACTCTAGATGAAGTTAGAGTGTCCAACTTCTTGCTCAATGACTCAACTTGGGCGACCAATGATGTTACCGCATCAATCTCATGAAGTCCGGCCATCTTTTTCTTATCTCTTGAGTTCCATTGATAGTTATTCCAAGCCATCTCTTCAATGAGGTGTCGGGCTTCACCGGGGGTCTTGCTTACCAAGGCACTTCCTACTGCCACATCTAACAATTTCTTCGCACTTGGATTCAACCCATTGTAGAAAGTGCGGACAATTATCCACTCGGGGAATCCATGTTGTGGGCATCTCCGCAAGAGATCCTTGAACCTGTCCCATGTCTCAAATAGAGACTCCAATTCCATCTGAACCAAGGAAGATATCTCATTCCTGAGCATCACTGATTTTCTGGGAGGCAAATATCGAGCAAGGAAAGCTTTTGCCATCTCCTCCCAAGTAGTAATCGAAGCTTTAGGAAATGATTGTAACCATTGTTTTGCTTTCCCCTTCAAGAAAAATGGGAAGGCTATCAATTTGATGGCATCATTCATGACTCCATTAATCTTGAGCATACCACACACTTCAAGGAAGTTCTCAATATGATTGTTTGGGTCCTTGTCGGCCAAAATAGTAAATAATGCTGATTGCTGTAACATCTGGATGAAGCCTGGCTTGAGCTCAAAGTTTTGAGCTGTAAACGGTGGCTGCACAATATTGGACTGCGTGCCAAGAACTACAGGTCTAGCATAATCTGATAGTGTCTTCTCCTGCTCATGCTGTTCTGCCATGGTGTCAGACCCTTTAGTATCTATTTTAGCTTGATTGGAATATTCGTACATAGGTTTTTTCCCTTTTGTGTGTGTTCTCCTACCAATCTCTGGGTCTCCTTCAATTAGAATCGAAGGATTGCCACGGGTCATAACCTGAAGTTGAAACCAAAGAAACTAAAACAAATAAGAATGATGAAAGAAAAAGAAAGTGTTAAATAGAATGAGTGATGACTAGCTAAAATAGCAAAATGAAAATGTCTCAAACACGCCTACTCCCAAGCAACGGTGCCAAAAATTTTGATAACACCCCTTGCAAGAGTGCTCTGCAAGTGCACGGGCTGTCGCAGTAATAATACCCCAGTGAGTGAGTAGTCGAATCCATAGGGAGTAGTGATTCAAGACAAGAGAAGTTGCTACTTAGCAAGTGTGAAAGTAATGATGGTGAGACAAAAAACAATGTAGGTGCAATTGAAAGAAATAAGTATAATGAAAGAGAATAGTACAAGCAAAGAGTAAGGAGGAAACAATCAGTGCAAAGATGGGGTACCCGGACAATACTCTCCCTAGGACTATTGCTTCTAGTGCAAGACTAGTATTATACCTTCTAGTTGATGTCTAATGAGTCGTGGAAATCGTAAAGCACACGGTCCTAAACCTATGGTCAACCGTGACTAGTTCCGACATTATGCCCCGGCGGAGAGGATGCTCTCGGCACCTCACACAACGTGGAACTACTTGGGGTGTTAGGGATTCCAAGTGATAAACCCTGTCCTTAAATATAGTTCTAACCCTTTGGTCCAGGCGAAAGAACCCTAGTCTCAGTTAAACCCCAGCACTAGGATTTACTACAACCTTTCATTCTGTTGCTCGTGCAACTAAGCCCAAGGGGAGTTCATCTCCTAGCACTTCACTCTACTTTGACCGGAAAGAACTCTTGAAACGTGGAGGTAGGGAAAATCACACCGAAGGGGAAAAGGGACGTTTTACTACCTCTCGACTCATCCTCTCGATCCTCTCCAATCTAGTGTAGTCTAATCCTATAGAAGTTGCCACACCTTCCAAGGATAACCTAGATAACTCTCAACCCTCTCCAATATCGTGTAGTCTAATACAATTAACACATTCCATGTTAATTGTATTGATTTTCCCTTAGCCGTGACACTAGGGTTGAGAATCATCTAGGTTATCCTTTGGAGGTGCGACAACTCCTGTAGGGTTAGACCACTCGAGATTGGAGAGGGTCGAGAGGGTGAGTCGTGAGGTAGCGAAACGTCCCTTTTCCCCTTCGGTGTGATTTTTCCTACCTTTGTGTTCCAAGAGTTCTTAGCGGTCAAAGTAGAGCGAAGTGCTAAGAGATGAACTTCCCTGGGGCATAGTTGCGTGAGCAACAGAGTGAAGGGGTGTAGTGAATCCTAGTGCTGGAGCTTAACTAAGACTAGGGTTCTTTCACCTGGACGAAAAGGGTTAGAGCTACACTTAGGAACAGGGTCTATCACTTGGAATCCCTAAATCGTAATCGAATTTCACATAGTGTGAGGCTTAGGAAGATGGACTCCCCTGGGACTTAGTTGACAGGTTAACAAGAGTTAAGGGTCATAGTGAAACGTAATGCCTGGGCATAATGTTGGGATTAGTCACGATTGACCTTAGGTTTGGGACCGTGTGCTTAAGGATGTCCACGACTCATTAATTATCAATAGGAGAGCATAATACTTCATCCTGCACTAGAACATTAGTCCTAGGGGTAGCTTGTCCGGATACCCTACTTTACTCATTGATTGTTTCTCTCTCTTACTTTCTGCTTGCACTCTCTTATCTTCCATATTTCTCTTTATTTTTTTGCATACAAACATTGATCTTGTTCTCACTTTCCATGCTTCACACTAGTTAAATAGCAATTTCTTGTGTCTTAAATCCCTACTCCCTGTCGATTCGACTACTCTCTCACCAGGGTACCATTATTACTGTGACAACCCGTGCACTTTCGAGATCTTGTCACTCTCCATGGAGCTATACAAAATCATCAGAGTATTTGTATCAATAAGCATAGCAAACATGAATAAAACCCCCTTGTAATGCGTGGCGATGGTCTTGTGAAGCCGCTCCGTCTTCTCCACAAAGTCCCTTGTCAAGCCTAGGGCACGCTGATAAACGCCTAATTGTACGTATTATTTATGTATGTTTGTGTATAAATCAAGTATTTTTATATGTTTGGATGCCCGTTTTTGGTCTAAATTGGTTTATTTCATGTTACAGGTACAAAAGATATCGTGGAGAGCTCAACAACGAGATTTTAGAAGAAATCGACAGGGAAAAGGCAATTTTTGAGCCACAGATACTGTAGCAATACGGTAGCAGCCCTGTAGCACGAGAACTTGGAGAAACGAATAAGTCTGGAAGTCCATGCGGGCACTCATACGGGAGCATAGATGGCCGTATACAGTCCTGTAGCATTATTACTATAGCACTCCACTGCAGCGACTTACGTGAAATTCTGGGAGCTACAGTGTCAGTATGGTGACCACATGCCAGGCCTCATGGCATCCTGAGAATAGGTTTTAAAGGGTGTTAGGGCATTTTTCTTGTAGTCTTTGGCCATCTCTTCTCCTCTACCACCATCTAGGGATCAATCCGGGCTGGAGAAGGCATTTTTGAGGAGCAAATTGAAGGGAGAAAGAGATCACAATCAAAGGAAAGCATCTAGGAGTTCGTTGGATACACGGATTCTCATCACCATCTTCTAGTCTTCATCTTTGGGGAGTTTGTTTAAGCTTTGCTTTGTATTTCTTATCTTCTACACTTGCTCCTTTGTTGATGTTTAACTAGACTCCCAAGGTCATCGGGCATCCGGTGAACCTTGGGATGAACTTGCTTGTATGAATACTTGATTTACATGTATGGTATTTGTGTGGTTTGTGGTTCAAGCTTGGTGCACTTTGATGTATTGGTATGCATGAGAACTCTTTGTATCGATTTCTAGGTTATACTAGGTTGCGTGACCATCACCTTAGTATTAGACACACCAAGTTTGGAAGGGATTCATGTATGAATACACCGTGACCATCGGGTATTTCATACCTCTCCAACCATTAGGGTTGAGCCTAGATATTGTGTTTGACCTTAATTAGGGATTTCCCTAGTCATAATGCAATCGTAGGAGGATTTGGGCGGAAGTGATTCCGTATTCCAATACTCGTATTGGATTAGGGGTTATCACCGTGACCATCGGGGTGACCTACTTTGGACATCTCTTGGCCTAACCACCTTTGCCTATATAATTCGAGTATCTTTTTAGCTTTAGTAGTCACGAGGGGATCCTCGCTCGGGGACCTCGAACTTTCATTGTTACTTGCTTTCTTAGTATGCTTATGTGGTGAGACTTAGTCCATGTGTTTATAGTTTTCTCTTTCGTTATTTTTCTTATCTTGTTTCAATACTATATTTGGTAGACTAGATAGTGTCATCTAGAGGGGAGTAATAGCAGCTCTTGGGACCCTAGGGAATAAGACCCCTCGTGCTTGCGCGAGGGGTATTACTTGGTGACCCGTGCGCTTGCGGTCATCACTACACGCCTCTCCGAATTGATGCGGATGATAACTCCCCTAATAGCTATCTTCCAAAGAATGTCGATGTCGATGTTGTAGATTCGCTCCAAAGCCCCACAAAACCCTCTCGAAAACATAGCCCCGAGCTTTCCCGAAGTTGGGCGAAAGATAGGTTAAAAGTCACCAAATAAATCTAAAGTCGCGGTATTTAAAGGGATAAAATCGGGCATCCACACGGCCATGTGGAATTTTCACACACTTGTGTGGATTTTCTGGAAATTGATTTCTGGCGCGCAGTGAACATTAAACTATTACAGTGATTTGCTACAGTAAACTGTTACAGTGCTCGCACCCAAGTTGTTCCTGACTTCATTTTCTTCATCGAGGCCGTTAAGTTGGGCACACAACCAACGGTAGATCATGTCGTTACTTCTTTTCTCCTTATTGACAAAGTTCTTTAATGTTACATGAGTTAAACTTTATGAGTGTGACTGCCTTTGTGTCCCTCCAAATTATAGAACAATTTTAGCACATTGGAGGTTAGTACACACCCACAAGTCTAGAACCAGTGCCTTGATTCTTGCTTGGTCCAAGAAACTCCTCAACAAACGCGGGACATGACCTAATTTTGCTCTTTTTCCTCTAACTCTTCTCTATAATCCTACATGCACAAAAGAACACAAATACACACTAATTAATGATAAAACTTGAGAAAAGTAATGCTCAATGTAAGAAAAGAATACTTTGTATTACTTATACACGAGCACTTATCAGTTGTCACATGCCAGTCCTGCAGGACGGGGCATTATAGAAATGATGGAGGCTAGGGCGATTGAGGTGTTGTCGGGTTTCCTGGAGAAGCGATGGAGGCATTTGTTTTTACGAAAACCGTAGAAAGTGGAAAAGTAATTTTAGAAAGGGTTATGGGTATTTTGGTCCAAAAAATAGGCTAACTTTCCATTTCCCATGGGAATCAAAGTTTCCCACCATTTAGTGAGGGAATCACTTTTCCTCATTTTATGGAATTACTCTCCTATGGCAATGCAATTTTTCAGCAAAAAAAATCTACCAAACATGGTAAAGTGATTCCCTTGTGTTACTTTCCAAATAAAGTTAGGTACTTTTTCATGCACCAAACGCAACCTTTATCTCCCACTATTCCCTCCAAAATTTAGCAACCATAACTGCAAGTGGTAAATTTTGGTCATAAATCGGTTGCAATTTATTAAACATTCACTACTTTAGCAACCATCTAATTCTATCGCCAATTTGTGACTGAAATAGTGATGACAATGTTGTCACAAAGTTGGCGCTTAATCTCCCTCTATTTTCCCCAAAATTTATAAATTACAATTGTGATTGAATTGCCACACTCACAAATTGGGGTCGCAAATCGGTTGTAATTTATTAAATATTAGCTACTTTAGTAACCAACTAATTTTGGTCACAAATTTGTGATTTAAATAGTGGCCGACATTGGGTCGTAGAAATGGCACATAATTCATGCCCGTTCCCACCAAAATTAGTGACAAATAGCATTAGTTTTTGTCGCCAACCAAAAATGCAACTAAATTGGCAACTGAGATGTGGTTGCAAAGTCAGCGCATATACAACAACCAAACTATGGTCGCTAAGTGGTTGCTTTTATGCTATGTATATACTTAATTATTTTAAATGTGAGAACCGTCACAAAACTGTTGATGTTAGCTACGACAATAGCCGTAATTTCTTGTAGTGGCACCAGGATATGGATACAAAAGTAGATTAACGACCACCAATAAAATTAATGGGAAATTAAAATTCCTTAATACCTATTAGTGACTTAAGAAAAAAATTAATCATTATTTTATGAAGATTAATTATGTAAATATAACAAAATCCATGCTGTGCAAAATTATTATATTAAACATAATTAATCACAACTTGCCACATGACAAAACTAATAAATTGTTAAAATTCTTTAATACTTGTTAGACTTAAGTAATAAAATTTATTTATTATTTTATCTTAATTAATTATGATATATATCAAAATCTTTCTAAGTCAAAATCATTATATTAATCATAATTAATCACAATTTATGTCATTTAAGCTAGATGAGATCAATCATATTCATATTGTGTGATTTTAAAAATAAAATCATTTATGTTGTGGTAACTCTATAATTAGCACAAATTCATACGTTCACATGACATATCAACCATATATATGAACAAATTCAATGCAAAATAATTAATTATAAAAATAATAATTAATCCACTTTATGTAAAAAAATTCATACAAACAAAACACTCAAAAATAAATATATAAATAAATTGGGTTAGCATGCAAAAGTACACAATTTGTTTAAGAAAATTTATTTATTACTCCCTGGAACTTTTTGTTTATTCCAACAAGTCATTTTGACAAAATATTATCCTGTGCAGTCCCTTCTTTTTACAGCAAGTTCAATTTCATCCTTTCTGTCACATTTGGAAGTTTGAATTCTTTTCAATAACACATAAATTTGAATATATTCCCCAAATAATAAGCGGACAAAAACCAAAGAGCAAAACTAAAAACTGAAGGTGATGTAAGAATAGTAAATCTGAAATACCAAACCACAGAATAAAAGTAAAAATTGAATGTGATGTAAGAATAGCAAAACCGAGGGTATCTAGCCATTAGACTTAAAAAGCATTTCTAGGAAATAGGAGGGACTTCCAAGGGATTTGGAAAAATCAAAGGTCTTTTTGGGCCAATGGTAAAATTGTTTGGACCTTTATTTTTGAGCAATACCTCTTGGTTTAAAGCAAAGCAATTTTGCACAAACAACCATTAATCTATTTTATTGAAAGGGCATTAAAAATAATGGATAATACAAAACAGAATAAAATAGAATAAATTATATAATAAAATAAAATAATAAACTCAATGTTAGGCTTTTTATCATAACTACACCCACGGCAAGACGCCGTCGATTGGAAGGACAACATTCAACCGGCTGAGAGTATGGTAGTAGTGCCCTCCTTCCAATGGCCTGTGCATGTTGTGTGTGTGATTGTGTGCACTATGCAACAATTCACCCTACTGCTGCTTGCCTAGCAGTGCATGTGCCACACGTGGCCAGCAACTGAGCTAGCAGTAGCTTGTGACTAGTCACAGTCTCAGGCACAGCAGGTTGTTTCGCATGTTCATGGCTTAACCATGGCCTTTGTAGTAGTGTGCTACCCACGTGTTGGCAAGTTGTTGCACACTCAAGATATGATTGGTTGAGTTTTGGCCAAATACCCAATTATTCAAACGCGAAATCAGACTAGGAACACTATAATGGTGACTGTAAGAGTTATGATCTCAACTACGACATCTAATATATCGTATTATTATTTGTGGAATCTAGACCACTTACCTCCTGTCATAGCAGGTTATAAAAGATGGCGAGAGACTTGAAATCTATGCTTCAAGAAACCAGGAACTCTTCCAATTTATCACATTCTCTCTCGTTGATCACACTAGGTATTTGTAAAGAATGTTAGATCGAGAACCCCTGGTGTTGTAGTATATATAATCCTTTCATCAAAGGATTGACATATCTTAAAAGTTAATGTAGA
This sequence comes from Dioscorea alata, assembly GCA_020875875.1. Lineage (NCBI taxonomy): Eukaryota > Viridiplantae > Streptophyta > Magnoliopsida > Dioscoreales > Dioscoreaceae > Dioscorea > Dioscorea alata. The sequence continues at coordinate 10,998,800 of CM037021.1, forward strand.
TAATTATCCAAACTGTCAATTAGAATTAACATAAGATTCGATGTGATAAAGTCATGGACCACTTTATTCAGTTGGAATTCAAATTGGTCTAATATCATTAAGAAGTTAATTCAAATAGAATTCAAACTAACATACAACAAGTAATAAAATATAAATTTAAAATGGTAATTAAAAATTGAGAGACAATTAAGTCTAGTCATTGAAAAATGTGTATTTAGCTCGGATTATCATCATTAGGTAATCCAAGATAAACACATGTTTTAGAAGTAATGTGATTAAAAATTTGTTGATAATATTACTGTTGGTGGGATCGTTTGGTTTAGGGTAATATTAGATTACCCCAAAATATAGACCTGGCAATTTTATATTATCTCGTTTGGTTACATAGAGTGGGAATATCATATTCTCAAAATGTGAAAACTTAGTCAATATCGTGGGGATTGTGGTTACTAACTGCTAATTACCAACTTTCTAAAAAATTGAGTGCATTTTTTGAAAGTGGTGATAGAATGTCTTTAATTACTTCTATAATGCTTTATTAGTTTGTTGTGAATCCAAAAATATTTTTTATATGAGAATATACTCACCCAAATGTTTGGATGAAGATAAAAATCATCTGAAATTATTATTTTTCCAAATATAAAGTTAAAGGAAAAAAAATTATATTTATTTAGAATAAGTAAGTTTGAGTTAATTAATATCAATAAAAATTAACTATATTAAAATCAAAAAAATATTTTTTAATGATAAGAAATATTTCTTGTAAAGTAAATTTTGTATTTACTTCAGAATATTATGAATTTTGAAATATTTTGCAATTTATTATATAAAGGTATTTTAGTAAAATGATAATTTATAGTGAAAATGCTAGGCTAACAAAACATGATAATGTTGCATTACAACCACATTACTATATTGTCAACCAAACAAAAATTACACATATTCCTGTCAAGATTACTTGGGAATCATATTCGTTGTAATCTCATTCTAGATGGTAATATAACATGACTTGGGATTTTTTTATTACCATCAGCATTACCAATGTTACAATTCTAAATACATTGAAATTTTCATATTTTTGAGTGATTTGTAGGAATATTTTAACATTATGGCAAATTTAATAACTCGTTATTGACATTATTTAAAAATCAATCATCTATCCCTAAATGCAAAGAACAATGGGAAATAATTTCATAAATGAAGGACTAAAAAAATAAAATAATAATAAAACAGAAAGATTAAATAGAAAGAAATTTTGTGAGATCTTCGAACATAGAACAAATATAATATTTTAGATTGCAATAGATAATTAAATTTATTCATTGTGTTAGACAAGTGTGGTTGCCTAGCACGGCATGCTTCTCAACCATATCGGGCCGACTAGGTCAATCTACTTCAAGGCTATTTTTGTCATGCTGGTTAGCCAATTTACTATTAAAAGTTTATTTTAAAAAGTAAAAACTAGAAAAACTTTCAAATCTACCCCTCCTCCCAAAATCTCAAAAAATCCAAACAAATTCAATAAATTCCAAAAGAATTCTAATTAATACATAACTAAAGTTTAGAAATTTCTTAAAAAAAAATTAAAATAATTGTGTATTCCACTGTTGTAAACTGAGCAAAACTTATTGAGATCAATATATCAAAAAAAATTAAATATATGTGTGTGATGGATTTATTTATTTAAAAATTATTCAATAAGTTTAAACTATCCCTTTCTTCACTTATGTACACATAGATTTATACAATTTCAAAATTTAAGATAAATATGTGTGATAAATCTTTCTTACATATCTTATTTAAAAACTATTTATTAAAATTAGTTTAAGATTTACTTATATATATATAAGTTACAAAACCTCAAGATTCAATATATATAAAATAGGTCACATACATAACCCTAACAAAATCCTAATAGCTGTCATTGGAGATAATGAGAATACCATCATCGTTACCAACATCATCATGAATTGTAATGTATGATCAAAGCTCTAGTGAGAAAACTTAGGAACAACATCTTAAGATACCACTCAAAAAATTAAATTCTGGGACAAAGATAATGATTCATCACATATTATTCAAAAGGATGAATCTATAGATGCAGAGAATAACGTTGGAGAAGTTGCTACCTTTACTTCCTATAGAGACCATTTGTTAGGAATTAAAGATAAGACATAAGACATTACATGATAATTTTCCATTGAAGATGCCTATATTACTATATCAAACGATGAATATGGTCCCAAAGCTTTAATTTCGAAAAAGAATTCATGCATTGATTGAGAAGTCATGGACAAATGTGATGATTGTCAAGCTCATGGGTTATTTGATTGGAAACAAAATGCTTTGCAATAGAATCTAAGAGATGTTGGATTCTCGAGGCAAATCTAAAGTCATAGTTATGGAAAATAACTTCCTCTTCAATAGTCTTGTGAGGAAGATGTGATGGAAACCTTAATTATTGGGTGGCCCTTAGATTACACTAGGCCATTATTTGTCTATTCAATATACTTCTATTGCTACTTTGTTAAAGGTGGTAGCATAGATTTAGTTTCCAGATATGATGGTCTAATATTATGATGACGGAGTTCTTTCTAGGATTGGTAATTATTGGGTACAAGTGGATCTACAAGTGAAAGATTGGTCTTGATGGCAAGGTAGATGCCTATTAGGATAGGCTTATGTTGAAAGGATATAGTTAAAAGGGGGGCATTGACTATGAAGAAATTTTTTTTTTCTCTACTAGCTATGATCAAATCCATCAGAATTTTGTTTGCGATAGCCACATACCTAGATTATGAGATTTGACAATAGAAAGATTTCATTATTGTATTATATATTGATGACATTTGGCTCATATGGAATGATATAGGCATGCTGACTTTGGTTAAAGAGATGAGTATGCCACCCTATGCCTCTACGGTTAACAATTTGATGTATGCTACGTTGTGTACTAGACTGGATATTGCATACACTGCCAACATCATGGGTTGGTTCAAGGCTAACCTAGGGATGGAGCAATGGATAGCTATGAATTGTATTTTGAAGTACTTGAGAAGAACTAAAGATATGCTTCTAATAAATGGAAATGGAGAGTTAAGAGTGGATAATTACACAAATTCGGAAGTTTGGTATGATTTTGACAATTGGAAATCCACTTCAAGGTTTATATTTGCTCTCAATGGTGGACCAGTGAGCTGGAAGAGTTTTAATCTAGGTACCACTATAGATTCCACCACAACGGATGAATATGTAGCTTCTTCTGAAGTTGCTAAGGAGGCTATTTGGATTAATAAGTTCTTAATAAAACTTCAGGTGAATCCAATTATAGAGCTCTCGTTACCACTTTATTGTGATAATAATTGAACTATAACACAAGGCAAGGAACCAAGGTCTTACAGCAAATCCAAAAATATGAAATGGTGGCACCATATCATTGGAGAGATCATTGGAAGAAGCAATGTAGTCATGTAGAAAATAGCCTCAGTGAATAACTTAGCTAACTCACTCACTATGCCACTTTCAAAGGTTGAGCTAGTAATAAACAAGATAGGAGGGAGTAGAGAAGAAAACCTGGGAAATTTCTTCAGAATATTCTTCAGAGTTCTTCTCCTAACTGTTTGTATTCAGAGTTGCTTGATGGCTTAAGCGGAAAGAAAGAGGCCAAGGAACTTAACTCTGAAATTTTCAAGTTATCTCTCATTCATATCCTCTATATTACAAGACACCTCCTTTTATAACCAAAGGAGTCTATGTCTATTTACAATCATTGCCCAAAAGCTTTAATAAAGTAAGGGCATAAGGACGGAAATATGAAAATTACATAAAGACATAAAGTACCTTTGTATAGTAAGGGTATATTAGTCAATATTTTTTTACTAAAAATACCCTTCCATTATTTGTATAGTGAGGGTTATTTTCAGGATTCTGGTGGAGCTTGGTAGATACTCTCAATCTGTTGAGGCCTGGTCAAACTCCATCTCGAATTGTAGGTCTGCAGGGTGAACTGGCGTTTCTGCAAACCCTTCAGCTTCTCTCCCTGGGATGCTTGTGACTATCCTGCATCTTGCTGCTATTCCATGTAAAACCCAAACTTTAGCTGTTAGGGTTTCCCCTAAGAGTTCCCAGTCATCTGATGGGCCTCCAAAATTGACACAATACTCATAATAATATGCTTCTTCAGTTATTTTTTTGAGTATTAAAAGGTCCATTTATGTAGTTTAGCCATTTTGGGGTTGTCCTACTTAGTAAAATATGGTGTTTTGCTGGTAGTATTTCTCTACCTCTGTATTTTGGTACTTCTGAAATAATGTGGATTTCGCAATGTCCTCCTTTTTTGTATTGGTGGATGAATCCATGTAGTTTTGGTCCAAAGAAGGATGGTACCTCATCTCCTTAATCAAGAGTTAGCAGTAATAGCATGGCATGGTAAAACAGTTCTCCTGCTAATTCTGGTAGAAGGAATAAGTCCCAGTTAATTTTGGGTAATAATAGAGACGGTGCATGCTTGTTCTGTACTGGTAAGCCATTGTATTGGACCACTTCTAGTCCACACACATTATCTTCGTTTAGGTCACATATGAGCTCTTGTGATGTTTGTAAATCTTCGTAAAAAGTCTTTTTTGTTTTTTCATTTATGAGTAGACTTACTTCTGGAGGAAGTCTGGTCAACCAATCCTGTCTGTATTTAGGTTTTAGTTGCATTAAGGTTTCCAGTTTCCCAAATGTTATGACCTTGGTTTCTGTCTTCTGTAAAAGAATTCTTTCTTCTTGTGGTTTTATAACCACTGATTTCACAGTAACTGTCGGATTTTTCATTGTTCCTTCATCCTTGTATCTAGTATAGGATTTTTCTGCTGCTTTGAGATTGTAGTAACCTCTCCATCCTTGCGGGGTATTTCTTTTTCCTACTGCCTTTTATATTGTTTATTACTGGTATCAGAGCTACTGTTCCGGCAACGGAATGGAGTTCTACAGTACTATTGATCTTCAGATGAACATCTAAGCTTATTTCCTTAAAGGTAAAACAAAAATAATAGGTTATTATCTTCTGAAAGCTTGTATTATGCATATTTTATTGCTTATTCAAGGTATTAAGGGATTTTTAATCATGTTTTCGTTAGTTAAGAACTGAAGGGGTAAGCTATGGTGAGATCCCTAGTTCTAAAACTCGTGTATAAAGAAGAAGATGCAATAGTAGCATTTAATCTTCTATGTTTTCATTGATTTCGACAGTTGCTTTTTTGGGGTAAGCTACGGTAAAATCCTTTAAACAGAAACTCGTGTTTTGCAGAAATCCAGTGAAAGACATTTATTTTCTTATAAGTTTGAGATTAAGTAATTATACAAAGGGAAACATCTCTAGATCTGAAAAAAGTAGACCCGAAAAGTATCCCTAACTTGCAAAAGAAGAGTACGCGGAGCGGAAATTTGAGCAAAAAGGGGCTAGTAAGTGCGTAAAGCGGTAATCTGGAAGGATCATAAGGAGACATGTTCCTGGTGAAAGATCTCAAAAATATAATTAAATGAACTCTTTCAAAAGAATTTTTGCATATTTATTATATTATAGCTTAGCAAGTATTTATTATTTGTTTACTTGTTTACATAATACTATAACCGATATAACAGATTTCTCTTATCGTGTTTTAAAAAACCTTCAATCCTACTTAAGGAAATTGAAGAGAGTTTTGGATGAAAGCTTATAGTCTCCGAGACGGCCCATTGAGTGGATCTACTATTGTGCTCCTAGACCGGGAAGGCATTAGCTGAAAATCCATAAATATGTCAAAACCCCTTGAATATCTGAATCTTGAAATAAAGTATGTACACCATAAGCTCTCTTTAGATAATACAAATTGTTTTTGTTTTGCTGATAAACAAGGCCATATGCATAGGTTTCATTCTGAAGATCATCAATTAAATTTATTGTGTGACTCAACCTATACTATCCTACATAACTTAAATTGTCTTACTAATACCTGTTCTTCTTTATTTCAAAAAATAGAAAAATCAATAGAAAAACAAAATAAAAAATTAGCCCAGCTAGAAGAAAAATTAGAATATCGGAAAAATCATAGACATCCAGAAAGGACTACACAAGAAATATTATCTGTAGTCAATAGCATAGACACAAAGATAGTATTACTATCAAAAGCATTAAAACAAATCACAAGGGAATGAGCAAAAATGATTCATCCCTAATACAAGCACTAGAAATCCTGAGCAAAACAGAATTTACACCAACGCAGAGCTTTTCTAAAGACTCTTCAAACCCAACTATAGTCAAACAGAACAATACCATAATTGAACTTCTCATCTCTTTGCATAGGAAGTTGGATTTATTGATAGAAACTATCAAACAGCCAAAACAACAAAATATTGAAGAAGCTATTAGCAAGCTAACTTCAAAAGTACAAAATCTCAAACTCAGTCCAAGTACGAGTACAGAAGAGAGACCTATAGTTAAAGCAACTCCTAGAGTATTTGCTGTCTGGACAGATCCAAGACAACAAGTTGAAGAATATAGAAAGAAGTATGGAAAACAGAATTCTTCCCAGTAAGAATATTATTAGGCCTTATAAAACAAAAATTTTTGGGAATAAGAGGCAAAAATCAGTCATTATTGAAAAAATCCTGAATCCTGAGCAACAGTTAGATTTAGCAAGGAATAAGCATGCACAGCTAATTCCTGCTGAAATATTATACAAACATGATTTCTGGGAAACAAAGCCCAAAGTATATCAACACTACAGTGAAGAAATAATATCCTGTTGTGATACAACAACACAGGTTAATTTGAGTTTTCTATCCAGAGACTCAAAACATGAATTATTATCACAAAATTATTCCATTATACATATCGGATTAATTTTAATAGGCATAAAAGGCCTACACAGAAAGGATTATGGATCTAAGGTGATGATAGCCTTAGCAGAAACTTCTGATAGTGTGCCACAGAAAGCTGTGATAGGAACAATGGAAGTTGATATGTCCAACACACATGAACTCTGTTATTTTGCACCTGACATGTAAACTACAATAAATGACTTCTGTAAGTACTTCACATTGATTATTAAATCAAAGGGATATGAAACAATGTCCCAAAGAGATAATTTACTAATTACAAAAGCCTTGGTAGGAAGAATTGGAAATAATTCTTCTTCAGCTTACAAGCTAAAATTAGAAAATGCTTTAGCTCACATTTCAACACAAGGAGTCAAAGCAATAGAAGGAAAGAAATATTCCTCAACAGAATATGATGAAACAGATTGGCAGATAACGATGAGAAGTGATAAATCTTCTAAAGCTCCAGTCAAAATGGATTATTGGGCTTCAACATCAGATCCTACAACTGCTACATTTAGGTTCACCTCATATGTCCAAAATCCAGACCAAGATACCGAACAAGAAGAAATAGGAACTTGTTTAGTTATCACAGATGAAGAATGGACATTAGAAGAATTAGAAGAACTTGAGGAAGAATTTGGAGGAGAATTATTAAAGCCCTTAAATTCTAGCTATATGATAGAACCAATATATGATCTTTATGATGATAATAACCCAATCATACCCCAAGTTCAACCACTTTATGATGAAGAACAAGTCATTAATAATCACAGTGTCTTTCAAAGATTACAAGAACAAAATAACCAAATCTTTGAATTTGAGTATCCATCCAGGATACAACAGAAAAATCAAATACTAATGGAAGCTGAATCATCTACAGCTAGCCAACAAACTTCAGTCCCAACAACAAAGGTTTCTGGAACACCTGTCTTTGGTCCTCCTGCTTTGCAACAAGTACCAATACATCCATTCCCTCTACAAACAATCAGAGGAAATACACAAACAAGACCATACAGGTATGATACAATACCAACACTTCCTTCTGCAAACGTACAAACTGGATCTATGTTAGTACTTCCTGAAATCTCTAAATGGGAAGAAACAATTAGACGATGGGAAAGTAATACTATTACCCATGTGGCAACAAAACAATTCATTGATAACATAGACAAAGTCATGTACATTGAAAACCTACTAGGAGAAACTGTCAAACTGTATTTTCAAAACTGGAGAACAGCATTTCCCCTAGAATTTCAAGCATTAGTTGATATTGCTGATGATACAGCAAACATTACGTCCCAAATTCGTCAAATTATCTTAGGATATGATGAATATAGAGGACAAACAGAAATGCAGAATCAAGCTCTATTAGAATTAGAACAGTTACAAATTAGTAACATGAAAGATATAGAGCCTTATTTCATCACTTTTCTAGCATTAGCCTCTAGAACAGGAGCAGCATTCCTAAGTCCTGAAATAAATGCCAAATACTTTAGGAAATTGCCTCCACCTTTCAACACTAAGATCCAAGAGATGTGGTCTACCAAACATCCCAACTGGTTGATCGGAGTATCTCCCAGAATTGAGTTTACATATAAAGTACTCCAAGACTTATGTAAAACAAATGAGCTGCATATACAAGCAAAAGACTTTTCATTTTGTAAGAATATAACAGCTCCGGGACAATATAGTAAAACATGGCAACCTAGAAGAATCCTTAGAAGATCTACCAGGTATAAAGGACAAAATTCCAAACCAAATCAAGTCAGAAAATTTAGAACTGACAAAACAACAGGAAAACCCACCAAGTGTAGGTGTTATATTTGTGGTGACCGAGGACATTTTGCAAATCAATGCAACAATAGGACCATAAATAGACAGAGAATGACCATATATGAAGAACTGGATTTAGATCCACAATGGGATATAGTTAGCCTAAATGATGGAGAAAATCCAAATGATTCTGACATATGTTCTTTTTCTGATAATGAAGAAGATCACAAGGAACGATTTGAATTTCCTACAGAAAAAATACTAATGATAATTCCTGAACAATTAGAATGGAATTTACAAAGAGCAGGAAAGAAACTCACAGAAAAACATCAACAATGCGAACATAAATGGGAATATTATCCAGAAGTTGATTATATCAACAACAATTGTTATTTTTGTAGGCTTAGACCTCCAAAAAGAGCAAGAGTTTTATGCTCTACATGTCAATTATTATTATGTAGATATTGCGCAGAAGTTAAACTGCAACTTAAAATTCCCTTAGGTCCTCAACCATCACCTCAGTCCAGAGTAGACCATAGGAAACTTATTTGGGAACAAGCTCAACATATTATTGAGTTAGAACAAGAAATGGAAACCATGAAGACACAAAAAATTGAAGAAACATCTGAAATATTTCAAGAAGAAACAATCCATATGACTTCAATCCCAGAACAAGATGAGTATAACTCACTAGCAGCCATACAAAACAATCTCCTAAACTTTATTGCTATATTAGAGATAGGAGAAAAATCATATTCATTAAAAGCAATTCTTGATACAGGGGCTTCCCGTTGCTGTATTAAGTACTTAGCTTTGCCATCTTCATGCTATGAACCATTATCTCAACCAGTTAACCTCCATGGCCTAAACAATATAGAACAGACAAAGCTTAGATTAAGAATGGGAAGTAGTATTGTATTAAACAAAGAAAAATATCCAATGCCTTTAACTTATGTTACATCAGTAATATCAGGAGAATTGCAATTGGTGATTGGCATGAATTTTATCCATTCCTTCAAAGGATGAATAAGAATAGAAGAAAATGTAGTAACCTTCTACAGGAAAAGTGATATAATTCAAACCTCTCCTATTATCAATAAATTTTTGGTAATAGAAAAAGAAGAAAGCATAGCAATGCTGATAGAAGAATACTTATTCTACAATGTAGGACAACTTATAGACTTTGAAGATAAAATAATTCCAATCCTACATAGACTAGAAGAACTTCAGGTTATAGGAAATAATCCTTTGTAACATTGGGAGAAAAATCAAATAAGATGCAAGTTAGGCATTATCAATCCTGACTTGATAGTTCAAGACAAACCAATAATTCCTTCTCCAGAAATGGCAGAAGAATACAGAAAACATATTGAAGAGCTTCTAGCCTTAAGGGTAATAAGACCTTCAACAAGCAGACATAGAACAGCTGCTTTCATAGTCAACAAACATTCTGAGCAAATCAGAGGGAGAAGCAGAATGGTCTACAACTACAAAAGACTAAATGACAATACATACAAAGAGCAATTTTCTTTACCAGGAATTGATTATCTTCTACTTAAAATAAAAGATAGAAATATCTACAGTAAATTTGACCTAAAATCAGGATTTCATCAAATAATGATGGAATCTCAAAGTATTGAATGGACAGCTTTTATATGTCCACAAGGTCACTTTGAATGGTTGGTTATGCCATTTGGTTTGAAAAATGCTCCTTCTATTTTTCAGTGGAAAATGGATAATATTTTCCAAAAATATTCCGATTTTATCTGTGTTTACATAGATGACATCCTTATATTTTCAAAAGATATTAAACAGCATGTTCAACATTTAATCCAATTCTTTACTATTTGTAAAGAAGAAGGATTAATTTTGTCCAAAACAAAGATGAAAATCGGGGTTACTTATATAGATTTTCTTGGCTTAGAAATAGGACAAGGAAAAGTCCAATTACAACCCCATATTCTTAAAAGTATTCTGGAATATCCTAGCAGAGAGCTAGAAAACCTCAAGGGTTTACAGAAATTTCTTGGCATCTTAAATTATGCAAGGAATTATATTCCTAATTTAAGTAAATATACAAGAGTATTCTATAATAAATGCTCTAATAAAGGTGAAAGAAAGTTTAATCCACAAGACTGGAAAATGGTTGAAAAAATTAAGGAGGTAATCCAAAAATTACCATCCTTAGTCTTACCACAACCAAACAGTTATATAATTATAGAAATAGATGGAAGTTTAGATGGATGGGGAGGCATATTGAAATGGCGGCCTTCTCAAAATGACTCACAGACAATGGAAAAAATCTCTAGATATTGTAGTGGAAACTATAAAACATCTATATCCACAATAGATGCTGAAATTATGGCTTGTATTTATACATTAGAAAAATTTAAAATATTCCTATATGATAAAAAAGAATTTACTCTTAGGACAGATTGTATAGCTATAGTAAATTTTTATAACAAAATAAATAATCAAAAATTAAATATTAACAGATGGGTGAATTTTTGTGATCAGATCACAAGGATTGGAGTACTTGTCACTATCGAACATATTAAAGGGAAAGACAACGTGGGAGCAGATAGACTATCTAGAATAATATCCACAAGTCCCTACAGATAAATGGCATCATCAAGTGGTAACTTGAAAGGTAAAGAATTACCACAGTATTATGAAAATAATAAAGGAAATTTTAGAATTCCTTATGGTCTTGACTTAGATGATCAACAGAAAACAATTACAAATGCATTATGGAGAGCTACAACCTCCACAGCTAAAATAAAGGCATTAAATGGCCTATCATATTATTTCTCCATAGAAATAAAAAGAGATTTGACACACCCCTTGCGTGTGTACCCCGCAAGTGCACGGGTTGTCGAAGTAATAAATTTTACCCTGGTGAGTGGGTAATCGAATCCACAGGGAATAGGGATTTAAGACACAAGATTTCACTATTTAGCTATGCGGTGTACGAAAAGTGAGATTAGAATCAATGAGTGAGTGTGAAGGCAAATATAAAGAAACAAGAATTAAAAATAGAAAGATGATAGGTGAGAGAGTGCAGATAGGAGTAAACAGAGAAGGACTAGCAATGAATATGAAATAGGGTATCCGGACAAGTTACCTCTAGGATCTATGCTTCTAGTGCAAGACTATGCTATTATACCTTCCTATTGATGCTAATTGAGTCGAGGAAATCCTTAGACTCACGGTCCCAAACCTAAGGTCAACCGTGACTAACCCCAACATTATGCCCTGGTATTAGGATTCACAACAACCCTTCACTCTATCGCTCGCACGATTAAGTCCCAGGGGAGTACATCTACCTAAACCTCACACTACGTGGGATTGCATTAAGTTCTAGGGATTCCTAGTGATTAAACCTGTTCCTATGTGTAGTTCTAACCCTTTGGTCCAGGAGGAAGAACCCTAGTCTAGATTAAGCCCCAGTGCATAGGATTCACTTCAACCCTTCACTCTGTTACTAGCGTAACTAAGCCCAGGGGAGTTTATCTACCTAGCACTTCACTCTATCTTCACCGCTAATAAATCAAGGAAACGGAGGTAGGGAGAAATCACAACGGAAGGGAAAGGGGTACATCGCTACCTCACAACTCTCCCTCTCAACCCTCTTGAATATTGAATAGTCTAATCCTATAGGAGTTGTCACACATCCAAAGGAAAACCTAGATTGCTCTCAACCCTAGTGTCACATCTAAGGGAAAACAATAGCAAAATAAAATCAAGATTGAAACTCAATTGTTATTCATCAATAATGGAAAAGCATAATAACAATGTCAAAGAAACATGATAACCCTAGAATTTACAAGTCTGAATACCCACAAGGGGTTTAGCTCCTCATGGAGCTATACATGTTCATCAATGTATGAAATAGAACACAAAGTAAAGACATAGATGAAAACCCCCTTGCGTATGGTGTGGCCGTGGTCTTGTGCAGCCGCCGGATGTCGGTGACGATGCCGATGACGTGCTCTAAACCTCCATGAAGTCCTCTCCAAAACCCTAGCCGTACTCCCAGAAGTTGGGGAGAAGAATAGGTTAAAAGATGTCTCAAAAAGTCTCCAAATCAGGTTTTTATAATGTGGAGCCGCGGCTTTAAATTTGCTGAAAACGGGATTTCACATGGCCGTGTGGAATTTCCACACGCCCGTGTGAAGTTTCTGGAATTCTGATTTTCGGCCGACTATGAACAGCAACTTGCTACAATGTTTTGCTGCAGTGATTGTGCCGAAACACTCCCGAATTCGTCGTTCTTCATCGAGGCCGTTGAATTGGGCACACAATCAACGGTAGGTCGTGCCGATTGCCTCGAATCGCCTAATTGGTGAAGTTCTCATTGTTGGCACGAGTTAGACTTATTGTGAATGTGACTGCCTTTGTGCCCCTCCAAAGGAGTTTGGCACACACTCACAAGTCTATGCTCACGCCTTGCTCCTTGCTTGGTCCGAAAATCTTCCCAACAATGCCAAACACGACCTAACTTCGTTCCTTTCCTTCATTTTATCTTCACAACCCTACAATGCACAAAAGTAAACAATTGCACACTTTTTAGTGATAAAATCTGATTAAATTAGAGCTCATTTCAAGATAATAACGCTTCGCATTACTATAACACGAGCACTTATCAAGATTACGAATACTTTGTTATATACGAAGGCAAAAAAGCAGGGATTTACCATACTTGGGGAGAGTTACAAAAGGTAGTAGGAAAAATAAATACCCCGCAAGGATGGAGAGGTTACTACAATCTCAAAGAAGCAGAAGAATCCTATACTAAATACAAGGATGAAGGAACAATGAAAAATCCGACAGTTACTGTGAAATCAGTGGTTATAAAACCACAAGAAGAAAGAATTCTTTTACAGAAGACAGAAACCAAGGTCATAACATTTGGGAAACTGGAAACCTTAATGCAGCTAAAACCTAAATACAGACAGGATTGGTTGACCAGACTTCCTCCAGAAGTAAGTCTACTCATAAATGAAAAAACAAAAAAGACTTTTTACGAGGATTTACAAAAATCACAAGAGCTCATATGTGACCTAAACGAAGATAATGTGTGTGGATTAGAAGTGGTCCAATACAATGGCTTACCAGTACAGAACAAGCATGCACCGTCTCTATTATTAGCGAAAATTAACTGGGACTTATTCCTTCTACCAGAATCACCAGGAGAACTATTTTACCATGGCATGCTATTACTGCTAACTCTTGATCAAGGAGATGAGGTACCATCCTTCTTTGGACCAAAACTACATGGATTCATCCACCAATACAAAAAAGGAGGACATTGCGAAATCCACATTATTTCAGAAGTACCAAAATACAGAGGTAGAGAAATACTACCAGTAAAACACCATATTTTACTAAGTAGGACAGCCCCAAAATGGCTAAACTACACAAATGGACCTTTTAATACTCAAAAAAATAACTGAAGAAGCATATTATTCTGAGTATTGTGTCAATTTTGGAGGCCCATCAGATGACTGGGAACTCTTAGGAGAAACCCTAACAGCTAAAGTTTGGGTTTTACATGGAATAGCAGCAAGATGCAGGACAGTCACAAGCATCCCAGGGAGAGAAGCTGAAGGGTTTGCAGATACGCCAGTTCACCCTGCAGACCTACAATTTGAGATGGAGTTTGACCAGGCCTCAACAGATTGAGAGTATCTACCAAGCTCCACCCGAATCCTTAAAATAACCCTCACTATACAAATAATGGAAGGGTATTTTTAGTAAAAAAATATTGACTAATATACCCTTACTATACAAGGGTACTTTATGTCTTTATGTAATTTTCATATTTCTGTCCTTATGCCCTTACTTTATTAAAGCTTTTGGGCAATGAATGTAAATAGACATAGACTCCTTTGGTTATAAAAGGAGGTGTCTTGTAATATAGAGGATATGAATGAGAGATAACTTGAAAATTCCAGAGTTAAGTTCCTTGGCCTCTTTCTTTCCGCTTAAGCCATCAAGCAACTCTGAATACAAACAGTTAGGAGAAGAACTCTGAAGAATATTCTGAAGAAATTTCCCAGGTTTTCTTTTCTACTCCCTCCTATCTTGTTTATTACTGCTATCACACCTTTAGAAGATGGGTGTAAGATACCATAGTGCTTGATATTGATTGCAAGTGGGAGATTGTTATCTATATGTTCTCAAATGCCAATGAGGATACTTATATTAGTTTATTTCATTTGTATTATACATTCTTATTATTAATATGAATTTATTTTGAAGTTCATATATATCTTGTGATGACATTTTAATTATTTTTGAACATTATAGTCATTGTGTGTTAAGTTAAATATTTTACTCTTTATGGGATAAGGAGAAGGGAACTAGAAGTATTTAGTACTTATACACTTAAATAGTTAACAAATGAAAAAAATCTTCAATTGGGTGTTAAAGATTCGTAAGAATTTGTATGTCATATACTTTAATAAAGAGTGCTAGTTGAATAGTATGGGATAGTGGAAGCATATGTTATAGGTACATCAATGAGATTGATATATACAAGCATGACTGGAAATAATCTAATCATATGGGTTTTACTCTTTTACTGTCAATAATTGGGATTGTTGATTATGATCATATAAGTAGACCTTAGATCTAAGGTATCATGATTACAACGTGCTTATGATATCTAGTTTCTTACTAGAGTATTTAGGCTTAATTTTCCTTATGGAAGGGCTAATCTTAAAGTGCGGCTATGGCGTACAAATAACAATTATGAATTATCACCAAGAAATAATTCATTCTCTTAAATGTAAAGGAGTTAGTATCTTATGTGATCATGGGTAGGTGAGATTAGAAAAATTTGGCCAAGGCAGTTAAACTAATCATGTGAGATATGAAGTGTAGTTTGGTAATCTTACTCTATTATGTTTATTTTCATATGATCAATTTTAGTGAATTACAATTTTTACGGCTCTCACTCGGCTGGGACACAAGAATAAAGGATTTGTATACATATGGTATCCATAATTGGAAATGTTTCTTAATAATCTACTCATTCATGTTTGATTAAAATATGACATGGGGCCATTGGGCTGAATAAATGTGACCTACATCCTTTGGTATCCTTTCATTGTCAATTGGGTTGAACCTAGAGAGACACGCTTAAAGGATTTAAGAATCAGTCTTGCTTTGAGTGTAGGGTCAAAATTTTCAATTTTCAATTTTACTTCATGGGATGAAGTGAAATTATCAATTGGTCTAGGGTTTTATCTTATGTTTAAATTTTGATTAAAGTTTGATAGAGCCAAATAATTAACCAAAATTACAAGTACTTCAAGTCAAAAATTGTTTTAATTGATTTAGAACTCAAATTTCTAGTAGGACTTCATAATAAAATAATCTTTATCATATTTTATGAAGTTTATATAAATATGATCCATCTCTAATGCTAGATAGATCAATTCTATTCTCTCTTGAGAAAATTCCCTTGATCTCTCTCTCTTCCTCTCTAACCATAGCCGATATTTATAGAAGAAGATGAGATCATTTTAGAATTCTAGCATGTGATCTAGAGGTGGGGACCTTTGTTTGATGCTAGAAGATCTAGGATGATCCTAGGAACAAATTTGGAATATTAGAGGAACAAATTTGGCACATTAGAGGTAATTTTCCAGAACTATATTTAATTAAAGAAAATAAAATAAGTTGTTCATCAAATCAATTAGTTGATATCGCAAAATTTTACCGCTTCTTCATGCATCTAATTGTTATATATATATATATATATATATATATATATATATATATATATATATAGATATATATAGATATAGTTGTAGTTGAATTTTATCTATCTAAACCTTTAAAAATTTCAAAGGTTTATGTTAGTTAACTTATGGCAAAGAATTGAGTGTGACGGCTTGTGATAAATTTGTTTTGTATGTGAGAGTAGATTATAAAGCTTTGTATAGCCTCTTAAGATTGATACAACAACTGCCATTGATAAGAGTGTGATTGAAAAGTGTGCTACTGTTTCTCAACTTGTCTCAATGATTGACAATTGCAAGAACGGTTTATTTGGGCCTTGGATGATTGCTCAATGCAACTTAAGGAATAAGAAAAATCAAGTTATAGGAATAATACCTCAAATTCCAAATGAACAATTCCTAATAATGTGGGATCCAAATTCTCTATCTAAATTAATTTTCACAACGTTATGAAAAAGGGTGATTTGCCGAATTAAACTAAGTTACCAAATGTAGATGCCATCATCACCAGCACATGATCTGAGATCTGTAAAGCCAAGCCAACAACTAAGAAATATGTCATAGATTAGGCTAAAGTTTCTACAACAAAAGCCGGGAGCCCCACTTAAGCCCAAAATGTATTCGCTACCCCATCCAAGTAGACTAGCTCCTTAGACAAAACCAAATAACATATAATGCAGTCCATGATCCTAATAGACATCATCACTAACTAGTCAGTTGACATAAGAGGCGTTGGGGCTAACAGTTTCAATAATTTCCACAACATATCTCTTCCTAACAATGGAAGCTTCATTGCTACTTGGGCAGAGATTGAATATCCTCTAGATAATGCTGAGAAGTGAAGCAGTGTTACTTGTTCTAAATATGATAGAAATCACCAACTTAAGCTAGTCCAATTACAGGTTGGAGAATCCTTAATGACAACTACTCTTGTTAATGCAGATAATGGAATGGAAGAAGAGTGTAGCTAGCGCTATTGATGCTAATGTTGTGGATTAGTAAGATATTGATCATCTCCAGTTATATGATCCTTTTCTTTTTTTATTTTATCTATGTCTTTTATGTTTTGGAACTCAACCACACATTTAAAAAAGTTTCTAAGTATTTATTTTTCAGGGATAAACCTGATATAGCTATTATTGCTAAGATAAGAATTAGTGGCTCAAAGGCAAATAATGTTATTAAGAAGCTGGATTTTTTAGAATTTCTTTAAAGAAGATGCTGATTGCTTTTTAGTAGTTTATGGATTCTTTGGTCAAATTCTCGTATTGAAGTCAGTATTATTAATTTAACCGGACAATGGAATCAATTTGAGCAAGATATATAGTAATGAATCAGGGCTTCTTACTATTGTTTATCCTTAACCTTATCCCATGATTCATAGGAGTCTCTCGGAGGACCTGATTAGTATTATCAAACATGTGAACAATCCATATGCAATCATGGTTAACTAAAATTTCTATATGATAATGGAAGAGAAGCATGGTGATGCTAAGGCTAACCTCTGAAAATTTGTTGAATTCAATGATTTGCTAAATAAATGTGGCTTCCATGATTTTAGGCTTATTGGTCTTAAGCTCACAAAATCTGGAGGGTTCTTACATAAACGGTTGGATAGAGCTATTTGTAGTAATCAGTAGAGATTGCCTTTATAGAAGCACAATTACACCATTTGCTAAAGCTAAACCAGATTATCGCCGTATTACTTTGCACATTCAGAGTATTAGTCCTCCTCTTATTGGCTTGAGGCTTTTTGATTCCAAGATTGCAAGTAAACTCATCCTTTCATAATTCTATGAGTGCTAGCTAGAATTCTCAAGCAGCTTATAGTGCAGTAGCTAGCTCTTTTAAGAGAATTTAAAAGGCTGGAATGAAGAGGTTTTTGGAAATGTTTTTGTTAAGAAAAGAAAGATTCTTAATCTTATTGTTGGGGTAGAAAAAACACCCTAGTTTAACCCCTATCAAAACCTTTTAGATCACAAAACAAGGCTTAAATTGGGATATGAGGAGGTTCATCTTCACGAGGAAATCTTGTTGTTTCAAAAATCAAGCTTGAAATGGATTCTATATGGAGACTGCAACACAATATTATTTTTACTCAAGTATTCTTACAAGACGGAAAATAAACAAGATTGAGGTCATGTTGGATAGTTTGGGAGATAGTTGTAGATTTCTATCAAAATTTATAGAATCTACTCACCATGAAGCTTTACCTAGGCATCACCAATTCCGTGTCTTGAGAAACTCAAATTATACTAGCCTTGTGAAAGATGTAAAGGATTTGGAAATTAACCAAAACGTTTTTGAAATTGGTGCTTATAAAGCCCTGCACGGAAATAGTTGGAGTCCTATTTTTTATCATTCATAGTAGAGTATTATTGGTTAATCTGTTGTTATGATGGCAAATTTTTTTGTTAATAAGTTAGTTATCAATTGAAATTAATGAAACTCTCCTAGTGTTAATTCCTTAAATCACTAGTCCATAAAGTTTCTTCAATCTACATCCTATTAGTCTATGTACCATTGTCTAAAAAATAATTACTATGCCAATAGCTCATAGATAATTGAAACCCATTATAAGCCAACTTGTTAATCCTACTTAAAATTGTTGATAACCAATTAATTGCTCAGGAAGTTGCTAATTATATGTAACTAAAGAAAGAGAACTGATAAGTGTTTGTTGCAACATGTTTTGAGTGAGCATTTTGCATTATAAGGGCATGACGTTTTTTTTTTTATCTGTTTATGGGCTCATCTATATCTTTATTGTCCATTTTTGTAGCTAGGATGATTAAAGAGTGTTGGTTGAAGAAATAAAGCTAAAAAGACAAGTTTAGAGGGGCACAAGGCCATGTGGATGATTATATACGGCCTTGTTGAACAAATCAAGCTGAACATGGGACATACACCTCCGTGTAGGCAACTGTACAAAACCGTGGGAAGGATGGGACTGAAATTAACTCAAAGGCTAGGGACTCGCACGGCTGTGGGAAGTCTATACATGACTATGTAAAGGACAGCCTGAAGGAGCTGCCAGAGGGACAGGGACATGCACAGCCATGTGGATCATTGTACATGGCCATCTGAAATTACATCAAAAAACCAGACTAGAGGTAGAGAGATACACAACCATGGAAGGTCTTTACATGGCACTGTACAATCATGGGACAGGAGTATATAAGGCAATTTTTTTAAGAAACTAAGATAGCTTTTTTGCTGATAGATGAAGGTAGCAGCTGACCTAATTTGGAGAAGATCATTTGACCAAGAAAGAGACATCCGATCGAGAATCATCATCAACATCAATCATCTCTCTTGTCTCTTCTGCCGTTGGTGATCATGGACAAGAGTCATTGTGGCCATTCAAGGGGAAACACATGTTCTCAGTTTTTCAGCCAAAGATTTAGAGGGAGTTTTCACTTGTTTTAGCATCTATTTCCTTTAGATTATTAAGATTAGATTATATTGTTCTATGAGGAGCTAAACCACCTTGTGAGTGCAAGAACTTGTGAACCCTAGGATGTTTTAGTGTTTGGTTTATTTACTTCTTCTTAATTCTTCATGTTTTGAGTTTGAATCTTGAGATTTCTTCATCTCATAATTTTATTTGGTGACAGCCTAATTATGTGTTTGATTTGAACTAGTGACAAGTCTAGAGACCCACTAGGGCAAGATCTGCCAAGATTGGAGAGTGTTGAAAGAGTGAGCCTAAGGTAGAGGATTGTCCACTTTCATCTTCAATTTGATCACGCCTACCTTCTTATTCCCATGTGTACATGGCAATCATATAAATCTCAGTGATGAGAAACATCACCGCAAGGGTTTATATAGGATTAGGGGTTAGATATCTTGAGAGAGTGTTTAATCTAATTTGGGGAATCTAGTCGATCAACCGAGGTCTCTAGAGCTTTAAGAATCCATAGGTGGCTCAATAACGAGAGAGATCACCACTAGAACCTCTTATTTAGATAGTCACCGATTTCAATGAGAATAGGATTGGTGTGTTTTAGGATTCCCTCATTTCATTTCAATTGAATTAGAGGGAGTAATTAAATTTAGTGAGTAAGGTCAAAGTCCTAGGCTAATCAATGTTCAAGTTCCCATTTTCTCATAATTGCATTCTCTCTTGATTGTTCATAAATTTAATAGTCTTTTTCATATTCTTTACAATTTGTATTTATTTGCTACTTCATACACCAGTGCATATGCGGTACATAGGCAAAGGGTGTATCAAGTTTTGACACCATTGCCGGGGAGTGAGATTTATCCAAGTTTGCACTTTGTTAATTTAGCCAAATTTTACAATTTTAGGATTAGTTTCATTTTCACCTCATTTCACTCTGGCTATTTTTAAATTATTACCACTCTTAAGTGTTGATTATATTATCATCTTCTGTATTGCAGAAACATGTTCGATAAGGCCAAATGAATTCAAGGAGCAGTATGTGACATGAAAGAAGTAGAAGAGAAGATATGGAAGTTTGTCCAATAGTTACCCATTCTACAGGGGCATGGAATATTGGGATTTAGATGGTTTATTGGATGAGTTCAATATGGCTACAATCGTTACTTACCCCAGTTCAGTAGTGTGTCCACAAGAATCCATTCACCAGACTGAATCCAGAGAAATCCATACCGAATACTATGAGAAATTTGAGGACGGAAAGTAAAATGAGAAGAGATAGATTTGTTAGAAGGTACGCCCTCTGAGAATGAAGTGAAAATTGAAGTTGATAAATCTGAGGAAATTGACACTTTACCAGAATGCAGATTAAGACCTTGATTGAGGAACCACCTAATTTAGAGCTAAACCCTCTACTAGAGCATATGGAGTACGCCTTCATCGCATCAAACCTTTCTTCTGAGTAAAATGGGAATCTATTTGATATGTTAAGAAGGCATAAGTTTGGCATCACACGGAAAATTGAGGACATTAAAAGAATTAACCCATCGTTCTGTACTCACAAAATCCTAATGGAGGATAACTACAAAACATTGATCTAGCCTTAGTGCTGACTCAATCCAAATATGAAGAATTTAGTGAAAGTTGAAGTAGTGAATCTCCTTGATGCCGGGATTATCTACCCTATATCAAATAGAGTGTGGGTAAGTCGACACAAGTAGTACCAAAGAAAGGAGGAATGATGGTTGTAAGGAATGAGTAGAATGAGTTAATTCCTACAAAGACTATCATATGATGGTACATATGCATTAACTACAAAAGATTAAATGATACAACACAGAAAGGCCATTTTTCTTTACCCTTCAACAACCAAATGTTGGAGTGCCTCCCGGGACATAAATTTTATTATTTTTTGATAAGTGCTCATATATAAGCTATACGAAGTATACTTTTCTTACATTGAGCATAATTTTATTCAGATTTTATCACTTATATGTATGTATTTGTGTTCTTTTCTGCATATAGGGTTGTGAAGGCGAATTCAGGAGAAAAGAAGCAAGAATAGGTCATGAACGCGATTGGTGAGGGAGTTCTTGGATCGGGCAAGGAACAACGCACAATTTGTGTTCAAAGACATGTGAGTGTGTGCCAGCCTCGATGAAGAAATGAAGTCGGGCGCATTTTGGCGAAAGCACTGTCACACTTTGCTATAGCAAAACACTGTAATGATTCACTACAGTAGTTACTATTTATAGCGCGACGAAAATCACAATTCCAGAGAATCCACACAGGCGTGTGGATACTCGATTTCAGCCCTTTAAATACCGTGATTTCAGATTTATTAAGATTCTTTCGCTCATCTTTGGAAGAGCTCGCTGCTAGGTTTTGGAGAGGTTCTTGGAAGTCTTTGGAAGTGGTCCTACGGCATCGACATTGATTCACCGAGGTGTGCGCTAGGTTTGACAAGGGAACCATTAGAGAAGACGAGGAGGCTCCGCAAGACAATCGATACGGACTACGAGGGGGTTTTCTTTATGGATTTTATGCATATGTTTTCAAGCTATTTGCTGATTTTGTACTGCTCCATGGAGAGCTAAACCCCTAGTTAGCACTTAGACTTGTAAACCTTAGGATGAATTTGTTTCATTGACTTTTATTATGCTTCCTTAATTGATGATTTTAATTGAGTTTCAATCTTGAATGTTAATTGCATGATATTTCCTTAGATGTGACACTAGGGTTGAGAATCCAACTAGATAATCCTTTGAAGGTGTGACAACTTTATTAGGGTTAGACTAAGCAAGATTGAAGAGGATTGAGAGGGTGAATCGAGAGCTAGCGGAACATTTCCTTTCTCTTCCGAAGTGATTTATCCTACCTCCATGTTCTAAGAGTTCTTTGCGGTCATAATAGAGTGAAGTACTAAGAGATGAGCTCCACTGGGGCTTAGTTGCGCTAGCAACAGAGTGAAGTGTTGTAGTGAATCTTAGTGATGGGGCTTAATTGTGATTAGGGTTCTTTCGCCTAGACCAAAGGGTTAGAACTATATTAGGGAATAGGGTTTATCACTTGGAGTCCTTAGAACCCCATGCAGTCCCACACAGTGTGAGGCGTCGAGAGTATCACTTTCCGCCGGGCATAGTGTAGAGAGCTAGTTACGGTTGACCTTAGGTTTGGACAGTGTGTTTTTGGATTTCCAGTACTCATTAAAACATCAATTAGGAGGTATAATATTAGTCTTGCACTTGAAACAATAATCCTAGGGTGAGCATTGTTCGGGTGCCAGTATTCATATCGATTACCTCTCTTTACTCTCATTTCTCTTCTTGCGTTCTTTTATTTTCTTTTGCATTCTTATACTGATTTCTCTCATCATCAATTTTCTTCATAGCTAAGTAGTGATAATTCTTGTTTCTAAACACCATTCCCTGTGGATACGACTACCCATTCACCGGGGTAAAATTTTATTACTGCGATGACCCGTGCACTTGCAGAACACTCATGCAAGGGGTGTGTCATTTTCTGGATGGCATGTTGGGGTATTTTCATATTCCAATAGCCCTAGAAGATCAGGAGAAAATGACCTTTACATGTTCTTATGCTACCTTTGCATATTGAAGGATACTCTTTGGGTTATGCAATGCTGCTGTGATATTTTAGCGATGCATATCATCTATTTTTGATGATTTGCTAGAGGAAGTTATGGAAGTGTTCATGGATGATTTCTCGATGTTCGGTGACTCCTTCGACTTATGTTTGAGGAACTTAGAATGGGTATTTATGCAATATGAAGAAACAAACATCGTGCTAAATTGAGATAAATGACATTTTATGGTACAAGAAGGAATTGTCTTTGGACATAAGATTTCTTGATGAGTGCTCGTGTTGTAATGATGCGAATCATTATTATCTTGCAATAAGCATTAATTTGATTAGATTTTATCACTAAATAGTGTGCATTTGTTTACTTTTGCGCATTGTAGGTTTATGGAGCTAATTTGGAGAATAGGAACGAAATTAGATCGTGTTCGCCGTTGTTGGGGAGTTTTCGGACCAAACAAGGACAAGGCACAAGCCCGGACTTGTGAGTGTGTGCCAACCTCCTTTTGGAGGGGCACAAAGGCAGTCACATTCACAACAAGTCCGACTTGTGTAGCTTAGGAGAACTCTACCAAAGAGAAGACTTGAAGCAATCGACACGATCTACCATTGATTGTGTGCCCAATTCAATGGCCTCGATGAGGAAAACCGTATTCGGAAGCATTTCGCAAGTTACTGTAGCAGCATTGCAGCTTGTTACTGTAGCAATTCATTGTAGCAAGTTACTGTGCATTTTCTGCCGATGATCGGGAGTCCAGAGAGTTCACACGGGCGTGTGGAATTAACACACGGCCGTGTGAAATATTTTCCAGCAAGCCAGAGACTTCACACGGGCGTGTGGAAATTCCACACGGCCGTGTGAAGTAATTTTTCAGGAAAGACAGAAGCTTCACACGGGCGTGTGGAAATTCCACACGGCTGTGTGAAGCCCCGATAAGTTCAAAATTAAAGCCGCACTCAGCCTATTTAAAGCCCGATTTGGAGACTTTTTGGGCATCTTTTGACCTATCTTTCTTCTCAACTTCTGGAGGGTGCGACTAGGGTTTCGGAAAGGATTTTGTGGAGGATTGGAGCGCGCCATCGGCATCGTCACTGACGTTCGACGGCCGCACAAGACCACGGCCACACCATACGTGAGGGGGTTTTCATTGATGTCTTTAGTTTGTGCTTTCTTTCATAAATTGATGAACATGTATAGCTCCATGAGGAGCTAAAACCCTCGTAGGTATTCGGACTTGTAAAACTCTAGGATAATTATGTTTCTATGACAATGTTATTATGCTTTTCCCAATTTTGATGAATAAATTCGAGTTTTGATTTTAATTATCTTTTGCTATTGTTTTCTCTTAGCCGTGACACTAAGGATTGAGAACAATCTAGGTTATCCTTTGGAGGTGTGACAACTCCTATTGGATTAGACTACTTAAAATTGAAGAGGGTTGAGAGGGAGAGTTGTGAGGTAGCACCGTACCCCTTTCCCTTCCGATGTGATTTCTCCCTACCTCCGATTCCTTGATTTATTAGCGGTCGAGATAGAGTGAAGTGCTAGGTAGATAAACTCCCCTGGGGCTTAGTTACGTGAGTAACAGAGTGAAGGGTTGAAGTGAATCCTACGCACTGGGGTTTAATCTAGACTAGGGTTCTTCCACCTGGACGAAAGGGTTAAAACTACACATAGGAACAGGTTTTACCACTATAAGTCCCTAGAACTTAATGCAATCCCACGTAGTGTGAGGCTTACGTAGATATACTCCTCTAGGGCTTAGTTGACAGGTCAACGAGAGTCAAGAGTCGTAGTGAATCCTAATGCCGGGGCATAGTGTTGGGGTCAGTCACGGTTGACCTTAGGTTTAGGACCGTGTGTTTAAGGATATCCTCGACTCAATTAGACATCAATTAGAGGGTATAATACTAGTTTTGCACTAGAAGCATTAGTCTTAGGGGGAGCTTTGTCAGGGTACCCCATCTTTATATCGATTACCACTCCTACCCTCATTATTCTTCTTGCACTCTTTTATTTTCATTTACATTTATATATATATATATATATACTTCTTTCATAGCTAAATAGCGATAACACTTGTTTCTGAACACTATTCCCTGTGGATACGACTACCCACTCACCAGGATATTTTTATTACTTCGACAACCCGTGCACTTATGGGGTACACTTGCAGGATATATATATAAATGTAAAATAAAATAAAAGAGTGCAAGAAGAATAATGAGGGTAGGAGAGATAATCGATATAAAGATGGGGTACTCGGACAAAGCTCCCCCTAAGACTAATGCTTCTAGTGCAAGACTAGTATTATACCCTCTAATTGATGTCTAATTGAGTCGAGGATATCCTTAAACACACGATCCCAAACCTAAGGTCAACCGTGACTGACCCCAACACAATGCCCCGGCATTAGGATTCACTATGACTCTTGACTTTCGTTGACCTGTCAACTAAGCCCTAGAGGAGTATATCTACCTAAGCCTCACACTACGTGGGATTGCATTAAGTTCTAGGGACTCCTAGTGGTAAAACCTGTTCATATGTGTAGTTCTAACCCTTTGGTCCAGGTGGAAGAACCCTAGTCTAGATTAAGCCCCAGTGCGTAGGATTCACTTCGACCCTTCACTCTGTTACTCGCGTAACTAAGCCCCAGGGGAGTTTCTCTACCTAGCACTTCACTCTATCTCGATCGCTAATGAATCAAGGAAACAGAGGTAGGGAGAAACCACACCGGAGAGGAAAGGGGTACATCACTGTCACGGCTAAGAGAAAACAATAGCAAAAGATAATTAAAACAAAAATTCGAATTTATTCATCAAAATTGGGAAAAGCATAATAACATTGTCATAGAAACATAATTATCCTAGAGTTTTACAAGTCCGAATACCCACCAGGCGTTTAGCTCCTCATGGAGCTATACAAGTTCATCTATTTACGAAAGAAAGCACAAACTAAAGACATCAATGAAAACCCCCTCGCGTATGGTGTGGCCGTGGTCTTGTGCGGACGTCGAACGTCGGTGACGATGCCGATGGCGCGCTCCAATCCTCCACAAAATTCTCTGCGAAACCCTAGCCGCACCCTCCAGAAGTTGAGAAGAAAGATAGGTCAAAAGATGCCGAAAAAGTCTCCAAATCGGGTTTTAAATTGGCTGAGTGCGACTTTAATTTTGAACTTATCGGGGCTTCACACGCCCGTGTGGAATTTCCACACGCCCGTGTGAAGCTTTTGTCTTTCCTGAAAAATTACTTCACACGGCCGTGTGGAATTTCCACACGCCCTTGTGAAGTCTCTGGCTTGTGGGAAAATATTTCACACGGCCGTGTGTTAATTCCACACGCCCGTGTGAACTCTCTGGACTCCCGATCTTCGGTAGAAAATGCACAGTAACTTGCTACAATGAATTGCTACAGTACCAAGGTACAGTGTTGCTACAGTGCTTATCAAAATGCTTCCGAATACGTTGTTCCTCATCGAGGCCATTGAATTGGGCACACAACTAGTGGTAGATCGTGTCGATTGCTTCAAGTTTTCTCTTTGGTAGAGTTCTCCTAAGTTACACAAGTCGGACTTGTTGTGAATGTGATTGCCTTTGTGCCCCTCCAAAAGGAGGTTGGCACACACTCACAAGTCCGGGCTTGTGCCTTGTCCTTGTTTGGTACGAAAACTCCCCAACAACGGCGAACACGATCTAATTTCGTTCCTATTCTCCAAATTAGCTCCATAAACCTACAATGCGCAAAAGTAAACAAATGCACACTATTTAGTGATAAAATCTGATTAAATTAATGCTTATTGCAAGATAATAATGATTCGCATCATTACAACACGAGCACTCATCAAATCCCCCCACACTTAAGCTTTTGCTTGTCCTCAAGCAAGATAGAACATGAAAGTACTTGGGAAGAACAATTGAAAGTGCTCGGCCTTAGGTTCACCAAAAGTATGCAAAAGAAGCATTCTACAAGTAAGGGGAAATCAAAATATTGCATAAGATTACCAATACTCTAGTCAAAAACTCGAATCAAAAAGGATAATAACTCGAAAACGTGTAAGTGTGTGCGAGTTTTCACTCAAGAGAACAAACGAGTACTCCCCAAACTCTTGTTATAAGGACTTATTCATATACACAAAGTAAGGAAGTAGTAGCTTCACTCAACCTCTAAGGTAGCCCTTTCTTAGGCGGCCACCAAAGGTGGCTTTCACACTTTCGAGGAGGTAGCTCTTTCTACCGGGGTAGTAGCTTTCACGCTTCCCATGAGATAGCTCTTTCTCTCATTAGGGCATAACTTGTATCCGACTTATGAGAGTAGCTTCATACTTCATAGGAGATAGCTCTTTCCACCCCAAATGCACAAATAAAAGCTATAATAATATTCACAAGCTAGGTTTTTTTTTTTTTTTTTTTTTTTAGCTACATAAGACTTCACAACTTACTAGAGTAGTACTAAACTAGTCCTTAAAACTTCGAGCTCAAGTTTCCAAAAGATTTCAAGAGTGAGTAGTGCAATGAGTTGTAATCGAGAAAAAATTCTCTAGAAATTCAAGTAAAACTAGAGCATGATAGATACAATGTTAAAAATTCTCCTAGACTCTAAGAATACAATCGTTACAACTAAGGTGAACCACCATAGGCTACATAAGCATAAACAATTGAGCGCACAAGTAAAAGTATGTGCAATGTGAACTCCCCCCCACACTTAAGATGTACATTGTCCCCAATGTACGCATGTAAGCACAATAATGAGTAAACATTTAAAAACAATTAGTGTGGAAGTGGGCAATTGAAACATTACTCCCCTGAACTCCAAGTGTTGCGTTTGATGGAGCTAGGTCATTGAGAGTTGAGTCTCAATGGTTTGTGGAGCACACACGGTCCTTGACCGTGCCTATGACTATTCCTCAAATTCCTTACATCCAAGACCATCTGCGCACACATACATAAGGGTTCAGTATAACTCAATAAAAACTAAAATAAAGCTCGAGTATATAAAGATATGATAATGAGATACAACTCGAGACAAAATAAGAGAAAAATAAATGCAAACCCAGAGGGAGAGTCCTTTCTGGGTACTACAAGTCCAATAGAATGTGAAAATAAAAGTGCGACAAAAGTGAAATAAAATAAAACTACGACGCCTCAGCGTCGGTGTCCTGCTGTGGATCCTCTGGTGCTGCTGCTACTGCTGGGACTGGTGGATCTGATGCTGATGGAGATGGAGGTGGAGTCGGTGAAGGGACTCGTCGAGGTCGCACCATTGATCGCTCGAACAACTGTATCACTATGGCAAGCTGTGCCGATAGCTGAGCGAACTGCGATGCCTGAGTGGCCCTCAAGTCGGCAAACCCTGCTGCCTGTGCGGCCTTTATCTCAGCCAGCTCTGTCTGCATAATACCCATGGCGCTCTCGAGGCGCTCGAACCTGTCCTTGCCTTGAGAGCGAGAAAAGATGCGCACTGGAGGTGGCTCCTGTGCTGTGGGGGGTGCCTCGGCCTCTGCCCCTGCCTCTGTATCCACTGGGGGTGGCTCTAACGCTGCATGGGACCCCTCGGCCTGCTCTGACTGGGGTATGATCATAGTATAGACTCCCGGCCCTGATCTACGGACCATCCCCATTAGTCTCAATGTCTCTCTGGTGAGCGTGGCTGATGTAGCGATCTTCTCGGCCCCGCGCACCCCATCTCTGAGTCCCAGGCATATGATGAGGCGTGTGATGTAGGTTACCTGCGAAGATGACTCCAACCCTGGGGTACTGGCCCTGGTGGCACATGTACTCGGCTAGAATGTGCCCCAGGTGGAGTGGCTTACTCTGTACCATGGAGTGTAAGTATAGCAGCTCCTGTCTGCTCAGTACCCCTGTACTGTCCCCTCGGCCACTGATAGACCTGCTCAGGATGGCATTCGAAACCCCCGGCTCGTACTGCACATCCCCGCACAACGCCCTATAGATCCTTTGAGGTGTCAGGGTCCCCGGATAATCAGTGGGCAGTAATGCGTACTCCTTTGTCTCGGTATATGCCTAATCATACAGGCCCATCACGATCGAGAACTGGGTAACGCTGATGCTGAAGTGTCGACTAAGGGCACGAAACTGGATCCTCTCGCCATTTGTGAAGCTATCATACCCTCGGTCGAACTCGAATGTCGATAAAACCTCGAGAGTGATTGCTCGAATTGCTTGCTCTCGAATAGATAACATTCGACCCCAACTGCCTACAGCCAGCAACTCCTCCCCCTCTGTGGCTATGGCATCACCCCCTGTATATCTCTCAATACGCTCAAATCCGTGTAGCGCAACTGTCCAAATCGAAGTGCCGAAAGTTTCTTGAACCGTTCTCTGTGCTCGGGTAAATCAAACTCAATCTCCTCGGGGGGTGGAGTAGCTACTCGTGGATGCTTGCCGACCGATTTCCTAGGCCTAGTAGACATATCTGCAAGATTGAAAGAGAAAGAGATAAAATACAAGTTAAAATACTCAATCTGCAGAAATCCACACGGCAGTGTGTTAATTCCACACGCCCGTGTGGATCATTGGGCGGAAAGAGCATCACGGCCGTGGGAGTTAAAATCTTCGATTCCCATTCTAATTCGTTCTAGATTCATTTTAAATACATTCACATACATTATGGGCATTAAAAACAAGCGAAATAATCCAAAAAAACGAATCCAATCAAGAAGAATCGAAGAAAGTAGGCTTGAAGTTCTTACCGACCGAGTGGATGAAAAATTACTTAGAATTGGCCGGAAAAAACTCCAATAAAACCTTAAAAATCCTCTGAGACGGTCGGGAAACTAGTAGAGAGGGTAATAGAGAAGTTTAGAGTGGAAGAATCAAGAGGCACGAGTGAACTATATATGAAAACGCGCGGCTTTTGAAGTTCTGGAAATTCACACGGCCGTGTGAACATGTTACACGGCCGTGTGCCTCTGAAATTAGAGTTCACAGGGGCCAACACACGCCCCTGTGCGCACTCTGTTCACTCTCTAGACTACCTTACACGGCCGTGTGTTAATTCCACACGGCCGTGTGCCTTCACAGGGGTTCTCACAGGGGCTGGTCCACGCCCCTGTGGATTCACGGAAAAATTCAGAAGGCCTCTATCATATTTCACACGGCCGTGTGTTAATTGTACACGGCCGTGCGCCCAACCTGGCCAAGAACACAAGGCCAGCCACAGGGGCACCCACACGTCACTGTGGCTTCTCTGGTTCATCCCGAGAATTGCTAAGTAGTCCACACGGCCGTGTGAAAACTCCACACGGTCGTGTGCCATTCACCAGTCCTCTCACAGGGGCAGCCACACGCCCCTGTGAATTCTCGGGAGAAAGAGGGGTTATGCAAAGTATTCACACGGCCGTGTGTTAATTCCACACGGTCGTGTGCCATAGCACAAGGTTTCTCACAAGGGCACCCACACGCCCCTGTGGACTTTCTGCAATGAGAGTATAAGTTCTGCAAAAATCCACACGGCCGTGTGTTAATTCCACACGGCCGTGTGCCCGTTCTAGAGTTTTTCACAGGGGCAAGGTCACGCCCCTGTGGCTTCACTGGTTGAGCCCTGATGGTAACACACGGCCGTGTGTTTTCTCTGGTCTACTTAGAAAATTTCACAGACTTTACAGAAAAATCAAAAACAAAACTATGATGCTCAGAGCCTGTGAAAACCATTAAAACATGACCAGATACCATGGAAAACACACTCAACCGACTCAAACTTCATTGGTTATCATTTAGGCACACGGAAACATCAAAATTCCACAAAATATTTTGCAGCTTAATCATAAAAAATTCAGGACACTAATACTAAGAATTTTATTCATGCGAAAACTAAACTAAACTAGAATAAATACTAGGAAAGCATGTAAAACCTTGGGTTGCCTCCCAAGAAGCGCTTGTTTAAAGTCACTTAGCTTGACGTACCTGTCTTACCTTATGGAGGTTGAAGGAAAAATATTTCTTTGGCGTCGTTACAAACCTCTCCGCCGAAGTATGGTTTCAGCCGGTGTCCGTTTACTTTGAATGTGCCCTTCTCCGGATGAGTAATCTCAATTGAACCATGGGGTGATGCTTGAGTGACTGTGTATTGGCCAAACCATCTAGATTTTAACTTTCTGGGGAAGAGTCGTAATCGTGAGTTGAATAGTAGGACTTGGTCACCGACTTTGAACTCCTTAGGTAATTTGATATGCTTGTCATGCCACTTTCGAATCTTCTCTTTGTAAATTCTGGCATTCTCATATGCTTTCAATCTCCATTCATTGAGCTCATTAAGATAAAGCAGCCTTTGTTCACTAGCTCTTCTCAAATCGAAGTTCATTGCTTTGATTGCCCAATATGCTTTATGTTCAAGTTCCACAGGTAGATGGCATGACTTCTCATAGACTAGATTATACGGATTGGTGCCTACGGGCGTCTTGTATGCTGTGCGATGGGCCCAGAGTGTGTCATCCAACCGTTCAGACCAGTCTCGCTTTCCTTGTTCCACAGATTTCGTCAAGACTCGCTTGAGTTCTCTATTGGTGACTTCCACTTGACCACTAGTTTGAGGATGATATGGAGTGGCAAGGCGGTGGCGTACCCCGTATCTTTTCAACACTTTTTCTAATTGGGCATTACAAAAGTGGGTCCCTCGATCACTAATGAGGATTCGCGGAGTTCCAAACCGAGTGAACAACCTTATTAAGAATTTCACCACCGTTCTAGCATCATTACTTGGCAATGCTTGTGCTTCAACCCATTTGGAGACATAGTCAACTGCTACTAGTATGTACTGGTTCCCGTTACACTTTGGAAACTGCCCCATGAAATCAATGCCCCAGACATCGAATACCTCAAAAAATTGCATAGGATTCTGAGGCATCTCATCCCACCGAGACAAGTTCCCTGTCCTTTGACAATTGTCACATCGAAGAACGAATTGGTGCGCATCGTGAAAGAGAGTTGGCCAATAAAATCCTACCGCCAAGACTTTTTCTGCGGTCCTACTTGATGCATAATGGCCTCCAACTGGCCCTGAATGACAATGAGCAAGGATATCCCATCCTTCCTCCCTCGATACGCATCTCCGAACTACATGATCGGCACAGATACGGAAGAGGAACGGATCATCCCAGAAGTAATTCTTTAAATCACTGAAGAACTTCTTCTTTTGCTGGAATGTGAGCCCTTGTTTGAGGACCTTCCCTGACAAGTAGTTAGCAAAATCCGCAAACCATGGAGTGTCACATGATGATGTTGATTTCTGAATCGAATACAAGTGCTCCCTCGGGAAGAAGTCATTAATTTCCTTGCTTGATGGCTCTTGTCCAATGCTACCCTCTAACCGTGACAAGTGATCCGCTACTACATTTTCGGTTCCCTTCTTATCCCTTATCTTCATATCAAACTCCTGTAAGAGTAATATCCAGCGGATCAATCTTGGTTTCGCATAAACTTTGTTCATGAGGTAACAGAGAGCTGAATGGTCTGTAAATACAATAACTCTTAATAAAATGAGATATGATCTGAACTTATCGAGTGCAAACACCACTGCTAACAATTCCTTCTCTGTAGTAGTGTAATTCTCCTGCGCATCTGTGAGAGTCTTGCTCGCGTAATAGATGGGTTGGAATTGCTTACCTCTCCTTTGCCCCAAAACTGCTCCAACAGCATAGTCACTAGCATCACACATAAGCTCAAATGGTTCATCCCAGTCCGGGGTGATTAGAATCGGAGCTTGAACCAGTTTTTCTTTTAAGACTTTAAAAGCTACTGCACAATCTTCCCCAAAGTCAAATGGAGCATCTTTTTCGAGAAGTTTGGTCAACGACTGAGTAATCTTTGAAAAATCCTTGATGAACCGCCTGTAGAAGCCTGCATGCCCAAGAAAACTTCGGATTCCCTTAACGTTTGTCGGTGGAGGAAGTTTATCTATGACTTCGATTTTTGCCTTATCCACCTCCATACCTATACTGGAAATCTTGTGTCCGAGAATGATACCTTCTTGAACCATGAAATGACACTTCTCCCAATTTAGCATGAGATTTGTCTCCTCACATCTTGTCAGCACCCGCTCTAAGTTTCTTAAGCATATATCAAAGGAGTCACCAAACACAGAGAAGTCATCCATGAACACTTCCATTATGTCTTCGATAAGGTCATCGAAAATAGCAGTCATACAAAGTTGAAATGTAGCAGGTGCATTACATAAACCGAACGACATTCGTCTGTATGCAAATGTTCCATAGGGGCAAGTAAAATTTGTCTTCTCTTGATCTTCCGAGGCAATAGGAATCTGAAAATATCCTGACATTCCATCCAGAAAACAGTAAAATTGATGCCCTGCTAATCGCTCCAACATTTGATCTATAAAAGGCAACGGAAAGTGATCCTTTCGGGTTACGTCATTTAACCATCTATAATCAATGCAAACTCTCCATCTTGTGGCTGTTCTAGTTAGGATGAGTTCATTGTTTTCATTCTTAATTACTGTCATCCCACCCTTCTTCGGAACCACCTAAGTTGGGGTTACCCAAGCACTATCGGAGATGGGGTAAATAATTCCTGCATCCAATAGTTTAACCACCTCTGCCTTCACAACCTCTTTCATGTTTGGCTTTAGTCTTCTTTGAGGTTGGATCACCGATTTAAAGTTATCCTCCATTAAAATCTTATGTGTGTACAATGAGGGGTTTATTCCTTTTAGGTCTGCGATTTTCCATGCCAGCGCAGACTTGTGTTTCTTCAACACGTTTACTAGTTTATCTTTTTATTCCCGAGAGAGATTTGATGCTATAATGACGGGCAACTTCATCTCTTCTGCCAAAAATGCATATTCTAAGTGCTCTGGAAGTGTTATTAACTCTAAATCGGGTGGCTCATCGATGGAAGGTTGAAGTCGGCCCCCCTTTGATCTGTCAATTTCTTCAAATTTAGTATCTTGTTGTTCATTAATGCATCCTGAAACCTTCTCTAGATCACACTCCTTGAGTTGGTTTTGGGACCCCAATCTAACTCCCAACTCACAAGCTTCCTCTATTAGGGTTGCAATCCCCATTGAAAAGACTTCTTGCTTGTGTTCCCAATAACCTGATTCAAACTGTGCAAGAACCTTCTCAAGGGTTTCTTCTGTGTCACCATTTGAAGAAGCTTGAGCTGATTTATCAAATTCGTCCAACACACTGCCCAATTCATAATTCATGTTCTGCTCCTTGTAGAATTGATCGATACTATCCACTATCTCTGTACAAGGTTGTCTCACTGATTGCTCACACTCGGTATAATTTGGAAATGGTTGAGCGATAAACAACTGCATTTTCTGCTCAACTTCCTCCACTAGTCCCAAGAGTGTATCAAAAGCTTCACTTGCGTTAAACATTCCCTCGGTAAACTGAGATTAACAAGAGAAAAATTGGTAAGAATAGTTGTAGATAAAGAAAGTGTGAAATAAACAACAAAGTGAATGACTGAAGTAACAAAAACAAGTATCAAAAATACGCCTGACACGCGGGTGACCCGGGTTCGATCCCCGGCAACGGCGCCAAAAAACTTGACACGACCTTTTGCATGTGTACGGCAAGTGCACGGCCTTGTCGAAGTAATAAAATTACCCCGGTGAGTGGGTAGTCGAATCCACAGGGAATAGGGATTAAAAATACGAGAAATTGCTATTCAGTCGTATGATATATAAGAAAACAATAATCGGAGTGATAAGTGGATTTATGGAAATTAGAATAAAAGCAAGGGAAATGAATAGAAAGATGAAAGAAAGAAAAGTGCAAGTAAAGAGTAAAAGAGAGAGACTAGCAATGAATGAAAATAGGGTATCCGGACAAGTTACCTCTAGGACTTGTGCTTTTAGTGCAAGACTATGCTATTATACTTTCCTATTGATGTTAATTTAGTCGAGGAAAATCTTTAAACACACGGTCCCAAACCTAAGGTCAACCGTGACTAACCCCAACACTATGTCCCAGCAATAGGATTCACGTCAACCCTTCACTCTGTTGATTACTCAACTAAGCCCCAGGGGAGTATTTCTACCTAAGCCTAACACTACGTGGAATTGTTGTAAGTTCTGGGGACTCCTAGTGATAAAACATGTTCCTATGTGTAGTAGTTCTAACCCTTTGGTCCAGGTGGAAGAACCCTAGTCTAAATTAAGCCCCAGTGCATAGGATTCACGTCACCCCAAAGCCTTGGGGGAGTATGTCTACCTAGCACTTCACTCTATTTCGACCGCTAATAAATCAAGGAATCGGAGGTAGGGAGAAATCACATCGCAAGGGAAAGGGGTATGGTGCTACCTCACAACTCTCCCTCTCAACCCTCTTCAATTTTAAGTGGTCTAATCCTATAGGAGTTGTCACACCTCCAAAGGATAACCTAGATTGTTCTCAATCCTTAGTGTCACGGCTAAGAGAAAACAATAGCAAAAGATAATTAAAATCAAAACTCGAATTTATTCATCAAAATTGGGAAAAGCATAATGACATTGTCATAGAAACATAATTATCCTAGAGTTTTACAAGTCCGAATACCCACGAGGGGTTTAGCTACTCATGGAGCTATACATCATCAATTTATGAAAGAAAGCACAAACTAAAGACATCAATGAAAACCCCCTCGCGTATGGTGTAGCCGTGGTCTTGTGCGGCCGTCGAACGTCGGTGACGATGCCGATGGCGCGCTCCAATCCTCCACAAAATCCTCTCCGAAACCCTAGCCACACCCTCCAAAGTTGAGAAGAAAGATAGGTCAAAAGATGCCCAAAAAGTCTCCAAATCGGGCTTTAAACAGGCTGAGTGCGGCTTTAATTTTGAACTTATTGGGGCTTCACACGGCCGTGTGGCATTTCCACATGCCCGTGTGAAGCTTTTGTCTTTCCTGAAAAATTACTTCACACGGTCGTGTGAAGTCTCTGGCTTGCTGGAAAATATTTCACACGGCCGTGTGTTAATTCCACACACCCGTGTGAACTCTCTGGACTCCCGATCTTTGGCAGAAAATGCACAGTAACTTGCTACAATGAATTGCTATAGTAACAAGGTACATTGTTGCTACAGTAACTTGCCAAAATGCTTCCGAATACGTTGTTCCTCATCGAGGCCATTGAATTGGGCACACAATCAATGGTAGATCGTGTCGATTGCTTCAAGTCTTCTCTTTGGTAGAGTTCTCCTAAGCTACACAAGTCGGACTTGTTGTGAATGTGATTGCCTTTGTGCCCCTCCAAAAGGAGGTTGGCACACACTCACAAGTCCGGGCTTGTGCCTTGTCCTTGTTTGGTCCGAAAACTCCCCAACAACGGCGAACATGATCTAATTTCGTTCCTATTCTCCAAATTAGCTCCATTAACCTACAATGCACAAAAGTAAACAAATGCACACTATTTAGTGATAAAATTTGATTAAATTAATGCTTATTGCAAGATAATAATGATTTGCATCATTACAACACGAGCACTCATCATTTCTC
Source organism: Dioscorea alata (assembly GCA_020875875.1). Classification (NCBI taxonomy): domain Eukaryota; kingdom Viridiplantae; phylum Streptophyta; class Magnoliopsida; order Dioscoreales; family Dioscoreaceae; genus Dioscorea; species Dioscorea alata. The sequence continues at coordinate 11,035,633 of CM037021.1, forward strand.
AACAAGGAGTTGAAGTAGACATAGCTAAGATTGAAACTACTGGGAAACTTCCTCCACTAACAAATAGAAATGGGATTCGAAGCTTTCGAGTTCATTCCAGATTTGATCATTCGCTTTATTAATGACTTTTCAAAAATAACTTGACCTTTAACAAAGTTTCTCGAGAAGGACACCCCTTCCAGTTGGATGAAGAATGCCTAGTTGCCATCAATTTGCTGAAAATGAAGCTCACACAAGCCCCAATCTTAATTACACAAAATCGGAATCTATTGTTTGAACTTATGTGTGACGCAAACGATCATGAAGTGGGTGTTGTTTTGTGACAGAGACGGGATAACCACTTTTAGCCAATCTATTATTCAAGCAAGACTCTCACAAGTACACAAGAGAATCAGATCACCACCAAAAAGGAATTTTTCTCAGTTGGTTTTGCTTTTGTCAAATTCAGATCGCATCTCATCCTATCCAAAGTAATTTCTTTCACGAGCCATTCTGCACTCCAGTACCTCATGAGCAAAGCGGATGCCAAACTAAGACTTATTCAATGAGTACTATAGCTATAGGTGTTTGATATGGAAATAAAAAATAAGATTACCGCAGAAAATATTGGTGTAGATCATTTATCCTATTTGGAGGGGGTTGAGACTAGAGAGTCAACGATCTAAGTGATTAATAAATCACTCCCTGATGAGTATTTGTATGCAATATAGAGTACATTTTTACCAGATACTCCATAGTTTGTTGATTTTGTAAATTACTTATCTAGGATGGTTCTTCAGAAAAGGGTTGACAATTCAACAGAAATTAAAATTCTTCAATGATTTGAAGTTTTATTGGGAAGATCTTTACTTATTCCAATTATGTGCTGACCAAGTGGTTCGAAGATGTGTGTAGAGAGATAAAGGATGGAAAATTTTAGAACATTGCCACTCGGGAGCAACTAGGGGTTACTATGCTCATAACATAATAGCACAAAAGGTTTTAGCATCAGGTTTTTATTGGCCAATTATTTTCCAAGATGCTCGAAGTTTTGTATAGCAGTGCAATAGTTGTTGGAGAGCCTGGAATTTGTCCTAGTGGGATTAAATGTCTCAGAATCCTATACAAATATGTGAAATCTTCGATATTTGGGGGATTGATTTTTATGGGTCCATTCCCTAGCTCTAATGAAGCATATACATCTTGGTGGCTATTGATTATGTTTCAAAGTGGGTAGTTAGAATTTTGAAATAGTTATGGCTCCAAGAGCAATTATTAGTGATTGAGGAACACAATTTTGCAATATCTAGCTAGAAAAAGTGTTGACACGCCATGGGGTCACTAACCGGATCGCGACTGCTTGTCATCCCCAAATAAGTGGGCAAGTATAAGTTACCAACAAGGAGTTGAAGAGAATTTTGACAAAGTCTATTAAGCATAGTAGGAAAGATTGGTTAGAATAGCTTGATGATACACTTTAGGCATGCTAAAAAACGTACAAAACCCCAATCGCTACCACTTCATACAGGTTAGTTTATGGAAAGGCATGTCATTTTCTAGTGAAATTTGAGCACAAAGTGTACTAGGCCATCAAAGCAATGAACTTTGATTTGATTCAAGCAAGACATCAAAGACAATTCCAATTGAATGAACTTAAGGAATGGAGGTTGCAAGCTTATGAGAATACGTGAATTTATAAAGAATGAATGCTTCAATGGCATGACAGGCATATTAAAGAGCAAAGAGATTTTAAAGAGAGGAATAAGGTTCTTCTTGTCAATTCTTGATTACGGTTATTTTCAAGAAAATTGAAGTCTAGATGGTCTGGACCATTTACAGTAATGTAAGTATCCCCAAATGGAGTAACTGAGATTTTTCATCCATAAAAAGGCACATTCAAGGTAAAAGGTCACCGTTTGAAAGTTTACCTCGGTGGTGAGTGATAAGTGCTAGAAAGTTTATATTTTCTATATCATTTATGACACACCCCTTGCATGAGTATACCACAAGTGCACATGTCATTGAAGTAATAAAATACCCTGGTGAGTGTAGTCGAATCCACAGGGAATAGATTCTTAGAAACAAGAGATATTGCTATTTAATTATAGTGAAAACCAATTATGAGTGAAATCAAAATGTGAATGCAAAGAAAAATAAAAGAGACAAGAAAGTAAGCAAGGGTAACTGGAGAGAATAATCAATGATAAGATGGAGCACCCGGACAATGCTCATCCTAGGACTATTATCCAAAGACACATTGTCCCAAACGTAAGGTCAACCGTGAGTAGCCCTTTACACTTTACACTATGTGGAACTGCTTGAGGTTCAAGGGACTCCAAGTGATAAACCCTATTCACTAATATAGATCGAACCCTTTGGTCCAGGCGAAAGATCCCTAGTCACAATTAAGCCCCAGCACTAAGGATTACTTCAACACTTCATTCTGTTGCTCTCATAACTAAGACTCAGTAGAGTTTGTCTCTTAGCACTTCACTCTATCGTGAACACAAATAACTCTTGGAATGTGGAGGTAAGATAAATCACGTCGGAAGGGAAAGGGCACGTTCCACTACCTCTCGACTCACCCTCTCAACCTTCTTCAATCGTGCTTAGTCTAATCCTAATGAAGTTGTCACGTCTTCAATGGATCACCTAGATGGATTCTCAACCCTAGTGTCACTCTAAGGGAAAATCAACAATAGACATTTAAGATTGAAACTCAATTAAATCATCAATTAAAGAAACATAATAGAAGTCAATGAAAGAAAATCATCCTAGGGTTTACAAGTCCAAACACCCACTAGGGGTTTAGCTCTCCATAGAGCAACACAAAATCAACAATAAAATCGAATATAAGTGCAAAAGATCCATAAAGATAACCCCCTTGTCATCCGTATCTGTGGTTTTCAAGAGTCACCTCATCTTCTCCAAAGACTCTTTCGTCAAGACTAGGGCACACCTCGCCGAATCAATGCCGTCGAAAGTTCCCCCAATAATTCTCCTCCAAAGGAAATCGATGTCAAATCCCGTAGAAACACTGTAGAATACGAACAAAAACCTCTTCAAACGCTAGTCATGCTCTACCCAAAACACAGCCGAAAGATAGGAAAAAGATCCCCAAATAAAACTCAAAACGCAGTATTTATAGGATTAAAATTGGGCATCCTCATGGCCGTTTGGAATTTCCACACGCCTGTGTGGATTTTCATGTTGCATTTTCCTGCTTTTTGTGAACAACACTGCTACAGTAACTCGTGAACATTACTTTACTACAGTGATTCTGCTACAAGGATTTCGCTACAATGCTCCCGACTTCATTTTCATCATCGAGGCCGCCAAGTTTGGCACACAACTATGCGGTAGATCACTTCACGTCTTACTTTCAAGCACACTGATGAATCTCTTCGATGTTACACAAGTCGGATCATATGAATGTGACTGCCTTTGTGCCTCTCCAATTTGTATATTCACTTGAGCACTTTGAAGGTTGGCACACACTCAAATGTCTAGCAACTTATGCCTTGTTCCTTGCTTGGTCCAAGAGTTTCCTCAATAATTGCGTCCATGATCTATTTTAACCCAGAACTTTACCTCAGTATAGAATTCGATATGTTTAACCCAGAACTTTACCATGGCTCACAACGGTTGTTGTCGATGATAAGTGCTCATATTATAATAATGCAAAGTGTTATAATAATGATAAGTGCTCGTGTTTGCCGTTGTTGGGAAATTCTCAAACAAAACAAGGAACAAGGGACGAGTCTAGACATGTGGGTGTGTGCTAACCTCCTTTGGAGGGGCACAAAGGTAGTCACATTCACAACAAGTCTAACTTATGTAGCATAGGAGAACTTCACCAATGAGGATAATTAAAGCAATCGGCACGGTCTTCCATAAAATTGTGTACCCAATTCAATGGCCTTGATGAAGAAACGATGAATTCGGGAGCGTTTTGGCAAAATGCTGTAGCAGTACTATAGCAAGCTACTGTAGTGAAAATATTGCAGCAAGTAACTGTTCACTGTTGCCGAAATTTATCAAAACAGAGACTTCACACGGGTGTGTGGAAATTCCACACGGCAGTGCGAAATCCCGATTCAGCCGATTTGTAGCCGCGACTCAATAGTATTTAAGTCTCCTTTGGAGACTTTTTTTGGATCTTTTTGCCTACCTTTTGACCTAACTTCGGGAGGGTTGCAGCTAGGGTTTGGAGAGGACCTTATAGAGGATCGAAGCGCGTCATCGGCATCTACGCAAGTTGATTTTCATCTATGCTTTTGATTTGTGTTTATTCTTTTAGTTTGATGGATTTGTATTGCTCCATGAGAAGCTAAACCCCTTTTGGGTATTCGGACTTGTAAACCCTAGGATGATTATATTTCTTTGACATGTTATTATGCTTTTCTTTATTGATGAATAAAATTGAGTTTCAATCTTAATTGCATCTTGTATCAATTTTCTCTTAGCCGTGATACTAGGGTTGAGAATCGTCTAGGTTATCCTTTGGAGGTGTGACAACTCCTATAGGGTTAGACTACTTAAGATTGAAGAGTGTCGAGAGGGTGAGTCGTGAGGTAGCGAAATGTTCCCTTTCCCTTCAGGTGTGATTCTCCCTACCTCCGTGTTCCAAGAGTTCTTAGCGGTCACGATAGAGTGAAGTACTAGGAGACGAACTCCCCTGGGGCTCAGTTGCGCGAGCAACAGAGTGAAGGGATGTAGTGAATCCTAGTGCTGGGGCTTAATTTAGACTAGGGTTCTTTCACCTGGACCAAAGGGTTAGAGCTATATATAGGAACAGGGTTTATCACTAGGAATCCCTATAACTTAAAGCAATTCCATGTAGTCTGAGGCTTAGGAAGATGGACTCCCCTAGGGCTTAGTTGACAGGTTGACAAGTGATAAGTGCTTGATTATACATGTTTTACCTACTTGTTTTACATACATTGAGCATCATTTTACCATTGATTATGTCTCATAAAATGTATTTTGGTGTTCTTTTATGCAATTAGGTTGTGGAAGTGTTAAAGGAGGAAAAGGAAGCAAAGATGGGTTATAAAGACGTATTGTTGGGAGCTTTTGTACAACACAAGTGGCAAGGCACAAGAGGGGATCATGCACATGAGGGTGTGTGCCAACTTCCTGAAGAATTCAAGATAATTTGTGTGATGGAAGGGCACAAGGGCAGTCACACCTTCATGTCCCAACTTGTGTGAAGATAGTTCAAGCTCTCAAATGATGATTCGAAGCAGGAGAAGTCTTATAACTCACCATATGGACGTGTGCCTGACCATGTGGCCTCAAGATGAGAGAGTTTGGATCATGGTTATGAAGAGTACTGTAGCTAAAACACTGTTCATTTCACTGTAGCAGTACTGTAACGGAATTACTGTTCACGCGACCGCGTCAAAATCCCACGCGACTGCGTGGGAATTCTGCAGCTCACGCGATTGCGTGGGATCTCACGCGGTCGCGTGAAGACACGTGACTGGCGCGATTCAGACTTATAAATAGGCCGTTTCGCCGATTCTTTTGATATCTTTTGTGTGCCTTTTGAGAGAGGAAGCGGCTAGGGTTTGAGGAGGAGGTCTTTGCCGAATTGGAGGGCCGTTCTTCACCAACTTTGATAGTTCTTTCCTCCGTCATAGCATCGAGGGAGTCATTGGCAACCTAGCTTCGGAGAAGGATCCTTCAAGACGTTGAGCGACCCATCAAGGCCATCATCACGAATTCAAGGGGGTTTATTTCCATGGTTTACATTGCTTTTCATTGTGTTATGTTTTGCTTTGTAATAAGCCCCATGGAGGGCTAAACCCTAGTAGATACTTGGGCATGTGAACCCTAGGTTTCGATTCATGTATTGACTTTCTTTATGCTTTCTTTTAAATCCGAGTTTATTTGAGTTTCAATCTTGTTTTATCATTGCTTGTATGCCTTATTGATTCGTATGGTTGTTTGGTATGCTTGATTTGTTGCCTTGGTGAGAGAGAGATCTCCATTAGGGTTAGAACATATGAGATTGAAGAGGGTTGAGAGGGTGAGTCATGAGATAGTGGAGCGTCCCCTTTCCCTTCCGATTAAGTGTTTCCTATCTCCGTATTCTCTAAGATCTATGCAACCATATTTGGTGTGAGGTGTGAGTTTGAGAGATTTCTCCGCCGGGACCTTGTAGGAGGTTAGGGATCTTCCGCCTAGAAGTAGGGTTAGATCTAATTTTAGGAATCGGTTTCACTTTTAGGTATCCCTAAAGCTTATTGCGGTCATATGGGGTGTGAGGTGTTGAGATTGAGCGATTTCTCCACCGGGACCTTGTAGGGGACTAGTATCGGTGGCCTGGAAGCAGGGACCAATTATTCTTGGATTACCTCGACTCATAGAACTCGGTTTAGAAGCATTTAGTTAGTCTTGCACTTCATGATAGAGCCTAGGGGGAGTATTGCCCGGGTATCTCATCTTCATTGATTGAGATCTCCCTTTATTGACCTTTTGCCTATTCATCTCTGGTATTAATTTCTATGCACACTAGATCACCACAAAATCACATTGGTCATTAGGCTAGATTGCAGAGAAGAAGTTAGTACTAGTAGCCCTGTTCCCTGTGGATTCGACTACCCTACTCACCAGGGTAATTATTACTTCGACAACCCGTGCACTTGCGGTACACACACGCAAAGGGGTGTGTCAACAAGACTTAGGGGTCGTAGTGAAACCTAATGCCGAGGCATAATGTTAGGGTTAGTCACGGTTGATCTTAGGTTTGGGAACGTGTGTTTAAGTATTTCCTCCATTCATTTAACATCAATAGGAGAGTATAATAGCATTGTCTTGCACTAGAAGCATCAATCCTAGGTGTAGCTTGTCCGGGTACCCTATTTGATTCATTGATTGTCCTTCTATTATTACTCTTACTTGCACTCTGCTATATTCCAAATTTCTCTTTTATTTATTATTTTGTTTAATTGCTTTGCAACCACACACTGATTCTATTATCACTCTTCGTACACTGCACTAGCTAAGTAGCGAACACTTCTGTCTTTAATCCCTATTCACTATGGATTCGACTATCCTCTCACCGGGGTACTATTATTACTGTGACAACCCGTGCATTTTCGGGCACCTGTCAAAGTTTTTGGCACCTTTGTCGGGGATTAGGCGCATTTTAGATACTTGTTTTTTGGTATTTTAGCTATTCACTTCGTTTTCTATTTCACAATTTATTTTTCTATTATCGTTCTTATTTGTTTTCTTTTCTTTGTTTTCAGCTCCAGGTTATGACCCGCAGGAACCCTTCGATTCTTGTTGAAGGAGACTCGAACATTGGTAGAAGGACAAATCGAAAAGGGATGGAAACTGTACAAGAAGATTCAAATTAAGCCGATATAGGAACAGAAGGGTCAGAAACAATGGCAGAGCAGAATGAACAGCAGAGGACCTTGTCCGATTTTGCTAGACCCGCAGTCTTGGAGACTCAATCAAGCATAGTGAGGCCTCTAATCACAGCTCAGAATTTTGTTGCAGCAGGCAGCACAGTTTAATGGATTGGCTGAAAATTAATGGAGTAACGGATGATGCCATCAGACTTAGAGCTTTCCTATTTTCTTTGAAGGGAAGAGCGAAGCAATGGTTGCACTCATTACCTAAGGCATCTATTACCACATGGGAGGAGATTGTAGAAGCGTTCTTGGCACAATATTTCCCTCCCCGTAAATCAGAAAAGCTTCGGAATGAGATCTCTTCCTTTATGCAAACGGAAATAAGAGTCTTTCTTTGAGATGTGGGATAGGTTTAAGGAGCTCCTGCGAAAGTGCCCACAATACGGATTTCCCGATTGGATGATCATTCATACCTTTTACAATGGGTTGAATCCGAGCACCAAACAGTTATTGGATGCGGCAGCAGGGGGTACCTTAGGAAGCAAGACTCCCGGTGAAGCCCACTAACTTATAGAAAAGATGACTTTAAATAGATATCAATGGAACTCAAGGGATAGGAAGAAAGTTTCCAGTCTTCATGAGATAGATGCAGTTACATCGTTGGCGGCACAAGTAGAATCATTGAGTAAGAAGCTAAATGCTCTAGCTTCACCAAGAGTTGCGGCCATCACTACTTGTAACGGTTGTAGGAGAGGTCACGCTTCGAGCGATTGCCCTATTGCTATTAGGGGCACTAGTGCGGTGGAACAGGTCGATTTTGTTGGCAATGCATATAGAGGACAAGTCCAAGGCAACCTATACAGTGGAACCTACAACCCGCGGTGGAAATACCACCCAAACTTCTTATGGAGCAACCAAGGGCAGTGACACGACCCCTTGCGTGTATCCCGCAAGTGCACGGGCTTGTCGAAGTAATACATTTACCTTGGTGAGTGGGTAGTCGAACCCACAGGGAATAGGGACTTAAGACACGAGGTTTCACTAATTAGCTAAGTAATGTACGGTGGGTGTGAAGAGAATTAATGAGTGAATATGAAAGCAATATAAAGAAACAAGAAATTAAATAGAAAGATGGAAGGTAAGAGAGTGCAAGAATGAGTAAATAGAGAGGAACTAGCAATGGATGAAATATGGTACCCGGACAAGCTACCCCTAGGACTTATGCTTCTAGTGCAAGACTATGCTATTATACTTTCCTATTGATGTTAATTGAGTCGAGGATATCCTTAAACACACGGTCCCAAATCAAAGGTCAAGCGTGACAAACTCTAACACTATGCCCCGACATTAGGTTTTCACTATGACTCTTGACTCTTGTTGAACTGTCAACTAAGCAATAGAGGAGTACGTCTTCCTAAGCCTCATACTATGTGGGATTGCTTTAAGTTCTAGGGATTCCTAGTAATAAAACCAGTTCCTATGTATAGTTCTAACCCTTTGGTCCAGGTGGAAGAACCCTAGTCTAAACTAAGCCCCAGCACTAGGATTCACTTTAATCCTTCACTTTGTTGCTTGTGCAACTATGCCCCAATGGAGTTCCTCTCCTAGCACTTCACTCTACCTCGACCGCTAAGAAATCATGGAACATGAAGATATGAAGAATCATACCAGAGGAGAAAGGGAACGTTCCGCTATGTCACGACTCACCCTCTCAACCTTCTTTAACCTTAAGTAGTCTAAACCTATAGGAGTTGTCAAACCTTCAAAGGATAACCTAGATAGTTCTCAACCCTAGTGTCACGGCTAAGGGAAAATAATTACAAGAGATAAATAAGATTGAAACTCGAATTTATTCATCAATAATGTAAAAGCATAATAACAATGTCATAAAAACATAATAATCCTAGGGTTTACAAATCCGAATACCAAGGAGGGGTTTACCTCCTCATAGAGCTATACAAATTCATCAAAATATAAAAGAAAGCACAAATTGAAAGCATCGATGAAAATCCCTTTGCGTATGATGTGGCCGTGGTCTTGTGCGGTTGCTTGATGTAGGTGACGATGCTGATGACGCACTCCAAACCTCCACGAAGTCCTCTTTGAAACCCTAGCCGCACTCTCCAGAAGTTGGAGAGAAAGATAGGTCCAAAGATGTGTCAAAAGTCTCCAAATCGGGCTTTTATAACGTTGAATCACGGCTTAAAAATTGAACTTATCGGGATTTCACACGGCCGTGTGGAATTTCCACACGCCCGTGTGAACTCTCTGGTTTTCTGAATTTTGGCTGAAAGTGAACAGTAGATTACTACAGTACTCGCCCGAACCACTCCCGTATTCATTGTTCTTCATCGAGTCATTTAATTAGGCACATAATCAATGGTAGATCGTGCTGATTACTTCAAATCTCCTTCTTTGGTGAAGTTCTCCTAAGCTACACGAGGTAGACTTATTGTGAATGTAATTGCCCTTGTGCCCCTCCAAAGGAGGTTGGCACACTCAAGTCTATTCTCGTGCCTTGTTCCTTGCTTGGTCCGAAAACTCTCCAACAATGGCAAACACGACCTAACTTCGTTCTTTTCCTTCAAGATAACCCCACAAACCTACAATGCACAAAAGCACACAAATGCACATAATTTAGTGATAAAATATGATAAAAGATATGCTCATTGTACGATGATAGTGCTTCGCTGAACTATAACATAAGCACTTATCAGGCAGTCACAATAAAAGAGCAATGCACCATTGGAATTTCAAAGTCAACAAGCACTGAACTTAGAGAGCCGAGTGACCGGGCTAGAGGAAAAGATGACCGATCTAGAAAAAGCCCTCACAAGGTTTGTTTCTTCGTCGTATGTTAGGTTTCAATCGGTGGAAGCTACACTTCGCAACCATACCGCCTTACTACACAACTTGGAGAATCAAGTGGGGCAAATTGCAAAGACATTGGTCGAGAGAGCCCAACGTAGCCTAGTAATACGGAGACCAATCCTAGGGAGCAATTGAAGGTAATTACCTTAAGAAGTGGAAAAGAGCCCGAGAGAAATCTCCCTCTAGAGAAGAGAAAGGAAGCACCCGAGGTCGTGGAGGTAAAGGAAGAAGCGTCAAAGGAAAAGGAGGTGGTACCCTCACCCTACAAGCCGAGGATCCCCTATCCTTCACATTTGAAGAATGACCAAAAAAATGAGCAATACAAGAAATTTCTGGGTATGTTCAAGCAATTGCACATCAACATACCATTCGCGGAGGCATTGGCCCAAATGCCCAAGTATGCGAAGTTCATGAAGGACCTCTTGACGAACAAGAGGAAATTGGAAGAGAGTGCAGTTATAGTTATTGATGCCAATTGCTCGGCTGTCTTGCAAAAGAACATGCCGAGTAAGAGAAAAGATTTCCGAAGTTTCATTATACCTTGCAACATTGGCAACTTGGGTGAAGAAATGACATTGGCCGATTCTGGGGCAAGTATCAATGTCATGCCCTATACCTTCTTCCAAAAGCTAGGCTTGGGCGAGCCTAGACCGACTCGGATGTCACTTTAGCTTGCGGATCGATCGGTGAGGCATCCGAGCGGGATTGTGGAAGATGTGTTGGTGAAGGTGGACAAGTATATATTTCCTGTTAACTTTGTGGTGTTAGATGTCGATGAGGACGTAGAGGTGCCGTTGATCCTTGGAAGGCCTTTCTTGTGGACTTCCAAGGCTCTTATTGACATGGACGATTGGTAGCTCACATTGCGAGTTGGAGATAACAAGCTTATATACCACCTCACTGAAGCCATGAGACACTCTCTTGATTTTTATAATACTTTGTATTTCCTTGACACCACTGATGAGCTAATAGATGATTATGTGCAGGAAATGATGAACCCGGACCCGTATGAAGGGTGGCCGGACCAAGATGTTGAGATAGAAGAAGAAGTACTATCACTTGGTCTAGTCGAGAAGGAAGTCAAACTAGAACCGGGACTCATGAAATGGATGAGAAGGGAGATAAGGAGAGCGAGGAGGTGCCACCCGAAAAGCCCCAAGGCCAATGGGGATGAGCAAGCAAGAAGTAAGGGTGTTTCACCCTTGTGTGGTAACAAAATCGCTAACTCCCCCTCTAGACAACATAAGCTATGTCATGCATGTTTCCAGGTGGTAGCAAAGAGGGCAACATTCATTCATGAGTCCCCATGAGCTTAAACAGGTACATCAAGCTTAGTGACGTTAAACAAGTGCTTCTTGGAAGGCAACCCAAGCTTTTACTATTTTTCTAGGAGTTAGTTTAGTTCTAGGATGAATAAGAGCTTTAGTGTTGGTGTCCTGATTTTTAAGTGCATATGCTATGTTTTCATGTGAATCGTTCGTGTGCCTAAATGTTGATTGATGAAGTTTTGGGTCGTTTGAGTGTGTTTTCGTGGATCTCTGGTCTTTCTTATAGTTTATACAGGCTCTAAGTGTTAACAAATTGTTTCTGAAATTTTCTGCAGAGCCTATGATTTTTTCTAAGTCATCCGGAGAATACACACGCTGTGTGGACCATCTCAAAGCTCATCCCGAGCGTCACAATTGGCATGTAGCTCCTCCTGTGAATGACCCTGTGAAGGCCACACGGCCGTATGGGATTTCCACATGGCCGTGTGAATTCCTGCAGAACTTGGACTTTCATTCCCGTGCGTCATAGGGGCCGTGTGGGTGCCCCTATGAGTGCCCATGTGTTAAGGCACACGGCCGTGTGAAATTATGTAGAGAGTTCCCTTCTTTCCCGAGACACGGCCGTGTGAAATTCTGCAGAGAGTTTCCTTCTTTCCCGAGAAAACACATTGGCGTGTGGCCGCCCCTGTGGGAGAACTTGGGAATGGCACACGGCCATGTGGAGTATTCACACCGCCGTATGGAACACTTAGAGTTTCTCGGGGGATCCAGAGAGGCCATAGGGGCATGTGGGTGCCTCTGTGGCTGGCCTTGTGTTCTTGGCCATGTTGAGCACACGGCCGTATGGAATTTCCCAGAGACCTTAGGCATTTTCCCGATAGCACACAGTGGCGTGTGACTGCCCCTGTGAAGCTCCCCTGTGAAGGTGCACGGCCGTGTGAGCCGTGTGAGATAGTTCAGAGAGCAATCAGAGTGCACACAGGGGGGGTGTGTCAGCGCCTGTGAACCCTAATTGTAGATGCACATGGCCGTGTGGATGTGCAGAACTTCAAAAGCCGCGAGTTTTCTTTTGATTTCATCCACGCCTCTTCGTCTAATCACTCTCAAACACTCTTCGAACCTCTCTCTCGCTTTTCTGATATTCTCTTCATGTTTTAGAAGATTTAGAGGTGTTTTTCCGGCCTGTTTCAAGGTTTTCAAATTTCACTTTGTCGGTAAACTCCTTTTCACTCTTTTCTTCATCAATTTTGATTTAATTCACTCTTTTCAATTATTTCGCTTGGTTTGAATGATTAAATTGTATGCGAATGTGTTTAGAAAGAATTTAGAACGAATTAGTGTGTAAATACAGAATTTTAGCCTCCACGGCCGTGCGGCTCTGTTCGCCCGAAGATCCACACGGGCGTGTGGATTACTGCAGATTGTGTTTTTCAAGTGAAAATGATCATTTTTCTTTTCAATTCTACAGATATGGCCTCTAGGTCGAAGAAGCAAGTTGGGAAACGTCCACGTGGGCAGTCCCCACCCCCGAAACATGTTGATTTTGCCTTACCCGAGCATCAGATTTGATTCAGCCGGTTGTCGAAGCTATGCTTTGGACAGTCTCGTTTCCTGGATGTTTGTGTACTCAGAGGGATACAATTAGGGAACGAGCTTGCTAACGAGGTTGATGAGCTATTGACCGTAGGAGGTTGGGGTCGTTTACTTTCGATCAGAGAGGCAGCCATCAGCAGCCTTACACTTGAGGTACCTGCCTCATTTGAGTTCGATAAGGGCTACAACAGCTTTGGGGATGTGGATACTATTCAGTTCCAAGAACTTGGCAAGAGTCATACTATGACTGTGAGCCAGTTTTCAATCATATTAAGGCTATATGAGAGCATCTATACCGAGTTAGAGGAGTATGAGCAACTTCCCACTGACTACCCAAGGGCATTGACACCTCAGAGAGCCTATAGGGCATTATGCAGAGATGGACATTATGAGCCGGGCATCTCGAAGCCGACATGCCTCTCCCGGCCAGCCTACTGATATATTCATGCTATACTGAGCAGGTCAGTAAGTGGCCGAGGAGATGGCACCAGGGTATTGAGCCATCAGGAGCTCTTCTATCTATATTCTATGGTACAGGGTGTTCTACTCCACCTAGGGCACATCTTAGAGACTATTTGCACCTCCAGGAGATCTTTGTGGGCCGGTACATCATGAGACTCCTCATCGGGATGGCTCTCTTTGATGGTGTTCAAGTGGCAGAGAAGACAGTAATACTGGCTCCTCTTGGCTTAGAGATGATGAGACTCATGGGGATGATCCGCAGCTCGGGACCAGGAGTCTACTCCATGATCATACCCCAGTCCGACCAGACCGAGGCTGAGGACTCACAGCCAGCATTGGAGCCACCTCCTGAGCAGACCGAGGTACAGGTACCACCCACACTATCGGAGCCACCTCCATTGCGCATCTTTTCACCTTCTCGAGGCCAGGACAGATTTGAGCGCCTCGAGAATGCTGTGGCTTTCCTTCAAACCGAGGTGGCCGAGGTCAGGGCCGCACAGGAAACACAGTATACCGAGGTCATGGCTTGATTAGACATTATCCAGCGGCTACTCGAGCAAGCCATGACTTAACCCTTCGTGGTCCGACCTCGAGCCTCCACTCCACCACCATCACCAGCAGCATCATCACCTATCAATCCACCGGTCCCTGCAGAGCCTACCACAGCCCTAGAGGCTCCACCACAGGATACCGGCATTGAGGCGTCATAGTTTGCTTTAGTTTTTGTCGTTTTGTACTTTTATTTCTTATTTGGGACTTGTAGCACTCAGAAAGGACCTTCCTTTTGAGTTTATCTTTTGTGTTTCTTTTATTTTTCCTCGAGTTGTATTTTATTTATTTATCTTTATATACTCGAGTTTTATTTTGATTTTTCTTGAGATATACTTGATAAGTGCTTGATTATACATGTTTTACCTACTTGTTTTACATACATTGAGCATCATTTTACCATTGATTATGTCTCATAAAATGTATTTTGGTATTCTTTTATGCAATTAGGTTGTGGAAGTGTTAAAGGAGGAAAAGGAAGCAAAGATGGGTTATAAAGACGTATTGTTGGGAGCTTTTGTACAACACAAGTGGCAAGGCACAAGAGGGGATCATGCACATGAGGGTGTGTGCCAACTTCCTGAAGAATTCAAGATAATTTGTGTGATGGAAGGGCACAAGGGCAGTCACACCTTCATGTCCCAACTTGTGTGAAGATAGTTCAAGCTCTCAAATGATGATTCGAAGGAGGAGAAGTCTTATAACTCACCATATGGACGTGTGCCCGACCATGTGGCCTCAAGATGAGAGAGTTTGGATCATGGTTATGACGAGTACTGTAGCAAAACACTGATCATTTCACTGTAGCAGTACTGTAGCACGAATTACTGTTCACGCGACCGCGTCAAAATCCCACGCGACTGCGTGGGAATTCTGCAGCTCACGCGATCGCGTGGGATCTCACGCGGTCGCGTGAAGACACGTGACTGGCGCGATTCAGACTTATAAATAGGCCGTTTCGCCGATTCTTTTGATATCTTTTGTGTGCCTTTTGAGAGAGGAAGCGGCTAGGGTTTGAGGAGGAGGTCTTTGCCGAATTGGAGGGCCGTTTTTCGCCAACTTTGATAGTTCTTTCCTCCGTCATAGCATCGAGGGAGTCATTGGCAACCTAGCTTCGGAGAAGGATCCTTCAAGACGTTGAGCGACCCATCAAGGCCATCATCACGAATTCAAGGGGGTTTATTTCCATGGTTTACATTGCTTTTCATTGTGTTATGTTTTGCTTTGTAATAAGCCCCATGGAGGGCTAAACCCTAGTAGATACTTGGGCATGTGAACCCTAGGTTTCGATTCATGTATTGACTTTCTTTATGCTTTCTTTTAAATCCGAGTTTATTTGAGTTTCAATCTTGTTTTATCATTGCTTGCATGCCTTATTGATTCGTATGGTTGTTTGGTATGCTTGATTTGTTGCCTTGGTGAGAGAGAGATCTCCATTAGGGTTAGAACATATGAGATTGAAGAGGGTTGAGAGGGTGAGTCATGAGATAGTGGAGCGTCCCCTTTCCCTTCCGATTAAGTGTTTCCTATCTCCGTATTCTCTAAGATCTATGCAACCATATTTGGTGTGAGGTGTGAGTTTGAGAGATTTCTCCGCCGGGACCTTGTAGGGGGTTAGGGATCTTCCGCCTAGAAGTAGGGTTAGATCTAATTTTAGGAATCGGTTTCACTTTTAGGTATCCCTAAAGCTTATTGCGGTCATATGGGGTGTGAGGTGTTGAGATTGAGCGATTTCTCCACCGGGACCTTGTAGGGGATTAGTATCGGTGACCTGGAAGCAGGGACCGATTATTCTTGGATTACCTCGACTCATAGAACTCGGTTTAGAAGCATTTAGTTAGTCTTGCACTTCATGATAGAGCCTAGGGGGAGCATTACCCGGGTGTCTCATCTTCATTGATTGAGATCTCCCTTTATTTACCTTTTGCCTATTCATCTCTGGTATTAATTTCTATGCACACTAGATCACCACAAAATCACATTGGTCATTAGGCTAGATTGCAGAGAAGAAGTTAGTACTAGTAGCCCTGTTCCCTGTGGATTCGACTACCCTACTCACCAGGGTAATTATTACTTCGACAACCCGTGCACTTGCGGTACACATACGCAAAAGGCTGTGTCAATACTGAACCCCTTGTGCATGTGTGCAAATGGTCTTGGATGTAAGGAATTTGAGAGACAGTAATAGGCACGGTCATGGGACCGTGTGTGCTGCACAACCCATTGAGCCTCAACTCTCAATGAACCTAGCTCCATCAAATGCAACACTTGGAGTTCAGGGGAGTAATGTTTCAATTGCTCACTTCCACATTAATTGTTTTCATTGCTATTATTTTTATTGTGCTTGCATGCGTACATTGGGGACAATGTACATCTTAAGTGTGTGGGGAGTTCACATTGCATCCACCTTTACTTGTGCGTTCAATTGTTTGTGCTCATGTAGCCCGTGGTTGTTTACCTTAGTTGCAATGGTTGTATTCTTAGAGTTTAGGAGAATTTTTAACATTGTACCCTATCATGCTCTAGTTTTACTTGAATTTTAGGGATTTTTTGCTCGATTATCTCTTATTGCACTACTCACTCTTGAAATCTTTTGGAAACTCAAGATCAAAGTTTTAAGGACTAGTTTAGCATTGTTTTTAGTAAGTTTTTAAGTTCTATATTGTTGAAAAAAAAAACTTGTGAGCTTGTAAATATTTGTTTAGCTTTTATTTGTGCATTTGGGGTGGAAAGAGCTACCTTCTATGAAGTATGTAGCTACTCTCATGGGAAGCGTGAAAGCTACTACCCCTGTAGAAAGAGCTACCTCCTCGAAAGTGTGAAAGCCATCTTTGGCGGCCGCCTAGGAAAAGGCTACCTTAGAGTTTTTGTGAAGCTAATACCTCCCTACTTTGTATTTAAATAAGTCCTTCAACAAGAGTTTGAGAAGTACTTTTTGGGTTCTCTTGAGTGAATTCGCACACACTTACACAATTTCGAGTTGTTATCCTTTTTTATTTAAGTTTTTAGCTAGAGCAGTGATAATCTTATGCAATGTTTTAATTTCCCCTTACTTGTAGAATGCTTCTTTTGCATACGTTTGGTGAACCTAAGGCTGAGCACTTTCAATTGTTCTTCCGAAGTACTTTAATGTTTTATCTTTGCTTGAGGGCAAGCAAAAGCTTAAATGTGGGGGAGTTTGATAAGTGCACGTGTTATAATAATGTGAAGTGGTATTATCTTACAATGAGCATTACTTTCATCAGATCATGTAGTTCGGAGATGTGTATCAATGGAAGAAGGATGGGATATCATTACACATTGTTACGCAGGACCTGTTGGAGGCCATTATGCTTCAAGTAAAATTGCAGAAAAGGTTTTGGCTCTTGGATTTTATTGGCCGACTCTTTTTCAGGATGCACAGCAGTTTGTTCTTTGATGCGATAGCTGCCAGAGAACAGGGAATCTGTCTTGGTGGGATGAAATGCCTCAAAATCCTATGCAATTTTGTGAGGTATTTGACGTTTGGGGCATTGACTTCATGGGACCATTTCCAAAATCCAATGGAAATCAATATATCTTAGTGGCAGTCGATTATGTCTCTAAATGGGTTGAAGCTCAACCGTTATCGACTAATGATGCTAGAACTATGGTAAATTTTTTAAAAAGGTTGTTCACTTGGTTTGGAACTCCATGGATTATCATTAGTGATCGAGGAACTCATTTTTGCAATGCTCAACTTGAAAAGGTGTTGAAGAGATATGGAGCGCATTATCGCCTTGCCACTCCTTTTCACCCGCAAACTAGTGCCCAAGTGGAGGTCACAAATAGAGAGCTCAAGAGGATTTTGACAAAATCAATGGAGCAAGGGAAGCAGGTTTGGTTTGAGCTGTAGATGACACCCTTTGGGCTCACCGAATAGCATACAAGACTGCTATAGGAACTATTCCCTACAATTTGGTCTATGGAAAGTCATGTCATCTGCATGTGGAGTTTGAACACAAAGCATATTGGGCAATCAAGGCAATGAATTTTGATTTGAGAAAGGTGGGGGAACAAAGATCGCTTCATCTCAACGAACTAGATGAATGGAAGTTGAAGGCATATGAGGATGCTAGAATTTACAAGGAAAGGATTCGGAAGTGGCATGACAAGCATATCAAGTTGCCGAAGGAGTTCAAAGTGGATGATCAAGTCTTATTGTTCAATTGTCGGTTGCGATTATTTCTGAGAAAACTCAAGTCTAGATGGTTTGGGCCATACATTGTCACTCAAGTATCGCCTCATGGAGCCATTGAGATCATTCATCCGGAGAAGGGTATATTCAAGGTAAACCGGCATCGACTAAAACCATACTTTGGCGGCGAGGTTTGTAACAATTACAAGGAAGTATTCTTTTTTCATGAGCTCCCGTGAGGTAAGTCAGGTACGTCAAGCTAAGTGACATTAAACAAGCGCTTCTTGGGAGGCAACCCAAGCTTTTACTGTTTTTCTAGGAGTTAGTATGGTATTACCATGAATAAGAGTCTTAGTGTTGGTGTCTTGGTTCTTATACATATGTGTTATGATCTTTCTTTTGGATCTTTGATGTTTTCGTGTGCCTAATTGTAATTGACCAAGTTTTGGGTCGTTTGTGTGTGTTTTCATGGATCTCTGGTCGTATTCTTATCGTATATATATGCTCTGAGTGTTGCATGTTAGTTTCTCAATTTTTCTGCAAGAGTCTGAATTTTCTAAGTCATCCAGAGAAAACACACGGCTGTGTGAAGCATTTCAAGGCTCATCCCGAGTGTCACAGGGACCGTGTAAGTGCCCCTGTCAGTGACCCTGTAAAGGGCACACGGTCGTGTGGAATTTCCACACTTCTGTGTGGATTCTTGCAGAACTTCCACTCTCCATCCAGAGAGTCCACAGGGGTGTGTGGATGCCCCTGTGAGTGCCCTTGTAATAAGGCACAGGGACGTGTGGAATTTTCACACGGCCATGTGAAACTCTGCAGAGACTTCTCTTCCATCCTGAGGAAACACAGGGGTGCGTGACTACCCTTGTAAGTAAGCTTATGAAAGGCACACGGCCGTGTGGAACACTTAGGTTTTTCTCGAATGATTCTAGAGAGGCCATAGCGGCTTGTGGGTGCTTTTGTGGCCAGCCTTGTGTTTTGGCTAGGTTGGGCACACGGTCATGTGGATGTGTGCAGAGGCCTTAGATGCTAACCCGAGAGCAGACAGGGGCATGTGGGTGCCACTGTGAAGCTCCCCTGTGAAGGCACATAGCCGTGTGTAATTTCCACATGACCGTGTGGGGATGTTGAGAGAGCAAACAGAGAGAACACAGGGGTGTGTGACTGCCATTGTGAACCCTCTCAGTAGTGGCACACGACCATGTGGAATTTCCACACGGCAATGTGGATGTACAGAAATCCAAAAGCCGTGATTTTTCCTAAAAATCTCTTCAGCATTTCATTCATCCACACTTCTACACTCGAAAGAACACTCCTACATACTTTGCCAACCGTCTCTTAGTGTTTGTAGTGGATTTCAGAGGGTTTTTCCGGCCGATTATCTAGCTTTGATTCTCATTTCGACAGTAAGCCTTTTCTTTTCCTTTTTCTTCGTCATTTTCGATTTCTTGAGCTTATTGTGGATGATTTCACTTGGTTACATGTTTATTTTACTTGCGAATGAATTTAGAAGTGATTTAGAATAATTTGTACTGTAAAATTGAGATTTTTCTAAGTTACGGCCGTATCTTTGTCTTGGCCCGAAATCCACATGGTCGTGTGGATTTCTCCAGATTAAACTTTTAAGTTTTATTTGATCATTCTCTTTTCAATCTTGCAGATATGGCTTCCAGATCAAAGAAAGCAGCCGGTAAACGTCCTCGTGAGTAGTCTCCCGAGAAGGTTGAGTTCAGTATACCGGAGCATCAGAATCGATTCGAGCGTTTATCGAGATTGAGATTTGGACAGTCGCGTTCACAAACTTGAGTACAGTACGGGCAATTCAGTCAGGTGATGCATTGGCTGATGAGATCGACGAGTTACTGGCAGTGATTATCTGGCACCGCGTATTGTCTATTCGAGAGCCGGCTTTTAGGTCGCTCACACTTGAGGTCCTTTCATCATTCGAGTTTGACAAAGGGTATGACAGTTTCTCATACATAGATACCATTTAGTTTCGTGCACTCGGTCAGCATTTCAACCTGAGTGTGACACAGTTCTCCATCAGGATAGGGTTATATGATGAGGTATTTACTGAGACAGAGGAGTACGAGCAGCTTCCTACTGACTACCCTGGGAGTTTGACACCTCAGAGAGCATATGGAGTCTTGTGTGGGGAGGATCAGTAGAAGCCGGGCGTCTCTAAGGTGACATGCCTTTCCCGGCCAACGTACAGATACATGCATGCCATACTGAACCGATTAGATACGGGAGTGCTGAGCCGACAGGAGCTGCTCTACCTACATTCGATGGTACAAAGCGAGCCGCTCCATCTGGGGCATATTCTAGCAGATTACATACGCCATCAAGGACAGTGCCCCAGATGTGGAGTCATCTTCTTTAGCCCTTACATTACTCGACTTATTATGGGTATGGGTCTTAGGAACGGAGTTCGAGGGGCCGAGAAAACTACTACACCAACCCCCATGAGCATTGAGACGATGAGGCGGATAGGTATGGTCCGTAGATGTGGACTAGGGGTTTATCCTTTGATAGTACCCCAGCCAGAGCAGGCCGAAGGTGAGAGTGACAGGGACGAGGTGTCACAGCCACCTTTGCAGCCATCTCCAGTACAGACCGAGAGGGAGGTACCACCCATAGCACAGAAGCCACCTCCAGTGCGTACATTAAGGACAATGTACATCTTAATTATGGGGGGAGTTCACATTGCACAAACCTTATACTTATGCGTTCAATTGTTTATGCTCATGTAGCCCATGGCGATTCACCTTAGTTGCAACGGTTGTATTCTTAAAGTCTAGGAGAATTTTTCACATTGTGTCTTATCATGCTTTAGTTCTCACTTGAATTTTAGGGAATTTTTGCTCGATTATTTCATGTTGCACTACTCACTCTTGAAACCTTTTTGAAACTCAAAGCTCAATGTTTTAAGGACTAGTTTATCATTGTTTTAGTTGAGTGTTTTTTAGTTTTGTTTTGAGATATAAAAAAAAAACTTGTGAGCTTGTAAATATTTGTTTAGTTTTTATTTGTGCATTTGGGGTGGTAAGAGCTATCACCTATGAAGTATGTAGCTACTCTCATAACTCGGATACAAGTTATGCCCTAATGACAGAAAAAGCCATCCCATGGAATGCGTGAAAGCTACTATCCCGGTAGAAAAAGCTACCTTCTCAAAAGTGTGAAAGCCACCTTTGGTGGCCGCCTTGGAAAGGGCTACCTTAGAGGTTGTGTGAAGTGACTACCTCCTTCCTTGTGTACAAATAAGTCTTTCTAATAAAAGCTTTGAGGAGTACTTTTTGGGTTAACTTGAGTGAGTTCACACACACTTACACATTTTCGAGTTGCTGTCCTTTTTTATTCAAGTTTTAAGCTAGAGCATTGATACCTTGTATGCAATGTTTTAATTTTCCCTTGCTTGTAGAATGTTTATTTTGCATACTTTTGGTGAACCTAAGGCCGAGCAATTTCAATTGTTCTTCCCAAGTACTTTCATGTTTTATTTTTGCTTAAGGACAAGCAAAAGCTTAAGTGTGAGAGAGTTTGATAAGTGCTCGTGTATAAGTAATACGAAGTGTTATTTTCTTACATTGAGCATTACTTTTCTCAGATTTTATCATTGATTAGTGTGCATTTCTGTTCTTTTGTGCATGTAGAGTTGTGGAGAAGAGTTTGAGGAAAAGGAGAAAAATTAGATCATGCCCGCGTTTGTTGAAGAGTTTCTTGGACCAAGCAAGAATCAAGGCATGGGTTCTAGACTTGTTGGTGTGTGCCAACCTCCAATGTGCTTGAATTGTTTTATGATTTGGAGGGGTACAAAGGCAGTCACACTCAAAAAGTCTAGCTCGTGTAACATTGAAGAACTTCGTTAATAAGGAGAAAAGAAGAAACGATATGATCTACCATTGGTTGTGTGCCCAATTCAACGGCCTCGATGAAGAACATGAAGTCGGGAGCAACGTGGGTGCGAGTACTGCACACTGTTCACTTGGCTGCGAGTACTGTTTAATGTAGCAAAATTAATGTAGCACTTTAGAATTTACTGCGCTAGAAATCGATTTTTAGAAAATCCACTCGGGCGTGTGAAAATTCCACACGGCCGTGTGAATGCCCGATTTCAGCATTTCAATAGCATCGACTCAGATTTATTCGGGGACTTTTCGACCTATTTTTCGGCCAACTTCTGGAGAGCTCACAGCTAGGGCTCTAAAAGGATTTTGGGAGGTTTTTGCAGCGTTTGATGGCATTGACATCGGAGTCCTTTGGAAAATAGCTATTGCGGGAGTTTACATCGGTATTGATTCGGCAAGGCGTGTCCTAGGCTTGATAAGGAACTTGGTGGAAAAGACAGAGAGGCTTCACAAGACCATCACCACGCATCTCAAGTGGGTTTTATCTATCTTTGCTATGCTTGTTCATACATACACTTTGATGATTTTGTATAGCTCCATGGAGAGCTAAACCCCTAGTGGATATTCAGACTTGTAAACCCTAGGATGACATTGTTTCTATGACTTTTATTATTTTTCTTAATTGATGCTTTTAATTGAGTTCTAATCTTGTATGATAATTGTATTGATTTTTCTTTAGCCGTGACACTAGGGTTGAGAATCATCTAGGTTATCCTTTGAAGGTGTGACAACTTCTATAGGATTAGACTACTCAAGATTGGAGAGGGTCGAGAGGATGAGTCGAGAAGGAGCGAAACGCCCCCTTTCTCCTTCGTGTGATTTTCCCTATCTCTGTGTTCCAAGAGTTTTTTGCGGTTAAAGAAGAGTGAAGTGCAGGGAGATGAACTCCCCTGGGGCTTAGTTACGCGAGCAATAGATTGAAGGGTTGTAGTGAATCCTAGTGCTGGGACTTAATTGACACTAGGGTTCTTTCACATGGACTAAAGAGTTAGAACTATACTTAGGAATAGGGTCTATCATTTGGAATCCATAGAACCCTAAGTAGTTCCACGTAGTGTGAGGCTTAGGAGATGAACTCCCCTAGGGCTTAGTTGAGTAATCAACAGAGTCAAGGGTTGTAGTGAATCCTAGTGCGGGGGCATAGTGTTGGAACTAGTCACGGTTGATGATAAGTGCTCGTGTTATAGTAATGCGAAGTGTTATTATCTTGCAATGAGCATTAATTTAATCAGATTTTATCACTAAAAAGTGTGCAATTGTTTACTTTTGTGCATTGTAGGGTTGTGAAGATAAAATAAAGGAAAGGAACGAAGTTAGGTCGTGTTTGGTGTTGTTGGGGAGATTTTCGGACTAAGCAAGGAGTAAGGCGTGAGCATAGACTTGTGGGTGTGTGCCAACCTCCTTTGGAGGGGCATAAAGGCAGTCACATTCACAATAAGTCTAACTCATGCCAACAAGGAGAACTTCACCAATTAGGCGATTCGAAGCAATCGACACGATCTACCGTTGATTGTGTGTCCAATTCAACGGACTCGATGAAGAACGACGAATTCGGGAGAGTTTCGGCACAATACTGTAGCAGTACTGTAGCAAGTTACTGTAGCGAAAACGCTGTAGCACGTTACTGTTTACAGTCGGCCAAAAATCAGTTTTCCAGAATTTTCACACGGGCGTGTGGAAATTCCACACAGCCGTGTGAAACCCCGATTTCAGCAAATTTAAAGCCGCGACTCCACATTATAAAAGCCCGATTTGGAGACTTTTTGAAAAAATCTTTGACCTAATTTTCTCCTCAACTTTGGAGAGGGCGGCTAGGGTTTTGGAGAGGACTTCGTGGAGGTTTGGAGCGCGTCATAGGCATCGTCATCGACGTCCGGCGGGCGCACAAGACCACGGCCACACCATACGCAAGGGGGTTTTCATCTATATCTTTACTTCTTGTTTTTTTATATACATTGATGAACATGTATAGCTCCATGAGGAGCTAAACCCCTTGTGGGTATTCGGACTTGTAAAACTCTAGGGTTATTATGTTTCTTTGACATTGTTATTTTGCTTTTCCATTATTGATGAATAAGAATTGAGTTTCGATCTTAATTTTATCTTGCTATTGTTTTCCCTTAGATGTGACACTAGGGTTGAGAGCAATCTAGGATTTCCTTTGGAGGTGTGACAACTCCTATAGGATTAAACTCTTTAAGATTGAAGAGGGTTGAGAGGGAGAGTTGTGAGGTAGCGATGTACCCCTTTCCCCTCCGGTGTGATTTCTCCCTACCTCCGTTTCCTTGATTTAATAGCAGTCAAGATAGAGTGAAGTGCTAGGTAGATAAACTCCCCTGGGGCTTAGTTACCCGAGTAACGGAGTGAAGGGTTGAAGTGAATCCTATGCACTGGGGCTTAATCTAGACTAGGGTTCTTCCTCCTGGACCAAAGGGTTAGAACTACACATAGGAATAGGTTTAATCACTAGGAGTCCCTAAAACTTAATGCAATCCCACGTTGTGTGAGGTTTAGGTAGATGTACTCCCCTGGGACTTAATCGTGCGAGTGATAGAGTGAAGGGTTGTTGTGAATCCTAATACCGGGGCATAGTGTTGGGGTTAGTCACGGTTGACCTTAGGTTTGGGACCGTGAGTCTAAGGATTTCCTCGACTCAATTAGCATCAATAGGAAGGTATAATAGCATAGTCTTGCACTAGAAGCATAGATCCTAGAGATAACTTGTCCGGATACCCCACTTCATTAATTGTTAAGTCCTCTTTAATCTCTTTTCTTGCGATTTCTAATCTTTCACCTTTCTTTATTTAATTTCCCGTCTTTAGTATAATTGTTCTCGCAATTTACACACAAATCGATTACTACTTTTCCGTACTTCGCGTAGTTTTAATAGTGAAATCTCGTATTCTAACTCCCTATTCCCTGTGGATTTGACTACCCTCTCACCGGGGTAACTTTTATTACTTCGACAAACCCGTGCACTTTTGGGGATCCTGTCAGTTGACATTAGGTTTGGGACCGTGTGCTTAAGGATTTCCACGACTCATTAGACATCAATTAGATGGTATAATACTAGTCTTGCACTAGAAGCATTAGTCCTGGGGGGAGTTTTGTCCGGGTACCCCATCTTTGCATTGACTGTTTCCTCCTACTCTTTGCTTGCACTCTCTTGTCTTTCATATTTCTCTTTCTTTTATTTCACACACATTGCTTTCATTCACCACCATTATTTTTGTACTAGCTAAGTAGCAATTCCTCTTGTCTTGAATCACTACTCTCTATGGATTTGACTACCCATTCATCGGGGTACTTTATTACTTTAACAACTCGTGCATTTTCGGGGCACAATCAGAAGGGTGCTGTCATGAAGGCTAGTGCAAGAATCAAGAATGCTTGAATAAAAGACTACACTCTTAGTTCAAGAACCTTGTGTGTGTGTGTGTGTAAACCCTAAATTGTGTGCCCCATATGATATTGGATCGGTGACCTAGTCCACAGAGACTTTATTTCAACTAAACTAAGTGGGTAGTAGTTTTA
Source organism: Dioscorea alata (assembly GCA_020875875.1). Lineage (NCBI taxonomy): Eukaryota > Viridiplantae > Streptophyta > Magnoliopsida > Dioscoreales > Dioscoreaceae > Dioscorea > Dioscorea alata. The sequence goes on from CM037021.1 coordinate 11,061,329, forward strand.
TACACCCTAGAGGTAGCTTTCTCTCCTGGTAGGTCATTAAATGTACACTTGTAATGCCCAAAATTTGGCTACTCAAAAGTGGCTTTCACTCTTCTAGAGCGATAGCTCTTTCTACCATCTTTTTACACAATATTTACAATTAACTAGGATCTTTAAACTAGGTTTTCAACCTAAACACAGGTGGCTCCACACTTAGGGTGACGTGATCGAACCTAGCTTTCCAAAGTAAGAGTGAGACTACAATTAAGCTCAAAATAAAGACACTAACATAAACGTTTCGCCCTAGACTTAGCAATTCCAATAAAAACCAATCATAGATCATCCTAAGTCATACAGTCATCACAATTAACACAAATAAAACCCCCCTCCACACTTGAATGGTACATTGTCCCCAATGTACAAGTAACATGCATGATAAAAGGAATTGAAGAGGGCTATTAAAAATAAGGAGGAGTGTTAATGAGCTTCCCTAAACATGTAGAGTGATGCTGCCGCTACCAATGTGCATTCCAATTTCCATTCATCCACACAATACTTGAGAGACAAAAATAAGGCACACAAGTGAAGCTCAACTCAAGATGATACCAAATAAAGAAAAATTGAAGAAAGAATAAGTGAAAACTGGGATGAAACAAATCAAAATAATTGTTTAGCAGGGGACTCCCCTTGCTAATTGAACCAAAACATGTAAAAGAAGTACAATAAAAGAAATACAAGTCTGAAAATGAGATACAAAATGAAAGGTAGCTGCTAAGAAATAAAAACAGGCTACTCTCAATGGGTTTAGTAATCGAGAGCTCAGTAGTAGTATCAACACCCACATGATAGGAATGTCTGGAAGACCTTGAAAAAAGCACAGCGATGAGCGATGCATTGTAGGCTCTGTCCTAAGCCGTGGAAGAGTGGGGATTCCTATGGTGAAGATGGATCTTAGTGGCACGCTCGGCTAGAATAGGGATGGGAGGTTCTAAGGGGCTAGAGGTTTATCCCCAAATGGCACTATGGAAGTCGAGATGCTCATCTTTTGCAAACTTCGCCATGTGATGGGATTGAATCCCCCAACCTTCACCATTTGATCAACATCACCCAAAAGATCCATCACTCGAATGAGTCGCATAATGTAGGACGTGACAAAAAAGTAACCACTCTGGGGTCAGTGGCCTGATGATAAGTGTTTGTGTTATAGTACTGCGAAGCGCTATTATCTTACAATGACCATAACTTTTATCAGATTTTATCACTAAATTGTGTGCATTTATGTGTTATTGTGCATTGTAGGTTTGCGGAGCTAATTTGGAGAAAAGGAATGAAGTTAGATCGTGTTCACCGTTGTTGGGGAGTTTTTGGACCAAGCAAGGAACAAGGCACGAGCCTAAACTTGTGAGTGTGTGCCAACCTCTTATGGAGGGACACAAAGGCAGTCACATTCACAATAAGTCTAACTCGTGTAGCTTAGGAGAACTCCACCAGTAAGAAGAATTAAAGCAATCGACACGATCTTACCATGGATTGTGTGCCCAATTCAATAGCTTTGATGAAGAACAATGAATTCGGGAGCATTTCGGGAGTACTGTTGCAAGTTAATGTTCACCTTCAGCTGAAATTCTGAAAACCAGAGAGTTCACAAGGGCGTGTGGAAATTCCACACGGTCTTGTGAAATCCCGATAAATCCAATTTTAATGCCGCGACTTAACATTATAAAAGCCCGATTTGGAGACATTTTACAGATCTTTTGACCTAACTTTCTCCCCAACTTCTGGAAAGTGCGGCTAGGGTTTCAGAGAGGACTTTGTGGAGGTTCAGAGCACGTCATCGGCATCGTCACCGATGTCCTGCGGCCGCACAAGACCACGGCCACATCATACGCAAGGGGCTTGATGAGCGAGCGCGCGACTAGCTACAAAGCTAGCACGCGACTACCCGGCCGCAAGTGCACGGGTCATCAAGTAATAAACTCACAAGGAGCGTCGTATTCCTTATGGCCCGAGATCTACTATTACTTCTTTTTGGGAGTCACTTTCTAGTCGATCGAAACAAGGTTGAAGCAATATTAAAATAATAAAAACAAGTAAAGAAATGCAAATAAAATAAAGCTCAATCCGGAATAAAGTTAGAGACGAAGAAACCAATAATTAGGGAAGGCCTCGGGCGAGGATTCCCCTGGGAGGAGACTAAATACGAAAGACCATGATAATTATAAAACTAGGGTTGGCTTGGTTTTGGTCCGCTAGACTCGGATGTCGACTACCCCGGAACCTCCGTAGTGTAGCCCTAATCCAGTACAGGTTTCTCTATCCAGAAAAGACCCCTACGATGTCAATGAGAACATTGAGTCTTGATTAGGGTTAATCTAACGCACACTCTCGGCTAAATTAACCCTAAACGCGCGGAAGGCTATTAGCACCCGGAACATCCGGTGTATTAATACATGAATCCCTCTTTAACTCATCAAGTGACCTAATACAAGCTAGCATCCCGCCAAACAAGTATCATTCAAAATCAATTCTATGGAATCCATCCATTGTAGAATGAGCAACAAGATAATGAATTAAAACCAAACAATCAAACCAACACATCCATTCAAAACAATATAAAGTTCATTCATACAAGGTCTCCTTCCAAGGTTCACCGGGAGCCCAGTGGCCTTGGGAGGTTTAGTTCGACTCACAAAATTAAGGAGCTCATCATACAAAGATTCCATCAAACAAAAACAAGAAAAACTCCCTCAGAGATGTCGGCTAGGGTTGATGGTGTAGCTCATCGGATCCGTGCCGGCGAGCCCTATGAAGCTTCTCCACGTCTTCCCGTTCTTCTCTCCTTCAAATCTGCCCAAAAATCCCTCCAAATCCCTCCAAAGATGATGAGAATGGTGTGTGGTGGACTGGAGGCCGGGTAGAGAACAACTTTTCTCCAAAAACCCTGAAGAATCCTTATATAATCCCAAGAGCGTGCGGGCAGTGTGCGGGCCGCACATGCGCCCGCACGCTCTTCTGGCCACCCTGTGCAGCCTTGTGTGGGGGCCGCACACTATGCCACACAGCTCACTGGCCAGGGTGTGCGGCCACTGTGCGGGCCGCACATGGCCGAGAGAAACGGCTCCGTGTGCGCCGTGTCGACTTCCGGGGTGCTCCAAGTCTTCATTTCTTCTTCAATCTTTCCCGAAACGACACGAATACGGTTCGATCACGCGCACTTGGTCCTCGAAACCCTGAAATGAAAATAAAAACATCAAGTGTGCAAAATGTTATCAAAAATACACCTAAGTTGCATGAAAGTACAAGAACATCATCGCTAAAGCATGATGTATTTAGGCACTTATCAAATACCCCCCACTTAATCATTTGCTTGTCCCCAAGCAAACGGACATGGAAAACCAGGGATGCTGATAAGTGACTAAATACACAACCTCAGGCAAGAAATGAAAATATCATAGCCAAAATGAAACTCAAAATACTAAGCAAAGACCACTTGAGATCATTCACGCATTCATTGGCCATGTTGTGCTGTGTGTGTGCAAATCCCCTAGTTCGAAGTCCTGTAGTCCAGACAAGGTAGACAGGACCCCGAGGACCACTTCTTGAAGCAATTCACGCCACTCAGTGGAATACAGCCTTGAGGTGGTAGAAATACTTCTAGTAGAGTCCTAAGGATCCTTCCTCTTATTTTCGAACAAGTACCGGTCGAATTTTATTTTTCTGTACACAATTGCTTAACTTTTTCTTTTTTTCTTTTCCGGGACTAATATGAACTGTAAATCCACATTACCTAGAGCTTTGCACATTCATGTAGACGCGCTTATGTCCTTATAGCTTTTGGCGAGAGGAACACTCTGGTTAGGAGCCAGAACCCCAAGTTACTTCGCTATTAGGGTAGAGGAGCACTGTCCACGCTTTTATTCAACTTTTCCCCTTTTTATTTTTTTTTTATTTTTTTATTTTTTATTTTTTTTTTGTTTTGACCGTATTGCAAGAAGGAACAGGAAGAAGGTCCTTAGAACACTATTAGAAGACATTCTAACACATCAAGGCGCGAAACCACTAGTATGGGTTAGCAACTAAGAGGGTCACGAAGGTGCTGTGGTCCCTCGCCTAGGTGTCCAGGGTTCTACCTAAGGGAAAAGTGCGAAAAAATGCCTAGAATGACACGAAAATCTCAAGTGTGCAAGGTCATAAGAAGCTTAGCATTTATCACTGTTTTGAGCTATAATACAATCACAATTAGATAAGCCATCCGAGGTTTTACAATCATGAAACAATTCAAAATTTTTCAAAGAGTTTCATACAAGTCACGAAATAAATAATGAAACTAAGGCATGCATACCCACCCCCCACTTAAAGCAGTACATTGCCCTCAATGTACAGGAATCAGCAGTGCAGAAAAATTAGTGCAATGAAAATAAGAAGGATGGTTTCGTGAACTTCCCCGAGAATTTAGTAAGGAAACTTGTAGGGCACAAGCTCGGGATGGCCAACACCATGGAAGCATACAAGGTGGGGAGGAAGAAAAATGGACGTCTTGTTCTACCTACAAGGTGAAAATATGTCGAGTCAAGCATCCATCAACCACACAAAAATAAAGAAAAGAAACAAAAAGTGAAAGGGAAAGTGAGCTCTCGGAGTGAAAGGACTGATGGAACCGCTCAAGGTCTTCTGTCTCTCCTCCAAGGGGCTTGATTGGAAGTTAACCTACATCTCCAAAAATAAAGATCAAGCAATGGCAACATGCTGAAATGTGCGAACACGAGTTTAGAAAAATGAGTGAAGCGGAAACCACGTGATCGAGATCAAAATCGAAAATCGTCGCAAACCCCACGAGGATCCAATTCGGGCGGGAAACTAAAAACCAAGAAATCACCTCAAAGGTACGGAAAGAAATTGAGTGTTGAAAAATGTTTTTAACATTGAAAACGATGCGAGGGAGGTGAAAAGATCAAAGCGAGTGCCAAAAGATGGAGAAAAGCCAGAAAGAAAAGCATTTCTGTAGCAAAACTGGGGCCAGTGTGCTGGTGGTGTGTGGGCCGCAAACTAGCCTGCACGGTCTTCTGCCAAGCATGTGCGGCCTAGTGTGCGGGCCGCACACCAGGCCACATGCTCCTCTAGCTGAGGCGTGCGGCTGGTGTGCGGGCCACACACCCTTCTCGGACAATTGATACATTACAAGCGCGACGAAACTCATCTCGGACAATTGATACATGTTGAAAAACACAAAACATACGGGATTTCAACGAGATGGGGAGGAAACAAAGATATACACAATGAAGCATACCAAGAACAAATGAAGAGGAGAGCTCACAATCCAAACCTAATTCATGCATAACAAAAAATACTAAAATGAAAAAAGTACGGAATTGTAAAAATCATGGGTTACCTCCCACAAGCACTTGTTTAGCGTCACAAGCCAGACGTTCAAGTTTCTCATCATCAAGGTGGTTCAAAGGCAGAGATTTACCTGAATTTCCCATGGATGCAAATGATGACCCCACCGGCAAATTCAAGGAAAGGAGAGAATCAACATTGTGCATACCTAGGTCGACGAAGCATGCCATGTGTCCCTTTTCATGAGAGTTCTTGCTTGCTTTGCTAACCTTAGGAGTTACCTTTTTCCATGCTCGCTTCCATGATCGTTCTCCTTTGCTTCTCCCTTGTGCCTTTTCCGGATATGTATGAGGAGGGTCTTCTTGTGCCTTTTTTGGTGATTTTTCCTCCTCAATATCAACATCTTGTAATAATTCATCAAGGGGGTTCATCATAAGGACTTCATGCACACAATCTTCAACTTGTAGTTCTGTATCATCTAGTGCATAGGAAGTGTCATCAAGCTCCTTAGGGTGCTTCATTGCCTCTGGAATTTTAAAAGTGGCTTCCTCATTCCCGGCTCGCAAGGTCATTTTCCCGTCTTGGATATCCAGCAGGGCACGGGATGTGGCAAGGAAAGGCCGGCCAAGTATGATGGGGACCTCAGTAGCGTCATTAACATCAAGGATAACAAAATCAGCCGGAAAGACTAGACCACCAACCTTCACAATCACATCACTCACAATGCCACGCGGGCGTCTAACAATCAGGTCCGCAAGTTGTATGGTGATCCGTGTCAGCTCTAATTCTTGAAGGCCTACTTTTAAGAAAAGCTTGTAGGGCATAACATTTATGCTTGCACCGAAATCGGCGAGGGCTTTCTCTACAAGCGAGTACCCAAAATGACACTCCACAATTAGACCACCCGGGTCTTTGATTTTCTCGGGCAATTTGCTTTGGATAATTGCCAAACAACTCTCACCAAGAGACACCGTAGATGCTTCTTCAAGTTTCTTCCTGTTTGTAAGCAACTCCTTTATAAACATGCCATATTTTGGCATTTGAGCAAAGGCCTCGACAAGTGGAAGATTAATGTGAAGTTGCTTGATCATCTCCAAAAATTTTTTGAATTGAGTGTCCTTCTTATCCCTATTGAGTCTTGCCGGATAGGGGACCTTTGGTTGGTTCTCTAGCAATTTTTTTTCTTTGTTTTGAGGTTTAATTGAATTGTCGTGGCTGTCATTAGCTTCATCCCCACCATGGAGGGAGTGCCTTTCGCCAAGTTCTTTTCCTTGTTTTCAGTTGGCCTAGGAGTCGGCCAAACCTCAACCTCTCTACCACTGCTCAAAGTGATAGCTTGTACATGTTCTCGTGGGTTAGTCTCAGTGTTGCTAGGGATACTACCCGGTGTTCTTTCTGCCATGGATACCGCAATCTGTCCCAAGTGTTTTTCGATGCCCTAGATTGAAGCTTGCATGTTTCTCACTGTCGTTTCAAGTGTGTTCAACCTTGCATCGGTGATTTGCATGTATTTAGCTAGGACATCTTCAGTAGTGAATTTCCTTTCCGCTGGAGATGCTTGTGATGGCTGTGCCTCAAACCCTGGCGGTTGTGAAAATTTCTGTTGGCCCTAATTTCCACAATTGAAATTTGGATGATTTCTCCACCCGGGGTTGTATGTCCTACCATAGGGGTTTTCCTTGAAATTTCTGCCCCTGATTCACATAGTCAATATGTTCAACTGGGGCGGCATCGGGGACTGAAATGGGGCAACTAGCAACATCATGCCCCCCTCCACAAGTTCCACATTTCATCACTTGCTTGACACTTGTGCTCGAACGCTCAACTTTTTCGGACATAAGGAAGCTCACTTGCTTCGCTAGTGCTTCGAGCTTCGCATCTTGAGCGGTCATACTGTCTATTTCATGAACTCCTCGAGCTTGAGTCATTTTTGCCCTCGAACCCCAATGTGATTCATTTCGTGCCATGTTCTCAATTAATTCTTCGCATCCTCGGAGAATTTTCTACTCAAGGATCCACCGGCTGCGGCATCAATGAGTTGACGATTCTGGTAGCTCAAACCATTATACAGTATCTGTACTCGCATCCAAGCCTCGAAACCATGATGTGGACATTTTCGCAAGAGATCTTTAAATCTCTCATGGGCTTCAAAGAGGGTTTCAGAATCTCTTTGACTGAAAGCCGAGATATCTTGCCTTAACCTTGCTACCTTGCTCGGAGGAAAGTAGCTGCCCATAAACTTGTTCACCATCTCCTCCCATATCTTTATGTAACCCGGGGCAAGTGAGGTGAGCCACCTGTAATCGGCGCCCCGCAAACTGAATGGGAAAAGATGGAGTCTAGCTGCATCATCGGATAGGCTATTGACTTTAAATGTCGATCACATTTGGAGGAATAGGGATAGGTGCTCATTCGGGTCCTCGTCAGCCAAGCCATCGAATTGCACGGTGTTCTTTATCATACCAATTGGTCTGGCCAAATCAAAATTACCGGCACTGGTAGCCGGAGCTTGCACACTAAACCCTCCCCTGGTAAACTGTGGCCTCTCATTGTCAGACAATGTTCTTCTCTCTTCGGCCATAGCAATAGGAATTGATTCAGGTGCTGCAACTGATCCTGAGGAGGAACCCACCTGAGTTTCCTTCAATAGTTGGTGTATGACGCGTTCGATTTCTTCGTTTGGCTCTACAAACCCAGCGGGGTTTGCACGAGTCATGCACAGAACGCCTAAGAAAACAAAAAGCAAAAAGGGATATTAGTGAATATATATATACAAACGATGAAAACAAAAACAATAAAAGATGGATAATTACAAATGAAAGCGAAATGACTAGAGCAATGATCCAAAAGTTTTAATAGTATTCTCAGATGTTCCCCGGTAGCGGTGTCAAAAACTTGATGAGCAAGCGCGCGACTAGGTACAGAGCTAGCACGCGACTCCCCGGCCGTAAGTGCATGGGTCGTCAAGTAATAACCTCACAAGGAGGGTCGTATTCCCTAGGGCCCGAGATCTACTATTGTTTCCATTTGGGAGTCACTTTCTAGTCGATCAAAACAAGGTTGAAGCAATATTAAAATAATAAAAACAAGTAAAGAAATGCAAATAAAATAAAACTCAATCCGGAATAAAGTTAGAGACGAAGAAACCAATAATTGGGGAAGGCCTCGGGCGAGGATTCCCCCAGGAGGAGACTAAATACGAAAGACCATGATAATTATAAAACTAGGGTTGGCTTGGTTTTGGTCTGCTAGACTCGGATGTCAACTACCCCGAAACCTCCGGTGTATTAATACATGAATCCCTCTTTAACTCATCAATTGGCCCAATACAAGCTAGCATCCCGCCAAACAAGTATCATTCAAAATCAATTCTACGGAATCCATCCATTGTAGAATGAGCAACAAGATAATGAATTAAAACCAAACAATCAAACCAACACATTCATTCAAAACAATATAAAGGTTATTCATACAAAGTCTCCTCCAAAGGTTCACCGGGAGCCCGGTGGCCTTGGGAGGTTTAGTTCGACATCACAAAATTAAGGAGCTCATCATACAAAGATTCCATCAAACAAAAACAAGAAAAACTCCCTCAGAGATGTCGGCTAGGGTTGATGGTGTAGCTCGTCGGATCCGCGCCGGCAAGCCCTATGAAGCTTCTCCACGTCTTCCACTTCTTCTCTACTTAAAATCTGCCCAAAAATCCCTCCAAATTCCTCCAAAGATGATTAGAATGGTGTGTGATGGAGTGGAGGTCAGGTAGAGAACAACCTTTCTCCAAAAACCCTGGAGAATCCCTATATAATCCCGAGAGCGTGCGTGCAGTGTGCGGGCCGCACATGCGCCCGCACGCTCTTCTGGCCACCCTGTCCGGCCTGGTGTGCGGTCCGCACACTAGGTAGCACAGCTCACTGCCCAGGGTGTGCGGCCACTGTGCGGGCCGCACAATGGCCGCACATGGCCGAGAGAAACGGCTCCGTATGCGGCGTGTCGGCTTCCGGGGTGCTCCAAGTCTTCATTTCTTCTTCAATCTTTCCCGAAATGACATGAATACGGTTCGATCACGCGCACTTGGTCCTCGAAACCCTAAAACGAAAATAAAAATATCAAGTGCTCAAAATGTCATCGAAAATACACATAAGTTGCATGAAAGTACAAGAACATCATCGCTAAAGCATGATGTATTTAGGCACTTATCAGGGGTTTTCATCAATGCCTTTAGTTTGTGTTTTCTTTTATATTTTGATGAACATATATAGCTCCATGAGGAGCTAAACCCTTCGTGGGTATTCAGACTTGTAAACCCGAGGATTATTATGTTTATATGACATTGCTATTATGCTTTTCCATTATTAATGAATAAATTCGAGTTTCAATTTTAATTATCTCTTGCAATTATTTTCCCTTAGCCGTGTCACTAGGGTTGAGAACAATCTAGGTTGTCCTTTGGAGGTGTGGCAACTTCTATAGTATTAGACTACTTAATATTGAAGAGGGTTGAGAAGGTGAGTCATGAGGTAGCGAAGCATTCCCTTTCCCCTCCGGTGTGATTTCTCCCTACCTCCGTATTCCTTGATTTCTTAGCAGTGGAGATAGAGTGAAGTGCTAGGTAGATAAACTCCCATGGGGCTTAGTTGCGCAAGCAACAAAGTGAAGGGTTAACGTGAATCCTAAGCACTAGGGCTTAATCTAGACTAGGGTTTTTCCACCTGGACCAAAGGGTTAGAACTATACATAGGAACAGGTTTTATCACTAGGAATCCCTAGAGCTTAAAACAATCCCACGTAGTGTGAGGTTTAGGAAGATATATTCCCCTGGGGCTTAGTTGACAGGTCAATGAGAGTCAAAGGTCGTAGTGAATCCTAATGCCGAGGCATAGTATTGGGGTTAGTCACGGTTGACCTTAGGTTTGGGACCGTGTGTTTAAGGATATCCTCGACTCAATTAACATCAATAGGAAAGTATAATAGCATAGTCTTGCACTAGAAGCATAAGTCCTAGGGGTAGCTTGTCCGGATACCCTATTTCATCCATTGCTAGTCCTTCTCTATTCACTTCTACTTGTACTTTATTGCCTTCCATTTCTCTATTTAATTTCTTGCCTTTTATTATATTTGCTTCCATATTCACTCATCGATTCTATTATCACTTTTTCGTACACCGTATAGCTAAATAGTGAAATCTCATGTCTTAAGTCCCTATTCCCAGTGGATTCGACTACCCACTCACCAGTGTAAATTTATTACTTCGACAAGCCTGTGCACTTACAAGATACACGCAAGGGGTCGTGTCACCTGATGATGAAGTGTCACGGTGAGTACAAATCTCATGTGATAAGGAACGCTATCACCATACTTACAAGATAGTGAAACTCGCAGCACCCAATAACTATGCTACGATCACCACTATGAGTTACGCGTATAATCAATAAGGCATGAACAAATTTGAGGTCAGGCAAATGAAGGGAAGATGCCTTGGATATTCGAGGTTCATGAAACCCAACACCGTTGCTTATCTTCCGCCAACTATGACTCCTGGGTTCTCTAAGTGGTCAAAAAGTTTTAAGATGCTGGTACTCATCTGTGGCTACAAAGTCTTTGTCATTAAGACCTATAAACAACATGAATTCTGTGTATCTCAAATAATACTCATGTCCTCAAACTCAGAAACTGACATCATTAAGTGTATCCGAAATATCTTGTCCCCAAACTATCTCAAATGTGGCAAGGAGTTCCAAGGTTAGCTCATAGTAAGCTGGATCAGTGATGGTAAAAACACATTACCAGGCTCCCACATTTATTAGTCATTCAAATTCTCTCAATGCGTCCAAATCAATCGTGCGCAACTTGCCAAACTGGTGTTTGGATAGTCAGTTGTATCTCGCTTGATGAATTGGCTACTCAAAATATCTTTCCAAAAAGGATAGTCGGTCACTGCCTTGCTTGGATCTCATTCTTATCGATGATTTGCTCATAGTTCATTTCCTTAGAATATTAACCTGCAAATTAACACTCAATTGAGGAAAGAAACAAAGGGGATGCCATGAAAGATAATGCAAAGGAGTCAAGCTCTAAACAAATGGAGAAAAAGGAACAAAAATAACACCAAGAGAAATGAAAGAAATGACAGAGCAAACCGGTAAAAAGTTTAGGAAATCAGAGAAGACAAGATGAAGAAACTGAAAGAAAATTATAATGAGACGAGAGACAACAACAGTCAAGGAAGAGGAAGAACTGCGGCAAAGCACCAGGGAAATGAATAGCAAGTATGAATGAAGCCCTAAGAAAATAGCCCTTTAAAACAAAGCGGTTTTTGGAAAGAAAGGGGGAACACGGCAGTATAACCCCGTGCTCGTGCAGGACCAGGCTGTGCTTCCACCATCCTCTCAAGCCATGCTTTTCACAGGATTTTAGTCAAAATGAATGAATTGAGAACATGCCTGTGAAATGAGCATGCAAGCCATGCCCTTAGGGAAGCACAGGTATTCATTGCCCATGATTTCTGAAATGCTTTAGGTGCTTTGAAAATAGAGGAAAGCATGGAGCGAACATGGGCTTGCTTTGCCCGTGTTCAACCTGCAAAACTTTAAAGATCCGCCTTCACTGCTTTACCAAACTATAACAACATTGATCCACTCAGCACAAAAAGAGGGAAATGACAACAATTGAAACAACCAAAGAATACAAACCTGAAAAGCACAGCGGCATAACAAAATATTTGCAATGACCAAGAAAACAAATAACTAAAAAATTAATAAAAAAAGAAAATGAATATTAATTCTTGTGTTAATGACACACCCCTTGCGTGAGTGTTCCGCAAGTGCAAGGGTCGTTGAAGTAATAAAATACCCTAGTGAGTGGGTAGTTGAATCCACAGGGAATAGATACTTAAAAACAAGAAATATTACTATTTAGCTAAGTGAAAACCAATTGTGAGTAAACAAGAGATATTAATGTAAAGAAAAAGTAAAAGAGAAAAAAGAAAGCAAGCAAGAGTAAGGAGATAGTAATCAAAGTAAGACGGGGTACCCGGACAATGCTTACCCTAGGAATATTGTTTCAAGTGCAAGACTAATATTATGCTTCCTAATTGACTTTTAATGAGTCGTGGAAATCCAAAGACACATGGTCCCAAACCTAAGGTCAACCATGACTAGCCCTCTGCACTATGCTCCGGCGGAAAGGAATACTCTCAACACCTTACATTGTGTGGGATTGGTTGAGGTTCTAGGGACTCCAAGTGATAAACCCTATTCCCTAATATAGATCTAAACCTTTGGTCCAGGAGAAAGATCCCTAGTCATAATTAAGCCCAGCACTAAGATTCACTTCAACACTTCACTCTGTTGCTCACGCAACTAAGCCCCAGTGTAGTTCATCACTTAGCACTTCACTCTATTGTGACCACAAAGAACTTTTAGAATGTGGAGGTAGAATAAATCACATCAGAAGGAAAAGGGGACGTTCCGCTACCTTTCGACTCACCCTCTCGATGCTTTTTAACCTCGGTTAGTCTAATCCTAATGAAGTTGTCATGCCTTCAATGGATTACCTAGATGGATTTTCAACCCTAGTGTCACTCTAAGAGAAAATCAACACAATAAGTATTCAAGATTGAAACTCGATTAAAGTATTAATTAAAGAGGCATAATAGAAGTCAATGAAACAAAATCATCCTAGGGTTTACAAGTCCAAGCACCACCTATGGGTTTAGCTCTCCATGGAGCAATACAAAATCAACAATGAAATTGAGTATAAGTTTAAGCAATCCATAAAGATAAACCCTTTGTTGTCTGTGTCAATGGTCTTCAAAAACCGCCTCATCTTCTCTAGAGACTCCTCCATCGAGCCTAGTGCACACCTAGCCGAATCGATGTCTTTGAAAGCTCCACTAATAACTCTCCTATGAAGGATGTCGATGTTAATGCCGTAGAACCACTCCTACAACATCGCAAAAACCTCTCCAAACCTTAGCCGTGTTTTCCCCAAAAGATGGCCGAAAGATAGGAAAAAGATCTCCCAAATAAATCTCAAATCACGGTATTTATAGGCTAAAATCGGGCATCCACACGGGCGTGTGGAATTTCCACACACCTGTGTGGATTCCCAGATTGTGTTTTCCTGCATTTTATGAGCAGTACTCATGAACAATGCTTTACTACAGTGATTCTTCTGCAAAGATTTCGCTACAATGCTCCCGACTTCATTCTCATCATCGAGGCTGTGAAGTTTGGCACACAACCATGCAGTAGATCATGTCGCCTCTTGCTTTCAAATACATTGATGAAGCTCTTCAATGTTACATAAGTCGAACCCTATGAGTGTGACTGTCTTTGTGTCCCTCCAATTTGTATATTCATTTGAGCACTTTGGAGGTTGGCACACACTCACATGTCTATAACTTGTGCCTTGATGCTTGCTTGGTCCAAGATTCTCCTTAACGATTGCGTCCATGATCTATTTTTTGCTTCCTTTCATCCAAACTTGTCTCCATAACCCTAAATGCACAAAAGACCACAAATACATACGAGTAAGTGATAAAAATCTAATAAAAGTAATGCTCAATATAAGAAAAGTATACTTCGTATTACTTATACACGAGCATTTATCAGTTACATCCCAAATAGCGTTTGTTTAATGTCATGAGCCTGGCATACCGATGCTCTCATCATGGACATTCATGGAGTGACATTTTGTCATATGATTCTAATGGGAAAAACACATTCATGAGCGAGTATGATTTCAGTTGATGTCAATTTACTTTGATAGTTCTCTTTGTAGGATGAGATATCTGTATCACACCATGAGGGAAAATTCGAGTAACTGTATATGATCCCGACCATTGAGATTTGAGTTATCCTGGAAAGAGCCTTAAATGTGAATTGTTGATAAGTGCTTGCGTTGTAGTAATGCGAAGCGTTATTATCTTACAATGAACATACTTTTTATCAGATTTTATCATTAAATAGTGTGCATTTGTGCATTCTTGTGCATTGTAGGTTCATGGAGCTAAGTTGGAAAAGAAGAACGAAGTTAGGTCGTGTTCGCCGTTGTTGGGAGGTTTTCGGATCAAGCAAGGAACAAGGCACGAGGTTAGACTTGTGAGTGTGTGCCAACCTTCTTTGGAGGGCCACAAAGGCAGTCACATTCACAACAAGTCCAACTCGTGTAGCTTAGGAAAACTTTACCAAGAAGGGGACTTGAAGCAATAGGCACGATCTACCATTGATTGTGTGCCCAATTCAATGGTCTCGATGAAGAAACAACGTATTCGGGAGTAGTTCGGGAGAGTTACTGTAGAAGCACTGTAGCTTGTTACTGCAACAAATCACTGTAGTAAGTTACTGTGCACTTCTGCCGAAAAATCAAGATTCCAGAGAATTCACACGGGCGTGTGGAATTAACACACGGTCGTGTGAAATAATTTTCCAGCAAGCCAGAGACTTCACATGGGCGTGTGGAATTAACACACGGCCGTGTGAATTGATTTCCCAGCAAGCCAGAGACTTCACACGGCGTGTGGCATTAACACACGGCCGTGTGAAGTAATTTTTCAGGAAAGATAGAAACTTCACACGGGCGTGTGGAAATTCCACACGGCCGTGTGAAGTCCCGATAACTTCAAATTTAAAGCCCGATTTGGAGACTTTTTGAGCATCTTTCAACCTATTTTTCTCCCCAACTTCTAGAGAGTGTGGCTAGGGTTTCGGAGAGGACTTTGTGGAGGATTGGAGCACGCCATCGACATCGTCACCGACGTTCGATGGCCGCACAAGACCACGGCCACACCATACGCGAGGGGGTTTTCATTGATGTCTTTAGTTTGTGTTTTATTTCATACATTGATGAACATATATAGCTCCATGAGGAGCTAAACCCCTCGTGGGTATTCGGACTTGTAAAACTCTAGGATAATTATGTTTCTTTGACATTGTTATTATGCTTTCCATTAATTGATGAATAAATTCGAGTTTCAATTTTAGATTTCTTGTGCTATTGTTTTCTCTTAGTCGTGACACTAAGTATTGAGAACAATCTAGGTTATCCTTTGGAGGCGTGACAACTCCTGTAGGATTAGACTACTTAAAATTGAAGAGGGTTGAGAGGGAGAGTTGTGAGGTAGCACCGTACCCCTTTCCCTTCCGATGTGATTTCTCCCTACCTCCGATTCCTTGATTTATTAGAGGTCAAAATAGAGTGAAGTGCTAGGTAGACAAACTCCCCAAGGTTTTGGGGTGACGTGAATCCTACGCACTGGGGCTTAATTTAGACTATGGTTCTTCCTCCTGGACCAAAGGGGTAGGACTACTACACATAAGAACAGGTTTTATCACTAGGAGTCCCTAGAGCTTAAAGCAATCCCACGTAGTGTTAGGCTTAGGTAGAAATACTCCCCTGGGGCTTAGTTGAGCAATCAACAGAGTGAAGGGTTGACGTGAATCCTATTGCTGGGACATAGTGTTGGGGTTAGTCACGGTTGACATTAGATTTGGGACCGTGTGTCTAAGGATTTTCCTCGACTCAATTGACATCAATAGGAAAGTATAATAGCATAGTCTTCCACTAGAAGCATAAGTCCTAGAGGTAACTTGTCCGGATACCCTATTTTCACTTGTTGCTAGTCTCTCTCTTTTTACTCATTGCTTGCACTTTTCTCTCTTTCATCTTTTTATTTACTTGCCTTGCTTCTACTCTAATTCCATAAATTTACTTATCACTCCGATCATTGTTTCTTTTCGTATATCGCACGACTCAATAGCAATTTCTCGTATTTTAAACCCCTATTCCCTGTGGATTAGACTACCCACTCACCGGGGTAACTTTATTACTTCGACAAGACCGTGCACTTGCGGTACACACGCAAAAGGTCGTGTCAATTGTACAATAGGACTTGCTTTCCAACTTGAAGTTTGATAAGTGCTCGTGTTATAATAATGCAAAGTGCTATTATCTTACACTGAGCATTACTTTTATCAGATTTTATAATTAAATAGTGTGCATTCATGTGCTTTTGTGCATTGTAGGGTTGTGAAGCTAATTTAGAGGAAAAGACCAAAGTTAGATCGTGTTCGCCGTTGTTGGGGAGTTTTCGGACCGAGCAAGGAACAAGGCACGAGTCTATACTTGTGGGTGTGTGCCAACCTCCTTTGGAGAGGCACAAAGGCAGTCACATTCACACTAAGTCTAACTTGTGTAGCATAGGAGAACTTCACCAATGGGGAGAATTGAAGCAATCGTCATGGTCTACCGTTGATTGTGTGCCCAATTCAACAGTCTCAATGAAGAACGATGAATTCGGTACCATTTTGGTAAAAGCACTGTAGAAAGTTACTGTTCACTGTTTGTGGAAATTTAGCAAAACAGAGACTTCACACGGGCGTGTGGAAATTCCACACGGCCGTGTGAAATCCCGATTTCATCCGATTTGAAGCCGCGACTCAACACTATTTAAAGGCCCTTTTGGGACTTTTTTCTAGATCTTTTCATCTACCTTCTGGAGAGTCATGGCTAGGGATTGGAGAGGACTTTGTGGAGAATTGGAGACCGCCATCGGCATTGACATTGAAGCTTGGTGGGCGCACAAGACCACGGTCAAACTATACAAGGGGGTTTACATCTATGTTTTCGATTTGTATTCATTCATATACATTGATCGATTTGTATAGCTCCATGAGTAGCTAAACCCCTTGTGGGTATTCGGACTTGTAAACCCTAGGATGATTATGTTTCTATGACATGCTATTATGCTTTCTTTATTGATGAATTTAATGGAGTTCCAATCTTAATTTCATATTGTATTGATTTTCCCTTAGCCGTGACACTAGGGTTGAGAATCGTCTAGGTTATTCATTGGAGGTGTGACAACTCCTATAGGATTAGACTACTTGAGATTGGAGAGGGTCGAGAGGATGAGTCGTGAGGTAGCAAAACGTCTCCTTTCCCCTCCGGTGTGATTTTCCCTACCTCTATGTTCCACAAGTTTTTCACGGTCGAGATAGAGCGAAGTGCTAGGAGATGAACTCCCCTGGGGCTTAGTTGCGCTAGCAACCAAGTGAAGGGTTGTAGTGAATCCTAGTGCTGGGGCTTAATTAAGACTAGGGTTCTTTCACCTGGACCAAAGGGATAGAGCTATATAAAGGAACAAGGTCTTTCACTAGGAATCCCTATAACCTAAAGCAATCCCACATAGTGCGAGGCTTAGGAAGAAGGAATCCCCTGGGACTTAGTTGACAGGTCAACAAGAGTTAAGGGTCGTAGTGAAACCTAATGCCGGGGCATAATGATTGGGATTAGTCACGGTTGACCTTAGGTTTGCGAGCGTATATTTAAGGATATCATCGACTCATTAAACATCAATAGGAGAGTATAATAGCATTGTCTTGCACTAGAAGCATTAATCCTATAGGTAGCTTGTCCAGGTAACCTTTTTCACTCATTAATTGTCCTTCTCTCACTTTTTGCGTGCATTTTTCTGTCTTCCATACTTCTCTTTTATTTCTTGTCTCTTTTAATTACTCTTGCATACACACACTGATTCTGTTTTCACTCTCCGTACATCGCACTAGCTAAATAGTGAACGCTTGTGTCTTTGATCCCTACTCCCTTTGGATTCGAGTATCCTCTAACCGGGGTACTATTATTACTGCGACAACCCGTGCACTTTCAGGCCCCTGTCAAAGTTCTTTATCCTTCCTAAGATGGCTATCATGGAGTTATTTAACTTTCTCTTTATATAGCACTGAATTCTCATATGCATTCTAACGATGCTCTTCAAGATGGTTTAACAAAAATTTCCTTTTTTGCCTTGCCTCTATAATGTCAAGGTTCTAAAATTTAGTCGCTTAATGTTCTTGGTGCTCTAGTTCAACAGGCAAATGACAAGCTGATAAGTGTTTGAATAAAAATCCGAGTTTATTTGAGTTTCAATCTTGTTTTCTCATTGCTTGCATGTCATATTAATCCTTGTGATTAATTTGTATTGCATGATTTGTTGCCTTGGTGAGATAGAGATCTCCATTAGTGTTAGAACTCCAAGATTGAAGAGGATTGAGAGGGTGAGTCATGAGATAGTGGAGTGTCCCCTATCCCTTCAGATGAGTGCTTCCTATCTCTGTATTCCTTAGGCTTTATGCAACCATATTTGGTATGAGGCATGAGATTGAAAGATTTATCCACTGGGACCATGTAGGGGGTTAGAGATCTTTCTTCTAGAAGTAGGGTTCGATCTATCTTTAGAAATCGGTTGTACTCTTAGGTATCCCTAGAGTTTATTGCGGTAATACGTGGTGTGAGGCTTGAGATTGAGCGATTTCTTCACCGGGACCTCGTAGGGGATTAGTATCGGTGACATGGAGGCATGGACCAATTGTTCTTGGATTACCTCGACTCATTTAACTTGGTTTAGATACATTTAGTAAATCTTGCGCTTCATGTTAGATCCTAGGGGGAGCATTGTCCAAGTACCTCATCTTTATTGATTGAGACTTCCCTTATTTTACTTTCCCTTTGCTTGTTTGCAATTTTCATATTCATGCGATTGAGTTCATTCCATCAAAATCTTGATTCCGACTAGATAACCGAGAAATAGTTACTGTTAATACTTCCATTCCTTGTGGATTTTACTACTCTACTCACCGGGTATTTTATTACTTCAACACCCGTGCACTTGTGGTACACGCATGCAAGAGGTATGTCACAAGCCTTTGTATAAACCAAGTGATATGGGGCGTGCCCTTTACAATTCTTGAATGTAGTTTTGTAGGCCCATAAAGCATCATTTAACTGCTCAAACCAATCGCATCAGTTGTGATGCACAATTTTTTCTAAAATTCTTTTTAATTCCTTATTCGTAACTTCAACTTGTCCACTTGTTTGGGATGCTAAGTGGAGGCTACATGATGAGTAGCACCTTATTTCTTTATCACCTTCTCAAATTATGCATTACAGAAGTGTGTTCCCTGATCACTAATAATTGCTCTTGGAGTGCCTGATAAGTGCTTATGCGTGCATATTAATTAGTATGATTTATTACATTAAGCATTGTTTTTATCTGGTTTTATGGCTTATTCGTATGTTTTTGTGTTCCTTTGTGCATTATGGGTTGTGAAGGCATGTTGAAGATAAAGAATATAAAAATAGGTTATGAAGGTTCTTTATGGAGTTCTTTTGTGCAATATAACAAGCAAGATACAAGCCATGATTATACACATGACAGTGTGTGCCAACTTCTAAAGAGTTCAAGTCAATCGGTGATGTAGAAGGGCATAAAGGTAATCACAAGCTCATGTCCCAGTTTGTTCAAGGATTTCAAGAGCTCTCCAAGGTTTTAGACATCAAGAAATGTCACATGACCTACCACACGCATGTGTGTTTGTCTAGGTACCCTCAGAAGAAAAAAAGAGTGAAATCTAGAGTTTTATGTGATGTATGAAATCCATAGGGGCATGTGGATTTTTGACATGCTAGTGTGGATTGCACGTGTAGATTTTCCACATGGACATGTGGGAGTCTGTGTATATGTCCGATTTTAGAGTTTAAATAGCCACTGGGAAGAGTTATTTGGGGATCTTTTTCCTATCTTTTGGAGGGAATTCAGCCAGGGTTTGGATAAGGTTTTTGCTAGGTTTGAGAGTGTTTCTACTCCATTCAACATTGATTTTCTTTGAAGGAGAGTTATTGGGGGAGCCATCGACTACATCAATTTGCCGAGGTGCACCTTAGGCTTGAGAAAGGAGTCTTTGGAGAAAGAAGAGAGCCCCTTGGAGACCATCATCAAGGAATAAAAGGGGGTTATCTTTGTGGATTGTTTACATTTTTAATTGTCTTTATCTTTGATATTGTATTTCTCCATGGAGAGCTAAACCTCTAGTGGGTACTTGACCATGTAAACCGTAGGATGTATTTCCTTCATTGACTTTTATTGTATTTCGTTTAATTGAAAATTTATATGAGTTTCAATCTTGTGTGCTTGATGTTTGGGTTTCCTTTAGAGTGACACAAGTGTTGAGAACTTCATTTAATCATTCTTTTGACAAGTGGCTATCACAATTAGGATTAGATTTACCAAGGTTGAATAGGGTTGAGAGGCTAAGTTGAGAGGTAGTGGAATGTCCCCTTTCCCCTTTGATGTGATTTATCCTACCTCCATATTCCAAGAGTTCTTAGCAATCATATAAAAGTGAGGCATCGAGAGTTCCCTCTCTATCGGGGCTTATATACGTTTAGAGATTTTTCACCTAGACTAAAGGGTTTGATCTAGATTTGGGAATAGAGTTTATTACTTGGAATCCCTAGAATTTTTAGTAGCCATATGTACTGTGATGTGTCAAGCGTCTTCTTTCCACCGGGATCTTGCAGGGGACTAGTCATGGTTGACCTTGGAATTGGGACCTTGTGTTTTTGGATTTCCATGACTCATTAAATCTCATTGGATTATGCACCGAATATTGAAGAATAGAGTTTCAGGTCTAGTGAATCAGATGACAGACTTGGAAAAGTCACTAATCAAATTTATCCAGTCTACTGACACATGTTTTAAGGGTGCAGAGACTACACTTTGCAACCACATTGCGTTATTGCACAATTTGGAGAATCAAGTGGGACAAATTGTGAAGTCACTTATGGAGATACCTTAAGGAAGCTTGCTTAGTAACATAGTGACAAACCCAAGAGAGTAGCTAAAAGCAATCACTTTGAGGAGTGGTCGCAAACTTGAGAGTAAGCTCCCAGTTGAGAAGGCTGCACATGATTTTTCCAAGGAGAAAGAGGTTGAGGAGAAGAGTAAGGAGAAGGAGATGGCTCCCACACCTTACAAACCAAGGATCCTTTACTCTTCAAGGCTAAAAAATGACCAGAATGATGAGCAATATAAGAAATTTCTTGGTCTATTCAAGTAGTTGCACATTAATATCCCATTCGTGGAGGCTTTTGCCACAAATGCCTCGTTATGCGAATTTCTTGAAAGACCTCTTAATCAACAAGAGGAAGATAAAGAAGAGTGCATCTGTAATCTTACATGCATCATACTTAGTGGTATTGTAGATGAATATGCCGAATAAGATGAAGGATCCCAAAAGTTTCATCATTTAATTTAACATTGGAAATTTGGGTGAAAAAAAGGCATTGGAATACTCAGGGGCCAGTATTAATGTGATGGCTTACACTTTCTTTCAAAAATTGGGTTTGGGAGAACCAAGACCCACTCGGATGATGCCTCAGTTAGCTGACCATTCAATTAGGCATCTAAGGGATATCATTGAAGACATTCTTTTCAAGGTTAACAACAATATCTTTCCTGCAAATTTTGTGGTGCTTGACGTGGTTGTGGATGTCAATGTATCTTTGATACTTGGGAGGCCTTTCTTGCACACTTCCAAGGGGCTTATTTACATGGATGATGGAGAGATGACATTGAGGATTAGAGATGAGAAATTGACCTACTGCCTTAAAGAAGCCATTTGACATTCTCTTGATTTTGATGAAACTTTATACTTTCTTGACACCACTGATGAGTTAATTGATGATTATGTGTAGGAAATGCTATATCTGGATCCACTGGAAGGATAGCTAGATCAAGAGTTCAAGAATGAAGAGATTTCATCACTTGGTCTAGTGGACCACCCACTCCCCCGCGGTGATAATAAAGAAGATGATCCAAAAGTTGAAGAGGTCAAGACGTCGCCACAAGAAGCACCCCAACACTTTTGGGGATGAGCACAGATAAGATAAGAGTGATACTCCCTCAATTGGTAGCAAGCTCTATTACTCACCCTCTAACTTGAAAAATTTTTGTTCATCTTGCATTAAGGTTGTAGGTAAGAAAGCATCTTTCCTTCATGAACACCCTTGAGATTAAAAATAGGTACGTCAAGCTCGTGATATAAAACAAGAGCTTCTTGGGAGGCAACCCAAATGTTTTCTTTAGTTGTAGTTCGTATTTTTTTAATTCTGCAGAAATAATTCCATTGAGTAGTCTCTTTTGTTTGATCTTGTTGGTGTTGAGTGCTTTTCATCATATCTTGATGTTAATGCATGTATTCATGTGGGTGGTAAATTTTAGGCTATTTCCATGAGTTTAGTTGAGTTTCTAGCCATCTATGTGGTAAATTTCAGTTTTTATAGCTTATCCATGTCTTTCTAGTGTTTTTCACCAGATTCTAAACAATTTCAATGCTAAAAATTGGATCATATGGGCATGTGGATTTTCCACATGCTTATGTAGATGGTTTTAAAGGTTGTTTTTGGTGATCTAGAGAATTCACATGGGCATGTGGATGGTTTCAGGCCTTGTTTTGTCCATTCAGAGAATCCACATACCCATATGGATTCTCTGGATGGCATCAAAATTTTTGAAACAAATCATGGCATCAAAATTTCTAAAACAAATCCACATGAGAATCCACATGGGCATGTGAGTGCCTCTGTGGCTTACCTTGTGGAGGCACAGGGGCATGTGGAAATTCCACATGCCTGTGTGGATCATTTAAATTTGAAAGGATGTGTTTTCTCTCACTTTTCATCATTGCGCCCTTTCATCTTTGAACATCTCCACACCAATGGTAATGTTTCTTCTTCTTCCCCATCCATTATCTCGACTATTTAAAGGGTTTGTAAGGTAAACCTCTCTTTTTTTTCTTTCTTTGCCATGAACCTTTCTCTTCTATTTTGGTGATGATTAATCTTTATTAGCATGTTTTTTCCATGTAAAAAAATTGTGCATGCTTTGTTGAGGCTTGGGTGTAAATTGTAGAATTTTTGTGAGCCTTTGTGGTTTAGACCACAGCAAACTTGTCACTACTGAAGATCCACATGGTTGTGTGGATTTCCATGTTGGTGTTTTGCTCATCCAGAGCATACACATGGCTATGTTGATTCCTGCAAGCCTATTTTCATGTTGAATTTGATTTTTATGCTTCTTTTTTTGCAAGAATGCCTCCCAGAACAAAAAAAAATGGCTTCCAAGTGCCCTACTACACCCATTGATGCATCTCTCGAGCAATTAGGGTTTGCGGTACCAAAGCATCAGTTTATACTTGAACGTCTATCAAGGCTCAAATTTGGACAATCCTGAACTCCTAATTTCAAGACGTTGGCAGAGATCAAAAACATATGGGTAGAAGACTTGGTAGAGGAAGTACGTGAACTCCATTGTATTGGTGGTGGGAACAGGTTTCTTTTTATTAGTGATCCAGCCACCTGTGAGCTTACACTAGAGGTCCTAGTGTCTTTCAACTTTGACCAATCTTATACTGACTACAGCCAAGGAGACATGATCTGCTTCTGTGCACTCGGACAATATCATAGCATGAGTTCAAAAGAGTTTCTAATCGCACTTGGGTTGTACGATAAAGATTATATTCACACCGAGGAGTATGATCAACTGCCATTTGATTATCCATTTGGAGTGACTCCTAGTCAGGTTTTCTAAGGCTTCTGTACTCATTCGCCAGTTCACAAGTACATTCATGCCAATCTTAGTAGGCCGGTGAATCGGCAGGGTGATAGCACTGGTGTCTTTAGAAGATTGGACCTTCTCTATCTTTACTCCATGGCGTAGAGCATTCCACTTCACATGGGTTATGTTATGGCCGACTATCTTAGACATCAAGGCTAGTATATTTGTGTGGCGGTACTATTTTTTGGGCCCTACATTATGTGACTCATTCGGGGAATAGGTCTTATCAAAGCAGTTCATGGAGTAAAGAAGGTCATTGTCCCTTTTCTATTGGGTTTAAAGACATTGCACAGATGGATATGGTGAAGAGGGCTGCTCCATGAAGATATGTATTGGTTATGCCTTCTCTAGATCAGTCCGAGGATGTTGGTGATGAGCCCGCATAGGACTATGACCTTCTAGGACTATTGTTTCAAGTGCAAACTAATATTATGTTTCCTAATTGAAGTTTAATGAGTCGTGGAAATCCAAAGACACACGGTCCAAAATCTAAAGGCAATCGTGACTAGCCCTTGACACTATGCCCCGACGAAAAAGCTTACTCTCAACACCTCACACTATGTGTGACTGCTTGAAGCTCTAGGGATTTCAAGTGATGAACCCTATTCCCTAACTTAGATCCGCCCCAGTAGAGTTTGTCTCTTAGCACTTCACTCTATCGTGACCGAAAAGAACTCTTGGAACACAAAGGTAGGATAAATCACATCAGAGGGGAAAGGGGCATTCCGTACCTCTCGACTCACCCTCTCAACCCTCTTCAACCTTGCTAAGTCTAACCCTAATGAAGTGTCACTCATTCAAAAGGATTACCTATATAGATTCTCAACCCTAGTGTCACTTTAAGGGAAAATCAAATCAATAAGTACACATGATTGAAACTCAATTAAAACATCAATTAAAGGAAACATAATAGAAGTCAATGAAAAAAATCATCCTAGGGTTTACAAGTCCAAGCACCCACTAGGGGTTTAGCTCCCCAAGGAGCAATACAAAATCAAATATGAAATCGAAGATGATTGTAAGCACTCCATTGAGATAACCACCTTGTAATCTGTATTGATAGTCTTCAAGAGTTGCCTTGGCTAATCAATGTCATCAAAAGCTCCCCCAATATCTCTTCTCCAAAGGAAATTAATGTTGAATGCCGCAGAACCGCGACAAAATCACAGCAAAAATCTCTCCAAACCCTAGCTTTGCTCTCTCCAAAAGATAGGCGAAAGATAAGGAAAAAGATCCCTAAATTAAACTCTTGAAGCAGTATTTAAAGGCTTAAAATCGAGAATCCATAGGTTCCTGTGGAATTTTCACACGGCCGTGTGAATTTCCAGGTTGCTCATTTCCTACGCGTTGTGAATGGTAACTACTATAGTAATTTGCTACAGTTGGGCACGCAACCGTGCCGCAAAGTTGGGCACACAACCATGTAGTATATCACGTCGCATCTTACTTTCAAGCACATTGATGAAGCTCTTAACCATGTTACATGATTCGGAACATATAAGTGTGATTGCCTTTGTGCCCCTCCGATTTGTATATTCACCTGAGCATTTTGGAGGTTGGCACACACCTGCATGGCTATGAGCACAACTTGTGCCTTAATCCTCGTTTGGTCCAAGAGTTTTCTCAACAATTCTGTTCATGATCCATTTTTGCTTCATTTCTTCCAAACTTGTCTCCACAACCCTAAATGCACAAAAGAACACAAATATACATGAATGAGCCATAAAATCTGATAAAAGTGATGGTCAATGTAAGAAAAGTATACTCAGTAATACTTATACCCAAGCACTTATCAAACTACCCCACACTTAAGCTTTTGCTTGTCCTCAAGCAAAAATAAGATATTAAAATATTTAAGAGGAAAAATTGAAAGCGCTGGGCCTTAGGTTCACCAAAAGCATGCAAACGAGGTATTCTACAAGTAAGAAGAATTCAAACATTGTATAGAGGAAATCATTGTTCTAGATAAAAATTTGAATAAAAAAAGACAACAAACCTGATGTTGTATAGTGTCTGTAAACTCACTCAAGTCAACCCAACATGTACTCCACGAAGCTCTTATTAAAAAGGACTTATTATATACAAAAAGAGGAGGTAGTAGCTTCACACGTCCTCTAAGGTAGCCCTTTCCTAGGCGGCCGCCAAGGTGGCTTTCACACTTTCGAGGTAGTTGCTCTTTCTACTGGGGTAGTAGCTTTCACTCATCCTATGAAATAGCTTTTTCTTTCATTAGAGCATAACTAATATCCGATTTATGAGAATAGCTTCATACTTCATAGGTGGTTGCTCTTTCCACACCCATTGAACAAACAAAACAAACACAATTTTTTTTAACTCAAACCAAAACAATGCTAAATAGTCCCTTAAGTATTAAACTTGAGTTTCCACAAGGTTTAATAATTGAGTAGTGCAACAAGAGATAATTGGGCAAAAATTCCTAAAATTCAAGTAAAACTAGAGCATGATATTATTCAACATTAAAAAAAAAATTCTCCTAAACTTAAGAATTCAACTGTTGCAACTAAGGTGACCGCCATTGGCTACATGAGCATGAACAATGAATGCATAAGTATAGAACATGTGTAATGTGAACTTCCCCCCAACACTTAAGATGTACATTGCCCACATTGTACGCATGCAAGCACAATAAAGAAGTATAACAATTAAAACATGTGTGTGAAGATGGGCAATCGAAACAATACTTCCCTGAACTCCTAGTGTTGCATTGATAGAACTATATTTATTTAGAGTCTAGTTCCAATGGGTTGTGGGGCACACACAGCCATATGGAATGCCACATGACCGTGCCAATGACTGTTCCTCAATTCCAAGACTTACAAGACCATTTGCACGTATACACAAGGTGATTCAGTAAACCTCAACAAAACATAATAAAATCGAGTCTATAAAGATATGAAAATGAAATACAAATTGATACAACTGTAAAGCAATAAGATAAACTCAGAAGGAAAACAAAATACAACTTGATACAATTGAAAAGCAATAAGATAAACTCAATACAATTACTGCTGATGGTGATCCTGGTGCTGCTAGTGATGGTGAAGCTAGTGGTGCCGGGGATGCTAGCGATCTCATAACAAACAGCGAGGTCATGTCTTACTCAAGAATCTTCTTGAGTGTATCAAAACACGGCATCAAAATGATCATGGGCTCGAGATGGAAAAAAGATGCTCACTGGAGGTGGCTCCTATACTACAGGGGGTGCCTCGGTCTTTATCTACTCCTGCTATATCTAAGGAACAGGCTGAGAACCCTCTGCCTCATCACCCTTACCCTTGTGCATCTCTAGTAGTGGCATGATCATCACGTATGTGCTCGGTCCATATTTGCACACCATGCCCATCAATCTCATAGTCTCTAGGCCGAGAGGGGATGGAACGATGATCTTCTTTGCCCTTATGATCAAGTCGAGTAAACCCATCCCCATGATGAGTTTAGTAATGTATGGGCCAGAGAATATCACTCCAAATCTGGCATACTGGCCTTGATGATTCAAATACTCGGCCACGATATGCCCAGGTGAAGAGGTTCGCTCTGTACCATTGAATACAAAAATAGCAGCTCCTGTCGACTGAGAACTCCAGTACTGTCACCACGATAATTCAATGATCAGCTGAGAACGTTGTGGATATATCTGTAGGTCGGTCGAGAAAGGCACATAGCCTTAGAAATCCCTGACTCATATTGATCTTGTCCACACAACATCTTGGAAGCGCGTTGCGGAGTCAAACTACCTCTATAGTCAGTCGGTAACTACTCACAGTCCTCGGTGTCAATATAGGCGTTATCAAACAACCCAAAGTGGACAGAAAACTGTGTCACGCTCACCATGTGGTACTGTCTGAACGAACACAACTAAATAGTGTGGATGCTCATGAAACTGATGCACGATCGGTCCAACTCGAATGACGCAAGCACCTTTGGTGTCAACATATGGATAGCCAGCTCTCTAATAGACCATAGGCGTTGCTAACTACCCATTGAGAGTAACCTATTGACCTCCTCTGCCATCTCATTGCCCAATTGAATCACACTCAATGCACTCAAGTCTGGAAAACGTAACTGGCCGAACTTGAGCTTCGACAAAGGCTCAAATTCTTCTTGATATTCGAGTATCGTGAACTTAAGCTGCTCGGGTGAGGGCTCACGAGGTCATTTGCCGGCCGCTTTCTTCGGTCTGGGAGCCGTCCCTGCAAGAAATGAAAAGAAATAGATTAAATTAAACTTGAAAAACAATTCTACAAAAATCCACACGGTCATGTGGAAATTCCACATGGCCGTGTGGATCTTCAGTGTGCGTCAACAATGTGGCCGAATCCACAAAACCCTATAGGAATCATCTCAAATGCATCTACATTTATTCTACATTCAATCACCAGCAATCTAATTATGAAATCCAAGCAAAATTGACAAAAATGCATAAAAGAAAAGAAAAGATTGACGAAGAGAAGGAGAAAAGAAGCTTACTGACGAAATGGAAATCAAAAACTTCGAATATGGCCGGAAAACAAACCAAAAACTCCTTAAATAGATGAAGAGAGGGTCGAGGAAATGAGAGGATGTGTTTGTTGGGTGTGAGAACGTTTAGAAATGAAGTGGTTGAATAGAATTTAAAGAAAAGTCACGGCTCTTGGAGGTCTACACATCCACATGGGTGTGTGGAAATTACCCACGTCCATGTGCTTCCACAAGGGAGTTCACAGGGGCACCCACACGCCCCTGTGTGCTCTCGGGATGGCCACTTTGACCTCTAAACGCATCCACAGGGGCGTGTGGGAATTACCCATGCCCGTGTGCCCAACCACAAGGCCAGCCACAGGGGCACCTATACGGCCCTACGCTTTCTGTGAAACTTAAAAATTTTTGTAAGTGTTCCACACGTCCCTGTGGAAATTCCATACGGGTGTGTGGAAATTCACAGGAGGACTCACAGGGGTAGCCACACACCCATGTGTCTACTCGGGATAAAAATTTCCTTCTGTAGGGATTCACACGCCCTTATGGAAATTCCACACAGGCGTGTACCCTTCGCAGGGTCGCTCATAGTGGCATTCACACGCCCCTGTGTCTTCTCTGGATGGAGAAGATGAGCTCTGAATAGAAACACACACCTGTGTGGAAATTCCACACGGCTGTTTGTCTTCTCTTGATTGCTAAAAAGCCTACAGTTTCTGCAGAAAAATTGTACAAAACAATACAACTTGCAAAAACTACAAATATGATGAAAATCTTACTAGAGACTCATGAAAACACGCTCAAACAACCTAAAACTTCGCCAATCACAATGAAGCACGACAAAACATCAGGGATCCACAAGGAAGAAAAAAACAGAAGAATATAAAATTTAAGACACCAACACTAGGCAATTGTTCATGCAAAAACTAAACTAAGACCTAGAAAAGCAATAAAGACTTGGGTTGCCTCCTAAGAAGTGCTTGTTTAACGTTACGGTGGTTCATAAAGAATAGTTGCCCTCTTACCTATAACTTGAAAGCATAATGAACACAATTTTTGCTAGTTAAAGGGGGAGTGATCGGATTTGTTGCCACACAATGGTTTGTTACCCTTACTTCATGAATGCTCATCCCCGCAAGCATTGGGGCGCTTCTTGTGACGTCTCCTTGTCCTCTTGAGATTTTGGATCATCCTTTTCATTACTCTTAGAGTAGGTTGCACTTTGTGCTCTAGACCAAGTGATGCAATCTCTTCATTCTCCTCTTTATGGTTTAGCCACTCCTCAAACGGGTTCAGACATAACATTTCCTGCACGTAATCATTAATTAACTTATCAGTGGTGTCAAGAAAATACAAAGTGTCATCAACATCAAGAGAATGTCACATGGCTTCTGTGAGGCGATATGCCAACTTGTCATCTCCAACTCTTAATGTCAATTCCCCACCGTCCATGTCAATGAGAACTTTGGAAGTATGCAAGAATGGCCTCCAAAGTAGCAATGGAACCTCAACATCCTCATCCACATCTAACACCACAAGTCCGTATGAAAGATATACTTCTCCACTTTCATAAGTACATCCACAATGACGCCACTCAGATTTCTAACTGATTGATCAGCCAATTAAAGTGTCATTTGAGTGAGTCTAGGTTCTCCCAAACCTAGTTTCTGAAAGAATGTTAAGGTATGACATTCATGCTAGCCCCTAAATCTGCCAATGCCTTCTCTTCACCCAAATTACCAATATTGCATGGAATGATAAAGTTACCAGGGTCTTTCTTTTTATTTGGTATATTCTTTTGCAACATTGCCGAACATGAAGCATCTAGAATCATAGATGCACTCTCCTCTAACTTCCTCTTATTGGTCAAGAGGTATTTAAGGAACTTTGTATAGCGAGGCATTTGAGACAACGCTTCTACAAATGGAATGTTGATGTGCGACTGCTTGAATAGACCAAAATCTTCTTTTATTACTCATTATTTTGGTCACTCTTCAACCTTGAAGGATAAGGAATTCTTGGCTTGTAAGGTGGAGGTGCCACCTCCTTCTCTTTAGGTCTTTCCTTAATCTCCACCTCTTTGGTGACTCAATCCTCGTTTTTTCAGTAGGGAGCTTACTCTCAACTTCACAACCATTTCTCAAAGTGATCACCTTCACATGTTCTCTTGGGTTTGTCTCTATGTTTCTAGGCAAACTCCCTTGATGTCTTTCTCAAAGTGACTTTGCAACTTAACCAACTTGGTTCTTCAAGTTATGTAAAGATGCGGTGTGATTGTGAAGTATGGCTTCAACCGACTCAAATATTGTGTCTGAAGATTGAATGAACTTGGTCAAAGCCTTCTCCAAATCAGTCATCTGGTTTTCCAACCTTGAAATACTGTTCTCCATATTCGGAGTTTGTTGTTGGAAACCCGGTGGTGCAGTAGTCGTCTGTTGCCCCTGATTACTCCAAGACAGGTTTAGGTGATTCCTTGACACACCCTTTTGCGTGTGTGTACCGCAAGTGCACGGGTTGTCGAAGTAATAATTACCCCGGTGAGTGGGTAGTCGAATCCACAGGGAACGGAAGTACTAGTAATGACTGATTCTTAGTTATCTAGTCGAAACAATAATATGGAGCAATTGAATGTAATATGTAAAATAAGAAAATCGCAAGAAAGAAAACAAATAAAAGGAAAAGATAAAGGAGATCTCAATCAATGAAGATGAGATACTCGGGCAATGATCCCCCTAGGTTCTATCATGAAGTGCAAAACTAACTAAATGCTTCTAAACCAAGTTCTATGAGTCGAGGTAATCCAAGAACAATCGATCCCTGCTTCCAGGCCACCGATACTAGTCCCCTACAAGGTCCCAGCAGAGAATTCACTCAATCTCAACACCTCACACCCTATATGACTGCAATGAGTTTTAGGGATACCTAAGAGTGAAACCGATTCCTAAAATTAGATCTAACCCTACTTCTAGGCGAAAGATCCCTAACCCCTTACAAAAGTCCCGGCGGAGAAATCTATCAATCTCACACCTCACACCCCATATGGTTGCATAAAACTTAGGGAATACGGAGATAGGAAACACTCAATCGGAAGGGAAAGGGGACACTCCTCTATCTCAAGACTCACCCTCTCAACCCTCTTTAATCTTGTATGTTCTAATCCCTAATGGAGATCTCTCTCTCACCAAGGAAACAAATCAAGCATACCAAACAACCATACGAATTAATAAGGCATGCAAGCAATGATTAAACAAGATTAAAACTCAAATAAACTTGGAATTAAAAGAAAGCATAAAGAAAGTCAATACATGAATCGAAACCTAAGGTTCACATGCCCAAGTATCTACTAGGGTTTAGCCCTCCATAGGACTTATTACAAAGCAAAAGATAATGAAGTAAAAAGCAATGTAATCCATGAAAATAAACCCCCTCAAATTCGTGATGATAGCCTTGATGAATTGTTCAACGTCTCGAAGGAACCTTCTCCGAAGCTACGTCACCAATGGCTCCCCGATGCTATCTCGTCGAAAGATCTATCGAAGTTGGTGAAGAACAACTCCCAATATCGCCAAAGACCTCGTCCTAGAAACCCTAGCCGCCCTTGCTTTCAAACGTGCGAAGAAAGTTATAAAAGAATCGGCGAGAAGGGCTATTTATAAGCCTGAATCGCGCCAACTGCGTGTCTTCACGCGACCGCGTGAGATCCCACGCGATCGCGTGGGCTGCAGAATTTCCACGCGGTCGCGTGAGATTTTGACGCGGTCGCGTGAACAGTAATTTTGCTACAGTACTACTGCAGTGAAATGAACAGTGTTTATCTACAGTACTCTTCATAAACATGATCCAAACTCTCTCATATTGAGGCCACATGGTCGGGCACACGTCCATATGGTGAGTTATAAGATTTCTTCTTCTTCGAATCATCATTTGAGAGCTTTAACTATATTCACACAAGTTGGGACATGAAGGTGTGACTGCTTTTGTGCCCTTCCATCACACAAATCATCTTGAATTCTTAAGGAAGTTGGCACACACCCTCATGTGCATGATCCCCTCTTGTGCCTTGACACTTGTGTTGTACAAAAGCTCCCAACAATACGTCTTTGTAACCCATCTTTGCTTCCTTTTCCTCCTTTAACACTTCCACAACCTAATTGCATAAAAGAACACCAAAATACACTTTATGAGACATAATCAATGGTAAAATGATGCTCAATGTATGTAAAACAAGTCGGTAAAACATGTATATTCAAGCACTTATCATTCCTCCACCCCAGATTGTAATTATTGTGCTCCCTACAAAATCCACCTGTTACAATGAAGTTGTACCACCGATAGCAACCGGTAAATCAATTGAAGCATGTCTACCGCCACACCCAGTGCAACTCATCACTGCCGTCACTCTATAAGAAGTTAGAGTGTCTAACTTCTTGCTCAAAGACTCAACTTGGGCTGCTAATGATGTTACTTCATTGATCTTATAAAGTCTAGGTACCTTCTTCTTATCTCGTGTGTTCCACTGATAACTGTTCATAGCCATCTCTTCAATAAGCTATCGTGCTTCTTCGGGGGTTTTACTACCTAAGGTACCTCTTGCTGCAGCATCAAGTAATTGCTTCATGCTTGGGTTCAAACTATTATAAAAAGTATGGAAAATCATCCACTCGGTGAACCCATGCTGAAGACATTTCCGCAAGAGATCCTTGAACCTATCCTAAAAACTCTAATTACGTTTGCACAAAAGAGGATATTTCATTCCTAAGCTTCACAAATTTTCTAGGAGGGAAATATTGAGCTAGGAAAGCTTCTGCCATCTCCTTCCGAGTAGTGATCAATGCTCTAGGCAATGAGAGCAACCACTATTTCACTCTCCCCTTCAAGGAAAATGGGAAGGCCCTCAATTTGATGGCATCATCCGTGACTCTGTTAATATCGAGTATGTCGCATACTTCCTGAAAATTCTCAATGTGGTTGTTTGGATCCTCGTCGACCAAACCCATTAAATTGTGTTGACTGTTGTAATATCTGGATGAAGCCTGGCTTAAGCTCAAAACTTTGAGCCATAATCGATGGCCTCATAATACTAGACTGGGTTTCAAGAACTGTAGGTCTTGCATAATCTGAGAGTATCTTCTACTGCTGATCAATGCATTTAATATAATGTTTTCATGCTCTCTACTCCATTCTTTTACTTGTCCTATAGCATATTTTTGTGTGTAATTGATGCTATTCAAGGTATAATGTTCATTGTGTAGGAATCTCGGGCTTTATCATTTTTGGAGTGAAAACTGAGGGTGTAACATGCGTGTTTGTTGACCAAGGAAAAAGTGCGAGCTGAACACAAGCAGAGCACGACCATGCTCTATCCACTTATCTTTGCGTCATGAAGAGCAAATTAGCAGAATTGTGACACGAAAGTGTCCCGGGAAGAACACGGTCACTACATGCCCGTGTTCTTTCCACAAATCTCGGGAGAAATCCTTCTTTTTTTCTTCAGAAGGAACACGGGCACGCTATATGTTACATGCCTGTGTGTCAACAGACACGGGGATCGCAAAGCCATGCAGCTGCCCCTAATTATCTCGAGGTTTTCACTCAAAGAATTCTCAAAAATGGACACAGGCTGAACACGACCATGTCCATATCGTGTCGAGCCTCGAAGCTGCCTTTTTAACTCCAGCTTTTTAGGTTTCTTGTCATCTTTTGTTCAGGGATTCTCTTCTCCACCGGGAGGACCTTGATAACAATGAATATCAAGCTTCACCACACCATCTAAGGAGATCAAGGATGAGATGGAGGCATCAAGAGAGGTGGGGTTAGCACACGGAGCTCGACAAGGGAGATCATCTAGAGTAAAGAAGGAAGTCATGTCTTCCTCTTGTTGTTCTTTTATCGTTTCTTCCTTGTTGTACCCGCCCATGAGGGGCTAACTGGCCATAGTGCCTTGGGGTTTGAGAACTTAGATGATTTGTATTACTTAAACACTTGTTTCTATTTGTTCTATGGAGTTCAATTTGATTCTGGTGTTTAATCTTGTGTTTGCATAACTTGATGTGTTTAATTTGTACAGTTGTTAGGGTAAAACTTGGTGCATGGGTTGTTTAGCAAGAAACGCATAATTATCTTAGCAAAACTCAGTGTATTTGAGAACTCATAGATACAACATTGCTTATGAGCACACACTTGGATCAATGGAATCTACCTGGTAGGTACTTAGGGTAAGATAGCATGCAATAGTCTATAGGGATCACCCTGGGGCATTACTCTCATATTGCCGAAACACTCAATTCTAATCTTCCTATCATCCTCACCATTCTATCTATTAATTATTATTTCTTGATTCAATCACTCTCTTTACAATTCACTAGACATAAGAAGAGTAGTTAGTATTTTGAGTACAGTTTCCTGTGGTTCGACAACCTTACCCCTCACGGGGTATCATTGTACTACTTTCTTATGACCTGTGCACTTGTGGTTAGAACATCAGCTGTTCATGTTTTCAGCCATATTATCAGACCCTTCAACTTCTATCTCAGCTTGATTTGACTATTCTTGTACAAGTGCCTTTCTCTATCTATGAGTTCTTCTTCTAATTTTAAGATCACCTTCAACTAATATCGAAGAGTTGTCTTGGGTCATAACCTAGAGCTGCAATCAAAGAAAAAAAACAAATCAGAATGATGGAAGAATAAGATAGTGTGAAATAGAACAACTGATGAAAAACTAAACTAGCAAAGTGCAAATGCTTCCAAAATGCCTATGCCTCGGCAACGGCACCAAAAACTTGACACACCCTTTGCGTATGTTGCTATTTAGATAGAGTGGAAATCAATTATGAGTGAGTTCAAGATATTAATGCAAAGAAAAGTAAAAAGGAAATGAGAAAGCAAAAGGATCAAAGAGAATTCACTCAATCTCAACACCTCACACCCTATATGACTGCAATGAGTTTTAGGGATACCTAAGAGTGAAACCGATTCCTAAAATTAGATCTAACCCTACTTCTAGGCGAAAGATCCCTAACCCCTTACAAAAGTCCCGGCGGAGAAATCTATCAATCTCACACCTCACACCCCATATGGTTGCATAAAACTTAGGGAATACGGAGATAGGAAACACTCAATCGGAAGGGAAAGGGGACACTCCTCTATCTCAAGACTCACCCTCTCAACCCTCTTTAATCTTGTATGTTCTAATCCCTAATGGAGATCTCTCTCTCACCAAGGAAACAAATCAAGCATACCAAACAACCATACGAATTAATAAGGCATGCAAGCAATGATTAAACAAGATTAAAACTCAAATAAACTTGGAATTAAAAGAAAGCATAAAGAAAGTCAATACATGAATCGAAACCTAAGGTTCACATGCCCAAGTATCTACTAGGGTTTATCCCTCCATAGGACTTATTACAAAGCAAAAGATAATGAAGTAAAAAGCAATGTAATCCATGAAAATAAACCCCCTCAAATTCGTGATGATAGCCTTGATGAATTGTTCAACGTCTCGAAGGAACCTTCTCCGAAGCTAGGTCACCAATGGCTCCCCGATGCTATCTCGTCCAAAGATCTATCGAAGTTGGTGAAGAACAACTCCCAATATCGCCAAAGACCTCGTCCTAGAAACCCTAGCCGCCCTTGCCTTCAAACGTGCGAAGAAAGTTATAAAAGAATCGGCGAGAAGGGCTATTTATAAGCCTGAATCGCGCCAACTGCGTGTCTTCACACGACCGCGTGAGATCCCACGCGATCGCGTGGGTTGCAGAATTTCCACGCGGTCACGTGAGATTTTGACGCGGTCGCGTGAACAGTAATTTTGCTACAGTACTACTGCAGTGAAATGAACAGTGTTTTGCTACAATACTCTTCATAAACATGATCCAAACTCTCTCATATTGAGGCCACATGGTCGGGCACACGTCCATATGGTGAGTTATAAGATTTCTTCTTCTTCGAATCATCATTTGAGAGCTTTAACTATCTTCACACAAGTTGGGACATGAAGGTGTGACTGCTTTTGTGCCCTTCCATCACACAAATCATCTTGAATTCTTAAGGAAGTTGGCACACACCCTCATGTGCATGATCCCCTCTTGTGCCTTGACACTTGTGTTGTACAAAAGCTCCCAACAATACGTCTTTGTAACCCATCTTTGCTTCCTTTTCCTCCTTTAACACTTCCACAACCTAATTGCATAAAAGAACACCAAAATACACTTTATGAGACATAATCAATGGTAAAATGATGCTCAATGTATGTAAAACAAGTCGGTAAAACATGTATATTCAAGCACTTATCAAACTCCCCCACACTTAAGCCTTTGCTTGTCCTCAAGCAAAATTAACCATAAACATCATGAAAAGCAAAGAGAAGTGCTTGGCCTTAGGTTCACCAAGAGGGTACGAGAATAAAATTCTAAAATCATGGAGAGAAACAAACACTAGATGAAACAATCAATACTCTAGCAAATAATCCAATCAAAAATGAAAGTACTAAAGTCCGAAAGCGTGTGTGTGTGTAGACTCAACTCATGTCAACACTATATCCACTGCTCAAAGTTTTTATTAGCAATGGGATTTATTTATAAACAAAAAGAATAGGTAGTAGCTTCACACATCCTCTAAGGTAGCCCTTTCTTGAGATGCCTCCCGAGTGGCTTTCACACTTTTGAGGTGGTAGCTCTTTCTACCGAAGGTGGTAGCTTTCACACATCCTATTAGATAGCTCTTTCTCTCATTAGGGCATAACAAGTATCCGACTTATGAGAGT
The DNA here is from genome assembly GCA_020875875.1 of Dioscorea alata. Classification (NCBI taxonomy): domain Eukaryota; kingdom Viridiplantae; phylum Streptophyta; class Magnoliopsida; order Dioscoreales; family Dioscoreaceae; genus Dioscorea; species Dioscorea alata. The sequence continues at coordinate 11,098,341 of CM037021.1, forward strand.
AGCTTCATACAACATAGGTGGTAGCTCTTTCCACCCCCTATATACAAACAAACTAAAATTCTGAATTTTTCTGAATTTTCTGATTTTTTTTTTTTTTTTTTTTTTTTTTTTTTTTTAACATACTCAAATCAAACTAACACTAGATAATCCCGCAATTATGAACTAGAGTAAGTTTCCATAGGTTTAATGAGTGAGGAAAGTGCATTAAAGAGCAATCGGACAAAAATTTCAAAGAAATTGGATAAAAACTAGAGCATGATAAAACTTAATGTTTACAACCTCCAAAAACTAAGAATTAAACTCTCAACCCTAAGGTGAACCTTCATGGGCAACATGAGCATGATCATTAAAGCACAAGTAAAGGCCATGTATAAGGTGAACCCTCCCCCACACTTAAGATGTACATTGTCCTCAATGTACACATGTAAGCACAATAAAAATATAAGCAATAAAAGCATGATGTGGGTGGAAATGCAATTAAAACAACACTCCCCTGAATTCCTTATTGATTGATTTGTGAAGCTAACTTGACGGTGTGTTGTTGGTCCACTGGGTTGTGAAGCTCACACGACCAAGTCACATGGTTGTGCGTATGACAAAAACATCATCATCATCACTCTCAAGGCCATCTGCACGGATTTAAGGGGTTCAGTGAAGCTCAAAAAAATATAAAAATATACGAGTTCATAATGATATAACACTGAAACATAAACTCGCAACGAAAGCTAAAATATGAAGATAACTCTCAGAAGGCATAACCTTTCTGAGTATACAAGTCCACACAAAATAAGATAATGCAAGTAAAATAAAAAAAAACAAAAACTAAGAGAAAATCCCATGAGTGAAAACGCTTCAAGCATCAGCGTCTGGTGGTGCTGCTGGTGTCGCTGGGGAATCCGACTCAGTCTCAGCGTCCAGAGTCTGCTGAATCTGGTCAAGGCGCTGCATGATCCGCGCCTGGTTCTCGAGGATGGTGGCGACTGCAGCCTCGAGTCGAGCCAGTCGCTCATGTACTCGATCTGAGGATGTACTAGGGTCCGCTGATGAAATCGGTGCTGCTGGAGTGGCTGTGGGCTCTGCGGGAGGTGGTGCGTCTGGAGTCTCAGCAGACTCGTCATCATCGGATGACACCTCTACCAATGCATATCCACCTGATGCTGTACGTCGCACTACTCCCATCAGTCGGAGAGTGACTAGCCCCAAAGGTGACGGACTACTGACTCTCTCCTCGCCTATAACTGAACGCAGGAGATGCATCCGAAACATGAGTCGAGTGATATACGGTCCCACAAATAGTGCGCCAATGCGCAGATACTGACTCTGATGTCGAAAGAAGTCTGCGACGACGTATCCAAGATGTATGGGAACTCTCTGGGTCATGGAGTACAGGTAGAGTAGATCTGCTCGGCTAAGTGCACCTGTGCCATCTCCCCGTCCAGTGATCGACCTGCTGAGCACAGCATGTACATATCTATGTGCGTGACGTACGAGAGAAGAGCCCTTCGACTGACCTGGAACATATCGAGCGCCCCTGCATAAATCGTGGAAAACCTGACCCGGAGGGACGTCCGAAGGAAAGTCAGTCAAAAGCTCCCGATACTCCAATGTGTCCACATAATCCTGATCATATAATCCGAGCGATGTCGCAAACTGCGTCAGTGACATCCCGTGAAACTGACCGAAAGCCCTAAATCGAATGACATTCTCCGCATCAAAACTAGCATCTGGTCGCTCACGGTCAAAAGAGAATGTCGACAGAACCTCCAGAGTGATATCTCGTCGGACAGGCTCATGAACAGATAGGAGTCGGTCCCAACCCCCAACCTGGATCAATCCTCGAACCTCCTCTGAAAGGCCAATAGCATCGAGCGTCTCGAAGCAAATGTAACGCGACTGTCCGATCTTAAGTCCCTGCAGACGCTCGTACCTATGCCTATGTGTAGTATCAACAAACTCAACCTCAGGTGGTGGTGTCGACTCCCTGTCGTGACGAAGGCGTTTATGGGCCACTTTCTTTGTCCTAGGTGCCATTTCTGCAAGAAAACACAAAATAAATCAATTCGGCATCATTTCAATGAGTGCAGGAGGAAACCTGCGTGCAAAAGTGTGTAAAATAGCCAAAAATAATGCGTTTCCAGCCCACGTGGGCGCGTGGACAGCCCACGCGCCCGCGTGGGGGCGTGTTTGCACGGCAGAAGACCCACGCGACCGCGTGGGCTACCCACGCGGTCGCGTGGGCTACCCACGCGGTCGCGTGGGTGCTTGTTTGGCACCCGCGGCAGGCCACGCGGTCGCGTGGTCGCAGGCCGAGAGCTGGGCTCTCGGCCGCGGGCCACGCGATCGCGTGACCCCAGCCACGCGATCGCGTGGCTGGTTGCTTGTGGCCAGCGCCAGCCAACGCGACCGCGTGGGCTGATCCACGCGACCGCGTGGGCTGTTGGGCAGCTCACATGGCCGTGTGGCTCGGCCACACGCACGCGCGGGCGGTCACCCTTGGTCCTTTGGTCACCATTTAACCCTCTACCACTAAATCTAAGTTCTCTAAGTGTTTTCTCACCAATTAACCATGCAAAATCAAGTCTAGGAATGTAAAGAACACCATGGAAATGAAAATTTGAAGCTAGGGCATGAAAGGAAGGGAAGAAACCTTACCGATGCGAATCAATGTATGAAACTTGATGCAAATGCCGGAAAAACCTTTTTGAATCCCCAAAGAGTTGAAGAAAAATGATTTGGAACCTTTATGGATGAGAAATTTGGAGAGGGGAAGTGTGAGGAAATGAATGGTTCAATGGCAAGGATGATGAATAGTGGCTCTTCAAGTCCTTATATAAGCCACATGGGGGTGTGGAAATCCCACACCCCCGCGTGGGTACTGTACATGGTCGCGTGAGAATTTCACGCGACCACGTGAACTGCAGAATTTCTGCAGACAGTCCACGCGACTCTCCAAACTTCAAAATTCGCCCAATTCTTCAACAATTATCATGAATTAAAACCCGAATCATGCCCAATATGTGAAAAACACTTATAATCACCAAAAATTGTTCATGAAAACTCAACACCACGAAAAATTTCATCAAAACGCACACTCATGAATTTATTACTGCAGAATTTAAAAACTAACTAGAAAACAAGTAAAAACTTGGGTTGCCTCCCAAGGAGCGCTTGTTTAACGTCACTAAGCTTGACGTACCTGTTCTTACCTCATGGTGGTTCATGTAAATGAAGAATTTCTTTTTCTACATTTGGTGTTAAGCCTTCATAGTAAAGTTTCAACCTATGTCCATTTACCTTGAATGTCCCTTTTTCTGGATGTGTGATTTCAATAGAGCCATAAGGGAATACCTGAGTGATCTGATATGGACCTGACCACCTTGATCTCAATTTTCCCGGAAATAATTTCAGTCGGGAGTTGAAAAGTAGCACTTGGTCACCTACCTTGAAGTCTTTATTCAATTTTATATGTTTATCATGCCATTGACGCATTCTCTCCTTATAAATTCTTGCATTCTCATAAGCTCTCAATCTCCATTCATCTAGTTCATTTAATTGAAGTTTCCTTTGTTCTCCGGCTTGCACAAGGTTGAAATTCATTGCTTTGATCGCCCAATATGCCTTGTGCTCGAGTTCCACCGGCAAATGGCATGCCTTACCATAAACCAAATTGTATGGTGTAGTACCGACCGGAGTTTTATATGCTGTACGGTGTGCCCATAATGCGTCATCTAACCTCTCTGACCAATCCTTTCGGTTGTGTTCCACTGATTTGGACAGAATCCTTTTTAATTCCCGGTTGGTTACTTCAACTTGTCCACTTGTTTGTGGATGATACGGAGTAGCAAGCCTATGGTTTACACCATATCTTTTCAGAATTTTCTCAAGTTGAGAATTGCAAAAGTGAGTTCCTCTATCACTTATGATGAGCCTTGGAGCCCCAAAACGAGTGAACAACTTTTTGAGAAATCGTACTACAGTTCTGGCATCATTTGTGGGAAGAGCTTGAGCCTCCACCCATTTAGATACATAATCTACAGCGACCAAAATATAACGATTCCCATTAGAACTTGGAAATGGCCCCATGAAATCAATACCCCACACATCGAAAACCTCACAAAACTGAATTGGATTCTGCGGCATTTCATCACGTCTAGAAAGATTTCCTGCTCGTTGACATTGGTCACACTTTTGCACAAACTGCCGAGCGTCTTGGAAAATGGTTGGCCAATAGAAGCCAGCAGCTAAGACCTTCTCAGCTATCCTATTCGCAGCATAATGCCCTCCAATTGGCCCTGAATGACAATGACGAAGAACATCCCAGCCTTCTTCTCGTGAAACACATCTTCGCACTATGTGATCTGCACACATTCGGAACAGAAATGGGTCCTCCCAAGAAAAATGCTTCAAATCAGAAAAGAATTTCTTCTTTTGTTGGAATGTAAGTCCCTTGGGAAGAATTTTCCCAGAAAGGTAATTCGCAAAATCAGCAAACCATGGTGTGCCTAATTCTGAAATTTCCTGTAATTTATACAAATGTTCTTCTGGAAATGAATCATTAATTTCTGTTTTCCATGAATCTTCCTCATCTAAACCTTCAAGGCGAGAAAGATGGTCTGCAGCTACATTTTCAGCTCCTCTCTTATCCTTGATTTCCACATCAAATTCCTGCAAAAGTAAAACCCAACGGATTAGTCTAGGCTTTGCATCGGATTTATTCATTAGATACCGTAGTGCTGAATGGTCCGTGAAAACAACCACTTGTGACAAGATGAGATATGATCTGAATTTGTCAAATGCAAATACCACAGCTAATAATTCTTTTTCAGTTGTGGTGTAGTTCTCTTGAGCGCTTGTCAAACTCTTGCTAGCATAGTAGATTGGCTGAAAATGTTTATCCTTTCTTTGGCCCAAAACTGCCCCCACGGCGTAATCACTTGCGTCACACATAAGTTCAAATGGACGACTCCAATCCGGCGAAATAAGGATAGGTGCTTGTGTAAGTTTCTCCTTTAACGATTTGAAAGCAACCAAGCACTCTTCATTAAATTCAAACGGTGTATCTTTTTCTAACAACTTGGTTAATGGTTGAGTTATCTTAGAAAAATCTTTGATAAAACGGCGATAAAACCCCGCATGTCCCAAGAAACTCCGAATTCCTTTAACATTTGTAGGAGGAGGTAATTTCTCAATAGTTTCAATTTTAGCTCTATCTACCTCAATTCCTTTGTTAGAAATTTTGTGACCAAGTACAATCCCTTCTTGGACCATAAAATGACATTTCTCCCAATTTAAAGCCAAGTTTGTCTCTTCACATCTCATAAGCACCTTCTCAAGATTCCTCAAACATACTTCGAATGAATCCCCAAAAACTGAGAAATCATCCATGAATACTTCCATCACATCCTCCAACAAATCATCAAAAATTGCCGTCATGCATCTTTGGAAAGTAGCGGGTGCGTTGCAAAGTCCGAAAGGCATTCTTCTATATGCAAAAGTACCAAAAGGACAAGTAAAGGTAGTCTTTTCTTGGTCTTCAGGAGCAATCGGAATTTGGAAGTACCCTGACATGCCATCTAAGAAGCAATAAAATTCGTGACCAGCTAGACGTTCCAACATTTGGTCAATGAATGGCAATGGGAAATGATCTTTTCTTGTAGCATCATTCAATCTTCGGTAATCTATGCAGACCCGCCATCCTGTTACCGTTCTCGTAGGTATCAACTCGTTCTGCTCATTCTTCACTACTGTCATACCACCCTTTTTAGGTACTACTTGTGTTGGGCTCACCCAAGCACTATCTGAGATAGGATAAATGATGCCGGCATCAAGTAACTTCACCACTTCTGCTTTCACTACCTCCTTCATGTTCGGGTTCAATCTTCGTTGTGGTTGAATCACTGTTTTATAGTTGTCTTCCATCAGAATCTTGTGAGTACAAAAGGATGGGTTAATTCCCTTAATGTCTGAAATTTTCCAAGCTATGTCCGCCTTGTGCAACTTCAACATGTTAACCAATTGTTCTTTCTGTTTATGGGACAGATTCGAGGAGATGATTACCGGTAATTTTGATCCGTCGGCAAGGAAAGCGTACTCCAAATGGTTGGGTAATGCTTTAAGTTCTAAATCGGGAGGATCTTCCACTGATGGCCGCAACCGATTTGCTTGTTTTTGCTCGATGTCCTCAAATCCTGTAAGGTTGTCCTCTCCTTTAATCTCTTGTCCACTGTCCAAAGCATTCTCTGAAATGTCCAATTTCAACACTTCAATTGATGAGACTGATTCAATGCAGGCTGAAATTTCTCCTTCAACATCTAATTCAGATTCTTGCTCATCAAAATCTGTCCCAAATGTTGCCGAAAAGAATGTGGGTATCTGTCTAAATTCACAGTTTTCCCCATTTTGAAAAGCTGTGAATGCAGATTTTTCGAAACACTCCAATAGTCTTGATAACTCAGCCCCTTGATAATGTAAACTGAATTCTTCCTTCATCCCTTTCAACCCAACTGTTCCCAATTCGAAAACTTCCTCATGCTGCTCTCTATAATCGAAACATGCTACCAAATGCTCTATTTTTCTCTCAGTAGATGCCATCATATCCTGTATCTTCTCGATAATTGACGATTTTCAATAAACATGATCCTGAGATTAAAGAGTAGATACTGGAATTATTGTTCACAAAGAGAAAACCAATAAAAAGAATAAGAATGGTGGAAGTAAGACGTATGGAATGGAAATAAAATGATGAATGACTAAAGTAACCAAGTCCTAGCGTTCCTAATATCCCGTTCCCCGGCAACGGCGCCAAAAACTTGACACACCCTTTTGCGTGTGTGTACCGCAAGTGCACGGGTTGTCGAAGTAATAATTACCCCGGTGAGTGGGTAGTCGAATCCACAGGGAACGGAAGTACTAGTAATGACTGATTCTTAGTTATCTAGTCGAAACAATAATATGGAGCAATTGAATGTAATATGTAAAATAAGAAAATCGCAAGAAAGAAAACAAATAAAAGGAAAAGATAAAGGAGATCTCAATCAATGAAGATGAGATACTCGGGCAATGATCCCCCTAGGTTCTATCATGAAGTGCAAAACTAACTAAATGCTTCTAAACCAAGTTCTATGAGTCGAGGTAATCCAAGAACAATCGATCCCTGCTTCCAGGCCACCGATACTAGTCCCCTACAAGGTCCCAGCAGAGAATTCACTCAATCTCAACACCTCACACCCTATATGACTGCAATGAGTTTTAGGGATACCTAAGAGTGAAACCGATTCCTAAAATTAGATCTAACCCTACTTCTAGGCGAAAGATCCCTAACCCCTTACAAAAGTCCCGGCGGAGAAATCTATCAATCTCACACCTCACACCCCATATGGTTGCATAAAACTTAGGGAATACGGAGATAGGAAACACTCAATCGGAAGGGAAAGGGGACACTCCTCTATCTCAAGACTCACCCTCTCAACCCTCTTTAATCTTGTATGTTCTAATCCCTAATGGAGATCTCTCTCTCACCAAGGAAACAAATCAAGCATACCAAACAACCATACGAATTAATAAGGCATGCAAGCAATGATTAAACAAGATTAAAACTCAAATAAACTTGGAATTAAAAGAAAGCATAAAGAAAGTCAATACATGAATCGAAACCTAAGGTTCACATGCCCAAGTATCTACTAGGGTTTAGCCCTCCATAGGACTTATTACAAAGCAAAAGATAATGAAGTAAAAAGCAATGTAATCCATGAAAATAAACCCCCTCAAATTCGTGATGATAGCCTTGATGAATTGTTCAACGTCTCGAAGGAACCTTCTCCGAAGCTAGGTCACCAATGGCTCCCCGATGCTATCTCGTCGAAAGATCTATCGAAGTTGGTGAAGAACAACTCCCAATATCGCCAAAGACCTCGTCCTAGAAACCCTAGCCGCCCTTGCCTTCAAACGTGCGAAGAAAGTTATAAAAGAATCGGCGAGAAGGGCTATTTATAAGCCTGAATCGCGCCAACTGCGTGTCTTCACGCGACCGCGTGAGATCCCACGCGATCGCGTGGGCTGCAGAATTTCCACGCGGTCGCGTGAGATTTTGACGCGGTCGCGTGAACAGTAATTTTGCTACAGTACTACTGCAGTGAAATGAACAGTGTTTATCTACAGTACTCTTCATAAACATGATCCAAACTCTCTCATATTGAGGCCACATGGTCGGGCACACGTCCATATGGTGAGTTATAAGATTTCTTCTTCTTCGAATCATCATTTGAGAGCTTTAACTATATTCACACAAGTTGGGACATGAAGGTGTGACTGCTTTTGTGCCCTTCCATCACACAAATCATCTTGAATTCTTAAGGAAGTTGGCACACACCCTCATGTGCATGATCCCCTCTTGTGCCTTGACACTTGTGTTGTACAAAAGCTCCCAACAATACGTCTTTGTAACCCATCTTTGCTTCCTTTTCCTCCTTTAACACTTCCACAACCTAATTGCATAAAAGAACACCAAAATACACTTTATGAGACATAATCAATGGTAAAATGATGCTCAATGTATGTAAAACAAGTCGGTAAAACATGTATATTCAAGCACTTATCATTCCTCCACCCCAGATTGTAATTATTGTGCTCCCTACAAAATCCACCTGTTACAATGAAGTTGTACCACCGATAGCAACCGGTAAATCAATTGAAGCATGTCTACCGCCACACCCAGTGCAACTCATCACTGCCGTCACTCTATAAGAAGTTAGAGTGTCTAACTTCTTGCTCAAAGACTCAACTTGGGCTGCTAATGATGTTACTTCATTGATCTTATAAAGTCTAGGTACCTTCTTCTTATCTCGTGTGTTCCACTGATAACTGTTCATAGCCATCTCTTCAATAAGCTATCGTGCTTCTTCGGGGGTTTTACTACCTAAGGTACCTCTTGCTGCAGCATCAAGTAATTGCTTCATGCTTGGGTTCAAACTATTATAAAAAGTATGGAAAATCATCCACTCGGTGAACCCATGCTGAAGACATTTCCGCAAGAGATCCTTGAACCTATCCTAAAAACTCTAATTACGTTTGCACAAAAGAGGATATTTCATTCCTAAGCTTCACAAATTTTCTAGGAGGGAAATATTGAGCTAGGAAAGCTTCTGCCATCTCCTTCCGAGTAGTGATCAATGCTCTAGGCAATGAGAGCAACCACTATTTCACTCTCCCCTTCAAGGAAAATGGGAAGGCCCTCAATTTGATGGCATCATCCGTGACTCTGTTAATATCGAGTATGTCGCATACTTCCAGAAAATTCTCAATGTGGTTGTTTGGATCCTCGTCGACCAAACCCATTAAATTGTGTTGACTGTTGTAATATCTGGATGAAGCCTGGCTTAAGCTCAAAACTTTGAGCCATAATCGATGGCCTCATAATACTAGACTGGGTTTCAAGAACTGTAGGTCTTGCATAATCTGAGAGTATCTTCTACTGCTGATCAATGCATTTAATATAATGTTTTCATGCTCTCTACTCCATTCTTTTACTTGTCCTATAGCATATTTTTGTGTGTAATTGATGCTATTCAAGGTATAATGTTCATTGTGTAGGAATCTCGGGCTTTATCATTTTTGGAGTGAAAACTGAGGGTGTAACATGCGTGTTTGTTGACCAAGGAAAAAGTGCGAGCTGAACACAAGCAGAGCACGACCATGCTCTATCCACTTATCTTTGCATCATGAAGAGCAAATTAGCAGAATTGTGACACGAAAGTGTCCCGGGAAGAACACGGTCACTACATGCCCGTGTTCTTTCCACAAATCTCGGGAGAAATCCTTCTTTTTTTCTTCAGAAGGAACACGGGCACGCTATATGTTACATGCCTGTGTGTCAACAGACACGGGGATCGCAAAGCCATGCAGCTGCCCCTAATTATCTCGAGGTTTTCACTCAAAGAATTCTCAAAAATGGACACAGGCTGAACACGACCATGTCCATATCGTGTCGAGCCTCGAAGCTGCCTTTTTAACTCCAGCTTTTTAGGTTTCTTGTCATCTTTTGTTCAGGGATTCTCTTCTCCACCGGGAGGACCTTGATAACAATGAATATCAAGCTTCACCACACCATCTAAGGAGATCAAGGATGAGATGGAGGCATCAAGAGAGGTGGGGTTAGCACACGGAGCTCGACAAGGGAGATCATCTAGAGTAAAGAAGGAAGTCATGTCTTCCTCTTGTTGTTCTTTTATCGTTTCTTCCTTGTTGTACCCGCCCATGAGGGGCTAACTGGCCATAGTGCCTTGGGGTTTGAGAACTTAGATGATTTGTATTACTTAAACACTTGTTTCTATTTGTTCTATGGAGTTCAATTTGATTCTGGTGTTTAATCTTGTGTTTGCATAACTTGATGTGTTTAATTTGTACAGTTGTTAGGGTAAAACTTGGTGCATGGGTTGTTTAGCAAGAAACGCATAATTATCTTAGCAAAACTCAGTGTATTTGAGAACTCATAGATACAACATTGCTTATGAGCACACACTTGGATCAATGGAATCTACCTGGTAGGTACTTAGGGTAAGATAGCATGCAATAGTCTATAGGGATCACCCTGGGGCATTACTCTCATATTGCCGAAACACTCAATTCTAATCTTCCTATCATCCTCACCATTCTATCTATTAATTATTATTTCTTGATTCAATCACTCTCTTTACAATTCACTAGACATAAGAAGAGTAGTTAGTATTTTGAGTACAGTTTCCTGTGGTTCGACAACCTTACCCCTCACGGGGTATCATTGTACTACTTTCTTATGACCTGTGCACTTGTGGTTAGAACATCAGCTGTTCATGTTTTCAGCCATATTATCAGACCCTTCAACTTCTATCTCAGCTTGATTTGACTATTCTTGTACAAGTGCCTTTCTCTATCTATGAGTTCTTCTTCTAATTTTAAGATCACCTTCAACTAATATCGAAGAGTTGTCTTGGGTCATAACCTAGAGCTGCAATCAAAGAAAAAAAACAAATCAGAATGATGGAAGAATAAGATAGTGTGAAATAGAACAACTGATGAAAAACTAAACTAGCAAAGTGCAAATGCTTCCAAAATGCCTATGCCTCGGCAACGGCACCAAAAACTTGACACACCCTTTGCGTATGTTGCTATTTAGATAGAGTGGAAATCAATTATGAGTGAGTTCAAGATATTAATGCAAAGAAAAGTAAAAAGGAAATGAGAAAGCAAAAGGATCAAAGAGAGGTAACCAATGATAAAATGGGGTACCCGGATAATGCTCACCCTAGGACTATTGTTTCAAGTGTAAGACTAATATTATGCTTCCTAATTGAAGTTTAATGAGTTGTGGAAATCCAAAGGAACACGGTCCCAAACCTAAGGTCAACCGTGACTAGCCCTTGACACTATGGCACGGCGGAAAGGGGTACTCTCAACATCTTACACTGTGTGGGACTGCTTGAAGCTCTTGGGATTCCAAGTGCTGAACTCTATTCCCTAACTTAAAACTAACCCTTTGGTCCAGGCGAAAGATCCCTAATCATAATTAAGCCCCAACACTAAGGATGACTTAACACTTCACTCTGTTGCTTGGGCAACTAAGCCTTAGTGGAGTTTGTCTCTTAGCACTTCACTCTATCATGACCGCAAAGAACTCTAAGAACATGGAGCTAGGATAAATCACATCAGACGGGAAAGGAAATGTTCCGCTACCTATTGACTCACCCTCTTAACCCTTAATAAAAGGATTACCTAGATAGATTCTCAACCCCTAGTGTCACTCTAAGGGAAAAATCAAATTAATAAACACGCAAGATTGAAACTCAATTAAAACATCAATTAAAGGAAACATAATAGAAGTCAATGAAACAAAATCATCATAAGGTTTACAAGTCCAAGCACCCAATAGGGGTTTAGCACTCCATGGAGCAATATAAAATCAAATATGATATCAATAATGAGTGTAAGCAATACATAGAGATAACCTCCTTATCATCCGTATCAATGGTCTTCAAGAGACGCCTCGTCTTTTCCAAAGATTCCTCCATCAAGCCTAAGGCACACCTCGTCGAATCAATATCATTGAAAGCTCCCCAATAACTCTCCTATGAAGGAAATCGATATCAAATGCCGTAGAACCACTCCAAAATCCCAGAAAAAAACCTCTCCATACCATAGGCACACTCTCGCCAAACGATAGGCAAAAGATAGGAAAACGATCACCAAATTAAACTCTTTAAGCGGTATTTAAAGGGCTGAAATCGGGCATCCACACGCCCCTGTGAAATTTCCACATGGGCATGTGAATTTCCAGGCTTCTCATTTCTTGCGCACTATGAACAGTAACTGCTACAATACTTTTGTCAAAGTACTCTCGAATTCATTTTCTTCATCAAGGCCACAAAGTTGGGCATACAACCATGCGGTAAATCACATCGCGCCTTGCTTTCAAGTACACTGATGAAGCTCTTAACAATGTTACACAAGTCAGAACATATGAGTGTGATTGCCTTTGTGCCTCTCCAATATGTATATTCACTTGAGCATTTTGCAGGTTGGCACACACCCGCATGGCATTGAGCACAACTTGTGCCTTGATCCTCGTTTGGTCCAAGAGTTTTCTCAACAATTGCGTCCATAATCCATTTTTGTTTCCTTTCTTCCAAACTTGTCTCCACAACCCTAAATGCACAAAATAACACAAACACAGAAATGAGCCATAAAATCTGATAAAAGTGATGCTCAATGTAAGGAAAGTATACTTAGTAATACTTAACAGCGTGTGACTCAGATGATGAGCCACTTAGAGGTTATTGCTCACATGGCAGTGTACCTTATTGAGATGATGGCACAATTGACAGTGCTACAACAGATGATGGCGAAAGATACTGAATTGACCACATCTCCTTCACCGTAAGCACCACCAACATCATCGGCAGTACTAGCAGGTGATGTTGATGATTGAGGCGTCCTTCTCTTCGATTTTCTTATTTACTATGTTAGTATTTCTTTTTTCTTTTGGACTTGTATACCCAGAAGGGTTCTACATTCAAAGCATCATCTTACTGCTTTTGTTATTTTGCTTATTTTGAGTTTGTGCTTCATCTCGTTATCTTATAAACTCATTTTTATTGTGTTTGTGAATAACTTTACTGAACCTCCTTTTGTTTACATGTAGATAATCTTATAAGTCTTATTGATGATGAGTAGTCATGGACATGACCGTATGAAATTTCCACATGGTTGTGACTTTCACAACCCATTGAAACTCAACTTCTTGTGATTTAGACTCCACCAAATTCTGCAATCAGAGTTCAGTGGAGTATTGTTTCGATTGCCCACCTTCACATATGATTTTTTTATTGTTGTCATTATCTTTATTTTTCTTACATGCTTACATTGAGGGCAATGTGCATCTTAAGTGTGTGTGTTTTTTTGTTTGGGGGGGGGGGGGGGTGGGAGTTCACATTACACATGTTTTAGACTTATGTATTCCATGTTCATGCTCATGTAGACAGTGGTGGTTCATCTTAGGTGCAAGGACTATATTCTTAAGTTTAGAAGAAGTTTGAACATTGAATGCCATCATGCTCTAGTTATACTTGAAATCCTTAGATACTTTTTGTCCAATTGCCTATCTTGTACACTACTCACACATTAAACCTGTGAAAACTCTAATTGAGCACTTAGGACTACAATAGCATTCTTTTAGTTTCAAAAAATAAAAGTTATTGTTTTTCTTGTACATAGGGGTTGGAAAGAGCTACCACCTATGATGTATGAAGCTACTCTCATAAGTCGGATACTAGCTATGCCCTAATGAGAGAAAGAGTTATCTAATTGGATGAGTGAAAATTACTACCCCTGATGGAAAGAGCTACCACCTCAAAAGGGTGAAAGCCACCCTGGAGGCCTTTTTGGAAAGGGTTATCTTAGAAGATGTGTGTAGCTACTACCCATTCTTTATGTCTATAGATAAGTCCTTGCTAATAAGAACTTCTTGCAGTGGACATTGGGTTGACTTGAGTGAGTTTACACACATGTGTGCGTTCAGATTTTAATTCTTTTTTATTTGATTTTTTGCTACATCAATGATTTTTTTTTTCATTTGGTGTTTGAAATCTTCCTTACTTTTAGAATGCTATTCTTGAACACTTTTGGTGAACCTAAGGCCAAGTACTTATAATTTTTCTTTTTTTAGTTTTAATGTGTTAATTTTGCTTGATGATATGCAAAGGTTTAAGTGCAGGGAAGTTTGATAAGTGTTTGTGTATGCATATTAATTATTATGATTTACTAATATTGCGCATTGCTTTTATCAAGATTTATGGCTCATTAATGTGTTTTTATGTTCTTCTCTTTATTTAGGGTTGTAAAGGCATGTTGAAGAGAAAGAATGCAAGATTAGGTTATGCAGGTTCTTTATGGAGTTCTTTTGTGCAATGTAATGAGCAAGATAAAAGCCATGATTATACACATGAGAGTGTGTGCCTACTTCTAAAGAGTTAAAGTCAATCATTGATGTAGAAAGTCATAAAGATAAGTGGAGGCTACATGATTTGTAACACCTTATTTCTTCATTACCTTCTCAAATCATGCATTACAGAAGTGTGTTCCCTGATCACTAATAATTGCTCATAGAGTGCCTGATAAGTGCTTGTGTGTACATATTAATTAGTATGATTTACGTACATCGAGCATTGCTTTTATCAGGTTTTATAGCTCATTCTTATGTTTTTGTGTTCTTTCGTTCATTATAGGTTGTGAAGGCATGTTGAAGAGAAAGAATACAAAATAGGTTATGGAGGTTCTTTATGGAGTTCTTTTGTGCAATATAACGAGCAAGATACAAGCCATAATTATACACATGAGAGTGTGTGCCAACTTCTAAAGAATTCAAGTCAATCAGTGATGTAGAAGGGCACAAAGGCAATCACACATTCCTGTCCCAGTTTGCAAGGATTTTAAGAGCTCTCCAAATGGTTTTAGACATCAAGAAATGCCACATGACCTACCACACGGGGTGTGTCTCCGTCCGGGTGCCCTCAAAAGAAAAAAAGAGTGAAATCAAGAATCTTTATGTACAGTTTTATGTGATGAAAGAAATCCACAGGGGCATGTGGATTTCCCACATGCCTGTGTGGATTGCCGATGTGGATTTTCCACATGGGCATGTGAAAGCCTGTGTGGATGCTCGATTTCAAAGTTTAAATAGCCGCTTTGAAGAGTTTTTTGGTAATTTTTTTTATCTTTTGAAGGTAGTTCAGCTAGGGTTTAGAGGAGGTTTTTGTGAGGTTTGAGAGTGCTTCTATGCCATTCAACATCAATTTCCTTCGAAAGAGAGTTATTGGGAGAGCCACCGAGGACAGTGATTTATCGAGGTTTGTCCTAGGTTTGACAGAGGAGTCTTTAGAAAAGGTAGAGCGGCTCTTGGAGACCATCATCACTGAAGAAAAAGAGGTTATCTTTGTGCATTGTTTGCACTTTTACTTGTCTTTATCTTTGATATTGGATTCATCCATGGAGAACTAAACCCCTACTGGGTACTTGGACATGTAAACCCTAGGATGTATTTTCTTTATTGACTTTTATTGTGTTTCTTTTAATTGAGAATTTATTTGAGTTTCAATCTTGTGTGCTTGATGTTTGGTTTTCCCTTAGAGTGACACTAGGCTTGAGAACTTTATTTAATCATCCTTTTGATGGCTGACCATAACCATTAAGATTAGATTTACCAAGGTTGAAGAAGGTTAAGAAGGTGAGTCGAGAGGTAGTGGAACATTCTCTATCCCCTTCGAGTGATTTATCCTACCTCTACATTCAAATAGTTCTTAGCAATCATATAAGAGTGAGGCATCGAGAGTTCCCTCTCTGCCGGGGCTTATATATGATTATGGATCTTTCACCTGAACCAAAAGGTTTGGTCTCAATTTGAGAATAAGGTTTATCACTTGGAATCCCTAGAACTTCAAGAAGTCATACGAGGTGTGAGGTGTCGAGAGTCTTCTCTTCGCTGAGATCTCATAGGGGTCTAGTCATGGTTGACCTTAGATTTGGGACCTTATGCTTTTGGATTTCCATGGTTCATTGAATCTCAATTAGGGTAGCAAAATCTTAGTCTTGCAGTTGAAGCTAGAGTCCTAGGAGGGCATTGTCGGGGTACCGCTCTTTTTCATCGATTGTTTCCTCTTCTTGGCCTATTTTCTTTTGTTCTTTTTATCCATATTTTGATATCATATTGATTGAATTCACCAACTGATTTTTAATTTGGCTATTTAGCAAAGTTTACTTGTTACTAGAGTCGATTTTCTGTGGATTCGACTATCCATCCTTCGGGTACTATATTACTTCAACAAGTTTGAACTTGCTGTACACACACGCAAGGGTGTGTTAGTGCTGAACCTTGAGAAGAGATTTTTTAAGAATTTCACTATGACCCTGACGTTATATGTAGGAATTGCTTGCGCCTCTACCTACTTTGAGACATAATCGACTACCAGCAGCATATAGTTGTTCCCATTTAAATTCGGAAATGATGCCCTGAAGTCAATGTCCCACACATCAAATACTTCACACTGTTAAATCAACGTTTGTTTCATTTCATTGCACTTTGATAGATTTCCATTTCTCTGACATTGATCACAGTTGGTTACAAATTTTCGAGTGTTAACAAATAATGAAGGCCAAAAGAAACCTGCTTGTAAAACTTTCTCAGCTGTGTGATTTGCATAGAAATATCTCCCAATCACTCCTCCATTATAGTGCTTTGGAATTTCCCAGCCCTCTGAATGAGACACAAAATGTTGTACTGCTAGATCAGCACAAATCTTGTATAAGAATGGGTCCTCCTAAACATAATGCTTCACATCATACAAGAACTTCTTCTGCTGTTGATATGTCTAATTATTTAGGATGATTTATCCCACAATGTAATTTGCAAAGCCTACAAACCATGGATGGTCTGACTCCTAAATTGGTTTGTTATGCACTTAGTACAAATGTTCTTCATGAAACGTATTATCAATTTCCTTGCTGCCACATTACCCCTCCCCTCTCTCCTGCAAGGTATTCAAGGCTTGAAAGGTGGTAAGCCACCATATTTTTGGAGCCTTTCTTATCTCAGATTTCCAAATCAAATTCTTGAATAAGAAGAATCCATCTTATCAAATGTGGTTTGGCATCAGTCTTTGTAAGCAAATATCTCAAGGCCGTATGATCCGTGTAAACTACCACATTAAACAAAACCAAATAAGAGTGGAGCTTGTCAAAAGCATAGTCAATAGCTAGCAATTATTTTCCTATGGTGGTGTAGTTTCCTTGAGCTAAATTTAACATTTTTCCTGCATAATAAATTGGATGGAACTACTTATTGTGCCTTTGCCATAACACTACTCCAACTACCCAATTACTTGCATCACACATAAGTTCAAAATGGAGGCTCCAATAAGGTGCTTTAATAATGAGAGCCTTTATCAACATATCCTTTAATAATTTGAATGAATTGAGGCATTCTTGATCAAATTTGAAAGGTGTGTCCTTCTCTAATAACTTTGTCATTGGTTTGCAAATTTTGGAGAGGTCTTTGATAATTCGACTATAGAAACCCGCATGAACCAGGAAGCTCCTAATGTCCTTTGTGGATGTCAGAGGGGGAAGGTTTTAATTGTTTCAACTTTTGCTTTATCCACCTCTATTCCTTCATGCAAAATTTTGTACTTGATGATAATCCCTTCTTGTACCATAAAGTGGTATTTCTCCCAATTTAGCGCCAAATTTATTTGTTTACACCTTGAGAGGACTTTCTCTATGATAAGTGCTTGTGTTATAGTATCGCGAAGCGTTATTATCTTACAATGAGCATATCTTTTATCAGATTTTATCACTAAATTGTGTGCATTTGTGCATTGTAGGTTTGTGGAGCTAATTTGCAGAAGAAGAACAAAGTTAGATCGTGTTTGCCTTTGTTGGGGAGGTTTTTGACCAAGCAAGGAACAAGGCACGAGCCTAGACTTATGAGTGTGTGCCAACTTCCCTTGGAGGGGCACAAGGGCAGTCACGCTCACAATAAGTCTAACTCGTGTAGCTTAGGAGAACTTCACCAAGAAGGAGATTTGAAGCAATCGGCACAATCTACCATTGATTGTGTGCCCAATTCAATGGCCTCGATGAAGAATGGTGAATTCGGGAGTGTTTTCGGCAAATAATGTAGCAGCACTGTAGCAAGTACTGTCGCAAATTACTGTTTACTGTCGGCCAAAAATCAGCATTTCAGCAACTTGACATGGGCATGTGGAAATTCCACACGGCCGTGTGAAATCCCGATAAGGCCAATTTTAAAGCCGCCACTCAATATTATGAAAGCCCGATTTGGATACTTTTTACACATCTTTTGACCAATCTTTCTCCCTAACTTCTGCAGAGCGCGGCTAGGGTTTCAAAAAGGACTTTGTGGAGGTTCGGAGCGTGTCATCGGCATCATCATCGACGTCCGGCGGTCGCACAAGACAATGGCCACATCATACTCAAGGGGGTTTTCATCGATGCTTTCAATTTGTGTTTACTGTCATATTTTGATGGATTTGTATAGCTCCATGAGGAGCTAAACCCCTTGTGGGTAGTCAGACTTGTAAACCCTAGGATTATTATGTTTATTTGACATTGTTATTATGCTTTTCCATTATTGATGAATAAATTCGAGTTTCAATCTTAATTACTTCTTCTAATTGTTTTCCCTTAGCCGTGACACTAGGGTTGAGAATAATCTAGGTTATCCTTTGGAGGTGCGACAACTTCTATAGGGTTAGACTACTTAAGATTGAAGAGGGTTGAGAGGGTGAGTCGTGAGGTAGTGGAACGTCCCCTTTCCCCTCCGGTGTGATTCTCCCTAATGCCGGGCAATAGGATTCACTTCAACCCTTCACTCTGTTACTTGCGTAACTAAGCCCCAGGGGAGTATATCTACCAAAGCCTAACACTACGTGGAATTGCTTTAAGCTCTAGGGATTCCTAGTGATAAAACCTGTTCCTATGTGTAGTAGTTCTAACCCTTTAGTCCAGGTGGAAGAACCCTAGTTTAAATTAAACCCCGGTGCATAGGATTCACGTCACGCCAAAGCCTTGGGGGAGTTTATCTACCTAACACTTCACTCTATTTCGACCGCTAATAAATCAAGGAAACATAGGTAAGGAGAAACCACACAGGAAGGGAAAGGGGTACATCGCTACCTCACAACTCTCCCTCTCAACCCTATTCAATCTTAAGTAGTCTAACCCTATAGGAGTTGTCACACCTCCAAAGGATAAACTTTTTCGGGATCTTTTGCCACATCTTTTCGCCTATCTTTTGAAGGGTTGCGGCAAGGGTTTTGAGAGGACCTTGTGGAGGATCGAAGCGTGTCATCGGCATCGACATCGACGTCCGGCTGCTGCACAAGACCACGTCTACACTATACACAGGGGGTTTTCATCTATGCTTTCGATTTGTGCTTATTCTCATAGTTTGATGGATTTGTATAGCTCCATGAGGAGTTAAAAACCTTGTGGGTATTCGGACTTGTAAACCTTAGGATGATTATGTTTCTATGACATGTTATTATGCTTTTATTTATTGATGAATAAAATTGAGTTTCAATCTTAATTGCATCTTGTATTGATTTTCCCTTAGCCGTGACACTAGGGTTGAGAATCATCTAGGTTATCCTTTGAAGGTGTGACAACTCCTATAGGGTTAGACTACTTAAGATTGAATAGGGTCGAGAGGGTGAGTCGCGACGTAGTGAAACGTCCCCTTTTCCCTCCGGTGTGATTTTTTCTACCTCCGTGTTCCAAGAGTTCTTAGTGGTCAAAATAGAGTGAAGTATTAGGAGATGAACTCCCTTGGGGCTTAGTTGCGCGAGCAACAGAGTGAAGGGTTACAGTGAATCCTAGTGCTGGGGCTTAATGGAGACTAGGGTTCTTTCACCTAGACCAAAGGATTAGAGCTATACATAGGAACAGGGTTTATCACCAGGAATCCATAGGACTTAAAGCAATCACACGTAGTGTGAGGCTTAGGAAGATGGACTCCCCCTAGGGCTTACTTGACAGGTCAACAAGAGTCAAGGGTCGTAGTGAAACCTAATGCCGGGGCATAGTGTTGGGATTAGTTACGATTGACCTTAGGTTTGGCACCGTGTGTTTAACGATATCCTCGACTCATTCAATATTAATAGGAGAGTATAATAGCATTACCTTGCACTAGAAGCATAAATCCTAGGGGTAGCTTGTCCGGGTACCCTATTTCACTCATTGATTGTCTTTCTCTTATTACTCTTGCTTGTACTCTCCTGCCTTCCATATTTCTATTTCATTTCTTGTTTTTTTCTAACTTACTTTTGCGACAACACATTGATTCTATTCTTACTAGCTAAATAGCATAAACTTGTGTCTTTGATCCATAGTCCCTGAGGATTCGACTACCCTCTCACCGGGGTACTATTATTACTACGACAACCCGTGGACTTTCGAGCTCCTATCAAAGTTTTTGGCGCCGTTGCTGGGGAGTAGGCGTATTTTAGGTACTTGCTTTTTGTTATTTTAGCTATTCACTTCATTTTCTATTTCACACTTTTTTTTTCTTATCATCGTTCTTATTTGTTTTCTTTTCTTTCTTTTCGGCTCCAGGTTATGACCCAAAGGAACCCTTTGATTCTTGTTGAAGGAGACCCAAACAATTTCAGAAGAACACATCAAAAAGGTAAGGAACCTGTACAAGAACATTCAAATCAAGCCGATATAGAAACAGAAGTGTCAGAAACAATGGCAGAGCAGAATAAACAGCAGTGGACCTTGTCCGATTTTACTAGACCCACAGTTTTAAGCACCCAGTCAAGCATAGTGAGGCCCCCAATCACATCTCAGAATTTCGAGCTAAAGCCGGGTTTCATCCAAATGTTGCAGCAAACAGCACAGTTTAACGGATTAGCTGATGAAGATCCTAACAGCCATATCGAGAACTTCTTGGATGATCATTCATACCTTCTACAACGGGTTGAATCCAAGCACCAAACAGTTATTGGATGCAGCGACAAGGGGTACCTTAGGAAGCAAGACTCCAAGTGAAGCCTGACAACTTATAGAAGGGATGGCTTTGAATAGCTATCAATGGAACTCAAGGGACAGGAAGAAAGTTACCCGTATTCATGAGATTGATGCGGTTACATCATTGGCGGCCCAAGTGGAATCGTTGAGTAAGAAGTTAGGCACTCTAACTTCACCAAGAGTGGCGGCCATCACAAATTGTAATGGATGTGGGTGAGGACATGCTTCAAGTGATTGTCCGATAGCCATCGGTGGTATTACTTTTTCTTCGCTTGAACAAGCGGATTTTGTAGGGAATGCGTTCAGAGGTCAACAGAATCCTTACAGTAGCACCTATAATCCAGGGTGGAGGAATCACCCTAACTTGTCATGGACCAACCAAGGTGATGAGTGCTATCCCGCAAGTGCACGAGGCGTCAAGTAATACCCTGTGCGTGATACAGGGATCGTATTCCCTGGGGCCCGAGAAGCTACCCTTACTTCCCTTTTTACAATGTTGTTTGACCGATACAACTCAAGATTGTGAATATAATGCAAAGAAGCTAGATAAGTAAATAACCAAAGCTAACATACGAGGGCAAGATACGGGGTAAAATAGGGCTAGGAGTGGTCACGGATGAGGATTCCCTTAGGGGCTACTAAAGTGAGTAGGATGCTTGAACTAACATGCAAGTGGCTAATTGGACCGAGAAAACCCTAGACTAGGCCAATACGATGGTCACGGAATTCGGCCCCTAATCCGGTACGGGTATTGGATACAGTACATATACCGCCCAAGATTACCCCTACGATTGCAAAGGGTGAAGTGGCTTTCTCAAACTAGGGTTACAATACAAAAGAGTACTAAACCCTAGGAGTGGAGGGGTACAAATACCCGATGGTCACGGCGTATTTATACGTATTTCCCTTCCAAGTTTGGTGAGTCTAACACTAGGGCAATGGTCATGCAACCTAGCATTTCCTAAGTCTTTTGATACATAGAGTTCTCATACATACCAAGCTTGTAAAACACCAAACAATGGATCACAAACAAGCCACAAACAATAAATAGAACAAAATCATCCAAAACATCACAAGTTCACCCCCAAGGTTCACCTACATTCGGTGACCTTGGGGTTTAAGTGCTCATGTTCACTAAATACAACAATAAATGCATGGAAACAACCAACAAAGGCATGAGAAGAACTTCCTCAAAGGATGAAGGCTGGAGAAGTTCCAAAGACGCCACTCCAAGGGGTGGCTTCCCTAGTCTTCAACCTCCAAATGTAAGCCCTAGGATGTAGAATCTTCCCAAAACCTTGCTCTCCTCGCCAAATCCTTGCCTAGATCGCCCTCCAAGAGCTTCTTCTTCCTCAATTCGAAGGTGGTGGTGAGAGGCCCTAAGAAGAAAACTCAAGATCCCTTGAAAACCCAAGCCAAAGACCTTTAAAAGATGAGTTCGGGCAAGCTCACGGGTGGCCTCACGGTCCATATATAGCCCGTGAGGAAGCCTGTAATATGGGCTACAAGAAACCGCAAAGTTGTGATTTTGCACAGTAACTGCTACAGTAAACTGCTACATAATGACAGTTTCGTTGCAGATTTTCGCTCAAATCGCGTCGTTAGGGTCACCAAAGCACATAATGTACCTGAAACACGAAATAAAATAATTTAGACCACAAAAGGGCATCGAATCATAAATAAAATATGAAAAGCATGCGCAAGTATACATATAAAATACGTACATTTAGGCGTTTATCAAACATCCCCACACCTAAGCGTTTGCTTGTCCCCAAGCAAACAAACATGAAGAACAGGGGCAAGTAGATAAACAGCTAAAGTACGACCTCAAGCTCAAAAGTAAAGAACTCCACAGGCATGAATGGATAAAAAACAAGAAGTGAGCTGATCAATGAATAGTCAAGTAATACTAGTTCTATTTCTCCTAGAGTGCCCGTGAGTGTGTGCTGACTTCCACCTTGACCTCCACACCCTGGATTACCCCAGGCTAACCATTCACCCCACATACAATCAAAATGGCATTAAAATGTTAAAAGCATCCTCAATACTCCGTTAAAAGTCTTTCCGTTCCTGAACAAGACTCTAGCACTGAGGTGACTGTGTAGCAAGCTCCAGGGAATCAAGATACTTAACTCTTACATATATACAAATATACACACTTTTTTTTTTGTTTTTGCTGAGTCCCCGACTAACATAGACTGCACAAAAATCTTTCAGACGGATGCACATGCTGGCCAGGCACAAGAGCCACCCATCCTACTTGATTACAGTTTACATAGACGCATTCATGCTGTACTAGCAGAGGAATACTGTCATAGACTTTTTTTTTTTTTTTAGATATATATATGTATAGAATAACTCTCAAATCCCTTGGCTAAACCCACTACAAAAGTTCAGAGTAGGCTAGAGAAATAATAAAGGAACACAAAAGCTCTTAAAAGAGTATTGAAAATAGAATTTAACAATTTAATGCCAAAATCATTATAATGGGTTGGTAGGAGTGTACAAGGTAGAAGCTATCGTGTACAGGTATAGGGTTGCACTAAAGGTGAAATAGAACTACGTTCAAGCATATGTAAAGGTACAGCTCACAACTATCATTCTACCAAGCCAGGAAATTCTAAACATATAGATCATAGCTATCATAGGTAATCAAAGCATGCACAGAATAAAAATACTCCAAAAATCCATCCCCACACCTAAAGCTGTACATTGTCCCCAATGTACATAAGTCAGCAGAACAGGGTGGGACAAACATGGTAAGCACAAGTAAATGGAGTAAAAGAAACTTCCCCAACAACTGATGAAGAATGTGATGTGATCCTCAAGGTTGGTGGGGCGAAAGAATACTGAGGGCGCGGAGTGTGAAACTCAGTAACAATTCTCCTGAAAGAATAAGAAGCATAGATCACAACTCCAGAAATTAAGAATAACAGAAGAGAGCAAATAACAAAAGTCTCAAAACACCCAGAAAAAGTTTAGCAAGGCGAGGCCCTAGCTAACTCAAGAGTACAAAGTACAACATGAAACAAAAAATGTAACAAAAACAGGAATAAAAACAACAAAGCAACATAGCAAGCATGCAACGTGAGTCTAAGGGCCAGAAGGAAATAACGGTGCTGCACAAGTGGTAGCCGCTGAAGTGGTGCCGACTGACGATGACGAGCTGCGCAAGAATGCTAAAATGTCGGCGGTGGCGGTCTCAAGGCGGCTCACCGAAGCAGTCAACATCTGCAATTGCTCGCAGACCTCAGCACGGAAAGTGTCAAATCTCTCCTCCAGCGAATGTCGAGGTGCCCTGGGTGCAGCAGCATCATCCGACTCGGACTCGGATCGAGACTCAGACTTGGTGTCATTAGATGGGCCGGGGTCAGACTGGCGTCGTACTATCCTGTGTGTACTGCTCCGCCGCTCAACAATACCAATGCATAACAATGTCTGTAAACTGAGTGGGACGACTGCACCCACAACTGTCATGCCCTGGGTTCCCTCAAGAAGATCCATACGCTTGATCAAGCGTGTGATGTAGGGCCCGGCGTAAATGGATCCCAGGCGGACAAACTTGCCTTGGTGGGCAAAGACATCGGCGACCAAATGACCCATGTGGAGGGGGTACCGCTGTATAATGCTGTACAACATCAGTAAGTCCGTGCGCGATACTACCCCGGTAGAATCCAGTCGACCCCCAATGCTCCGAGTCAATAGGGCGTGAATGTATCTGTGGGCGGGGTCTTTCAACTGGGAGGCCTTCTTGGTACGTGACCGGTTAGCAATAGTGTTCCAATATGTAACATTGGTCACGGGATAAGGGAAATCCCTGCCTAAATCCTTGAATTCCGGCCTTTGGGTGAATGCTTCTCTGTAGAATCCCATGTAAACGCCCAATTGATCTTGAGCCACTCTGTGGCTCTTCCCGAAGGCACGAAATGACACATATCCGGGTTGGCGA
Organism: Dioscorea alata; assembly: GCA_020875875.1. NCBI lineage: Eukaryota > Viridiplantae > Streptophyta > Magnoliopsida > Dioscoreales > Dioscoreaceae > Dioscorea > Dioscorea alata. The sequence goes on from CM037021.1 coordinate 11,123,362, forward strand.
GAAAATGGATTGAAGTGATAGATTTCAAAGGTGCTTAACACTTCAAGAGTTAATTCCTTGTATGAGGGTTCGTCAATGGAGAATAATTTATCCCAACCGTCGTGTGTGATGAGCTCCAAAATTGTTTCATCCAAACCCAGGGTTTTTAGAACATCCCAATCAATCTTCTTTATCGTCCCAAAGTTCTTGCACGAAAGAAGCGCAAATCGATTCTTATGTTCTTCTTTCTTAAACCTAGGTTGCTCGTGAGGCGGAGGAGGGTCATTCCGGGCTCTCTTGTAGGCAACCTTCTTAGTTCTCATCCTACAAAATTAATGGAAGCTCAATTAGACAAGCTACAAGCAACAAAAGTCTTGAAAAATGAAGGAGTCATAAAAAATTCTCAGTGCTACAGTAACTTCGAAAAATTTTTTCAAGAACCTTGTTTGAAAACTTGATGATCTCAAAATTCAATCATTCCAAAACAATAATACAAGCTTGTAGAAGCCAAGGAGAGAATAAACCATGGGAAAATCAGCCCACACAACCATGGAAATACCAAGTTCATGAGATCAAAATTTCACCTCAAAACCTAGGGTTTTTGGAGTGAAACTTGAGTTGAATCCGGCCAAAAGAGTGGTTTTTCTTCAAGTTTTAAGCACCAAATGTTTTTAGAGGAGAGTGAGAGCGATTTAAAGCAAGAAAAATGGAAGAAAATGGAGGAGAAATGAGACGGAAGTGAGAGTGTCAAGTGGAGAGGATGATGAATAGAATGAAAGGCCAAGTGAGGCTTAAACACTCAAGCCCCGAAAAGCCTCACGGGTGAGCTCACGGGCGTGAGCTCACCCGTGAGAGCTCTCGGTTTAGCTCACGGCCAAGCTCACGGCCATGAGCTTCGCCGTGAGTGCTCTCGGGTTTGCTTGCGGGCAAGCTCACGGCCGTGAGCTTGCCCGCAAGGGTTCTTTCCTGATAAGTGCTCGTGTTATAGTAATGCGAAGTGTTATTATCTTGCAATGAGCATTAATTTAATCAGATTTTATCACTAAAAAGTGTGCAATCGTTTGCTTTTGTGCATTGTAGGGTTGTGAAGATAAAATGAAGGAAAGGAACGAAGTTAGGTCGTGTTTAGCGTTGTTGGGAAGATTTTCGGACTAAGCAAGGAGTAAGGCGTGAGCATAGACTTGTGGGTGTGTGCCAACCTACTTTGGAGGGGCACAAAGGCAGTCACATTCACAATAAGTCTAACTCATGCCAACAAGGAGAACTTCACCAATTAGGCGATTCGAAGCAATCGACACGATCTACCGTTGATTGTGTGCCCAATTCAACGGCCTCGATGAAGAACGACGAATTCGGGAGCGTTTCGGCACAATTACTGCAGCAGTACTGTATCAAAAATACTGTAGCAAAAACGCTGTAGCAAGTTACTGTTCAGAGTCGGCCGAAAATCAGTTTTCCAGAATTTTCACACGGCCGTGTGAAACCCCGATTTCAGCAAATTTAAAGCCGCGACTCCACATTATAAAAGCCCGATTTGGAGACTTTTTCAGGGAATCTTTGACCTGATTTTCTCCTCAACTTTGGAGAGGGCGGCTAGGGTTTTGGAGAGGACTTCGTGGAGGTTTGGAGCGCGTCATCGGCATCATCATCGACGTCCGGCGGCCGCACAAGACCACGGCCACACCATACGCAAGGGGGTTTTTCATGTATGTCTTTACTTCTTGTTTTATTATATACATTGATGAACATGTATAGCTCCATGAGGAGCTAAACCCCTTGTGGGTATTCGGACTTGTAAAACTCTAGGGTTATTATGTTTCTTTGACATTGTTATTATGCTTTTCCATTATTGATGAATAAGAATTGAGTTTCGATTTTAATTTTATCTTGCTATTGTTTTCCCTTAGATGTGACACTAGGGTTGAGAGCAATCTAGGTTTTCCTTTGGAGGTGTGACAACTCCTATAGAATTAGACTCTTTAAGATTGAAGAGAGTTGAGAGGGAGAGTTGTGAGGTAGCGATGTACCCCTTTCCCCTCCGGTGTGATTTCTCCCTACCTCTGTTTCCTTGATTTAATAGCGGTTAAGATAGAGTGAAGTGCTAGGTAGATAAACTCCCCTGGGGCTTTGTTACGCGAGTAACGGAGTGAAGGGTTGAAGTGAATCCTATGCACTGGGGTTTAATCAAGACTAGGGTTCTTCCTCCTGGACCAAAGGGTTAGAACTACACATAGGAACAGGTTTAATCACTAGGAGTCCCTAAAACTTAATGCAATCCCACGTAGTGTGAGGTTTAGGTAGATGTACTCCCCTGGGACTTAATCGTGCGAGCGATAGAGTGAAGGGTTGTTGTGAATCCTAATACTGGGGCATAGTGTTGGGGTTAGTCACGGTTGACCTTAGGTTTGGGACCGTGAGTCTAAGGATTTCCTCGACTTAATTAGCATCAATAGGAAGGTATAATAGCATAGTCTTGCACTAGAAGCATAGATCCTATAGATAACTTGTCCGGATACCCCACTTCATTAATTGTTAAATCCTCTTTAATCTTTTTTCTTGCGATTTCTAATCTTTCACCTTTCTCTATTTAATTTCCTGTCTTTAGTATAATTGTTCTCGCAATTCACACACAAATCGATTACTACTTTTCCGTACTTCGCATAGTTTTAATAGTGAAATCTCGTATTCTAACTCCCTATTCCCTGTGGATTTGACTACCCTCTCACCAGGGTAACTTTTATTACTTCGACAAACCCGTGCACTTTCGGGGACCCTGTCATTTCCCTTGCTTAAAGGCACACTTGTGAACAAAAATTGGCTCTCAACTCGATTTAGCAATGAAGAACACTCCTCTAAAGCTTAAAAACACTCAAATTAAAGCCGAACAAAGCATGAAAGCAATCAAAACATGAATCTCATGAAATCTAATCATTAGACAACTCACAACAACATACAAGCATGCAAATATGAATTAAGCAAAATGATGAACAATAATAGCACACAAGAACAAACCCTAGGGAGCTAACATGCTAAAACACAACAAAAATACGAAAAAAGAGAAACACAAAAACTCAAACAACAAAAGAATGAAATTGCAATGAATTTAAACTTGGGTTGCCTCCCAAGAAGCGCTTGGTTAACGTCGTTAGCTTGACGTGTTTTACCTCAACAATCATGGTGGGACAAAAGGAGGAAATTTACCTCCAACCTTTGATGATGCATTGTTACCCGAAAAGTAGTGCTTCAAGCGGTGACCATTGACTTTGAAGGTTCCATTTTGTGGGTGAGTTATTTCGACGGCGCCATGAGGGAACACATGAGTTACGGTGTAGGGGCCATGCCATCATGACTTTAATTTCCCGGGGAATAACTTCAATCTTGCATTAAATAGTAACACTTGGTTCCCGGGTTGGAAGCACTTGGCTTGCTTGATGTGTCGGTCATGATATTCCTTCATCCTTTCTTTATATTTCACAGATGTGTCATAAGCCAAGGATCGCCATTCCTCTAACTCGTTTAATTGGAGCTTTCTTTTTCTACCACAAAGATGAGGATCGACATTAAGTTGCTTTATGGCCCAATAGGCCTTATGCTCCAATTCAACCGGTAGATAGCATGCCTTCCCAAAGACCAATCGGTAAGGAGTGGACCCAATAGGTGTCTTAAAAGCGGTTCTATAAGCCCACAGTGCATCATCAAGTTGGTCTGCCCAATCTCGCCGGTGATGATTGACTGTTTTCTCTAGGATTCGCTTCAGCTCTGTATTTGAATTCTCAACCTGGCCACTAGTTTGGGGATGATAAGCAGTTGAAACATGGTGCGACACCCCATACAGCTTCAAGACTCTCTCGAATTGTGAGTTGCAAAAGTGGGTGCCCCGGTCACTGATGATTGTTCTAGGTGTCCCGAATCAGGAAAATAATTTTTTTAAGAATTTCACCACAACTCTTGCATCACATGATGGAAAGGCACGCGCTTCCACCCACTTAGAGACATAATCCACTGCTACAAGAATATACTTGTTACCCTGGGAGTTAGGGAATGGGCCCATAAAATCTATACCCCAAACGTCAAACACCTCGCACGCATAATTCCACGGTTGTGGCATTTCTTCCTTTTTTGAGATATTACCCGTTCGCTGGCATCTGTCACAATATTGCACCAATGCCTGGGCATCTTGAAAAATAGTTGGCTAATAGAATCCAGCATCGAGGGCCTTTTTAGCTATTCGATTCCCACTATAGCGACCTCCTGTTGGCCCAGAATGACAATGCCTTAGAATGTCTTGACCTTCCATTTTCGAGACACATCTCCTGACAACCTGTTCAGAGCAAATCCTGAATAAGTATGGGTCCTCCCAGGTATAAAACTTCAGCTTAGAGAAGAACTTTTTCTTTTGTTGTGAAGTGAGCCATTTGGGAAAAGTTTTTGCCACTAGATAATTTGCAATATCGGCAAACCATGGAGTCTCATCTTCTGCAATCACCTGAATGCTGCAAAGTTGCTCTCCAGGGAATGCGTCATTAATCTCCTTCCTTTCTACCGTATCATCATCAGGACCCTCAAGGCGGGAGAGGTGATCAGCAGGTAAGTTTTCTACCCCTTTTTTGTCTCATATCTCCAAATCAAATTCTTGAAGAAGTAGCACCCAGCTGATTAGTCGAGGCTTGGCATCCGACTTGTTCAACAGATATTTTAGGGCGGAATGGTCTGTGTAAACAATTACTTTGGATAACACCAAGTAGGACCTGAATTTGTCAAATGCGAAGACCACTGGCAGTAATTCCTTCTCAGTAGTGGTATAGTTCTCTTGAGCATCATTCAACGTTTTGCTTGCATAATAGATCGGATGGAAATGTTTATCCCTTCACTGTCCAAGCACTGCACCAACAGCATAGTCACTAGCATCACACATTAGCTCGAGCGGCAAATTCCAGTCAGGTGAAACTAAAATGGTTGCCTCAATTAGTTTCTGTTTGAGTGTCAAGAAGGCGTGCATACATTCACTAGTGAATTCGAAAGGGGCATCCTTTTCCAACAGCTTTGTTAAGGGTCGGGCAATGGATGAGAAATCTTGCACAAACCTTCTGTAGAAACTGGCATATCCCAAGAAGCTTCTGATTGCTTTCACTGAAGTAGGAGGTGGAAGTTTCTCGATGGTGGCAATCTTAGCTCTGTCCACCTCGATCCCATGTTTCGAAATTTTATGTCCAAGAACTATGCCGTTCTTTACCATAAAATGGCATTTCTCCCAGCTGCGCACTAAATTTGTCTCCTCACATTTGTTTAATACCCGTTCAAGGTTTTTGAGGCAGAGTTCAAAAGAATCACTGAAAACCGAGAAGTCATCCATGAAAACTTCCATAATGTCTTCCACCATGTCTTCGAAAATAGCCATCATGCATCTTTGGAAAGTGGCCGGGGCATTACAGAGCCCAAAAGGCATCCACCTGTAAGCAAACGTGCCATAAGGACAGGTAAAAGTGGTCTTCTCCTGATCTTTTGGAGCTATGGGAATCTGAAAATATCCAGAGAAGCCATCTAGAAAACAATAATAAGCGTGTCCTGCAAGCCGCTCGAGCATCTGATCGATGAAGGGCAAAGGGAAATTATCTTTTCTTGTGGCATCATTAAGTTTCCTGTAGTCAATGCAAACCCTCCAACCTGTGACTGTTCTGGCAAGGATGAGTTCATTTTTCTCATTAGTTACAACTGTCATGCCTCCTTTCTTTGGTACCACTTGAACTGGACTTACCCATGCACTATCGGAGATAGGATAGATGATACCCGCATCAAGAAGCTTAATAACTTCACTCCTTACTACCTCCTTCATGTTGGGATTCAATCTTCGTTGGGGTATTGCCACTGGTTTGTGATTGTCTTCCATGAGAATTTTGTGAGTGCAGAAAGATGGATTAATCCCCTTTATATCAGCGATCTTCCAAGCAATTGCCTTCTTGTCCCTCCTGAGTACATCTAAAAGTTTATCTTTCTGTCGCCCTGTCAAATCGAATGCAATGATAACTGGGAGTGTAGAATCCTCCCCCAAGAAAGCATATTCCAAATGAGCAGGAAGTGGTTTTAGCTCTAATTCAGGAGGTTCTTCAAGTGATGAAATCAATCTTCCATAATTTCTTAAATCATTCTTCTCACCCTTTCGATCCTCCAAATCAGATGAGTAATCACTCCCTGAACTATCGTCCAAAGCATGGATCTCTGCTTCAATCACAATCGAATCCCCATTCTGTGTATTGTCCGTTCCATCGGAGCTGTCTGAACCTGATTGATCAGTACCTCGTTCGACCGGAGTTACTGACCCAAAGTACCCATCTAAATTGTTTTTCGACCAATCATCGACGGGGGTAGGCTGGTAGTTCGGAGAGCAAGAATACCCAACACTGTTCACTCTTTCTGTTAGCGAATACTGTTGTAGCAGGAAGTCAGAGTTTCGGCTTTGCAGGGTTACGTTGGGTGAGTCATTACAATACTGCCTTTTCCAATGATCATCAAAAAGGTTTGGATGATCCAATGAAGTTCCAGTGTTCAAGTAGCACGGGTATGGCTCCTGTGAAAACATGCAATTAGTCCGATCACTAGGTGGAAACATGGTAAGACACAATGGGAAATAAAAACACAACTAAGATGAATGAATTAAGAAGATAAAGAAGATAAGGATTAGAAGTGATCAGTATATATACAAAACAAAACATGGAACAAGAAAATGGTCAAATCAACATGCGCAAAGTTTTCCGAATATTTCTCGTGGGTCCTCGGCAGCGGCGCCAAAAACTTGATGAGTGCTATCCCGCAAGTGCACCGGTCGTCAAGTAATATCCTGTGCGTGATACAGGGGTCGTATTCCCTGGGGCCCGAGAAGCTACCCTTACTTCCCTTTTTACAATGTTGTTTGACCGATACAACTCAAGATTGTGAATATAATGCAAAGAAGCTAGATAAGTAAATAACCAAAGCTAACATACGAGGGCAAGATACGGGGTAAAATAGGGCTAGGAGTGGTCACGGATGAGGATTCCCTTAGGGGCTACTAAAGTGAGTAGGATGCTTGAACTAACATGCAAGTGGCTAATTGGACCGAGAAAACCCTAGACTAGGCCAACCCGATGGTCACGGAAGTCGGCCCCTAATCCGGTACGGGTATTGGATACGGTACATATACCGCCCAAGATTACCCCTACGATTGCAAAGGGTGAAGTGGCTTTCTCAAACTAGGGTTACAATACAAAAGAGTACTAAACCCTAGGAGTGGAGGGGTACAAATACCCGATGGTCACGGCGTATTTATACGTATTTCCCTTCCAAGTTTGGTGAGTCTAACACTAGGGCAATGGTCATGCAACCTAGCATTTCCTAAGTCTTTTGATACATAGAGTTCTCATACATACCAAGCTTGTAAAACACCAAACAATGGATCACAAACAAGCCACAAACAATAAATAGAACAAAATCATCAAAAACATCACAAGTTCACCCCCAAGGTTCACCTACATTCGGTGACCTTGGGGTTTAAGTGCTCATGTTCACTAAATACAACAATAAATGCATGGAAACAACCAACAAAGGCATGAGAAGAACTTCCTCAAAGGATGAAGGCTGGAGAAGTTCCAAAGACGCCACTCCAAGGGGTGGCTTCCCTAGTCTTCAACCTCCAAATGTAAGCCCTAGGATGTAGAATCTTCCCAAAACCTTGCTCTCCTCGCCAAATCCATGCCTAGATCGCCCTCCAAGAGCTTCTTCTTCCTCAATTCGAAGGTGGTGGTGAGAGGCCCTAAGAAGAAAAGTCAAGATCCCCTTGAAAACCCAAGCCAAAGTCCTTTAAAAGATGAGTTCGGGCAAGCTCACGGGTGGCCTCACGGTCCATATATGGCCCGTGAGGGAGCCTGTAATATGGGCTACAAGAAACCGCAAAGTTGTGATTTTGCACAGTAACCGCTACAGTAGACTGCCACAGTAGATGCTACAGTAGACTGCTACAGTACTGCTCGCGGATGACCTCACGGCCGTGAGGGTTTCCAGACTTCATTCTCCTTCCAACTCTTCGCGCTTCGGGCAGCTACAGTAATGCTACAGTACTAGGGACCCTAAAAATACAGTTTCGGTGCAGATTTTCGCTCAAATCGCGTCGTTAGGGTCAGCAAAGCACATAATGTACCTGAAACATGAAATAAAACAATTTAGACCACAAAAGGGCATCGAATCATAAACATAATATGAAAAGCATGCGCAAGTATACATATAAAATACGTACATTTAGACGTTTATCACAAGGGCAGCAAAAGAGTAATGCACCACCGAGGTTCCAACAACAACAAGCGCCAAACTTGGAGAATCGGTTGACGGGTCTAGAAACCAAGATGACCGACTTAGAGTCGGTAGAGTCTACACTTCGCAACCATACAGCATCTATTTGTGATGCCACAATGAAGCTTTCTTAGTAACACGGAGATAAATCTGAGGGAGTAATTGAAGGTAATTTCCTTGAGAAGTGGCCGAGAGGTCGACCGTAGTCTCCCTCTTGAGAAGAAGAATGATGAAGCACTTGAAATAGTGGAAGTTAAGGAAACATCAAAAGAGAATGAGGTGGCACCCCCACTTTACAAGCCAAGAATTCCTTATCTTTTCCGCTTGAAGAATGATCAACAAGACAAGCAGTACAAGAAATTTTTGGAGTTGTTTAAGTAATTGCACATCAACATTCCTTTCGTGGAGGCGTTGTCACAAATGCCTAAGTACACGAAGTTCTTAAAGGACCTATTGACCAACAAGAGGAAATTGGAGGAGAATGCATCTGTGATCTTAGATGCCACTTGCTCCGCAATGTTGCAAAAGAATATGCCGAGCAAGAGAAAAGACCCCTGAAGCTTCATCATTCCATGCAACATTGCTGATATGGGTGAGGAGATGACATTGGCAGATTCTGGAGCAAGTATTAACGTCATGCCTTACTCATTCTTCAAGAAGCTAGGTTTTGGAGAGCCTAGGCCCACTCGGATGACACTTCAGCTCACCGATCAATCAGTTAGGCATCCGAGGGGCATAATCAAAGATGTGCTCATCAAAGTGGACAAATACATCTTTCCTGTCGACTTTGTAGTGCTCGATGTGGATGAGGATGTCGAGGTGCAGATGATTCTTGGGAGGCCCTTCTTGCGTACTTCCAAGGCATTGATAGACATGGACGGTGGAGAGCTCACTTTGGGTGTTGGAGAGGACAAGCTCAGCTATCGCCTCAGCGAAGCCATGTGACATTCTCTCGACTTTGATAATTCTCTCTATTATCTTGATGTTACTAATGAAATTGTTGATGAATATGTATAGGAAATGATGAATCCGGACTCGTATGAAGGGCGGCCAGACCAAGACATGGAGATTGAAGATGTGCTAGCACTTGGTCTCGTGGAGGAAGTGAAGCCTGCCCCGGGAGTCAAGAAGAGGATGATTCGGAAGATGAGGAGGTCGAGAAGACACCACAAGAAGAGCCCCAACACAATTGGGAATGAGCATTCAAGGAGTAAGGGTGTTTTGCCCTTGTGTGGTAACAAACTCGACAACTCCCCCTCTATTCTACAAAGATTATATTTTGCATATTTTCAGGTTGTAGGGAAGAGGGAAACGTTTATTCATGAACCCCCATGAGGTAAGGCCAGGTATGTCAAGCTAAGTGGCATTAAACAGCCGCTTCTTGGGAGGCAACCCAAGTTTTTACTGCTTTCCTAGGTTTTAGTTTAGTTCTAGCATGAATAAAAGTTTTAGTGTTTGTGTCCTGAGTTTTACATACATGTGCTGTATTTTCTTGTGGATCGTTGATATTTTCATGTGCCTGAATGTTGATTGACGAAGTTTTGGGTCGTTTGAGTGTGTTTTCATGGATCTCTGGTCGTGTTTTTATCGTCTATCCAGGTTGTAAGTGTTGTGAATATGTTTATGAAATTTTCTGTTGAGTCTGTGATTTTTCTAAGTCATCCAGAGACAACATACAGCTATGTGGAATTTCTACACGGCCATGTGAGCCATCTTAGAGCTCATCCCGAGTGTCACAGGAGTCGTGTAGCTGCCAATGTGACCAACCCTGTGAAGGGCACACGGCCATGTGGAATTTCCACACAGCCGTGTGGATGTCTGCAGAACCAGAACTTTCATTCCTGAGCGTCACAGGGGCCGTGTGGGCGCCCCTGCGAGTGCCCATGTGTTACGGTACACGGCCGTGTGAACCATTGCAGAGAGTTCCCTTCTTTCCTGAGAATACACAGGGGCGTGTGGCCACCCCTATGTTAGAACTTATGAACGTCACACGGCCGTGTGGAACACTTAGAGTTTCTCGGGTAAACCAGAGAGGCCACAAGGGCGTGTGGAGTTCCCCTGTGGCCGGCCGTGTGTTCTTGACCAGGCTGGGCTCACGGCCGTGTGGAATTTCTCAGAGGCTTTAGGCATTTTTCCGAGAGCACACAGGGGTGTGTGTCTGCCTCTGTTAAGCTCTCATGCGAAGACACACGGCCACAGGGGGCGGCTCTTGTGAACCATCACAGTAGAGGCACGCGGCCATGTGGATTACTAGGAAACCAAAAGCGATGATTTTTCTTATGAATCCACCTTGCCCTTTGATCTATTCACTTCCAAATACTCTGAAAACACTCCCCCCGAATTCACTCGACCTTCTCTAGGTGATTTTCAAGGTTTTTGTGGTTTTATTCCGGTGTTTATTTGTTAGTTTTACTCTCTCTTTGTCGGTAAGCCCTTCTTCACTCTTCTCTTTGTCAATCTTGATTTAATTCGTTCTTTCAGATCATTTTGCTTGTATTGCATGGTTAAATTGTATGCGAATGCGTTTAGAAAGAATTTAGAACGAATTGTGGTGTAAAATAAGGATTTTAAGCCTCCACGGCCGTGCGGCTATGAGCGCCAGAAGATCCATACGGGCGTGTGGATTTCAGTAGATTGGCTTTATGAAGTTGTTTTAATTGCTTTCTCTTTTCAATCTCGCAGGTATGGCTTCTAGGTCCAAGAAAACAGCCGGCTCGTGAGCCCTTACCCCCTCTTAGAGCAGATCTTTTTCTCTTTACCTAAGCATCAGGTTCGCTTTAGGCGATTGTCGGGACTCAGATTTGGCCAGACTCGATTCACAGACTTGAGCATACTAAGAGAGATTCAGGGGGGAATGGAGTTAGCTGATGAGGTGGATGAGCTTCTCTCAGTAGGGAGTTAAAGCAGGTTACTGTCCATTCAAGAGCCAGGTATCAGATCGCTCAAGCTTGAGGTACTATCATCGTTCGAGTTTGTCTGAGGGTACGACAACTTTGCTTATGTTGATACCATCCAGTTCCGGGCCCTCGGTTAGCACTTTGGTTTGAGCGTGAAGCAGATTTCAGTACGGATGGGATTGTACGATGAGGCATTCACTGAGACAGAGGAGTATGAGCAGCTACTAGCAGATTATCCCGGTACTCTGACTCTACAGCGCTCTACAGTAGATTATGTAGACAGGGACAGTACGAGCCAGGGGTGTCCAAGGCCACATGCTTATCTAGGGCGTCATACAAATACCTCCATGCCGTTCTTAGCCGATCAGTGAACGGCCGTGGAGACAGTATGGGAGTCTTGAGCTGCCAGGAGCTCTTATACTTACATTCTATGGTGGAGAGCGAGCCACTCCACCTGGGGCACATAGTAGCAGAGTACATAGGCTACCAGAGCCAGTACCCCAGGGTTGGAGTCATTTTTGCGAGCCCTTACATCACCTGATTGATTATCGGCTTGGGACTTATAGAGTGCTTTCAGCTAGGGTTTGGAGAGGTTCTTGGAGGTCTTTGGAGGCGATTATACGGCATTGGCATCGACATCCATTGGAAGAAAACTATTGGGGGAGCTTTCGTCGGCATCGATTCGGTGAGGTGTGCCCTAGGCTTGATAAAGGATTCGTTGGAGAAGACGTGCTGCTCCACAAGACCATCGATACAATCTACAAGGGGGTTTTCTTTATGGTTTTCATGCATATGTTCTTAAACTCTTTATTGACTTTGTATTGGTCCATGGAGAGCTAAACCCTAGTGGGTATTCGGATTTGTAAACCCTACGATGTTTGTGTTTCTATAACTTTTATTATGCTTTATTAATTTGATGTTTTCTTATTGAGTTCCAATCTTGCATGCCGATTGTATAAGATTTTCCCTTAGCCGTGACACTAGGGTTGAGAATCTATTAGCCTATCTTGTGAGTGTGTGACAACCTCTATAGATTAGACTACACAAGGTTGGAGAGGGTTGAGAGGGTGAGTCGAGAGGTAGCGGAACGTCCCCTTTCCCCTCCGGTGTGAATTATCCTACTAGTCACGGTTGACCTTAGGTTTGGGATTAGTCACGGTTGACCTTAGGTTTGGGACCGTGTACTTAAGGATTTCCACGACTCATTAGACATCAATTAGAGGGTATAATACTAGTCTTGCATTAGAAGCATTAGTCCTAAGGGGAGCTTTGTCCAGGTACCCCATCTTTATATTGATTACCTCTTCTACCTTTATTGACCTTTTTGTACTCTTTTACTTTCTTATATATATATATATATATATATACATATTGATTTCTTTTACCATCGATTCCATTTATAGCTAAAATATTGATAACGCTTGTTTCAAAACACTGTTCCCTTTGGATACAAATACCCACTCACCAGGGTATTTTATTACTTCGATAACCCGTGCACTTGCATAGTACACACGCAAGAGGTGTCTCAAATTTTTGGCTCTATTGCCAGGGAATAGTCATTTTAGAGACATTTGTACTTTGCTATTTTAGCTAGTCATTGTTCATTCTATTTGACCATTTCTTATTCTTCAGCCATTCTTATTTGTTTTCTTTTGTTTTGTCTTAATTTTTCTTGCAAGGAGGCTAAATGGAGATTGATCCAGTCATTGAGCTATATTTTCAAGTTGAAGCTCTGAGTAAGAAGGTTGATAGAATTATTGCTTCACAACAACAAAGCAATCCATGCTACGACACATATCATCCAAATGAGAGGAGCTACCAAAAGTTTTTATTGAATAGTGATGGACAACATTGGGAAGCACCTCAAGAGTAATTTCAGAAGGATAAGGTACTTGAAGAGGATGCACCTCAGTGGAAAAAGTGCTAGATAACTTTATTGAAGCATCTAATGCCTCTTGCCAAAGTATGGAAGCCACACGAAAGTGTCATGAAGCCTCCTATAACAACCTTGAACATCAATTAGGATGGATATTTGACACACTCTCCAAGGAACATGAAGTATTTGAGCAAGCAGCGCAAGTTACTTGTAGAGATGGTGTGGTAGTGAACGATAATGAAGAAATGGGGCAGACCGAGTATGTTGCTGTAGAAATTGAAGAAAGAGAAGAAGAACATCATTTGGAGAGTTAGGATTGCTTGAATGAAGATTGTGCTTGTGAACAAGAAAATTTTCAAGGGGATTTCCTAGTGTCATGTTCTTTCCAAGCTGAAAATACACAAGAAGAAGCAAACCCTAAGGTAATGGAACAGGCACCGTTCTTTGGGATTGATCAACTCATAAAAAGAAAGAAAGAGATTTTTAGAAGGGAAAAAGATGTGGACAGGATATTTAAACCATCCAATGACCCACCTATGCTAAGCTTGAACAATTCCCAACACAATTTGTTTCGTTGGAGGCCAAAAGTAAGATGGTTGGACCCTCCAACAAATACTCCACCCGCGTAACTAGATTTCTGGTTCAAAGGAAGTAGTTATGCAAATTCTAGTCGGGAGGAGCACACTCTTTTCAAGCCTCCATAAGGTAAGGAAGAGGTAAGTCAAGCTTAGTGACGTTAAACAAGCGCTTCTTGGGAGGCAACCCAAGTTTTTATTGCTTTTCTAGGCTTTAGTTTAGTTTTAGCAAGAATAATTTCCTAGTGTTGGTGTTTTCATTTCATTATGCATGTGCTGTGATTTTCTCATGGATTATTGGTGTTATAGTGTGCATAATTGTGATTGTCGAAGTTTTGGGTCGTTTGAGCGTGTTTTCATGAATCTCTAGTGGAATTTTTATCGTATATGCAGGCTCTTAACGTTGTATTTAAGTTTCTGGAATTTTCTACAAAGCCTGTAATTTTTTCTAAGTCACGCATAGAAGACACACGGCCGTGTGGAATTTCCACACGGCCATGTGTCACCTTTTAGAGCTCATCCTGAGAAGACACAGGGCCGTGTAACTACCCCTGTGAACGACCTTGCGAAGGGCACACGGCCGTGTGGAATTTCCACACAGCCGTGTGGATCTCTGCAGAGCTACAGCTCTTCATCCTAAGAGTCACAGGGGCCATGTGAGTGCCCATGTGAATAGTACACGGTCGTGTGGATGCTTTGCAGGACAAGAATTTCATCCAGAGGCTCACAGGGGATGTGCGAGTGCCCTTGTGGGTGAGCGTGTGTATGGCACACGGCCGTGTGGAATTTCCACACGGCTGTGTGGAACACTTAGATGATTTTCTTAAGATTCAGAGAGGCCACAGGGGCGTGTGGGTGCCCTTGTGGCCGGCCTTGTGCTGGCCAGGTTGGGCACACGGCCGTGTGGATGTTCTGAGAAGCAAAACAGAGGAAACACAGGGGCGTGTGACTGCCCCTTTGAACCCTAACAGTGGAGGCACACGGCCGTGTGGAATTTCCACAGGGCCGCGTAGATGCACAGAACACAGTAGGCTACAGTTTATTTTTAAAATCATTTTTCGCCTTTCCAATTCTAAATGTCTCCACACTCAAAGGATGTTTCCTCCCATCTTTCCAACCCTCCCTTCGTCTGTTTAAGGAGTTTTTAAGTTGTTTTACTGCCATATTCGAAGTTTTTTATTTCTATTTCGTCGGTGAGCATCTTTTCTCCTTTTCTTCATCAATCTTTTCTTTGCTTTTTCAAAACCAAGATCACGAGCAACAGTAGCAGCAGCATTGACACCAATAGCAGATGACAACGACGCTTAAGGCGTCTTTATTTTTATGTTTCGTTTTATTTTATTTTGCTTTTGTTGAGCTTCACTGAACCTCCTTGTCTATACGTGCAGATGGTCTTGGATATAAGGAATTTGAGTACTAGTCATAGACACGGTCATGGGACCGTGTGTGCTCCACAACCCATTGAGACTCAACTCTCAATGAACATAGCTCCATCAAATGCAATAATTGGAGTTTAGGGGAGTATTATTTCAATTGCCCATTCCCACAAACTTTTATATGCATACATTGGGGACAATGTACATCTTAAGTGTTGGAGGAGTTCATATTGCACACACCTTATACTTGTGCGTTCAATTGCTTATGCTCATGTAGCCTATGGTGGTTCACCTTAGTTGCAACGTTAGTATTCTTAGAGTTTAGGAGAATTTTTAATATTGTATCTTATCATGCTCTAGTTCTACTTGAATTTCAGGGAATTTTTGCTCGATTACCTCTTATTGCACTACTCACTCTTGGAATCTTTTGAAAACTCAAGCTTGAAGTTAGGGTGGTATTTCCACCCACGATTGTAGGTAGAACTGTACGGATTTCCCTGTGGCCTTGGGCCCCCAATGTAATCAACAGTCTCAATGGGTGCGACAGAGGAGCTAGAAATAGGACATTGGGTGACCCAATGTCCCCCACAACATGTGCTACAACTCATCGCTGATTCTGATTTTGAACTGCTACCCAAGAGCGTGTCTAGCTTCCTAGATAACAAATCAACCTTTGCGGCGAGAGCATCGTTGGCATTGATTTCATCTCAAGTTGAAGCTCTCATTACAAGTCTTGATAGAATTATTGCTTCACAACAACAAAGCAATCCATGCTACAACACATATCATCCAAATGAAAGGAGCTACCCAAATTTTTCATGGAATAATGATGGACAACATTGGGAAGCACCTCAAGACCAATTTCAAAAGGATGAGGTACTTGAAGAGGATGCACCTCAGTGGGAAAAAGCGATAGATAACTTTATTAAAGCATCCGATGCCTCTTGCCAAAGTATGGAAGCCATGTGAAAGTGTCATGAAGCCTCCTATAACAATCTCGAGCATCAATTAGGATGGATACTTGACACACTCTCCAAGGAAAATGAAGTGTTTGAGCAAGCAACGCAAGTTCCTTGTAGAGATGATGTGGTAGTGAACAGTAATGAAGAAATGAGGCAGACCAAGTACGATGATGTAGAAATCGAAGAAGAAAAGGAAGAACATCATTTGGAGGATTGGGATTGCTTGAATAAAGATAGTGCTTGTGAACAAGGAAATTTTCATGGGGATTTGCTAGTGTCATGTTCCTTTCAAGATGAAAATACACAAGAAGAAGAAAACCCTAAGGTAATGGAGCAAGCATCCTTCTTTGGGATTGATCAACTCACAAAAAGCAAGAAAGAGATTTTGGGAAGTGAAAAAGATGTGGGGAGGATATTTAAACCATCCAATGACCCACCTATGATAAGCTTGGACAATTCCCAACCCAAATTGTTTCCTTGGAGGCCAAAAGTAAGATGGTTGGACCCTCCAATGAATACTCCACCCGCACAACTAGATTTTTGGTTCAAAGGAAGTAGCTACGCAAATGCTAGTCCGGAGGAGTACACTCTTTTCAAGCCACCTTAAGGTAAGAAAGAGGTACGTCAAGCTTAGTGACGTTAAACAAGCGCTTCTAGGGAGGCAACCCAAGTTTTTATTACTTTTCTAGGTTTTAGTTTAGGTTTTAGTATGAATAATTGCCTAGTGTTGGTGTTCTCATTTTATAATGCGTGTGCTATGATTTTCTCATGGATTATTGGTGTTTTAGTGTGCCTAATTATGATTGTCGAAGTTTTGGATCGTTTGAGTGTGTTTTCATGGATATCTGGTCATGTTCTTATCCTCTATGCAGGCTCTAAGTGTTATAATCATGTTTCTAAAATTTTCTGTAGAGTTTGTAATTTTTCTAAGTCATCCAGAGAAAACACACGGCCATGTGGACTTTCCACACGGCCGTGTGAACCATCCTAGAGCTCATCCCAAGTGTCACAGGGGTCGTGTAGCTGCCCTTGTGAGCGACCCAGTGAAGGGTACGCGGCCGTGTGGCATTCTGCAGAAACTCAACTCTCATTACAGAGAGTCCACAGGGGCGTGTGGATGCCCCTGTGAGTGCCCTTGTGTTACGGCACACGGCCGTGTGGAATATCTACAAGGTCGTGTGACACTCTGCAGAGACTTCCTTTTAATCACGAGAAAACACAGGGGCGTGTGGCCGCCCCTGTGAAAGGTCCTGTGAAAAGCACACGGGCGTGTGGATTTCTCACACGGCCATGTGAAACACATAGAATTTTTCAGGATATCTAAAGAGGCCACAGGGGCGTGTGGGTGCCCCCGTGGCCGGCCTTATGCTTGGCCAGGTTGGGCACACGGCCGTGTGGAATTTCCACACGGCCGTGTGTATGTTCTGGAGAGCAAACAGAGGAAACACAGGGCATGTCATTGCCCCTGTGACTGATTCCAGTGGAGGCACACGGCCGTGTGGATGTACAGAACACGATAGGCTATAATTTAATTTTAAAATCGTTTTCGGCTTTTCAATTATAAATGCCTCCACACTTAAGGGATGCTTCCTCCTATCTTTCCAACCCTCTCTTCGTTTGTTTAAGAAGTTTTTAAGTTGTTTTCAGGCCATGTTCGAAGTTTTTGATTTCCATTTCGTCGGTAAGCATGTTCTCTCCTTTTCTTCGTCAATCTCTTCTTTTCTTTTTCAAACACCAGGATCACCATTAGCAGCAGTAGCAGCATCAGGACCAATAGCAGACGACGCCGACGATAGAAGCGTTTTTAGCTTTATGTTTCTTTTGTTTTTATTTTTACTTTTATTGAGCTTCACTGAACCATCCTTGTGTTTACGTGCAGATGGTCTTGGGAGTAAGGAATTTGAGGACTAGTTATTGGCACAGTCAAGTGATCGTGTGTGCTCCACAACCCATTGAGACTCAACTCTCAATGAGCATAGCTCCGTCCAATGCAACACTTGTAGTTCAGGGGAGTATTATTTCAATTGCCTACCCCTACACTAATTGTTTTAATTGCTTTACTTTTCATTGTGCTTGCATGCGTACATTGGGGACAATGTACATATTAAGTGTGTGTGGGGGGGGGGGAGTTCACATTGCACACACCATTACTTGTGCATTCAATTGCTCATGCTCATGTAGCCTATGGCGGTTCACCTTAGTTGCAACGTTTGTATTCTTAGAGTTTAGGAGAATTTTTAACATTGTATCCTATCATGCTCTAGTTTCTACTTGAATTTTAGGAAATTTTTGCTCGATTACTTTATATTGCACAACTTACTCTTGGAATCTTTTGGAAACTCAATCTTGAAGTTTTTAAGGACAAGTTTATCATCATTCTTAGTTTTACTTTGGAAAATGCATATAAAAGAAAAAAAAATTGAAAAAGATGAAAAAAAATGAAAAAAAAATATGGAAAAAAGAAAAAGAAAAAAAAATGAGTTTGTGAATAGTTGCTTTGTTTTATGTATGCATTTGGGGTGGAAAGAGCTACCACCTATGAAGTATGTAGCTACTCTCATAAGTCAGATACAAGTTATGCCCTAATTAGAGAAAGAGCTATCTCATGGGATGCGTGAAAGCTACTACCCCGGTAGAAAGAGCTACCTCCTCGAAAGTGTGAAAGCCACCTTTGGCGGCCGCCTAAGAAAGGGCTACCTTCAAGGATGTATGAAGCTACTACTTCCTTCTCTCTTTAGTTTTGTTTTTGTATATAAATAAGTCCTTTCTAACAAAAGTTTGAGGAGTACTCGTTGGTTCTCTTGAGTGAAATCGCACACACTAACACATTTTCGAGTTTTTATCCTTTTTGGTTCGAGTTTTTAGCTAGAGCAATGATAACCTTATGCATTGTTTTGATTTCCCCTTACTTTTAGAATGTTTCTTTTGCATACTTTTGGCGAACCTAAGGCCGAGCACTTTCAATTATTCTTCCCAAGTGCTTTCATGTTTTATTTTTGCTTGAGCACAAGCAAAAGCTTAAGTGTGGGGGAGTTTGATAAGTGCTTGTGTTATATTAATACGAAGAATTATTATCTTACATTGAGCATTGCTTTCTCAGATTTAATCACTAATTAGTGTGTATTTATGTTCTTTTGTGCATTGAAGGGTTGTGGAGAAGATTTATAGAAAAAGAAGCAAGAATAGGTTATGTTCGCCATTGTTGAGGAGTTCTCGGACCAAGCAAAGAACAAGGCACGAGTCTAGACTTGTGGGTGTGTGTCAACCTCCATTGGAGAGGCACAAGGGCAGTCACACTCACAAAAGTCTATAACTCGTGTAGCAGCACCGTAGAAAAATCACTGTAGCTAGTTACTGTTTACTTTTTGCCAAAAATCAGGATTTCAGAGAGTTCACACGGGCGTGTGGAAATTCCACATGGCCGTGCATTGCAGCAAAAGTACTGCACGAAAACATTGTAGCAAGTTACTGTTCACAGCCCGTTGAAAATCAGCAAAACAAAATTTCCACACGGGCGTGTTTCCATTCTGCAGCCCGTGTGGAAAATCCACAGGGGCATGTGGAACTCTGATTTCAGCCTATAAATATCCCGTTTTCAGATCTATTTGGTGACCCCCCGTATTGCTCCATGGAGAGCTAAACCCTAGTGGGTATTCGGACTTGTAAACCCTAGGATGACATTGTTTCTATGACTTATATTATGCTTTCTTTATTGATGAATTTAATTGAGTTTCAATTTTAATTATCTTATGCTATTGTTTTCCCTTAGCCGTGACACTAAGGTTGAGAGCAATCTAGGTTATCCTTTGGAGGTGTGACAACTCCTATAGGGTTAGACTCTTTAAGATTGAAGAGGGTTGATAGGGAGAGTTGTGAGGTAGCGACGTACCCCTTTCCCTTCTGGTGTGATTTCTCCCTAACTCCGTTTCCTTGGTTAATTAGCGGTCAAGATAGAGTGTTAGGGCTCATCCTAGACTAGGGTTCTTCCACCTGGACCAAAGGGTTAGAACTACATAGAGGAACAGGTTTTATCAATAGGAATCCCTAGAGCTTAAAGCAATCCTAGGTAGTGTTAGGGTTAGAAAGATAGACTCCCCTGGGCCTTAGTTGACAGGTCAACAAGAGTCAAGGGTCATAGTGAATCCTAATACAGGGACATAATGTTAGGGTTAGTCACGGTTGACCTTAAGTTTTGGGACCGTGAGTTTAAGGATATCCTCGACTTAATAGGCATCAATTGTAGAGCATAATACAAGTTTTGCACTTGAAGCATTAGTCCTAGGGAGAGCTTTGTCCGGGTACCCCATCGTTATATCGATTAACTCTCCTACCCTCATTATTCTTCTTGCACTCTTTTATTTTCTCTTACATCTATACATACATACTTTTCTCATCATCGATTCCCATCATAGCTAAATAGCGATAACACTTGTTTCTGAACACTATTCCCTGTGGATACGACTACCCACTCACTAGGGTATTTTATTACTTCGACAACCCGTGCACTTGCGGGATACAAGCAAGGGGTCGTATCTGTTACGCGAGCAATAAAGTGAAGGATTGTAGTGAATCCTAGTGCTGGGGCTTAACTAAGACTAGGGTTTTGCCACCTGGACCAAAGAGTTAGAGCTACATTTAGGAATTGGGTTTATCATTTGGAATCCCTAAATCATAATGCAATTCCATATAGTGTGAGGCTTAGGAAGATGGACTCCCTTGGGACTTAGTTGACAAGTCAACAAGAGTTAAGGGTCATAGTGAAACTTAATGCCGGGGCATAAAGTTGGGATTAGTTACGGTTGACCTTAGGTTTGTTACCGTGTGCTTTAGGATGTCCACGACTCATTAAACTTGATTGTTTCTCTCTTACGCTTCACACGCACTCTCTTGTCTTCCATATTTCTCTTTCATTTTCTTATTTCTCTTAATTACTCTTACACACACACATTGATTGTTGCTCTCACCATTCGTACTTCACACTAGCTAAATAGCAAGTTCTTGTGTCTACAATCCTTACTCCCTGTGGATTCGACTACCCTTTCACCGGGGTACTATTATTACTGCGACAACCCGTGCACTTTCGGGCCCTGTCATTTTTCCACCAACAAATATTACAAAGCTCAGAAATGACATATCTTGTTTCTGACAGATAGAGTCCAAAACCTTGTACAAAGCATGGGAACGGTACAAGCACCCTTGCATAAAATAGAACATCAGGTGGCACAGATTGCCAAGACTTTTGCTAAATGTCCTCTAGGTTCATTGCCAATAATATAGAAGTGAACACCCATGAATCCGTAAAAGTGATCACTTTGAGATGTGGAAGGGAATGGACATCTACCTGAACTCAAGTGAGGCATCCCCGAACCTTAAGTAGTAATTGTGAAGTACACATCCATGGGTGGCAGTGTTGAGCAAAATGAGAAGAAGCAATTCAAAAAGGAGACCAAGATTTCTAGCATCCAACCTAAGCTACCCTATCTGGCTAAGGTGAAGAAAGATCAACAACATGAGTAATTTAAGAAGTTCCTTGAAATGTTCAAGACTTTGCACATTTATGTTCCATTCCTTAAGGCCCTTGCTCAATTACCTCACTATGCTAAGTTCCTTAAGGTATTATTAACTAACAAGAGGAAACTAGAAGAGGTGTCCTGACACGACCCCTTGCGTGTATCTCGCAAGTGCACAGGCTTGTCGAAGTAATAAATTTACCCTGGTGAGTGGGTAGTCGAATCCATAGGGAATAAGGACTTAAGGCACGAGTTTTCACTATTTAACTATGCGGTGTACGAAAGGTGATAATAGAATAGATGAGTGAATATGGAAGAAAATATAATAAAAGAGACGAGAATTTAAATAGAGAGATGGAAGGCAAGAAAGTGCAAGTAGAAGTGAATAGAGAAGGACTAGCAATGAATGAAATAGTGTACCCGGACAAGCTACCTCTAGGACCTATGCTTCTAGTGCAAGACTATGCTATTATACTTTACTATTTATGTTAATTGAGTCGAGGATATCCTTAAACGCACGATCCCAAACCTAAGGTCAACCGCGACTAACCCCAACACTATGCCCGGGCATTAGGATTCACTACGACTCTTGACTCTCGTTGACCTGTTAACTAAGCCATAGAGGAGTATATCTACCTAGCGTCACACTACGTGGGATTGCTTTAAGTTCTAGGGATTCCTAGTGATAAAACCTATTCCTATGTGTAGTTCTAACCCTTTGGTCCAGGTGGAAGAACCCTAGTCTAGATTAAGCCCCACTACTTAGGATTCACGTCAACCTTTCACTCTATTGCTAGTGCAACTAAGCCCCAGGGAAGTTCCTCTCCTAGCACTTCACTCTATCTTGACCGCTAAGAAATCAAGGAAAACGGAGGTAGGGAGAAATCACACCGGAGGGGAAAGGGGACGCTTCGCTACCTAACGACTCACCCTCTCAACCCTCTTCAATCTTAAGTAGTCTAATCTTATAGGAGTTGTCACACCTCCAAAGGATAACCTAGTTTGTTCTCAACCCTAGTGTCACGGCTAAGAGAAAACAATAGCAAAAGATAATTAAAATTGAAGCTTGAATTTATTCATCAATAATGGAAAAAGCATAATAGCAATGTCATAGAAACATAATAATCCTAGAGTTTACAAGTCCGATTACCCACGAGGGGTTTAGCTCCTCATGGAGCTATACATGTTCATCAAAATATGAAAGAAAGCATAAATTAAAGGCAATGATGAAAACCCCTTGCGTATGATATGGCCGTGGTCTTGTGTGGCCGTCGGACGTTGGTGACGATGCCGATGACGCACTCCAAAACTCCACGAAGTCCTCTCCAAAACCCTAGCCGCACTCTCCAGAAGTTTGGGAGAAAGATAGGTCGAAAAAAGATTTTTCAAAAGTCTGCAAAATCAGGTTTTTATAATGTTGAGTCGGCTTTAACATTGGACTTATCGGGGCTTCACACGGCCGTGTGGAATTTCCACACGCCCGTGTGAAGTTTCTGGGTTGCTGGAAAATTAATTCACACGGCCGTGTGGAATTTTCACATACCCGTGTGAACTCTCTGGAAACTGATTTTCGGCAAAAAGTTAACAGTATATTGCTACAGTGTTTTTGCTAAAGTAACAAGCTACAATGCTGCTACAGTACTCGCCGAAATGCCCCCGAATTCGTTGTTCTTCATTGAGGCCATTGATTTGGGCACACAATCAATGGTAGATCATGCCAATTGCTTCAAGTCTCCTTCTTGGTGAAGTTCTCCTAGACTGCACGAGTTAGGCTTGTTGTGAATGTGACTGCCTTTGTGCCCCTCCAGAGGAGGTTGGCACACACTCACAAGTCTAGGCTCGTGCCTTGTTCCTTGCTTCGTCCGAAAACTCCCCAACAACGGCGAACACGATCTAACTTCTTTCTTTTTCTCCAAATTAGCTCCACAAACCTATAATGCATAAGAATAAACAAAAGCACACTTTTTAGTGATAAAATCTGATTAAATCAATGCTCATTGGAAGATAATAACACTTCGCATTACTATAACACGAGCGCTTATCATGTCCATTGTCACTTTGAGGGAAGAATGGTCTATCATCATCTCCAACAAGATCCCCATGAAGGAGAAAGATCCGAGAGGATTTATCATCCCGTGTACTATTAGGGGATGCTTGATGAAAAAACACTTGCCAATCTTGGGACAAGTATCAACCTGATGCCCTATAAAATTTTTCAAAAATTGGGGGTTTGTGAACTTAAGCCTGCAAAGATGACTCTATAGCTCGCCGATCATTCAATTCATCGCCCCATAGGCATTAAGAGTGGTTGATGAAGAATTGGTGTTCAAATTGAAAGATTCTATGCACTACTGCATGGATGGTGATGACACGTGTTATGCTTTGGATGTTATTGATGATTGTGTTTCGGATTTTGTGCAAGACACGTGAATAAAATACGACTTGTCTGAATTACTAGATGATGAAGAACCACCTCATAGAGTCATGGAGGAACTTCACCCTCAATGCCACATTGAAGAGCATGAGAGGGAGCTGAAGTTAATCAATCAAAGGGTCTCTCGGACCAAGAAGAGGTGGAAGCATCTCACCGCCAACAAGAAGAGTGTTAGCCTACCAACCTCCCCTAGGGCTTGCATGTACCCTTCCTGTTTACGTGAGGGGGGAGTTTGCTTGATTGATATGTTAATCCCCTATTGATGTATTCAAGGTGTAGGAAATTTTGCGGGAAATCAATGTTATGATCCCCCATAAGCGCTAGAAAGTATGTCAAGCTAGTGACGTTAAACAAGCACTTCTTGGGAGGCAATCCAAGTGTTTTCGAGATTGTTCTTGTGTTTTTCACCTTTTAGTTGTGTTTTTCTTTTCTTTGCTTTATGCGTTTTGTTGGGTGTTTGTTGTTGTCAAACTCGAGTTTTTCCTTTCTTGTGTGGGTTATTGTGAGCTAAATTGTGCTCAAATTTCAATTCCAAAGCTCTATTTTTAAGCTAGTGGATGTTCAGGAGAGTATTTGTTCCCTTTTGCAACTCTTATGTGTTTCCAGGTTAACACGACCATGGTTGTGGCCTTGCGGTTTATAAGACTTATGAAAATTCAGGTTGCAAGAGCAAGCACTGGCGGGCTCTTTCCTGTGCTACTGACCATGCTTGTACAAGCACAATTTGGCTGACCCTTGAAGGGACATGCTAGGTTCTCTAAGTTTTCAAAAAATTTTACTGTAAAAAGCATGACCCTATGCATTGTCTTAAAAATGACTGTGCTTTTCCAAGACACAATTTCCTTTTTAGGGCCTAAGCACGATTGATAAGTGCCTGTGTTATAGTAATGCGAAGTGTTATTATCTTACAATGAGCATTATATTTATCAGATTTTATTGCTAAATTGTGTGCATTTATGTGCTTTTGTGGATTGTAGGTTTGTGGAGCTAATTTGAAGAAAAGGAACAAAGTTGGATCGTGTTCGCCGTTGTTGGGGAGTTTTCGGACCAAGCAAGGAAGAAGGCACGAGCTTAGACTTGTGAGTGTGTGCCAACCTCCTTTGGAGGGGTACAAGGGCAGTCGCACTCACAATAAGTCTAACTCATGTAGCTTAGGAGAACTTCACCAATAAGGATATTTGAAGCAATCGGCACGATCTACCATTGATTGTGTGCCTAATTCAATGGCCTAGATGAAGAATGGTGAATCCAGGAGTGTTTCGGCAAGGCACTATAGCAAAATACTGTTCACTTTCTGCCGAAAGTCAGTATTTCAGCAACTTCACACGGGCGTGTGGAAATTCCACACAGCCGTGTGAAATCCCTATTCAGCTGAATTTAAGCCACGACTCAACGCTATAAAAGCCAGTTTTAAAGAAGTTTTACACATCTTTTTGCCAATCCTTTTTCCCAACTTCTGGAAAGGACAGCTAGGGGTTCGGAAAGGACTTTGTGGAGGATTGGGACACGTTATCGGCATCGTCATCAACGTCCGGCAGCCGCACAAGACCACGGCCACATCATACGCAAGGGGGTTTTCATCTATGCTTTCAATTTATTCTCACTTTTATATTTTGATGGATTTGTATAGCTCCATGAGGAGCTAAACCCTTTGTGGGTATTCGGACTTGTAAACCCTAGGATTATTATGTTTTTTGACATTGTTATTATACTTTTTCATTATTGATGAATAAAATTGAGCTTCAATATTAATTGCATCTTGTTATTGTTCTCCTTAGCCATGACACTAGGGTTGAGAACAATCTAGGTTATGCTTTGGAGGTGTGACAACTCCTATAGGGTTAGACTACTTAGGATTGAAGAGGATTGAGAGGGTGAGTTGTGAGGTAGCCAAACGTCCCCTTTCCATTTCAATGTGATTCTCCCTACCCCCATGTTCCTTGATTTCTTAGCGGTCGAGATAGAGTGAAGTGCGAGGAGATAAAATCCCCTAGGGCTTAGTTGCACGAGCAACAGAGTGAAGGGTTGAAGTGAATCTTAGTGCTGGGGCTTAATTTAGACTAGGGTTTCTTCACCTGGACCAAAGGGTTAGAGCTATACATAGGAACAGGGTTTATCACTAGGAAGCCCTAGAACTTAAGGCAATTCCATACAGTGTGAGGCTTAGGAAGACGAACTCCCCTAGGGCTTAGTTGACAGGTCAACAAGAGTCAAAGGTCGTAGTAAAACCTAATGCCGGGGCATAGTGTTGGGGTTGGTCACGGTTGACCTTAGGTTTGGTACCGTGTGTTTAAGGATTTCCTCGACTCAATTAACATCAATAGGAGAGTATAATAGCATTGTCTTGCACTAGAAGCATAAGTCCTAGGGATAGCTTATTCGGGTACCTAACTTTACTTATTGATTGTCCTACTCTATTTGCTCTTGCTTGCACTCTCTCACCTACCACACTTCTTGTTCATTTCTTTTTTCTTCATAATTGCTTTCATACTCACTCATTAATTCTCTTTACATTCACCGTACACCGCTTAGCTATATAGTGAAATCTCGTGTCTTAAATCCATAGTCCTTATGGATATGACTACCCACTCACCATGTTAAATTTATTACTGAGACAACCTGTGCACTTTCGGGCCCCGTCAACGATCGTGAGCATTACCATGCTAATGGGGCATGCTCTAGCTTGACCATTCACTTTTCGATTTTCTCTTTTTATTTTTTGACCATAGGAGAGATCCAGCATATCTTTCTTCTTTACTGAGCCTCTGTCAGTCATTTTTTATCATATTTCAAATCTCTTACCGAGTTTTTCTGTTTATTTTCTTATTGATTCTCTCTCACCTGATCTCTTTCTTTCTATGAGGCAAGGTATGATTGATTCAATTATCAATTTTATCCTATGTATGTTGACATTATTGGCTTCACTAGTCCCTTATATGTTGATAAATTGATGCTTTACTTGTGTTGAGATATCTGATCCATGACTATTAGGCTAGAAACCATGACCATTGTCTTGCTCAAGAAGATGACTGAGCACGAGCGTGCTTTGCATGAAGCACGACCATGCTCTATTGTGCCCTAAGTTGTTTCTAGGCAAGCACAGTCATGTTTGATACCATAGCACGAGCATGCTAATTGGCCTGCACGAGCGTGCTTATGTTCCTTACGGCTAATTTTACAACACACCCATAATCTTTGCTAGTTAGCACACCCATGTTGCTTATACATCATGGATGTGCTAAAGATGTTTATCCTATACATTAACTTGTTGATTAAACTCTATTGCAGGATTATATCGAGGTAGAAGACACGTATATAGTTCTCAAGCCACTCCTACCATGGTCCAGTTTGGTGCTCCATAACATATGTTGTGGTAGAACCAGTTATGTACGAAGCGTATCGGTGAGTCCTAAGAGATTGACTAACACATTCTACTTGATGTGGGGCTCAGTGATGAGGTTAAATGCTTTTGCGTTCTAGATCTTGGAGGTAGCTCTTTGACAACACAGACACTACCTATCGTGAGCTAACATTGGAGTTTCTAGCCACTTTTAAGTTTGAACAGGAGATGATCAGCTTCAGCAGGGTAGGCACTATACACTTCCAAGTAAATGTATCCATGTATCGATTGAGCTTGACAGAGTTTTCAGTGCACTTGGGACTATATGATGAGGTATTTACTAAGACACCAGAGTATGATGCTTTTCTAATTGAGCGACCAGCGGGAAAGATTCTAGACTCTGATTGGCACCGATTGAGCATGACCAGCATATACGACCCCTGTCGTGCGAGGGTCACCAATTTTCATTCTCCTTCCCTTACGTAAATTCATCATCTTCCAAGCCACACATTGACAAGACAAGGAGACAGTCCTAGAGTAGTAAGTCAGAGGGATTTGGAGTACTTTCTCAGTATGGTCAACGGGTTTCATTTTCACTTAGGATATGAAGTCACCATCGCAATGCATTACTAGGCGGCTGATCCTAGGATCGGTGTCATCTTTATTGGCCCCTACATTTCCTAGCTCATCTTGGGTATGGGACTTCAAGCAGGGAGCCATTGTATGAAGGTCGAGGGCAGCAGTATCCTGATCACCCTCAAGACCCTCCAGGCTATGAGGATGGTGCAGCCAATCAGGATTGCCCACAAGGCCAAGTGTCATATTTCTCATGCCCCTGCCGCTGGCCCAACTATTAAGCCAGTGTCTCTGCTATCTCCTCCAGCTCCTCGCTCCTCCTCGACACCTCCGACTTGACCCTTCACTAGCCAGCCATGCCACGAACGAGTGCATCACTTTACCAGTTGTGACTGGGATGAAGGGTCATGAGGATAGATCATCTTGGCATTCAGTTATCTCCTTCACCATCTTTTCCCATCCCTACACCACGTCTTTAAGGGGGTCGATACTGTTGATGTGGAGTCAAAGAGATTTGATTCCTCTGACTCCGATGGTGAAGATGATTTCGGGGACTAGGAAGGATCACCATCCCAAGACAAACCTGATGCTACTGCAGATACTTTTGGTTCGGTTGATCTTGATGTTATAGATTCTAAGTGTGATTAACCAGCATTCACCCTTTTATCATTTCAGTTTTATCTTTTTAGTATTTGGACTTTGTGTTTCAGTATCATTCTGGAGTTGTACTTTGTTTTGTTACAGTTAGCAAGGATTGTCCCCTACTAAACTACTTATCTTACTGCTTTCTGTATTTCATTCCAAGATTTTATTTTATTTTATCTTCCTTCATATTTGAGCTTCATATTAAACCCTTATTGCTTTACAGGATGTATGCCATCTTTGGATTTTTGAGCTACTTATGTTGAGAGTGGCATCATCACTCTCCGTGTCTAGGGAAGCCCTAATAACTCTTCTCAATTTATTCTATCGTCTTCTCTTATTCATTTTTGTACTTGCATGTTGTACATTAAGGACAATGTAATGTTCAAGCGTGGGGAAGGTTATCCTTGTATTCATTGTGACGATGCATAACTTAGGATGATCTATGACGTATTACTAGGGATTCACAAGACTATCTATGACTTAGAGCTAGTGTACTTTTTTGTGTTAAGTGTTGTTTCACCCATGCTTCAGAAACCCTCTGATAAGTGCTCGTGTTATAGTAATACGAAGTGTTATTGTCTTACATTGAGCATTACTTTTCTCAGATTTTATCATTAATTGGTGTGCATTTGTGTGTTTTTGTGCATTGAAGATTTGTGGAGCCAATATGGAGAAAAAAGAGCAAAGTTAGGTCATGTTCGCCGTTGTTGAGGAGTTCTCGGACCAAGCAAGGAACAAGGCATGAGTCTAAACTTGTGGGTGTGTGCCAACCTCCTTTGGAGGGGCATCAAGGCAGCCACATTCACAAATGTCTAACCCGTGTAGCATAGGAGAACTTTGCTAATAAGGAGAAAGGAAGCAATCGACATGATTTACCGTTTATTGTGTGCCAAATTCAACAACCTCATTGAAGAACGATGAAATCTGGAACATTCGATGTGCGAGCACTGTAGCAAATCACTATAGATGTTTACTGTTCACTGTGCGCCAGAAAACCGAATCCAGAAAATCGACACGGCTGTGTGAATGCCCAATTTCAGCCAATTTATAGCCACGACTCAGCACTATTTAAAGGGCTTTTTCGGGACTTTTTGAGGATCATTTTCGCCTATCTTCTAGAGGGTTGCAACTAGGGTTTGGAGAGGACTTTGTGGAGGATTGGAGTGAGTTCTTGATATCGACATCAAAGCTCATCGGAAGATAGCTATTGGGGGAACTTTCGTCAATACCGATCCGGCGAGGTGTATCCTAGGCTTGACGAGGAGATTGGTCGAGAGGAAGGACCGACCTTACAAGACCATCGCCACGCAACGCAATGGGGTTTCATCTATGTTTTCAATTCTTATTTATTCTTATACATTGATGGATTTGTATAGGTCCATGGAGAGCTAAACCCCTTATGGGTATTCGGACTTGTAAAGCCTAGGATGACATTGTTTCTATGACTTTTATTATGCTTTCTTAATTGATGCTTTTAATTGAGTTCTAATCTTGATTGCTTATCGTATTGATTTTCCCTTAGCCATGACACTAGGGTTGAGAATCATCTAGGTTATCCTTTGGAGGTGTGACAACTCCTATAGGGTTAGACTACTCGAGATTGGAGAGGGTCGAGAGGGTGAGTTGTGAGGTAGGGAAACGTCCCCTTTCCCCTTCGGTGTGATTTTCCCTACCTCCGTGTTCTAAGAGTTTTTAGCGGTCAAAGTATAGCGAACTGGTAGGAGATGAACTCCCCTGGGGTTTAGTTGCGTGAGCAACAGAGTGAGGAGTTGTAGTGAATCGTAGTGATGAGGCTTAACAAAAACTAGAGTTCTTTCACCTGGACCGAAGGGTTAGAGCTATACTTATGGACAGGGTCTATCACTTGGAATCCCTAAATCGTAATACAATGCCACATAGTGTGAGGCTTAGGAAGATGGACTCCCCTGGGATTTAGTTGACAGTTCAACAAGAGTTTAAGGGTCGTAGTGAAAACTAATGTCGAGGCATAATGTTGGGATTAGTCACAATTGACCTTAGGTTTGGGACCGTGTGCTTAAGGATGTCCATGACTCATTAAACATCAATAGGAGAGCATAATACTTCGTCCTGCACTAGAACATTAGTCCTAGGGGTAGCTTGTTCGGATACCCTACTTGACTCATTGATTGTTCTTCTCTTTTACTTTTTGCTTGCACATCTTATCTTTCATATTTCTCTTTATTTTCTTGCATACACACATTGATCTTGTTCTCACTTTCCGTACTTCACACTAGCTAAATAGCAATCTCTTGTGCCTTAAATCCCTACTCCCTGTGGATTTGACTACCCTCTCACCGGGGTACTATTATTACTACGACAACCCGTGCACTTTCGGGATCCTATCACCCTCTCTAGTTCACTTTTTACCCTTGTTGTGGGCTTACTTGTATCCTAGGAAAGATTGAAGTTTATAAACCATTTCTTTCTTTAAAAAAAGGAGAATAAGTGTGAAAGAGAACTTTTTTTTCTTTGTAGTTGTCAGAAAGTCGGATTTGAATGAATGCCCTACTGATGGTTGTAAATACTTTGTGCAAAACATGGTAGAAAGAGCTATCTCGTATTTTATTGTAAAAGCCACCCTTGAGTAGTTAGATCTTGGGCTTTACCATTATTCACTTGATGACCTATAGAGGGAAAGGACTACCTCTACGGAGTATGAAACTACTACCCACTTAGTTAGGTTGGAAGTAGGTCTGTTGAACTAGTTTCTTTTCCAAGGAACATGGGACACATTCCTATGGTGAACGCACATACACACGAGGAGTATGGAGTATTGGGTGAATCTATTTCTTGAGGAATCAACTGTTCGTGAATTAGTCTCTAATATTCCTTGTTATCTTTGAATTCCCTATCTCTTATGAGACTCGATGCCATGCACTCATCTTTTTTTCTTATGAGCTGAGCGTTTGCCTTAGGACAAGCATAGGTTTAATTGTCAGGGTATTTGATGAGCGCATTTTATATAGATATTTTATATATCCTGTTGTATGTTTTACTTGTCCTTTTAGCACATTTTTATGGTAAACTTGAGGTACGTTTGTTAAATATTTTAGATAGTTGGTGTTTGGGCCAAAAGTAATGAAAAAAGACCAATTCTTATGTAAAGTAGCATTGGAATACAAGTTTTGGGACAAGCAAGATCCGCAGCACGCCCATGCTCAAAAGCACGGTCAGAAGCACATGCGTACTAAACCACGGGACATTTTACTAGCGTCTGCAAAGAACTGAGAAGCACGGTTTCACTGCCCAAGCACCATCGTGCTAAGGGAGCACAGTCAATAAGCACGGGTGTGATTACCCCCTTGCATTTTACTGGATATCTCATGAGGATATTAGCAGGGTCATTGTGCTCCTTGTACGAGTGTGATCTTGAACCACGGACAATAAGCATGGGCATGCTTACCCCTGTGTGATTTACTTGGTTTGCGTTGAAATTAATCCGAAGGATATGGACCCAAGCACGGTCATTAACACGCCCATTACCACAGGAATGCTTACATCGAGAAAGGTTTATTTAAGACTCTTCTTACTTTCTATTATTGTTTGTAAGACTATGGGAGGTTAACCGTCTTTCGGTGCCCCGTATTGTGAACCTTGACTTCTAATGCTTTGATTTTAGTAATATTGATTCTGAAGTTTCCTTGTGGTCTTCCCTTTGTTCATATTGCTTATCTTTCTATATGTTGATTCCTTAATGCTTGTATGTTGCTAGCTTAATATGGGAATTGCCGATAGCCGGGCGAGCATTGATTTTTCATTGCTGGTTTCCTCGTTGGTTTCCATTACATTTTAAGTTACTATTTAATCTTAGATTGATGCACTGTCTAGAAGGTAATCTCTACTTGTCTAGCTAAGGCACACATTAGGAAAGTGGTTGAGTCCACTCCGAATCTTGGATAATGACGTACATTATGAAATCCTCCATATGTGTTCACCATGGTCCAAGAAGAAACTTTTGAATCATTGCCTAGTTATTGCATTCGTAAAGAGGATAAATCCGGGGCATTGTCCTTTCCACTGCTATCTCTTCAACCATAAACCCTATCTTTTCTTCTTTCTCTATTCTTTTCTCCTTTAGTAGATTAATTAATTCAAACCAATCTTCGAGTCAAATAGATATTAGGAAATGAACAAGTATTAAGCGCTATACCAATCCTTGTGGATTCAACTACCTGATCCTACTGTGTGCACTTTACTACTTGTATGGCCCTTGCACTTACAGATACGCAAGGGACGTATCATCCACCTTAAGTTCAAGAACTCCACTAGAAGGGCAAATAAAACCCTAATCCAGAAATCTAGCAATATCTAATCTCTTAGCGCATGCATAGATCAAATAAAGCATGGGTGTCCTAATGTGTGGCCATATCTTCCTCATCACATTAACAAAATATCATTAAGCAAATATGTAATAGATCACAAAAGACTAGAAAGAATATTGAATTGCCAATAAATAATCACAAGTAACCATCAAGATAAATATATATATGAAATTCCCCTAGAATTGGGGTCCTCTAATCGATATAAAAGTAGTGATCAATGAATAACAATAATCCATAAGAAATATAGCAAAAGAATTTCTAAACTAACTCCCTCCAATATGGTCACCAATGGTTGACATTGAGAAGTTCCCAAGATCATCAAGAAAATGCATTTGGAGTGAAATCAGAAGAAAAATCAGTAAAAGAACATCAGTTTCTAAGTGTTCAAGCTAAGCACAATCTTGTTTCTTCGCCGTGCTTATTGCTGATTTTAGGAGAGCAGAGTAACAAAGCAAGCATGGGTGTGCTCCGGGGTAAGCACGGGCATTCTTCCTCCTTATGTATTTCTCTGGATTTCTAAAGTTCTTTCCATTCAGCCGAAGCACAAGTTCTCTACTCCTTTCATGAGCATGCTTTGGCTGAGCACAGGTAAAGCATGACTGTGCTTTCCCTATGTATTCCTATGCCTAGATACTTAGCCAGTTTTCACCAAAGCCCAAAGAAAAGCATGGCTTAAATATGCATGGTTTTAGGACGTGTTGAGCCCAAAAAGTTTCTTTTATTTCCTAGATCTATATTTTTCAAGAGAGGCTTGGCCAGGGTTTTAAACTCCATCTTTGGACAATCATCAAAGATCAAGACTGGACTTCACCACACCTTTTGGGGAGACCAAGATAGAGTGGGAGGCACCTTTGGGAAGTGAGCTAGCCAACTAAAGGAGTTCTTTAAGTCCAATTAAGAAGATTGAAAGAGGGAGTCATGATTTCTTAGTATTTTGTACCTCTTTTTCTTTCTCATTTGTATGAACTCATGAGGGGCTAACTTTTCCATAGTGCCTCAGGCTATGAACCTTGTTGCTTAGTGTACTTTGAGTTAATTGCTTTTAATGATTATGGAGCTTTAATGTCTTCTTATGTTAAACCTTGTGTTGTATAACTTGATGTACTTCAATTGCGTAGTTGTAGTTGTGAAAGTTAACATGTTCAGTTGTTGTAGTTGCAATTGCCTTTTATGATTGCAAAACTTGATGTGTAAGAGACCCATGAGTCATTGAAGTTATGTTTCTCATCCATACCTTTATGTTTTTCTATTTTCTCTAATTTTAACTATGTACATTGATTACGATGTTTGTCTTAAGTGTGTGTGTGTGGGGGAGAAGGGGGCATGGTGTTTACATGCTCATGCTCTTATGTCTTATGATGGTTCACTCTAGAGTAGGGCGGTATTCTATAACTAGGAAAACTTCAAACATCTAAATGCAAGATCTTTTACTGTAGTTTGCTTTAACTTTGAAGGATTTGTGTCCAAACTATTTTGTTTGTGTATCAATCACTCTTTAGTCCCTTGTTAAACTTCAAATTATCCTGTAATTCTTCAAAAAATGGAAGACCTTGCGGAAAAGAGAGAAAATGAATGAATGAACGAGAAGAATTAGTTTGTAAAGGTTGGAAAAAGCTAACACTTGTGCAGTGTGTAGCTACTCTCACAAGTCAAATACAAGTTATGTCCTAGTGAGAGAAAGAGTTATCTCACAAGAAGAGTGAAAGCTACAACTTTTTCAGTGTTTGTGTAGAAAAAGTTACCATTTTTGAGTTGTTAAAGCTATTTGGCAGGCCAATCAAGAAAGGGCTACCTTAGGAGTAGTGTGCAACTAATACCCATTTATTATGTTTATTCTTGTTCCGTTTTTGTGTTTTCTAAGAAAAAATTAGAAAAGGAGTTGATTTGAGTACAGTTTTTTCTCACATACATGCATTTGGACTCTTCCTTCATTAGTTAAAAATTTTTTGCTAGAGTATATCTTGCACTGAATGTTAAATAGATTTTCCCTAAAATTCATAATTCCATTCATTTTTCCCTCCAGCGAACCAGGAGCAAACACTTACCCTTTTCTCCTTTGCCTCTTTTCTTTATTTTTCTTGAGGGCAAGCAAACACTCAAGTGTGGGGGCATTTGATAGATGATTGTTCAACATATTTTGAGTGAGCATTTTGCATTATAAGGGAATTTTTTTTATTAGTTTGTTGGCTTATTTGTATTTGTATTATTCATTTTTGTAGATAGGATGATTAAGAAACATTGGTTGAAGAAATGAAGCTAAAAAGATAAGTTTTTAGGAAGTTTAGAGGGGTACACGGTAGTGTAAATGATTATACATGGTCATGTTGAATAAATCAAGCCAAACCAGGGACATACTCGATAGTGTAGGCAACTATACATGGTCGTGGGAAGGATGGGAATGAAATTAACTCGATGGCTAGAGACTTGCACTACCATGGGAAGTCTATACACGGTCATGTAAAGGACAGCCTAAAGGAGTTGCCAGAGAGACGAGGACATGCACTGCTGTGTGGATCATTATATACGCCTATGTGAAATGACATCAGAAAATCAAACAAGAGACAGACAGATACATAGCCATGGAAGGTCTCTACACGACCTCGTACAATCACTGGACAGGGGTATTTAAGGCAAAGTTTTGATTAACTAAGAGAGCTTTTATGGCAGACAAATAAAGGCAGTTGCTGGCCTAATTTGTAGAGGATCATCTGACCAAGAAGGAGACATCTGACCGTGAATCATCATCAACATCCATCATCTCTCTTATCTCATTCTTCATTGGTTATTACGGACAAGCATTATTCTAATATTCAATGTGAAACACTTGTTCTTTGATATTTAGCCATAGATTTGGATGGATTTTTCACTTGTTTTAGCATGTATTTCCTTCAAATTGTTATGATTGGATTGTATTGCTCTATGAGGAACTAAACCCCCCTTATGGGTGCTTGAACTTGTGAACCCTAGGATGTTTTAATGTTTGGTTTATTTACTTATTCGTAATTCTTCATGTTTTGAGTTTCAATCTTGAGTTTTCTTCATTTCATAATCCTATTTGGTGAAAGCCAGATTATGTGTTTGATTTGAACTAGTGACAAGTCGCGAGAACCTCTAAGGCTAGATCTAACAAGATTGGAGGAGGTTGAAAGAGTGAGTGATAAGTGCTCGTGTTATACTAATACGAAGTATTATTATCTTACATTTAGCATTACTTTTCTCAAATTTTATCATTAATTTGTGTGCATTTGTGTGCTTTTGTGCATTGTAGGCTTGTGCAGCCAATTTGGAGAAGAAAGAAGCAAGAATAAGTTATGTTTGCCATTGTTGGGGAGTTCTCGGACCAAGAAAGGAACAAGACATGAGTATAGACTTGTGGGTGTATGCCAACCTCCATTGGAGAGGCACAAGGGCAGTCACATTCACAAAAGTCTAACGTGTGTAGCATTGGAGAACTTTGCCAATGAAGAGAAATGAAGTAATCGACATAATCTAACGTTGATTGTGTGCAAAATTCAACGGCCTCGATGAAGAATGATGAATTCGGGAGCATTTCGGCTAAGCACTGTAGCAGTTCCTGCAGCTAATTACTGTAGCAAAACACTGTTCACAGTTTGCCGAAAATCAACAAAACAAAATTTCCACACAAGAAGAAGCAAACCCTAAGGTAATGGAACAGACACCGTTCTTTGGGATTGATTAACTCATAAAAAGCAAGAAAGAGATTTTGGGAAGGTAAAAAGATTTTGATAGAATATTTAAACCATCCAATGACCCACCTATGCTAAGCTTGGACAATTCCCAACTTAAATTGTTTCCTTGGAGGCCAAAAGTAAGATGGTTAGACTCTCAACCAAATACTCCACCCCAGCAAGTAGATTTTTGGCTTAAAGGAAGTAGGTATGCAATGTCTTGTCGAGAGGACCACACTTTTTTCAAACCGCCATAAGGTAAGGAAGAGGTACGTCAAGCTTAGTGACATTAAACAAGCGCTTCTTGGGAGGCAACCCAAGTTTTTATTGCTTTTCTAGGCGTTAGTTTAGTTTTTAGTATGAATAATTGCCTAGTTTCGGTGTTTTGATTTTATTATGAGTTTGCTGTGATTTCTTATGGATTATTAGTGTTGTAGTGTGCCTAATTGTGATTGTCGAAGTTTTGGGTCGTTTGAGTGTGTTTTCATGGATCTCTGGTCGTGTTTTTATCGTTTATACAGGCTCTAAGTGTCATAAATGTGTCTCTGAAATTTTCTACAGAGCCTGTGTTTTTTCTAAGTCATCCAGAGAAAACATATGGCCGTGTGGAATTTCCACACGGTCCTATGAACCATCTTAGAGCTCATCCAGAGTGTCGCAGGGGCCGTGTAGTTGCCCCTGTGAGTGACCCAGTGAAGGGCACATGGCCGTGTGGAATTTCCACACAGCCGTGTGACATTCTGCAGAACCTCAACTCTAATTCCAGAGAATCCACAGGGGCGAGTGGATGCCCCTGTGAGTGCCCATGTGTTACGGCACATGGCCGTGTGGAATATCTACACGGCCGTGTGAAACTCTATAGAGACTTCTCTTCCATCCCGAGAAAACACAGGGGCGTGTAGCCGCCCCTGTGTGTGGTCCTGTGAAAAGCACATGACCATGTGAATTTCTCACACGGCCATGTGGAACACTTAGAGTTTTTCGGGATATCTAGAAAGGCCACAGGGGCGTGTGGGTGCCCCTGTGGCTGGCCTTGTGTTGGCCAGGTTGGGCACACGACCGTGTGGATGTTCTGGAAAACAAACAGAGGAAACAGAGGGCGTGTCATTGCCCCTATGACTGATTCCAGTGGAGGCACACGGCCGTGTGGATGCGCAAAACACAAAAGGCTGTGATTTCTTTTAAAATATATTTGTGCCTTTTCGATTCTAAATGCCTCCACACTCAAGGATGTTTCCTCCCATCTTCCCAACCCTCTCTTCGTCCTTTTAAGGAGTTTTTAAGTCGTTTTCCGGCCATATTCAAAGTTTTTGATTTCTATTTCAACGGCAAGAATTTTTTTCTCCTTTTCTTCATCAATCTTTTCTTTCTTTTTCAGCACAAGGATCACTATCAACAACAGCAGCATCATCTGCACCAATAGCAGACAAGACCAATGCTTGAGGCGTTTTTAGCTTTATGTTTCTTTTGTGTTATTTTACTTTTATTGAGCTTCACTGAACCCCCTTGTGTATACGTGCAGATGGTCGTGGATGTAAGGAATTTGAGTACTAGTCATAGGCACGGTCATGGGATCGTGTGTCCTCCACAACCCATTAAGACTCAACTCTCAATGAACATAGCTCCATCAAATGCAACACTTGGTGTTCAGGGGAGTATTATTTCAATTGCCCACCTCCACACATTATGTTTTGATTGCTAGATGTTTTATTGTGTTTGCATGCGTACATTGGGGACAATGTACATCTTAAGTGTGGGGGGAGTTCACTTTGCACACACCTTTACTTTTGCACTCAATTGTTTATGCTCATGTAGCCCGTGGCAGTTCACCTTAGTTACAACGGTTGTATTCTTAGAGTCTAGGAGAATTTTTAACATTTTATCTTATTATGCTCTAGTTTTACTTGAATTTTAGGGAATTTTTGCTCGATTATCTCATATTGCACAACTCACTCTTGGAATCTTTTAGAAACTCAAGCTTGAAGTTTTTAAGGACAAGTTTATCTTTGTTTTAGCGATTTCTTAGTTTTGTTTTGAGAAATACACAAAAAAATGAAAAATATGAAAAAAATGAAAATATATGGAAAAAGAGAAAAAAAAATGAGTTTATGAATATTTTATTTGTTTGTGCATTTGGGGTGGAAAGAGCTACCACCTATGAAGTATGTAGCTACTGTCATAAGTCGGATATAAGTTATGCACTAATGAGAGAAAAGAGCTATCTCATGGGATGCTTGAAAGCTACTACCCCGGTAGAAAGAGCTATCTCCTCGAAAGCGTGAAAGCCACCTTTGGCGGCCGCCTAGGAAATGGCTACCTTAGAGGTTGTGTGAAGCTACTACTTCCTTTCTTTTTGTTTATAAATAAGTCCTTTTTAACAAGAGTTTGAGGAGTACTTTTTGGGTTGTCTTGAGTGAGTCCACACACATTTACACATTTTCGAGTTCTCTTTCTTTTTTATTCGGGTTTTTAGCTAGAGCATTGATATCTTTATGCAATGTTTTGATTTCCCCTTACTTGTATAATGCTTCTTTTGCACACTTTTGGTGAACCTAAGGCCGAGCACTTTAAATTGTTCTTCCCAAGTATTTTCACAGGTTATTTTTGCTTGAGGACAAGCAAAAGCTTAAGTGTGGGGGAGTTTGATAAGGGCTCGTGTTACACTAATACGAAGTATTATTATCTTACATTGAGCATTACTTTTCTAAGATTTTATCATTAATTTGTGTGCATTTGTGTGCTTTTGTGCATTGTAAGCTTGTGCAGCCAATTTGGAGAAGAAAGAAGCAAGAATAAGTTATGTTCGCCATTGTTGGGGAGTTCTCGAACCAAGTAAGGAACAAGACATGAGTCTAGACTTGTGGGTGTGTGCCAACCTCCATTGGAGGGGCACAAGGGCAGTCATATTCACAAAAGTCTAACGCGTGTAGTATTGGAGAACTTTACCAATGAAGAGAAATGAAGTAATCAACATAATCTAACGTTGATTGTCTGCCCAATTCAATGACCTAGATGAAGAACGATGAATTCCGGAGC
Source organism: Dioscorea alata (assembly GCA_020875875.1). NCBI lineage: Eukaryota > Viridiplantae > Streptophyta > Magnoliopsida > Dioscoreales > Dioscoreaceae > Dioscorea > Dioscorea alata. The sequence continues at coordinate 11,162,919 of CM037021.1, forward strand.
ATTTCAGCGAAGTACTGTAGCAGTTACTGCAGCAAAACACTATAGCAAGTTACTGTTCACAGTCTGCCAAAAATCAGCAAAACAGAATTTCCACACGAGCGTGTGGAAATTCTGCAGGCCCGTGTGGAAAATCCAGAGGGGCATGTGGTACTTCGATTTTAACTCGATTTCAGCCTATAAATAGCCCGTTTTCAGATCTATTTGGGGACCCCTTTCTATCTCTTGCCTATCTTTTGGAGGGCTTTCGGCTAGGGTTTGGAGAGGTTTTTGGAGGTCTTTGGAGGCGATTATACGGCATCGGCATTGACATCCATTGGAAGAAAGCTATTGGGGCAGCTTTTGTCGGTATAGATTCAGCGAGGTATGCCCTAGGCTTGACAAGGGATTCGTTGGAGAAGACATGCGGCTCTATAAGACCATCGATACAATCTACAAGGGGGTTTTCTTTATGGTTTTTATGCATATGTTATTAAACTCATTATTGATTTTGTATTGCTCCATGGAGAGCTAAACCCCTAGTAGGTATTCGGACTTGTGAAACCTAGGATGCTTGTGTTTCTATAACTTTTATTATGCTTTATTAATTTGATGTTTTCTTATTGAATTCCAATCTTGCATACCGATTGTATGAGATTTCCCTTAGCCGTGACACTAGGGTTGAGAATCTATTAGGTTATCCTTTGAGGGTGTGACAACCTCTATAGGATTAGAGTACACAAGGTTGGAGAGGGTTGAGAGGGTGAGTCGAGAGGTAGCGGAACGTCCCATTTCCCCTCTGGTATGAATTTCCCTATCTCCGCATCCCAAGAGTTAATCGCGATCGAAGTAGAGTGAAGTACTAGGAGATGAACTCCCTTGCGAAGGGTTAAGTGAATCTTAGGACTGGGGCTTAACTTAGGTTAGGGTTCTTCCACCGGGACCAAAGGGTTAGAACTATAATCAGGGATAGGGTCTTTCACTTGGAATTCCTAGAACTCCATGCAATTTCACACGGTGCTAGGCATTAGTATGAGGTACTTCACTGGGGCTTAGGTGACAGGTCATCGAGAGTCAAGGGTCGTAGAGAAGTCTAGAGGCAGGTATAGTGTGGGATTAGTCACGATTGACCTTAGGTTTGGGACTGTGTACCTAAGGATTTCCATGACTCATCAGACATCAATTAGAGGGTATACTACTAGTGTTGCACTAGAAGCATTAGTCCTAGGGGGAGCTTTATCCGGGTACCCCATCTTTATATCGATTACCTCTCCTACCTTTATTGCCCTTCTTGGTCTCTTTTACTTTCTTTTATATATATATATATATATATATATATATATATATATATATACATATTGATTTCTTTTACCATCGATTCCATTTATAGCTAAAATAGTGATAACGCTTGTTTCTGAACACTATTCCCTGTGGATACGACTACCCACTCACCAGGGACAACCCGTGCACTTATGGGGTACACACGCAGGGGTATGTCAGTGAGCCTAAGATAGAGGAGTGTAAATTTTCCCATTCGATTTGAACATGCGTACCTTTGTATTCCCATGTGCACCTAGCAATCATATAAATCTCGGTGATAAGAGAGTTCACCACTGGGTTTGTATAGGATTAGGGGTTAGTTATCTGGAGATAGTTTTTAATCTACTTTTGGGAATCTAGTCGATCAACCAAGGTCCCTAGAATGTTAAGCATCTATAGGTGGCTTAGTGATGAGAAAGATCACTGCCAGGACCACTTATTAGAATAGTCACCAATTGCCATGAAACCATGATCTGTATGTTTTAGGATTCCTATGGCTTATTTCGGTTGAATTAGAGGGAGTAATTGAATTTAGTGAGTAAAGTTAAAGTCCTAGGGGGATCAATGTTCAAGTTCCCATTTTCTCATAATTGCATTCTCTATTGATTGTTTATTAGTTTAATAGTCTTTTTCATTTCCTTGCCAGTTTGCATTTTTATGCTACTTCATGAATAAGGTTAGATTACAAAGTTGGAGTTAGAGCTAGTATTCTCATTCCCTGTGGATATCATTACCCGACCTCCTGGTGCTTTTACACCTGTGCATTTGCACTACATACGCAAAGGACGTATCAAGAACAAAGGTTAGGTAGCTATTAAAGTAGATTTGGATATAAATCTATGACAGATTTAGTTGGACTTTTATTTGTGACACTCTTTTTGCTTCCAATTTTCCCATCCTCCTAGTTGATCAAATTACGGAGTGTATTTCTACTACTTGTATGAGGGTTTATGAAATAACGAGGTCTCTAATGTATTCTCTTCTTCTAGCAGAGTACGATAAGGAGATACTCTTTCTCCCTTTATTTTTTGTTTTGTATGGAAAGTGTAGCCTATGGCATTCAAGATGCAGTTGATAAAGGTTATTAGTGTGATATTCAACTGGGTAGGAACATTCCAATTCTTTCCTATCTTTTGTTTTTTTTAACAATATGTTATTATTTGCAAAAGCTTTTATGAACCAAGTTTATTTAATTCAAAAAATATTGTAGGCCTTTATGGAGAGCTATGGTTAGAAAATAAATAAGCAAAAGACCAAAATCTACTTATGAAAAAAATGCTTCTTGTGACCTTCAGAATTCTATTAGTAGTGCTTTAGGTTTTGTATCACTACTAATTTAGGGAAATACTTGGGATCCAAAATTGTTCATGGTAGGGTGAAGAAGATCACTTATTAGGGAATTATTGATTACAACTATACCAAGTTGTCAGGATGAAAAGCTAATTAGTTATCCTTAGCTAGGAGAGTTACTTTGGTGTAACCTTCCCTTCAATCTATTCTAGTTTATCAAATACAAGCTGCAAAACCCAATATGTATGTGATGAAATTGATATTGTGGTTAGGGGTTTTGTTAAGGGGTCCTCAATTAAAAAATGGAAGATACACCCGGTTACCTAGGATCAAGTGTGTAAAAGAAGGTCATTAGGATAGCTCGGCTTCATAAAAGGGGAGTCTACTAACACAACATTTTTGATAAAGCTAGCTTGGGGGGTTATTACTCAACCTCAAGATCTATGAATCCAGGTGATGAGAAGTAAACATTGTAATAATAATGTGTGGTCTTGGTATAGGGGTAACAAAAAGAACTCTTCCTCTATATGGCATTGCATCAAAGCGGTTTGAGTGAATCAATGGATTTCGTGGCCTGTTGAATGTGGAAATTATATGAGATTTTGGTATAATAATTGGTGTGTGGTTTTCACCCTCGCATTTAGTTTGCTATTATAGAATTGTGTGATATTAATAAACTAAAGACAGTGAAAGATTATGTTGGATCTATTGGTGATTAGGACTAGAATTCAATTCGTAATTATCTTGCTTTTGAAATTTGCTCTATCATTGTAGCGATTCCTCCCCTTTTTGAGGAAAGAGGATTAGAGACTCCTTTATTAATACATAACAATTTGGGAAAATTTTTAATTTAGGGCAGCATATGACTGATTGACTAACAACAATGAAAATGAGGGGGCATTGGATGTGTCACGCCCCGAACCAGGCTCGCCGGACAAACGGCCGCAGACCCACAAGGCGTGAACCCCATAAGCCTGCAAGGCCTCAGAACTTGATACAGAGTGGACAAAATTAAAACAGACCATCTAAGTTAAAGGATTACAGACTCTACAGAGTATACAAAGTAAGGGTACAAGAAGTCCAAAGTACAAATACAAGAATACAGGGACAGACAATGACAAAAACTAAAATTTACAATTGGACAAGACAACATCTACCCACGCTGGTCTATCACTCTTGATCTGAAAAAGATTTAAAAATAAATCCATGAGCTCGCTAGCCCAGTAAGTAATCCAGAAATTTAAAAATAACACAACAGAGTTCATAAATCTCAATTTCAAATACCGAGAGCAATTAAGCTTTCAACTTAGACTAAATAGAGCTCAACAAAGACAAAAATGAATAGTCCGTCAGGGGTATAGTTCTTAAATAATATCGTCAACCAAAATATTAAGGCAAAAGAATTATCAGATTTTAAAGCCGTAAATCAGAAATATAGGAAATCATCAAATAAGAGCATAAGTCTCCAAGCACAGTTAGACTAAACCAGAAATTTCAGTGGTATGTTTCAAGTATACTGGATTTTCAAAATAATACAAGTCTTTGAAATCATGATTTTAACAAAATACAGAGTATAATATTCTAATAAAAGAATATTTTCAAATATGTCATTCATTAAAATTAGAAACCCTGAAATGCGATCAACAAAATACAGAAACTTCAAGGCAGGATAAAAACGTCTGTGCTATATTCGAAAATCAATAACACATAAATAGTGCAATTGAAGAAAATCAAAATCCAAAGTCAAAGTAGAGTGTAACAGATTTTAATGCATGTCTCCAAATTCACTATGGATGCCAGAGGTCATTTGTTTACCCTCAGTGACCGGAGGCAGAATAACAGAGGTCATTTAATTACCCTCGGTGACACGAGACTGAATATCAGGTGACCGTTAATTATTTCACCGAACGGACACGGTGCGAAACTGCAGTCTCATTTTTTCCAGAATTTTCTTGTCGACAACGTCAGGGTTTACCCCCCACTGACAGGGTTGCATATTGCTCATTTGGAGAACAAAATATTCAGATACAAAGATATTTACAAGGATACATATTGAGAATTTTCTCAAGTTCACAAATACCCAAAAAAAATACTGATAATTTCAAGATGCCACTTTAGGGAAAAACAAATAGATAAATAGAATAATTATAAAATTTTAAGAAAATAATACATTAACTCATTCATAGATATTGATTACTTTCAAAATAAAAGCAACCCAATTATATAGATGAATAAGTAATTAATGAAAATAACTTCACACAAAATAATAACCGAGTATTTCGCCACCTGAATCCGGGCATAATTAATTCATGTTTTTTTTAGAATGAATATTCATTCAAATAAGGTCAAATAACAAACAAAATACATATTCAAGATAAATAATTTCAATATTAACAAAAAATAACAGGTATTCGAAATAAAATAACATAATAATTAGATAATTATTTTACTAAATAAATAATTTCTCAAATAATGAAAATACGGATTTATCAATGGATTGCTTACCTCGAAATTACTGTTCTCCAAACAACACGAAGAACCAAAGTCACTTCTCAAATGGTCCTATAACCCAGGGATTGGCAACTGATGATTACCGCAAGTGCACGGGTCGCCAAGTAATACCCCTCGCGCAAGCACGAGGGGGTCGTATTCCCAAGGGCAAAGGAACTACTATTACTTCCCCTTCATCTATTTCCTAACCTAGCAATTCGATTGTCAAGTAATAATTACAAAATGGAGAAAGAAATAACTATAATGAAATCCGGGCTACTACTACACACATTTAGCAAACAAGGGAGAATCAAACATGCGAAGGCGTGATTTGGACAACGAATCCCCTTAGGGTTGTCATTATGCCCTGAATTTAGTATGAAATGTTATGATGGTAGTTGGGCCAAGAGATTCCAAAACTAGGTCACCCCGATGGTCACGGTGATAACCCCTAATCCGGTATGAGTATTGGAATACGGAATCACTTCCACCCAAATCCTCACACGATTGCCTTACGCTTAGGGAAATCTCAAATTAGGGTCAAACACAATATCTAGGTTCAACCCTAATGGTTGGAGGGGTACAAATACCCGATGGTCACGGCATATTCGTACATGTATCCCTTCCAAGCCAAGTGTGTCTAGTACAAGGGCGATGGTCACGCAACCAAGTACAACCTAGAAGTTGAAATACAGAGTTCTCATGCAAATCAACACATCAAAGTACACAAGGCTTGAACCACAAACTACAAGATTCCATAAAAGAAATACAACATCACACAATGCATCAATAAAGATGATCATCCAAATTACAAACAAACAACCCCAAAGTTCATCATGTCCAAATCACAAATAAGTTAGTTCCTCATGAAAGAGGAAAACTCATACAACTCCAAGGAATAACAAAACAAGAAATGAAGCAAGAAATACTCCCTCTAGCCTTGGAACCCCTTGGATGGATGAAAACCTTGAAAATATGCTTCAATGCCTTGGATCTTCCCTCCAATCTTCTCCTTCGATGTTGCCTCCCTCTTGGTGAAGCTTTGTGCCGTAGATCGCCGGAAATCGCCGCCAAAAAGGGTGGGGCGGCGGCCCAAGAGTCTCCCAAAAGTCCCACTCTTCAAATGCCCTAAAAACCCTTAAAAACTCATTCCAGCGAGTTATGCGGCCTCCCATGCGGGGAGAGAAAGTTTCCAAGAAATCCAGAAAATCGCGTAAGTTGCTACAGTGCCGCTACAGTATCCGGCTACAGTACGTATGTGGCCTGCAATGTGCCCGCATGGTAGCCGCATCAACCTCCTGACCAAGCCGATCTCCAAGTCTTCGTGCCACAGTGGTTGCCACAGTGTTGCTATAGTGCCCCCAGCTCAGAAACAGTGTTTTCGATGCCGATTTCTTCTCCAATTCTGTCATCGAGCTTGCTAGGGCCTCATTGGTACCTGTAACATGAAAGAAACCAATTCAGACCAAAAACGGGCGTCAACTCATATAAAAATACGTAATGCATACACCCGAATATGTAGAAAATACGTATATTTAGGCGTTTATCAGCAACCATTAACTCAGGAAATCATGAACCAACCAAAACATAAAATTAACACCATAAACTTGAGTCATTGGTCATCAACAAGACAACTACCTAAGAGCACCCAAGGATTGCATGGTCACTTTCAAATGCAAAAACAAACATTCTAAGGCTGCAGAAATTAGAAGGTGAGTGTGTTCTTCTATGCATGCACCATTTGCCCCTTAAGCATGCTTGAAAGAAAACATGGAGACATGCAAGTCAACTAAAGGTACATGTATATAGTCACACCACATAAGAGCATGCATCTCAAAGCTTGGGTTCCCAAGATTGGATTTTCTAAAGAGTTCAAAACACTACAAGGCTTGCATGTTTTCATGTAAGTATAAACCCATATAAACCTCAAAGTGGGGTGCAACTCTTCATGCAACATGCTCTCTCTCTATATATATACATATATAGGTTTATGGTACAATAACACAAAACCAAAGGAAGCCAAAATATAAAGAGTATGTTTTCAACACACTCTCAAATTCAAGGCTTAAAACTTAAGCATGTTCATACAAAAACATTAGCTATAAACCCATGAATGGTTGGAACTTGGGATTTACACTTAAGGTTGTTATACAAAATTTTGATCATGTGCACACAAGCATGAAAGCCAATCATCAAAAGGGTATTAGCAACACTTAAGCTACCAACCTGAAACATAACACTTTCCAACATATATGCAAGAAATGAAAAGGCAATAAACAAGAGCAACAACATGCTAAAGGGCAATACAATCAAGTAGAAAGAAGACTTACTTGGTGAGATGAGTAGGAGGAACTACACTATCAAGGTGGTAGCCATCAAGGAGAGAAGCATGGTTTCTCTTGAAGATTGGTTTAAAGAGAGAAGTGGTGACCAACTCCGGGTTATCCGGCTCAGAAGCTTTCAAGAAATCCCATGATCATCTTGATTAAGTAATGCAAAGAAGGGAAGAAATCTCCAATGCTCGCCTGAGGTTTGAAGGTCGCAATTTTCCGGTACCAGAATTACATCTCGTTTTCTCTGTCTCTCTAACTCTGTATCTCTCTCTCTCTAGCTCCCTTACTCTTCCAGAAAATCGGTAGAAGATGGAGAGGCTGAAAATCGGAAGAAGATGGAGAGGTTGCTAATGTCTTTGGCTCAACATTCAACCAACAAGATGGCAACAAAACTTCCACAAAACAAGGCTTAAGACAAGGCTTAATTCAAGGGTTTGCATGTAAAGAAGACCAGGAATCCGGTTTGAATTGTTGTGACAAATGGAAGGGGACAAAAAGACCGGGGCCCACATGATGTGGCAAAAATATGGCGCTCGAAAGGACCTTAACTTATGTGATCTTTTATGTAGGTTTTTGTTCATAGAAAACTAACTACTAAATCTCTTTGCAATAAGAGACATAAATGTATCTCTAGTATATGTCCTATATGTAATCAAGTAGAGTAATATATTAATCATACTCTTAGGGACTATTGTTTTGCTAGACAGATTTTGTCTAAATTATTTCCAGTTGTGGGAGATCCTAACTTTTTTGTTGGTGATTTTACAGATTGGCTTTTGAGAAATTTAAGATTATCTAAATATGGTTGTCATGAGCATCTTGTTTGGAGTACTGTATTTGGTACAACTATATACATGATTTGGCACAATATAAATCTATTTGTGTTTGAGAATAGATGTCACAATGGTGTGGATATTGTGCACCAAATTCTTCAACGTGCAAAGCAAGTTTAGCAACACAATAAGCTTTTAGCTCATGTTGGTAATGGATGGATTGTATCTACACCTTTGGCTTGGCATGCCCCTTCAGTTGGGTTTGTTAATGTTAATATTGATGGTTTAGTGTGTTATCAAAATTCTGAAGCCACAACTAGTGGTTTAATTCAAGATGGCTAAAGAAATTAGATTATTAAGTTCCTTTGAAACCTAGGACTATGTTCTCCTTTGGATGCTTAAATTTGGGGAGCCATATCAGGCTTAAATTTGGATTAGAACCTAGGGTATCAAAAAGTGATTGTAGAAATGGACTTTAATGAAGCTCCAACACCTATGTATCACATAGCATGCATGTTACAAAACCAGCAGAGTAAAATCTTGAAGCAATTGGCATCTATGTTAAACAGAGAATGAGAGGTAGAAATTTCCTGTGTTCCTCTCACTATTAACACTTATGCAGATTACTCAGCCCATATTAATAATGAAGCATATTACGGTAATCAAATTTTGCAGCAGGCCCTTTCAACTTTGTTTAGTTTATTTGATAATAAATGTTTCAATTTGATAGTGCTTAGTTTGTGTTATTGGCCTGGAGGCCTTATTTTTTACCCAAAAACGCAATACATATAAAACTATTAACTTAATAAAGTTAGTTTTAAATATATTCACCCACTTATATATAGTTTCAAGTTTAATCATGCTTATATACACTAATAAAATTTCAAGATTTGAATTGATTTTTCACTTGTTTTATTAGAAATTTATTCAACTATGATATATATAGTAATATAAATTTTTTTTTGGGATAAATGTTGATAAGTTAGGGGGTTCAATATTGCTTTATTAAATGTCAAAAGACTAGACAACCAAGAGGAAAGGTGAAGGCCTAAAATAGAAGGGCAATAACCCACATATCCCTTTGTTGGCAAAGCTAATGGGCCCCAAAGCTCCAATCAAGCATTGGCTAGGGACTGGTGCTACACAGGCCAGATATTATAACACCTTGAGACTTATTCTTGGATCTATAAACCCAAAACAATGATTTAAAAACCGGACAGAATCAACCAGGCCGGTTCAACTGGTTCAATCAGGAACCGTCTAATAAACCGCTCTGGTTAGGCACCCTAAACAATAAGTAATTAGACCAGCTGGTTCACCAGGTTCAACTGGAAACCGGCTAGTAAATCGGTCTGGTTAGCCTGATGAGTGCTCATGTTGTAATGATGCGAAGCATTATTATCTTGCGATAAGCATTAATTTAATCAGATTTTATCACTAAATAGTGTGCTTTTGTTTACTTTTGTGCATTGTAGGTTTATGGAGCTAATTTGGAGAATAGGAACGAAATTAAATCATGTTCGCCGTTGTTGGTGAGTTTTTGGACCAAACAAGGACAAGGCACAAGCCCGGACTTGTGAGTGTGTGCCAACCTCCTTTTGGAGGGGCACAAAGGCAGTCACATTCACAACAAGTCCGACTTGTGTAGCTTAGGAGAACTCTACCAAAGAGAAGACTTGAAGCAATCCACATGATCTACCATTGATTGTGTGCCCAATTCAATGGCCTCGATGAAGAACAACATATTCGGAAGCATTTCGGCAAGGTATTGTAGCAGCACTGTAGCTTCTTACTGTAGGAATTCATTGTAGCAAGTTACTGTGCATTTTCTAGCGAAGATCGGGAGTCCAGAGAGTTCACACGGGCGTGTGGAATTAACACACGGCCGTGTGAAATATTTTCCAGCAAGCCAGAGACTTCACACGGGCGTGTGGAAATTCCACATGGCCGTGTGAAGTAATTTTTCAGGAAAGATAGAAGCTTCACACGGGTGTGTGGAAATTCCACACGGCCGTGTGAAGCCCCGATAAGTTCAAGATTAAAGCCGCACTCAGCCTATTTAAAGCCCGATTTGGAGACTTTTTGGGCATCTTTTGACCTATCTTTCTTGTCAACTTCTGGAGGGTGCGGCTAGGGTTTCGGAGAGGATTTTGTGGAGGATTGGAGCGCGCCATCGGCATCGTCACCGACGTTTGACGGCCGCACAAGACCACGCCCACACCATATGCGAGGGGGTTTTCATTGATGTCTTTAGTTTGTGCTTTCTTTCATAAATTGATGAACATGTATAGCTCTATGAGGAGCTAAACCCCTGGATGGTATTCGGACTTGTACAACTCTAGGATAATTATGTTTCTATGACAATGTTATTATGGTTTTCTAATTTTGATGAATAAATTCAAGTTTTGATTTTAATTATCATTTGCTATTGTTTTCTCTTAGCCGTGACACTAAGGATTGAGAACAATCTAGGTTATCCTTTGGAGGTGTGACAACTCCTATAGGATTAGACTACTTAAAATTGAAGAGGGTTGAGAGGGAGAGTTGTGAGGTAGCACCATACCCCTTTCCCTTCCGATGTGATTTCTCCCTACCTCCGATTCCTTGATTTATTAGCGGTCGAAATAGAGTAAAGTGCTAGGTAGACATACTCCCCCAAGGCTTTGGGGTGACGTGAATCCTATGCACTGGGGTTTAATTTAGACTAGGGTTCTTCCACCTGGACCAAAGAGTTAGAACTACTACACATAGGAACAGGTTTTATCACTAGGAGTCCCTAGAACTTAAAGCAATTCCACGTAGTGTTAGGCTTAGGTAGAAATACTCCCCTGGGCTTAGTTGAGCAATCAACAGAGTGAAGGGTTGACATGAATCCTATTGCCGGGACATAGTGTTGCGGTTAGTCACGGTTGACCTTAGGTTTGGGACCGTGTGTTTAAGGATTTTCCTCGACTCAATTGACATCAATAGGAAAGTATAATAGCATAGTCTTGCACTAGAAGCATAAGTCCTAGAGGTAATTTGTCCGGATACCCTATTTTCATTCATTGCTAATCTCTCTCTTTTACTCTTTACTTGCACTATTCTTTCTTTCATCTTTCTATTCATTTCCCTTGCTTTTATTCTAATTTCCATAAATCCACTTATCACTCCGATTATTGTTTTCTCATATATCGTACGACTGAATAGAAATTTCTCGTATTTTTAATCCCTATTCCCTGTGGATTCGACTACCCACTCACCGGGGTAATTTTATTACTTCGACAAGGCCATGCACTTGTGGTACACACGCAAAAGGTCGTGTCAAGTTTTTGGCGCCGTTGTCGGGGAATAGGTGTATTTTTGATACTTGTTTTTGTTACTTCAGTCATTCACTTCGTTGTTTATTTCACACTTTCTTTATCTACCACTATTCTTACCAAATTTTCTCTCGTTAATCTCAGTTTACCGAGGGAATGTTTAACGCAAGTGAAGCTTTTGATACACTCTTGGCACTAGTGGAGGAAGTTGAGCAGAAAATGCAGTTGTTTATCGCTCAACCATTTCCAAATTATACCGAGTGTGAGCAATCAGTGAGACAACCTTGTACAGAGATAGTGGATAGTATCGATAAATTCTACAAGGAGCAGAACATGAATTATGAATTGGGTAGTGTGTTGGACGAATTTGATAAATCAGCTCAAGCTTCTTCAAATGGTGACACAGAAGAAACCCTTGATAAGGTTCTTGCACAGTTTGAATCAGGTTATAGGGAACACAAGCAAGAAGTCTTTTCAATGGGGATTGCAACCCTAATAGAGGAAGCTTGTGAGTTGGGAGTTAGATTGGGTTCCCAAAACCAACTCAAGGAGTGTGATCTAGAGAAGGTTTCAGGATGCATTAATGAACAACAAGATACTAAATTTGAAGAAATTGACAGATCAAAGGGGGGCCGACTTTAACTTTCCATCGATGAGCCACCCGATTTAGAGTTAAAAACACTTCCAGAGCACTTAGAATATGCATTTTTGGCAGAAGAGATGAAGTTGCCCGTGATTATAGCATCAAATCTCTCTTGAGAACAAAAAGAAAAACTAGTAAACATGTTGAAGAAACACAAGTCTGCGCTGGCATGGAAAATCGCAGACCTAAAAGGAATAAACCCCTCATTCTGCACACATAAGATTTTAATGGAGGATAACTTCAAATCGGTGATACAACCTCAAAGAAGACTAAACCCAAACATGAAAGAGGTTGTGAAGGCAGAGGTGGTGAAACTATTGGATGCAGGAATTATTTACCCCATCTCCAATAGTGCTTGGGTAAGCCCAACTCAGGTGGTTCCGAAGAAGGGTGGGATGACAGTAATTAAGAATGAAAAGAATGAACTCATCCCAACTAGAACAGTCACAGGATGGAGAGTTTGCATTGATTACAGAAGGTTAAATGACGCAACCCGAAAGGATCACTTTCCATTGCCTTTTATAGATCAAATGTTGGAGCGATTAGCAGGGCATCAGTTTTACTATTTTCTGGATGGAATGTCAGGATATTTTCAGATTCCTATTGCCCCGGAAGATTAAGAGAAGACAACTTTTACTTGCCCCTATGGAACATTTGCATACAGACGAATGTTGTTCAGTTTATGTAATGTAGCTGCTACATTTCAAAGTTGTATGACTGATATTTTTGATGACCTTATCGAAGACATAATGGAAGTGTTCATGGATGACTTCTCTGTGTTTGGTGACTCCTTTGATATATGCTTAAGAAACTTAGAGCGAGTGCTGACAAGATGTGAGGAGACAAATCTCATACTAAATTGGGAGAAGTGTCACTTCATGGTTCAAGAAGATATCGTTCTCGGACACAACATTTCCAGTATGGGTATGGAGGTGGATAAGGCAAAAATCGAAGTCATAGATAAACTCCCTCCACCGACAAACGTTAAGGGAATCCGAAGTTTTCTGGGGCATGCAGGCTTCTACAGGCGGTTCATCAAGGATTTTTCAAAGATTACTCAGCCGTTGACCAAACTTCTCGAAAAAGATGCTCCATTTGACTTTGGGGAAGATTGTGCAGTAGCTTTTAAAGTCTTAAAAGAAAAACTGGTTCAAGCTCTGATTCTAATCACCCCAGACTGGGATGAACCATTTGAGCTTATGTGTGATGCTAGTGACTATGCTGTTGGAGCAGTTTTGGGGCAAAGGAGAGGTAAGAAATTCCAACCCATCTATTACGCGAGCAAGACTCTCACAGATGCGCAGGAGAATTACACTAATACAGAGAAGGAATTGTCAGTAGTGGTGTTTGCACTCGATAAGTTCAGATCATATCTCATTTTATCAAGAGTTATTGTATTTACAGACCATTCAGCTCTTCGTTACCTCATGAACAAAGTTGATGCGAAACCAAGATTGATCCGCTGGATATTACTCTTACAGGAGTTTGATATGGAGATAAGGGATAAGAAGGGAACTGAAAATGTAGTGGCGGATCACTTGTCACGGTTAGAGGGTAGCATTGGATAAGAGCCATCAAGCAAGGAAATTAATGACTTCTTCCCGGAGGAGCACTTGTATTCGATTCAGAAATCAACATCATCAGGTAACACTCCATGGTTTGTGGATTTTGCTAACTACTTGTCAGGGGAGGTCCTCAAACAAGGGCTCACATTCCAGCAAAAGAAGAAGTTCTTCAGTGATTTAAAGAATTACTTTTGGGATGATCCGTTCCTCTTCCGTATCTGTGCCGATCATGTAGTTCGGAGATGCGTATCGAGGGAGGAAGGATGGGACATCCTTGCTCATTGTCATTCAGGGCCAGTTGGAGGCCATTATGCATTAAGTAGGACAGCAGAAAAAGTCTTGGCGGCAGGATTTTATTGGCCAACTCTCTTTCACGATGAGCACCAATTCGTTCTTCGATGTGACAATTGTCAGAGGGCAGGGAACTTGTCTCGGCGGGATGAGATGCCTCAGAATCCTATGCAATTTTGTGAGGTATTCGATGTCTGGGGCATTGATTTCATGGGGCCGTTTCCAAAGTCTAACGGGAACCAGTACATACTAGTAGCAGTTGACTATGTCTCCAAATGGGTTGAAGCACAAGCATTGCCAAGTAATGATGCTAGAACGGTGGCGAAATTCTTAAAAAGGTTGTTCACTCGGTTTGGAACTCCGCGAATCCTCATTAGTGATCGAGGGACCGACTTTTGTAATGCCCAATTAGAAAAAGTATTGAAAAGATACGGGGTACGCCACCGCTTTGCCACTCCATATCATCCTCAAACTAGTGGTCAAGTGAAAGTCACCAATAGAGAACTCAAGCGAATCTTGACGAAATCTGTGGAACAAGGAAAGCGAGACTGGTCTGAACGGTTGCATGACACACTCTGGGCCCATCGCACAGCATACAAGACGCCCATAGGCACCACTCCGTATAATCTAGTCTACGGGAAGTCATGCCATCTACCTGTGGAACTTGAACATAAAGCATATTGGGCAATCAAAGCAATGAACTTCGATTTGAGAAGAGCTAGTGAACAAAGGCTGCGTCATCTTAATAAGCTCGATGAATGGAGATTGAAAGCATATGAGAATGCCAGAATTTACAAAGAGAAGATTCGAAAGTGGCATGACAAGCATATCAAATTACCTAAGGAGTTCAAAGTCGGTGACCAAGTCCTACTATTCAACTCACGATTATGACTCTTCCCCAGAAAGTTAAAATCTAGATGGTTTGGCCCATACACAGTCACTCAAGCATCACCCCATGGTTCAATTGAGATTACTCATCCGGAGAAGGGCATGTTCAAAGTAAACGGACACCGGCTGAAACCATACTTCGGCGGAGAGGTTTGTAATGACGACAAAGAAATATTTTTCCTTCAACCTCCATAAGGTAAGATAGGTACGTTAAGCTAAGTGACGTTAAACAAGCGCTTATTGGGAGGCAACCCAAGGTTTTACATGCTTTCCTTGGATTTATTCTAGTTTAGTTTAGTTTTCGCATGAATAAAATTCTTAGTATTGGTGTCCTGAATTTTTTATGATTAAGCTGCAAAATTTTTGTGGAATTTTGATGTTTCCGTGTGCCTAAATGATAACCGATGAAGTTTGAGTCGG
Organism: Dioscorea alata; assembly: GCA_020875875.1. Taxonomy (NCBI): domain Eukaryota; kingdom Viridiplantae; phylum Streptophyta; class Magnoliopsida; order Dioscoreales; family Dioscoreaceae; genus Dioscorea; species Dioscorea alata. The sequence goes on from CM037021.1 coordinate 11,178,207, forward strand.
TTGAGTGTGTTTTCCATGGTATATGGTCATGTTTTAATGGTTTTCACAGGCTCTGAGCATCATAGTTTTGTTTCTGATTTTTCTGTAAAGTCTGTGAAATTTTCTAAGTAAACCAGAGAAAACACACAGCCGTGTGGAATAAACACACGGCCGTGTGTTACCATCAGGGCTCAACCAGTGAAACCACAGGGGCGTGACCTTGCCCCTGTGAAAAACTCCAGAAGGGGCACACGGCCGTGTGGATTTTTGCAGAACTTATACTCTCATCCCAGAGAGTCCACAGGGGCGTGTGGGTGCCCTTGTGAGAAACCTTGTGCTATGGCACACGGCCGTGTGGAATTAACACACGGCCGTGTGAATATTCTGCATAACCCCTCTTTCTCCCGAGAATTCACAGGGGCATGTGGCTGCCCCTGTGAGAGGACTTGTGAATGGCACACGGCCGTGTGGAGTTTTCACACGGCCGTGTGGACTACTTAGCAATTCTCAGGATGAACCAGAGAAGCCACAGGGGCGTGTGGGTGCCCCTGTGGCTGGCCTTGTGTTCTTAACCAGGTTGGGCACACGGTAGTGTGGAATTAACACACGGCCGTGTGGAAATTTCCAGAGACTTCTGTGTTTTTCCCGTAAATTCACAGGGTGGTGGGGAGGCCCCTGTGGATCTTCTTATAAAGGCACACGGCCGTGTGGGGCAGACCAGAGAGCGATCAGAGTGCGCACAGCATCATGTGTTGGCCCCTGTGAACCCTAATTTCAGAGGCACACGGCCGTGTGGATGGCCCACACGGCCGTGTGATTTCCCAGAACTTTAAAAGGCCGAAGGTTTTTCTTTTGGAATTCACTTGTATCTCTTTCGCTTTCACTACAAAACACTCTCCGAACTCCTCTGTCATTTTTCCAACCGGTTCCTTAATTCATTGAGGTTTCTTCTTGAGTTTTCCGATCGAACTCTGAATTTCCCCATCCACACCGTCGATGAGAACGAAAAACCTTTCTTCTTTATCAATCCGGATTTAGATAGTTCGTGATAAGATATTTCAGCTGTTTTACATGATTAACCTGGCTACTAATGAGTTTAACAGGGTTTCTAAGTGAATCTTTGTGTGAATATGGAGTTTTTCTTAGCCGTGTATCCATGTCCGCCCGATAATCCACACGGGCGTGTGGAAACTCCACACGGCCATGTGGACCCTATCAGAATAAATCATTATAACAAAGTGACCAATTTTTCTCTTAACCACTTCTCAGAAATGGCACCCAGGAACGACACCAACAAAAGAGCATGAGAACACTCTCCAAAGCCGATCAACGACATCCTATCTGAACATCGAGGAACATATAGAAGATTGGCAAAACTCAAGATTGGACAATCTCAATACCTTGACATAGACTGTGTAAGACCAGCTGATTGGGGTAATGAAATGGAAGACGAAATTGAAGAACTCGTTGCAGTAGGAAGTTGGAAGAGCTTGCTGTCTATCCGAGATTCAGTGAACCGTCTGCTTACTTTAGAGGTGCTCTCGTCATTCAAGTTTGACAAAGCAGGGAGAGAGTCGATGAGCACCAACTCTATACAGTTTTGATCATTTGGGTATGAGTACAATATGTCGGCAACACAGTTTTCGATTTACATGGGGTTATACGACGAGGCGTTTACTAAGACAGAGGAGTACGAGAACCTTCCAACTGACTACCCCGGTAATTTGACTCCTCAAAAATAGCTTACAGAGTATTATGTGGACGAGGGAACTATGAGCGAGGTGTATCAAAAGCTACTTGTCTATCACGACCGGCCTATAGATACATTCATGCTATTCTGAGTAGATCAATAAACGACCGGGGCGATAGTACAGGGGTCCTTAGTCGGCAGGAGCTCCTTTACTTATATTCAATGGTACAGAAGGAACCACTCCATCTTGGGTACATACTCGCCGAATCCATGCGTCATCAAAGCCAATACCCAAGGCTTGGAACGATTTTTTCTGGGCCATATATTACAAGACTTATGAAGGGGATGGGTCTTCGGGGAGCAATCAGAGGAATAGAAAAGACGGTCACACCTTCACCAATCGATTTATAGATGTTGAGACAGATGGGCATGGCTTGGAGACATTACCAACAGTATGTACTGAACTGGCCCGATACCCTTCTACCCAAGGGATCCCATGCAGCGTTAGAGCCACCCCAAGTGGATACAGAGGCAGGGGCAGAGGCCGAGGCACCCCCCAAAGCACCGGAGCCACCTCCAGTGCGCATCTTTTCTCCCTCTCGAGGCCAGGACAGGTTCGAGCACCTCGAGAGCGCCGTGGGTATTATGCAGACAGAGCTGGCCGAGATGAGGGCCGCACAGGCAGCAGGGTTTGCCGAGTTGAGGACCACTCAGGCATCGCAGTTCGCTCAGCTATCGGCACAGCTTGCCATAGTGATACAGTTGTTCGAGCGATCAGTGGTGCGACCTCGACGAGTCCCTTCACCGACTCCACCTCCATCTCCATCAGCATCAGATCCACCAGTCCAAGCAGTAGCAGCAGCACCAGAGGATCCACAGCAGGACACCGACGCTGAGGCGTCGTAGTTTTATTTTATTTAACTTTTGTCGCACTTTTATTTTCATATTCTGTTGGACTTGTAGTACCCAGAAAGGACTCTCCCTCTGGGTTTGCATTTATTTTTCTCTTATTTTGTCTCGAGTTGTATCTCATTATCATATAATTATATACTCGAGCTTTATTTTAGTTTTTATTGAGTTATACTGAACCCTTGTGTATGTGTGCGCAGATGGTCTTGGATGTAAGGAATTTGAGGAATAGTCATAGGCACGGTCAAGGACCGTGTGTGCTCCACAAACCATTGAGACTCAACTCTCAATGACCTAGCTCCATCAAACGCAACACTTGGAGTTCAGGGGAGTAATGTTTCAATTGCCCACTTCCACACTAATTGTTTTTAAATGTTTACTCATTATTGTACTTACATGCGTACATTGGGGACAATGTACATCTTAAGTGTGGGGGGGGGTTCACATTGCACACACTTTTACTTGTGCGCTCAATTGTTTATGCTTATGTAGCCTATGGCAGTTCACCTTAGTTGCAACGGTTGTATTATTAGAGTCTAGGAGAATTTTTAACATTGTATCTATCATGCTCTAGTTTTACTTGAATTTCTAGGGAATTTTTTCTCGATTACAACTCATTGGACTACTCACTCTTGAAATCTTTTGGAAACTTTAGCTCGAAGTTTTAAGGACTAGTTTAGTACTACTCTAGTAAGTTGTGAAGTCTTATGTAGCTAAAAAAAAAACCTAGCTTGTGAATATTATTATAGCTTTTATTTGTGCATTTGGGGTGGAAAGAGCTACCTCCTATGAAGTATGAAACTACTCTCATAAGTCGGATACAAGTTATGCCCTAATGAGAGAAAGAGCTATCTCATGGGAAGCGTGAAAGCTACTACCCCGGTAGAAAGAGCTACCTCCTCGAAAGTGTGAAAGCCACCTTTGGCGGCCGCCTAGGAAAGGGCTACCTTAGAGGTTGAGTGAAGCTACTACTTCCTTACTTTGTGTATATGAATAAGTCCTTATAACAAGAGTTTGGGGAGTACTCGTTGGTTCTATTGAGTGAAAACTCGCACACACTTACACGTTTTCGAGTTATTATCCTTTTTTATTCGAGTTTTTGACTAGAGTATTGGTAATCTTATGTAATATTTTGATTTCCCCTTACTTGTAGAATGCTTCTTTTGCATACTTTTGGTGAACCTAAGGCCGAGCACTTTCAATTGTTCTTCCCAAGTACTTTCACGTTCTATCTTGCTTGAGGACAAGCAAAAGCTTAAGTGTGGGGGATTTGATGAGTGCTCATGTTGTAATGATGCGAAGCATTATTATCTTGCAATAAGCATTAATTTAATCAGATTTTATCACTAAATAGTGTGCATTTGTTTACTTTTGCGCATTGTAGGTTTATGGAGCTAATTTCGAGAATAGGAACGAAATTAGATCATGTTCGCCGTTGTTGGGGAGTTTTCGGACCAAACAAGGACAAGGCACAAGCCCGGACTTGTGAGTGTGTGCCAACCTCCTTTTGGAGGGGCACAAAGGCAGTCACATTCACAACAAGTCCGACTTGTGTAGCTTAGGAGAACTCTACCAAAGAGAAGACTTGAAGCAATTCACACGATCTACCATTGATTGTGTGCCCAATTCAATGGCCTCGATGAAGAACAACGTATTCGGAAGCATTTCGGCAAGGTATTATAGAAGCACTGTAGCTTGTTACTATAGCAATTCATTGTAGCAAGTTACTGTGCATTTTCTGCCGAAGATCGGGAGTCCAGAGAGTTCACACGGGCGTGTGGAATTAACACACGGTGGTGTGAAATATTTTCCAGCAAGCCAGAGACTTCACACAGGCGTGTGGAAATTCCACACGGCCGTGTGAAGTAATTTTTCAGGAAAGACAGAAGCTTCACACGGGCGTGTGGAAATTCCACATGGCCGTGTGAAGCCCCGATAAGTTCAAGATTAAAGCCACGCTCAGCCTATTTAAAGCCCGATTTGGAGACTTTTTGGGCATCTTTTGACCTATCTTTCATCTCAACTTCTGGACGGTGCGGCTAGGGTTTCGGAGAGGATTTTGTGGAGGATTGGAGCGCGCCATCGGCATCATCACCGACGTTCGACGGCCGCACAAGACCACGGCCACACCATACGTGAGGGGGTTTTCATTGATGTTTTTAGTTTGTGCTTTCTTTCATAAATTGATGAACATGTATAGCTCCATGAGGAGCTAAACCCCTCAATGGTATTCGGACTTGTAAAACTCTAGGATAATTATGTTTCTATGACAATGTTATTATGGTTTTCTAATTTTGATGAATAAATTCGAGTTCTGATTTTAATTATCTTTTGCTATTGTTTTCTCTTAGCCGTGACACAAAGGATTGAGAACAATCTAGGTTATCCTTTGGAGGTGTGACAACTTGATTGCTTCCGCGCAAGTGTACGGGATCGCCAAGTAATACCTTGCACAAAAGCACGAGGATCATATTCCACGGGGCTAAGGAGCTACTCTTACTCCTGCATCGCCTATTATCTAACCTAACCACACAAGCATGGATGTATGTTCTACTGAAGCAAAGAGATAAATACGATATAATTAAATAGAATTGAAAGCATACAATGTGGTTGCAAGTGCTACAATGAAGAGTAAAGGCCTATGGATGTGGATCCCCTTGAGGGGTCATCATGATACATGGATGAAGAATAAAAGGTAGCTTGGTTGATTTAGACCGAAGGATCTCAAGATTAGATCAACCCCAATTTCTCAGCGATTGAACCCTAATCCCATACGGATATTGGTTGGAATCTCTTCCTAACCAACATCCCTACGATTGCATTAAGTACAAGGAGATCCCAAAATAAGGATACACTAAACCCTAGTCTATCCTTATAGCTCGGAGGGCTATCGACACCCAATTTCTCGGTGTACCGATACAAGTAACCCCTTTTAGTTCATTAATGACCTAAAACACGTGAGTAGGTCACATCTACGTGTATAATTCAAGAAAGAACTACGGATCTCTCCATATGGTAGTTCTAGACATGAAGCACAATGAACTAAATCTTAAACCAAACCAAGCTTGCAATTAAGTAAAGATCATCCAAAATACATGATAAACCCCCCCAAGGTTCACCAACATTCGGTGGCCTTGGGGGTCTAGTGTGCCATCAAGCAAGTAACAACAAAAATACAAAGTAAATCACTTAAAAAGCTCATAAATGACACTCCCTAGATGAAATGATGAAGGAGGAGGTGGAGGTCCGGCCGAATGACGCTTCCCTTGTCTTGGATCCTTGCCTCCATGATGGTGAAGCTTCTCTCCTTCAAAATGATGTTCTTGCCTCCTCCCTTGGCTCCAAATCGTCGTTTCCCAAAGATTTCTTCGTTTCTTTCCTTTTAGATGCCGGCCAAGAAGTCCCCTTTGTGTGCCCTAAAAACCTCTATAAATACTTCCGCAGGATCCCGGGGTGGATAGATCCATCCCGGGGTGGATAGATAGGCAAAAATAGAGCAAAAACCTGTCTCACGTGGGGGTTCATCCCGGGGTGGATGGATGGATCCTGGGGTGGATAGAAGCATCCCGGGGTGGATAGGGGGCCGTGAGAGCTAGTTGAAAATTACTGTCTTTTGATGCTCACGGCCCCTTATACGGCCCCGTATGCTGTAATACTCCAGCACCCTGATTCTTCATCCATTTTCGCCCAAATCGTATTATCATGTTCCTCATGGCTCCTCCATGCCCTACAACATAAATAATGCTCAATTAAGCATAAAACGGGCATCCATTCATATAAAAATACATGCTAAGTGAACAAAATATGTATGTTAAAACACATACATTTAGACACTTATCACAACTCCTATAGGATTAGACTACTTAAAATTGAAGAGGGTTGAGAGGGAGAGTTGTGAGGTAGCACCATACCCCTTTCCCTTCCGATGTGATTTCTCCCTACCTCCGATTCCTTGATTTATTAGCAGTCAAAATAGAGTGAAGTGCTAGGTAGACATACTTCCCCAAGGCTTTGGGGTGACGTGAATCCTATGCACTAGGGCTTAATTTAGACTAGGGTTCTTCCACCTGGACCAAAGAGTTAGAACTACTACACATAGGAACAGGTTTTATCACTAGGAGTCCCTAGAACTTAAAGCAATTCCACGTAGTGTTAGGCTTAGGTAGAAATACTCCCCTGGGCTTAGTTGAGCAATCAACAGAGTGAAGGGTTGACATGAATCCTATTGCCGGGACATAGTGTTGCGGTTAGTCACGGTTGACCTTAGGTTTGGGACCGTGTGTTTAAGGATTTTCCTCGACTCAATTGACATCAATAGGAAAGTATAATAGCATAGTCTTGCACTAGAAGCATAAGTCCTAGAGGTAACTTGTCCGGATACCCTATTTTCATTCATTGCTAATCTCTCTCTTTTACTCTTTACTTGCACTATTCTTTCTTTCATCTTTCTATTCATTTCCCTTGCTTTTATTCTAATTTCCATAAATCCACTTATCACACCGATTATTGTTTTCTCATATATCGTACGACTGAATAGCAATTTCTCGTATTTTTAATCCCTATTCCCTGTGGATTCGACTACCCACTCACCGAGGTAATTTTATTACTTCGACAAGGCCGTGCACTTGCGGTACACACGCAAAAGGTCGTATCATAGCCACACCAAACAGTAAGTAATCTGACCGGCCGGTTCAACCAATTGAACCGGACAAGATTTTTTATTAATTTAAATTATTAAAATAATTTATTTATTTTACAATTAAATAGATAGATAATTCCTGTCCAAATTCCAAAAATTGAAAAAGTTAAAAATAGAAAACTAAAAAAGCAAGATGCTGCTAGTGCCAGCTACCAAGAATCCAAAGCCATTATAATTTAATTCATTACGATTAACCTGCCAACTTACACTAATTAGTAATTAAATTAAAGTTCAAGTGTTAATTTGTTAAAGGCTTAAAGTTTTAATTTTTAAACCAAAGAAAACTAAAAGAATACAGAATGATGAGAATGCTCTAATTGTTTTTCTTCTCCAGCCGAATCATTCCCATCAGCAGTGAATCCCACGATCTTTCCCCATGAAGCGGATGGCTAACCTTCTCTTTCTCTCCGCCGTGAAGCCAATGGCAGACATTCTTCATCTTCAGCTGATCTAGGTTTTTGAATGGTTTTTAATATCATAGATCACCATGCAATTTAGCCACTATTGTTCCTCACCTGAATTGTACTGATATCATTAAGTATATGTCACAACTTCATAGTTCATGCTTTTTTATATTTTTACAAGGAATTGTTGAAAACCCCTGCCAGTTTTAATGCATAATAATTTGATTAAGTAGTTTGTAGTCCTTCTTGATGTGTGTCTTCTTTTTTATTTCTCTAGTGGATGTTGGTAATTGTATCCTTATTTTTTTAATTATTTTTTACTTATTTTTTTATTTTTTAAATTTTTAAATATTTATTTATTTAAAAAATATTAAATCTAGTTGAATTGGCCGATTCAACCGGTTCAATCGGTTAGACCGGAACCGGTTGTCCAACCAGATCGACAACCGCTCTGGTTATTAAAACATTGAGCCAAAAGATAAATCCAATTTAAAAGATTTAGAAATTGTATATACATAAAAGACATGTCATGTGTTCCAATGGTGGTACTTTATAATTGATAATAGAGGATAATATTTTTAAAAACAGATAAGGGTCTAAAGGTCCCTAGTAGTTTTGTAGTTTACCTTCAAAGCTCTACAAGTTTACGGGTGGCCTTAAGGTCCTTTTTCTGTAAAGTATTTCATGTGGAGAATAAGATACCTTGCATAACCATGGAAATAACCATTTTTCCCGTGTCCTTTTGTAGATTTTGAATTCTTAAAATGTGCACTTCATTAAATGCCGATGCAAATGACATTAAAGCATGACATTATTCATCTTCTTTCATCTTCATCATCATCTTCATCTTCTTTTGAATATATATTTCCTTTCTCATTATTGCTCTTTTCCTTCATCTTTATATCACCACTACTCCAAAAGAGTTGGATTAATAGGAAGATTGATAAGTGCTTGTGTTATAGTAATGCAAAGGTTATTATCTTACAATGAGCATACCTTTTATCAGATTTTATCACTAAATGGTGTGCATTTGTGTATTCTTATGCATTATAGGTTTGTGGAGCTAATTTGGAAAAGAAGAATGAAATTAGATCGTGTTCGCCATTGTTGGGAAGGTTTCGGACCAAGCAAGAAACAAGGCACGAGCCTAGACTTGTGAGTGTGTGCCAACTTCCTTTGGAGGGGCACAAAGGTAGTCACATTCACAACAAGTCTAACTCATGTTGCTTACGAGAACTTCACCAAAAAGGAGACTTGAAGCAATCAGCACAATCTACCATTGATTGTGTGCCCAAATCGATGGCCTCGATGAAGAACAATGGATTCGGGAGCGTTTCGACTAGTACTGAAGCAGCACTGTAGCAAAGCTACTGTTCACTTTCTACCGAAAAACAGGATTTCAGAGAGTTCACACGGGCGTGTGAAAATTCCACACGGCCGTGCGAATTAATTTTTCAGCAACCCAGAAACTTCATACGGGCGTGTGGAAATTGCACACGGCCGTGTGAATTCCCGATAAGTCCAATTTTAAAGCTGCGACTCAACATTATAAAAGCCCGATTTTGGAGACTTTTGAGAGATCTTTTAACCTAACTTTCTCCCCAACTTCTGGAGAGTCCGGCTAGGGTTTCGGAGAGGACTTTGTTGAGGTTTGGAGCGCATCATCGGCATCGTCACCGATGTCTGGCGGCCACACAAGACCACGGCCATACCATACGCAAGGGGGTTTTCATCAATGTTTTTAATGTGTTCTTTCTTTTATACTTTGATGAACATGTATAGCTCCATGAGGAGCTAAACCCCTCGTGGGTATTTGGACTTGTAAAACCCTAGGATTATTATGTTTCTATGACATTGCTATTATGCTTTTCCATTATTTATGAATAAATTCGAGTTTCAATTTTAATTATCTTTTGTTATTGTTTTCCCTTAGCCGTCACACTAGGGTTGAGAGCAATCTAGGTTACCCTTTGGAGGTGTGACAACTCCTATAGGGTTAGACTACTTAAGATTGAAGAGGGTCGAGAGGGTGAGTTGTGAGGTAGTGAAGCGTCCCCTTTCCGCTCCGGTGTGATTTCTCGCTACCTCCGTTTTTCTTGATTTATTAGTGGTCGAGATGAGGCGTCGTAGTTTGGGGCTTAATTTAGACTAGAGTTCTTCCACCTGGACCAAAGGGTTAGAACTACATATAGGAACAGGCTTTATCACTAGGAATCCCTAGAGTTTAAAGCAATCCCACGTAGTGTTAGGCTTAGGTAGATAGACTACCCCGGGGCTTATTTGCGCGAGCAACAGAGTGAAGGGTTGACGTGAATCCTAATGGCGGGGCATAATGTTGGGGTTAGTTACAGTTGACCATAAGTTTAGGACCGTGTATTTAAGAATATCCTCGACTCAATTAACATCAATAGGAAAATATAATAGCATAGTCTTGCACTAGAAGCATAAGTTCTAGAGGTAGCTTGTCCGGATACCCTATTTCATCCATTGCTAGTCTTTCTCTTTTCACTTCTACTTGCACTTTCTTGTCTTCCATCTCTCTATTTAATTTCTTATCTTTTATTCTCATTGCTTCCATAATTCACTCACCAATCTTATTATCAGTTTTCGTACACCGCACAACTAAATAGCGAAATCTTGTGTTTTAAATCCCTATTCCTTGTGGATTCGACTACCCACTCACTAGGGTAAATTTTATTACTTCGACAAGCCCGTGCACTTGCGGGATACACGCAAGGGGTCGTGTCAAAGATGATGAGAAGAAAAAGATGAAAAAAAAGTAGAAAAGGAAGGAGATGATGATTATGAAGGATGAGAGTTTAATGTTAAACCTTTAAAAGATGGTGATAAATGCCTAAATGCATGTATTTTATGCGTGTACATTTTATACTATTCATGTATTATTTGATGAATCGATGCCCTTTGGTGGTTTAATTGGTTCCATTCATGTTACAGGTCCCAAAGAAGCCTAGATAAGCTCGACAATGCAATTTAAGAAGAAATAAGCAACGAAAATGATGCTTTAGAGCTCTGGTACTGTAGCTATCATTATAGCAAGTACTGTAGCATAGAGGATTAAATAAACGAAGAAGCCTCGGGTTTTGTTTGCGGTCAACCTTTAGGCCATGAAAATACCTACAAACCAACTGTAAAAATTGCGTATCTGCACTGTAGTAGATTTACTGTAGCATAGCATTACATTAGATTTACTGTAGCAAGTGTTGTATTAAATATTGCAGCACTTTCATAAAATTTCTACAGAAATCCTGAGGGGCTTGCAAGCATCTTTGTGCCCGCAAGCCATGTCACGCCCCGAACCGCGGGTCCCGCGCACGACATACCGCCACGACAACCCAAGGGAGGTTCAACACTGCGTCAACCTAGGTAGTCATAAGGCTAACTTGTTCCCTGTACATTACATCTATAACCACAATGCATAACTTAAAATAAATACCTATATTATCATCTTACTTAAGAACATCAATTTAACACCAAGGTGAGAAGTGTAAGTAACAACATCCACCACAACAATAACAACCACAATAAGTCCCAACTCAAAATACACCATCTCCTACATAATGTAGATCAGATTGACATACAAAGGTGTTTCAAGTATGGAAAGACATGATAGGGTTCAACAATACATAGTGGATCCTTGATAATACATGCCAAGAAATAAATAACATACATAACTCAAAATGAGAAGACAGTGATGACTCTAGCCAAGCACTTCACGCTTCCACCCCTACACTGTGCTATCACCTGGGAGGAAGAAAGAGGGGGTGAGTAACTAGGTTACTCAGTGAGGGTTTGAACATAGGACTATAACTCAAGCATGATCAAATAGAAATAAAACATCATAAAAATATTTCAATTCTTAACAAGAATGAAAAACAATTTGAATAACAATTATCACATAAGAATATGACCTTTCTTAATGAAATACAAATAGAAGTTCTTTGAAATCATCAAGAAAACGCATACCATTCTGGATCTAATATAAGCACAACTCTTATCAATAGTTTCAAATATCAAGATACTTAGAAATAATTAACTCATTAATCACAAATCATCAATGTTGTCCAGAATAGCCTCGAAAACTCTCCGTCTCTAACCATGTCCTTGGTTAGGTCTGGAGCTACAAAGATGAGCGTATCTTGGCATTGGCCGCTGGGAAGTTCATGTGGTGACTCCGAACAACCCAACTATATCCTTGTCAGGGATCTACACTCTCACCTGACATGGAATAACCGTTTTGACAGTATTCCATGCCACCTCTATATAGGTCGTCCCGTGGAAACCATCCACTTCTTACTGCAGTAAGTACTAGAGCTCGGCTCCCATGTCACCATCAAAGAATTTAAACAATAATCCAGCCAGTATGCTCAATATATATACATCATGATAGCATAATTCTCAATAATAGATAATAAGTGTTTACAATGGCAATTCTCACTCCAAGAGTGATTGATTTGATCATAACATTGGTAAAGAAATCATTTTCATCAAAAGTATCATACAAAGGTGTCTTTTGAAAATACACTTCAAATATTTCATTAACACAATGAAAATCAACTTGATTTCACATGCCTTTTTGGTCATCATAATGAGAACATCAAATCTCTTGAAAATACATAGTTTTAAACATATATTTCGAACATAGAGTTTCAAACCATAAGCAATATATACACTTTGCAAATATTTATGAAATAAGCCAATTCATAATTCATCATGATTCTAAACTTCAATTAAAGCTTCCAAAGAGATTTAGCAATAAGGAGTCTATCATTCAAAACAAGCAACTCAAATATCAAAGGAAACATCATGCATGAATCATAGTCCAACTTTTGGTAATTTCCCACTCACAAACTTGGCGAGCAAAATGCCTCGGTATTACTTCTCCACCGGCTCTTTGCCTTTACTTGAAGCCTCACCTCCTAGAAGCAATCAAACAACCAAAACAAGTAACCATACATCAGCAAGCATTTGATTAACTAAAATGAAGGAAAATGCTCAAAGTGGGTAATGGTTGCTTTTAGGGTTTGCTAAACACCATATCAAGAAGTTCTAGTAAGAACAAGACCTCTCACAACTCTTAAAACTAACAAGGAAAGCAAGAATGATCTAACTTTGGTTGGTACTACAGTAATTCCTGGATCAAGGTGATGAGGGTTCAAGGATTTCATGAAGTCAAAGCCATACATATCAATACAATTAACCCTCACTAGATTTTCCATCAAAGAAGAAGGAAAAGAGGTAAGAATCAAGCTCTCATAAGAGTTCACAACTAACCCTAACCATCTCCATCAAAGAACAAAGAAGACGCAAGAAAAGGATGGAAGCTTAGCTTGATCCAAATGATGAGAAACTTGGTGGTCCAAGATTCAAGCTAAAAAATCCCTTCTAAATCAGCCTTAAAACCTCATGGAAAGATGGAGGAAGAGAGGACAAGGAAATAGAAGAGCTTGGGAGAAGAAAGTTGAAGAAAAGAAGCCAAAATAAGGTTTTTATAAGCAACAATACAACGGTATGCGGGTCATGTGCGGGCTGCACAGTGCCCACACACCCCTCTGCCTGGGGTGTGCGCCCTCTGTGCAGCCCGCACAGAGGCCGTACAGCCCCTAGGAGAGGCTGTACGACCTGTGTACATCCCACTCACCCTCAAAATTTCTCCAAAATGCTCTCAAACACCCGGCAAACAACTTTAGAGGCTCGACGAGAAGACTCAAGGAAAACTCAATGGGGAAATGACCACAACATCTAAGACAATCGAACAACAAACAAGGGCAAAGAGGACTGAAACACCACAAGCCAGGCCGTGAAGAAAACTCGAGAAGGTTTTTAAAGGGGTTCTAGGGCATCATTGAAGAGGTCTTTGGCCACCCTTTCTCCACCATCATCTTCTAGGGCTTCAAGGTAATGGGAGAAGGCAGATCAAAGAGGCAAATCCAAGGAGAAAAGAGGAGTGCTATCAACAAGAGCATCAAGTTGCTTATCGGCGCAAATTCGACAAGTTCTCATTATTACCTTCTAGTTGACTAGTATAAGGTAGTTTTCAATGATTTTGCTTAGGTTTTCTATGTGTTTTGAGATTTCTCTCTTATTCATATTGAACTAGACTCCCAAGGGCATCAGGCATCCGGTGAACCTTGGGAGAAGAACTTGTATGGATGATCATTATTAGTTTTTAATTGATTGTTGGCTTGTTTATGTGGTTTCATTATATGTGTACTTGATTGTTGTGGATTACATGAGAACTCTGCAATTCATATTTTTTATTGTACTTGGATGCGCGCGATGCGCCCAGCTATTAGATCCACATAGTTTGGAGAGGAATCTAGTGTATCGGTACACTAAGTAATTCGGGTGGGGTAGCCCTCAGTTGGTTCAGGGATAATTCGGGCCTATAAAATGGGGCTTCATAACTTCTTGATCCATGGCTCCATGTTCCTAATAACATCGTGGCGGTATCCTCTGGATGAAGGAACCCATACCGGATTAGGGCTACATCATGAAGGTTTATGGGGTAGTTGACTTCCGAGTCTATACCGACCAACTCTAGCCAACTTAATACTTATTTGGCTATTTCATCCTTGCTTGTTCTTCTCCCAGGAGGATCCTCGCCTAGGGGTTTAGGAATTTCTTTATCAATTGCTTCTTCAATTTGCTTAAATGGTGTGCCTCAGTAAATTTATTTATAGTTAGCTCTTTTATTAATTTTCTTATTTTTTAAACTTATCTTTAGTAGACTAGATAGTACCGTCTAGGGGGGAAGTAATAACAGCTCTTGGGACCCAATGGAATACGACTTTCTCATACTTGCGTGAAAGGTTTATTACTTGACGACTTGTGCGCTTCCAGATCTCATCACATAGTACCATTGCAGGTAGGTTGGAACCATTCCTGTGTGTCATCTTAACTCGTGTAAGAAGAATGAACAAATATAAGGTAAAAATAGAAGAGAAAATACATAATTGAAACATTTATTAGTTTGGCTAACTCTTACCAATTTGTTGTCATTTACTAATTTAGAAAACTCTTACTAATTTGGTGACTAAATACCTAATTTGAAGACTATATATTTTTTTATCAATTTGGTTAACACCTATCAGTTAGGTCAACTCTTATCAATTTGATGACTAGATAGCTTGTGGCTTTTTAAAATATAATGCAACACCTACATCTTAACCACCAAGCTATTCAAATATATTTTGCTTGAAATTAAAATTCTATATATTTGAATTTATCTAGCTGTCCTATCAAGTTACATTTGGTGATTAAATGGCTGGTTCAAAAACTAGACAGCAACTTGCTAGTTCGATGAAAACACCTATCAGTTTAGCAAACTCTTAGCAATTTGGTGACTAGTGTTGAAAAAATAATTAATAATGAATGGAAATTGAAGGGTTGGAACACGAAAAATAAATAGTCATCCTGAATTTGAAGCGACTTCTACTCTTAGAATTTCAAATAATTTTTTTTTTTTGGAATTTAGATAGTTTAACAACTCTTTAAACTCATAAAACTTAATTTCAAAACTCGAAAAGGTTTCAAACTTTCAAATTATAGAAATTAATTTAGAATTTAAAATATTTTAACTATTGAAATTTCACAAATTAATTCTGGAATTTTAATGGTTTTTAACTCTTACTATTCAAATCTATATAAAGGGCATTCTCCTCCAACTATAGGAAATAAGTCACTCCTAACTTCCCTCCTTTACTCTCTCTCTCTCTCTCTCTCTCTAACATTCAATTTGTATCAAATGAGTACTATGCTTTAATTTCATTTCTCTAGTGGAATAATTGGTGATTTTTGTGGTTTTGGGTAACGTGGACATCAGACCACTTGTGAGGATCCCCTTTGGTCCACATCAACGACTCGCCAGCTCAGTCACTTAACCAATGTGGCATTTTTTTCCAACGTATGAGGGACACGTCGGCTTCTCTCCCATTAGCCCGTTCTTTTCCCCTTTTTCTCCTAAGAACAGTAACCCTAGTTTCCTCACCATTGGGTTAGACACCACTGGATTTGGCGAAATCAAATAACAATCATGTTTAATGATCAACCGTGACGATTTATGTCTTTTGCTTCTAGGAAGAAAGGATGGAGACGCTTGATGCTCAGCTGTGAGGATTTATGTCTGCTTCTTGTAGGCAGAAAGAATGGAGCCATTTGATGCTCAGCTATGCGAATTTATGTCTTCTGCTTCTAGGGATACAGCTATTGTAATTCTATGTAGTATAAGGGATACAACTATCAAAGTAAATTCTATGTTAATATAACAATTCTTTGTTAATACAAGGTTAATAAAAGTATTGTAAATTCTGTGTCATTATTGAATACAAAGGCATACAATTTAATGAATTTATAAAGGCATAGCTATAATATTTACAAATACAGCTACACCATATATAAATACAACTTAATCCTTACTTATATATACAAACATAGCTTACATTTTTCTGCAATGTACAGTGATACATTATATACAAAAACTTAAACCATATAACATTCAATTTTATAAATTAATTAACACAAGCACAAAAATTAATTCAACAGTACAAAAATTCATCCAATTAAATTTGAATTCAATTCATTGTGATAATCCACAAGAATTAACCTATCTCAAAGACAACACATGAGGGCCAAAAAAACCCAAATGATTCATTCAATGGAATGGGAGAAACATTGCATGTTAACTGTACAAAATTTCCAAACCAATAGCAAATGTTCTATATCAAAATCCCACAATTGATATCATTCATTTAACACATTTCACCAGCTGTCTAACTAAAAAGAAAAAAAAAAGATAATGAAATTTGTTTTGTCTTCATAATGGCCCAGGTGCAAGTGTTCTCAATCCTCTATGTCCTGGAGGAATCCATCTTTTTGGTTTTTTCACTACAGCCCCTTTCTTCTAGTTGCCTTCCACTTGCTTGCTCTTTATTTGGAACCTCAACCTAGTGATAAAACCTTCTGTTCCTTGCTTGCTGCCTTTTTTTTCCCTATTTAATTTCATAGGTCTCTAATGCTTTCGCTTGTCCTTGGTGGGTAATTGTATCTCAACTGCAATTGTGCTATTTTTCCCCACCTCTTGTAACAATTTTTTCCCTTAGAGCCCTCATTAACTATTGACATATTGAATCAATCATTTGCTAATTTGTGATTGACACTGCTGAGATGTGTCAATAACTGCAAAGGGTTTAAACCAATTGCAAAATTATTTAATGTATCAAAATGGCTTAATGACTAATGGAGCGTGATTGTCCCGCAAGTGCATGGGGTCGCCAACTAATACCCCTCACGCGAGCACGAAGCGGTCGTATTCGCAAGGGCCCGAGAATCTACCCTTACTTCCTCTTTGTATAATTGTTTGGCCTACTAATTCGAGTATTGTGACAAGATAATAAAACGACAACTAAAATACTAGTAAAAAGCCCTAAAGCGAAGGCAATACTTGGTGGAATAAACAATGCAAAGAATGGGTCACGGATGAGGATTTCCAAGGGGGCTACTAAGGTGTGAAGGTTGCCCTAACTAGCATGCAAATGGGGAGTCTGGACCAAGAAACCCTAAATTAGACCAACCCGATGGCACGGCAATTGGTCCATAATACGATAAGAGTATTGAATACGAAATTTCTTCCGCTCAAATTCTCACATGATTGCAATGAGAGTGGTGGGTTTCTCATGTTAGGCTTGAAACACAACCAAGGATAACCCTAACATTGGAGGAGTACAAATACCTGATCATCACGGCGTATTCGTACATGTATCCCTTCAAAGCTTGGTGAGCCTAACACTAGGACAATGGTCATGCACCCTAGCATTGTCTAGAAATTGATATACCGAGTTCTCATGCATACTAATACATTTAAAAACACCAAACAAGGATCACAAACAAACCCAAATGCATAAAACAAGTCAAACAACCATTCTACACAAGTTCACCTCCAAGGTTCACCTACATCCAGTGACCTTGGGGTTTTACTTGTTCATAGCTACAAAATAATCAAGAAAATACAAGTAAACAACCAAAGAATACAATAAGAACACTCCTTCAAAAGGTACAGGCCGAATGATACTTCCAAAAATGCCACCCAAGAAGTGGCTTCCTTCGTCGATCTTCCTATCAAAGTGTGAATCAAGTGGGTGGATCTCGTCGTATCTCGCTCTCCTTGTCATTCTCTCCCCAGAAATGGCCCCCGACGTCCTCTCCAAGCTCATATCTGAAGGTAGTGAAGTGGGTCTCCAAGAGGCTAGGGCACTCCCCAAAAGATGAACTCTCAAAACCTTTAAAAAGACCATTATCGGGATGCCATGCGACCTAGTATGCGGGCAGTATACGGGTCCTTTAGCTCCCCAAATTTCGCTTAAGTTTCCAAAGTGTAGTGCTACAGTAACTCTACTACAGGACTGCATGCGGCCTTTTATGCTCCTACATGGTTACCAGCATAAAATTCCTGACTTACCGTTTTGACAGAGGCTTGAAAATGCACGGGTTGTCGTAGTAATAAAGTACCCCGGTGAGAGAGTAGTTGAATCCACAGGCAGTAAGGATTAGAGACACAAGAAATTGCTATTTAGCTAGTGTGAAGTATGAATGGTGAGAGCAATGATCAATGTGTGTGTGCAAGAGTAATTAAGAGAAATAAGAAAATGAAAGAGAAATATTGCAGACAAGAGAGTGCATGTAAAGCGTAAGAGAGAAACAATAAAGTGTAAAGTAGGGTACCCGGACAAGCTTCCCTTAGGACTAATGTTCTAGTGCAATACAATGTATTATACTCTCCTATTGATGTTTAATGAGTCATGGACATCCTAAAGCATGATGTCCCAAACCTAAGGTCAACTGTGACTAATCTCAACATTATGCCCCGGCATTAGGTTTCACTACGACCCTTAACTCTTGTTGACCTATCAACTAAGCCCCAGAAGAGTCCATCTTCCTAAGCCTCACACTATATGAGATTGCTTTACGTTCTAGGGATTCCAAGTGATAAACCCTGTTCCTAAGTATAGTTCTAACTCTTTTGTACAGGTGAAAAAACCCTAGTCTTAGTTAAACCTCAGCATTGGGATTCACTGCAACCCTTCACTCTGTCGCTTGCGCAACTAAACCCCAAGGGAGTTCATCTCCTAGCACTTTGCTCTACTTCAACCACTAAGAACTCTTGGAACACGGAGGTAGGAAAAATCACACCGGAGGGGAAAGGGAATGTTTCGCTATCTCACGACTCACCCTCTCGACCCTCTCTAATCTCGAATAGTCTAATCCTATAGGAGTTGTCACACTTCCAAAGGACAACCTAGATGATTCTCAACCCTAGTGTCACGGCTAAGGGAAAATCGATACAACAAGCAATCAATATTGGAACTAAATTAAGGAAATCAATTAAGAAAGCATAATAAAAGTCATAAAAACAATGTCATCCTAGGGTTTACAAGTCCAAATACCCACAGGGGGTTTAGCTCTCCATGGAGCTATACAAATCCATCAATGTGTAAGAATAAACAAGAAAGATAAATATAGATGAAACCCTCTTGTGATGCGTGGTGATGGTCTTGTGAGGTCACTCCGTCCTCTCCACCAAGCTCCTCATCAAGCCTAGGGCACACCTCACCGGATCGGTGCCGATGAAAGCTCCCCAATAGCTATCTTCCGATGGGCTTTCACGTCGATTATGAGAACTCACTCCGATACTCCCCATAGTCCCCTCCAAACCCTAACCGTGACCCTCCATAAAATAGATGAAAAGATCCTCAAAAGAGTCCTGAAAAAGTCCAAAAAAAATTCCTTTAAATAGTGCTAACTTGCGCCTGTAAATCGGCTGAAATCGGGCATCCACACACCCTTGTGGATTGTCTGGAATCGGTTTTTTGGCGAGCAATGAACAATAAACCGCTATAGTAATTGCTGTAGTAACTGCTACAGTACCACACATCAAATGTTCCCGATTTCATCGTTCTTCATTGAGCCCGTTGAATTGGGCACACAATCAACGATAGGTCATATTGATTACTTCTTTTCTCCTGATTGGCGAAGTTTTCCTATGCTACACGGGTTAGACATTTGTGAATGTGACTGCCTTTGTACCCCTCCAAAGGAGGTTGGCACACACCCACAAGTCTAGACTCATGCCTTGTTCCTTGCTCGATCTAAAAACTCCCCAACAACGACGAATATGACCTAACTTTGCTCTTTCTTCACTAAATTTACTCCACAACCCTATAATGCACAAAAGAACACAAATGCACACCAATTAATGATAAAATCTGAGAAAAGTAATGCTCAATATAAGACAATAACACTTCGTATTACTATAAGACGAGCACTAATCACGTTTTCATCAAATCATCATGCTATAGTGTTGCGACATTGCTGCTACAATATGCGGACCTCTAAAATGGTGTTTTTCTAGCCAATTCCTCCTTAAATCTTGTTGTCGAGCTCTCCAAGGCTTCTTTTGTACCTGTAACATGAAAGGAGATGATTTAGACCAAAAACGGGCATCGATTCATACAAAAAATACGCAAATCATACACACGAGTACATGAATAATATGTACATTTAGGCATTTATCAAACATCACCACACCTAAGCCTTTGATTGCCCACAAGCAAACAAACATGAAAAACAGGGGCAAGAAGATAAATGACTAAATATATGACCTCAAGCTCAACACTAGAGAAATCCACAAGCACAGGTAGAAGCAAAGCAAGATAGTGAGTTATTCTATTGGTAACCAAGTAAAAATAGTTCTGTTTCATCTAAAGTGCACCTGTGAGTGTGTGCTGACTTCTAACCTTAACCTCCATACCATGGATCACCCTGAGGTGTCTAGTTACTCCATACAATGAAGTTGGCATTAACATGTTAAAGATACGCTTGATACCCAGTTAAGAATCCTTTGGATCCTGAATAAAACTATGGCTCTCAAGTGACCATGCAACAGGTTTCAGGGGACACATACGAGATACTTTATTCCTTACTTACATATATACATACTTTTACTTTACCTTTTTTTTTCTGAGTTCAACTAACGTAGGCTGCACAAAAATCTTTTTGAAGGATGCACATACTGATTAGGCATAAGAGCCACCCAACTTACTTGATTATAGTCTACATAGATGCATTCATGCTTAAATAGTAGAGGAATACTGTCATAGACTCTTTTTTTGTGTACATACTGTATCTCATATCCCCTGGTATAAAACCTGCTACACACTTCACTTAAGGCTAAAGAAAACAATAAAGGAACCAAAAGCTCTAAAAAGAGTATTGAGAATAGAATTTAACATTTTAATGCAAAAAACATTGCAATGGGTTAGTTGGAGTGTATAAGGTGGAAGTGATCGTCCAAAAGTTTGTAAGTGCACTAGAGATAAAGCAAGACATTATTCATGCACAGAAATGAAATACAACTCACATCTGATAATCCTTCCTGCCGGGAATTTCTAAACAAAGGATCATGGCTATCACAGGTAAACATGCATGCAAAACAAATAAAGTACCCCATCCCCACACCTAAAGTCGTACATTGTCCCCAATGTACATAAATTAGCAGAACATGGTGCTAGATATGCAATAAGAATAAAGGAACTAAGTAAAGAAACTTCCCCAATTAGTCAACTAGGTGAATCAAAAGTGTACACGGACAGGGGGTAAGTTGCTAGGGCCAAGAAGTGTGAAGCGTCCTCAATGATCAATTCTGAAAACAACAGGAAATACATCACAACTCAAAAAATAAATAAGGAGAAGCGAGTAAACAGAAATCAAAATAGATAAATATAGTTTAGAAGGGCTGAAACGCTAACTAACTAAGTAGTACAAAGTACACAAAAATAAGTCCAAGTGCATAAAAAAGAAATACAAGCAACATGATAATAAAAATGAAAAGCTATGTCTTGAGTCTAAGGATCTGGTGGGAGTGATGACACCATGTGCATGGTCATGGCAGAAGAAGTGCCAGCTGATGATGATGAGCTGCGCAGAATTACGAGGATCTCAACTACGCTGCTCTCTCAATACGGCTTTATCCCTCACAAGGGTCTGTAGCTGCTATCGGACTACGATGTGAAACACCTCGAACCTAGCATCAAGTGAAGATGGACTAACTCTGGTATCTGGCTCAGGCTCAGGGGCAGACTCAGAATCAGAGTCAGATCTTATCTCTATAACCTGCGAGAGTCTGGGGTCTTGTGCATTCCCTCCGCAACGGCGTCTGCAACAATAAATGGTACCTGATCTCTCAACTATTGCCACACCCCTTGCTTGTGTACCCCGCAAGTGCACAGGTTATCGAAGTAATAAAATACCCTGGTGAGTGGGTAGTCGTATCCACAGAGAATAGTGTTAAAAACCAAGCGTTATCACTATTTTAGCAATAAATAGAATCGATGGTAAGAGAAATCAATATGTATGTATATATATATATATATATATATATATATATATATATATATATATATAAGAAAGTAAAAGAGTGCAAAAAGGGCAATAAAGGTCGGAGAAGTAATCGATATAAAGATGGGGTACCCGGACAAAGCTCCCCCTAGGACTAATGCTTCTAATGCAAGACTAGTATTATGCCCTCTAATTGATGTCTAATGAGTTGTGGAAATCCTTAAGCACACGGTCTCAAACCTAAGATCAATTGTAACTAATCCCACACTATACCCGGCTCTAGACTTCTCTACGACCCTTAACTCTCGATGACCTGTCACCTAAGCCCTGGGGAGTACATCATACTAATGCCTAGCACCGTGTGAAATTGCATGGAGTTCTAGGGATTCCAAGTGAAAGACCCTATCCCTAATTATAGTTCTAACCCTTTGGTCCAGGTGGAAGAACCCTAATCTAAGTTAAGCCCCAGTCCTAGGATTCACTCAACCCTTCGCAAGGGAGTTCATCTCCTAGTACTTCACTCAACTTTGATAGCGATTAACTCTTGGGATATGGAGGTAGGAAAATTCACACCGGAGGGGAAAGGGGACGTTCCGCTACCTCTCGACTCACCCTCTCAACCCTCTCCAACCTTGTGTAGTCTAATCCAATAGAGGTTATCACATCCTCAAAAGATAACCTAATAGATTCTCAACCCTAGTGTCATGGTTAAAGGAAAATCTCATACAATCCGCATGCAAGATTCGAACTCGATAGGAAAACATTAAATTAATAAAGCATAATAAAAGTTATAGAAACACAAACATCATAGGGTTTGCAAGTATGAATACCCACTAGGGTTTCGCTCTCCATGGAGCAATACAAAGTTAATAAAGAGTTTAAGAATATATGCATGAAAACCATAAAGAAAAACACCTTGTAGATCATATCGATGGTCTTGTGGAGCCGCACGTCTTCTCCAACGAATCCCTTGTCAACCCTAGGGCACACCTCACCGAATCGATGCGGATGAAAGCTTCCCCAATAGCTTTCTTCCAATGGATGTCGATGTCGATGCCTTATAATCACCTCCAAAGACCTCCAAGAACCTCTCCAAACCCAAGCCGAAAGCCCCTGATAAGTGCTTGAGTATACATGTTTTGCCTACTTGTTTTATATGCATTGAGCATCATTTTACCATGGATTATGTCTCATAAAGTGTATTTTGGTGGTCTTTTGTGCAATTAGGTTGTGGAAGTATTGAAGGAGAAAAAGGAAGCAAAGATGGGTTATAAAGACACATTGTTGGGAGCTTTTGTATAACACAAGTGTCAAGGCACAAGAGGGGGTCATGCACATGAGAGTGTGTGCCAACTTCCAGAAGAGTTCAAGCTGATTTGTGTGATGGAAGGGCACAAAGGCAGTCACACCTTTATGTCCCTACTTGTGTACAGATAGCCAAAGTTTCCAAATGATGGTTCGATGGAGGAGAAGTCTTATAACTCACCACATGGACGTGTGCTCGACCATGTGGCCTCAAGATAAAAGAGTTTGGATCGCATTTCATGAAGAGTGCTGTAGCAAAAACAATGTTCATTTCACTGTATCAGTACTGTAGCAGAAATCACTGTTCACGCGACCGCGTCAAAATCCCACACGACTGCGTGGAATTCTACAGCCCTCGCGACCGCGTGGGATCTCGCGTGGTCGCGTGAAGACACGTGACTGGCACGTTTTAAGATTTATAAATACCCCTATTTACCGATTTTTAGAGGACTTTTTGCGCACGTTTGAAGGCAAAAGCGGCTAGGGTTTCAAGGACGAGGTCTTTGGCGATATTGGGAGTCGTTCTTCACCAACTTAGATAGATCTTTCGACGAGATAGCATCGGGGAGCCATTGGTGACCTAGCTTCGGAGAAGGTTCCTTCGAGACGTTGAACGATTCATCAAGGCCATCATCACGAATTTGAGGGGGTTTATTTTCATGGATTACATTGCTTGTTACTTCATTATCTTTTGCTTTGTAATAAGTCCCATGGAGGGCTAAACCCTAGTAGATACTTGGGCATGTGAACCCTAGGTTTCGATTCATGTATTGACTTTCTTTATGCTTTCTTTTAATTCCGAGTTTGTTTGTGTTTTAAACTTGTTTAATCATTCCTTGCATGCCTTATTGATTCATATGGTTGTTTGGCATGTCTGATTTGTTTCCTTGGTGAGAGAGAGGTCTCCATTAGGGAGTAGAACATACAAGGTTAAAGAGGGTTGAGAGGGAGAGTCTTGAGGTAGAGGAGTGGCCCCTTTCCCTTCCGATTGAGTGTTTCCTATCTCCGTATTCCCTAAGTTTTATGCAACCATATGGGGTGTGAGGCGCGAGATTGATAGATTTCTCCGCCGAGACCTTTGTAGGGGGTTAGGGATCTTTAACCTAGAAGAGGGTCAGATCTAATTTTAGGAATCGGTTTCACTCTTAGGTATCCCTAAAGTTTATTGCGGTCATATAAGGTGTGAGGTGTTGAGATTGAGCGATTTCTCCGCCGGGACCATGTAGGGGATTAGTATCGGTGGCCTAGAGGCAGGGACCTATTATTCTTGGAGTACCTCGACTCATAGAACTCGGTTTAGAAGCATTTAGTTAGTCTTCCACTTCATGACAGAGTCTAGGGGGATCATTGCCCGGGTATCTCATCTTCATTGATTGAGATCTCCTTTACCTTTTCCTTTTGCTTGCTTTCTTTCTCGCGATTTTCTTATTTTACACATTACATCCATTGCTTCATATCATTGTTTCAACTAGATAACTAAGAATCAGTCATTACTAGTACTTTCGTTCCCTGCGGATTCAACTACCCACTCACCAGGGTAATTATTACTTCGACAACCCGTGCACTTGTGGTATACACACGCAAGGGGTGTGTCAAGTTTTTGGCGTCGTTGCAGAGCAACGGGATATTAGGAACGCTAGGACTTGGTTACTTTAGTCATTCATCATTTTATTTCCTTTCTATTCCATATTTCGTTCTTTCATCATTCTCATTATTTCTTTTCTTCGTTCTTTCTACAGGTTATGACCCAAGGAAATCCTTCGACATTCATTGAAGAAGATCCTGAAATGGAGCATAGATTGCGGAGAAAAGGCAAAGAATCTGCAGTGGCACAGAATTTTCCTGCAGAACTAGAAATCGAAGAATCTGAAAACATGGCAGAACAAGCAGGGCAGCAGAGAACATTTTTAGATTTTGCTCATCCTACGATTCGTGGTTCGCAATCAAGCATTGTTAGGCCACCAGTCGTAGCCCAGAATTTTGAGTTAAAGCCGGGTTTCATTCAAATGCTTCAACAGTCCGCATAGTTCAATGGATTAACGGATGAAGATCCGAACAGTCATATCGAGAGTTTCCTTGAAGTGTGTGACATGCTGAAAATCAATGGGGTTTCGGATGACGCAATTTGCTTGAGGGCTTTTCCGCTCTCATTAAAAGGAAAAGCCAAACAGTGGCACCATTCTTTGCCAAGAGCTTCCATCACAACATGGAATGAGATGGTCGAAGCTTTCCTTGTGAGATACTTTCCACCAGGGAAATCGGCAAAGCTTCGAAATGAGATATTCACTTATGTTCAGATTGAGTTAGAATCATTGTTTGAAACATGGGAGCAATTTAAGGACCTCTTGCAGAAGTGTCCTCAACACGGGTTCCCCGAATGGATGATTATTCACACATTTTATAATGGGTTGAACCCGGGCACCAAACAGTTACTTGATGCCGTCGCGGGAGGAACATTGGGAAACAAGACTCCGGATGAGGCACGACAAATAATCGAAAAGATGGCACTCAATAGTTATCAATGGAATGCAAGAGAGAAGAATAAAGTGGCCGGGATTCACGAAATTGACCCAGTTACGTCATTGGCAGCCCAAGTAGAGGCTATGAGCAAGAAATTAGACACTTTAACTTCTTCAAGAGTTGCCGCAGTCACTAGTTGCGATGGTTGTGGGGGTTCACATATGCCAACTGATTGTCCTATCTCAATTACTACTTCAGCCCCAATTGAACAAGTTGATTTTGTGGGGAATTCGGGTAGAGGACAAGGTAATCTTTTAGCAACACCTACAACCAAGGTTGGAGAAACCACCCCAATCTCTCATGGAGTAATCAAGGGCAGCAAAGGCCTGCTGCCCCATCAGGATTTCAGCAACCACCTCCGATTCCAGAGAAAGTTTCAGAATTAGAGAAGGTTTTGTCAAAGTTCATTCAATCAACCGACACAAGATTTTAGAATATTGAGGCAACACTCCGAAATCACACCGCTTCGTTACATATTTTAGAGAATCAAGTAGGACAAATAGCGAAGTCATTAGTGGAGAGACCTCAAGGAAGCTTGCCAAGTAACACCGAGACAAATCCAAGAGAGCATGTAAAGGCGATCACTTTGAGGAGTGGTCGGGAGCTCCAAGAAAAGCTCACTGCTAAGAAGAATTCTGAAATTCTTCACGAGTTAACCCCCACTGGGAAGACAGCTAAAAATCCTCAAGAAAAGCCGATGAGTAAGGTGCATGACAAGGAGAAGGGGGCAGCTATACCATCCCCATCATTTGCCCCAAGAATTCCTTATCCGGCGCGTTTGAAGAAAGATCAAACTAATGAACAAAACAGAAAATTTTTTGATCTATTTAAGCAACTACACATCAATATACCTTTTGTTGAGGCATTGTCGCAAATGCCTAGGTATGCAAAATTCTTGAAGGATCTCTTGACCAACAAGAGAAAAATGGAAGAGAGTGTGGCTGTGATCTTAGAAGGAAATTGCTCGGCATTGCTTCAAAAGAATTTGCCGAACAAGATGAAAGATCCAGGAAGTTTCATCATACCATGTGTGATCGGAGGTTTGGGGGAAGAAAAAGCTTTGGCCGATTCGGGGGCTAGTATTAATGTCATGCCATACACTTTGTTTCAGAGATTGGGGTTGGGAGAGCCAAGGCCAACCCGCATGATGTTACAATTAGCCGATCGTTCTATTCGTCATCCTAGAGGTATAATTGAAGATGTTTTGGTAAAGGTTGACAAATATATTTTTCCTGCAGATTTCGTGGTGCTCGATGTGGATGAAGACGTGGAGGTTCCATTAATTTTGGGAAGACCATTTCTACGAACCTCCAAGGCGCTCATCGATATTGATGGAGACGAGATGACACTTCGAGTTGGAGAAGAAAAGATCACATACCGCCTCGCCGAAACAATGAAGCATTCTTTAGACTTTGATGATTCATGTTATTTTTTAGATGTTAATGATGAGATTGCTAATGAGTATCTGCAGGAAATGGCACACCCGGACCCATATGAAGAATGGCCGGTTATTGAGGAAGAGAAACTTCATATTCAAGCACCATGCTTTTTCAATGATCAATCGGAAGGAGGGGTGCTTAAACAGATTTTCCGTCGTGTCAAGAGAGCGAGGCATCGTCATAGGAAGCGGTCATGTGCAGTTGGAGACAAGCACACAAAAGAAGAAAGTTATACTTCCTCAATTGGTAACATATTTAAGCAATTCTCCTTAAACATGAAACAATTCTGTCCCTCATGCGTGCAGGTTGCAAAGAAGGAAATTCTCCATTTACATGAGCCACCATGAGGTAAGAACAGGTACATCAAGCTTAGTGACGTTAAACAAGCGCTTCTTGGGAGGCAACCCAAGTTTTTACTTGTTTTCTAGTTTAGTTTTTAATTCTGCAGTAATAAATTCATGAGTGTGCGTTTTGATGAAATTTTTCATGGTGCTGAGTTTTCATGAACAATTTTTGGTGATTATAAGTGTTTTCCACATATTGGGCATGTTTCGGGTTTTAATTCATGATAATTGTTGAAGAAATGGGCTAATTTTGAAGTTTGGAGAGCCACGTGGACTGTCTGCAGAAATTCTGCAGCTCACGTGGTCACGTGAAATTCTCACATGACCGTGTACAGTACCCACGTGGGGGTGTGGGATTTCCACACCCCCATGTGGCTTATATAATGACTTGAAGGGTTACTATTCATCATCCTTGACCTTAAGCCCTTCATTTCCTCAACTTCCCATCTCCAAATTTCTCATCCATAAGGTCTAAAACTCATTTTTTCTTCAACTCTTTGGGGATTCAAAAAGGTTTTGCCGGCATTTGCATCAAGTTTCATATATTGATTCAGATCGGTAAGGCTTCTCCCCTACCATTCTTGCCCTAGTTTCCAATTTTCATTTCCATGGTGTTCTCTAATTTCTTAGAATTTATTTTTCATGGTTAATGTTGTGAAAACACTTAGAGAACTTAGATTTAAGTTGGAGAGGGTTGTTGGAGGTCATCCATGGCATTTGGCCACGGATGACCGCCCACGCGCACGCATGACCGAACCTCGCGGCCGCGTGGGCCGGCCAACAGTCCACGCGGTCACGTGGACCAGCTCACGCGATCGTGTGGGCTGGCGCTAGCCACGGGCAGCCAGCCACGCGAGCGCGTGGTTGGGGTCACACGGTCTTGTGGCTCTCGGCAGAGAGTCATGCCCTCTGTCTGCGACTACGCGACCGCGTGGAGCAGGCCACGCGACCGCGTGGAGCAGGCCACGCGACCGCGTGGCCTGCCGAGGGTGCCAACCAAGCACCCACGGGACCGCGTGGCTGATCTATGCGATTGCGTGGGTTTTCTGCCGTGCAAACGCGCGCCCACGTGGGCTGGGAACACACTTAGTTTTGCTATTTTCACACTTTTGCACGCAGGTTTTCCCCTACACTCATAGAAATCATGCTGAACTGATTTATTTTATGTTTTCTTGCATATATGGCACCTAGGACAAAGAGAGTAGCCCATAAACACCCTCGTCAAGACATGGAACCGACACCACCACCTGAGGTTGAGTTTGTCTATCTTACACATAGGCAGAGATTTGAGCGTCTGCAGAGACTTAAGATTGGACAATCGCGTTACTTTTGTTTTGAGACACTTGACGCAGTTGGCCTTTCAGAGGAGGTGCGAGGATTGATACAGGTTGGGGGATGGTACCGACTCCTATCTATTCATGAGCCTGTTCGATGAGATGTTACTTTGGAGGTTCTATCGACTTTTTCCTTTGATCGTGAGCGACCAGACGCGAACTTTGATGCAGAGAACGTCATTCGGTTTAGAGCTTTTGGTCAGTTTCACGAGATGTCACTGACACAGTTTGCGATACTACTTCGATTATATGATCAGGATTATATGGACACTTTAGAGTACCGGGAGCTTTTGACTGACTTCCCTCCTGACATCACTCCGAGCAAGGTATTCCATGATTTATGCGGAGGTGCTCGGTATGTCCCAGGTCAGTTAAAGGGTTCTTCTCTTGTATGTCATGCGCGTAGATATGTGCATGCTGTTCTCAGCAGGTCGATTACTGGACGGGAAGATGGTGCAGGTGCACTGAGCTGTACAAATTTACTTTACATGTATTCCATGACTCAGCGTGTTCCCATACATCTTGGATATGTCATCGCAGACTTCTTTCGACATCAGAGTTAGTATTTACGTATTGGCGCACTATTTGTGGGACCGTATATCACTCGACTCATGTTCCAGATGCGCCTTATGCGTTTAGTCAGAGGCGAGGAGAGAGTCAGTAGTCTGTCACCTTTCAGGCTAGTCACTCTCCGACTGACTGGAGTAGTGCGACGTACAGCATCAGGTGGATATGCATTGGTAGAGGTGTCATCCGACGATGACGAGTCTACTGAAACTCCAGACGCACCACCTCCCGCAGAGCCCACAACTACTCCAGCAGCACTGACTTCATCAGCCGATCCTAGCACATCCTTGAGAACCAGGCGCCGATCATGCAACGCCTTGACCAGATTCAGCAGACTCTGAACGATGATACTTTGTCAGAGTCCCCAGAGACAGCAGCAGCACTAAACGCCGATGCTTGAGGCGTTTTCACTCATGGGATTTTTTTTTTTAGTTTTCGCTTTTCATTTTACTTGCATTATCTTATTTTGTGGACTTGTTTACTCAGAAAGGTTCTGCTTTCTGAGAGTTATCTTCATATTTTAGCTTTTGTTGCGAGTTTATGTTTCAGTGTTATATCTTTATGAACTCGTGTATTTTTATATTTTATTGAGCTTCACTGAACCCCTTAAATCCGTGCAGATGGCCTTGAGAGTGATGATGATGATGTTTTTTTTTGTCATACACACAACCATGTGACTTGGTCGTGTGAGCTTCACAACCCGTGGAACAACAACACACCTTCGAGTTAGCTTCACAAATCGATCAATAAGGAGTTCTGGGGAGTGTTGTTTTAATTGCATTTTTACCCACATCATGTTTTTATTGCTTATATTTGTGCTTACATGTGTACATTGAGGACAATGTACATCTTAAGTGTGGGGGAGGGTTCACCTTATACATGGCCTTTACTTGTGTTCTAATGATCATGCTCATGTTGCCCATGAAGGTTCATCTTAGGGTTGAGAGTTTAATTCTTAATTTTTGGAGGTTGCAAACATTAGGTTTTATCATGCTCTAGTTTCTATCCAATTTCCTTGAAATTTTTGTCCGATTGCTCTTTAATGCACTTTCCTCACTCATTAAACCTATGGAAACTTACTCTAGTTCATAATTGCGGGATTCTCTAGTGTTAGTTAAAAAAAAAAAAAACCAGAAAATTCAGAATTTGAGTTTTGTTTGTACATAGGGGGTAGAAAGAGCTACCGCCTATGTTGTATGAAGCTACTCTCATAAGTCAGATACTTGTTATGCCCTAATGAGAGAAAGAGCTATCTCATAGGATGTGTGAAAGCTACCACCTTCGGTAGAAAGAGCTACCACCTCGAAAGTGTGAAAGCCACTCGGGATGCATCTCGGTAAAGGGCTACCTTAGAGGATGTGTGAAGCTACTACCTATTCTTTTTTGTTTATAAATAGGTCCCATTTCTAATAAGAACTTTGAGTAGTGGATATAGTGTTAACATGAGTTGAGTTTTCACACACACACGCTTTCGGACTTTAGTACTTTCATTTTTGATTGGATTATATGCAAGAGTATTGATTGTTTCATCTAGTGTTTGTTTTTCTCCATGATTTTAGAATTTTATTCTCATACCCTCTTGGTGAACCTAAGGCCAAGCACTTCTCTTTGCTTTTCATGATGTTTATGGTTAATTTTGCTTGAGGACAAGCAAAGGCTTAAGTGTGGGGGAGTTTGATAAGTGTTTGAGTATACATGTTTTCCATACTTGTTTTACATGCATTGAGCATCATTTTACCATGGATTATGTCTCATAAAGTGTATTTTGGTGGTCTTTTGTGCAATTAGGTTGTGGAAGTATTGAAGGAGAAAAAGGAAGCAAAGATGGGTTATAAAGACACATTGTTGGGAGCTTTTGTATAACAAAAGTGTCAAGGCACAAGAGGGGGTCATGCACATGAGAGTGTGTGCCAACTTCCAGAAGAATTCAAGCTGATTTGTGTGATGGAAGGGCACAAAGGCAGTCACACCTTCATGTCCCCACTTGTGTAAAGATAGCCAAAGTTTCCAAATGATGGTTTGATGGAGGAGAAGTCTTATAACTCACCACATGGATGTGTGCCCGACCATGTGGCCTCAGGATAAGAGAGTTTGGATCGCGTTTCCTGAAGAGTACTGTAGCAAAAACAATGTTCATTTCAATCTATCAGTACTGTAGCATAAATCACTGTTCACGCGACCGCATGGGATCTCACGTGGTCGCGTGAAGACACGTGACTGGCATGTTTTCAGATTTATAAATACCCCGATTTGCCGATTTTTAGAGGACTTTTTGTGCACGTTTGAAGGCAAGAGCGGCTAGGGTTTCAAGGATGAGGTCTTTGGCGATATTGGGAGTCGTTCTTCACCAACTTCGATAGATCTTTCAACGAGATAGCATCGGGGAGCCATTGGCGACCTAGCTTCGGAGAAGGTTCCTTCGAGACGTTGAACGATTCATCAAGGCCATCATCACGAATTCGAGGGGGTTTATTTTCATAGATTACATTGCTTGTTACTTCATTATCTTTTGCTTTGTAATAAGTCCCATGGAGGGCTAAACCCTAGTAGATACTTGGGCATGTGAACCCTAGGTTTCGATTCATGTATTGACTTTCTTTATGCTTTCTTTTAATTCCTAGTTTATTTGAGTTTTAAACTTGTTTAATCATTCCTTGCATGCCTTATTGATTCATATGGTTGTTTGGCATGTATGATTTGTTTCCTTGGTGAGAGAGAGGTCTCCATTAGGGAGTAGAACATACAAGGTTAAAGAGGGTTGAGAGGGTGAGTCTTGAGGTAGAGGAGTGCCCTCTTTCCCTTCCAATTGAGTGTTTCCTATCTCCGTATTCCCTAAGTTTTATGCAACCATATGGGGTGTGAGGCACGAGATTGATAGATTTCTCCGCCGGGACCTTTGTAAGGGGTTAGGGATCTTTCACCTAGAAGAGGGTTAGATCTAATTTTAGGAATCGGTTTCACTCTTAGGTATCCCTAAAGTTCATTGCGGTCATGTAAGGTGTGAGGTGTTGAGATTGAGTGATTTCGCCGCCCGGACCTTGTAGGGGATTAGTATCGGTGGCTTGGTGGCAGGGACCGATTATTCTTGGAGTACCTCGATTCATAGAACTCGGTTTAGAAGCATTTAGTTAGTCTTGCACTTCATGATAGAGTCTAGGGGGATCATTGCCCGGGTATCTCATCTTCATTGATTGAGATCTCCTTTACCTTTTCCTTTTACTTGCTTTCTTTCTCGCGATTTTCTTATTTTACACATTACATCCATTGCTTCATATCATTGTTTCGACTAGATAACTAAGAATCAGTCATTACTAGTACTTCCGTTCCCTGTGGATTCGACTACCCACTCACCAGGGTAATTATTACTTCGACAACCCATGCACTTATGGTACACACACGCAAGGGGTGTGTCAGCCCCCCAAAAGATAGGCAAGAGATACAAGGGGGGTCTCCAAATAGGTCTAAAAACGGGATATTTATAGGCTGAAATCGGAGTTCCACGCGCCGTTGTGGATTTTCCAGACGGGCCTGTAGAATTCCACACGGCCATGTGGATTCTCTGTTTTTCTGATTTTCGGCCAACAGTAAACAGTACCTCGCTATAGTGTTTTGCTACATTAATTAGTTACAGTATTGTTACAGTACTTCGCCGAAATGCTCCCGAATTCATTGTTCTTCATCGAGGCCGTTCAATTGGGCACATAATCAATATTAGATTATGTCGATTACTTCATTTATCTTCATTGGCAAAGTTCTCCAATGCTACACGAGTTAGACTTTTGTGAATGTGACTGCCCTTGTGCTCCTCAAATGGAGGTTGGCACACACCCACAAGTCTAGACTCGTGCCTTGTTCCTTGCTTGGTCTGAGAACTCCTCAACAATGGTGAATATAACCTATTCTTGCTTCTTTTTGCCAAAATTGGCTCCACAACCCTATAATCCACAAAAGCACACAAATGCACACGCATTGATGATAAAATCTGATTAAAGTAATGCTCAATGTAAGATAATATTACTTCGTATTACTATAACAGGAGCACTTATCAAACTCCCCACGCTTAAGCTTTTGCTTGTCCTCAAGCAAAAATAGAATGTTAAAGTACTTCAGAAGAACAATTGAAAGTGCTCGGCCTTAGGTTCAACAAATGTGTGCAAAAGAAGCATTCTACAAGTAAGGGGAAATCAAAATATTGCATAAAGATATCAATGCTCTAGCTAAAAACTTGAATAAAAAAGGACAATAACTCGAAAATGTGTAAGTGTGTGTGAACTCACTCAAGATAACCCAAAAAATACTCATCAAACTCTTGTTATAAAGGACTTATTTATATACAAAAGTAGGGAGGTAGTAGCTTCACACAACCTCTGAGGTTGCCCTTTCCTAGGCGGCCGCCAAAGGTGGCTTTCACGCTTTCGAGGAAGTAGCTCTTTCTACCGCGGTAGTAGCTTTCACACTTCCCATGAGATAGCTCTTTCTCTCATTAGGGCATAAACTTGTATCCGACTTATGAGAGTAGCTACATACTTCATAAGAGGTAGCTCTTTCCACCCAAATGCACAACTAAACAAATATTCACAAATTCACTTTTCTTTTTATTTTTTCATTTTTTTTCTTTTTTCATCTTTTTTTCATTCATTTTTTTAAATCTCAAAACAACACTAAAAATCCAATTAAAACGATGATAAACTAGTCCTCAAAACATCGAACTTGAGTTTCCAAAAGATTTCAAGAGTGAGTAGTGCAAAAGAAATAATCGAGAAAAAATTCCCTAAAATTCACATGAAAACTAGAGCATGATGAGATACAATATTAAAAATTCTTCTAAACTTTAAGAATACAACCATTGCAACTAAGGTGAACCGCCACGGGCTACATGAGCATAAACAATTTAAGGCACAAGTATAAGGTCTGTGCAATGTGAACTCCCCCCCACACTTAAGATGTATATCATCCCCAATGTACGCATATAACCACAATAAAAATATAAGAATCTAAGCAAAATATGTGGGAGTGGGCAATTAAAACAATACTCCCCTGAACTCCAAATGTTGAGTTTGATGGAGCTATGTTCATTGAGAGTTGAGTCTCAATGGGTTGTGGAGCACACACGGTCCCATGACCGTGTCTATGACTATTCCTCAATTTCCCAACATCCAAGACCATCTACACGTATACACAAGGGGGTTCAGTGAAGCTCAATAAAAATAAATAAAACAAAAGAAACATAAAGCTAAAAACGCCTCAAGCGTCGGTGTTGTCTGCTATTGGTGTCAATGCTACTACTGTTGTTGATAGTAATCCAGGTGCTGAAAAAGAAAGAAAATATTGACGAAGAAAAGGATAAAAGATGCTTGCCGATGAAATGGAAACCAAAAACTTCGAATATGGTCGGAAAACGACTTAAAAACTCCTTAAAAGGACGAAGAGAGAGTTGGAAAGATGGGAGGAAACATCCCTTGAGTATGGAGACATTTAGAATTGAAAAGGCGAAAGAAGATTTTAAAAATAAATTGCAGCCTATTGTGTTATGTGCATCAACACGGCCATGTGGAAATTCCACACGTCCGTGTGCCCAACCTGGCCAACACAAGGCCGGCCACAGGGGCACCCACACGCCCTGTGGCTTCTCTGGCTTGCCCAAGAATTGTCTAAGTGTTTCACACGGCTGTGTCCAATATCCACACGGCCGTGTGCCATTCACAAGTTCTCCCATAGGGGCGGCTACACGCCCCTGTGTTTTCTCGGGAAAGAATGGGAGTCTCTGCAGAGTTCTACACGGGCGTGTGAAAGTTCCACACGGCCGTGTGGCTTAACACAGGGTCACTCACAGGGGCATCCACCCGCCCCTGTGGACTCTCGGGAACTAGAGTTTAGGTTCTGTGAGAATTCACACTAGCGTGTGCCCTTCATTAGGTCGCTCACAAAGGCAGCTACATGGCCCTTGTGACACTCGGGATGAGCTCTGAGATGGTTCACATGGCCGTGTGGAAATTCCACACGGCCGTGTGTTTTCTCTGGACGACTTAAGAAAATCACAGGCTCTGCAGAAAATTTCAGAGACACATTCATAACACTTAGAGCCTGTATAAATGATAAAAACACGACCAGAGATCCATGAAAACACAATCAAACGACCAAAAACTTCGACAATCACAATTAGGTACACTACAACACCAATAATCATAAAATAAAATCACAGCACACGCATAATAAAATCAAAACAACGAAACTAGGCAATTATTCATGCTAAAAACTAAACTAAAGCCTAGAAAAGCAATAAAAACTTGGGTTGCCTCCCAAGAAGCGCTTGTTTAACGTCACTAAGCTAAAAGTACCTCTTTCTTATCTTAAGGTGGCTTGAAAAGAGTGTATTCCTCCTGACAAGAACTTGCATAACTACTTCCTTTAAACCAAAAATCGACTTGTCGCGGTGGAGTATTTGTTGGAGGGTCCAACCATCTTACTTTTGGCCTCCAAGGAAACATTTTGGGTTGGGAATTATCCAAGCTTAGCATAGATGGGTCATTGGATGGTTTAAATATCCTCCCCACATCTTTTTCCCTTCACAAAATCTGTTTCTTGCTTTTTATGAGTTGATCAATCCCAAAGAACGGTGCTTGTTACATTACCTTAAGGTTTGCTTCTTCTTGTGTATTTTCAGCTTAAAAGGAACATGACACTAGCGAATCCCCTTGAAAATTTCCTTGCTCACAAGCACACTATTCTTTCAAACAATCCAAATTCTCAACATGATGTTCTTCTTCTTCCTCTTCAATTTCTACAGTAACGTACTCGGTCTGCCCAATTTCTTCATTATCGTTCACTACAACATCATCTCTACAAGGACTTTGCGTTGCTTGCTCAAATACTTCATGTTCCTTGGAGAGTGTGTCAAGTATCCATCCTAATTGATGCTCAAGGTTGTTATAGGAGGCTTCATGACATTTTCATGTGGCTTCCATACTTTGGCATGAGGCATCGGATGCTTCAATAAAGCTAGCTAGCACTTTTTCCCACTGAGGCGCATCCTCTTCAAGTACCTCATCCTTTTAAAATTGCTCTTGAGGTGCTTCCCAATGTTGTCCATCACTATTACATAAAAAATTTTGGTAGGTCCTCTTATTTGGATTATATGTGTTGTAGCATGGATTGCTTTGTTGCTGTGAAGCAATAATCCTATCAACCTTTTTACTTAGAGCTTCAACTTGAAAATATAGCTCAATAACTGGA
Source organism: Dioscorea alata (assembly GCA_020875875.1). Classification (NCBI taxonomy): domain Eukaryota; kingdom Viridiplantae; phylum Streptophyta; class Magnoliopsida; order Dioscoreales; family Dioscoreaceae; genus Dioscorea; species Dioscorea alata. Next base: position 11,215,039 of record CM037021.1, read on the forward strand.
TCAATCTCCATTTAGGCCCCTTACAAGAAAACGTAAGACAAAACAAAAGAAACAAACAAGAATGACGGAAGAATAAGAAAGGGTCAAATAGAATGAATGATGAATAGCTAAAATAGCAAAGTACAAATGTCTCTAAAACGCCTATTCCCAGGCAAGGGTGCCAAAAATTTGGCACACCCCTTGCGTGTGTACCCCACAAGTGCACGGGTTGTCGAAGTAATAAAATACCCTGGTGAGTGGGTAGTCGTATCCAAAGAGAATAGTGTTCAAAAACAAGCTTTATCACTATTTAGCAATAAATAGAATCGATGTAAGAGAAATCAATATATATATATAAGAAAGTACATGAGTGCAAAAAGGGCAATAAAGATAGGAGAGGTAATCGATATAAAGATGGGGTACCCGGACAAAGCTTCCCTAGGACTAATGCTTCTAGTGCAAGACTAGTATTATACCCTCTAATTGATGTCTAATGAGTCGTGGAAATCCTTAAGCACACGGTTCCAAACCTAAGGTCAACCGTGACTACTCCCACAATATACCCGGCTCTAGACTTCTCTACGACCCTTGACTCTCGATGACCTGTCACCTAAGCCCAGGGGAGTACATCATACTAATGCCTAGCACCGTGTGAAATTGCATGGAGTTCTATGGATTCCAAGTGAAAGACCCTATCCCTAATTATAGTTCTAACCCTTTGGTCCAGGTGGAAGAACCCTAATCTAACTTAAGCCCCAGTACTAGGATTCACTCAATCCTTCGCAAGGGAGTTCATCTCCTAGTACTTCACTCTACTTCGATAGCGATTAACTCTTGGGATACGGAGGTAGGAAAATTCACACTGGAGGGGAAAGGGGACGTTCCGCTACCTCTCGACTCACCCACTCAACCATCTCCAACCTTGTGTAGTCTAATCCTATAACTGTTGTCACACCCTCAAAAGATAACCTAATAGATTCTCATCCCTAGTGTCATGGCTAAGTGAAAATCTCATACAATCCGCATGCAAGATTGGAACTCAATAAGAAAACATCAAATTAATAAAGCATAATAAAAGTTATAGAAACACAAACATCCTACGGTTTATATGTCCGAATACCCACTAGGGTTTAGATCTCCATGGAGCAATACAAAGTCAATAAAGAGTTTAAGAACATATGCATGAAAACCATAAAGAAAACCGCCTTGTAGATCGTATCGATGGTCTTGCGGAGCAGCACGTCTTCTCCAAAAAATCCCTTGTCAACCCTAGGGCAGACCTCACCGAATCGATACCGACGAAATCTCCCCCAATAGCTTTCTTCCAATTGATGTCAATGTCGATGCTGTATAATCGCCTCCAAAGACCTCCAAGAACCTCTCCAAACCCTAGCCGAAAGCCCCCCAAAAGATAGGCAAGAGATACAATGGGGTCCCCATATAGATCTTAAAACGGGCTATTTATAGGCTGAAATCGGAGTTCCACACGCCCCTGTGGATTTTCCACATGGGCCTGTAGAACAATACCTTGCTACAGTGTTTTGCTACAGTAATTAGTTACATTACTTCGCCAAAATGCTCCTGAATTCATCGTTCATCATCAAAGCCGTTGAATTGGGCTCACAATCAACGTTAGATTATGTCGATTACTTCATTTCTCTTCATTGGCAAAGTTCTCCAATGCTCGATTCATTGCCGTGATTGGGGGCCTAACAATGCTCGATTGGGTCCCCATGACTGCGGGTCTAGAAAAATCGGACAATGTCCGTTGTTGTTCATTCTGTTCTGCCATTATTTCTGACCATTCTGTCTCAATATCGGCTTGATTTGAAGCTTCTTGCACAGGTTCCTTCCCCTTGCGATGTGTTCTTTGTCCAATGTCCGGGTCTCCTTTAACAAGAATCGAAGGGTTCCCACGGGTCATAACCTGTAACCGAAAACCAAGAAAAGAAAAATAAGAACAATGATAGATAAAGAAAATATGAAATAGAATACCAAGTGAATAGCTAAAATAACGAAAAACAAATATCTAAAACGCCTATTCCCCAGCAACAGAGCTAAAAACTTGACACGACCCCTTGCATGTATCCCGCAAGTGCATGGGTTTGTCAAAGTAATAAAATTTACCCTAGTGAGAGGGTAGTCGAATACACAGGGAATAGGGACTTAGAGTATGAGATTTCACTAATAAAGCTATGCGGTGTATGGAAAAGCAATATCTGGATCAATGAGTGAATGTAGAAGTAAACAGAATGAAAGACAAGAAATTAAATAGAAAGATGGAAGATGAGAGAGTGCAAGTAAAAGAGAATAGAGAGGAACTAGCAATGGATGAAATAGGGTATCCGGAAAAGCTACCTCTAGGATCTATGCTTCTAGTGCAAGACTATGCTATTATACTTTCCTATTGATGTTAATTGAGTCAAGGAAATCCTTAGACTCACGGTCCCAAACCTAAGGACAACCGTGACTAACCCCATCATTATGCCCCGGTATTAGGATTCACATCATCCTTCACTATGTCGCTCACAGGACTAAGCCCAGGGGACTATATCTACCTAAACCTCACACTACGTGGGATTGTTTTAAGCTCAATGGATTCCTAGAGGTAAAACCTGTTCCTATGTGTAGTTCTAACACTTTGGTCCAGATGGAAGAACCCTAGTCTAGATTAAGCCCCAGCGCGTAGGATTCACTTCAACCCTTCACTCTGTTACTTGAGTAACTGAGCCCCAGGGGAGTCTATCTGCGTAGCACTTCACTCTATTTTGACCGCTGTGAAATCAAAGAAACGGAGGTAAGGTGACACGACCTTTTGCTTGTGTACCGCAAGTGCACGACCTTATCGAAGTAATAAAATTACCCTGGTGAGTGGGTAGTCGAATCCACAGGGAATAGGGATTTAGAACACAAGAATTCACTATTTAGTTATGCGGTGTACGAAAAGAAATAATCGGAGTGATGAGTGGATTTATGGATACAATTAGAATAAACGACAAGAAACTGAATAGAGAGATGAAAGACAAGAGAAAAGCAAGTAGAAGTTAAAAGAGAAAGACTAGCAATGGGTGAGATAGGGTATCCGGACAAGTTACCTCTAGGACTTATGCTTCTAGTGCAAGACTATGCTATTATACTTTCCTATTAATGTTAATTGAGTCGAGGATATCCTTAAACTCACGGTCCCAAAACTTAAGGTCAACCGTGACTAACCCCAACATTATGTCCCGGTATTAGGATTCACTACGAACCTTGACTCTTGTTGACCTGTCAACTAAGCCCCAGGGGAGTCTATCTTCCTAACCCTAACACTACGTGAGATTGCTTTAAGCTCTAGAGATTCCTAGTGATAAAACCTCTTCCTCTATGTAGTTCTAACCCTTTGGTCCAACTGGAAGAACCCTAGTCTATATTGAGCCCTAAAACTCTATCTTGACCGTTAATTAACCAAGGAAACGGAGGTAGGGAGAAATCACACTGGAAGGAAAAGGGGTACATTGCTACCTCACAACTCTCCCTCTCAACCCTCTTCAATCTTAAGTAGTCTAATCCTATAGGAGTTGTCATACCTCCAAAAGATAACCTAGATTGTTCTCAACCCTAGTGTCACGGCTAAGAAAGAACAATAGCAAAAGATAATTAAAACTGAAACTCGAATTTATTCATCAATAATGGAAAAGCATAATAACAATGTCATAGAAACATAATGATCCTAGGGTTTTACAAGTCCGAATACCCATGAGGGGTTTAGCTCCTCATGAAGCTATACATGTTCATCAAAGTGTAAAATAAATTGCAAAATAAGAACATCAATGAAAACCCCCTCGCGCGTGATGTGGCCGTGGTCTTGTGCTGCCGTCGGACGTCAATGACCGTAGCCGCACCCTCTCGAAGTTGGAGAGAAAGCTAGGTCAAAAGATACTCAAAAAGTCTCCAAATTGGGCTTTAAATAGGCTGAGTGCGGCTTTAAATTTGAACTTATTGGGGCTTCACACGGCAGTGTGGAATTTCCATACGGCCGTGTGAAGTTTCTATCTTCCTGAAAAATTACTTCACACGGCCATGTGGAATTTCCACACTCCCGTGTGAAGTCTCTAGCTTGCTGGAAAATGATTCACACAGCCGTGTGTTAATTCCACAAGCCCGTGTGAATTCTCTGGAAACTTGATCTTCGGCAGAAAATACACAGTAACTTGCTATAGTGGATTGGAACAGTAACAAAACTACAGTGCTGCTACAGTACTCGCCGAAACGTTCCCGAATACGTTGTTCTTCATCGAGGCCATTGAATTGGGCACACAATCAATGGTAGATCCTGCCGATTGCTTCAAATTTGATAAAAGAGTTGCTCATAGTAAGATAATAACGCTTCGTGTCACTATAACACAAGCACTTATCATAGGGAGAAACCACGTCGGAAGGGAAAGGGGTACATCGCTACCTCACAACTCTCCCTCTCAACCCTCTTCAATCTTAAGTAGTCTAACCCTCAAAGATTTGTCACACCTCTAAGGGGTAACCTAAATTGTTCTCAACCATAGTGTCACATCTAAGGGAAAACATAGATGGTCTCTGAAAAATTTCACACAGCCGTGTGCCCAACCTGGCCAAGAACACAAGGCCGGTCATAGGGGCAACCACAAGCCCCTATGGTCTCTCTGACTTGCCCGAGAAAGATTAAGTATTTCACACGGCAGTGTTTCTTTCACAAGCTCTCCCACAGGAGCGCACACAAGCCCCTGTGTATTCTCGGGAAGAAGGGTTGTCTCTGCAGAGTTTCACACGGCCTTGTGGAATTTCCACACAGCCGTGTGCCTTAGCACAGTGGCACTCACAGGGGCACCCACATGCCCCTGTGGACTCTCTGGAAAAGAGTTTGAGTTCTGCGAGATCTCATACAGCCGTGTGCCACTTCTGAGGTTGTTCACAGGGGCATGGACACGCCCCTGTGCCCTCTCTGGCTGAGCCCTAAGAGGTGACACACGCCCGTGTGGAATTTTCACACGGGCGTGTGTTTTTTCTGGTTTACTTAGAAAAATTTACAGACTCTCACAAAAATTCAGAAACGCAAATACGATGTTTGGAGCCTGTGAGAACCATCAAAACACGACCAGATACCATGGAAAATATGCTCAACCAACTCAAACTTCGTCAATAATCATCTAGGCACAAGAAAACGTCAACAATCCACAATAAAAATCACAGCACATGCATTAAAACTTCAGGACACCAAAACTAAAACTCTTATTCACCCTAAACTAAGCTAAGTCCTAGAAAAACTGTAAAACCTTGGGTTACTTCCTAAGAAGCGCTTGTTTAACGTCACTTAGGTTGATGTACCTGTCTTACCTTATGGAGGTTCATGAATTGAAGTTGCCCTCTTCCCTACAACCTGAAAGCATGTGTTACATAATCTTTGTAGAGTAGAGGGAGAGTTGTCGAATTTGTTACCACAAGAGGGTGTAACACCCTTACTCCATGAATGTTCATCCCCTTTTTTGTTGGGGTTCTTCTTATAGCGTCTTTGCGACCTCTTCATCCTCCGAAACATCTTCTTCATATGCTCCTTCTCTATCTTGATGTCTGTCTTGACTAGACCAAGTGCAAGTACTTCTTCTTCTTCTATCTCCACGTCTTGGTCCGGCCACCCTTCATACGGATCTGGGTTTAACATTTGCTGCACATATTCATCAATACACTCATCAGTAATATCAAGATAATAAAGAGTATCATCAAAATCAAGAGAATGTCTCATGGCTTCGGCGAGGCGATAGGTGAGCTTATCATCTCCAACTCTAAGTGTGAGCTCCCCACCGTCCATGTCTATCAAAGCCTTGGAAGTGCACAAGAACGGTCTCCCAAGAATCAGCGGCACCTCGACATCCTCGTCCACATCAAGCACAACAAAGTCCACCGGAAAGATGTACTTGTCTACTTTCACCAAGACATCTTCCACAATTCCCCTCGGATGCCTCACCGATCGATCCGTGAGTTGAAGTGTCATCTGAGTGGGTCTAGGCTCGCCCAAGCCAAGCTTTTGGAAGAAGGTATAGGGCATGACATTGATGCTTGCCCCCGAATCGGCCAATGCCATCTCTTCACCCAAATTACCGATGTTGCAAGGTATAATGAAACTCTCGGGATCTTTTCTCTTACTTGGCATGTTCTTTTGTAAGACGGCCAAGCAATTAGCATCAAGAACTATAGTTTCACTCTCCTCCAACTTCCTCTTATTGGTTAAGAGGTCCTTTAGGAACTTCGCGTACTTGGGCTTATTGGCTAATGCTTCCGCGAATGGTATGTTGATTTGCAATTGTTTGAAGATACCGAGAAATTTCTTATATTACTCATTGTCTTGGTCATTCTTCAACCTCGAAGGGTAGGGGATCCTTGGTTTGTAGGGTGGTGGTGCCACCTCTTTCTCTTTTGGCGCTTCTCCCCCTACTTCTTCAACTTCGGGTTCTTCTTTTGTCTTCTCTAGAGGGAGATTTCTCTCTACCTCTTTCCCACTCCTCAAGGTGATTGCCTTCAATTGCTCTCTTGGATTAGTCTCCGTATTGCTAGGCAAGCTACCTTGAGGTCTTTCTGCCAATGTCTTCGCAATTTGCCCTACTTGATTTTCCAAATTGTGTAGGGAGGCGGTGTGATTGCGAAGAGTTGCCTCCACCGACTGAAACCTAGCATCCGATGAAGAAACAAACCGTGTGAGGACTCTCTCGAGGTCAGTCATTTTCCCTTCTAACCCGGTCACTCGGCTTTCTAGATTCGGAGCTTGTTGACCTTGAAATCCTGGTGGTGCACTGTTTTTCTGTTGTGATTGCCCTTGATTGTTCCAAGAGAAATTTGGGTGGTTCTTTCACCCCGGATTGTAAGTTCCATTGTATGGGTTGCCTTGGCCTTGTCCTCTATAAGAATTTCCAACAAAATCAGCCTTCTCCACCGCACTAGTGCCTCCAATAGCAATAGGACAATCACTCGAAGCATGTCCTCCTTCACAACCGTTACAAGTAGTGATGGCCGCAACTCTTGGTGAAGCTAGTGCATCTAGCTTCATACTCAAAGATTCCACTTGTGCCGCCAAAGATGTAACCGCATCAACCTCATGAATTCCGGCCACTTTTTTCCTGTCCCTTGAGTTCCATTAATAGCTATTCATAGTCATCTCCTCTACAACGTGCCGGGCTTCACCGGGAGTCTTGCTTCCTAGAGTTCCTCCGGCCGTCGCATCTAAGAGTTGCTTGGTACTCGGATTTAACCCGTTGTAGAAGGTGTGAATGATCATCCACTCGGGAAATCCATGTTGCGGGCACTTGCGAAGGAGCTCCTTGAACCTATCCCATGTCTCGAATAGAGACTCCAATTCCATTTGCACGAAGGATGATATTTCATTCCGGAGCCTTACATATTTTCCCGGCGGAAAGTATCTAGCCAAGAATGCCTCGGCCATCTCCTCCCATGTAGTGATGGATACTCTCGATAATGAATGAAGCTAATGTCTTGCTTTTCCCTTCAATGAAAATGGGAAGGCTCTCAAACGAATTGCGTTGTCCGTTACTCCATTAATCTTCAACATGCCTCACACTTCGAGGAAATTCTCTATATGACTGTTGGGATCTTCATCGGCCAACCCATTAAATTGTGCTTGCAACATCTGTATGAACGATGGCTTTAACTCAAACTTCATTGCCGTGATTGGGGGCCTAACAATGCTCGATTGGGTGCCCATGACTGCGGGTCTAGAAAAATCGGACAATGTCCGTTGTTGTTCATTCTGTTCTGCCATTGTATCTGACCCTTCTGTCTCATTATCGGCTTGATTTGAAGCTTCTTGCACAGGTTCCTTCCCCTTGCGATGTGTTCTTCGTCCAATATCCGGGTCTCCTTCAACAAGAATAGAAGGATTCCAACTGGTCATAACCTGTAACCGAAAACCAAGAAAAGAAAAATAAGAACAATGATAGATAAAGAAAATATGAAATAGAATGCGAAGTGAATAGCTAAAATAATGAAAAACAAATATCTAAAACGCCTATTCCCCGGCAACAGCGCTAAAAACTTGACACGACCCCATGCGTGTATCCCACAAGTGCACGGGTTTGTCGAAGTAATAAAATTTACCCTGGTGAGAGGGTAGTCGAATCCACATGGAATAGATACTTAGAGTATGAGATTTCACTAATAAAGCTATGCGGTGTGTGGAAAAGCAATATCTGGATCAATGAGTGAATGTAGAAGTAAACAGAATGAAAGACAAGAAATTAAATAGAAAGATGGAAGATGAGAGAGTGCAAGTAAAAGAGAATAGAGAGGAACTAGCAATGGATGAAATAGGGTATCCGGACAAGCTACCTCTAGCATCTATGCTTCTAGTGCAAGACTATGCTATTATACTTTCCTATTGATGTTAATTGAGTCAAGGAAATCCTTAGACTCACGGTCCCAAACCTAAGGACAACCGTGACTAACCCAATCATTATGCCCCGGTATTAGGATTCACGTCACCCTTCACTCTGTCGCTTGCACGACAAAGCCCAGGGAGTATATCTACCTAAACCTCACACTACGTGGGATTGCTTTAAGCTCTATGGATTTCTAGTGGTAAAACATGTTCCTATCTGTAGTTCTAACACTTTGGTCCAGGTGGAAGAACCCTAGTCTAGATTAAGCCCCAGCGCGTAGGATTCAATTCAACCCTTCACTCTGTTACTTGCGTAACTGAGCCGTAGTGGAGTTTATCTGCCTAGCACTTCACTCTATTTCGACCGCTGTGAAATCAAGGAAACGGAGGTAGGGAGAAGATACGTCGGAAGGGAAAGGGGTACATCGCTACCTCACAACTCTCCCTCTCAATCCTCTTCAATCTTAAGTAGTCTAACCCTAAAAAAGTTGTCACACCTCTAGGGGCAACCTAAATTGTTCTCAACCCTAGTGTCACATCTATGGGAAAACATTAACAAGATGAAATTAAGATTGAAACTCAATTTTTATTCATCAATTATGGAAAAACCATAATAACAATGTCAAAGAAACATAAAAACCCTAGAGCTTACAAGTCCGAATACCCATAAGGGGTTTAGCTCCTGATGGAGCTATTCATGTTCATCAAAATAGAAAAGAAAGTATAAATCAAGGACATTGATGAAAACCCCCTTGTGTATGGTGTGGCCGTGATCTTGGGAGGCCGTCGAACGTCGGTGACGATGCCGATGATGCCCGCTAAACCTCCACGAAATCCTCTCCAAAACCCTAGCCGCACTCCCCCCAAGTTGAGGAGAAAGATAGGTCAAAAGATATCCCAAAAGGTCTCCAAAATCCCTTTTTATATAGTTGAATCGCGGCTTTAAAATCGGACTTATCGGGGGCTTCACACGGCCGTATGGAATTTCCACACGCCCGTGTGAAGTTTCTGTATGGCTGAAAAATCGATTCACACAGCCGTGTGGAATTTTGACACACCCGTGTGAATTTTCTGAAACCCTTATTTTCGGCAGAAATTTAACAGTAGCTTGCTACAGTGTTTTGCTGCAGTAGCTTACTTCATTACTGCTACAGTACTTGCCGAAATGCTCCCAAACCTGTTGTTCGTCGTTGAGGCCATTAGTTGGGCACACAAACAATGGTAAGTTGTGTCGATTACTTCAAGTCTCCTTCTTTGTGAAGTTCTTCTAAGCTACACGAGTTAGACTTGTTATGAATGTGACTGCCTTTGTGCCCCTCCAAAGGAGGTTGGCACACACTCACAAGTCAAGCTTGTGCCTTGTTCCTTACTTGAAGAACGGCTATAGTACGAAGACTTGAAGAACGGCTTGGTCAGGAGATTCATGCGGGCTACCATGCGGGCGTAGCGGAGGCCGCATGTATACTATAGCAGGTCTACTGCAACAGTTTTACTGTAGCGGAACTGTAGCAACTTACTTGCGTTTTGGGATTTCTCAGAAATTTTCTCTCCCCGCACGCGGGGCCGCATGGGAGGCCGCATAGCTCACTGGAATTTGTTTTTAAAGAGGATTAGGGCATTTTTCTTGGGGTCTTTGGCCACCATTTCTCCACCATCATCTTCGTAGGCTTTAGGAGGTTGGAGAAGGCAGATCTGAAGAGCAAATCAAGGGGAGAAGAGGGATCTTTCAATGAGCACAACTAGGAGTTCGTCGTCGCTGATCCATCAAATTCTCATCATCACCTCCTAGTCTTCATCTTAGGGGAAGTTTTATGAGCTTTTTGTTGTATTTCTTGTTTTCTATACTCTCTCCATTGTTGATGATGAACTAGACTCCCAAGGTCACCGGGCATCCGGTGAGCCTTGGGATGAACTTGCTTGTATGAATACTTGATTTACATGTATGGTATTTGTGTGGTTTATGGTTCAAGCTTGGTGCACTTTGATGTGTTGGTATGCATGAGAAATCTGTGTATCGATTTCTAGGTTATACTAGGTTGCGTGACCATTGCCTTAGTATTAGACACACCATGCTTGGAAGGGATACATGTACGAATACGCCGTGACCATCGGGTATTTGTACCCCTCCAACCATTAGGGTTGAGCCTAGATGTTGTGTTTGACTTTAATTCGGGATTTCCCTAAGCGCATTGCAATCGTGTGAGGATTTGGGCGGAAGCAATTCCGTATTCCAATACTCATACTAGATTAGGGGTTATCACCGTGACCATCGGGGTGACCTACCTTTGAACATCTCTTGGCCTAACCACCTTTGCATGTGTAATTTGAATATCCTTCTAGCTTTAGTAGTCCCGAGGGGATCCTCGCCCGGGGACCTCGAACTTTTATTATTACTTGTTTCCTTAGTTTGCTTATGTGGTGAACCTTAGTCCACTTGTTTATAGTTTTCTCTTTTGTTATTTTTCTTATCTTGTTTCAAATCTATATTTGGTAGACTAGACAGTGTCATCTAGAGGGGAGTAATAACAGCTCTTGGGACCCCAGGGAATACGACCCCCTCGCGCGTGCGTGAGGGGTATTACTTGGCGACCCGTGTGCTTGCGGTTAAGTCATCAAGTTTTTGGCGCCGTTGCCGGGGAATTCCAAGAATGCTAGGAAAACCTTTAGTTCACTGATTTAGTCATTTTTATTTCCTTTTGTAAATATTGTTCTTTGTATGTGTCCTTTACCATTTTGTGCATATTTATTTATTTTACTTCTTTCTTGTTTTCTTTGATAGCTTATTAATTTTAATTTTGTTTGCTTATACAGGGCCATGGACCACAGAGAAAGATTATTGGCCACAAAAAACTATGCATTTGAGAAAGCGATGGAAGAATATTCTGCCATGAGAGCACGCCAGAGCAATCCACACCATAATGACTACTATCCATATTGGCAAGGGCACCAAAATTTTTCTACACATCATTATACTCAACAATGGGAGCACCCTTACCAAGGATTGCCATAAGAACCCTCCTTTCAAGAACCATGGCATTACCACCCTCCAGTCGTTCAAAGAAGGCCACTTAATGAATGGGGTTTCAATACACAAGATGTGTTTGAAAGATTTATGATGAATATGGATGCTGAACTTGAAGCCCTGAATTCCAAAAATTTTAGTGCCCATCTGTCTCTTTCAAGCATGGAAAACAAGATAGGAGTGTTTTCCAATATATCGACGGAGTTGCCACGCACTAGAGAAGACATACCTCAGATTGACACTAGTTTGGAAAAGAACATAGGTGAAATAGTGGTGGAAGTTGATGTTGAGGTGTGGTAGATTGAAGAAGCAATTGAGGTGTCATCTATACCTTGTGAGTAAATGATAGATGTTCCAATTCAAGGTGGAGTTGAAGAAGAGAGAGAGGAGGATGATATCATGGACATGGACAAATATGAGGAAGTGGAAGAAGCTCCATCGACCACATTTGAAGACGTTACTTGCCTCAACATTGATCATTCAACAAATGAATCAATAATCTTCAAGTGCCGAGAGAAAATTCCGGGAATTGTATTTGAAGATGTGGGTGGGAGGCTAAGGTCATCCTTGAACCCACCAATGCTGGGCTTGGACAATTCCCAACCAAAAATATTTCCGTGGCGGCCCAAGAAAATTTTGTGGGCAATGGTTGACTATTCAAGAGGGGTTGGGAGAAGAAATGTGGAAAGGATGTTAAAGCAACAAATTGATCCACCTATGCAAAGATTGACAAGTTCTCAACCCAACTTGTTCCCTTGGAGATTCAAACAACACTTATTGGTAGTTCAAGGGCATTTCATAGGAGCCGAGAACAAAGAAGAAGCGGGGAGGAGGTTCAAGCCATCTAAGGATCCACCCAAGGTTAAGTTGCACAACTCTCAGCCCAAGCTTTTTCCATGGAGGCCAAAAGGTAGCTCATGCATTGCCTCCAAATTTGCATCATCCCGGAAGGTATGTTTCATATTTCTTGGTAGTTCTTATGCAACCTCTTGCCGGGATGAACACACCCTTTTCAAGCCTCCTTAGGTAAGAAAAAGGTACGTCGAGCTAATGACATTAAACAAGCGCTTCTTGGGAGGCAACCCAAGCATTAAAATTCATAACATGTGTGTTTTCGTATTTTGGTGTGTTTACTTGCTTGAGTGTTCTTTGTTTTCAAGTGTGTGATTGTGATTAGTTAGTCATTTTTCATAATTTATTTACTTGTGTTCATTCATGGTACTTGTGAGTTCTTTGTGTTATCATTCATCTTCATGCATCAATTATCATGTTTTGGGTGTTGTGGGTGAATTCGGCATTGTTTTTATGTGATTTTGGGGTGTTTGGATGGGTATTTGATGCAAAAACTGGAAACCTCCCGTTTATTGGCCGCACACGAGCCCGCATATGCATCCAGAGAGTGGTGCGGCCTGCTATGCAGCCACATAACAGGCCGCATAGGCATCCAGAGAGTGGTGCGGCCCCTTGTGCGGCCGCACAAGTGCCCTCATGGACTCTCGGGCTGAACTTTATAATGGGTACCACTTCACCATTTCCTTCATAACTTTCTCATTTCTCATCCGTTTTCCTTCATTCCTTCACCGTTTTTCTCCATTTTTCTTCCTCTACATGAATCTCATTCCTCCAAGGACTTAATTTGCATGATTTATTGGAGGTTTCACCATCATCCTCACCGATCTTCGCCGATTCAAGCTTTTAAGCCCTAACTTGTGTTTTGAAGCAAACTTGTTTCTTTTTCTTGATTTTTCATGCTTATCTTGCTTCAAACTTTGGGGGATGTTGTATGAATGTGTAATTATTAATTTATTTGTATTTTGAAACATTATTTGTAAATATTTGGGCTTCAAAACAAGGGGAAACTCTACCTCTTTCAAGCCTGCTACAGTATCTTTGGGCTGAAATTTCTCTTGAATTTATTTGTTCACTTGTAGCATCATTGTAAATTTCCTACAACACTTGCAATAAAAAGAATTGCTTTTGATTGCACAAAGAACTTGCTTGGATTATCACTTGTTTAATTGTTATTGTTATGTTAGTTGTTTGCTTGCATGCTTGTGTGTGTTCTTGTTTCTTGTTGTGTCTTCTTTTTGGGTGAGTGATGGATGCCTTGAGTTGATGTTCTTTTCTACCTTTGCAGGGCAGAATTTGGACATCAGGCACACTTCCCGTCTCCTATATCTACCATGAAGCTTTGGTGGTCACCCCGATCTCATGGACTTCAAGACTAATGTTTTGAGACTCGGGGAAGTTCACGAAACCCTCCTACTATATTTTTATTGTCTATATTGTTGCATTTCATTGCTTAGGCACATTGAGGGTAATGTGCATCTTTAAGTGGGGGGTGGACTTGGATTTTCATGAAATTTGCAATTGCATGCTTGGATTACCTATGATAGCTATGATTTTAGTGTTTAGCACTTCCTAGCTTGAAAGAATGGTAGAAGTGAGTTGTATTCTTATACTATGCTTGAATCATGCCCTGTTTTATCTTTAGTGCTTTTCCATGCTCTTTCATGATTACTTCCACCTTATACTCTCCAACCAACCCATTATGATGATTTTGGTATTAGACTGTTAAATTCCTTCTTCAATATTCTTTTAAGAGCGTTTGAGTTCCTTCGTGTTTTCTGTAGCCTTAAGTGAACTTTTGTGATAGGTTACCAAGGGACATGAGATACAGTGTGTAAAATAAAAAAAAAGTGGAGTCTATGACAGTATTCCTCTGCTAACACAGCATGAATGCATCCATGTAGACTGTAATTGAGTAGGTTGGGTGGCTCTTGAGCCTAATTAGCATGTGCATCCTTCTGAAAAATTTGTTGTGCAGTCTATGTTAGTCAGACTCAGTAAAAAAAAATTGTTTATTTGTGAAAAAGGAAATAAGTATCTCTACTACATCCCCTGGAACTTGTTGCACAGTCATAAGTGCTAGAGTTTTATTTAGGAATCCAAAAGACTTTTGACAGAGTATTGAAGATTTATTTAACTGTCTAATGCCACTCTCACCATATATGGGGTGAATGGACCCCTGGGGTAATCCAGGGTGTGGAGGTTAAGGTTGGGAGCTACCACACACTCACGGAAACACTTTGGATAAAACAGGGCTACCATTACTCGATCACTCATTGTACAGCTCACTTTCTAGATTTCTTTCCACCTATGCTAGTGGAGTACTTTACAATTGAGCTTGAGGTCATATGTTTAGTCATTTATCATCGTACCCCTGTTCTTCATGTGTGTTTGCTTGGGAACAAGCAAATGCTTAAGTGTGGGGATGTTTGATAAACGCCTAAATATACGTATTTCCTATATATTCAAGCGTATGTATTGCGTATTTTTATATGTGTTGACGCCCATTTTCGGTCTAAACTGGTTTTCTTTGTGTTACAGGTACCAATGAGACCCCAGCGAGCTCGATGATAGATTTGAGAAGAAATCGGCATCGAAAAAACTGTTTCTCAGCCCGGGGGGGACACTGTAGCAACCACTGTAGCACGAAGACTTGAAGAACGGCTTAGTCAGGAGATTCATGCGGGCTACCATGCGGGCGCACTGGAGGACGCATGTGTACTGCAGCAGTTACTGTAGTGGCACTGTAGCAACTTACTCGCGTTTCGGGATTTCACGGAAATTTTCTCTCCCCGCACGCAGGGCCGCATGGGAGGCCGCATAGCTCGCTGGAATGTGTTTTTAAAGAGGATTAGGGCATTTTTCTTGTGGTCTTTGGCCACCATTTCTCGACCATCATCTTTCTAGGCTTCAAGGGGTTGGAGAAGGTAGATCTGAAGGGCAAATCAAGGGGAGAAGAGGGATCTTTCAAGGAGCACATCTAGGAGTTCGTCGGCGCCGATCCGTCGAATTCTCATCACCACCTCCTAGTCTTCATCTTAGGGGAAGTTTTATGAGGCTTTTGTTGTATTTAGTGTTTCCTATACTCTCTCCATTGTTGATGATGAACTAGACTCCCAAGGTCACCGGGCATCCGGTGAGCCTTGGGATGAACTTGCTTGTATGAATACTTGATTTGCATGTATGGTATTTGTGTGGTTTATGGTTCAAGCTTGGTGTACTTTGATGTATTGGTATGCATGAGAACTCTGTGTATCGATTTCTAGGTTATACTAGGTTGCGTGACCATCGCCTTAGTATTAGACACACCAAGTTTGGAAGGGATACATGTACGAATACGCCGTGACCATCGGGTATTTGTACCCCTCCAACCATTAGGGTTGAGCCTAGATGTTGTGTTTGACCTTAATTCGGGATTTCCCTAGGCACATTGCAATCGTGTGAGGATTTTGGCGGAAGCAATTCCGTATTCCAATACTTATACTGGATTAGGGGTTATCACCGTGACCATCGGGGTGACCTACCTTTGGACATCTCTTGGCCTAACCACCTTTGCCTGTGTAATTTGAGTATCCTTCTAGCTTTAGTAGTCCCGAGGGGATCCTCGCCCGGGGACCTCGAACTTTCATTGTTACTTGCTTCCTTAGTTTGCTTATGTGGTGAACCTTAGTCCACTTGTTTATAGTTTTCTCTTTTGTTATTTTTCTTATCTTGTTTCAAATCTATATTTGGTAGACTAGATAGTGTCATCTAGAGTGGAGTAATATCAGCTCTTGGGACCCCAGGGAATACGACCCCCTCGCGCGTGCGTGAGGGGTATTACTTGGCGACCCGTGAGCTTGCGGTTAAGTCATCAAACTCGCATGCCTTCGGTGATCTCAATTAATCCTAGGCCTCTGATCAAACATGTGACGTATGAACCCACAAATATAATCCCAAGATGAATCGAAGTCTCCTGATGCGCAAAAGGCTTGGCAAAAGGATGACCCAATTGTATAGGGTAGCACTCAACAATGCTATAGAGCATAAGCAAGTCAGTGCATGTAACTACCTAAGTAGAATCCAATCAAGCTCCCACACTCCTAGAAAATAAGGCCTGAATGTATCTATGAGCTGGGTTCAACATTTAGGAGGCCTTCTTCGACATCGAGCAGGCAATTGACCTCCAAAAGGATTCATGAGTGACTGGGTAAGTGAAATCTTGGGGCAGGATTTTGAACTCAGGAGTTTGGATATAATCTTCTATGTAGAATCCAAGATACACACCCAGCTGGTCTTGAGAAAACTTGTGCTTATTGCCAAATGCCCTAAAGTATAATGAACTTGCTTGACGAGTGAAAGGACAATAACTAGCTACTTCAAGTGTACTCAGTACCTCTAAAGTTAGCTCCTTGTAGGTGGGTTCTTCAATTTCAAATACTTTGTCCCACCCACCATGAGAGATGTATTTGTGAATGGTACAATCTAGACCCAAGGTCTTCACAGCTTCCCAATTGATCTTTCGAATGGTGCCGAACCCCTTTCTTGACAATAAGGCATAGTGTGTCTTGTGGGCTTTGTTAGTGAACTTTGGCTAGCTGACTGGCCGTGGAGAGCCTCTCCTAGCTCGTTTGGAGGCCGTGTGCTTGGTCGGTATCCCTACAGAGTACAGAAAGACGCGCTGATCAACTTAATATCAGTGACTTTCCAAGCAATTGTCTTTTTATGCTTCTTGAGCACGTTTAAGAGTTTGTTCTTCTGCTCCCTTGCCAAGTCTGATGCAATGATAATGGGAAGCTTAGAATCTTCCCCCAGGAAAGCATAGTCCAAATGTGCTAGTAGTGGTTTCAATTCCAGTTTTGGAGGTTCTTCAATTGATGATTTCAGTCTCCCGTAATTGCTTATATCATGTTTCTCAATTCTCTCATTTTCTATTTCAGATGAATTGTCACTGCTGGAACTGTCTTCCATTACTTGAACCTCTGTCTTAATTAAATTTAAGCCTCCCCATGCATATAGTCCCTTTCTTCTGAATCTTCTAACCCTGTATGATATATCCTTTCTTCAACCAAAGTTATTGACTCTGATAATTTTTTCGAACTGTCCCTTGATTCTTCATTGACAGGGTCTAGCTGGCAATTGGGTGGGCAAGAATACTCTACGAGGTTCACTCTTTCTGATTGCATATACAGATTAAGCAAAGACTGAGCATTATGAATTTCCAGGGTTAAATTGGTTGAGTCCTCACAATACTACCTCTTTCATTGATCATCATAAAAGTTTGGAGTGCCTGACACAGTCCTGGTGCTTGAGTAGTGAGGATATGACCCCTGTGAATAATAATAGTTAACCCAGTCACTAGTTGTATACATGATTGAATAACAAAAAAGAAGTATTTACAAAATAGAAAGATTAAAGGGAAAACAAGACAAGAAAATGTGAATAAAGAAATGATGGAATAAATACAAGAATGGAAAACACAAAACAAAACAATGGTTAAATCAACACGCTCTAAGTTTTCTAAGTATTCCTCATGGGTCCCCGGCAACGTTGCCAAAAACTTGATATACTTGTGCACTCCCGCAAGCATACGAGTCGTCAAGCAATACCTCTCGTGTGAGAAAGAGAGGTCGTATTCTCAAGGGCCCGAGAATCTACCCTTACTTCCTTATCGCAATGTTGTTTAACCTAAAAGTCCGATTGATAGAGAGAATGCAAAGAAACTAAATGAATGCAAATAAAATGCAAGTAATGAAGGCAAAATAGAGGAGTAATCAAGGCAAAGAAACGGTTACTGATGAGGATCCCCTCAGGGGCTACTAAAGTGCGTTGGATGATAGAACTAAAATGCAAGTGGCTAGTTAGACGGAGAAAACCCTATATTAGGCCAACCAGATGGTCACGGAAATTGTCCCCTAATTCGGTATGAGTATTGGATACGGAATCTCTTCCACCTAAATCCTCCTACGATTGTAATGAGAGAAGTGGTTTTCTCAAGCTAAGGTTGAAACACAAGCTAGTGCTTAACCCTAGAGTTGGAGGGGTAAAAATACCCAATGGTCATGGTGTATTTATACATATATCCCTTCCAAGCGTGGTGAGTCTAATACAAGAGCAAGGATCATGCAACTTAGTATTACCTAAGAATTGATACACAGAGTTCTCATGCATACCAAAGCATTCAAATACACCAAACATGGATCACAAACAAGCTAAAATGCAATAAATAGAATAAATCATCCAAACAACACAAGTTCACCCCCAAGGTTCACCTACATCCGTTGACCTTGGTGGGTTTAGTTGTTCATAGTTACAAAACAAGCAATCAAAGGCATGAAAATAACTAAATAAGACATAAGAAAACTCTCTCCAAAGTTAGAGACTGAATGACGCTTGGATCCCCTGAAGAAAAGCTCCCAAAGACGCCACTCAAAGGGGTGGCTTGCCATGTCTTCAAATTCTTCTCAATAAGCCTTAGGAATAGATCTTGCTCAAAATCGAGCTCTCCTCACCAAATCCGCGGTGGAAATGCCCCTAAACCCTTCCTTCTTCCTAGGATCAACAATGGTGGTGATGATCTCCAAGAAGAAAGGTCTCTCCTTTAAAAAAACCATACCCTAAAGATGCTTAAAAAGGATGGCTTCGGGATGGCTTATGGGAGGCTTCACGGTTAACATATAGGCTGTGAGGTTGCCCGGAAAACGGGCCAAAAATGTCATTAAGTTGCTACAGTAAAACTACTCTCTGGATAGCATACATTTTACTTCACGGCAGTGAAGTTACCCGTAAGAATTTCCAGACTTAGAATTTTTCCGAAATCTTCTTGCTTCAGGTTGCTACAGTACTGCTACAATGCCCATGACCTAAAACGTCATTTTCGGTGTAGATTTCTTCTTGAGTCGTGTCATCAAGCTCACCTAGGCTTCTTTTATAACTGAACATGAAAGAAGCTAATTTAAACCATAAAAGGGCATCGATTTATCAAGAAAATATGAGGACCATGCGCGTACATACATATAAAATGCATACATTTAGACATTTATCACCTATCAGGATCATATTCTTCAATGCTAAAATTATATTCTAAGTCAGACATATCACTATCCTCACATTCTTCCTCAAGATTCTATCGTTGGTTATCTAAATCTTCCCCTGTATCATCACAATTGACTAACCCGCCATCCTTTTCTATTAATTTTTCCTATCAGCCCTTCTTCCTCTATGGCATCATTAACATTAAGTCCACCGCTTTCTAAGTCATCATCATTATCTAAATTAATGTCACATCTATCATTGATTACCCTTTTATCTGCAGCAATTCTTGAACTACCAACTCTTTTATTAATTTTAGTCAATCTAGTCACCTTAGTAAAAATCTTAACCTCTCTACAAAAGTCAACAGATTGGGTCATTGTCAAAGCATCTTCATCTATTTTAATCTCTTTAATACCTATTGAATTACTCGAGAGATCTAGCCACTGCAAATTACATCCTTCCACAACTAAATTGAACTCTTTTTCCATGCTTATAAGCTCTAACATAGGCATCTTATCAGAGCTAATTTATGGTCAACCCATTTTTGCACCTCATATATTGTGTAATAGAACACTATAGTAAAGTAATCTGAATTGGGTTCTGAAATTTAAAATCATGAAATCTGAGAATATAAAATTGGATTTAAAGGCACTATAATCTATGGAAAATATGTTATCTTAGTAGGCCATGATGAAATTAATTACTATTATATAGCTCTAAAAATCCTAAAGCAAAATACATATTATACAACATAGCTAATGGTTGAAGAATCTTTCATGAAACAAAATAGACTTTGCCTTACACTTTAAGTAGTCCAAAGCACTATCTAATTAACAAAAGCATATGAAAAATACCAACACAAATATTCTTGAATTTGCCAAAGAACAAAAGAAAAAAAAAACATGCCATACAAAACCACAACAAAATGAAAAAGATATGGAGATTAACAAAAGCCTACAAAGAGTAACAAATAAGGTTTGGTAGAATGTATTAATCAATCACATTCACCATCTAATTAACAAAAGCATTCATGAGATATGCTCACATATAAATTCAACTTTCATAAACAACTAGAGATAATATATTCACATATTAATCAAATATATGTCTTCTTTCAGAAATAAATTATGGTTTGAAAACATAAACAAGTATGATTCTAGTGTGATCCATACTTCTTTTGCTTTGAAAACATAAACAAGTATGATTCCAGTATGATTTATATTTCTTTTACTTTGAAAACATAAACAAGTATGATTCCAATCTCATTTTTATAAAAGCATACAAACTATTTTTTTCTCAACATTTGATCCAATATGAGTTATCACAGTTGGCATTTAGAAACTGATCATTGACTTATAAAAGCACAATAAAAATTTGAAAATTACATAAAGACATAACAGGCAACCAAATAAACATAGCAACTATAAAACCCCAACATGCATCAAACATACTAGACATGCAGAATAAACATAGCAATCATAAAAACCCCTAGATTCATCAAACATAACAGGCAACTAGAATAAAAGCACAATAAAAATTTGAAAAAACATCCCCACACCTAAGCGTTTTCATGTCCCCAAGCAAATAAACATGAAGAACAGGGGCAAGAAGATAAACGGCTAAATCCAGGACCTCAAGCTCAATAGTAAAGGACTCCACAAGCACAACTGGACAGAAATCAAAAAGTGAGCTTTTCAATAAATAGTGAAGTAATACTAGTTTTGTCTTCCCTAGAGTGCTCCCGTGAGTGTGTGCTAATTCCCACCTTGACCTCCATACCCTAGATTATCCCAAGATGTCCATTCACCCCACGCAAAATGAAAACGGTATTAAAGTGTTACATACACCGTCAATACTCAGTTAAAAGTCCTTCGATTCCTAGATAAAACTCTAGCTCTTAAGTGACTACGCAGCAAGCTTTAGGGGATCAGGATACTTTATTACTCTCACATATATACAGACATACACTCTTCTCTTTTTTTTATTTGAGTATAACTAACATTGACTGCGCAAAAAATCTTTTAGAAGGATGCACATGCTGATTAGGCATAAGAGCCACCCAACCTACTCGATTATAGTCTGCATCGACGCATTCATGCTGTACTGGCAGAGGAATACTATCATAGACTCTTTTCTTTTCATTTGTACATATTGTATCTCATACCCCTAGTATAAAACCTACTACAATAGTTCACTTTAGGCTAAAGAGAACAATGAAGGAACTTAAAAGCTCTTAAAAAAGTATTGAGGATAGAATTTAACAATCTAATGCCAAAATCATTATGATGGGTAGGTTGGAATGTATAAGGTGGAAGTAATTGTGAACAGGTGGTATAAAGGTGCACTAAAGATGAAATAGAACTACATTCAAGCACAAGTAAAGTACAGCTGACAACTATCATTCTACCAAGCTATGAAGTCCTTAACAATGAAATCATAGCTATCATAGCTAAGTTAAGCATGCAATTGTAAAAAATTTTCAAAGTTCACGAAAGTCCAAATCTACCCCCCACTTTAAGATGCACATTGCCCTTAATGTGCCTAAATTGATAGAAGGCAACAAAATAGACAATAAAAAAACATAGTAAGAGGGTTTCGTGAACTTCCCCGAGTCTCAAAGCATGACTCTTGTAGTCCATGAGATCAGAGTGACCACCAAAGATCATGGTAGATAATGGAGAAAGAAAGTGTGCTTGATGCCCAAATTCCACCCTACAAGATAGAAAGGAACATCATCTCAAGGCATCCATCACTCACAAATAAAAGAAAACACACAAGCAAACAAGCAACAATTAACATAACAAGAACATTGAAATGAAAAATAATCCAAGCAAGTCCTTGTTCATCCAATATCATGATGTCCAATTCTCTCTTATTGCAACTGTTGCTAAGGGGTTAAAAAGATGATACAATATCAGGCCAAATACAAGAAAATCAAGGTCTTCTCATGATGGGGTGTGAAAGAAATCAAGAAATGCAACAGTAACTCCCAAAAAAAAATTTGCAAGAGCTTCCCTTGAACATGGAGCATAAAAATTTTTACAAAGCTTTCAAATTGCTCCAAAAACCAACAAAACCAACAAAAAACCAATCTCCCACAACATTGGCATCGATTCAACTTGAAAAATATGAGAAAGGAAGAAGACACAATCATACTCAAAAATGAGGGTTTAGAGAGAGATACCTTGGAAAATCGATGAATAATGGAAAAACTCCCAATAAATCATGCAAATTAAGTCCTTTGAAGTAGGATATTCGTGTAGAGGAAGAAAAATGAAGAAAAACAGAGAAAGAATGAGGGAAAATGGATGAGAAATGAGAAAGATATGAAGAAAACGGTGGAAAGGTACCAAACTTAAAGTGCAGCCCGAGCATCCTTACGGGCAAGCTTGCTGGCATAAGCTTGCCCATAAGCTCTATTTGGATGGCTTGCAGGCATCCTTGTGGCCGTAAGGATGCCTGCAAGACCTGGAAATTTCTCCCTTGCAACTTAAGCACAATCAATGCACCAATGATTTCAACATAAACTCACACAAGAATTTGCATTCGAATGACATAAAATAAAAGGACAAAACCTAGAATTTCAAGGACAAGCATGGATTCAACTTAAAAAAAAAAAAACAAACAAGCATTCTAACATAGGAGAAAACAACAACACAATATCAACATAAGTTATCACACAGCTAGAATACGAAAATTGAAATAACATGAATTTAAAAGCTTGGGTTCCCTCCTAAGAAGAGCTTGTTTAATGTTATTAACTTAACATACCTCTTTCTTACCTAAGGATGCTTGAAAATTGTGTGTTCATCCCGGCTATAAGTTTCATAGGAACTACCAAGAAGTATGAAACATACCTTCAGGGATGATGCAAATTTGGAGGTCATGCATGAGTCACCTTTTGGCCTGCATGGAAAAAGCTTAGGCCTGGAGTTGGGCAACTTCAAATTTGGCGGATCCTTAGATGGCTTGAACCTCCTCCTGGCTTTTTCTTTAATCCCGGAAAAAATTCCTTTGAGTACCCCACCAAGTTGCTTGGGCCTCCATGGAAAAAGCTTTGGTTGAGAGTTATCTAAGCTCGGCATTGGTGGATCATGGTATGGCATCAACATCCTATCCACATCCCTTTTCTCAACCCTTGGTAAATGGCCTTGAACTACCCATAAGAGTTGTTTGGGTTTCCAAGGGAACAAGTTTGGTTGAGAACTTGTCAAGCTTTGCATAGGTGGATCAATTGAAGGCTTCAATATCCTATCCACAATTTTTTTCTCAACCTTGTTGTGATGAACTTCAATTGCCCATCAAATTTTCTTAGGCCTCCAAGGGAAAATTTTTGCTTGGGAATTGTCCAAGCCCGGCATTGGTGGGTTCAAGGGTGGCCTTATCTTCCTTCCCACATCTTCAAATATAATTCCCGGATTTTTTTCTCTGCACTTGAAAATTATTGATTGATTGATGGAGTGGTCAATTGAGCTTCTTCCACTTCCTCACAATTTTCCATTGCCACGATGACATCCGCATCCTTGTCTTGCTTGACCCCATCTTCCATGACACTTGGACTTTCTTCAGCCACCGCCTCTACTTGCTTCCTACCACTAAGATTGATGGCCTTCAAGGCTTCATTTGGGTTATTTTTGATATTTCTCAATGGGCTACTCGAAGAAGGCTCGGAATTTGCCCTAACAAGTTGCCCGACTTGGTTCTCATGTGCTTAGATTAACGTTTGAACACTCCTTAGTGTTGTACCAACCTCATCAAGTTGAGTTTTTACCCTTACAAACCTTGCCTCTGTGTTGATCGTAAACTTTACTAGAACATCTTCAGTGGTGTATTTTCTCATTTGTTGTTATTGGGGCTGAACTTGGGGAACTTGGGGTTGTGGTGGACTTAATTGTTGTGGATTTCCTTGGCTTGCTTTCATGGAAAAAAAAAATTTCCATCCTTTCTTCAAGTGCATAACTTTTTGCGGCCAACATTTTTTCTTGAAATTCCTTGGCCCTTTCTTCAAGTGCATAGATTTTCAAGGCCAACAATTTTTCTTGAAAATTCATGGCCCTGTGTAAATAAATAAAACAAAAATTAATAAGCTAACAAAGAACTTAAAAGAAAAGGAAAACAAACAAATATGCACAAAAGGATAGAAAACACATAGAAAGGTAAATATTTACACAAGGAGAGAAAAATAACTAGATCAGTAAGCTAGAAGTTTTCCTAGCATCCTTGGAGTCCCCAGCAACGGCACCAAAAACTTGATACGCAATATCTGCAAGCGCACGAGTCGTCAAGTAATACCCCTCATGCAAGCACGACGGAGTGGTATTCCCTGGGGTCCCAAGAGCTACTATTACTTCCCCCAAGATGGCACTGCCTAGTCTAACAAGTCTAAAAAGTTTAAACCAAAATTAAAAAAAAAACTCACAAAAGAGAAAGCTATAAACAAGTTGACCAAGGCACACCATATTAATAGAATAAAGAAACAATTAACAATAAAAGTGCGAGGTCCGGGGCAAGAATCCCCTCAGGACTCCTAAAGCTAGAAGGATGCTTGAATCACACAGGTAATGGTGGCTTTGGGCCAAGAGGTATCCTAAAATAGATTACCTCGATGGTCATGGTGATAACCCCTAATCCGATAGGAGTATTGGCTCAGAATCTCTTTTGGCCAAATCCTCCTAAGATTGCATTAAGAATAGGGAAATCTTTAATTAGGGTCAAACTTAACCTAGGTGCAGCCCTAATGGTTGGAGGGGTATGAAATACCTAATGGTCACGGCGTATTCATACATGTATCTCTTCTAAGCATAGTGTGTCTAGTACAAGGGTGATGGTCACACTACCGAATACAACCTAGAAGTTGAAATATAGAGTTTTCATGCAAATCAACACATCAAAGATCACAAGGCTTAAACCACAAACCACACAAATACCATAAATGTAAATCAAAGCATCCATATAAGCAAGTTCATCCTAAGGTTCAACGGGTGCCCAGTGACCTTGGGAGTCTAGTTCATCATCAACAAAGAAGAAGGTTTGGAAAACAAGAAATACAAGGCAAAGCTCATAAAACTTCACCTAAGATAAAGACTAGGAGGTGGTGATGAGAATCCAATGGATCAGCACCGACAAACTCTTAGATGTGCTCCTTGATAGATCCCCTCATCTCCTCTTGATCTTGCTCCTTAGATTCGTCTCTCCAGCCCCTTGAAACCCTAGAGAATGATGGTGGAGAGAATGGTGGCCAAAGACCCCTTCTAAGATGCACTAATCCTTCTTTTAAACCTCTCTTAGGATGGCTTGCTGCCGGGCTCATGGTTAATAAATGGGCCGCGAGGATCCTCTGAATTCTGCTAAAATTCGCGAAAGTTGCTACAGTGATTACTGCATTAAAATGATACAGTAGAGCTACTACAATACTGCTGCGTTTATCGGCTTGGGCCGGCCTCACGGCCGCAAAGTTGCTCGTGAGGAATTCTAGACTTAGAAATTTTCTTCAAATCTCCATGCTTCAGGTTGCTACAATGCTACTATAGTACCCGGGCCTCTAAAACGCCGTTTCGGTGCTGATTTCTTCTTGAATTGCGTTGTTAAGCTCACCCAAGCTTCTTTTGTACCTAAAACACAAAATAAACCAATTTAGACCATAAAAAGGCATTGATTCATTTAGAAAATATGGAAATCATAAGCAAGAATACGTACAAAATATATACATTTAGACGTTTATCACTCATATAGACATTCTGACTTATAAAAGCCATTATATCGCCAGTACTTTACACATCCCAACTATGACAAACCCTACTATTGATTCACAATAAGAAGCCCTAGCACTATAAAAAAAAACCCTACCATTGATTCATAGTTAAAGCTTTCAAACTAGAAATTGTTTATCTTACCGTAGATTGGTCAACTGGCATTCTGCGGTCTTATCACGAAATCCACCTCCATGGTGCAAGAGCAACCTCTATTTTGTTGGTCCCAATGTAGATGTATACACCTTCAAAAGCACTGATCCCAGCTTCAATGCCACGGTCTTCCCAGTGGTAATGGAAAATCAGGTCCCAAAAAATGAAACTAGGGTTACCATTCTCGGGAGAAAAAGGAAAAAAGAATTGGCTGATAGGAGAGAAGCTGACGTGTCCCTCATATGTGAAAAAATTCCACATTGGTTAAGTGGCTGAGCTAGCAAGTAATTGACGTGGACCAAGGGTATCCACGCAATCGCTTCAATATCCACGTCACCAAAAAAACAACCATAAATCCCCAATTACCCTACCGGAGAAATGAAATTAAAACATAGTACTCATTTTGATATAAATTGAATGTTAGTGCTCAAACTAAAATAAGGCCAATCTTAGGTAGCCATTAGAAAAATTTACTTCCTTCAAACATCTTAGAAGTTTTAGATTTAATGTGATAAAAGCTCTCATAATTCAGTTCGCCAAAGTTGCAAAGTAGTGTGCTGCATTACAATTGGAGACCGTTGTGTCTTGGGAAGTAGACACTAGTTCAAACTTAAGCATCAGAGGGTAGTGAATCTACTTTAAGAAAAAATGTGTGATATACAGGCCTCAGCTCAATCATTCTGCTTCGCCTCTTCTTTTAATATCGGGTTTTCTCATTTTCTAATATAATTTTTTTTTATTTTATTTTAATTTTCTATTTAATCATATTTCCACCAAAATTTTCTTATAATCTTAAGAAGAATCTTTTTAAAATTTTGTTTCTTTATTTAAAGTAGTTCCAAAATTTAGATTAATTGGCACAAAAAATGTATTCTGAAACAAGCAATGTTTCTAATGTGGCTCAATGGCCTATCCCTACTAGGAGCACAGTTATGCCTCAAATGGTTATTACTAGTATGAACACAATTGCGTCTCAACTGCAATCACTCATGATGGCTCAGATAGTTCTTGTGAAGCATGCTAAACGGTTAGAAAAATTCATTGGGTTTGATAAGTGCTTGAGTAGACATATTGCTATACATTGTTTACATGCATTGAGTATCATGTTTTACCATGGTTTATATCTCATAAAGTGTATTTGGTTTTCCTTTGTGCAATTAGGTTGTGAATACCTTGAAGGAAGAAAAGGAACCAAAGATAGGTTATGAAGACACATTGTTGGGAGTTTTTGTACAACACAAGCGGTCAAGACACAAGAGGAGCTCATGTACATGAGGGTTTGTGCCAACTTCCAAGAGAATTCAAGCCGATTTGTGTGCTGGAAGGGCACAAAGGCAGTCATACTCTTATGTCCCTACTTGTGTGAGATGGCAAGAGCTTCCAAATGATGATTAGACAAGGAAAAGTCTTATAACCTACCACATGGATGTGTGCCTGAGTATATGGCCTCAAGGTAAGATAGTTTGGACTGTGTTTATGAAGAGTACTATAGCTAATTATTATAACAATCACTGTAGTAATTTAATGTAGCAGTACTGTAGTATAAACACTGTTCACCAAACCACTTAGAAATTCTAGCAGCCCACGTGAGTGTGTCAAATCTCAAATGGTCATGTGGAGTCATGTGCCAGGCGTGGTTTGAGTCTATAAATAACCCTTTTGCCCGATTCTTTGGGGACTTTTTGCACAAGTTTGAAGGGAGAAGCGGCTAGGGTTTCAAGAGTAGGGCTTTGGCAAAATTGGGGGCTGTTCTTCTATAGTTTGACAACACCCTTCCAAGTGTACCCCGAAAGTAATGTGTGTGAAATAAAATAAAGAGAAATATGAAAGACAAGAGAGTGCAAGCAAAGAGTAGGAAGAAACAATCAATGCAAAAATGGGGTACCAGGACAAAGCTCCCCCTAGGACTAATGCTTCTAGTGCAAGACTAATATTATACCCTCTAATTGATATCTAATGAGTCATGGAAATCCTTAAGCACACGGTCCCAAACCTAAGGTCAACTGTGACTAGTTCCAACACTATGCCGCGGTACTAGGATTCACTACAACCCTTCACTCTGTTGCTCGTGCAACTAAGCCCCATGGGAGTTCATCTCCTAGCACTTCATTCTACTTTGACCACAAAGAACTCTTGGAACACGGAGGTAGGAAAAATCACGCCAAAGGGGAAAGGGGACGTTTCGCTACCTCTCGACCCTTTCCAATCTCGAGTAGTCTAATCCTATAGAAATTGTCACAACTTCAAAGGATAACCTAGATGATTCCCAACCCTAGTGTCACGGCTAAGGGAAAATCAATACAATTATCATGCAAGATTGAAACTCAATTAAAAGCATCAATTAAGAAAGCATAATAAAAATCATAAAAACAATGCCATCCTAGGGTTTACAAGTCCGAATACCCTTTAAGGGTTTAGCTCTCCATAGAGCTATACAAAATCATCAAAGTGTATCTAATAAGAAGCATAGCAAACATAGATAAAACCCCTTTGAGATGCTTGCCGATGCTCTTGTGAAGCCTCTTCATCTTCTCCATCAAGTCCCTTATCAAGCCTAAGGCACGCCTCACCTAATCGATCCTGATGAAAACTCCCCCAATAGCTATCTTCCAAAGGACGCCGATATCGATGCCGTCAAACGCTCCAAAAGCCTCACAAAATCCTCTCCAAACCCTAGCCGCGAGCTCTCCAAAAGTTGGGCCAAAAATAGGTTGAAAAGTCCCCGAATAAATTTGAGTCGTAGTTATTTAAAGGCTGAAATCGGGCATCCACACGCCCATATGGATTTTCTGGAAATCAATTTCTGGCGCAAAAGTGAACAGTAAACTACTACAATAATTTTACTACAGTAAACTTCTACAATACTCGCGCCCAAGTTGTTCCCGACTTCATGTTCTTCATCGAGGCCGTTGAATTGGGCACACAACCAATGGTAGATCATGTCGTTTCTTCTTTTCTCCTTATTGATGAAGTTCTTCAATGTTACACAGGCTAGAATTTATGAGTGTGACTGCCCTTGTGCCACTCCAAATCATAAAACAATTTGAGCACATTAGAGGTTGGCACACACCCACACGTCTAGAACCCGTGCCTTGATTCTTTCTCGGTCCAAGAAATTCTTCAACAAACGCGGACATGATCTAATTTTGCTCCTTTTCCTCAAACTCTTTTCCACAACCCTACATGCACAAAAGAACACAAATGCACACTAATCAATGATAAAATCTAAGAAAAGTAGTGCTCAATGTAAGAAAATAATACTTCGTATTACTTATACACGAGTACTTATCATCTTTTCTCCGTCATAGCATCGAGGCATCCTTTGGCAACCTAGCTTCGAAGAGGGATCCTTCAAGACGTTGAGAGACCCATCAAGGCCATCATCACGAATTCGAGGTGGTTTTATTCTATGGTTTTCATTACTTTTCATTGCATTAATCTTTGTTTTATAATGAGCCCCATGGTGGGCTAAACCCTAGAAGGTATTTGGGCATATGAACCCTATGATCAATTCTTTGTATTGATTTATTTTATGATTTTTATTAAATACAAGTTTATTTGAGTTTCAATCTTGTTTTATCATTGCTTGCATGTCTTATTGATCCTTGTGATTGGTTGATTATTGCTTGATTTGTTGTCTTGGTGAGAGAGAGAGGTCTCCATTAGTGTTAGAACTCCAAGATTGAAAAGGGGTGAGAGGGTGAGTCATGAGATAGTGGAGTGTCCCTTTTCTCTTCTAATTGAGTGTTTCCTATCTCTATATTCCCTAAACTTTATGCAACCATATTTGGTGTGAGATGTGAGATTGATAGATTTCTTCGTCGGGACCTTGTAAGGGGTTAGAAATCTTCGACCTAGAAATCCTTCAACAAAGGGGTACTATCTCCTAATGATTACTTCGGGATAGGAGTACCCTATACTTTTAGGGGAAGCATAATCTGTGTGCTCTTTTCATGGCCGTGCTCAAGCTGAACACAGGTGGAGCACGACCTTGGCCTCATCATGATTCCGTTTGGATGACACTTAGTCTTTTTACTCAAAAGCTTCAAGAAGAGCACGGTCTGAGCACGACCGTGCTGAGACCGTGTCGAGCCTGAAAAGTCCTTTTTAATACCCAGATTTAGGGTTTTTTGGGCATCTTTTGTTCGAGAGTTTTCTTTTCCAACGGGGGAACTTTCAAGGGAACAATGATCAGCCATCACCACTCAATCTAAGGAAGCCAAGGGTGAGTTAGAAACACCGTAGAAGTGGATTTGCCCATTTCATGGAGCTCTTTGAAGTACATTTGAGAAGATTTTGTGAAAGATGGAAGTATAGATGTCTCTCTTCCATATGTTTATCTTTCTCTCTCATTTGCATGAATTCATAAGGGGCTAACCGTTCCACGGTGCCCCGAGATTATGAACTATGTTATCTTTGATACTTTGACTACTTGAGTTCTAATGCCTATGGAGTTCTATTGTTTTCTTGTGTTTGTTCTTGTGTTTGCATAACATGGCATGCTTGATTTGCGTAGATGCTTGTATAAAACTTGGCATGTGTGGATTGCCATAATTGTGATTACCTAGAGTAGTTGCAAAACTTGGCGTGTATGAAGCCCGTAGTTATGCTTACAAAACTTGGCGTATTTGATAGTCGTAGATGCAACATTGCTTTTAAGCACCCACAAAGATCTTAGAATGTATCTTCGTAGGCATTAGACTCAAGTCAGTATCTTGGGCACTTAGGAATCATCCCAGGGTATTGCTTTATTGTTATCGAAAGTCAACCCTAGTCTTCTTAGTTCTACCACCATTTTGCTTTTATTCTTGTAGTAGTTAATACCTTCATCATCCTTTCAGTTGACTAGAGATTAGAGGATCAACTAGTACTAGAAGTCCAGTCCCTGAGGTTTGACAACCCCACACCCTTGTGGGGTACCATTTTATTACTTGTAATGATCTGTACACTTGCAAAGAGTTCATCAAGTTTTTGGCGCCGTTGCTGGAGACTGGGAACTTTTTGAAAAATTAGGATTCTGTTGATCTAGTTTGTTGATACTGTTCATATCCGTTCATATCTCTTTTTGTTTGTTTGATCATTTATCTTATATTTTCTTTTCTTATTTTACTTTTGAATCATGACCTAATTTTACCTAAACTTATTTTGTAAAGGAACAATTGTATGGCATGAGTAAGCACTTCAACTCCATTGGCAAGCCCCAATCTTGAAGTCGAAAGAAATTTTCAAAGGTGATTAAGGCAAGTTAATTTAAATGAAGCGAGGTCTCTAGAAGTCAGTATTGAGGTGAATCAAGGGGAAAAAATAGCCGGGAATTAACAACAAAGCATATCAGATTTTGCCCGACCAAACTTGGAAAGAGTGGGGTCCAGCATTGTTCATCCTCCTATTACGGTGAACAATTTTGAGTTGAAACCAAATTTCATACATATGGTGCAACAAATATGACAATTTGATGGGTATCAAGATAAAGGCTCGTGTGAGCACTTGAAAACTTTTCTTGGAAATTTGTGACACTTTTAAGGCAAACAGCGTGTCTGAGGATGTTGTTCGCCTTAGACTCTTTCGATTCTCAGTGCGGGGAAGGGCCAAACAATGGCTAAATTCCTTGCCACATGGGTTTATTAACCCATGGAAGCAGATGGCCGAGATGTTTCTAAGACGATATTTCCCTCTGGCAAATATTACCAAGTTGAGGAGCAATATTTCCTCCTTCCTGCAGTTGGAGTCTAAATCCCTGTACAACACTTGGGAGAGGTACAAGGAGATGATGATAAAATGCCCCAATATGGAATAGTGGAATGGATGCAAATCCAAATCTTTTACAATAGGTTGAACTGCGCCACTAAGCAGATGCTTGATTCAGCCTTAGGTGGGTCCCTATGCAGCAAACAACCGAGTGCCACCTATAGTTTGATCGAGGAAATGGCAAGAAATGGCTATTAGTGGAGTTCTAAAAGGAACAAACCTATAAAGGCCACCGGTATTTATCAAGTGGATGTCATTACTACTCTAGCAGCACAGGTTGAAGCTATCACAAAAAGGTTGGACAACATGCAGTCACTCTCTCAAGCTTCAGGACCTCCTTGTGATAGTTGGGGGTCTCACAGTGAATCTAGCGGTCCTTCCTTTTCTGATATGGGTACAGGGCAGGATGAGCAAGTTGACTTTGTTGGCCAAAACAGATGCTATCAAAGAAACCCATACAGTAGCACATACAATGCGGGTTGGAGGAATACCCGAACTTTTCCTAGAGTCAACCTGGACAGGGGTAAGTCCCACAATAGCCTAGTCCTCCTTAACAGCGTATTCAGTTAACTCCTTCTCCACAAAGACCTTCTAATAAGCTCATCAAGAACTAAGAAATTCGTCTCTCAGGGCATAAAGAAATGATGAGAAACACTAATGCCACAGTGAGGAATCTAGAACACCATGTGGCCCAGATGTTGAAGTTAATTGAGGAGAGACTCCTGGATTCTCTTCCTAGTAAAACAGAAGTTAACCCCAAGGAATCTTTAAAGGTTGTAACCCTGAGAAGTGGCAAGCAATTTTCAAGCCCTATTTTTGAGATATCCAATGCTGAACCAATTAAACCTCAATCAGAAACTAGACAGTCTGGGATTATTGATTTGGAGGTCACACTTAACATTGAGAAGAAAGAAGAAAAAAGGAGTGCAACTGAGTTACTCAAGTATGAACCAAAACTCTTTTACCCTGTGAAAGCGAGGAAAGACCTACAAGAAGAGTAGTACAAGAGTTCCTTGATGTATTAAAGACCTTGCACATAAATGTTCCATTTGTTGAGGCTCTTGCTCAAATTCCAAAGTATGCAAAATTCCTGAAGGAGTTGCTCACAAAGAAGAGGAAGCTTGCGGAAGTATCCTCTGTGACACTTAGTCAAGAGAGCTCAGCATTACTCTCCAACAAGCTCCCCAAGAAAGAAAAAGACCCCAGGGGATTTTTCATTCCTTGCACTATCAGGGGGCTTGTGGATGAGAAAGCTTTGGCCGATCTTGGGGCAAAAATCAACCTAATGCCCAACAGAATTTTCCAAAAACTAGAGCTCGGGGAACCAAAGTCCACGATAATGACACTATAATTGGCTGACAGGTCCATCTGTCAACCAAGAGGAATTATTGAAGATGTTTTCATGAAGGTGGACAAGTTCATATTTCCTGTAGACTTTGTAATCCTCGATGTCAATGAGAAGGTTGATGCCCCCCTTATTTTGGGAAGACCGCTTTTGGCAACCTCAAATGCCCTAATTGATGTCAAGGACAGTCGAATGGCAATCTAAGTAGGAGATGAAGAAGTCATTTTCAATCTTCAAGACTCGATGAGACACACTATGGACTTTGATGATACTTGTTATTGTGTTGATGTTGTTGACAATTTTGTTTCTGAGTATGTGCAGGACATATTCAGAAGGATGAACTATCAAAGCTATTAGAAATTGCCCCCTGAGGCTAATGAATCAGAAGATTTGATGGGAGAATTATGCTATCAAGATGTGGAGATTGCGGGACCTTCCTTACCTTGTGAACCATAAAAAAAAAAATCCTCCCATGCCAAGAGGTAGTGGAAGCCACCAGCCCACCACTAAAAGTAACATGATCATCTTTTCTAAATTTGGGTAAGATCAATTTAATTAATACCTTAGAACCATATTCATGCAACTACATTTCAGGTGCCCATGAGAGGTCTCGATTTCACGAACCTCCTTGATGCGTATAAGTACATCAAGCTAGTGATGTTAAACAAGCACTCCTTGGGAGGCAACCCAAGTGTTTGTTTTATTATTTTTAGTTAGTTTTGTCGCTCCTCGATGTTTTGAAATGATTTGTGGATGTGCAATTCTTTTCCTTATGCCCTATTTTTGAAGTGGTGTTCCTTCACCAATTGTCTGTTCCGTGGCTTTCTCTTGTGTTGGTTGCTTTTTCATATTGAATTTAACAAAAATTGCCAGGTCTTCGATGTTTCAAGCTGAGCACGGGCAGAGCACGCCCATGCTCAAGCTGTGGTTTTCTCAGTTTTTATCTCGTGAAGCATTCCAGGGTGAGCACGAGGCAAGCACGAGCATGCTTACTAGTGAACATGGTTTCAGTGTTCCTTGTACTATGGTGTTTCATCTCCTGGTTTCTTAGGTAATTTTCCGGAGATAACCACAAGGAGGAAACACGGGATGAGAACGACCATGCTCCATCGCGCGTAGTTGCCCTAATTGGCACGTGAGCACACTTGTGCTTTGGCCGTGCTCTGGTGCGACGACCGGTCGGCTTCTCCTTCATTGTTTAAAAACCTAGCCGTCGCCAATCGACTCTCCTCACTGTTTCTCCTGTACCTCACTCTTTTTCCTTTTTTTGTGTCTGTTTTCTTCAAAGTTTTGCCGGAGCTCACTGTCCATTCATCGTTTTTTCCTCACTCGCTCACGTGTTTTTCTCAACTCAGTTAAGTTCCTTAGTTTTGTTTGAGGACCTAATTTAGATGATTTCATACACTCTCTATTTGTAAATGTTTTATATACATCATTTGACTTAAAATAGATGAATCTTGTCGATGTCAATAACCTCATGAGCATGCTAGTCGAGTTTTTCGGGTAAGAAGGTTGCCCTGAAGCACAGTCGTGCTCTTCATGAAG
Organism: Dioscorea alata; assembly: GCA_020875875.1. Classification (NCBI taxonomy): domain Eukaryota; kingdom Viridiplantae; phylum Streptophyta; class Magnoliopsida; order Dioscoreales; family Dioscoreaceae; genus Dioscorea; species Dioscorea alata. The sequence goes on from CM037021.1 coordinate 11,249,841, forward strand.
AATGATCATGCTCTTGTCTGTTCAAAGTCTAATAGGGGTGGGAGCATGCCCCTGCATTACTGAAGAGCACAGTTTATGCACTCCTAGCACGATCATGCTTCTCCTGAAATCTTAAATTCTTGAACTCAACTGAGTTGTATCTTTCACAGACTATGCTGAGGAAACACATATCGTCTGGGCCATCATCGTCGAAGAGCCCTTAACGTGAGGAACTGGGCTAGTCCACTTGCCTTAGCACCTGTCTTCCATTTATAGATGCACTAGGATCATTACATGTGACTTTCTCCACGTCGTTATGGTGAATTGAGAGTGTTAAATTGGGATGCACTACGAGGTAGCCATCTTCATTACCCATCAAGGGACAGATCCTCAGATTAGGTCATTCTTTGTGGTCCCATACATCACTAGACTGATCTGGGTAATGGGCATTCTCGAGGAGACGGATCATATGCGAGTGGTAGGAGGAGTCGCCTCCATGTCGCTCGAGACCTTGAGGTTGATGCGGATGCTACAGCGGGTTCACACTTCACGAGGGGCCGAGTACTGTGCATGATGCCCTACTAATACTACTACTACCCTCGTTCCTCCCTCTCTTGCTGATGCTGATGCCCCACTGAGATCCTCATAATCCTCCTCGATCCATAATAACCAGGTTATTTGTTCTGCTTCGATATTTTGGTGGCTTCAGCAGAGTGTCAGCAAGATTACCGAGCACTTGGGGATTCATTTGCCCCCTAACCCATCCTCTCCATCAGATCACTACCTTAGGAGGCACTGACGCTGCTATCAGGGCTAAGGATTCTGCTTGATCTTCATTCGATGATGTTGCTTCTTCTTCTGATAGCGTTCCATTCTGATCGTTACGCTGCTATTTTTCTTCTTCAATTTTTAGTATTTGGACTTGTATTTTTTTCGTATTTTGTTAGGCTTGTGTGAGTTTAGTTAGTAAGGGATGTTCCCTACTAAACAGATATTTTGGTTTGCTTATTTTGATGCACTTTCCTTCTGCATTTTTAATTTTTGTTATGTTATGTGCTTGGATTATTGAGCTACACTTATGTGTCTCTCATCTCATCTCAGGATTGGTTGTGGTGGATTGGTTAAAAGCATGCACATTAAGAGCGGAAACATCACTCTCCTTGTTTAGGAAAGTTGTACAAAACCCTCCTCTTCACTTTGGTTCTCGATCTTTAATCTCTACTACCTATACTTGTACATTGAGGACAATGCACCATTCAAGTGTGGGAGAGGGTTTTTGTTTTATTTTTAGTGGTTATTGCATGACTTAGGATGATCTATGATTGTTATTGATAGAAAATCTTAAGTTCAGGGGGAGATTGTGCGTGTTAAGGTCCTTATTATGAGCCAAATTATTTACTCATTCTTGCGTAAAAACCTAGATCAATTCACTTTACCCGAGTTGTGGAGCAACTTGTTTGGGCTGATTTTTTGTTTGAGACTTGTTTTCTTGTGTTAAAAAAAATGGGAAGTCGGATTCTTTATGGATGCCCTACTAGTTACTAGCTTTTATTTTATAAATAGTTGGCAGAAAGAGCTATCGCCTTGAAAGTGTGAAAGTCACCCTTGAGTAGTCAAATTTTAGGCGTTACAAGTGTACATTTAATGACCTACCTGGAGAAAGGGCTATCTTCAAAGTGTATGAAACTACTACTTAATTAGTTTAGTAAGAAGTCTAATATCTATTCATTTTGCTAACCCAATGGCACATGGACACTCAACTACGGGGTATATACACTTATTAGGTTTTTGAAACAAGAGTGAGGTTTTTATTTGAGCAGTTGTGATCACGTCCTTAACTGCCTTTGATTCCTCTAAACTGTAGTGTTTTCTATTTTAATGAGATCAAAGGTCATGCACTCATCTTTTCATTTATATTGAACTGAAATTTCTTGAGGACAAGCAATCATTCAAGTATGGCGGTATTTGATGAGTGCATTTTATATCATATTTTGCATACCTCCAATGCACTCTTTAGTTTGTCTTTTAGAGCATTTTGTCTATGAATGATGGTATTTTGGGTATATTTGTCTATGTTGCATATTTTTAGGGCTCATAAAAAATATGAAGTAAAATCAAGGACAAAACCAACCAAAGAAGACAATTTTTCTAAGTGTCCAATACAAGCACGGACGTGCCATCTCCCCATGGTTTTCTTTGTTTGGCACCCTCTAGTTGTCAACAAGAGCATGTGCGAGGCACGGAGGTGCTATCTCCCTGTGATTACTTCGGGATAGAGTACCCTATACTTTTACGGGAAGCACAGTCTACATGCTCCTTTCATGGGCTTGCTCAAGCTGAGCATGGGTGAAGCACGATCGTGCTCTCCCTGTGATTCTCTCTAGATGACACTTAGCCCTTTTCACTCAGAAGCTTCAGAGTCTGAGCACGACCATGCTGAGACCGTATCGAGCCTGGAAAGTCTTTTTTAATACCCAGATTTAGGGTTTCTTGCCATCTTTTGTTCAGGAGTTTTCTTCTCCAGCGGTGGAACTTTAAAGGGAATGATGATCAGCCATCACCACTCAAGCTAAAGAGACCAAGAGTGAGTTAGAGACACAGGAGATGTAGAGTTACCCATTCCATAGAGCTCTTGAAGTACATTTAAGTAGATTTTGTGAAAGAGGGAAGTCTAGATGTCTCTCTTCCTTATGTTTATCTTTCTCTCACATTTGTATGAATTCATGAGGCGCTAACCATTCCACGGTGCTCCGGAATTGTGAACTATGCTGTCTTTGATACTTTGACTACTTGAGTTCTAATGCCTATGGAGTTCTATTATTTTCTTGTATTTATTCTTGTGTTTGCACAACTTGGCGTGCTTAATTTGCATAGATGTTTGTGTAAAACTTGGCATGTGTGAATTACCATAGTTGTGATTACCTAGTATAGTTGCAAAACTTGGTGTGTATGAAGCCCATAGTTACGCTTGCAAAACTTGAGTTATTTGATGCCGTAAATGCAACATTGTTTTTTAGTACCCACAAGGATCTTGGAATATACCTTAGTAGGCATTAGACTTAAGTCAATATCTTAGGCACTTAGGAATCATCTCGGGGCATTATTCTCTTGTTATCAAAACTTAACCCTAGTCTACTTAGTTCCTCCACCCTTTTGCTTTTATTCTTGTAGTAGTTAATACCTTCATCAATCTTTTAGTTGACTAGACATTAGAGGATCAACTAGTACTAGAAGTCCAGTCCCTGAGATTCAACAACCCTATCCCCTTGTTAGGTACCACTTTATTACTGGTAATGATCCGTGCACTTGCGGAGAGTTCATCACAAATAAATGCTCATCACCTTTGAACTATTAGATAGTGGAGAGAAGTTGTTTTCGAGGATTTCTACTACTTCAAAGATCCAAGGCCAAGGTAAAGTAATATTGAAAATGACTTCTGGGAAAGAATTGATTCTTAATAATGTGTTGTATATCCTGGAACTATGCAAGAACGTGGTGTCGAGTTCACTATCAACCAACCATGGACTTCGCTTGGTGTTTAAGTTAAACAAAGTTGCCATTAGTAAGAGCGGAATGTATATAGCAAGTGGCTATGTGGCTGATGGACTTTTTAAGCTCAATGTAATGATGTAATGACTATTTAGCCAACTAATAATAATAATAATAATAATAATAATAATAATAATAATGTTAGTTCTTCTACTTACTTGAGTTTTCCAGTTCATGGCATGATCAACTAGGACATATTAATTATAATACCTTGCATTGATTAATTAGCTTGGATCACATACCCGTTTTTCATATTAATCCTTAACATGTGTGAAACTTATGTTGAAGAAAAATAAACAAAATCATTATTCCAAACAATTGAAAGAGGCATGAAGCCTTGATTTAATACATAGCGATCTATGTGACTTAAAATTTGTGCAAACAAGGGGAATCGGGGTAATAAATATTTTATTACCTTTTATAGATGATAACTCAAGATATTGTTATATGTATTTGCTTAAAAGTAAATACAAAGCTATAGAGAAATTTGCTCTCTACAAAATGAATGGAAATTGTGGGTTGAAACATGAAAGTATGAATAGTTATCCTGGAATTTGAAGGGATTTTGATTCTTAGTATTCCAAATAATTTATTTTATTTTATTTTATTTTCGAAGTTGGAAATTTAACGACTCTTTAAACTCCTAAAACATAATTTCAAAACTTGAAAGGGTTTCAAATTTTTCAAAATTGAGAAATTAACTCAGAATTTGAAAAGATGTAAACTATTGAAATTCCACAAATTAATTTTGTAACTTTAATGATTTCTATCTCTCATTCTTCAAGTCTATATAAGGGGCATTCTCCTCCAACTCTAGAGAATAAGTCACTCCTAACTTCCCTCTTTTTAGTCTCTCTCTCTCTCTCTCTCTCACTCACACACACACACATTCATCTTAGAAGTTCTAGGTTCAATGTGATATAGCTCTCATAATTCAATTACCCAAATGCAAAGTGGTGCTGCCTTGCAACTGGATACCGTTGTATCCTCAGAAGCAAATGCTAGTTTAAACACAAGCACTAGAGAGTAAAAAATATTTTTTAAGGAAACTATGTGATACACTAGACTCAACTATATCACTCTATATCATAGTGTTCTAATATCAAGTTTCTCATTTTCTCATATAAAGTTTTTGTTTTATTTTTTTATTTAATCATATTTCCAAGTAAATTTTCCAAACCACTAGATAGCTAGTAGTTCTTGAAAAATGTAAGTGTATGGATTTAAACCATAGTCATATTTTTTTTGCTTAGTTCCTGCGTTATTAGATACTTTTATTCCATTATTTATTTATTTTTATCATTTTTCTTGGGCTTCATCATCATCTTTTTCATCATCATAATCATTATGTGAGGAGGAAGTACCCTTGCCTCCTCACATAATAAGGAGGGAAAGGAGAAAGAAGAAGAAGAAGAAGAAGAAGGTGGTGGTGGTGGCAGCTGTAGCCATATTGGTGGTGGTGGATGAAAGTAGTGATGATGCTGATATTGATGGCGATAGCGGTGGTGATGGATGAGAGAGCTAGTGGTGGTGTTGGTGGTAGTAAATGGTAGAAGTGAACTAAAGTGATGTGACTAAGTAGAAGAAGAAGGAAAAAGTGTGGCGTAGTAGACCCACTACCTACCAAATCAATACCCCTACCTACTAAATCGGTACCTAGTAGGTCAGCATTACTACTTAATACGCCATAATAAAGTGCCTAGTACATCAGTACAATCATGGGCAGGGCCACATAGAAGAAAGAGTAATGCTATATCATGACGTGTGTATCCATTTGGCAGCCACATCATTCCTATTTTATCTCTCCTAATCAGCAACTTAAAAAAAACAATAAATAAGCCAGGCCCTAATCCCTCTTTCTCTCTTAGTCTTCACACGGCCGCCAAGCTCGTCGTCGCTGGAACCACCAACGCCAACGAACCACATCACCTGTTACTTTTCGTCTCCGAACTTCTCCTCTTTGGCGCCATCCAAATCCATCACCAAATCGGCAGATCCCGAGGTATGTGCTCTGCCGCCGCGGCTTCCTCCTCTTCCTTCTCTCCGCCGCCGGCAAATATGAATGATGGGCATCTTGATTGGTTCTTCTTTCTTATGTCTAGGATGACCATCTTCGAGTTGATTGGAAACATCTAGTGTGCCAGGCATTTCGAGTTCATATCACTGGAAAGCAAGAGTATTGCTGGTGATCAAGATAGTGTTGATATAACTTAAAAATTTATTCAACTTCCAGCTTATGATTTCTGGATATTCTTAATAAAAGCTTCTACAATGTTTTCTCTTTTGATGTACACGTATAGTTTTCTATTTGAAGAGAAAATCAATGGGAGTTGCATAGCTCTACATAATCTTCGCGCAACTTCATTTATCTAGTAAGAGAAAAGATTAGCTGCAGACCTGGAGATGAATGCAATAACATACACAACATTGAGAAACTATTACGTTTTGAATGAGTTTGATTTAGAAAACTTATTTCCTTGAGCATAGATTTGGCAAAATATAAATGTATTCATATGTCTAAATAACATGGAGAAAATTCTGATGTTCAAAAGTGTAGCATGTTTGCTCTATCTCAATTATAAGCTAAAGTGTCATAATTGACTCAATTAACTTGAGAAGGCATGTAGTGCATTCAAAATCTTGAAGATTTTCTGCAGTTCGAAGTGTGATTTGATTCTTTTATTTGGATATCTTTGATGTGAGCTCTCTAACTTGCTTTGCAGCAGCCATGGCAGTCATCCCGTCTACAGTATCTCTTTGGCAATATCAGCTTATAGATTGTATAGGATGTTGAGGACATCATGAAAAAAAAGACCACATGGCTCAATGTGGAAGACACCAAGAGTAAATGCAGGATCAAGACAGTCCACGTCTATGGAGATGTAAACACCTTTCATGCCCTTCCCTAGTTTCTGTCCATTTATCAAGAGTTGTAAAAGTAAACATCAGCCCTTGGCATTTCCAATCTAGCATTGTAATAAGTGTTCATCCATTAGCAAGACATCATACGAATCAACTCATTACTTAGATTTGTTCTGGATGAGTAATCCAAACAAGTTTGGATGCTGCCAGTAGAGGAGGAGGCGGCGGCGGCAGAGCACATACCTTGGGATCCGCCGATTTGGTGATGGATTTGGATGGCGATGAAGATGAGAGGTTCGGGGACGAAAGGCAATGGGTGATGGGGTTCGTTGACGTTTGTGGTGGCTGCGACAACGAGCTTAGCGGCCGTCCGAAGACGAAGAGAGAAAGAGGGGCATGGTTTATTTGTTGTTTTTTTAGGTTGCTGACTAGGAGAGATAAAATAGGAATGATGTGGCTGCCAAATGGGTACACACGTCATTCGTGCAAACGATTCGGACAACTCATTCGCATGATATAGCATTACTCTATAAGAAAAGAGGATCATTTGCCCCACTTTCATTTTTCATTTTAATTTATTTAATAATAATTTTTTACTTAATATTTGTATATTGCCACTGATTTTTTTGACTATTGACAACTTTAGTTTTTGTGTTATAAAATACATTAGATATATATTGGGGTTTCATCCATGTAGCAACAAGGAAAAGGATTTTTTAAACAATAAGGATAAAAATGAATGATAAAATTAAAGGGTCCAAATGGCTTCACCTCGACTCACCATAGCTACTTACTTCTTCACAATTGTACTATTTGAAGAAATGCAATTTGTGAAGTAATTTTTGTTTGAAATATTCAATTAATCATTGATAATGTACTAATGAACGATCTTTTGCTTATTCTATAGCTTATGTGAAATTTGCAATTTTTACCATACTTGTGTTGAGATTCAATTTATTTTGGTTGATTTTTTTATAGTACTTATTTATATAAAAGGCTTTAAAAAAAATTTAGATATAGTATTTCACCTATGTTATTATATAATTTTGAATATCTTGAATTTTGATTTATTAAATTTGCCCTCTTGTTTGTAATTTCAGACTTTGCCAGAGTACAATGCTATTAACCTACTAGGTATTGTATCTTAGCAAGTTAGAGCCATTATGCCAACTTACAAAATAGTGGTATTGATTTGGTTTGCACTGAAGTAAATTTTCTGAGTATGTTCATAGATTTGTAATTTACAAACGTTCATACAGGCCGTTGGATTTCAATCCAACAGTCATGCATTGAATTATGCACAGTAATATTGTGCCTATGAATACATTGAAAAGTGAAATACACAGTATTTTGATTTGAACTGTAAATTGTGATCATAATAGTAACTGAATCAATCTCACCCGTCCAATACTGTAGATTGTGATCGCAATAGTAACTGAATCAATCTCACCCATCTAATTTGATTTCTACTAGACCTATAGTGGGAACACAAAAACTTTAAAATAAAATCAAAACATACCAAAACAATCCACTCATACCATGCTCATTCATGGCACTTTTTATGCACCAATCTCTTCTTATCTCTCTTTCTTCCAATCCTCTCTCAATTTTTTCAAAATCTTCAAAATCTGAGGACGTTTCTGTCAACATCCCCAAATGACCTTTCGTAATTTTCACTCATTTCATTTTCTTCTATCATGTTCTCTCATCCTCTATCATCATCATCATTGTTGTTGTCGTCATTGTCATCGTCATCATCATCATTGTTGTTGTCGTCATTGTCATCGTCATCGTCATCATCAAAATCGTCGTGTCATTGTCATGGATGCAGAGGTCGCAACGGAACAACAACAACGTGTGAGAGGCTGGAGGAGCGGTTAGTGAGAAAAAGAGAAGTATGAACAAGAGAGATAAGTGATAACAAAATATTTAAATACATAAAAAATAATAAAAATAAACGTGTCTAAAAAGAAGTTTTATCAAAAAAAAAATTAGAAAGAGAACAAGAAAAAGACATTTGCCAAAAAAAAAAAAAAAAAAACCGAAAAAGAGAGACGAGGAAAGAAAATCAAGGGCAATTTCATCTTCACATTATATTAAAAAAAAAAATCTTGATTTGATATCGGCAGGAAATCATGAATAAAAAAAAAAGTTCAGTTTTTAAATCATTATCTAAACTACAGACTCTTTTCGCTAATTTAAAATTATTGAGGAATTGTATGATAATTTTCTCTTTTAAACAGAGACAATTTGATTAATTTATATTTATTAAAATTAAATGTTCTTTAAATTATATTTTTTAAATTAATAATAAAATTTTACAAACTTAATTTTTTTAAAAAAATAATTAATAAATGTATTGATTTTAATTGATTGGATACCCTTCCTTTTTATAAAGAATTCAGGGGCTAGCTGCGGAGTTGTCGTGTCCGTGACCCGCATGAAGGAGTACAATATGTAACATATAAATACTAAGAGCAGAGATTGTTCAAGTACAGACTGAGACAAACTAGCTAGCATCACTCTTTTCTATTTTCTTTAGGCATTCAAAACTTAGAAATAGCATTTGGTTTATTCCGTCTCAACTACTGCCAAACTATCTTATAAACCAAATCCAGCAAAGAAAGAACCTCAACAACAGCTAAAGATTAAACATGACTTTGATAGCAGTACTGCCTTGAGCACTGACTTCAAAAGCTTCTTCAACCTCCTGCTGAGAGAACCCGAACCTGTGTGTTATCAAAGGTTTTACATCGATCTTACCAGTCCTCAGGAATTCAATGCACAAGGGCCATGTATCCTTGTATCGGAAGATGCCAACTATATCAACCTCTCTGTTAAAAGACAGAATCACAAGCATTGATATTATCTGAAGTTGACCTTCCAATGTGACTTAATTACATCAGATGCTGTCATTAGATATTTATGTGAAATTAGTTACGCACCTTGCGGCAGCAGGGGTAAGAGGGACAGTCATCTCATTGTGACCCATTCCAACCAAGCACACTTTGCCACCGGCACGAGTTGCATTCAGAGCAGTTGACATTGTTTTGCTAAATCCAGCACAATCAAAGGTTACATCAATATCAGCACACATGATCTTGTGTATCTGAGCTACATCTTCATCCACGCCCTACACATCCATTTTCAGATAACCTTAATGGTACAATTGCCCAAAAATGATGAGTGAAGTCAGTGCTATGTGATTTTGGTTAAGATAAAATAGTAGTTATACTTCTACTTGAATCTGAATGACCGAATGCATAGTTTTACACATGCCATTTGGAAGAACTGGATTATCATTATATCTGTTGTTGCTTTGCCTTAAAAATGGAACTGGGGAATTTTCTTGAAGCAATGAAATACAAGATCAAGGGAAGGAGCATGACCTTGTCAGTTCAAAAAAAAATCTGAGTCCTTCAATTGTTTGGTTAAGGGGCTTCCTACTTGATTTTATCTCTAAATAAATTGTTTCTTCAGATGGTTTTCTGAAACCACTATTAGCATTGATTTACAGAAAATTTTGTATGTTCTTTTCTCACTGAATTTATATTAACTAGAATCTCCCTCAACATATAAAGCTATATAAGCCTAATATTCAGAACATCACCAACATCTATGTGTTTTCTTCCTTTTAGAATGGTGAGCAGCCCTGATAGCTTATAAGATAAATGAGATGTACATTCTTCACTTTGGGAGATGGGCATGTCTAGATGTTAGTGTAACTTGGCCCTTGATTTGATCAAAGACAAAAAATGTCATGAAAGGTTGCTACAGCTGATGGGTGAGTACAATGTGTTTGGTGGAGTACCAAAGGATTTCATTTCATTCATATCCCGTACAATTTTGGTGTTTGGATTTCACTAAAACATTGTTCCACAATCAGAACAGTGAATTAACAAAAGCTGAATATTTGATAGATGCATTACTAGAATATGATAAGGAAATAGCCCAAGGTCGCAAGAATTTAATCCAATTGCTATGCTGTTTTCGATTGTAAATTATGAAATGAACTCAATCTAAAGAATATAGAAGAGAGAAAGTACATGGAACAGTATCTGTCCTATATAAGCAGTGCTCCTTGCTAATGTAATATACAGAGATGTTAAAATTAGAGATGGTACCAGAATGTTTGGAGAAACCACAACAACACCGTCAGCACCAAGAGACGTTGCAACACATAAACGGTGATCATCAACATCTACAATAACAATTCTCCGAGCACCAAAAGCACGAGCAGCAAGCATTGTGACTAAACCTATAGGCCCTGCTCCCATAATCAGAACATTTGTTTCTGGACCAACATTAGCACGGCGACAAGCATGGATCCCAACGCTGAGGGGCTCACACATTGCCCCTTCTTCCAAGTTGACATTGTCAGGAAGCTTGAAGCACAGATCTGCAGGATGATTGATCTGAATAGAAGAGAGAAATCAGTCACAATTCCCAGATGAGTAGTTGAATGAACTTTACAACTTTCAAAAGTTGTGAATAGAGCGTAAACTAGCTATTTTCTAGAAGACAATATATTAAAAATGGGAAAGCTAGCATTGTTAAATTTTATCTGAAACCTCTCAGTCATATATACGTCAAAAAATAAATAGTGCACTCAAAACAAAATCCATAGGATGCAGAGAGAGGATTCACGAAATCAAGAGGGAAGTGTTACAAGCGCAATACATTTTATGGTTTTTACATATACAAAAGGTACAAATACTGAAAGTATTCACAATCCTACACCAAGCTCTAGAACAAAAAGACAAGCAGAACACATCAATAGCACTACTCAAGCACACAGGTAACACATATTTGTGCATAGGCTTGCAGAAACCCTTGATTCTTCTGCATTCTTATTTTAATTCTGAAAAAAGGAATCAAAATAAAATAATAAATGCTTTCAGAAACCAACTCAAAATATTAAGCATTTTGCTGCTAAGACCCACATTTTCATCTGTTCCATGTGGTGCTATACTCTCCACAAACACTACTGCTAGGTTCTACTTGCATGAGTCATATTGAAAGGTATAGTATTATGTGACAGCGTTGGTTTTGAGGAAAAAAGCTTATTGCATATGGATCAAGTGGTTTTGTGGGAAAAAAAAAGGTCAAATAAATAGTTGCTACCTAATCAAAAATATTTTTCCAACAATTAACTGGAATAAAATGATCTCAAAATTTTGCCAATTTCAAACCTGGTTTGCAAGAGAGCCATGAACAGGGGGTGTTGCAAAGAACTTCATATCAGGGCAGAGATTGTAGCGTCCACCCTTGCAGTAATTGCAGCGCAGGCAGCTGATCCCAGGTTCTAGAGCCACACGGTCACCTACAACCAAAGACTTCACCTCACTGCCAACCTCTGCTATAACTCCAGCACATTCATGCCCAATAACCATTGGTTCTTTGACAACAAAACCAGCACAACTCATTGTCTGCATAGTTAATGAACAATGTAAACAGAAATTAAATTAACGTGTTCATGCTGAAACGAAGAAGCTAATGAATAATCAAACAAGAACCAAATGTATCCAATAGAAGATATAATCAGCATATTACCCTAAAAACCAAAAGTTCCATTATGGTTATCACTCCTAAATGTCATAACCAAGACTGAAGAATAATTCAGGCAATAAGGGGTAATTCAGGCACAAGGGGTCTCACCTTAAGGTAGTGAACATCACTTCCGCATATGCCCACAGCTTTCATCTGAACCCGAACATCATGAGGACCTGTAAACAAGTGCACACAATATTGATATGACTTTGATCAATAATAACAAAACCAGGAAAACAAAATGAAATAAAATCCACATATTGCTTTATACAACATATTGCTTTATTACACTGAGAAAAATAATAAACCTAAAATTAATTGAATATCAATACAATAATCCAAGATGAAGAAAAGATAGAATATCAACTTAAAAGCTCATGATCAGTGTGAACCTCTTCAGCATGGCTCAAACAATAAATATTAGTTTAATCAACAAGTAAACAAAAGCCAAGAGAGGAGAAACAAAAAGAAATTATTCCTTCACTCCATAGATCAAAATAATAAAATATAAATTTTAATAAAAAAAAAAAGTCACGAAATACATACGACATGAATCAGGAATCAGGAATCAGCATATCAACTCATAAGCAACAATGATGCCTATCACTTTTGCAAAAAAACAATGATGCCTATCATGGACAAATAGAAACTTGACTTTGATCAACAACTAAAAAACATACAACTGCCATGCCAATCCTTTCTCATTCCCATCAACAAATAAAAGTCTAATCCAAAAACTTCATGGTATGGATCCAATAACTGAATACTAACTCAAATGCAGAGTCATGGATCACCAGCATCACTGAATGATATCATCAATGATAGCCAGAAGTGAAAAGCAACAAAGAAAGCAAAAGATTATGGATCATACATATAAAAATTAACCAAAAATCTAAACTTTATCAAAATCATCAGGAAATAAAACACTAAAAACTCATTTTTGACAATCAGAAAAACAATATGATATATGATGATGATGATGATGATGATAGAGAAACAGAAGCAACAAGAACAACATCATCATTAGCTACTCAATCAAATGATCTAGATCAAAGCCAAACAAACACATAATCAAGAATTCAAAGAATAGCAAAGAAACAGAGAAAGAGAACGGATGATACCGAGAGGAGGGAGTTTGAAAGGCTGGATTTTGAGAGTGTTGATCCCCACTAGCCAAGCAGCCATGTTCTCTTCCTCCATATCCACTGCTCCTTCGCCACCCCTTCCCATCTCTCTCTCTCTCTCTCTCTCTCTCTCGCTCTCTCTTTCTCTCAGTGCACCGAAGTGAAGCGCTTGGACTAGACTCCTATTTTATAGACCAATTGGGATAAACATGAGCCCTTGGCTGTCTTATCCGTCTGACAATCTAGTCAATGATGCCTTAAGATTTGTATTCTTATATCTTAAACACCATATCCTTATCAATTATTATGGTCGGATTTCTTTTTGGTAATATATTATTGAAAATAATTTTTAATATTATTATTATAATTTTTAATACCTTCAACAAGGGAAAAGATTGTATAAAAAGGTGACACATGTCATGTTTCACCCTCGCTTGTCATCTTCAACAACAAACCTAAATTTTTACTCCAAATCTTAAATTCAATTTTTCTACCGTAAATTATATTTTAACCGCAAATCTCTAATTTTAATTTAAAAAAACATATTCACAAAATATTCTTTCCATATTTTTTTATATTATTATTACTATTTAATAAAAATATTAAAATTAATATTTTTAATAATAATTTAATTAAATATTTATTACAATTTAATATTTTACTAATAAAAATAAATTAAAAAATTTACAACTAAAATTTTTTAATTTATGATTTAATTTATTTAAAAATTGAATTATAAATTTTTTAATTACCTTGATAAATAATGAAATTATTTTTTTATATAGCTGGAAAATATTTAATATTTAAACACATTGTATTCGCTTTTATTAAGATTATTTTTCAATAAAATTTTAATTATTCTTTTTTCATTAATTTATCATAATTTAATTTAATTAATAATCTTATTATTAATTAAGTAATTAATTGCATATAAATTAATATTACATGTGTAATGACTATTTATAATTATATTAATGAATTATTAATTTTTAAATTTAATTACAATAATTATAAAAATATAAAAATAATTAAAATATTAATAATTTTGTGGGACCCTAAATTTGGGATTACAATAGTGGGATCCCAAATCCCCAAATTTGGTGATGCAAGAGAAATGTCAAGTAATAGACTCAATTACTAAGCTAGTTACAATTAATTTATAGTTAGTTTCTTCAATAAATGATTACTAATATAATATTTTTTTTTTTTTAATTTTATTATCGCAGATAATATTAGCATTAAATTCAATGCCGTGACATAAATGGAGGAGCATCTCCCTCATCCCCGGGACCATTATAGTTAGCATTATAATTTATAACTAGAACATTTCCTAGTACAACATATTGGTGGTTGGAAATTGGTTAGGATTATTGTAGACTATTTTTTGTGTTAATGAAATGATAAAAATCTGTTAGGATTTGTGTTAATGAAATGATAAAATAGGATAAATAAGATATACTATCAAGACAAAAACTTATATGATACGATAAAAAATTAATTTTTTTTTTTTTTTACTTTTTTTTCCAGGTTTCATTGTATCCTTTCTCTTTATTGGTAGGTTATATTTTTTTAATAATTTAATAGGAACTAATAAATATACTAATAAGGAAGTCATTAAAAAAATAAAAAAGAAAATCTATTTTAAAAAAGAATATATAACTATACTAAAAGATAATTATATCAATGCATATTCTGCCCCTGCACCACTTCAAATGTAAATTAAGATAATAAAATGCTATCGCTTATCAGGTGCGCATCAAACATAAGATGCAAGCTTATCATGACATATTCTTTATAATTCATATTCAATCCTAATATTCTATCCACCGTATTCTAACGGGCTCTAGATTTTAAAAATTATAAATAAAACTCTATCTAAAATGACAAAATCCCAAATACTATAAAATTCTATACCCTAAAAATTCTAAAAACTAAAACCCTAAATCCAAAACCCTAAACCTTGTAGTTGGGAGGAGTTTCTCATATCGTTTATGGTTTTAGATGATAAAATTTTTTTTTCAAAAGAAAATACCCTAATATGGGAATAGTGTCACCTTATCATTGAATCCTGATTTCTTAAACAATATATCTTTCCCAATTATTGTAGACTATTTTTGGAGACATAATCCTGAAAACAATTTTAATTAAATATTATAAGTTCTTGATAATTGATATTTAGAACAATTTATACTTATCGCTTACCTAAGGTTGTTTAGGCAACATAATACTGAAAACAATTTTAATTAATTAAACATTATAAGTTCTTGAATATCTTAAATAATTTATCATTATCAATAATTGTAGGCTTACATAATCCTCTTAAAAACAATTTTAATAAAATCTTATAAATTTTTACTAATTAGGGTTGTTTTGAGGGATAGAGATTTGCGTTGTTTAAGCAAATTGTTAAAATTCCATCAAAAGGTAAAAATATCCATTTGGAAATCTGCCTATATTCTATACCTTACACCCCACTCTGAATTAAGGAAAAAATAATATATTACGAATTCTTGATATCTTAAACAATGCATCTTTATCAATTAATTTATTAGTAACATAATCGTGAAAACAATTTAAGTAGAGTTTTAAAAAATAACATTGTTTAAATAAATAATTGTTAAAATAGAGTTGAACATTAGCACATGCCACTCCACTTCGGCACTTCCCATGTTTCCTTCTGCTTTAAAACTCTGTTTTTGAGTAAATTACTTGAAAGGTCACACACTTTTTTTTTTTCAAATTGATCACCCAGTTTTAATTTGAAGCAATTTGGTCACTCACTTTCGATTTTATAACACCGGCAGATCACTTAGTTGTTTTTCGATCCCTCTTACTTACGTGGCTGCCGAAGGGAGTGAGTCAGTGTGCTCCTGACACGCTGGATGGCTTAGCTGGACACACCGCGTCAAGTGAAGGTCGCCAGCTTAAGCATCACACGCCACGTCATGCGAAGGGGAAGCTTCTTTTTTCTCGAGAAAAAGGACATCGGACAAGACGTTAGCAAACAGGCATCTTCTTCTCCTTAGGTTTAGGGCTTTCTGAACTCCATCTGAAGATTGTCCCAACGTTGAGCAGCGGCGCAACATTACAACCACAGCAAGGTGTGATCGAGTGAAGTTTTCTTCCTAGGAATGGCCATGAATTGGGAAAGAAAGCCAGCAGGTGCTGAAGCGCAGAAGTATTGTAAGTCCTTACTTGAAACCATAACCAATTGACTTTGGGTTTTTTGTTAAATTTTAATTTAGACTTCCCTGATTTGCATAACATTAGTTTTTGGGGCATATAAACATGGTTGGATTTGATATTATTTGGTAGATTTTGTCATTGAGGGTTTTTAGGTTAAGGAGATAATTATAGGGTGTCTTGTGGGTACATGGCAATTTATTTGTATGGTTTGAACATAGATAAACAAAGATTTATGTTTGTTTGTTGGCCTTTATAATTGTAGGGTTTATGGTTGCTACTTCAATGATGTTTGTTTGTTAGGTACCATGGCATAATTTATTTGTTAGAGATAATGTTTTCCTATCTCCATATGCCAACAAGGGTACTATGGCCTTTTATTGTGGTCCCAAACAAAGAAGTACTAGTTCTCATGCTGTTGTGGTTTTTGCTTTGAAATTATTACTCTATTTTGTATGATGTATGGATTTTTGTTTGATTCCTTTGTTTTATTTTTACTTTGATTGGTTTGTTTGACCTTCGATGGGATTTCTTCATGCAAAAGTGGCCAAGGGGTGGCCATGGGTAGTTGAACAAGCTTCTAGATAAGCTTGAGATGACATTTTTTGTTTTGCTTTTCTTCAAAAGTACATTACCACTGCTGTAATGTTTCTGATTTTTTTTCCTAATCTTGGTAGCAATTGGTCTGCTAAGTTGTGTGTTAATGTCTATTTGTTCTGCTATAACTGATAATTAAGTACACATGTTGTTAGTTCCACCGGTTAGGATTTGTGAATTAAGAAGAACACTCACTCACTTAAGCACTCAAGAAAAGCAAACACAAACCACACAAGAGGAGACACAAGACGTTGGTAACCCAGTTCGGCGTTCACTCGCCTACGTCTGGGGGACTAAGTCCGGAGATCAACAATCTACTAAAAGAGGTAAAAATAGAAGAGTACAAACACACTTGTCACTCTCACTTACATAGAAAGAATACTACCCTCTCTAGATTGTCCGGTACCTCCTTACTCCCTCTTTCAAGAGTCGTACCCAATCCTAGACCAAGGAAGTATATATATAGACTCCTCAATGTCCCAAATATAGCGCATCCCTCTTTTAGAATCTCCGTGGTTTTTAACTTTAGAACCTTCCGAAATTAGATGTCGCAACTTATGTTGTAACATATGTTACAACATAGCCCTGACTGCTGGCTTGGCTGATTTCTAGCTCCATTGCTAAGCAACCTCAAGACCCATGCTTAGTCCGAGTCGATGCAGTCCGATCACCTGATCCAAACCTACCAGCAACTAGCCTCCCTAGTTAGCTCCTCACCACACAGCCCCCTCGCAAGATGCGCACGTCCTATGTGCGTCTTTCATGAACTTTGCCAAACTTAGTCTTCACTTCACCCTAGTTTGGTCTTCAAATATTCAACAAAGATCTTCAGTCAATCATCCATATCTTGCCAATAATAGGCTCATCTTCAAACATACCTTTAATCGACTTCATATCATCTCTATTAGGGTTCTTCAAATCTTACCTTCAATAGTCTTCAAAATCATACCATTGATAAGTTGTTTCTTCATTTAATTCCACCCATATTTAGCCTTCAATCACTTCTTCTAAATATGGTCTTGATGAGATCTTGACTTCACGATATTACTTGCTTGATCCTTTTGCCTAAAATAACTTCAACAAGATCTTCATTTAATCTTCATGAGAGTTGCAACTTCTTACCAAAAATAACTTCTCCAAGATCTCCCATGATATATTCCTCTTAGCCAAGTTTATTTGCCATGTTATCCTTCATTTCACATCATTATCCATGTCACGTCATCATGCTTGCCATGTCATCTTGACTAGGTGTCAAATTATGGCAATCTTAAAGTGCATTTGCACTAACAATCTCCCCCTTTGGCATAATTTGACACAACTGCTTCTGCTCCCAGATTGACCACTGTTACAACATCCAGTTACAACATTTAACTGGGACACAGACTTACAGACTAACATATTAACTAGTTTCTTACAAGATACTACAACTAGTGATTTACAAATTCAGCATAAATGTAAAAATACAAAAGTAAGATAACTGGATAATTCAGTCTGAACACTTCAACTCTTCAATTTCTCCCCCTTTGTGATATAATGATGCCAAAGTCTTCACTGGTTATTAGAAAACATGTTATAACTTTTTCTGCAACTCCCCCTATCTTCAGGATTCTTGATCATCAACTCCCCATATCTTCAGAACTTCTTCTTACTGCTGCAAATGACATTGATAAATTGTAGTAGATGCAGGTCGTTTGCGGTCCCCAATAAGGATTAAAGTTGGCAAAGACCAATCTTACCCCTCAACTTTTCGTATCTTGTAGCATCAAGGGGTTTGGTAAAGATATCCACCAATTATTTTCAGTGTTCGAAAAATCGGCCTAGGCGGCCGCCGAGACGGCGCCTAGGCGCTGGAAGGTGATAGGCCGCCCCATTTTTACAAAAAATGGTGAAAAAATCGGCCTAGGCTTTCCATAAAAAAAACGGACGCCCAGGAACCGCCTAGGTGGGCTAGGCGGCCGACTAGGCGGCCTGGGCGGTTTTTGGAAAAAAATTTAAAATTAAATGTTTTTAACTAATTTAAACCCCCCCCCCCCCCCCCAAATTAATGTTTTGTGGGACTTGTACTTAATTATGTTTTTCTTAGAGTTATATCCATCCAATATTTATTATTATTTAAATTTTTTAATAAAATTCTAATTTCTAAGCACATAAATAATAAATAATATGTTATGTATAACGAACCTTGTCTTTGCTTATTATTTGATTGTTGATGCATCAATTTGGTTGTTGATAAATGTCTATTTGGGTATTATATAGAATTAAAATTATATTATAACTATATATTTTTTTCTAAAAGGGTAAAACCGCCTAGGCCTAGGCTCTCTGGGCGCTAGAAGGTGGCTGACCGCCCGACTAGCGCCTAGCGTTTTTTTGAACATTGATTATTTTTATGTTGCAACATAATCTATAACAACTGTTTTGTTTTCAACCAAATCTCATATATAATGGTGTCGAAGATCAATATGTTTGGTACGAGAATGTTGGACTGGATTCTTGGAGATATCAATTGCACTTTTGTTGTCACAAAATATAGTCAACAATCCTTGTTGTAAGCCATAATCTTCAAGCATTTGCTTCATCCATAACAATTGTGTGCAACAACTTCCTGTCGCTATGTATTCAGCCTCTATAGTGGAGAGTGAGATAGAGCTTTGCTTCTTGCTGTACCATGTAACCAAGTTGTTACCAAGATAGAAACATCCTCCTGAGGTGCTCTTTCTATCATCAATGTTTCCTGCCCAATCTGCATCACTATAACCGGCAAGATGTGAGTTAGAGACTTTTGAATACCAAATTCCATATTCTGTAGTGCCATTAACATATCTAATGATGCGTTTAACAGCCTTTAAATGAGATTCCTTTGGTGTTGCTTGATATCTAGCACAAACTCCAACACTGAAAGAGATATCTGGCCTACTAGCTGTGAGGTAAAGCAAGCTTCCAATCATGCTTCTATAGAGACTTGGATCCACATCTTTTCCATGCTCATCATTCATCAACTTCTCATTTACACTCATGGGTGTCCTCATGTGTCTGGCATTCTCCAAACCAAATATTTTCACCAAGTTTTTTGCATATTTGGTTTGAGAAATAAAAATTCCTTCATTGCTTTGTTTGACTTGAAACCCTAAGAAGTAGCTTAGTTCACCTACCATGCTCATCTCAAACTCTTCTTGCATTAGAAGAACAAACTCATTCACTTGCTTCTGAGATGTTGAACCAAATATAATATCATCAACATAGATTTGTGCCACCATGAGATCTGACTTGGACTTCTTGATGAATAGGGTTTTTTCTACTCCCCCTCTTTTGTATCCCTTCTCAAGTAAAAACTTTGTGAGTCTTTCATACCAAGCCCTAGGAGCTTGCTTCAAGCCATAGAGAGCCTTTTTCAATTTATACACATGATCTGGATGTTGAGGATCTTCAAACCCTTTTGGTTGCTCCACAAAAACTTCTTCATTTATGACTCCATTTAGAAAAGCACTTTTAACATCCATTTGATGTAGCTTGAACCCCATGCAACATGCTATTGTTAACAGTAATATGATGGATTCTAGACGTGCAACTGGCGCAAATGTTTCATCAAAGTCAACTCCTTCTACTTGTGTGTACCCTTGAGCCACTAGTCTTGCTTTATTTCTTGTGATGTTGCCTTTGTCATCTGTCTTGTTGTTGAAGATCCACTTTGTTCTAATAACATTCGCATCCTTTGGTCTTTGGACCAATGTCCACACATCATTTCGAACAAACTGATTTAATTCTTCTTGCGTTGCTTCCATCCAGTATTCATCAACTAAGGCCTCCTTGACATTCTTTAGTTCAATAAGAGAGATGTAACATGTGTATCAGGCCAATTCTCGATAATCAATTCTTTGAGTGCTTCTAGTTCTTCTTCCTTCAGTCACATTACAGATCACATTCTGTATAGGATGATTCTTCTTTATTCTTGAGGATGGTTCAAGACTGCTGTCTTCATCTTCTTTATTTGATTCTAAAATAATTCCGCCTGTTGTATCTTTTGTTGTAACATCGGTTGCAACATCAGTTATAATCTGCTGTCTATCTGCATCCTGACTAGTTTCTGCTGTTGCAGTTGGAAGTGTAACCTGTTGTTCTGCCTGCAACTCTTCATCAGCTGGTTCACAATTCTGTGTGATAAGTTTCTTTGGCTTGCTTGAAGAACCTTGAGTCTCCATTTCAGAGAAATCATCAATAACAACATTAATGGTCTCCATCATCTTCTTGGTTCTTGAATTGAACACCCGATATGCTCTTCTGGTGGTAGAATATCCCATAAACACTCCTTCATCACTTTTCTTGTCAAACTTTCCCAGCTGATCTCTATCATTTGAAATGTAACACTTGCTTCCAAAGATATGAAAGTATTTAAGATTTGGCTTTTTCCCTTTCCAAATTTCATATGGTGTCATGATAGTTGAAGATTGAATGTACACTCTATTGATGATGCAGCATGCTGTATTGATTACTTCGGCCAAAACCTTGTAGGAAGATTCTTTGAATTCAACATAACTCTGGCCATCTCTTGAAGAGTGCGATTCTTCCGTTCAACTACCCCATTTTGTTGAGGAGTCTTTGGAGCTGAAAATTCATGGCGAATCCCATGTTCTTTGCAAAATTCTACAAACTGAGCATTTTCAAATTCTCTTCCATGATCACTTCTGATTCTAACAATCTTCCCAATTTGACACTCTTTCTCATTTTGAAGTTGCATGCATAACTTCTTGAAAGCTTCAAAGGCATCTGATTTCTCCTTGAGGAAGTCCACCCAAGTGTACCTAGAGTAGTCATCAACACAAACAAATACATATCTTTTACCTGACAAGCTCTCTGTCCGTGTAGGTCCAATAAGATCCATATGTAAGAGTTGTAGCACTCTTGTTGTAACAATGTCTTGTAGCACTTTGTGAGTAGCATGACTTTCTTTTCCCAATTGACATGTCCGCAAACACCATCTTCCCTTTTTGTAAGCTTTGGCACTCCCTTAACAACTCCCATTTCTGTTATCTTCATTAAGTTCCTGAAGTTCAGATGTTCAAGCTTTTGGTGCCAGATTTCAGTGATGTTGCAAGAAGTGTTGTAACATACTTCCAATTTTTCCAGCAAATAACCATTGTCTGAAGATCTTGAACCAGTTAGAACACATTGGCCAGCTTCATCATAGACCACACATCTGTCCTGAGTGAATTTTACCACCAGATTTCGATCACACAATTGACTTATACTTAGAAGATTTGCCTTGAGTCCTTCTACATGCAGAATGTTTTTCAATCTTGGATACCCAGGAACCATCAATGTTCCTTTTCCAACTACTTGACCTTTCTTTCCATCACCAAAAGTCACATGCCTAATTTGACATTCTTTGTAATTCATCAGAAAATCTTTGTCACCTGTCATGTGTTTTGAGCAACCACTGTCAAAATACCAATTGTCCTTTTTGGATTTTTTTATTGAAGAGTACCCCACTAAGTCTTCCTTTCTAATCCACATCTTCTTGGTTTCTTTCTTCTTTTCTCTGGTAGATGATGACTACATTACATGACTACCCTCATTCAAGTCTTTCTTCATTTTCCAACATCTTGGACGAATGTGCCCTTTGACCCCCACAATAGTGACATGTTGGAATCCACTTCTTTGTTTTTTCAAGTATTCTTCCATTCTTCATGTCTTCCTTCAGTTGATAACACTCGGATCTTATGTGACCTCTTCTTCCACAATGAAAGCATATTGGGACTTGTCCTCCATGTCTTCTCTTCACCTTGTTATGCTTCACGTCTTTGGATTTTCGAGCCTTTGATAGAGTATAACCAGCTTCAACTTTGCCTTTCTTGACTTCCGATATCTCTTTTTCAGTTTTAAACTTGTGTTGAGTCAAACTTGTTTGAGAAGGAATTTCATCAATCTTAGCTTTTCCTTTCTTCATGTAGTCTATTGTCTTTTCAGCATTTTTCAACTTTTCTTGACATTCTTCCAACTTTTTTACAAGATGTTTATATTCTGTGACCATAAGTTCATACCCATGAAGAAGATCCTTTTTTTTTTTAACCTTTTCACAATCTCTTTCTACGGATGTTGCAACTAATGTTGTAACAGGACTTGCAACAGCATTGAAATTTCTGAAAACTCACCCTTTTTTATCATAACTGGTAAGGATGCATTATGGCTGACTACATCTTCTTCTCTTCCTCCTTGATTCAGATTCATCTCATAAGCCTGTATGGATCCCATCAACTCATCAAGTCTCATAGTTGTGATGTCTATTGCTTCTTCTATTGCGGCAACTTTTGCTTCAAATCTTCTTGGAAGAGACCTAAGAGTCTTACGAACTAATTTAGTGTTTGAGAACTTATTTCCAAGTTGATAGGCTTGATTCGCAACATTAGCTTTGCATTGAAAGTAGCTATTGTCTCTTCCTCTCCCATCCTAAGACTTTCAAACATGGTAGTTAGCCTTTAAAGTTTAGAGGTTCTTACCAAGTTATGCCTTCATGAATCGTTTGAAGAATCTCCCAGGCTTCTTTGGCACTCTCACATGTATCCACATACTTGAACTGGTTCTCGTCTACTCCTCCGAAAATTGCATTTAGAGCTTTTCCATTTCCATTAGCTTTCTTTATATCTTTGGCATTCCAGTTGATCTTCTTCTTCACAATCTCGTTCTTGTCTTCACCAACTTGAGTTGGAGGAGACCATCCATCTTCAACAGCTATCCACGCACTCTCATCAATGGACTTGATGAAAGCATTCATTCGAGCCTTCCAATATGGGTAGTTGGAGCCGTTGAGCAATGGAGGACGTGTGACGGAGGCACCTTCTCTTCCGGCCATCAAAGGAACTAGCTAGGATCTCGTCGACCTTGAAAACAAAGTTAACACGACGACCTACGCTCTGATACCACTTGTTAGTTCCGCCAGTTAGGGTTTGTGAATTGAGAGGAACACTCACTCACTTAAGCACTCAAGAAAAGCAAACACAAACCACACAAGAGGAGACACAAGACGTTGGTAACCCAGTTCGGTGTTCACTCGCCTACATCTGAGGGGCGAAGCCCAGAGATCAACAATCCACTAAAAGAGATAAAAATAGAAGAGTACAAACACACTTGTCACTCTCACTCACATAGAAAGAATACTACCCTCTCTAGATTGTTCGGTACCTCCCTACTCTCTCTTTCAAGAGTCGTACCCAATCCTAAACCAAGAAAGTATATATAGACACCTCAATGTCCCAAATATAGCGCATACCTCTTTTAGAATCTCTGCGGCTTCTAACTTTAGAACCTTCTTAAATTAGATGTCGCAACTTATGTTATAACATATGTTGCAACATAGCCCTGACTGCTGGCTTGGCTGATTTCTGTCTCCATTGCTAAGCGACCTCAAGACCCATGCTTAGTCCGAGTCGATGCAGTCCGATCACCTGATCCGAACCTACCAGCAACTAGCCTCCCTAGTCAGCTCCTCACCACACAGTCCCCTCGCAAGGGACACACGTCCTATGTGTGTCTTTCATGAACCTTGCTAAACTTAGTCTTCACTTCACCCAAGTTTGGTCTTCAAATCTTCAACAAAGATCTTCAATCAATCATCCATATCTTGCCAACAATAGGCGCATCTTCAAACATACACTTAATCGACTTCATATCATCTCTATTAGGGTTCTTCAAATCTTGCCTTCAATAGTCTTCGAAATCATACCATTGATAGGTTATTTCTTCATTTAATTTCACCCATATTTAATTTTCAATCACTTCTTCTAAATATGGTCTTCATGAGATCTTGACTCCACGATATTGCTTGCTTGATCCTTTTGCCTAAAATAACTTCAACAAGATCTTCATTTAGTCTTCATGAGAGTTGCAACTTCTTGCCAAAAGTAACTTCTCCAAGATCTCCCATGATATATTCCTCCTAGCCAAGTTTATTTGCCATGTCATCCTTCTTTCCATGTCATTATCCATGCCACGTCATCATGCCTGCCATGTCACCTTGACTAGGTGTCAAATTATGACAATCTTAAAGTGCATTTGCACTAACACATGTTATCTGTAGGGGTATTATTTTTTAATTTTTTTTTATTTTGTTTTGAAGGTAAGCAGAAGGCATGCTTAATTATCATTTAACTTTCCATTTTCTTGTGATGAGCTTGATGTTGTGGCCTTTTATTGTGGTCCCAGACAGAGAAGTACTAGAAAATGCTTAATTAGTTAGTTTATTCCTCTCATGTGGTTTGTTTGTTGCTTTGAATTTATTACTCTATTTTGTATGATGCATTGATTTTTGTTAATTTGATTGGTTGGTTTCATTTATTTATTTATTTTTAGTTGACATTTGTTGGGATTTGTTCATGAAAAGTGGGGCAAAGGTTGGCATTGGTAGCAGAACAAGTTTCAGATAAGCTTTACATGCCATTTTATGTTTTGTTTTTAACAATTGCACATTACCATTGCTGTGGTGTTTTTTATTTTTATTTTGTTCTGCTATGAGTGGTAATTTTCTATAGCCGTATTTTTTTTTTTAAGTTTAGCATAAGCATGCTTAATTTCTATTTAACTTTCTCATTTTCTTTTGATGATTGCTTGTGTTCTTTATTCTTTGAATCTGGTTGACAATATCTATCTTGGTTAGTTTTCTTTTTTTTTTTTTTTTTTTTTTTTTGTGTTTTGGTGATCTTAGTTATCTTATTTATCTTTTGATGATGTTTTGATAATGGTAATTGACTTTTCCTGCTAAGTCAGCAATGCATTATTGTTATTATTTTTACATTACTAGAAGATTATGATCATGGTAATGGACTTTCACATTGCTTGTACTGGTGTTCTGTTTGGCAGGGAATGGGGCAGCATCAGTCACTAGCTGGTGAGCCAAGCTAGAAAATCATATGGACCACATTGACCCTCATGTATTGGAAGATCATTTTTCTGATTCACACTGTTGTAATAGGATTGTCCTAATTTTTTTTCCTTGGATGATAGCTAAATTTGTTTTTCGGTGTGATGTTTTCTTAAAAGGTTCCATCTATAAGCAGAAGCACCTAGCATAACTTAGGCACCACTCATACATTAGCATTAGCATTTGACAAACCTAGCTCATGGGTTAGTATAAACTAAAAAAATTCAAAATGGTACATGCTTACCAAATACATTAATATTTATCCTAGGTCATTAACCCATCTATGGAGACACAGCCTGCAACTGAGGCTATAGTAAGGAAGCAAAAATTGGCAATGGTAGGGGACAAAGGTTGATCAACTTTAATGGCACAGCAACATGGCAAAAGAAATTTTTCTGCTGCTGCAAAACTCGGTACTCTAAAGCCCCAACTGAAAGAAAAATAAGCTGAACAAAGGCATAAGAAAGAAGCGCCTGCAAAGAAGAAAAAGGCATGGATTCCTCTTGGTGTGACACCTATTGCAGGAAGTGGGGCAAGTGGAAGAGCACCTTGAGTATTTTCTGTATAATTTTGTTTAATGACAACAAACTATCTGTTTGTGTACAAGAACACAAGAAATAGCATCACTGCTGTTATCTACGTTTGTTTCCTTGTTGGAATGTGTTCCCCATTTATGTCCTTCAGTGAGATTGTACCCAAACAAATTCCTCTAGTATTAATGAATGTATATGTTTTGACCTCTTGGAATTCTTTTATTTGCTTCTTTTTCCATTTCATATAACAATGTTATGCTCAGAATAGTGGTATTAATTCAGTAAGGCAGATTAGTTTCAATTGTAAAACAACTCATCTTCTGATTGATTGTGTGCCAGAAATTTGATTAGACTGTGATTAATATCAACTTGCACAATTTGGAGAATGGTTATTAATTCTCTTATTCAATTATTTGCTCTATCATGTCTTCAATATTTTATTGTATTCATTAAACTCTTGTTGTTAGTTTCAGTATGGGAGATAACTGCACCTCTTTAAATCATATAGCAGCCTTTGCACCTGCAACCAATAGCCTCTTCTATATATTTTTTCTTACAAATACTTGATAATTTCCCACAATTTAATCTCTAATAACATAAAAGTTCAATAAATCAGAAGTTTAGAAATACATAAACTAAACATTGTTAGATGTTCAATTGTCTCACTGAGATTAAATAGATAGACAAAGCATTTAAGAAAGACAATTGCAACTTCAATTAAATCTTGCTCATCTAGATGAAGAACTCATCACTGTAATGCTACTAGGGTTTTAAACATTATTGCACAAAAACTAAACTTCTCAGCTAGTGTTTTGACAAGGATTAAATAAAATCTAAACTTTATTCTTTTCAATTATTTACATTGAACTCTAAACTTCTCACAACTACGGCATTTAAAAAAAAAAAAAAAAAGATGTTCAAAGATCTAATCCTACTTCGCAGCTTGATCTAGCCTGGACATCAACCCTCGTCTTCCCGTTGTCACTAGTTCAATGTTATAAAACCAAAATCCTTTTTCTCGAGAAAGAAGAAGCTGCCCCTTCGTGTGACGTGGCGTGTGATGCTTGAGCTGGCGACCTTCACTTGACGTGGTGTGTCCAGCTAAGCCATCCAGCGTGTCAAGAGCACCCTGACTCACTTCCTCCAGTAACCACGTAAGCAAGAGGGGTCAGAAAACAACTGAGTAACCTGTCAGTGTTTTAAAATCGAAAGTGAGTGACCAAATTGCTTCTAATTAAAGCTGGGTGATCAATTTGAAAAAAAGAAAAGAAAAGGTAGGTGACCTTTCAAGTAATTTACCCCTCTGTTTTCAATAAAAGATTGCAAAAGTTTCATGGTTTAGCACAAAGTCTTAATTTGTTTTAAAAAGCTCATTCTAAATATTAATCCATTTTTAATCTTACTTGGAAGTTAAAATACACATTTGGTAAATTTAGAGATTAAGAAAATATCTACTTTTAAATTATTTAAAATAGGATGAAATAAAGTATGCGTCAGTACTTTTAAAAGCTAAATATAATTACTATTAATTGTATATTAATAGTTACTTTCATTAAACCATTATTTATTCACTTATAAAGTTAAAATGAGCTTATTTGTCCACAATTGAAGACATAAAAAACGTTGCACTTGGATAAAAGTCAAGTTTATTTAAGGTATGAAGTTGTTTTGCAACCTAGTCCAATGAAAGGGACATAAATATTTTAAGATAAGATGGTTTCTATAGAAAATAGGAGAAGATTCTTATGGCACAGCAACAAGTTCAAACGATTTAACTTATAAAAAATAATTAAATTAAAATAAGATAACATTTGGAAAAATAGGATATCAAAGAAATATCTTTCCGAGCTTAATTGGCTAAAACTAGAATTAAGGCGACTTTTGATCATTTTGTGCTCGTCTTTATATTTTTAAAATGTTAAATATAGCTTTTACTTTTTTTTTTATTTTCCTTTGTATATTTTTAAATGATGAAAATAAAAACAGTGCAAAATATACCAAGGCTATAAGCCAGACTTCTCATAGGGCAACATTTTTATTGGCTAAAACTAGCCAGACTTCTCATAGGGCAACATTTTTATCTAGGCTATAAGCCATCCATTATCCATTGGTTCTATATCATCAAAAACTTGGTTGAATTCTAAAAGATTACTTTCTTCAGTAAAATTATTTTCTTCTCCTCCGAATATGTTGCATATATCACTATCTTTTGCAGTATCATTGCTGGCTACACTTACTATATCTACTTCTTCTGGTAATTCTAATTGTTGATACATATTTAGCCTTTCCTTTTTTAAACTCTATCTTTAGTACAATGTCTTGCATAATGTCCTATTTCTCCACATATAAAACACTTGCACTTTACTGGTGGTTTATGGATTTTAAATTTATTTACATGATTTTCTCTAGGTCTTCCTTTTTTTATAGTGCGTGCTACGTTTTAGTCTTTTCCTAGGTTTTGTTTCTTTATGTACTGCTAGATTATATATTTTATTGCAATAACTATAGCTTGCTATTTGTCAATTAGCTTCATTTTCTAAGCATTTTTCTTTCAAATAATTAAAAGTGAATAAGATAGCTGGTCCAATTCCTGTAGCATTCTCATTACCTTGGTCTCTCCAAGCTTTATATATTAAATCTCCTAATGGCTTTAATAACTTGCTAAACCATTTCTTAGTTAATTCAGGTCCTGAAAATGCTCTTCCTGTATTTGCAGGTAAGGCTATATAACTTTGGCTAAATTTTATAATGTCATTAAAACTATCTAAATGTAATCTCTCTAAGTCTCTTGCAGCTATATCTTGTAATAGTGTTTCTCCCCTAGAGAGATCTGTTCCTAAAATAATTTGTCTCACTTGGGTTGTAATATTATAAAGGTTATTTGCCATGTCTATTAAATGTTGATAATCATTTGGGAAGTTGATTTTCCAACTATTCATCATATTTCTGGCAGTTGTTCCTAATAGATTCTCTATAAAATTTACTATTCCTACATTGTCTAATGCATGAGGTAATCTTTCTAAGGCGTTAATGGCATCAGATTCCCATCTATCCAATAATTCAGGTCATTTTTGAGGATGTACTGTACTTATAACTAACATGCTACCATGATAATTTTGTTGTGGCATATTTCTTATTACTTCTAAGGGATCTGGTCTTCCTCTTCTACTAAAAGTTCTATAAGATTGTTCTGGATAATTATAAAATTCATAAGTACTTTGTTGCCTAAGAGATTGTGTTGTTCTTGAGCCACTTTCAGTAGTTGTTAGCCTTGCTGGGCTTGATGAGCTAGTACTTGCCTGATTGTTACTAAGACTTTCTTGATTACTACTTCCTACACTTTGCACATTCATGTGTATTTCATCATAATTATCTACTATCTTTGAATTTTTTATCAATTCATCAATATTTATATCTTCTAGTTGTCTAACGATTTCTTCTTCTTTTGTTAATAGATATTCTTCTATTTTTATTTTTTTAGGATACTCATTAGCTTAATATCTACATTCTATTAGAAAATGTATATCATCTATGTCCACTGGCATTTCTAAGAAGTCTTCTTCCTAATCATAATTAGGATAAAACTGTTCAATTAATTTTTTCATTAATCTAGGTTTAGTTGGTCATCTTCTTCATCAAGAATTTCTTCAATTTTAATATTTTTATTATAAGTTTGTGTTTTAAAACTAACAGATCCATCCTCATATTCATAATATTTTATGTCAGATGGTTCTGCTATTGCATGTGTTGAAATATTACTTAGTTTCCATTCTGTTCCTGTTAAACTCTCTGAGCTATACATTTTAGCTGGATATGCTTTAATTCCTTGTGATCCTAAGATTTTCATTATCTTATCATTACTAACAGTATATCTAATTTCACTATTATTTGATATTTGTCCAATAAAGATCTTTGTGAGCAATATATTAGGTTTTGTATTAGTCATATTATACCCTTTAGATTTTATTATTAATTTAATACTTTCATACAAAGTATCTATGGTTACTAAAAATTCTGGGATCATATAAGTTATCTCAAAATTATTTGTCATATCTACTTAAGTATTTTTCCCTGTCTTCAAACCCATAATTATGCATTATGTCTCCTAATAATTTGATATGATAATATTTTATTTGTTGTTTAACACTATAATCCTTAAAATCTAATCTTATTAATGTATTTCCTAAAATTAAGTCAGAGGCTTCTTCATAAGTCTTGGAATAGATAACTTTTTTAATTAAATATTCCATTTTTAGTCTTAACTTTTATATCTTGCTATATCTGAAAATCCTACTTTCATTCCTGGATTATTTTTAATTCTTCTTCTGACCATGTTACAAAAGGAGATCTATTTTTCTTAGTTATTCTTAGATTTGTGAATTTTTTTGTAATTTCATCTATATCATGATTATTTCTTGTTTTTTCAGATACTTGTTTTAATAATCTGATTGTTTCAGCTAACATCATTATTATTACGTTATTTTGCCTGATGATTATTTTTTCACCATATACTTGTGGTTCGTTATATGAATTATTTCTTTCATCTAAGATTGCTATAGGTTTTTCTAAAAATATTTGAATTTTTGCAAGAAATTCTTCTACTATATCCATTATTGAAAGTTAACTACTATAAATGAATATGTAGTTTCATTATTTTCTTTCATTCTTTCGATTGCTCTTAAATATTCTAATCTGTAAGTTAATTTATTAATATATTTTACTAATTCTTTTAGTACTGGATCATTCCTCATCATTTTTTGTATATGTAATTTTTCAAAATGATCATTTAGTGCTCTATTTAGGTTATTTTCTATATATTCTATTTCTGCTCTTAAAATATATCCTGGCATATTAAGTCCATGAAGAGTCATCTGGTATTATCTCATGTGGTTCTATATTGTTTATATAATTATTATATTCAATTTCATTTTTTATTTCCTGTAATTTTTCTAAGTGATTTCTAAGTTTATGTGCTAAACCTCTCAGTCTTCTTACTTCTATAGATCTTGGAGGCATATGTTGTACATATCTTTTTTCCCAATGTTCATTTTCTACTTTAATAAGTTTTGTATTTAACATTTCTATTTCTTTTTCTAAAGTTAAACCCTGCATATTTATTCTCCTATTATCTTTTTTATATGTTTTGCTAGTTCTACTTGTATTTTGTTAATTTTTTCTACCATAATCTTTAGATGACTTAGTTCTTTGTTTATAACTTCTAAGGTTTTAAAAGTTATTTGCCTTGTGATTTGATTTTCTAAGCCAGTTTTAATATAATCTAATTTATTAAGTACTGCTAAAATATTTTGATGATTTTGTTTTAGTATACTAGTTGCTAATGCATTTCTTTCCATTAAATGTATTCTGATTTCTTCTAAGATTTTGAATTTTTGTTCAATTTTATTATTTGTTATTTCTATAAAATCTACTAATTTTAAAATACTTAATTCTTTTGTGTTCATAGAAATATTTGGTAATTAATTTTATTACTCTTGTTTATTGTTAAAGGTGTGAACATTATTACTAAATATATTTTGATAATTATTGCTAAGCATCATATAAATAATGATTGATAATTATTTTGATGTTAACAACTTTAAATCTTATTGCTACTTTTGATAATACTTGCTTAATATTACTTCTTAAAATAGATACCTCTTGCTACTTTTAAATTAATACTTGATAATTACTTTTGCTACTTATAAAGAAATGCTACTTGTTACAAAATATTAATATTTATATATTACTTCGTACTACTATTAACAACTGTTTGTAATGTTGATTATTATTATTATTATTATTATTATTATTATTATTATTATTATTATTATTATTATTATGTTTTTTATTTTTATTTATTTATTTTTTTTACTGAAGTAAAACTAAAGAACTCTTTTCAAGTTGTTGGAGACTATCAAATTTTATGATAAGGACCTCTCTTCTTTTTCCAATATAGTTTTAATATCAAGTTTTAAAATTATTTCTAATTACACGGGAAAAGAACACACGCTTAGTTCTCTTTTAAGCCTTTACTCCAATAAATCTTAATTCCCATTATCTTGATATAAGATCAGTAGTATTTCAACTGTCTTAGGGACCAAGCGTCATAGAAATTTGTCTCTATTATCTTGATATAAGAACAATAATATTTCAATTGTCTTAGGGACCAAGCATCATAGAGATTAACTCTAAAAAAACAAGACTTGTAAATGATTAATCTCTCTTACTTTCGGTCACCGAGCCTTAGCACGGGTCCTTACCCTTCAAGCGGCCACTCACTACCTATCCTCAGAGTGAAATAATCAACACTTCATCTTGTTTTAAAAGAGCCATGTTTCTTAGTAAAGCACAAGATTTATGAAGCTCTTGCTAAGTGAAAATAAAAGCATATATTCTTAAAACATGTAAAGAGAAATAAAAACTTCATAAGAAAACTACATGGTTTTGGAGAAGAGAAGCCCTAGAGGGCTTTTACCCCTCCATACCCTTAACTTTCGGGCTCTGATACCACTGTAAAGGGGGTAGGGGCTCTTTTACAATACGAAGTTGTGAGAGTTATCGGAGTGGAGCAAGGGAAGCAAGGAAAGAATGTGTGGGAGATGGAGAGGATAACAAGAACGCAAGAGCTTATATTTACTCAAAGCTTAGGTCTTTCATTCATATCCCTTATGGTTACAAGGGAGTTTCCTTATATAGAAAGAGAGATTACTATGCTAAACATGACAAGCTATGTAACAAAGTCATCCTACCTAGGAGTAGGTTTTGACTAACACATTATTTTATATTACATGGTCTTATTAATCAAAACCTAATAACCATATGCTAGAGTATAGGGTTTGACACTTATCCATAATAAGTAACCTCCAATGTAGGTTAATAAATAACCTCCAAAGAAGGTAAGACATACTAACATACATACCTTTGTACATACTCACATACATACCTTTGTACATACTCTCATACATACCTTTGTACATATTCTCATACATATTCCCATATTTTATGTATATACATATCTATCACCCGCACAAAAACCCTTCACCCACACACAAAAACCCTCACCCACACACAAAAGAGGCCAGAGATGGCTAAGAAGTCAGTCTTCCATGAGATTAACAATATTGTGTTCAGTCAAAGAGTCGGTGTCGAGTAGAAAAACAGCACCAAGAACACTAGCAACGTCTCGATCGCCAAAAGAATAGGCTCGGGCCCATGAATTAATCTTTTTCATGTGAAGAGTAGTAGATGCCATGGTCATGCGGAGATTGGGGAAAGGAGAGTACACAGGAAAAGGAAGCTCAGGAGGAGTGCAAACCTTCATAATAGGGTTCTCCAGAATAAGTTAGCAGTGGAGGTGCATATGTGTACGTTTCCAATCAGTTGCTACCATATGGGCTCGCCATAAATGGATCTGCTATTGGAGTTCACTAGGTGTTAAGACAGTAGTGATGTCATCATATGGCATAGGAAGTTGATATGGATCATGGCGACGAAAGACGGTGAGCTTGATGTGATGGCGGGCATTATCCGGATATGGTTCGTGCGACATGACCATTCTCAAGCAGGTCAACCAAATTAAATTGGACTCCTCCAACCATCTGGTCTTTCCAGGAGGCAAGGTTGAATGAGCCTTGGATGATCATAAAGCCTTGTTCACAAAAACATCCGGCATCCTTATGTCCTGCTTCACAGAATGTAAGTCCTCCTAGGGCTATTCCATCAGGGATCTAGGCTTCAGTTTGAAGAAGTTGTCGCATTGCTTGCTGTTCAGCAATTTGCTGTTCCCGCTTTTTCTGCATAACTAACTCAAAAATTTGTTCTTTTACTTCACTAATTTTTTCAGGATAGATTTCAAACCTTTCTTCTTTTTCTGTTTTTTCAATAAACTCTTTTAACTCTTCAATTGTTGTGAATTTTGCTGCTAATTCATGTTCAAGTTTTGCTTCTTTTTCTTTTAAGATTCTTACCTCCGTTTCAAGAAACTTGATTTTCCTGTCTTGTTTGATGAAGTATTCAACCGTATGTGGTTTCAAGATTTGCGATGTGAGTCGTGAGGAAGTTAATGGTGTGGAGTCGGTGGAGTTTGAGCTTGGAAATTTATTTCTGTTATGGAAATAAGTGCTAAGAGTATGGAGTACTGGTATGATACTTTTGGGATTATTTCTAGAGGCCGAAATATTATCCAAGAGGATATGTTGGTGATTAGTGATTGGCAAAGGGGTATTTAAACGTAGATTTGATCACATGGGGAAGATAGGCAGTTTTAGGGTAGGTTCTAAAGGAAAATTCTTCTTATCCATCTGCATCAAAAGAACAGTTGATTTAGGTGAAAATTATTTGGCATGAAAAACTATAAAGATTACTACAGGTAATTGGTCTCAGCTCATCCCATGCTTAGAAACGCAAATGATCCTGCTGGCTTTGCAGTCACTGTTCTAAACATTTAGAGATACAAACCTAGGGTTGTAAGGGAAAAAGCATCTTGATTCCCACAGTAACAAAATCTCAGAGGAACTTGTTGGTTTAGCAATCCCCGTTTTTGTCAACGCGTATGGACAAATCAAGTGGTTTCTTTTATTATTCTTGATAACTTATCTGCTAAGAAATTATTATTTCCTTTTATGTGTTCTATTGTTACTTGAAACCCATTACCTATATATAATCCATAAATTTTAGCCATCGATTTTCTGATAATTTACTTCCGAATTTTTTATTATAAAATGCTACTATTGCCTGACAATCTGTTCTTAAAGTAAAACTTTTTTCTAAAATAATAAATAATTTGAATTTTTCCATTGCTTTTATTGCTGCTATAATGTCAGCATCTGTTGTGGTTACCTTTGTTTGATATGTACCACTATCATATCTGCTTATTTTTTCTTCTTTTATACTAGAAAAGATAGTGGGCCTATATTTTAATACAGCTCCCCACCCGCCTAACCGTCCATCTGATTCAATAATTAAATAACTACCAGGGGAGGTAATTCTAATGGTTTTAAATTTATTATCTTGTCTTTAATTTGTTGAACTAATTTTATGTCCTCATTATTAAAATGTCTTTTACCTGTTTGTTTAGTTTTGTTATATAATGGTCTTGCTAATTGGCTTAAATTTGGTATAAAATTTCTTGCATAATTTAATTTTCTTAAAAATGATTGGATTTGTTTCAAATTTTCTAATTTATCTGGCATATCTAAAATGCTAGATGCTATTTGTTTTTGGAGAAAGATTTCTCCTTGTCCTATTATTACACCAAGAAATTCAATTTTTCTACTTCCCATTTTGATTTTCTTTTCAGATAATACTAAACCATTCTCTTGGCATTCTTTAAAGAATATAATTAAATGTTGCACATGATCTTTTACAGATTTGCTAAAAACTAATATGTCATCTATATATGTTATAATGAAATCTGCATATTTTCTAAATATATCATCCATTTTCCTTTGGAATACTTGTGGGGCATTTTTTAATCCAAATGGCATGACAGTCCATTCGTAATGTCCATTATGAGTGATAAAGGCAGTCCAAGGTCTACTTTCTTTTGCTAAAGGGACTTGCCAAAATCCAGATTTTAGATCAAATTTACTATAGATATAAGTGTTCTTTATTTTATTTATAATAGCTTCTTTATTAGGAAGTGGTTCGGCATTATCATTTAATCTCTTATAATTGAACACCATTCTACTCTTTTCTCTGGTGATTTCACTATGTTTATTAACTATGAATGCTCTGGTTCTATGTGGACTTTGTGTTTTAGTGATTAATTGTAACTCTTCTAATTCTTTTATATGTTTTTTAAATTCTTCTTGTTTATAAGGGGTTGCTTTAATTACAGGGCATGCTAATCTTAAGTTAGGATTTATAATTTCTAATTTACAAATAATATTAACATATTCGGAGGAGAAGAAAATAATTTTACTGAAGAAAGTAATCTTTTAGAATTCAACCAAGTTTTTGGTGATATAGAACCAATGGATAATGGATGGCTTATAGCCTAGATAAAAATCCTAAATTTCTATTAGAAACATATAAGCAGAAATTAGATAATAATTGCACACATGAATTCATTGATCATAAACTGAATTTAAAAACAAAAATGTGATGTTTGTTATAAATTCCACATTACTAAATATAGGACCACATGTAATAAGTGTGATTTATCTTTATGTAAACTATGATTTTTATAATTGTTAGTTTCCCGAACTGGTTGCCGCCAACCCGGACGAAGAAATATTTGTTGGGGCCACCTGTCGCGGAGCTGCCACCGGCCACGGAGGTGATATTCCTCCTGCTCCCGCTGCCGTTCCACTGGCGAGCAAGACTCCCGCTCCACCTGCGAGAAAGAGAGATGATCGGCCAGCATCGTCAAAGCGCATCTGACGCCGATCACCTTCTCGGAGCCCTCCCCGCGCATGGACTGCTCGCCGACGGGCAAGCCCCCTCCACCCCCGACAGTAACAGGCGACGAGCTGACCAGACGTCTATTGCAGGCGTGCGAGATAATGGTGCAAGAGTTCCCCCGTCTTGTTGCTCGTGTGGATGCTCTGGAGGCACGTTCGCAGGTCAAAACGACGTTGCTCCCTCTGCCGGTTGACTATGATACGATCTCCGGCAGCCCCAATGCAACGGACGCAGCCTCAACATTTGCCAAAGACGACGTTCTTCCGAGAGCATTCGAAAGAGTCCCGCGCAGGAAGAGGCTTTCTTGGAGGAAATCAACAATGTCTCTCCCTCCGCCGGCTAACATCGAGGCAACAGAAGTACCAACTGCTGTCGAACCAACAATGGCAGAGGCTCAGCCAACTTCAGTTCTGAGAGCACCATTGGAAAAAGGCAAGGCAGTGGTTTTGCCGGCTGTAATGGATGTGTCTCGACCTGATGATGCGACTGTCGATGCCCAGAAGATAACTGAATCCCTTGTCAGTGAACTCCATGTGTTGGAGGCACCGGCTCCGGCATACGACAGTTGCGCGTCGAAGGCAGACACAATCCTGCCCACAGTGGCTCCAAAAGTGAATAAAGACTCTGTGGCATTACCGGAGTCGACTCAGCCCATACTGGCAGCTAATCGAATAAAGACGCTGTGGCCTTACAGGTACCGTCACCGATTAAAGACTCTGTGGCAGTACTGGAGTCGAATAAAGAGGTTACCAAGGAAGGGCAAGGAGACATCGATAACGCGCAGAAAAAATTTGTTCCGAAGAAGAAAAAATATGCCGGAATGTCGCCGCTCGACCAATTCAAAGAGGAGATAATAAGAATCTTCCTCAACTGTGTCATGGACTCGTAAGTATTATATGTTTATGTTATCAGTTAAATATATATAATTACAGTTTAAATATTGCTGTTAGTATTTAACTTTTTGTACGTTCAATTTAACTTTGTAAGTTAGCGTTTAACTATATTAGTTTCCACTTAATTATGAAATTTATTGTTTAATTAAGTTTGTTACTATTTAACATCAGGACTGTCGTATGGAGGACTGACGTAGTTCACACTACACGAGAGGCCGTGCTCACATTGGTGGAGGGTAAGGAGACGGTGACAGACGATGTCGTCGACACCTTCATCTGCATCGTTCAGAAGTCGCTGAAGCTTCAACCGTATCCTTATAAGAAGCGTGCTTCGATTACCCGTCCACTTGCACTATTCCTCTCCCAAATCGAGGACATGGCGGAAGACGCTCTCCACATGATAGACGATGCTGCGCGGAACGTCCATGAAGTCGACATCGTAATCATGCCTATAATTTTGCATGAGCATTTCCACCTCCTCATCCTGGACAACATAACACAAGAGTACAGGCACTACTCTTCCTGCCACAGCGAGGAATACGATAGAGACACCAACGATATGGTAAGCTCCCGTGTTAACTATAGCGGAAATATCGTACTTCCTATTTGTCCATCTTGACTTTAAAATATATTTGTTTACAATGGAAACTATTCGATAATTGCATCGAGATGGAACTTGGCGAGCCGACGACGTCCTCATACCTCCTCATTCACGACAGGAGCACTCCAAGACAAAAACGAGGAAGTTATGACTGCTCCGTGTATGTGATGCGGTTCATTGAGCAACTTTTTACTGACGAAAAGCTTCGGGTACCGCAAACGGACGTCCCGTACTTATGTCTAAAGTACACCGCACTCATACATTTGGATGGGAGGGCAACCGGCGTCGGTAATAAAGGGGAGACGAGTTCGATAGCCGATGTTGTATAAAGTTCTTTTCTAATTTTAATGTAAACTTTGTAACATACATTCTTTTGCAATAACTTATGAAATTTGTTCATGTCAATATCATTGTTTCCATATAATAAAGATCGTCTCCCTTTATACATAGCAATCTCTATTTAACTTTCATTATTAACGTTTAAAATATATTGTTACTGTTTACATTTCAATGTTTCTGTTTAACTATCTGTGTTTCTTTGTATTTGAAAAGTGTACTATTTAACTTTAACTGTTTATATTTAAGTATCAATGGCTTTATGTAAATAACTCAGTCTTTGTATGTATCATAAACAGCGATTCACAATTAAATAAGTATTTTCTTTTGAAATCTAAATTTATTAACGATAAATGCGAGAGTTTGTAACGAGTATGCATGGGAAGTCGTGCGCATGCGACGTGGTTTGACCACAACAGCCATTGCAATAATTTCTCCATTTTGCGATTCTACCAGGGTATAGCTCATGGTATTCCGAAGAGGCGATAATCTCTCCGTTGTTTGAATTTTTCATCTCTCACTGCACAAATCATTGTCTCGAAGGAGAAGTTATGGCTTTAAACATAGTTAATGGGTGATGCTGCTTGACACCGGTAGTGGAGGCGATGGCTGAATTGAAAGTTCACATGAGCGAACGCCACTGGGAACTTATACGAAGGTCACCATTCGCTACATTTACTGAGGTGGAAGCGCTATTGCAAGGGAGGGCCCTTCTTGATTTCCTGTTGCAAAGGTACGATGCAACATCAATAAATTCAGGATCGGGACAAGCCTGCTGAGTTTCAGGCCTGAAGATGTCACCCTCGTTCTTGGTCTACGTTGCGATGAAGACACAGTTGTCTTTGAAAAGAAAAAATCACACACGTCTTTCGAGGAGAGGTATTTCTCAAAAACGTACGAGAGACACAGAGACTCCATCAAGAGAACTCTTGAGCATCTTGTTCGGCAGAGTGAAGAAGAAGAAAATTTTATCAAACTCCTGATGGTGTACCTTATGGGTACAATCCTTTTCCCGAATACATCATGCTCGATTCCAAATTGGATCGTTGATTATGTCGATGATCTATAAGGCATGGGCTGATACGCTTGGGTGCAGGCGGCGTATAAGTGGCCTATGGATGACGTCCCACAAGCTGCAGCACGAGTGCATACAAGATGCGTCAGAAAGAAGATCCAGACGGGGTTCATTAAGGGTTACTCGGTCGCACTGAACATTTGGTTTTACTATCTCGCAGGTTGCGGAAACAAAGTAAATTTCGGCAAGACACCAAGGATGCTGTATTACGGTGAAAGTAGCGGCCGAAAGCAAGGGTCGATAGAAACCATCTTGTCATCTATTGAGGGAAATGAGGTAACAATAGACATCACCATTTAACATTTGTCGGAATCGTTTAATAATACTTTTCCTTGCTTAAACATTATAGTTATAGTTTAAAAAAAGGCATTACCGTTCACGTTTATATATTAATGTTTAAATATAATATTTACCATTTAACAATATCACGTATATGTCGCATATGTTATTGTTTCAATTTTGTCACTTTGCTGATATTGTGGTACTTACATATGTTAGTTTTATGAGCTGGTCCCCACGAATGCGGATGAAGATATATTTGTTGGGGCCGCTGGATGCCTTTCCCTTGGTACCAGCCCAACACGCGCACATATTCCTTCACGGCGGAGGAGTCCTTCCCCTAAACTGCCAGACGCCAACTCCCCCCATGACGTTAACAGATTCCT
Source organism: Dioscorea alata (assembly GCA_020875875.1). NCBI lineage: Eukaryota > Viridiplantae > Streptophyta > Magnoliopsida > Dioscoreales > Dioscoreaceae > Dioscorea > Dioscorea alata. Next base: position 11,290,103 of record CM037021.1, read on the forward strand.
CGACCGCGGCACAAAGCGATGATGTCACCACACGTCTGCTGCAGGCATGCAAGATATTGACAACCGAGTTCCCTCGGCTTGTCGCTCGGGTTCAGTCAATGGAAGGACGATCAAAATCGAATGCGCCGTCCAGCCAAACAAATGAAGTACCCAGCGTGGGTGCTACTAATAAAAGCCCAGATGCAGCGGATGTAGGCCCGGAGAATGCCGACACCTTCAGTGGGATGAGCTCGGAGTTTGACAATGACGAGGTCATTGGAATCGCCATTCGAAGAATGTCAAGTTCGAAGAGAGGTGCGTAAAGAATGAAAAGAAGAAAGCATCTCTCTCCGTAAGGTTCCAATGAGACAATAGCAGTGTCGAAGAAAGACAATAGCGGCAATGAATAATCTGCAGAAGTACGGCACGACACAACAATAGACATCACCGTTTAACATTTGTCGCAATCGTTTAATAATACGTTTCCCTGCTTAAACATTATAGTTATCATTTAATAATAGACATTACCGCTCACCTTTATGTATTAGCATTTAAATATAATATTTACCATTTAACCACATTACGTATATGTCTATCAAGCATATGTTATTGTTTCAGTTTTGTGATTTCGTTGATATTGTGGTACCATTTAACGAAAAAAGCGTCTCTCTCGGCAGGCTTACGATGAGACAATAGCAGCATCGAATATAGACAATAGCGGCAACGAACAATACTAACAAGTACGTCACGACTTCATTTCGGAGAAAAAAAAAATCCTCCGAACATTCGCGGCTCGACATTCTTGAGCAAGAGTTGATAACAATCTTCCTCAACTGCCATATTGACAAGTATGTATGAAGTGTTTGAGTTCATGTTTAAATTTTTACTTTACCATTTACTTTTGGATTTCTCCGTTTAGTATTTAGTAGAACCATTTAATTTTCAAAGTTAATTATTAAAAAATTTTCTTACCATTTAAGTATATCTGAATTTGTTTAACTATATTGTTATCATTTAACCTCAGTACTGTCATCTGGAGGAATGCCTGCGTTAGCACCACATGAAAAAATCTATTCACTCTGCTTGAAGGAAAGGAAATGGTGATAGACGATGTGATGGACGCGTTCGTTTGCATAATTCAGAAGTCCCTGAGGAGAGTACCATATCCGTATAAGAAGCACGCCTTCATCACATGACCACTGGCACTGTTTATATCCAAGCAGCCTGACGCGTGTGACATGATGATCGCTATGATCGGAGATGCCGCGTGTAACCTACGCAAAGGTGACATGGTAATTCTCCCGATAATCATGAAGGAGCCCTTCCATTTGGTGGTTCTTGACAATGAAAAACAAGAATACATGCATTATTCCTCTTGCCGAAGTTTCCTCTACGACATAGACGCGTTTGAAATGGTTAGTTCCTTCATAAATAGAGTTCCATAACTAGTACTTTATTAACTGGCCAACTAACATCAACTTGTGTATCTCAACAGAAGAGACTATTTGACTATTGCGTGGATATGGAGTTTGGCGAGGCAGTGACTCTACTGTACCCGCTAATTAATGATAATGAAACCCCATGACAGAGATGAGAAAGTGTCGACTGTGTCGTTTACGCCATGCGGTTTATCGAACAAATACTTGAAGGTGAAAAGCTACGGCTACCGCAAAGCATGTCCCTTACTTAAGATTAAAGTATGTTACCCGCATACTTATTGAAGGGCACCGAGCCGGTATCATAGAGAAAGGGGAGTCATCAACTGGGGAGAGGGGGGAAATCGACTTGAGTTATTGTTTTGAAATGTCTCTGTGTAACAATCTACGTTTTCACTACAAATTATAAAGTCTACGTTTACATATAAACGTTACCGTTTAATTATATTTGTACATCTTTAAACAGACATGTTTATATTTGACTACGAGAGTTTATGTTTAAATGTAAAACATGGACATGTAAATGAGGTTGTTTTTGTTAAAATAGATGTCTATTTACAATGGCTAGTCGCCGACAGTTTGATTACACGTAAAATTAAATAGGTGTTTATTTATAATGCCTAGTCCGACGCCAGGGCTGCACCGTAACTCGTGGACCTCGGATGCTCGACTTCTATCTTCGCAGAATGACCCGGGGACCCGTGAGAGACGTCTATCTCCGGTATAATCGTTCGAACCTTGGAAATCAGAGGCATCGGAGGTGCCTATTCAATTCGCAAATCAAATTTATGTTTCCAAGTTGAACAGACACCCCAATGTCCTTGGTTTCCAAAGACTCGAACAATTATACCGGGAATGGATGTGTCCCACGGGTCCCCTGGTCATTCAGATGTCCATCATTCAGATGACCCGGGAACCTCGGACGATCGATTTCTGTAATGCCCTCGCAGCCTGCACTCCACCTTCTTCAAGCTCATAGTATTTCGTCACTTCGTCTTCATCTTCAAATGTCGTCAACGTAAAATTAGCTTGGACATCGGCTCCGCCATGGGATCCATCTTCGATGCATCCATTCGCAGGGCAAACGTTGGAACCTTGGAAACCAGAGGCTTAGCATGGGGTTACTCATCTTGCAAGACAAATTCATGTTTCACAAGTTGAACAACCACCAGCAAAGCCTCTGGTTTTCAAGGTTACAACTATTGTATAGCGGATGGATGCATCGAGGAAGGATCCCCTGGCCAATTGTTACTGTAACAGTATAATCAAAACTCCAAGGCAATTTAAAGAGTTGATCGACTTGGCTTCTTGAATTCTAGACATACATTAATTGCCTTTGAATGAGAATTTGAAGGGTCGACCAATTTTGAACGGACAACTCGGCTTATGGATGGCGTCCCACAAGCTGCAGCACGAGTGCATGCAAGATGCGCCGGAAAGAAGATCCAGACAGGGTTCATTAAAGGTTGCTCGGTCGCACTGAACATTTGGTTTTACGAGCTTACGGGTTGCGGAAACAAAGTCAGTCTTGGCAAGACACCGAGGATGCTGTGTTACGGTGAAGGTCACGACCGGCAAACAAGCGTCGATAGAAACCATCTTGTCATCTCTCGAGGGAAAGGAGGTAAAACTAGCCATCACCGTTTAACAAATGTCGTTATCGTTTAACAATTATGATACATGCATAATATGGTTTGTTATCGTTTAAAAACAGACAAAGTCATTTACCAAAAGATTTTACCATTTAAACATCTTATTTACCGTTTAACCATAATAGTTACATGTTTAAATAAACTATATTATTGTTCCTATTGTGTTGTCTCGTTGAACTCGTGGTCTTTACGTATGTTAGTTTCATGAGCTGCTTACCGAGAACGCGAATGAAGATATGTTTGTTGGGGCCGCCTGCCGGCGAATGCGAGATGAGAGTCCAATCTTTTCTGACAGCGCTAGATGCAGTTCCCCTAGTACCATCCCATCTCGCGCACACAGTCCACCGAGAAGACGGACTCCCCCCCTAAACAGCAAGACGCCAACTTCCCCCTTGACTTCAAACTATCGCTCAAACGCGGCAGCCGCCCTGACAGCACAAATCGACGATGTCACCGCACGTCTACTGTAGGCGTGCCAGATATTGACAACTGAGTTTCCTCGGCTTGCTGCTCAGGTTCAGGCAATGGAACGACAAGCATAATCGAATACACCGTCCATACAAGCACATGAAGTACCCAGCGCGGACGCTACTAACAAAAGAACAGATGCAGCGGAGGTAGCCATTTACAATGCCGACGTCGTCAGTGGGATGAATTTAGAAAATGACGACGACGAAGTCATTGGGATCGCCATGCGAAGAATGACACATTTGAAGAGACGTGCGAAAAGAAACAAAAGAAGAAAGCGTCTATCTCCACACATTTCCGATGAGACAATAGCAGTGTCAAAGGCAGACAATAGCGCCAACGAGCAATCTCCAGACGTCTCATTCAAAGGTAGACAATAATAGTGTCGCACGTCTCCATTTAGAAACTACTCGTTGCATTTACTTTTATATATTAACCTTTAACTATTTATATTACCATTCAAGTTTTTTATGTCTTTGTTTAACTTTGTCTATTATCCATTTCAGAAAGACATTTTCTGTTTAATTATTGACGTCTCTGTTAATTCATAACTGATTATATATCAAACATGTGTGTATTAACATATCAAAGCTACCATTTAATAAATAAAGGTAGTCTTTATTTACAATGCCTTGTCTGACGGCAGGCCTGCACCGCAACTCGCGGTTCCACTTTCTCCGTTTAACTATAAACGTTTCTGTTTAACAACAGTTGTACATATTTAAATAAAGATGTTTATATTTAAATATGACAGTTTATGTTTAATGTCAACCATGGACGCGTAAATAAGTTTGTTTTTGTTAAAATAGGTTTTTATTTACAATGCCTAGTTGGCGATAGTTTCATTACAAGACCTACGATTATGGCCGGAAGTGTAGCAGCGGCTGCACCGTAACTCGCGGACCTCGAATGTTTGCAACTCGATCCTCTTCCGTCTCAGACGCCCAAGTTACCTTCTCGTAACAGGCGGACGCAAATGAAGTTCTCGATTATCGTCTATAGGCTTGTCATCTTCTGGTGTGGGGAAAATAGCTTCCCTATACGCCAATTTGTACATCCCGACGGTGAAGTAGCCACTAATAAATTGATGAACATTGGTGTCTGTCTGCATTATTGCAGCGCAAGCGTGTGTGCACGGGATGCCATAAATTTGCCACCTGCGGCATGAGCATGTTTGAAGAGATAGATCTACGGAGTTGCTGCAGTGGTCAATGACTTCATAACGATCATCGACACAATGACCAACATAAAGATTTCGGCTTCCCGCAACAAGATCCTCTACCTTTTTATGTATATCGGGGCATAAGTAGGTCTCCCATTTGTTCGCTTGCCCGCGACGGGTGCATATCATGCACGTTAATTTGAACCTGTATAAGTACACAATATAACTGTTTGTCAAACTAGGAGAAACAAACATATTTAAACAGAGACAAATAACGATACACAGTACAATATTATATTAAACAAAGAACATTATATTTAAACATAAACATAATTAGTTGAATGAAAACGGATACATTTACTTTAGAAAAACGGCAGCTAAACAGAAAAACGTACAAGTAAACGGTAACAAACATATTTAAAGAGAAAAAAAAAGATATTTCATCATATAGAATAGCAAACATTTTTTTTACCGTATGGAGTCGACCATTTTCGTAACCTGTAAATGGCGAGCTTTTTTTATCAACGCATTGAAGGACTCTACGACATTTGAATACATCTCACCCCAACGTTCACCTTTAAACAAATAATTACACCAATTTGACATATCTGACTTTTCAAGCAACCAACGATAAGCTTCTTATGATGTGGCCTGCAGTTCACTCACCGTATCATCAAAATCTTTAGACGTTGAAGCCCACGCAATACGAAAGCATATGGACCAGCAGTCCTCCCTCAATGCCTTCCCAAGTCTGGCATTGGCTTTCATATAATTGGCCTCCAAGTGGCAAAGGCAGTATGTGTGCGGGGAAGACAGGAAGACCCTTGCAATGGCGTTGACAAGGCCCTTAGACCTGTCTAAGACAAATGTAATGATCTTTTCGTAATCTCCGTCATCGTATAACGCATCACCTAACTTGGAAAAAACCATTGTTTCCATCTTTGCCTGTAGCGCCCAGAAGCGTACCCTGATATTTTTCAAGAAGGTGGGTACCATCGACAAACAACAGTGACCTGCAACCCCGCTTGAATCCCATGATACATGCACAGAATGAAAAGAATGCACGTTTAAAACGTTCACTGTCTCTTTCCACAATCGCAATGCTGCCGGGATTTGTCTCAGCCACCTTATCCACGTACCATAGCAACAAATCGTAGCTGGAGACGTCACTGCTATCGAGGATCACCCGGGTACACTCTTTACCCAACCAAGCTTGCTTGTATGGAATGTTGACACCATGTTCCCGTAACATGTCCTTCTGAATGTCGATGGGCCTGTACAAGGGCTGGTCTTTGAGTTTCTGAATCACACGTGCGCTTACCCATTTTTTAGACGCTTTCGGATGTGACACCGAGCCGATTCCACCACCGCAAGTGTGTGACGGGTGCATTGCCTTGATTCTGGAAGTATTTTTATTGTACTCCTTTGATGCATGAAGGCTCTAGTCACAACCAACAGCCGCGCATTGTACAGTCACCCTGTGTTTTTCATTCCTTATGAATTTGATGTCAAAATTCCGCTTGATTGCAAAATTCTGAAGTGCATCTCTGAAATGTTTAGCGTCTACAAAATGCTGTCCGATATCCAATGACAACACTTCGGATTGATCCGAGGAGGATGGAAGGGATGTCGTACCGTCAGGGTCGCCATGCGATGGAACAGGTAGGCTGGAAGAATCAGAATTCCTGCTGACACTTCAATTTACGCGGGGAAAATCAGTTAGATAATCTGAAAAAAAACAATGTCAAATGGAAATATATATATTCAAACAAAAAAAAAAATTTTGTTAAATAAAAACAAAATAAGTTAATCATAAAATTAACTAAACAGAAACTGGGGTGGGAACGATAACAATGCAAAATTTATTTGTTTTAAATGGGAACTTATTTTTTTAAACGTATCATGGAATAATTAAACGAAAATGATAATAATTAAGCAAAAATTGTAATAATTGAACGCAAACTATAATAATTAAACGGAAACATATGATTATAAGAGTCAAGATAAAGGATAAGAACTTTATAATGACAAGAATTCGTTTTGACTATGATGCAACAATGGCACATCATCTGTCTCCACGACAAGATCGACTACAGCGCATTTGAAGAAAGAGTACACATGACACATGCGCTGGAAGTCAACCTCATTTTCTATTGGACAAATCGTTTTATGACCATCGGGTGTGATAAACTTCACCCTAACAAGGGAAACATCAAGACCCCATTGCTCACATATCTCCGCTAAGATTGAATCCCAACAAGTCTGTGCCGTGAACACTACCACTCGTCCCTCCCCGTTGTATCTTGCAATTCCACAAAAACTCTCCATAATAAACCTGCATATAAATATAAATTCTTACTCTCACTTCAAGGATGATCAAGGTGAGGGAAACGAAGATATTCTCACCTTATCGCCAACCTTGCAATAGAGTTCAAAAGAATGCAACAGATTGTTACTTTCTCGCAGGATGAGTCTTCCAAACTTTATTACAGGAAAAACAAGGCAAGAAGGCAAACAAAATCATATAAAAAAGATACTGATATGACTAGGCAGGTTTTTTCCCACCATTTACTAGGGTAAACAAGGGATTTCACAATGTGGACCTTGTCCAAGTGAACGACAGGGGGTAAAAAGGAAGTTAAACGCTAATGGAAGGGGTTTCTGGGATATTACAAACTTGCAGGGGCTGTTCGGGAAGTTTGGAAATTCTCGAGGGGCAAACAGTATTTTTCCCTATTTTTTTTTCAATATTAACATTTCCCCATGCATACTGTTTATAGTTTTATTTATTCACTATTATCTAGCTTAATTACTACTGATATTATTATTTAAATGGGTTCCTATAGATATTTTATGAAAAAAATCATATCTTTTCTCTCCCTAGTTATATGACAAGGGAATTATTAGTTTTATAAAATTTCTAGAAATTTTTTAGATGTGTATATGATGAACCTTCATTGCTCATGTGACATATAGTTTGTTAATAAATTTTTAAAAAATCAATAATTTAAGGTAATTAGTGGACTTTTGTGATTGTTTGACAAATTTTTAACTGAGGGCGGTTGTGGGTTATTGTCATTAAAAAAATATTTATTAAAATGTACGTACTACCACCAAAAGGTTTAGATAAGTCATGTAGATCAAAATGAACCATTTTTTTATGCAAGTGGCTTGACGACACTTCCAGAATCTTTGAAAAACGTGGGATTGCATTGAAATAAAAAAAAATTTGGAAAACCAGGGGCACACCTAACGCCCTGGTTTTCTTCTTGTCGGCCGCTGCAACCTGTAGATGGGCTCTGATTTTTGCAAATTTAGTTATAATTAGATGGCTCTATGTTTAACTTTAGCCGAGCAAGGCATGGATGCTGACTTTGTTAACATCTTTGTTTTCATTGATTTCTTACCGTTTAACAGCTATTATTTATTATTTATTTATTTAGTTATTTATATTATAGTTATGTTACGTACATTTTTTTATTATTAAATTTTTATCCTGTATTAAGAGAAAGTCTAATCTATCAAATGTTTTTTTATAAAAATCAAATATTTCACGGTGACTTAAACAATCATTAATTTTTATCCAAAAACTTCTACCAATATTAACAAATTGTAGATTTAGATGTATTTGATTTTATAAAAAAACTTAAAAATATATAAAATATCATGACATGTTGGAATAATGTTACATCAATTTTTTTATTAGTTTTCTTTTTATTTTATTTTTTGAATTTACTGGGTTAAAAGTAATCTTCAGATTACGGAGCAGATCAATCACAAGAGTCTTAATAGTACAATTAAGCCTCTCTTTATTCCTAATGGAGAAGATGATGCCTGATTCAATTGATAAGGACTTAACTACTTTTAACATAGTGGCACACAGAATTGATCATTAAGACAAAAAGCAAGCATAGATTGGCTGTTTGAAAGAGAATCATATTCGTATCACATCAGAAGAAAAGCAAGAGAAGAGTTACAGACCAATTGGCAGTGTTCCATGATAGATATGATTATGTTAACAGTTATGATGCCTTATATATATATAATAAATAAAATAAAATAAAATAAATTGTGGGGTATTTATTCTTAATGAAAAATGGATGTATGCTTCCATTCAAATAACACTACACTATTTTTAGGTTTTAGCAGTGGATTTATAGAGGGGTTTTTAAAAAACCGCCTCATTAACTGTGTAATTTTTTTTTATAATAACCTATACAGCCGGTTTAAATTAAACCCTTCTACTTTTAAATTTTTAAAAAAATCTCTCACTGGCACTCTCTTAAAGATTAAACCCTTCTCCTTTTCACTCGCACTCTCCCGATCGCCTCCCAGCTGTTGGAATCTAGAGCATTGGATCTCCTTTTCGATCACCTCCCTGCCGTCGGTTGCTGATCTTCGCCGCATCCCTGCCCGAGCCCCTCCCGTCATTCTCTGGTTGCTAATCCGCATTCATTGCTCTAATCCGCTTCCCCGAATTGAGGTATCTAATTTCTAATTTCTTGTTCTATAGACCTAGTTTTCTTCGCTTCTCATCAATCTAGGGTTTGTTAGGTTTTTATTCCTCTATTTTTGAGCTCTGGTTGGAAATTTCTCGTGTATTGATTGTTAAATGCAGTTGCTGGTGTGTGGTCTCTGCTTGGATGGAACGAAGTGCGCCGAAACTAGCCTTTTTTCTGGGAGTCTCTCTGGGGTCGCGGGAAAAATGTAAGGACTCGGATAAGCTTCTCTTTGTTTTAGTCCTTTGTTTTTTCCCATGTGGGTTGAGAATCACGTGATCTTTCTTAGTAATTATATATTATATTCACAGATGAGAAGCTCTTAGATTTTTGCTGCTCCAAAATGCGTGGATTCCTATGTATTTTGGTTATAGATTTATTTTCTGCTTAAGATAGTTTTCTTTGGGCTGCCTGACTTCATTAGTTTGTGGTTGTTCATTATTTTCACCATTTAAACTGAGGTTGGGTCTTAGATGTCTAAATTTGTCAATGAGCCTCTTAGCTTTTGAAGTTAATTGTTTGATATATTGTTTGTTATTCTCCAATATAAAGTGTGTTTTTGTTGCAGATTTCTTTTTCATTATTCTCTTTTTCTTTTACCCAACCAGTGATTTTGATTACATTTATGTGACACTGATGCTCCAAACTACAAGCATGTTTTGATGCTCCCTTCTAATTGAACTTAATTTATATATTTTTAACAGATAAGTGAAAATAAAGCTACTTAATTGTTCTTGTGTTGTTGTGGTTGCAAGAGCTCCATGGATATTTCTCTCCATATCGAAATTAATCCCGACTTTGCTTTGCAGTTGTAATGTTATTCTTCTCCTAATCACAGGTTTGTATCAATTCTCGTCGCTTATAAACTCTACTTGGATCTAAATGTGATTTATGTTTAGAATTAAATGGCATTGTTCAAATTGCTCCTTAGATTAGTAAGAAGTTGAGCTCTAATAAGGTTCTAGTTCAAATTATCATGGAAGTGAGTTTAGAAGGGGGAAAAAGACAGTTTGTTTTAAATTTCTTGTAATTTTATAATTTTCTTTAATTTTTGTTATAAGACTTTAATTTACACATTGATGATGCAAATTGAAGTACATGCTCATACAATGTGTAAAATTAAGCATTCTGGGAGGCCATTATGCTTGGTAAAATTGTCAGCTTACCATATTAATGTGAAGTATGCTGCTTTATAGGCATATCTCGGCAATATTGGGCCCATCAAGTCAAGAAAGTACGCTTGCAGGTAATGCTAAGCACTTATCTGTTTAACTTATTTCTTTTAAATGTTGAATCACACCCTCCATCTAAGTTCCCACATATTTGTGATCTAGGGCTACTACATCTTCAGCCAGAAATTAAAGCACATTGCTCACCTTCCATTCGCTATCACATCATATGGTATGAAGACTCACCTCATTGTTGTAACCATGAGCGGGTTTATACTTTCAAGATCTCCGCTTCAGTATTTGAAATTTCTAGTTCTGTATAAAGAAGATGATCCATTATTACAACACCAAGACAGTAAAGCATGCCCACTCTTTTGCAGTGTTTATGCTAGATGGATTGTCAAACTGTTAAGAAAATCAGCAAATCATATAATGAGAACTCTAATGTCTTTTGGTTAATCTTTTATTTGTTTTTTTGATACAGGGACTGGTATGATGCTACTTGTCATAATGTGGCAACCTCATATACGAATTCTGTCACTATCAACATCATTGAGGTCTTTATTTTTTTTCCTTTACTTGATGCAGCTATTGTAATTCTCATATGTTCATTGCCTGTGGATGTTGGTAGTACTCTCTTGAATGATTTTGGTGTGAAGTTTCTGAAAACGGTTAGATGGCCACAATAATGAGTGGCAGGTTATTGTAAAGAGTATATACAACAGATATTAGTGTTCAAGGATGAAATTTTTGTGTCTCTACTAATAAAGATCTCAAATACATTTTATCTTAACATGAATACTATCTTCCTTCTAGTTGGATTCTTCACACACACTCTCACTTGTGTCCCTCTTTCATTAGTATCATCAGCTTTGTAGCTTTGTTGGCCATGGCTGCAGCTTTGAACCGTCAGCTGAGCTTTTCCGTGGAGGAAGACAAGATCACCAAGTTCCCTAGCCAACCTCAAGTCATCTTCCAACACTTCTTAGGCTACATCTCAGTTGACAGACATAAACAAAGTCTCGCTTTTACTACTTTGCTGAAGCTGAAACAGACCCTTCTTCCAAGCCTCTTATTATTTGGTTAAATGGAGGTACTCTTGCTGTTCTCCTTGTTTCATCTCATCTCCAAAAAAAGTTCTTTTTATCTGTCTTGGTTTTGGTTTTAATTGATTGAATCTTTGCAGGACAGGTATGTTCATATGTTGGAGTTGGTGCATTCTCTGAGAATGGACCTTTCAGGCCAAGTGGGGAGGTGTTGGTGAAGAATGAGTATAGTTGCAACAAAGGTATCAATTGTTTTCTCCCCTGCTTTTGATTCAAAAATCTAAAGGAGGAAAAACAACTCACATCTACTTTTGCTTTTATCATTTATTAGAAGCAAACATGTTATACTTGGAGACTCCAACTGGTGTTGGTTTCTCTTTTGCCATTGATTCTTCATACTATTCCAGAGTAGTAATAAGATGGCAGGTATTACTTATTGATAATTTTTTCAAAACCTTTTCTTTTTTACAATTCATCTATTGAAACTGTTGAATGTTCTTCAATGTAAAGCAAGGGACGATCTTGTGTTAAAGACCTCACTATTATGTAGAAGTATGTTTATACCAATGTTGTTAACCCATCTTTATTTGTTTATTTACTTTTGCAGAGTCCCTCATGATTTTGCAGAGTGAACTCAAACACCAAAGAAAGTTGATCAGGAGTTTGGAGGAGGTAATTCATTATAAACTTATATATAACATAGTATAATGACAGTTTGAGTTCCTATAAACAATTCACAGATTGTATTCCAAACTGTGGTAATCACATTCTCTGTGAATAGTTTTGGCATGCATACAAAAGAAGGTTACACACATACTATTATTTTTTATTTTTATCAATCTCAACAGAAAATTTGTTAAACTTCTAACTTGTTTCAGAGCTAACCTCAAGAAATTATGTAAGTTGTTGAGAAACTTGTTGAGATTGTTATCTTTGTACATAAGGAGATCGAGGAGGTATTTGGTAAGTACACATTCTTTGATGTCTCACTTTATGTTCTTTCAAGAAACTCAAAGATTATTTTTACATTTTTTTTGTAATTTATGAAAAGTTTCACTTGGAGAAAATGGAGATTATTCATTATGATGATATCTCAATCCTATTTTATATGATTTCTCTGAGTTTAGCCCTCTCCAATTAAGGATTGCTGTCTTATATGTCCCTTTTTATTTTTAAGAGTAACATGGTGGGTATGAGGCTAGGCCCACCTTAAAGTGATCCTACTCATGTCAGTTTTAACTATGCATCTACAACATATCATTTTTTTTCAATTTTTAAGCAGAATATTGATGCATTTTTCATTATAATTATCTAGCATTGTTGCTGATAGGATTCTAATTTTAGAAAAGTCTCGCAATTCTTATACTTACACTTGTTGGATCCTAGTGAAACTTGTGGATAACATGGTTGGAGCTAATTATGAATTTCTTTTTTCACAATAGACATACAACAAAGCCCTCATCAAATTATCTTTACTCAAATGTATGTTGTGTATGACCAATTGTATTCTTTAGCTCCATGTAGCCCACAAATTATTTGGAGTGTACAACACTCATCAATTTATCATCAATGACAACATGCTAAATGCATTGCACAAACCATGCGTTTATTATTCAATGAGTACATGAGAAATTAGAACATAATGCTTCTATACCTAATTTGTTTTGCTACCCTTTCAGTACAACAACTAGACATTTCACTAGCATAGTGGCATTGCCATAATTGTGTATCCAGATGCTTGATATGGATAGTTGATTTATTGCAGACAAAAATGAGTTAGTTTTACTTCCAAAATCAATGGTAAATTTTTTAATGTTCCTGATTCATTATTGCTGAAAACTACTGTTCTGCAGAATACTGGTGCTCAGATAAAAGCTGAGTTGTAGAAAACTCTCAAATGGATTGTCCCAATAGCTGACAATACTGTAAGGTATGCATCATTACCTCTTATAACTTAAGAGGTTTATTTTTTTTAAAGCCATTCTTTTCTTTACCTCAGTTCCAGAGCTGTTTGTATCATTTAAAAATGTTCAAAATTTTTTTATTTGTTACTATTTATTCCATTGGAGCACAAGAATTCATCAAGGTTTTGGCTAGGTTGGAGAATGGGCAAACATCAGGTTGGTTTTCTTTTTTCATGACTTTGAATTTACTTCAAATTCAGCTGTCTTTTGTGCTTAAGCAATTCGGTCAAATGTTGAAATATCAGTTGGTAGATGGACTGCTTGTGATAGAATGCCTGAACCTAGAATTCTTCATTCCTGCATTGCTTTTTAATATTAGCACACTTCTGATGACTTGCTCTTTTGCAGTACCAAGGTTAACAAAAAGCCATCACCACAACACAACATTACTCGTATTTAGACTCTTTTCCACGCAGATAAGAGGAAGACTAAAGTCATGATAAAAAGAGTTACTGGTCAGTACACATTTTATGAGACTTAATTTACTCATAATGTTTCTGCAAAACCTTCTCCCTTTTGCAGATTTTGGAGAATTCATAGTTAAAGATTTAGTGGGTTGAAGATGAAGAGGATACACAAATTTTTTTTACTTTGTGTAATTAGGCCAAAACATATTTTGTAATAAAAATAGATAAAATACTGTAAACTTTTTATATTTTGTTATTAATCAAAATACATTGCAATTTAGCTCATAACTTGTCAAAGTCAATGAAATTGAATTTAGTATATTTTTTAATGTATGGAAAGATTCATGTTTTTGATTTATTGGTTAAATAAATTTATTTATTATTAATAGAAAAATAAATCAATATTTAATTAAATTTAATTAATGATTAAATTTAGAGGTGGTTATAACAACCTCTAAAAGTATAAACATGTAAAAAATTATTAGCTATAGAGGCAGTTATAACCGCCTCTAAAACTATTGAGGGATGGTGTAAGAATTTATTACCTATAGAGGCGGTTATAATCGCCTCTAAAACTATTAAGGGATGAATGAAAGCTTAATACTTATAGAGGCGGTTATAACCGCCTCTAAAACTATTGAAGGATGGTGTAAGAATTTATTATCTATAGAGGCGGTTATAATCGCCTCTAAAACTATTGAAGGATGAATGAAAGCTTAATACTTATAGAGGTGGTTATAACCGCCTCTAAAACTATTGAGGGATGAATGAAAACTTAGTATCTATAGAGGCGGTTATTACCACCTCTACCTCTTATAATTAAAAACCGCTTTCGTAGATAAAACTTATACCAACGGTTGGTACAAACCGGCTCTAAAGTGTAGAGCCGGCTTAATACTAGACGGTTTAGAGGCGAGTGAAAAAACCAACGCTATACCTATAGAGGCGATTATAACCGCCTCTATAGGTCTTGAAAACCGCCTCAAAAGCACTTTTTTTGTGTAGTGTAAAGCTTTGTTCACATATAATACAGGCACATTGATGGAATAAATAGGTGAGCGAGAAGCATCATAACGATATGACATTGATGCGTGATCATAAAAATATGGATAAATCTTACCGCCGCATGGGCTTAATTAACCTATTAAGATCAAGCTCAGGCCTAAGACAAGATCAAGCTCCAAGTTCAAATTTAAATAAAAATCCAAGTCCAAGACTAAGATTTATATCAAGTCCGTTAGTTCTATCTACCATGGTGGATTATCAATTTTTAAGTTATTAATCATCTACAATAGTGTAATAAAAGTTGTAAAATGTGAACCCAACGGGGTATCTCTTGCTTTTGCAATATTTGTCTCTTGATGCTTGTCTTTTTTCTGAAAAAATCTTACCAGTCTCTAATCTTTCAACAATTTTTTGATGATATGTTTAAAGCAATGCATTTTTTTTTTACATGAAGCACTCACAATATTCATAATCATATTTGTATAACAAAAAAAAAAAAAAAAATCAGAAACAACTAGAATACTCTTGACAACTGAAACAACTACTAATTGCAGTTGGTGGGCGAAGCAGTGGATATAAAATGCGAAAGGATTTTTTTTTAAATCAATGTCTTCATATAGTTAAATTCTCCTCTCATATTTGAGGCTCCATGATACCCTTGTCCTCTCAATTTTGAAATTGATAAACCATGACGAGCAAATAATTTATCTAAAGTTACTTTTAGAGAAAATGTTGAAGTGTTGGATACGTGATGAATCGCAAGAAATCTTTCAACAACCTGATCTTGCTCACTATAAGAAAATTATTGTTTTGAAACAACATTTTTAGTTTCTATTCTGTTGCTAATTCGGTTTAGTAACGGATTAGAAACGGAATTTATCTGTTTCAAAACCCCTTGTTTCTAATTTAAATAGAAACAGGAAATGTTCCGGTTCTAACTTTAAAAACAAATTTGAAACGGAAACTAATATGTTTCTAACTTTTTAAAAATTAAAACAGAATAATGTATGTTGCTAATCCGTTTCTAACTTCCGCTGTAATTCCTTTTCTAGATTTAGAACTCAATTTAAAATAAAATTTTTACCGTTACAAAAATTAGAAACGGATTCCAAACTGAATATTTTCTGTTTTAGTTTTGTTCCTTCTCATTAGAAACAAAAGTTTTTTTTCCTAATCCGTTTTTAATTTTTTTTAAATAAAAAAACAATATTAAAACAAATAAATTCGTTTCTAATCCGTTTCTAACATTCTAGTTTAAAAAAAATAAAAATTATATTCCTGATTTTTTTTAAAACCTGATTTTTTTTTAAACTTAAAATACCAATAAATAAGATAAATTCCTCAATTCATACAAAAAGAAATGTTTAAGTATATATCCTCTTCTCATGTAAGAACAAAAATGATAGCAAGACCAAAATATTCAGCAAGAATAATAAAAATGATAACAAAAAGAAAAAAAATATTAATAGATATGGCATGAAAATTTGTACCTGAACAATGCAACCACCTAGTCCAAATCCCCAAAGAATTGATGTAAACTAAGGGGGTGTTTGGTTCGTGGTAATGTGAAACCATTACCGCCTGTTACGTGGTAATCTTTTCAGATTACCACGTTTGGATAGGTGGCGGTGGTAATATTGATGGTAATCTTTGATTACCAACCTTGAAAGATTACCAAAATCCTTGGTAATCCCATTACCACCAAAATAGGTGGTTATGTTGGATTACCAAGGGAGTGGTAATCTAAAAACACTTTTTGGACAAATATGCCATTTATTTAAAAATAATAATTTTTATACTTTATTCGTTAGATAAAAAAATTAAATTTGAATAACATTATTTTGGTAATATGTTCAACTTTGAAAATTTATATTTTTTTTATTCAAAATTTTATTTTACTTTAAATTTAAATTTGCACAAAATGGTAGACACGAGGGTATTTTGGAAAATTTAGAACATTACCAAGTTGATTACTATATAATATGAGTTTCCAACCAAACATGGTTATCATAAATTACCACAACATTCCTGGGCATATAACATTCCCAATATTATTACCAGGGTAATCTCATTATGTGGTAATATATCATTACCGCAAACCAAACGGCCCCTAAGTGTTCCAACCAAGGGCCTTATTGTGAAAGATCTCTCAGAAGCACCCAAAGATATCCCAATGATCACCAAAGAGGCCTTTTTGTTTGAGAAATTAAAATACCCAAATAAAAATGAGAGAATGATTATTCACAAATCCAATTATTAAGTGAAAACTTATATTAACTAAAGGAAAGAAGGTGGAATATTTCCTTTGGAGAATTGGAGACTCTGTGTGCTTTAGATATATAAGGGAAGAAGAGGGTGCATATAATATATATGAAATAGTCTCCAATTTTTTCCTATTTGTTAGTACATTTAAATGGAAAAGAATGACATGTTTTTAAAAACTTGTTACCCTTAGAAACTTGTTTTTGTATAGTCTAGTTTACTTTAATAATATGTAAGCACTAACCCAAATTAGAAAACTTAAAAAAAAAAAAAAGGCCACCATGACATTAGCCTAGCAGTTATGTTTTATTCACATTAAAGTATCTTATTTTAGAATAAAACCATGTAAATAATAACATTTTTAACTAAAAATTTACAAAACAATAATCTTTTTACAAATTCCTTATTGATGGGGGAATGCGTAGCCCACTTTATTCACACTTCTGGAAAACTCGTAGTCCCAGCAAAATAACGCTTTTTTGCTGTCTAGCTGGAGAAGATAAAATTCTCATTCTTACAAATCTTTTCAAGAAAGGTCACAACTTTCAAAACTCCACTGATACCTGTGTCTTATGCCATAAAGCCTCTGAGAAGCTGGATCATCTTTTCCTTAGTTGCTCCTTCTCAATACATATCTGGGAATTTTTCTTTCATCTGTTCGACTCTATCACTTGTCCACAATCTATCCCTTCCATTTGGACAACTTGGCTGCCATCCCTTAACCCTTTACTCAGAAACACCTGGGATTTCATTTCACGAGCAATTCTATGGAACATCTAGCTTGAACGAAATACCCGTATTTTCTAGTTAAATGCTTTACCATTTTATACTATTATTTTTAAAACTGTTAACATGCTAGTTTCTTGGTTCTCAACAGTTACCGACAGTCATCAGCAGTCTCTCTGAAACATCTTAACGAATTAAGCGCTCCCTCAACTTCCTTAACGCTAGAGTTTCCAACTAGGCTGGCGATCCTGAGCTTGACCTAGCACAAGAGTAGACTCTCCACCTGTTTGTTGGGGTAGACTTGAAGCTCCAGGCGGTGCTTTCCGCCTGCCCAGCATTTATCTCTCGCTTTACTTTATTTTAATGTATTTTTCTCTATTCCTCCCCACTGGTGAGAGAACTGCTTATTTGTCCCTTTCTATTTTTTTTTCAATAAAGCTGTAGTTTATCCACATTTATTTCAAAAAAAAAAAAAAATCTAAGATTTACCCAAAATGTCTCTTCTCATCTTGATTAATATGCTATATATCCCTATATATGTATATTGATCAAAGAAAATTCCTTAACTTTTTTTCCCCAATTATTTATTTATTTAATGATAAAAGAACAACACTACACATTGTTATCATATTTATATATAATTCTCAATTTCAAATTTTCAATTCATGGATTTGTCTTTACTTTTAAGTATTTGTTTTATATATTTGTAAATAAAAAAGTGAAGATAACTAGGGTAGCTAATCTTAATAGAAATCTAGGAGCCTGATGTTTATATGCATCATCATATGGAATAATAGACTAAAGCCAGATGGTATTGAGCTTGGATCCATATTGGTCTACATTGGTATAGATAGATAGATAGATAGATAGATAGATAGATAGATTTTATGTTTAATTTTTCCCTTGGTGGTGACTGGTTGTGATGGTGGACATTGTAGGTTTTCAATCAGACAAAAACCAGTGGCTAGTCAAAAAATTAAGTTAAGACATTTACTCCAAATATGAAACAAATTAACACATGCTTTCCAGAACAAAAAAATCTTTCAACAAATATATGCTATCAACATGGTGAGTAACTATGAATCCACTCAAATCTCCTCAATGTGTTCCTTTCACAAGAAATCAAAGAGACTCATCAGTCTTAACAAGTTGAATCCATTATCATATTTATACACACTATTTTCAGTTAGAACAATATATTATATTGCTCAGCAAGAACAAGAGCCATACCGAAAGCACTGCTTCGCATACCAAATCAAATTTCATCTGCAGAGATCTAAACACCAAGGACAATGATTTCCATCACAGACAGTATCACCGACACAATATTATCCAACCTTAATCACAAAAGATTTAAAAATGAAAGGTAGGTACACATATCGAAAGAAAACAGTATTGAAATCTCAACCACTAAAGCAAATCACCTAAAATCCAGAAATTCTATAAGCAAAAACTCAATTTGGAACAAAATCAAACCAAAAAACCACAGATTCAAACATTGAAAATAACAGAAGATCACAGACAAAGGAGATGAAGAAAAAACACATATCTGTGAACACCATCACTGGTTTTAAACAAAGTAATAGCTTGCTACTCATGTTAGGAACCCATGTTTATTATTTAATCACTACATCCACATACTTATAGAACCAAAGGAAATTTAAGGGATATATGATGGTCATTACAATGAGATAATTAAAATCTATTCAAAATTTTCTACATACATTCACAGAATAAAAGACTCGGTGTGTCCGTGCCATAAAGATAAAAATGACATCAGAAAAGGGTGGGTGGTAACCAAAAAGAGCATAATCACCAAAATAAATAAATAAATAAACAAACTCTCTAGATAAGAAGTAATTGTAACTGAGAATAGAATTATCATACTATGTTGTTTAACATGAGAATGGGAGATCGGGAGCCCAAATTTTATTTTCTGACCAGGTTTTGAAATTAAAAACAGTAGGTTCTCTATGTTGATGAAAATGAATTCTATTTTTGAATGTTTCCATGACGTGAAATAAAAATTCAAACAAACAGATATTCAATGTGCAGTATCATAATAAACAAAATAGTTTTTGCCGTTCAAAACCATATTATCTCAGACAAGGAATAATACTAAAGTATGTAACACTGAGTTCACAGACAAATAAGTTTGGTAGTCTACAAATGTTCACGCTCATCGCACATAGCCAAAACACAACACTTCCAAAGTTGAAAAAGAAGAAATGGAAAAACAGACAAGGAGTGAAATCCCTCGTGTCAATGATATATCAGAAAAATTCAATGCATGTCCCATTGTAGTAATTACATATATAATCTAATTTTCATTTCATCATGTTTACTTTTCATCAAGTTCTATATATATATATATATATATATATAAGGTATATATATATATATATATATATATATATATATATATATATATATATATATATATATATTCTAATTATACTATAGTCAATTTTCTGAAGCGGAAGCAATTTAGAATTAAAGATGCATGCCTTGAGTTAAACTTCATTTTACTCTTTGAGATTTCAATTAAGTTGATGTATTTGTGGCATTGCCTCTATTTCATTCTTGTGCCATACGGCATCTACTTTTAATTTACTGCAATCTTATTACTTGCATCTTCTAATTTCTTGATATATTTACCACTTTTGAATGCAATTTCGTAATACATATGTATGTACAGTATATATATATATATATATATATATGTCTACAGTTGGACCCAAGCTCTTGTTCACAAACCTCAAAATGACTGTCATTTGGTCCTTTATTGATTTATCTCGAGACTCATCAACTATAAATGAGAAATTATTGTCACCAATTTCATTAATAATTGCTAATGTTATCTATGCAGTGCATGCATTCACCAACTGTTTTTGAATCAATGGAAAAGGTAATTGATTATTCCCAGGAGCATTTTCATTAATAGCATTCCTAACCTTCTAAACCCTTTTTTGCATACCAATTGAGTATCTCTAGAAACTTTCCCTTATTTTTAGAAATTGAAGACTCGTCATGACCATGAAATACAAGACCTTGTACCAAAAGAATTCAAATAATATTTAGAACAGCTATTAGACGAGAACGATAATCAATCTCCATTTGATGTCCATGAGAAGATAACATGTGTGACATACTTTGTCTCTAATTTTAAAAATCATCACAATGTTGTCTAGAGTCATTATGTGCACTATTTACTGGACCTACGTGATGATTAAAGGCCACAAGTGCTTTTCCCCAATTAGAAAACCGTTTTCTTGTAAAATTATCACTTTCTCCCTTTTCACTTTTATCCCGCCTCAAAAGATAACAATAAAAATAATAGGCTTTGGTGAGAGGAATCCCGCAAGTGTACGGGGTCGCCAAGTAATACCTACTGCAAAAGCACAAGGATCGTATTCCACGGGGCTAAGGGTCTACTATTACTCCATCATCACCTATTTTCTAACCTAACATCTCAATCATGATTGTGGTACTCTAACAAGAACAATATGTATAAACAAATTAAAAGTCAAACAAACAGTTGCAAGTGCTACATTGATGTGTGAAGGCCTATGGATGTGGATCCCCTTGAGGAGTCATCATGAAACATGGATGAACAGTAAAAAGATAGTTCGGGTGATTTAGACCGAAGGATCTCAAGATTAGATCAACCCCAATTTCTCGGTGATTGAACCCTAATCCCATACGAATACCTAGTGGAATTTCTTCCTAACCGGCATTCCTACGATTGCATTAAGTACAAGGAGATCCCAATATAAGGGTACACTAAACCCTAATTTACCCTTATAGATCGGAGGGCTATTGATACCCAATTTCTCGGCAATACCAATACAAGAAACCCCTTTTTGTTCATGAAAGATCTAATACACGCGAGTAGGTCACGTCTATGTGTATAACTCAATAAAGAGCTACAGATTTCTCCTTCAAGTAGCTCTAGGCATGAAATACAATGAACAAAATCATAAATCAACCCAAACATGATATTAAGTGCAAATCATCCAAAATACATGATGAACCCCCCAAGGTTCACCGACATCCGGTGGCCTTGGGGGTCTAGTGTGCCATCATACAAGTAATAACAACAAGATAAAGTAAATCACTCAAAAAGCTCATAAATGGCACTCCCTAGATGAAATGATGAAGGAGAAGGTGGAGGTCCGGCAGAATGACGCTTCCCTCGCCCAAAGGGTTGCCAAATGACGGTTCCCCTCAACTTGGCACCTTGATCTCTTGATGGTGAAGCTCTCCCCTTGTTGGTGATGCTCTTGCCCCCTTCTTTGGCTCCAAATCGTTGTCCTCCAAAAGGTATTTTCGTTCTCCTCTTTTATGTGCAGGCCAAAAAGTCCTTTGTTGAGCCCTAGAACTCCCAATTTATACCCCCGAAGCATACGGGCCGTGGAGGAGGCCGTATGGATGTAGATTGGATCAAGGAAACCCCAAATCCCGAGCCTCACGGGGTAGTTAACTGGGTAGTGAAGCATAAGCAAAAATTTCTAGAAAGTCATTACTAGGTCGCAGACTGGGTAATGAGGATTATGTTGCGATCTCTAGAAGTGCCTCACGGTGTAGCAGACGGGGCCGTGAGGGTCATGGGAAAAATCTTAGGGTTTTCTTGCCCGAAGACCCACCAGCTGCTACAGTAACTGCTACAGAGTGTATTCTACAGTACTCCGACTCGGTTTTTCTTCTCTTTTGTGCCCAAATTATGTCTTCCTGTTCTCCATGGCTTCTACATGCCCTACAATGAAAATAATACTCGATTAAGCATAAATCGGGCATCAAAATGTCATAAAATACATGCAAAGTGCAATAAATACGTGTACTAGAATGCATACATTTAGACACTTATCAGGCTTCAACTTTTGTCACACTATATTCTAACCAATCATACTTTTGAAACCATGCTTGACGCACCCCTTACGTGTGTGTACTGCAAGTGCACGGGCTTGTCGAAGTAATAATAGTACCCTGATGAGAGGATAGTCGAATCCATAGGGAGTAGGGACCAAAGATACAAGCAATTGCCATTTAACTAATGCGAAATACGGAAAACGAGAGCAAGGTCAATTGTGTGTGTGTGCAAAGGTGATCAAAAATAAGAAGAAAATAAAGAGAAATATGGAAGGTAAGAGAGTCCAAGCAAGAGTGATAAGAGAAAAACAATCAATGAGTGAAATAGGGTTCCCGGACAAGCTACCCCTAGGATTTATGCTTCTAGTGCAAGACAATGCTATTATACTCTCCTATTGATGTTTAATGAGTCGAGGATATCCTTAAATACACGGTCTCAAACCTAAGGTCAACCATGATTAATCCTAATCATTATGCCTGGCATTAGGATTCACTACGACCCTTAACTCTTGTTGACCTGTCAACTAAGTCCCAGGGGAGTCCATCTTCCTAAACCTCATACTATGCGGGATTGCTTTAAGTTTTAGGGATTCCTAGTGATTAGCCCTGTTCCTATGAATAGCTCTAATCCTTTGGTCCAGGTGAAAGAACCCTAGTCTCAATTAAGCCCCAGCACTAGGATTCACTACAACCCTTCACTCTGTTGCTCGCGCAACTAATCCCCAGGGAGTTCATCTCCTAGCACTTCACTCTATTTTGACTGCTAAGAACTCGTGGAACATGAAGGTAGGGAGAATCACACCGGAGGGGAAAAGGGACATTTCTCTACCTCACGACTCATCCTCTCAATCCTCTCCAATCTCAAGTAGTCTAACCCTATAGGAGTTATCATACCTCCAAAGGATAACCTAAACGATTTTCAACCCTAGTATCACGACTAAGGGAAAATCGATACAAGATGCAATTAAGTTTGAAACTCAATTTTATTCATCAATAAAGAAAAGCATAATAACAAGTCATAGAAACATAATCATCCTAGGGTTTACAAGTCTGAATATCCACAAGGGGTTTAGCTCCTCATAGAGCTATACAAATCCATCAAATTATGAGAATAAGCACAAATAAAAAGCATAAATGAAAACCCCCTTGTATAGAGTGTGGCTGTGGTCTTGTACGGCCGCCGGACGTCGATGTCGATGCCGATGGCGTGTTTCGATCCTCCATAAGGTCCTCTCCAAACCCTAGCCGCAACCCTCCAAAAGATAGGAGAAAAGGTATGCCGAAAGATCTAGAAAAATTCTCCAAAACGCCCTTAAATACTGTTGAATCGCTGCTTCAAATCGGCTGAATCGGGATTTCACACGGCCGTGTGGAATTTCCACACGCCCATGTGAAGTCTCTATTTTGCTAAATTTTGGCAAACAGTGGACAATAACTTGCTACAGTATTTTTGCTAGAGTGCTGCTACAATACTTTTGCCGAAACGCTCCCGAATTCATCGTTCTTCATCGAGACCGTTGAATTGGGCACACAATCAACGGTGGATCATGCCGATTACTTCAAGTCTCCTCCTTGGTGAAATTCTCCCATGCCACACGAATTAGACCAATTGTAAATGTGACTGCCTTTGTGCCCCTCTAAAGGAGGTTGGCACACACCCACAAGTCCGGACTCGTGCCTTGATCATTCTTGGCCCGAGAACTCTCCAACAATATTAAACATGATCCAACTTTGCTCTTTTTCTTCAAATTAGCTCCACAAACCTACAATGCACAAAAGCACACAAATGCATACAATTTAGTGATAAAATTTGATAAAAGTAATGCTCATTATAAGATAATAACACTTCGCGTTACTATAACATGAGCACTTATCAATGCTTCTTGAAAGTGTTGCATTTCTTTTTCTCATTGATTTTTGGGGAAGTCATATCTAGTTGAATGACAT
This sequence comes from Dioscorea alata, assembly GCA_020875875.1. Classification (NCBI taxonomy): domain Eukaryota; kingdom Viridiplantae; phylum Streptophyta; class Magnoliopsida; order Dioscoreales; family Dioscoreaceae; genus Dioscorea; species Dioscorea alata. The sequence goes on from CM037021.1 coordinate 11,314,694, forward strand.
GGGCCTTTCAATAAATACCATCTTTGAACTTGATCTCTGATACCCACATCATATTCTTCAATTGGTTAGTGAATTCTACGATCAACAATGATATCAGCTGGACTGAACTTAATTCGAGTTCTCTTTTGTGCTATAGTGCTAGTTTCAAAAGAAACATTTAATTTGTTCCTGATTCACAACTTTTTGATTTAGGTTTAAAAAGCCACTCCATATCTATATATATAATAATTAATTCAACAAGCAATCAAAACCAAAAGTAACAAATAATGTACTTAGAAAACAACTAAACTTAATTAAAACCATAAGTAACAAATAATGTAATTAATAAAATCATAAAACCTAAAATTTATTTTAAAAAAAAACTTACCTGAACAGTAGTAGTGGAGTCAACAATAGGGTGGAGAAAACGGTGATTCTGGTGAATTTGATGATGGTGGGCATGGTGGCTTGCATGCAGTGGCTTGTGTGCACTAGGTTAAAAAAACAAATCCAATGAAAGCTCGGAAGCTTAAGCAGGGTACTTGGGACAAGAACTTGAAATTTTTAAAGCTTTTCAAGGTTCTAAGATATAAATAGAGAGATTAATTAATCCACAATATCAACATTAATTATCAACTGAGAACATCAATTTATAAACAAGCAAAAAGAATAAACTTATTTTACACATTCAATGATTCAAAAACAATTCTCAACATGGCAAGATCAACATAATTTGTACAAATGCATTCCCAAATTCTAAATTTCCAATCACAAGGATTCCAACCTTTTGGAACCAAAATTTATGTATGTCATGCCCCGACCCACGGGCCTCGGGACGCGATAACTGCCACAACAAACCGAGGAGGGGTACTCCGCCACTCAACCCTCAAGTCACAATAAGGCTAGCAAAAATACATGGAATCAATAGCCCTGAACAGAGTATGCAAAACATAAAGTTCAAAGGTATGCAAGGGAAGCATTGACAACATGACCTAATAGTAGATTTCAAGAACTACACTGATCACAAGTACAACAAAGTTTTCAATAAATTAGGCAAACATAAAAACCATGCTTTTAGAGTTTTGAACATACTAATGGATCCATGCTCTAATACAACATATACATGCTCAAGGATAACATGCATGAACTTGGTATTAAATGAAAACAGACAGTGGATGTCAAAACACAGCTTCACTACTACAGTATTGCCTGCAAAACCCTGGGAAGAGGAAAGAGTGGTGAATAACCTAAGTCACTTAGTGAGTGGGTTAGTACAATACTACAATAATACACCAAAATACACGATATAACTCACCAAAATAATGCTTTACTAATACTATAAACAGTTTAGAACATAAATACACATAACAATAATCATCAATACAATATAACAAAAGATAGTGTCATGAAAGCCTTTTACCCCAACTAGGGTTTTACAACAATAAACCCACGAGATACCAAACACAGGGTTTATACTATAAAACAAGTTAAGCATCAAACTAAGCTTTTATAATAATACAAATAGATCAAAACAGTTCCACACACATATATATAACAAACTATATAGTAGGAGTCTCAAAATCCATAAAACACAATACTCACCGCCAAACAACAAATTTAATATAACACTACAAAAGAAATGCAACATAGTCTAGAAACCTCTCTAAGCCGTCAAGGTACTCATGTCCTTGACGTTAATCCATCGGTCCACTGTGTGGTATCTCCGGCTTCCCAATGAATATCCAGTCAGAGCTCTACACTCCCACTTGAACTGGACCAAATAAGTTTGCCGGTCTTCCATGCCATCTTAACAGGATGGCCGTAAAGACCGCCTATAGTAGTAGGATGTCACCAACAAAGTAATACAAGCATATATCTCACAAAGACAAGTCCATAACCAGGGCAATAATCAATAATCAAAACTTTTGCAATTTCCCCACGGAAATAATGAATGCGAAGCATAACCAAAGTTGTGCAAAGCCAAACAATTCACAAGTTACAAAGCAAGTATCATACTAAAATTCTTTTCCTTAAACAACAACATTTTTCTAGTATGAAACATTAATAAATAAACTCATTTTAAGTCAATCAAAACCTCGATTTAACTATAGAAGCCAATGAAACTTGGCTCACACAATAAAATATAGATAGGTATTCTTCTAGTAGAATTGTGCATAAACAATCTCACTCACAACTTAGTTGATTTCACTTCCCCAACCGCTAATCCTCTGCTAGTTCCTTGCCTCGAGCCAAAGCTTTACTTCCTTGCCAAAGCACAACAAACACTAACAAGAATTAGCAAAATAAATCAAACAATGAAACCTTAAGTTTCTCTAACAAACAATCCTAAATTGATCTTAGGGTTGGCTTAAAGTTAGGTTTAAAAGTTATCAATGGATTCTCAAGGGTTTGAGCTTCACTCTAATCCAAAGAATCCAAGGAAACAACTAAAGCTTATTGGTGCTACAGTACTGATACAATAAAGCCGACCATAACACAAAGGTTTTCTCTCAATTTACATCATCTAACCAAGAAAATTCTTTACAAACATTCACAAAAATGAATAACAAGAACAAGGGCTTCAATTTGAGCATAAAATCATTACAAATCATGCAAAAACTAGGATTTTAAAACAATTCAAAAACAATGAAAATACTAGCAAAATATGCAATAAAAGCTTGAATCAAAGCTCCTAGAATACTTACCAACAAGGGAGAAAGAGATTTCTTTTGAAGTTTGTCGGAATCGGGTCGTCAGAAAAATTTTCCAAGCTTGAGGTGTTTGGCCGAAAGAAACGAAGAAAGATGTTGAAGGAATTAATGAAGAATTTGGACTGCTACAGCAACAGGTTGCTATAATGTTAGGCTGAAAAATACAGTGCTGGGCTGACTATAGCTACAGTAAACTTGTTATAACAATATATATACATACCAAGGAAAAAGACGCAAGCTAACAGTATAGAAAGTGTAAAAATTCTCAGATTCAGTACTCTGGACCACCATTTACAAAGTTCATATGAAACCATAAATCCAGAAAACCTATAGAGTACATATCAAGATCAAATGCATTTTATACAAAAAAGAAAAATCATCAGAAGCACCCCTTCTCCTTGTAAACTCCATGGACCATGAATCCATGATCCAACCGGCCTGAGTTAAAAATAAAAAATCCAAAAATTCCATCAATATATACACTGATTAGTTGTGACTTGTTAATTACTCCATTCAATGATTAAATTAATCCCAAACACTATAACATTAGTGTTTAATCACTAAGCAAAAGATTAAGATTTTAGAACAAATATCATCGAGGAAAAAATGGAAAGAGAACGAGGAGGGAGGTATTAGGTTTGGTAGTACCTATGACACGCAGTCTTCGACTAGACGAGGGTGACGACAGATTGCTGGGACTGGATCAGTAGATCACCAAAGGGCAAAGGCTCTTTCCTACTGAAAGAAGGAATTTGACTAAAACAATGGCTAAGAACATGGCTTAGTTTCAATCTAACGGTGGAAATAAAACTGACACACCCCTTGCGTGTGTACCCCGCAAATGCACGGGTTGTCGAAGTAATAAAAATACCCTGGTGAGTGGGTAGTCGTATCCACAGGGAATAGTGTTTAGAAACAAGTCTTATCGCTATTTAGCTATGAAAGAAGTCGATGATGAAAGAAGTATATATATATATAAATGTAAAAGAAAATAAAAGAGTGCAAGAAGAATAATGAGGGTAGGAGAGGTAATCGATATAAAGATGGGGTACCCGGACAAAGCTCCCCCTAAGACTAATGCTTCTAGTGCAAAACTAGTATTATACCCTCTAATTGATGTCTAATTGAGTCGAGGATATCCTTAAACACACGGTCCCAAACCTAAGGTCAACCATGACTGACCCCAACACTATGCCCCGGCATTAAGATTCACTACGACTCTTGACTCTCGTTGACCTGTCAACTAAGCCCTAGAGGAGTATATCTACCTAAGCCTCACACTACGTGGGATTGCATTAAGTTCTAGGGACTCCTAGTGGTAAAACCTGTTCCTATGTGTAGTTCTAACCCTTTGGTCCAGGTGGAAGAACCCTAGTCTAGATTAAGCCCCAGTGCGTAGGATTCACTTCAACCCTTCACTCTGTTACTCGCGTAACTAAGCCCCAGGGGAGTTTATCTACCTAACACTTCACTCTATCTCGACCGCTAATGAATCAAGGAAACGGAGGTAGGGAGAAACCACACCGGAGGGGAAAGGGGTACATCGCTACCTCACAACTCTCCCTCTCAACCCTCTCCAACCTTGTGTAGTCTAATCCTATAGAGATTGTCACACCCTCAAAGGATAACCTAATAGATTCTCAACCCTAGTGTCACGGCTAAGGGAAAATCTCATACAATCGGCATGCAAGATTGGAACTCAATAATAGAACATTAAATTAAGAAAGCATAATAAAAGTCATAGAAACAATATCATCCTAGGGTTTACAAGTCCGAATACCCACTAGGGTTTAGCTCTCCATGGAGCAATACAAAGTCAATAAATAGTTTAAGAACATATGCATGAAAACCATAAAGAAAACCCCCTTGTAGATTGTATCGATGGTCTTGTGTAGTCGCGTGTCTTCTCCAACGAATCCCTTGTCAAGCCTAAGGCACACCTCGCCGAATCGATGCCGATGAGAGCTTCCCCTATAGCTTTCTTCCAAAGGAAGTCGATGTCGATGCGGTTTAATCGCCTCCAAAGACCTCCAAGAACCTCTCCAAACCCTAGCCGAAAGCCCCCCAAAAGATATCCAAGTTATAGAAGGGGAGGTTCCAAAATAGATCTGAAAACGGGCTATTTATAGGCTGAAATCGGGCTGAAATCGGAGTTCCACACACCCCTGTGTTAATTCCACATGGCCCTGTGCAAAACCAGGAATTCCACACGCCCGTGTCTTAATTCCACACGGCCGTGTGGAAATTCTGAAATCGTGATTTTTCGGTACTATGAACAGTAACTTTGCTATAGTGTTTTACTACAGTACTTTGCTACAGTACGCGTCCGTGTGAAATTTTCACACGCCCGTGTGACCTTCTGAAATCCTGATTTTTTGCAACAGTGAACAGTAGCTTTGCTATAGTACTTTCGTTACAGTTTTGCTGCAGTAACTGCTACAGTGCTTAGCCGAAATGCTCCCGAATTCATCGTTCTTCATCGAGACCATTGAATTGGGCACACAATCAATGGTAGATTATGTCGATTACTTCATTTCTCCTCTTTGACGAAATTCTCCAATGCTACACGAGTTAGATTTTTGTGAATGTGACTGCCCTTGTGCCCCTCCAATGGAGGTTGGCACACACCCACAAGTCTAAACTCGTGCCTTGTTCCTTGCTTGGTCCAAGAACTCATCAACAATGGCGAACATAACCTATTCTTGCTTCATTCTTCTCCAAATTGGCTCCACAACCCTACAATGCACAAAAGTAAACAAATGCACACTTTTTAGTGATAAAATCTGATTAAATTAAGCTCATTGCAAGATAATAACGCTTCGCATTACTATAACACGAGCACTTATCAAAAACCAAAAAGATCACATTTATTGGGCAAAAGACAATGGGCTCATTGGCATATGTGTTAAGTTAACCCACTAAATTAATTAATAGAAAAGCATTGTTTGATCAGGTGCTCAACACTCAACACTCGGGGTGCTCACTCGCTAAATTAATTACTTTGCCAAAGGGGTACTCAAGTTGTCAAGCACCCAAATTAAAAATTAAAAATTAAGAAGAACTTGGGGGCCAAGGGGTACTCAAGCACCCACTTGCCCCTCTCCCTTCACCACTGCTTTAAAGCCCGCACAAAATGAAGGCACTAGTATGTTGCTTCAAGTCTGCATATCATCACTAACTTCCCTTAAATATAAATATTTATTACCTATTTGTAAAAAAAACAAAAAAAAATTCATAATCCTTCTTTATTATAGTTGATTATTTTAATGTAGTAACATAGACATTATTTTGGGTTGTAAAGATGCGTCAATACTTTAGAATTATATATATATATGTATGTATATATATTTGCCATATATATGTAGCAATAAAATATAATTATAGTACTAATTTTTTATATTAAATTGTTAAACAAGTTTTCTCTATTTTTAGGCAACAAACAACTTTGATTTTATGAGGTTAAATAAAAATAGAGATATTTCATGTATATACGTAAAAAAAAATTTCTAAGATGCTTTAAAAATACAAAGTGAATAAATTAAATGACAGTTACCACTATAATTAGGGGTGTAAATAATACACTACTATTTACAAGCTACTCGAGGCCAATTTAGAAAAAATTTGGAATCAACTAGATCATGGTCTACTCGAGCTCGAGCTCAAGTAGCTCAAATAATCGAACAAATTGAGTTTGAGCATCTAAATACTTGACTTGAATGCTAGCCAACCTAATCAAGTAGTTGTATTTGTAGCGTGTGTGTGTGTATATATATATATATAATTGCATTGAAGTTAGAGCATAAAAATATGTATGATTCAATCGAGTTTATTAGTTTTTATTTGAGCTAATTGAGTGAGCTCGAGTAGCTCAGTTTATGTACCGAGTTGAGTCGAGCTAGAAAAATAAACTTAATCAAGTTCAAGTTTGTATCGAACCACTAGCTTTCAAAAGAATTGCATGAGACATAAAACATAGTTTTAAGCTAAACTCGAGCTCGAGTACTCTTCTACTTTGTTTTCAACTCGATGAATTTCACCCTTGGCCACGATGATGTGTTTTTTCCCTTAAAAAACATTTTGGTTTATACTTGGCAAAACATGAAATATTTTATTTTTTTTTTTAAATTTCTTAATATGGAGATAGATGACATAACTGCCAAAACATGTTGCACATTATGAAGTCATTAAATATTCGTCTCCTCGCACATGGCATCTATTGATGCCTACCAAACTGATAAGTCCAGCATAGAGTTCTCTATTGCTAAAGTCATCTCGATGTTCACGATTTTGATAGTCATACCATTTAGAAGAAGAAGACCTCTCCTTAAATTGTGCTTGCATTTTACATTACATACAACTTTCACGATGTATAAATTATCTATTGGTAGCAAATGGTTATTCATTAAGCGAAGGAAGTGCTATTGATTATATTCTTATTCTTGGCAGTATGGACTAAGAATTTTCTTTTAACTTCTTTTCACTATAAAAGATGGAACTTGGAATAGAGTAATCCGATTGAAGCGTAATGATCATATAGTGGTAATACATTGTATATCCCATAATGGATCCCATTCTTTTACCCATTCAAAGGAGTCGATAATTATTTATAATTATTACCTTGACATCAAAGAAGAGTTCTATTTCTATCTAAATTGCAGAGTAAACAGTCCTCTAAATGTGGTATTTCTTTAATGAAACAACTTAAGGCATAGAGAAGCCGTTATAAACTGGATAGTCTTGAATAATTCAAAAGATTATTTGATGTAGTTGAGATAACTGAAGTGAGGGTCATTTGGCCAAGTGCCGGTGGTATAAATTGCGACATCTTTGCCATATAATCTTCTTTTAAAAATTTATAAATACAAAAATTTATAAATTAAAATTTTATAAATTAACTTTTCTAGATTTGGAAAGGTTTTTTTAAATTTTTTTTAAAATTTTTATAAATAAAAATAAAAGTTTTTTAAAAAAGGCTAACTGGCAGCTAAAGTGGTTAAAAATATTTTAGGTTGATAGTTTAGTGTGATACGTCACATGTCAAACACAGAGATGCCAATAGCCACACCAATAAAAATATATATTTTCTTCAATATTAACCTTTTCTTGTGCATATTGTTTAAAGGATTGTTTATTCACTACTATCGATCTCAACCACTCACAACATTTCTATTCAAATGTGTTCTGGTGGATGCTTAATAGAAGAAATCATATTTTTCTTCCCTATATATAGTTGCATAGCAGGAGGATTTATTAATTTAAAATAATTTCCACAAATCTTTTAGATGTGCATATAGCAAGTCACCCTTGCTTATGTGACATATAAGTTAGTTAATAAATTTTAAAAAAAATCAATAAATCATCAGGATTAGTGTTCGCAAATTTTTAAGTGAGGGCAGTTGTGAACTATTATCATTAAAAAAAATATTTATTAAACTTTAAATATTACCACCAAAGCTTTAGATAAGTCATATAGATCAAAATGAACTGTTTTTTATACAAATGACTTGACGACACTTCCAGAATCCTTGTAAAACGTGGGATTGCATTGAATTAAAGAATTTGGAAAACCAGGAGCACACCTAACGCCGCTGGTTTTCTTCTTGTTGGCCGATGCAACCTGTAGATGGCTATGACTTTTCAAATTTAGTTATAATTAGATAGCTCTATGTCTAACTTTTGCCGAGATGAATTAATGCTGACTTTATTTCCCTCTTTGTTTTCATTGATTTCTTACCGTTTAACAGCTATTATTTATTATTTATTATTTTATTTTTTTATAATATAGGTTTGTTACGTACATTTTTTATTATTAAATTTTAATCATGTATTAAAAAAAATCTAATCAACTATTTTTTTTTTTTTTTATGAGAATCAAGTATTTCACGGTGGCGTAAACAACGATTAGTTTTCTATAAATACTTCTACCAATATTAATAAATTGGAGATTTAGATGTAATTGAATTTATAAAAAAACTTAAATATATAAAATAGTATGACATGTTGGAATAATGTTAAGTCATTTTATTTTTTATTTTTATTTTTTGTGAACTTACTGGGTTAAAATTAATTATCAGATCACGGAGCAGATCAATCACAAGAGTCTTAATGGTACAATTAAACCTCTCTTTATTCCTAATGGAGAAGAAGATGCCTGATTCAATTGATAAGGACTTGACTACTTTTATCATAGTGGTACACAGAATTGATCTCTAAGACTTAAAAAAAAAAAAAAAAAGGCATAAATTGGTTGTTTGAAAAGAGAATCATAATTTATTTAGAAAAAATAGGAAAGAGGATCATATTCGCAGAAGAGAAGAAAGAGAAGAGTTATAGACCAATTGGCAGTTTTCCATGATAGATATGATTATGTTAACAGCTATGATGCTTTATATATTTATATTTATATATGTATGGCTAAAGTCATAGTAAATAAAATAAGATAAAATTAATTCTGCGGAATTTATTCTTAATGGAAAATGGATGCCTGCTTCCATTCAAATAAAGCTATATTCACATATAATGCAGGCACATTTATGGAATAAATAGGTGAGCGAGATGCATCATAACGATATGACATTGATGGGCGATCATAAAAATATGTATAAATCTCACGGCGCTAGCCCGTCCATGGGCTTAATTAATCTATTAAGATCAATAAGCTCAGGTCTAAGTCAAGATCAATCTCCAAGTTCAATTTTAAATCAAAATCCTAGTCCAAGACTAAAATTCATACCATGTCCGTTAGTTCTGTCTACCGTGGTGGATTATAATTTTTTTTAAGGTACCAATCATTTACAATAGTAATAAAAAAAATGTAGAGATAAGAATTGATACCAATCCACTTATATAAGAGCCAAATTACTCATAATGCAATTTAGCACCATGTATCTACATCTGTTGGACTAGCTCAGATTACCCATTGACTAACAGAAGTGGCAAAACAAGAATACAATGGTCTAACAAATTTATAAAGAAACTACATTGCCTTCACACATTTATAATACTCTCTCTAATGGGCCATTTGGTATAAGATTTGAAATATTCTTTTATGGATATGAATTTCCAATAATCTATATTTATGGGAATGATAAACTTATGAATATCGCGGGCACAAGCACCATCTCTCCTGAAGCGCCAGCTTCCAAAAGGGCCAAGTTGAAAGATTTTGACTCAACTGCCAAACGTAGCCTGACCTTCCTCAGCAATCAGACAGGCGATCAGACCGTTCAGGCCGAGGTTGAGTAGTCAGCTGTGTTGTATTGTCCTCCCCCTGTGTGGGGAGTGGATGCCTGGTTGTAGTGTCGGCATCTTGTTCTATCTTTTGTTCTTGGCTTTATGTTTGCCTTGATTCTGGTTTTCCTATTCTGTACCTTCAGCAACCATTGCTTGTGGTTGCTTGTATCTACTCTTTCTTTTAATGCATGTGGTTTTTCCACTTTTTCAAAAAAAAATAAATAAAAAAAATAAAAAAATAAACTTATGAATACTCATCTTTTGTTTGATTTATAAAAAATATTACTCAGAATATGTTACTAATACTAAGGAATGCTTTGTTTTCTTCTTTGGTTTAGATGCAAAATTTCTGGGAATATAAACGATTTTCCGAAATAATCCCTAAATACAAAATTATCAAAAAAGCATTAATTAACTCAAGTTGCTTCCCCTTCTCTAAAATGATCAAATACTACATAATTAATTAAGCATTGATTTTATTATAAATAATGTCATAATTTGAACACAAAAATATAAACATGAATGTTTGAAAAAAATAATCAAAATATACGATATAAAAACCTAATACTGTGGGGAAAAAGACTATAATGTTTGTTTTTTACTAACCAAAACAAAGCAAAAACTTCTATAATGTGTATTTTTTATTAACTAGAACATACTTCATAAAATACTCAACACTAAATCAACATATTGCTTTTTTAATTATAATGTTTCTTTCTTACTATCAGATGCTTTTAGGATTTTATAGCAAAGAAGCTATGATGGAAGAAATAGAAATTGGAGATTTTTTTTTTTTCATTTTATTTGCTTAAGTTTCTTCCTATGCTATGGGAATGATTTATACCCAACTCCCTCATGGGAATATAGTATATCTCTAGTTGTGGGAATAATGTATTCCTAGAATAAATGATTTCTAGGAATAATTTTATTAATTTCATACCAAACATGGGAATAACATACTCCCTTGCTTATATTCCTGGGATCCTTAAATAAATTCCCATACCAAACAGCCCCTAAAGGATATTAAAGATCAACACACAAGATCTTATCTTAGCTCTAAACTTTGTCTTAACCAACCTCCCATTAATCTCAATCTCCATATGACGTGAACTACATTCCTTAAGTTATCAACAAGATTACCATAGATAATAATCTCTCTCTCTCTCTCTCTCTCTCTCTCTCTCTCTTTCTCTTACTCACTCAAAATCGACCAATTAATGCTTTCATCACTTTCCTCTGGCCTCTATCTCTCAAGAACTCTTGAGAAGAGACTTATATATATTAGTCCACACGAAGTCATCTCTCAAACTAATTTATTATTTTGTCTTAATTCTCCACCAGCTCTAAATCTGATGTTCTAACCCATGTTATAACATCAGTTGTGATTTAGCTCAATTCACATGCTAAAAATGGCAAATCATAATTTCAAGTTACAATGCGCACAACACACATGCCAACCAAACTGATTATGCTTGACCACATTTAGACTAGGTTGAATCTCTATTCAATCTCAGCCAAACTTGGAAACAATTGTAGTCACCAAATGTTGTATTTCAATCTTTTTCTTGTATGTTAACATGAAACTTGGTTGAGGTTTTCTTATCTTTGCCTAAATAGAGTTTTGTCTAGTTTAGGAGTTCGTGGTTATAGAGTAGTCTTTGTTTTCAAGGTTCAACACAGCCTGTGCCACCTTCTGCCTTGAATCCTTTTGTTGGGTTGAAATTTTCACATCTTGCGAGAATCAACCTGTGAGAAATGACATAGCCTATTCCATTGCTAGCCCATATATTTTTGTCTAGACTGAAACCCGCATAGTCTGCACAAAACAACTCAGCATGTGCAGATCCTAATCTTTAATATTTGGTAGAGCCGAGATTCTCATAGCTTGTGCAGAATGGTTCATCATGTGCCATTCTCAGCCGCAAGCCTCTTCTTCAAGACTGAGCTCTGCATAGCCTGTGTGAAGCTTTCTTGCAGTATTTGTTTCTTATTGTTATAAGGGCATTTTTGTTCATTTCCATCACTAAACCCTCATTCTTCTTCTCCCTCACTTCCTTCTCATTCCCTTAGCTTTTTCCCTTGATTGATCTATGATGAACGTGCGATGTGTCTGAGTTAAATATGCAAATAATATCAAAGTAAGTCCATGAATACTGTAAGTGTACAGGTTGTCAAGTAATACCTCGTGGGTGAGCATGAGGGTTGTATTTCACTAGGAACGGTGAGAGGCTCCTATTACTTTCTTTTCATTTAATCAATAGCCTAAATGTTTACTTTCTTTTTTTAGTTTACTTCTACAATTTATTACACAATACAATTGGAGAATCGTTAAGCACAATTGAAAAAAGCTTGGGTGGTTGTATGATAGTTATCTTGATAAATATTTATGATAGGTACCGTGTTGAGTATGACAATCGTATTCTAGAATTGGACTGGAGGAATTTGAATGCCTACTAGTCCCAATCTCTTGGTAACTAGGTCTAAATCACCAATAACTTAAGGTGAAATCCCTTCCTACGCCAACTTCCTATGTTTGCCTTAAGTATAAGAATTCCTCTAGAAGGGATAAATCAAAAACTAAGCCTAAGGGGCAATCAATCCCTAATCCAAAAACCTAGCTATGCCTAATTTCTTAGCGCATGCATAGATCTATCATGGCATGTGTGTTCTTAATATAGGGGCATATCTTCCTCATCCACATTAAAGAATATCAATCAAAGAACATGCAATGAATCAAATAAACTAGAAAGATTTATTGAATTAAACAATCAAGATTTAGAAATAATAATTAAGGGACCTAGACATACAATTCCCCATGAAATGGGTTCTTATGGATCATAAAATAAAGAATTAAATCAAGAGAGAGTCATAAGACCAAAGAATAAATATGCGTTTAAAGGATTTCTAAACTAACTCCCTCTAATAGTTCTCCGAAGGTTGAGGGTGAGAGGGTCCCGAGATTGATAAGACAGCGCCGAATCTCTTCGTGTGCCCTCCTCTAATGATGTTGGTTGAATTACCCTTGAGAAAATTACTGGAATCTACTGAAATATGCTTGAAAGTTGTCTCTAGCCGCTTAAATCTCCAGAACTCCTGCCGTCCTACCTTAGTTGGCAAAAGAATTTCTCTAAATTCAAAGAAAACTAAGGTATTTATAGAATCAAGTCCACCACGGCCTCACCGTGGGCTTTTGTGATGCTCATGTTGAGTAAGTTATTACTTGGTCTCCAAGTCGCATCCTGGCACCACTCTCTGGGCGTTGTGTGGCAAGGTTAAGATTGTGATGGGTTTTCATAGTAACCGTTGTGAGGCCATTATGGCTTCTATGTTGCTTCCATTATTTTCATGCTACCACAGCCTTGATAATGACAGTGGTGAATGTAGATAACAGCCATGGTGAGATATTACCATGCTTATTGTAAGCCATGGTGAAGATCTGATTCATCAACTTAGCATATTTTGCTTCAAAACGCCCCCGAATTCACTTATTTTCTCCTAAAACAGAAATAAAGGCCGCGATGAACTAAAAAAATGAAAATTTGTACTGATTGGGTGCTAAACATGTCAAATTCCATGGCGAATGTAGTGCAAATGATATAGGAAATATGAACTTTCTAGCACTTATTAATCTACATCTTAACTCATATTCTCCCTTGGATTGGACAAAATTGAATCTTTGTCCTCCACCATTTCTTCTCCATTGAAGCTAGCAAGGCGAGTACTCCCATTGCCTTGTTTATAACTTTGTTTTTCTTCTTGGTGTTCCAACTTGGATGCTAGAATTAGGGCTTTGATTATATTTGCCCCAAACTTGTTTTTGAGAGGATAGGATCATTGAGGGAACCTAAATCCTCCCATTCTTCTTTCTTCTTTTTTGTTATTTGCTATCTTGGGATGTTAAACCTAATCTTGTATGCTGAATGTTAGAAGTTGCTGGAGAGTATGTATTTCTTTGTTTCCTCCAAGATTTTTTGAATCTATGAACCTTCTTCTTCCTTATTTTCGGGTTACTATAGAAATACTATAGCACCTAAAGAACTTGCTGATTTCCTTGTTTTTTTGGTTCTGGCTGAAGCCAAGAATAATTAGGAACTCTTTAGGAACCTTGGAGCCCATCTTTGAACCAACCCTAAGCCTTTTGTAGAATTTCTTAGCTTATAAACCTAGGGTTCTACTCATTGTTCTTCTTGTTCTTCTTTTGTTATTTTTGCTTATTTGATTGCTTTGATTTGGGTGTCTATGTGTGGTTGTGCTTGGTAAGGTGGTAAAAGCTTGGCTCGAGTCAAGGAGCTGATAGAGAAGTAACTTTCTCAGGGTCTTTTCCGCCTAAGTTTGTGAGTGGGTTAAATTGATGCACATTTCTAGTGGAATATGATGCAAATGCCTTTAATATTTGATTTGAAATTGATCATTAGTTTTATCATTTTTAATTTGATTTGTTGATCAATTTGGAATAAATTTCATTGTTATTGATTTATATTGGAAAACTCTTGATGTTTGAACGAAAATGTTATGATTATGTTGGTTTATTGGGATTGAAATGAATCATTTGAAACTTGAACTCCCCGAGTATTATTGTGACACATGGTGTTGTTTATCTCTTATGATTATGATGTGCGCTTTGGCACTATTCTATGCTTATGTTTTGATAATGTTGTGTTATTTCAGTATTTGTAGAATTAAAGGTTAATTGTTTGGTTTGATTTTTAGGAGCATGGATATTTTGTGATTATGATAGAAAGAATTGTGCAACAAAAATGAGGAAATATTATTGGCAATTGAAGCTTCAAGCATAAAGAATATTTAATATATATTTTATCTTAAAATTAGAATTGATTTGAGAATTGAATAAATATACTTATTTTTAATAGAAATATTTCTAATAAGATGTAACTGATAACATTAAAAAATATATTTATTTGAATTTCAAAATTATTAAAAAAATTTTATTGGTATTGGAACTGTATTTCTATTAGAAGTCCATTTATTGTCTCAAATTATATTTGGAAGGGAATTGGTACATATCCTCTTTGTTTTGTCCTCTAATTTGTGGCCTTTAACAACACTTATGTTGAATAAAGATATTCGATGATAAATATCAATATATAATCATTAATGCGTTGTTAAATTTTATTGTAATTAATTTAAGTAAATCATAATTAGGCTATAAATGATGCACTCTCCGCAAGTGTACGGGTCGCACGCAAGTAATATAATGGTAACCCGGAAGGGGTAGGGTTGTCGAACCATAGGGAACTGTACTTAAAGTACTAATTGATCGTCTGATGTCTAGTGAACACAAGTTGAAAAGGGATTGAATGATAAAACACTAAAGTAAAGATAGAAAGGATGGAAATGGAGGAGATTAGAATCGAGTATTCGGCGATACAAGAGTAATCCCTCAGGGCGATCCCTAAGACTAGTGCACGCTATCTTGCCCTAAATGCCTACCAAGTACATTCTAAAAGATATAGGTGTGTGCTCACAAGCAATATTGCATCTATGGGTTCTCAAATACACCGAGTTTTGCTAAGATAACAGCACGTTACTCACAAGTAAGCTACGCACCGAGTTTTACCTTAACAACTGTGTACATTCAACACAACAAGTTATGCAACACAAGATTAAACACGAAAATCAACTAGAACTCCGCAGAACAAATAGAAGCAAGTGCATAAGCATTACAATTTGTCAAAGTCCACAACCCTGGGCACTATGGCCAGTTAGCCTCTCGTGGGCAGGTACAACAAGGAAAGAATAATGGAAGAACAAGAGGAGGAAGATATGACTCCCTTCTACGCATTGGATGACCTTCCTTGCCGAGACCTTGCGCTAACCCCACCTCTTGTGGTGCCTCCAACTTG
This sequence comes from Dioscorea alata, assembly GCA_020875875.1. Lineage (NCBI taxonomy): Eukaryota > Viridiplantae > Streptophyta > Magnoliopsida > Dioscoreales > Dioscoreaceae > Dioscorea > Dioscorea alata. The sequence goes on from CM037021.1 coordinate 11,330,481, forward strand.
TCATTTGTCTCCTTAAGTGGTTTGGTGGAGCTTGATCTTCGATCTCATCAACGTCCTCATGGTGGAGAGAAGAATCCCGGAACAAAGATGAGAAAGAAACCCTAAGTTCTGTAGTTAAAAAGGTAGTTTCGGGGCCTGACACGGTCTGGACACAGATATGTTCAGACCATGTACTTTTCTGGGGAAAGTCAGAGAGAAACTCTTGAGATTTTCAGCAGCTTGGACATAGGCGTGCGATCCCCGTGTCAATTGGCACATGACCATGTAACTAGCACCGCACCCGTGTCGCTTCAAAGAGGGGTTTTCCTGAGATTTTCAGCAGCACAGGTACGGGCGTGTGGTGACCGTGTTTTACCTGGGACACTCCCGTGTCAGGATTTTGCAAAATGAATTTCACTCCAAAGTGACTCAGACCCACGAATCCTATGAAATGAACAAAATACCATGAATAGCACCAAATTTACACAACAAATATGCCAAAGGACAATGGAAAGGATAAAATAAAAGGCATGAAAACACGATATAACATGCACTCATCAATAAACATTATCAAATTTCTGAATTAGGTTGAAAACACTATTATGCTAGGTGATACATTAGGCGTGCCACTTTATAAACTAATAATATTAAAAAATTTATATTTATTGACTTTTTAAAATTAAAAAATTTTGATTGTTAGTGGCATTGTATTTATACTAAAAATCCATTTATTATCTTAAATTATATTTGGTGAGCTTCATTCTAGATATGGAGATAAGTTGTACATCAAGGGTTAGTAGGAAAGATCAATTAGACAAATTACTAATAAGGCACAACAGTTAGCTTCACTAGCTCTTTCCTATAATAAGTTTTGTTTATTTATTTTTATTATATATTGGTTACATAAGTCATAATCATAGGTTGTCATTAAATTATATATATTTAGAGCTTTTAATAAGAAAAATTTTAAGTTTTTTCATTTCGTTTATATCTTGATAGTCGGGGAGGTACTGCAAATTGCAAACAATGAATGGCGAACAATAAAATAAAAAATTTATTAGATATTTTTTATTAACTAAACATTCAAAATAAAAAATAATAAGCATAATATTTAAAGTAAAATAAAAATATTGCTAAATTAATAATGAACAATTTAGAAATATATTTAATATAAGTCTAGCTTAGAAATACATAAGTATATTACTACAAGTCTGTGGGATCCAAAATACGCGTCTGGCATTATGTCTGTGAAGAAGACACCAGACGATTGATCGAAGCACAAATATCATATTTGTTTCGTCGGTTCTTCCATTCCTAATAGAGGCAAGCCTTTATTATTAATTACCCCAGACAGTGTCTTGGGAACCTTGGATTAAGGGCAAAAGTACAAATAAAAAAAGGCAATGAAAAATTACAAATTACAAATTTTATTATTTATTATATATACATATATTTATTACATCATTCATGTGTGAACATATAATTTATATATATATTATATCTTGCCGCTACTGCTGCCTGTGCTTTGTCACCGCATTGCATTGCCTCGTTGCTGCCTTAAGAAATACATCTTATTTTTCCTTGGAATCTATATATTTATTTTTTAGAAATTTGCCACTGCCTCGAGATGAGCTTTCTTCCCTTTGCTTTTGGAATGAGTAGTTTTGTTGTTGCTTTGGAATGGATATTTCTTTTTTATCACTAACTCTACACAAGAGTGTTCATTTATCTTATCTTAAAATGAGAAAGCCGGCATAAAGTATTTCTTTAATGAATTCATCGTAGCACCAAAATTCTCCATGCATGTCTATCCACTTAGCAGCTTCTAACAATTTAACTTGTCATTGTGGCCAAAATTCTCTGTGCATAACTCTCAATAAATATTGATTTTGATGATTAACACCAGTATCATAGGAGATGTTGTTTTCATGATTCTTTTACTTACAATATGATAAGTGCTCGTGTTATAGTAATGCGAAGCGTTATTATCTTGCAGTGATCATTGATTTAATCAGATTTTATCACTGAAAAATGTGCATTTGTTTACTTTTGTGCATTGTAGGGTTGTGAAGATAAATTAGAGAAAAGGAACAAAGTTAGATCGTGTTTGTCATTGTTGGGCAGACTCTCGCACTAAGCAAGGAGCAAGGCATAGGCATAGACTTGTGAGTGTGTGCCAACCTCCTTTGGAATAGCACAAAGGCAGTCACATTCACAATAAGTCTAGCTCGTGCTAACAAGGAGAACTTCACCAATTAGGAGATCTGAAGCAATCAGCACGATCTACCGTTGATTGTGTGCTCAATTCAACGGCCTCGATGAATAACGACGAATTCAGCAGCGTTTCGGCGAGTACTGTAGCAACACGGTAGTAAATACTATAGCAAAACACTGTAGCAAGCTACTGTTCATTTTCGGCCGAAATTCAGAAAACCAGAGAGTTCACACAAGCGTGTGGAAATTCCACACGGCCGTGTGAAATCCCGATAAGTTCAATTTTAAAGCCGCGACTCAACATTATAAAAGCCCGTTTTGAAAACTGTTTTGGGGATCTTTTTGGCTCTTCTTTGCCCTAACTTCTGGAGAGGCCCGGCTAGGGTTTGGAGAGGACTTTGTGGAGGTTGGAAGCGCGTCATCGGCGTCAACATCAACGTCCGACGGCAGCACAAGACCACGACCACAATGCACACAAGGGGGTTTTCATCTATACATTCAAATTGTGTTATTATTATTATTTTTATGGATTTGTATAGCTCCATGAAGAGCTAAACCCCTTGTGGGTATTCGGACTTGTAAACCCTAGGATGAATAAAGTTGAGTTTCAATCTTAAATTCTTTTCTTTTATTATTTTTTTCCCTTAGCCGTGACACTAGGGTTGAGAACAATCTAGGTTATCCTTTGGAGGTGTGACAACTCCTATAGGATTAGACTACTTAGGGTTGAAGAGGGTTGAGAGGGTGAGTCATGAGGTAGCGGAACGTCCCCTTTCCCCTCCAATGTGATTCTCCCTACCTCCATGTTCCATGATTTATTCGCGATCGAGATAGAGTTAGGTGCTAGGCGATAAACTCCCCTAGGGCTTTATTGCGCAAATACCAAAGTATAGGGTTAAAGTGAATCTTAGCACCAGGACTTAATTTAGACTAGGGTTTTCTCACCTGAACCAAAGGGTTAGAATTATACATAGGAACAGGGTTAATCACTAGGAGTCCCTAGAACTTAAGGTAATTCCACATAGTGTGAGGCTTAGGTAGATAGACTCCCCTAGGGCTTAATTGACAGGTCAACGAGAGTTAAGGGTCGTAGTGAAACCTAATGACCGGAACATAGTGTTGGGATTAGTCACGGTTGACCTTAGGTTTGGGACCGTGTATTTAAGGATTTTCTCGACTCAATTAACATCAATAGGAAGGTATAATAGCATTGTCTTGCACTAGAATCATAAGTCCTAGGGGTAACTTGTCCGGATACCCATCTTTTCCCATTGCTAGTCCTACTCTTTTACTCTTACTTGCACTCTCTCGTCTTCCACACTTCTCTTTTAATTCTTGATTTTACCGATTATTATCGCACTCACTCGCCGATTTCTTTCCACACAACGCGATAGCTAAATAGTGAAATCTTGTATCTTAAGTACCTATGCCCTGTGGATTCAACTACCTACTCACCGGGGTATTTTATTACTTCGATAACCCGTGCACTTTCGGGCCCCTGTCAAAGTTTTTGGCGTCGTTGCCAGGGTATAGGCGTATTTCAGATATTTGTTTTTCGCTATTTTAGCTATTTCACTTCGCTTTCTATTCCACATTTCTTTTATCTACCGTCATCCTCACCATTTTTCTTTTCTTTGATTTCAGCGTCCGAAAGGATGTTTGACACAACTGAAGCCTTTGATACACTTGCAGGGCTGGTTAAGGTTGTAGAACAGAAAATGCAGTTTTTCGCGCTACGATCATTTACTAATCATACTGAGTTTGAGCAACCAGCGGGTAATCCTTTTGCAGAGTTGGGAACTATTGTTGACCCTTTTGGTATGGAGCAGAACATGAATTATGAATTAGGCAGTGTATTGGATGAATTTGATAAATCACCCCTAGTTTTCTCAAAAGGAGACACAGAGGAGAACCTAGAAAAGGTCTTGCTCAGTTTGAATCCGCTTATTGGGAGCACAGGCAAGAAGCCTTTTCAGTTAGAGTTGTAGATCTGATAAAGGAGGCTTGTGAGTTAGGGACTTCAGCGGGGTCTCAAGATCAACTCAATAAATATGGTTTGGAGAAGGTTTCAGATAATTTCAATGAACGGCAAGCGAATCAATTTGAAGAAATTGATAGTTCTAAGGAAAGCCGACTTCGACCATCCATTGAAGAGCCACCTGATCTGGAGTTGAAAACACTTCCAGAGCACTTGGAGTATGCATTTTTGGCAGAAGAAAAGAAGTTACCCATAATTATAGCATAAGATCTTTTCTGGGAACAAAAGACTAAGTTAGTGAACGTGTCAAAGAAGCACAAGTCTGCCCTTGCATGGAAAATTGCAGACTTGAAGGAAATTAACCCCTCGTTTTGTACACATAAAATTTTAATGGAGGACAACTTCAAGTCGGTGATCCAACCTCAAAGGAGACTAAACCCGAACATGAAGGAAGTTGTAAAATCAGAGGTGGTGAAACTACTGGATGCAGGGATCATTTATCCTATTTCTGATAGTGCTTGGGTGAGCCCAACGCAAGTGGTTCCGAAGAAAGACGGGATGACAGTGATCAAGAATGAAAGAAATGAACTCATCCCAACTAGAACGGTCACAGGGTGGAGGGTGTGCATTGATTACAGAAGGCTGAATGATGCAACCCAGAAGGATCACTTCCCACTACCTTTTATTGATCAAATGTTAGAGCGCTTGACAGGACACCAGTTTTTACTGCTTCTTAGATGGGATGTCGGGGTATTTTCAGATTCCTATTGCTCCGGAAGATCAAGAGAAGAACACTTTTACTTGTCCATACGAGACTTTTGCATACAGACGAATGCCGTTTGGGTTTTGCAACACACCTGCTACCTTCCAACGTTGTATGACGGCTATCTTTGATGACCTTATTGAAGATATAATGGAGGTGTTTATGGATGATTTCTCTGTGTTTGGTGATTCCTTTGACAAATGCGTGAAGAATTTGGAGAAAGTGCTGATGAGATGCGAGGAGACAAATCTTATGCTAAACTAGGAGAAGTGTCACTTCATGGTTCGGGAAGGTATTGTTCTCGGGCACAAGATCTCTCAAATGGGGTTTGGAGGTGGACAAGGCAAAAATCAAAGTTATAGATAAACTCCCTCCACCAACAAATATTAAGGGAATTCGGAGTTTCCTAGGGCATGCAGGCTTCTATGGACGGTTCATTAAGGACTTTTCAAAAGTCACTCAAAGGTTGACTAAGCTCCTTGAAAAAGATGCTCCATTTGATTTTGGGGAAGAATGTGCGACAGCTTTTAATGTGTTAAAAGAGAAATTAGTTCAAGCTCCAATTTTGATTACACCTGATTGGAATGAACCTTTCGAGCTTATGTACGATGCAAGTGACTATGCAATTGGAGCAGTTTTGGGGCAAAGAAAGGGCAAGCAATTTCAACCAATATATTATGCTAGTAAGACTCTCACATGTGCTCAAGAAAATTATACCACTACAGAAAAGGAATTTCTAGCATTCGTGTTCGCCCTCGATAAATTCAGGTCGTATCTCATCTTGTCAAGGGTCGTTGTGTTCATAGATCACTCAGCTCTCTGTTACCTCATGAACAAGGCTGATGTGAAACCGCGTTTAATTTGATGGATACTACTCTTACAAGAGTTTGATATGGAGATAAAGGATAAGAAAGGGACTGAAAACGTGGTGGCGGATCATTTATCTCGGTTAGAGGGCAGTATTGGGCAAGAGTCATCGAGCAAGGAGATTAATGATTCCTTTCCCAAGGAACACTTATACTCAATCCAGAACTCAGCATCGTCAGGTGATACTCAATGGTTCACAGACATTGCAAATTATTTGTCGGGGAAAATCCTTAAACAAGGGCTCACGTTCCAATAAAAGAAGAAGTTCTTTAGTGATTTAAAGAATTAGTTTTGGGATAATCCGTTCCTTTTTCGCATATGTGCAGATCATATAGTTCGAAGATGTGTATTAAGTGAGGAGGATGGGATATCCTTGCTCATTGTCATTCAGAGCCTGTTGGAGGACACTATGCATTAAGTAGAACTACAGAAAAGGTTTTGGCTGTAGGATTCTATTGGCCAACTCTCTTCTAGGACGCACATTAGTTTGTTCTTCGATGCAATAATTGTCAGAGGGCAGGAAATTTATCTCAGCGGATGAGCCTCAGAATCCTATGCAATTTGTGAGGTATTCGATGTCTGGGGCATTGATTTCATGGGGCCATTTCCGAAGTCCAACGGGAACCAGTACATATTAGTCGCAGTTAATTATGTCTCCAAATGGGTTGAAGCTCAAGCACTGCCGACTAATGATGCTAGAACTGTGGTAAGATTTTTGAAGAGGTTGTTTACTCGGTTTGGAACTCCGCGAATCATCATTAGTGATCGAGGGACTCATTTTTGCAACGCCCAGTTAGAAAAAGTGTTGAAGCGATATGGAGTACGAAACCACCTTGCCACTCCATATCATCTGCAAACTAGTGGACAAGTAGAAGTCACAAATAGAGAACTCAAGCGAATCTTGATGAACTCGGTGGAACAAGAGAAGCGGGATTGGTCTGAGCGGTTAGATGATACACTCTGGGCCTACTGCACAGCTTACAAGACTCCAATAAGAACCACTCCATACAATCTAGTCTACGGAAAGTCATGTCATCTACCCGTGGAACTTGAACATAAAGCATATTGGGCAATCAAAGCAATGAACTTTGATTTGAGAAAAGCCGGTGAACAAAGATTACTTCATCTCAATGAGCTCGATGAATGGAGATTGAAAGCATATGAGAATGCTAGAATTTACAAGGAGAAGATTCAAAAGTGGCATGACAAGCATATCAAGTTGCCCAAAGAGTTCAAAGTAGGTGATCAAGGGCTACTATTCAATTCTCAGTTGTGACTCTTCCCCTGAAAAATGAAGTCTATATGGTTTGGCCCGTACACAGTCACTCAAGTATCCCCTTACGGGGCAGTTGAGACCACTCATCCGGAGAAGAGGACATTCAATGTGAATGGGCATCGGTTGAAGCCATACTTTGGAGGCGAGGTTTGTAACAATGAGAAGGAGATATTCTTCCTTCAACAGCCATAAGGTATGACAGGTACGTCAAGCTAAGTGACGTTAAACAAGCGCTTCTTGGGAGGAAACCCAAGGTTTTACAGTTTTTTTTTAGGACTTAGTTTAGTTTTAGGTTGAATAAAAATCTTAGTTTTGGTGACCTGATTTTCAATACATGTGCTGCGTTTTTACTGTGGATTGTTGACGTTTTTCGTGTGCCTAAACGATTATTGACAAAGTTTGAGTCGGTTGAGCATGTTTACCATGATTTCTGGTCGTATTTTGATGGTTTTCACAGGCTCCAAGCATCGTATTTATGTTTCTGAGTTTTTTTCCTGTAAGTCTGTGATTTTTTCTAAGTTAACCAGAGAAAACACACGGCCGTGTGGAATTAACAAACGGGCGTGTGTTACCATCTAGGGTTTAGCCAGAAAAGGCACAGGGGCGTGACCCTGCCCCTGTGAAGAACCTCAGAAGGGGCACACGGCCGTGTGAAAACCTGCAGAACTTAAGCTCTCAGTCCAGAGAGTCCACAGGGGCGTGTGGGTACCCCTGTGAGTAACCCTGTGTTAAGGCACACGGCCGTGTGAAACTCTGCAGAAACCCCCTCTTTCTCCAGAGAAACCACATGGGCGTGTGGCTGTCCCTGTTGGAGGGCTTGTGAAAGGCACACGGCCGTGTGGATTATGCACACGACCGTGTGGAACACTTAGACAATTCTCGGGACGAACCAGAGAAGCCACAGGGGCATGTGGGTGCCCCTGTGGCTGGCCTTGTGTTCTTGGCCAGGTTGGGCGCACGGCCGTGTGGAATTTTCACACGGTCGTGTGAAATTTTACAGAGACCTTCTATGTTTACCCGTGAATCCACAGGGGCATGTACCTGCCCCTGTGGAGTCCCCTGTGAAGGTACACGGCCGTGTGGGAGTCTCACACAGCCGTGTGGGGGTAGTTCAGAGAGTGACCAGAGTGCACATAGGGGCGTGTGTGAGCCCCTGTGAACTCTAATTTCAGATGCACACGGCCGTGTGGATTCCCAGAACTTTAAAAGCCGCATATTTTCTTTTGGGATTACACTCGTGCCTCGATTGCTTTCACTCCAAACTTCTCTTCGACTCCCTCTCCCTTTCCCGACCCTCTCTTCGTGATTTGCTGAGGTTTTATTTTGAGTTTTCCGGCCGATTTCAAGGTTTTCTTCATCCATAACGATGGTAAAGACTTCAAATCCCTTTTCTTCATCAATCTGTTCTTATTAGTTGATTGGATCTATTTACAAGAATTTTACTAGCGTACTTAATTCTACAAAAGATTAGGGAAGTTTCAGAGCCACTTAGGGGTATTTCGTATGAGATTTTCGTATTCACGACCATGTGTTGGCTACGCCCCGAGGATCCACATGGGCGTGTGCAAATTCCACACGCCCGTGTGGAATCCTGCAAACAAATCCTTCAACAAAGTCTTGATTAGTTCTATTCTTTTTCAGGAATGGCACTGATAAATGCTCGTGTTATAGTAATGCAAAGCGTTATTATCTTGTAATAAGCATTAATTTAATCAGATTTTATCACTAAAAATTGTATATTTGTTTAATTTTGTGCATTGTAGGGTTGTGAAGATAAAGTGAAGGAAAGGAACGAAGTTAGATCGTGTTCGCCATTGTTGGGAAGGTTCTTGGACTAAGCAAGGAGTACGACATGAGTAGAGACTTGTAAGTGTGTGCTAACCTCTTTTGGAGGGGCACAAAGGCAGTCACATTCACAATAAGTCTAACTCATACTAATAAGGAGAACTTCACCAATTAGGAGATTTGAAGCAATCAGCACGATCTACCGTTGATTGTGTGCCTAATTCAACGACCTCAATGAAGAACGACGAATTTGGGAGCGTTTCGTGACAATACTGTAGCAAGTACTGTAGCAAAAATACTATAGCAAGCTACTGTTCATCTTCGGCCGAAATTCAGAATTCTAGAGAATTCGCACGGGCATATGGAAATTCCACACGGCCGTGTGAATTAATTTTCCAGCAAGCCAGAAACTTCACACGCCCGTGTGGAAATTCCACACGGCCATGTGAAGTCTCGATAAGCCCTATTTTTAAAGCCGCACTCAATAATATAAAGAGCGATTTTGGAGACTTTTAAAATATCTTTTGACATATCTTTCTCCCCAACTTCTAGAAAGTGCGGCTAGGGTTTTGGAGAGGACTTCGTGGAGGTTTAGAGCGCGTCATCGGCATCATCACCGACGTCCGGCGGCTGCACAAGACCACGGCCACACGATACGCAAGGGGGTTTTCATCGATGTCTTTACCTTGTGCTTTCTTTCAAATTTTGATGAACATGTATTGCTCCATCAGGAGCTAAACCCCTTGTGGTTATTCGGACTTGTAAACTCTAGGGTTATTATGTTTCTTTGACATTATTATTATGTTTTTCCATTATTGATGAATAAAAATTGAGTTTCGATCTTAATTTCATCTTGTTAATGTTTTCCTTTAGACGTGACACTAGGATTGAGAACAATCTAGGTTGTCCTTTGGAGGTATGATAACTCCTATAGGATTAGACTATTTAAGATTGAAGAGGGTTGAGAGGGTGAGTCGTGAGATAGCGAAGCGTCCCCTTTCCCTTCCGATGTGGTTTCTCCCTACCTCCGTTTCCTTGATTTCTCAGCAGTCAAGATAGAGTGAAGTGCTAGGTAGATAAACTCCCCTGGGGCTTAGTTACGCAAGTAACAGAGTGAAAGGTTGAAGTGAATCCTATGCACTGGGGCTTAATCTAGACTAGGGTTCTTCCACCTGGACCGAAGGGTTAGAACTACACATAGGAACAGGTTTTACCACTAGGAGTCCCTAGAACTTAAAGCAATCCCACGTAGTGTGAGGTTTAGGTAGATATACTCCTCTGGGGCTTAGTCCTGCCAGCGACAGAGTGAAGGGTTGACATGAATTCTAATACCAGGGCATAATGTTGGGGTTAGTCACGGTTGTCCTTAGGTTTGGGACCGTGTATCTAAGGATTTCCTCAACTTAATTGACATCAATAGGATAGTATAATAGCATCGTCTTGCACTAGAAGCATAGATCCTAGAGGTAGCTTGTCCGGATACCCTATTTCATCCATTGCCAATTTCTCTCTATTCTTTTTTACTTGCGCTTTCTTATCTTCCATCTTTCTATTCGATTTCTTGTGTTTTATTATATTTGCTTCCATATTCACTCATCGATTCTATTCTTATCTTTCCATATTCCACATAGAATAAATATTGAAATCTCGTATTTTAACTCCATATTCCCTGTGGATTCGACTACCCACTCACCGGGGTAAATTTTTATTACTTCGACAAACCCGTGCACTTTTCGGGGCGTTGTCAGGCACCTGTACAAAAGCAAATAACTGGGAAGCGGCCCCTCGAACCTTCTCTCAAACAGTTGAACTTCGCCACAAAAGAACACCAGGCCAGATATAAAAGGTTGGCAAAGCTCAAATTCGGATAGTCTCGATACATAGATTTGAGCTACCTAAGGCCAGCCTACTGGGGTGATGATATGGCAGACGAGATTGAAGAGCTCGTAGCTGCAGGAAATTGGAAGAGCTTGCTGTCTATTCGAGATCCAGCCAACTGTTCGCTTTCTTTAGAAGTGCTCGCATCCTTTGAGTTTAACAGATCACGTAAGGGCTTGACAAGTGCAGATGCTATACAGTTTAGGATTTTTGGGCATGATTACAGTATGTCAGTGACGCAGTTCTCTGTTCGCATGGGTTTGTATGGTGAAGCATTGACTAAGACAGAAGATTATGAGAACCTTCCGACTGACTACCCTGGTAGTTTGACCCCTCAAGGAGCTTACCGAGTGGTGTGTGGACAGGGACAATACGAGCTATGGATATCGAAGGCTACTTGTATGTGTGTACGCAAATGGTCTTGGATGTAAGGAATTTAAGGAATAGTCATAGGCATGGTCATGGAACCGTGTTTGCTTCACAACCCATTGAGACTCAACTCTCAATACACCTAGCTCCATCAAACGCAACACTTGGAGTTCAGGGGAGTAATGTTTCAATTGCCTACTTCCACACTAATTGTTTTACACTTCTTCACTTTTATTGTGCTTGCATGTGTATATTGGGGACAATGTACATCTTAAAGTGGGGGGGAGTTCACTTTGCACACACCTTTACTTGTGCGTTCAATTGCTTTTGCTCATGTAGCCTATGGCGGTTCACCTTAGTTGTAACAGTTGTATTCTTATAGTTTAGGAGAATTGTTAACATTGTATTTTATCATGCTCTAGTTTTCACTTGAATTTTAGGGAATTTTTTGCTCGATTATCTCTTTTTGCACTACTCACTCTTGGAATCTTTTGGAAACTCGAACTCGCAGTTTTAAGGACTAGTTTAGTACTACTCTAGTAAGTTGTGAAGTTTTTATGTAGCTATAAAAAAAAACTAGTGAGTTTGTGAATATTATTCTAGCTTTTATTTGTGCATTTGGGGTGGAAAGAGCTACCTCCTATGAAGTATGTAGCTACTCTCATAAGTCGGATACCAGTTATGCCCTAATAAGAGAAAGAGCTATCTCATGGGAAGCGTTAAAGCTACTACCCCGGTAGAAAGAGCTACCTCCTCGAAAGTGTGAAAGCCACCTTTGGCGGCCACCTAGAAAAGGGCTACCTTAGAGGTTGAGTGAAGCTACTACTTCCTTACTTTGTGTATATAAATAAGTCCTTATAACAAGAATTTGAGGAGTAGTCGTTGGTTCTCTTAAGTGAATTCGCACACACTAACAGATTTTCGAGTTGTTATCCTTTTTTTTTCGAGTTTTTAGCTAGAGCATTGGTAACCTTATGCAATGTTTTGATTTCCCCTTACTTGTAGAATGCTTCTTTTGCACACTCTTGGTGAACCTAAGGCCGAGCACTTTCAATTGTTCTTCCCAAGTACTTTCACATTCTATTTTGCTTGAGGACAAGCAAAAGCTTAAGTGTTGGGGGGGTTTAATAAGTGCTCGTGTTATAGTAATGCGAAGCGTTATTATCTTGCAGTGAGTATTGATTTAATTAGATTTTATCACTAAAAAGTGTGCATTTGTTTACTTTTGTGCATTGTAGGGTTGTGAAGATAAATTGGAGAAAATGAACGAAGTTAGATCGTATTTGCCGTTGTTGGGGAGACTCTCACACTAAGCGAGGAACAAGGCATGGGCATAGACTTGTGAGTGTGTGCCAACCTCCTTTGGAGGGGCACAAAGTCAGTCACATTCACAATAAGTCTAGCTAGTGCTAACAAGGAGAACTTCACCAATTAGGAGATTTAAAGCAATCGGCACGATCTACCGTTGATTGTGTGCCCAATTCAACGGCCTCGATGAATAACGACGAATTCAGGAGCGTTTGGGCGAGGTACTGTAGCAACACGGTAGTAAGTACTGTAGCAAGCTACTGTTTATTTTCGGCCGAAATTCAGAAAACCAGAGAGTTCACACGGGCTTGTGGAAATTCCACACGGCCGTGTGAAATCCCGATAAGTTCAATTTTAAAGCCGCGACTCAACATTATAAAAGCCCATTTTGAAGACTGTTTTGGGGATCTTTTTGGCTCTTCTTTGCCCTAACTTCTGGAGAGGACCGGCTAGGGTTTGGAGAGTACTTCGTGGAGGTTGGAAGCGCGTCATCGGCGTCAACATCAACGTCCGATGGCAGCACAAGACCACGGCCACATCGCACACAAGGGGGTTTTCATCTATGCATTCAAATTGTGTTATTATTATTATTTTTATGGATTTGTATAGCTCCATGAGGAGCTAAACCCCTTGTGGGTATTCGGACTTGTAAACCCTAGAATTATTAAGTTTCTTTGACGTTGCTATTATACTTTTCCATAATTGATGAATAAAGTTGAGTTTCAATCTTAAATTCTTTTCTTTTATTATTGTTTTCCCTTAGCCGTGACACTAGGGTTGAGAACAATCTAGGTTATCCTTTGGAGGTGTTACAACTCCTATAGGATTAGACTACTTAGGGTTGAAGAGGGTTGAGAGGGTGAGTCTTGAGGTAGCGGAACGTCCCCTTTCCCCTCCGATGTGATTCTCCCTACCTTCATGTTCCATGATTTATTCGCGGTCGAGATAGAGTTAGGTGCTAGGCGATAAACTCCCCTAGGGCTTTATTGTGCAAATACCAAAGTATAGGGTTTGAAGTGAATCTTAGCACCAGGACTTAATTTAGACTAGGGTTTTCTCACCTGAACCAAAGGGTTAGAACTATACATAGGAACAGGGTTAAGCACTAGGAGTCCCTAGAACTTAAGGCAATTCCACATAGTGTGAGGCTTAGGTAGATAGACTCCCCTATGGCTTAGTTGACAGGTCAACGAGAGTCAAGGGTCGTAGTGAAACCTAATGACCGGAACATAATGTTGGGATTAGTCACGGTTGACCTTAGGTTTGGGACCGTGCATTTAAGGATTTCCTGGACTCAATTAACATCAATAGGAAGGTATAATAGCATTGTCTTGCACTAGAAGCATAAGTCCTAGGGGTAGCTTGTCCGGATACCCATCTTTTCCCATTGCTAGTCCTACTCTTTTATTCTTACTTGCACTCTCTCGTCTTCCACACTTCTCTTTTAATTCTTGATTTTACGGATTATTTTCGCACTCACTCACCGATTTCTTTCCACACAACACGATAGCTAAATAGTGAAATCTTGTATCTTAAGTACCTGTTCTGTGTGAATTTGACTACCCACTCACCGGGGTATTTTATTACTTCGACAACCCGTACACTTTCGGGCCCCTGTCACAATAATATCATTTTTTTTCACTATCACCCTTGATCCAAATTAATGATAACAAACTCCATCCAAAGGTATCACATGGAAACTAATGCCATTATCTCTAATTTCATCCTCCCACTGCTCTTTCTGGGCGTTAACCTACATCCCATTTTATTACATTGATGCGACCCGATCTTTTGAATTTTTTTTCTATTATTGTCATGCATGTATGCATGCTTCTCATTTTTTTTATTTTTTTTTATTTTTTATTTTTTTTTATGTCATGCACATAGGCATGCCCCTCATTTATTTATTTATTTATTTATTTTTCTGAAGTCATGCATGTATGCATGCTTCTTATTCATTTTTTTTTATTTTTTTTTTTGCACGTATGCATGCTTCTCAAAATTTTTTATATCATGCACGTATGCATGCATGTATTTTTTTTTATTTTTTAAATGAAATCAACATGGTGGGTTCTTCCCATATGATGAATGCACGGCTTTTGAAGCAAATCTTTTTAAAGTATAGTAATTTATTTAGGATTACACAAACGTGGCCACATATTTGCATATCACTTTCATGCATGGTGGTACCTTTTGATTTGTCTATCATCATCATTTTTATTTTATTTAATTTATTTAATTTTTCTTTATTATTATTATTATTATTATTATTTGGCATTGCTTCATTGGGCATAATGGCATTGCTTTTGGATATAGTATACATATACTGCCTCAATTTGATGATCAGTTGTAATTAATGTCTCCAATAATGGATGACTTCCTATGTGTCTGACCACAATTAATCCTATAACACATTATTTGTCTCATTAGCATTCTATTGCTTAAGCCATTTTTAATGCAATTGATTAGCGTTTCTTCATAACCAGCCATATTAGATCACCAGACACTTCGTTTTCATTCCTATTATTATCTCATAAGATCACCGTCAAATTATGCGTCAGCATCAGACCCTCTTGCATATGTGGTGAGGACTATTTTAGCAGCCTCTTTCCAATGAACTTTTGAACCTCCCGCATGGACTGCAACTCCATCTAGTTTTTTTCGAATTAAATAAAGAAAGAAAACATATGAATGATGGAGGATTGTGATCTTGCATCATTAGACTTCATTCCCATGAAAGAAAGCTTTCCAGAAACAAACACATCGCCACCCACATAAGATGCTACAATAGTCATCAGAGCCTTATCAGCATCATTTTCCTCATTGAATATGCAAGCATCAATGTCATAGCAATAGAAGCCTCTCGGGTATAGCGACCACCACCGTCCTCGTGATTATGATTACCGTATGGTTTTGGTGTAGAGGGGGTCATTAACTGTTAAACACCATAGGGCTTGAAGCAAATTTTAGTTCCTCAGGCTCTTCCATGAGAGCCTTGGCCATCATAGCAACACTTCTGGAGTTTGGCTTTGCAGCTTCATATTCCCTTCTGGAGCCATATATTTTGGGCAGGTTAGGGTTCTTGGAATACCACATCGACCTCCTTGTTGTATTTTCTACATCGAGTGAAAGGCTTTACCATTCTTGGCCAGCTTGAGGGAACTTGTCATCTTGGCTTTGGGCTTCTTCCTTTGTCTCGGGAATATGACGAATATGTATCTCCAGGTTTAAAGCCTAACCACTTTCATTTAGTGCCATCGATGATCTTTGGTGTAGAAACACCCCGTCTAAAGTCTTATTTCCTCCATCATTCTTATTGTGTATAGAATTGATATTATGCCGACCCTCATCACGCTTCTCACGTCTTAGATGGAGACAAACGCTAGATAGACCAGATTAAACCACAGGCCACACTAGTGGCAGAACCAGGATTAAGTAGCGGGGGAGGGGGGGGGGGGGGGGGGGGGGGCTAATTCAAAATTTATATATATAAAAATACATCTAAATAAGCATTTGTCCGAGATGTAAATAGTGAGATAATAAAATTTTTTATTAAAACAACCACACTTTGAGTACATAATTAGGAAAAAACATACAATAGCTATTTATGCACGCTTGAACTAGAACCGATGCCAATATTAGTGCTAGAAATGTGAGGCATTTGGCTAAAACTAAGAGATAACTGCATCCACCGAGTTTGCATTTTCTGAAAACGTTGTAGAATCGCTTCATTGCCTATTGTTGCAAAAACCTCACGTTCAATATAGACAACCAGGCTATCATTCATCCACTCGTCGCCCATTTTATTGCGTAAGTCAGTTTTCACAATATTCATCGCCGAAAACACCCTCTCAACATTAGCTGTCACAACTAGTAAAGCCAATGCCAACTCGATAAGGCGATCGATAAAGGAGTGGAAAAATAATATGTTTGCCTGTCTCAACCATCTTCCTAGCAAAACCTCCCAAGTCCCCAACATTTATAAAATCTGCATCATGCCGCACATCATAAATAAAAGTTGTAAGTTGATCTTCAAGCATCATGCGCTTAGTCATTGTGAAATCTTTGAGATAAAGTTTTGCAAGACGAAGTAGTTTGTGGATGTCGAATTTGGAAAATGAGTCCCTCGGATCAAGGCATGACAAAAGAAGAGTAATTCTGTACTAGTTTCTGGGAATCGGTTTTGCGTTTCTTGTGAAATCAAATCAATGACCTAATAGTGCAACAATGATAAGATTACAAATATTTCTAAGAAACTAAATTAATGAGATTTATAAAAACATAATAAATATAAAGAATACTAACCTCGCAGAAAATTTCAACGCGATAATAGTGAAAATGAGTAATGATTTGCCCTTCCCATCTAGAACGACCACAGGTTCACATATTATCCCCCAAATTAGGCACTGTGATTGAATTTCCTTCACAAAAAGAGCTAACTTCCTCCAAAAATGCCTCCCATCCTGTCTCCCTCAAGTCTTGAAGACGAGCTTTTACAGCTTCAATCAAATGCATTGCTTGAACAATATTTTGATCCTTTTGTTGTAAGGCAAGTGATAACTTATTTATTATTCCCAACAAACGCCTCATCAAATACATCACAAACACAAATTGATAATTCTTCATTTTTTCAATCAAACTTGCTGTTATGCCTCTATTATCATTTGAAGCACCATCATCATGCACATTTTGGAGGACATCTAACACTGAAGTCCACATTGAGATTAGTCAAAGAATAGTAGTGTAATGAGATCCCCAACGAGTATCACCCGGTCTTGCTAAGCTAGATTCTTGATTTTTTTCCTCTGCCACTGACTATCTCTACCTTTTCCAATTGCTCAACCAACCTATCATGGTGATGTTGCCTAAGTTGGTCTTACCTTTTGCACGATGCTCCCTCCGCGTTAACAATCATAGTAACATATTGGAAAAAATCACTCACAATTCGATTGTCTTTAGCAACGGCAACAATCACTAATTGGAGCTGATGAACAAAACAATGGATGTACCTTGCGTATGGATTTTCTTTTAGGACACTAATTGAATTCTCCTCACATATTTGAAGCCCTATCATATCCTTGTCCCCTCAGTCTTGAAAGAGATAACCCATGTTTGGCAAATAGATAAGCAATGGCATTCTTCAATGAAATAGCTGATGTATCTGACACATGAACCATAGCAAGGAACCACTCTATCACATACCCATTCTTATTCACATATCTCAGAACAACTCCCATTTGCTCCTTCACTGACACATCTCGAGCTTCATCAATCATAAGAGAAAAATACTTGTCTCTAATATCATCAACAATAGCACATGTAATTTCTGCTGCACAAGCATTTGCTAACTCCTTTTGAATCATTGGTGAAGTCATTTGATTGTTTCCAGGAGCATTTTGATTAACAGCCCTAAAAACTTGATCATTCCATAGGCTATACCACTCTAGTAACTCAAGGAAATTACCTTTATTTAATAAGCTCGAGGACTCATCATGTCCACGAAAAGCCAATCCTTGCTTTAAGAGAAAACGTGACACATCCAAAATAGTCGTTAAACGAGTGCAGTATTCAACCTCCATCTCATGTGAATGTGCAACCAATTGGTGTGACATGCTCCGTCTTTGATTTTGAAAACTCTGAAATTGTATTCTTGCATCATTATGCACACTGTTCACAGCATCGACATGCTCTACAAATTTTTCTAGAGCTTTTTTCCAATTATTGAACCCTATTTTAGTGAAAGCATCTTCTTTTATTCGATTTTCTCTGCTTGGTGTGAAAAGATAACACCAAAAACAAAATGCCGCATCTTTAGTCACACTGTACTCCAACCATGGATGTTGTTTAAACCAAGCATTTTGAAAACTCCTCCTTTGTTTGCCGTACTCTTTTTGTGGGTAATTGTTCCCGATTGGTTGACAAGGACCTCTAGTTAAATATTCTCTTCTAACTTGATCTCTAAACGCAACATCAAAGTCTTCAATTGGCTTTCGTAGTCCCGGGTCACTAACAATGTCATTGGAATTGAAATTCACGTCGGTCTTTTTTTCACTTGATTCGAAGCCTAGTGGTATTTTTAGAGAATTGGATGAATCTTCACTTCATGGTCGTTTAATTAAAAATTTATCCATGTCCAAATGGCTATGAAAGTGTATAATGCTATCCAAAGACAAAACAAAAATGTATAAAAAAATTTATCCAAGACTTTCAAAAACCATAAATATTGAAAACAAATGTATAATGCTATCCTAAAAGCATAATACTGAAAACAAAGTAGCATGATGGGCTAAATGAATATTAGACATTAGCCTAGTCTATCACAAGTTCAAGCTAACTACTTTGGATCTATGAAAAAGTGAGACATAAATATTCTAAGACAAATATAATCAACATGTGAATTACTGTTTAATCCCTTAATTAGATAAAATTATGGTGTGCTTAAGCACATTGTTCTTGTTCATATATTCTACATGCTAATTGCTAAACTAAAGACATGTCACATGTCAACAAAACCCATAAGGTTATTCAATTTTAAAGCAAAAGAACATATACTTACAAATATGGTTCTCAATTTTCAAATTCAACCCTTAAAGAGTTAAAGCCAAATTATCTGGAATCTAGATTTGAGATTTTCTGAAAAAAAAAATAATGTTGATTCATGAATCTGATGAATGATGACCAAATTAACAAATAATCACAATCCACAAAAAGAATACATTTTAGACATGTTGACCTTCTTGCTTAACAAAAAAGACGAATGCATTATGGATATAATCACAATATAGCATAAACCAACAGAAAACAATTGATCAAAAAGTATTTCCCAGATAACTCACACTAAGCAATAGGAAAACATGATTTAAGAGGCTACAATAAGTCAATATTGTATTATCAATTTTGTATCCTGCCTACAAACAATAGTATATTTATTCTTCCCCAAAAATAAAATAACAAATAAAACACAAGCTCATTTACAATGAAAAAGATTTACAAACTACAATAAATTAAAATATAATAATCAGTCTTGGTTACATAGGTGGTTAGAGCCTTTTCTTTACAACAAAATATTTAAAAGATTTACAATGAAAAAGATTTAAAAACATAACCAATAAAACAAACAAAATATTTCCATAGATCCTTGCATAAGAATCGGGGTCAAGCTCACCGGTCATCAAATCAATTAATCAAAAGAAATCCACCCAATCATAACATATAAAAAAGAAATTAATAAATTTTAGCATATTTATAAGAGATCAAAGAAAAAAAAAAGCATCATAAACACAACTTAAACATCAAAGAAACAGACCAGATGAATTGATGAAATGCCCTCTCTAGTCTCCACTCTCCAAGTCTCCAACTCCAGCAAGGGCCATTGGGCCAGGCAACAACAACAGCAAGAGAGAAATCAGGGCACAATTCTTCAATTATTCACTGCCTTTTCTTTCTTCTATTTCTTTAGTTTTATATATATATATATATATATATATATATATATATATATATATATATATATATATATATATATATATATATATATATATATATTTTTTTTTTTTTGCCCGGTGAAATGAACCCACAAAGTTTTGTGCTTAACCTGTTCTAGTGCCTGCCTCAACTCATGTCCATTCTAATGCTGCCCTATCCTCTCCTTGACCATTGACTTGGCCAATGTCATGTTGACATGTTCGTAAAGCTTAGTTTTTGTGCAACTTTAGCAATAAACACCTTGTTTTTGTTGGTAATATATATATATATATATATGTTTTATATGTTTTATATGTTGTTGTTAACTTAATTTCTTTCGCGTTTCTCGGTGTGTGAACAGTAGTGTGATAAAAGACCACAGTGACACAGTCCCCACTAAGTCTTCATCTTCCTCAAAAACTGAAATAGGGGTTGCAAACTTCGGTGAAGCTAGAATAACAACAGTTTTTGCTGGGGCAAGTGGGGGCTGAAGCCCTCACTCGCCCATCCTTGGTTCCGCCACTGGGTCGCACCACCATCACATGCGAGATGTTTCCTGATTGAGCTTCTAGAAGACATTGTTGTTTGAAAGAGTTTATGATGCTTGTAACCTTGAAGATGTGGATCTTGTAAGTTTTATTCCTCTTCTTGGTCTTCTTCTTTTCATTCTTCTTTTTGGAGGCAGCATCTTTGGATAGAAGTGCTTCCCTGCCTTGGGCTTCTTCTCAATAGGAGCTTAATTTCTTAGTGATGGAGTTCTTTTTCCTCTCCTCTACCGTCTTCTAAGCTTCTTCTCCGCGGGTTTCTTCTTAGCCTTAGGTGTCATCACTAATCAGGAATGGGAAGCTTGATGCCGAGAGTTTGGGTATCCAAGTGGTTGGGATTTTTTTATTTGATCGGGTTCTCATCCGAAGCTATTTTCTCTTCAGGCCTTGTGACTTCCAACACCACGGCATTGGGAGAAGGGCTCCGAAGGCGACAACAGTGACGGTGACAGCAGTAGCGACGGACAATAGCAGCGATGGCGGCAATGTTTTATGGCAGCAACGACATCAGCCAATAAGCAGTAGCGACAGCATCAGGCAGCGGTAGGCAGCAGCGATTGATTTTTTTTTTTTTAATTTTTTTAGATACATATGTAAATATGGAGAGATGTCAGCACCTTCTTATTCTTCTTTTTCTTTTCTTCTTCCAAAATTTCTCTCTAGTTTCTTTTTTGTCTTTTTTTTTTGCTTATTTATTTATTTATTTATTTATTTATTTATTTATTTTGTTGATTCTTCTTTTGTCTTTTTCTTTACTCTACTCTTTTCTTCCTTCCCTTTTAAAAAGAAAATGTTCATTCTTATCTTCACACCAAAACTCCTCCCGTAAAATCATAGCCACGGATCAAAAAGATAGGATAAAATTGAAATTTAAAATTTTTTTAAAATAAAATTCAAATTTAATAATAATTTATTTTTTTATTTTTTTAAAATAAAATGAGGATAGGATCAAATTTAAAATTTTAATTTTTTGAAATTCAAATCTAATTTGCCTCGGGATATGTGTTTGGGTTGCATCGGGATTTGCACTTCTCAGGTTACCTCGAGATATGTTCTCAGGCTTTATAAAATTTAGGATCACCTCGGGATGTGTATTCGGGCTATCCTGAGATTGCCTTGAGATATGTGTTCTCAAGGGTAATCTTGTAATTTGCATTTTGCCTCGAGATGTGTTCTCGGGGACAATTTTGTAATTTGTCATTTTGCCTCTAAATATGTTCTTAAGGGCAGTTTTGTAATTTTCCATTTTACCTAGAGATATATTCTCAGGAGCAATTTTGTAATTTACATTTTTATGTTCGCCTCGAGATAGGTGTTCTTAGCTGATCCGAAGATTTGAATTTGCAACTTATCAATTCACTATCTTCACCCCAGTACAACATGCACGCTCGTTTACAACAATCAATTTGCTCAACTGGTAACCCCAACCCTCTAACTAACTGCTTTTTTTCATAGAATCCATCAACCATAACATTATTACTCGGGAGACATTATTTCATCAATTGGCAAAAGTCATCAAATAATCTTTCAGAAAAATAATATTCTACCTTCAAAATCCTTAAGCGAGCAACAATATATAATTTTGATATTCTATTAGGATTGTTAGGCCATAACTCTTATTGTTCTGCTCTTAACATATCATTAATATGTTGAATTGCTTGGGTCGGGTTGTCTTGAATATCATGTGCTTGAAATGAAGGCCCTACAACATCATAAATCATTGTCCCAAATGCGGACATATTCTCATCCTCAACATATTGCTCGAACACCTCTCCCGCCACATCCTCTAAATATATCATCATCATCACTTTCACCATAATGGATCCAGGATTAATGATTCTCCACAAATCTATACTTAGCAATGTGCGCTTTAATAGTACCTTCATCCAAAAAATTATGATTCTTACATTTCTTATGGTTTCATTGACATCTCATCAAATGACCATCAAGAAAATTCGGGTGAGCCTTAGCAAACTCCACAAATGAATTTACACCATCTATAAAAGTTGGATCAATTAATCCTCTTGTTCTCTTTTGATACATCCACTGTTGGTCTGGGCGCATATTTTGTATCTCTAAAGTAGCATTCACGAAGATAATAATGGAAGAATGTATTAATCACATGAGAATTATAATTAGAAGGAAGAACAACTAATAATCTTTTTGACATGTGTATCACTTTTCAAACAATTTATTCAATGAATAAGTCTATTTTGAAAATTTGCATCACCAAACATTCAAGCACTAAAGAAGATTCCCTTTAATTTAATAAGAACCAACCCATCAATTTTAATCATATAGAGATAATTCTTTACTAATCCACACACACATATATAACAATAGAAGAATAGAGATGCATAATAAATCTAAAGTGAAGTTTAAAAGAAAAAAGTCCTGTTAACAAGGCATTCTTATCTTATATGGCCAAGAAAAACTATATTAAACCACTAAAATAAAGATATCTCACATAACTTTTTATTTGTAAATTGACTTCACAATACAAGTAAGTGGAAAGCCTTTCCCATCCTTGATATTATTATAAATAAGTCAAAAGAACCTAAAGTGTAGATATTTTTCCCACCAAATTGTTTCTAAAAAAATGGCCAAATTCTTGTACAATTATCATTCTCTTTAAAATCCAATTCCAATCTATAGGAATCATCTACTAGGTTTCTCTTTATCCTTAACAACATATATAAAACTCCAAGCCATAACAATATAAAACTAGACTATGTCTTCAATTAAATAATTAATTAATATAAGGTGACCCTATGTCTTCAATTTAGTTGGATGAGGATACTGTTTATTTATATATTTAAAAGAAAATTAGACTTTTCTATTTTTTAATTCCTGTTATGGGTTGGTGAACGTTTAGTGGGAGAACCCATGGAAAGATAAAATTCAGCACCAAGATTGATCAAGTTTCTTCTTCAAATGGCTGGTGGCTACAAGCAAGTTTTGATAGTTCATTTGGTTAAACTATAAATTAAGCAATAATTATTGGTAAAATTAAAAAGCACCCAAATGTATGTGGCTATTTAGAGATAGAAAAAGATACATTGATAAAGAGCTGGATTACTATTTTGTTTGTACTATATATATGTCCACCTAAACATGTGGGATTATATATATATACACCCTTCACTCAAATTAACTATATATTATCATCTAATGATTAATAAAACTAAAACATGATTCCCTTCATATATTCTAAACCTTAGCATATCATACATGTTTTAATATTTAAGATGACCCCAATAGTCCCCTACCAAATCATCGTTGTCCTCATCCTCATCTCCACCACCGCCTTCGCCATTCCAACACTCATCAAGGTAACTCTTCTTCTCTTTTATCATCCTCCAAAACCCATATCAATCTATATATTTCATTTACATTTATATTTATGATTACCAAATGATAGGAAATCAATGGTAACAATGAGAGCAACCAAAGAATACCACTCAAAGCCTCAGACTATGACTGTGTCTACATGATCTACATCCGTATGGAAACCATCTGGATAGGTGGCACGGACTCAGTGATCAGCCTAACACTCGTCGGATCTGATGGCTCAGGAGTGGCCATCATGGATCTAGAATCCTGGGATGGTTTGATGGAAAAAGATCATGAATACTTTAAGCGGGGCAATCTTGACATTTTCAGTGGGAGAGGTCCATGTCTCTCATCGCCGGTTTGCTGGATGAACCTCACGTCGGACATCATGAATGGTGCTGTAACTACGTGGAAGTCACTATGACCAGGCTTAAATGTGCCGTGTGAGCAGCAGCTCTTCACTGTGGAGCAGTGGCTCGCCAGAGATGCTTCTCCTTACAAGCTCTTCACTGTGATCATCTTATTTTTTATTTACCATTTTGCACTACACTCTGAGCTTTTTCTAGGACTCATACCCATGTCCCTTCATGACATATTATGGAACTCACCATCATGCTTTTCATTTCCTTCCTTCATTATAGTAAAAGATACATAACAAAATATCATGTATACTAGTCCTTGGTTACAGTACTATGCAAATTTTTTTATAGGTTAGAAGGGAAAAAATAAGTGCTAGGATGAAACTACTATGAGGTTTAGTTCCTGGCTGTGACAAAGTGAGGCTCCTCATTTGTTTATAATCTACATTTAGAATGAGATCTGCTAGGAAGAATTCTTCGTACTCTAATTGTAGTTTTGTTGATTTCTTGGAGAAAAAAGGTGACAGGGAAAGCTCTCATGTTAGACAAGATCATTAACTATGCATAGTCCTTACATAATCAAGCTGAGGTAAGTTGGCTTCCTGTGTTTTGCTTGCGTTTCTTAATGAGTGCAACCTTCTCAACTTTTTCCACCTCTGCTCCCTTTGCTAGGTACAGGATAAAGATAATTAGTACAAATAATTTACATCCAAACAAAGAAACTAAGGTTCAATGAATGAAAGAGAGAGACAGAGAGAGACAGAGAGAGATCAAAGCACTAACTCAAAGAGAGAGCCCGTGAGTAGAATGGCAGCAGAATCGATGATGATGATGATTATGATGTGACAAAGTCATTGGCGTCAGCGAAGAAAGATATGTCGCTGCTAGGAGAGATGACCTTCTTCTTCTTCTTCTTCAAGTGTTTCCTTTTTAATTGTTTGGCCGAGGGGAAACAGTGGGTGATGACAGGAACCGAGCAAGAGAGGTGATGATGGTACTGTTGCTAGTGAAAAACTTTGCCCAGCCTTAGTTGCTGGTGCATGATGGTGGTGTTATTGCTGGTGCATGATGGTGGTGTTGTTGTTGGAGATGGTGGCGACAATCGGACAGGAGAGTTAGTGGATGCGGGCTAGTGAAAAACTTTGCCCTAAATTTTGGTATAAGTGAAAAGTGAATAGTTGAACTTTAGTTGAGAGATTTGAAGAGGGGGTTGGATTTGATCTAGGGATTTCGGTTATAACGTGGGGTTGGATAATAATATGTAGGACCTTTTGTAACTTTGCATGGTTTGATGGGTCATCCCATGGTCCTAATAAACAATTTTGTTTTTGATGTCTTGGGTTTTAATGGATTTGTTTTTGCTTTTTTTTTTTTTTTTTTTTGATAAATTTCTAAGTTAAAAAAGATAATAAAAACTATTTGGGAATGTTTTTTTGGACTAAAGTATATTATATACACTTTAAATTTATTGGTAACCGGCATGCCTTGTTGATGTAGATGCACTTGATTTGTGTTTTTAGAGCATAAAGAGTGGTGATATATATATATATATATATATATATATATGATAAAATTTAAATTTTTCAGAATTAAAAATGGATTTCTTTTTAATTTACATATATTTTTTGTTAAATTTATATTTTTGGTTATACACCCTCATAAATTACTTGTGTATGTTTATATAGGTTTGTGGTGAGAAATAAAATAAAAAAATCTAATTTAATTTTTTTAAGAGTAACTTGAGATTTAATTTGGTTTTTTTAATAATTCTCCAAAACATAAAGCATTTGCTGGTTTATATACAGTTAACAATGTGTTGTACAAAAATATGACAAAATATGGTTTTCTCTTTTCAGTAATTCAATAGCAATTGAACAAATCAGCATTGACATGCAAGCAAAAAATAAATTAAAAAACCCACTTGTGAACAAACGGAGGCCAATGAAAGTATAACAGATGCTAAATAAGCATAACTTTATTTTTAAATATAATATAAAAATATTAAGGAAATATAGAAATAGTAATAACCAAATTTAATACTTAATTATAAAAATACTCATGTGATTATTATATATATATATATATATATATATATATATATATATATATATATATATATATACTCTAAAAATTATATAATATAAACAAAAAAATTAGAAATCATATAAATTTTAAAAAAATTAAATTAAAATCCGTGGAAACTTTATTACAATTATGTTGCAGCTTTGTAATGTCATAATTCCATTGCAAGTTACTGTTACAAATTTGCAATGGAATCATTCCATTGCAAATTCTTGTTGCAAAATTGTAATGCCTTTGTATACATTGTTAGTCCGTTGCAAAATCATCACAAAATTTCTCCTGCGCACTTCCCTCCATATTTTTGTAACAGAAAATTATGCCATTGCTAATCTGTTGCAAACATGTCACAAAGTAAGTTGCAAATCCATTTCAAAATCACTATCACTATTTTTGCTACAATTTTTTTGACTCGTTGCAAAATTTGTTGCAAATATTCAATGTCGTTGCAAAGCTAATCCAAATTTATTGCAAAAGTACAACAGAATTCATCAGTTGCAAATATCCGTTGCAAAACTATAATTTTTTTTTTTTTTTTTTTTTTTTTTTTTTTTTTTTTTTTTTTTTTGTAGTGACTATCTCTTTTCCTTATCATTCATTTGTCTATGTGAGACACCATTCTTTGGGCTTGGGTCTTGGAGTGTGAAAATGAAGAAACTCTAGTAGTTGCTATCAACCAAAGGAGCAAGATAAAGATTCTTACATATAGGAACCATTGCTTCATGAAGACAATGAATCATGCATAGAAGCCATTGACTCAAGCAAAAGAGTTATGGAAGCACAGATTTGGATTTGTAAGACAAGCACAAGGTCTCGGGATTCTTGGTATTAATATAAGGTATGCTTTTGCTTATTTACTAAAAATGGTATCATAGCATTATTGCTTGTTTTTAATCCACAAAATGATGCTATATGAAGATTGTTTGCTATATTTGTTAAAAAATGCTTGTGCATACATAATATAACCCATACATGCATTTATGATCCTTTTAATGACAATTTTTATACGTGATATTTTGGAATAGATATGTTCCTTATGATTTGAAAAAAAAAAATTTAATATGAGAGGAAAAACTGGAAAAAAGCTCTATCAGAGGAAAAACTTTTCTCACCAAGGGATATTGCCATTTAGTCTTCTACTAGTTCTATGTTTGTGTCTTTTCTGAAATTCTATTTTATTATGTCATTGCTTACTATCAAGCAGTATGGCAGGGTATCAACCATATGTTATTGTACCTTGCCTTGTTAACGAGATATATTGCAAGATTATGTAGTAATATTAGATTAATTGGCAGCACATTGTATTTCCTCAATTCCCTTGTTAATATTTTTTGAAAGAATTAGCGTGATTTGAATCTTTTGAGAAGAATAGGTACCTGGATTTTAACCATCAATTTGAGGTTCAACTAATCTTTAACCATCACCTATCATCCTTCTGATTCAAATTTGTTTTGTTCACACAACATAATTTTGGGGATTTTTTTTTTCTCTTTCATTCTTATATGACACACATAATAGTCATAAATGCATTTGTATGACAATCTCGATTTTAAATGACAAGTATTATTTGTATATATATAGAATCTATTTGTAGCTTCATGAAAAAAATGTACTGACTTGTCAGTCAATAACAGGGAAATTCTTGAAGCAAAGATCATAGAATTCGAATATGAAGCTGAGGAAAATGATAGTGCAACATCTTAAGAAGGTCCAAACAATCTGCATAATACTGTTTTATATACTTCTTAAACCATTGATTTTTTTTAAAAGAATCCCCTTTGCATGCAATTTCATGTGAGAATAATTTCCAAGATTTGATCAATAGAGATGACTTAAAACTCTTGGAGCTCATCTCTTTCTCTTTTTGTACATTTAAAGATGCTCTCCAAAGGGCATTATTAGCCATGTTAGCGTTTCTGATGTCTTGTAAAGAAGTTGCAGGGCCAATTCTTTAGTGGGAGAATAACATAACATGATGGTCGTCTTTTTGAATTCTCTCTCTCTCAAAAGATGTATAAATATACATATACTTCTTTTAATCATGTTAATGTAATGCTTTAACTATTTAAGTAGTTTTGGGAGTTTCTAGCAAGTTCAAACTTGAAGAAGAATTAATTAATTAATTAAGTTTAGAAGGCCTTGTCTTTCATTGTTTTGATGGTTGTATATTTAATTATTTTATTTTGGTTTGTTTTAGGATTTTAATGGTATTGTTGGTAAATTTTTCATGGTCTTTGATATTTATATCATTATTTTAAATCTTTACAAGTTTATTACTATCTTGCAAGTCCTTTTAGCTACTGTTGTGTAAACAATTTTAGCTTCGATTGTACATGATTTGTAGACACTTGATGCTTCTAGTGCTCAACAAATGGCTCGTGGGAATAATCATTCTCCCAAATCAAGTCATCAAGTAAATCCAAATGCATCAAGCAAGCGTATTGTTTTTTGTCTTTTAAATAGTTTATAATTTTAAGTTTTTAGATTAATGTTTAAAATAATTCTAACAAGAATTATCCAATACAATTTACAATAATTGAATGTAAATATGTTATGTTGTATTGTTTGTCTCAAAAATCTGAATTTGAACAAATATATCTCAAAATCAATAGATTTTTCATCGTTTATTTAAAAAATTCAATAATTATATCACAATGCATTGAGTAGTTTTGATATAGATCAAAGGTTGGGAAAGAATCAAAATCAAAGAAAAACCACATTCAAATTAAAATATAATGCATTCGATTTTCAGTAAAGTTAATGAGTTGAAAAAATACCAACATTAAGTATTCAATATTTACACAACATTAAGTATTCAAACTTCAAACAAGGAATTGATGTATTTTGAAAGACACTCCCAGGAACCTAAATCCTGACATCTCAGGGAAACGGAGTGACTTTTATTGTCCCCAAATGAAAAGAAGGCATGGCATGTTGTGTATTATTTTACTTACAGTTTTTTTTTTTTATATTATTCATTTTTTTTATTTTAAGTTTTTAGATCAGTGTTTTATTGTTGCATACTTATTATTAATTGTAACTTTTTTAAAAATGGTTCTTGTAGGTGATGCTGTTTAGAAGATGGCATCGGTTCTACTTGGGAAAATCCTTGTCACTTTATTTGGTTGTTAAACATTAAATGAAAAATAGTTTATCGTTGTGTTAGATTTGAAATTTAGGTAAGAATTCTTGGTTGTCAAGATTGAATGATAATTTATTTTTGGACATGTATCTTATAAATATATGTTTGTGATGATGAAATAGTTTTTATTATTTATTTTTAGTGGAATGTCATTTTTTTTAATGGCATTGATTGTTTTTATTTATTGTAAATTAATTTAATTTTTTATGAGATATTAAATTTTTCATAATATATTTATAGGTGTAATAATATTTAAATAGTTATAGTTATATTTTATTGGTGAATCTCATTAATTGCTTTCCAACAGAAACTATAACTGTTGGTATAGATGTATACATACAAGACTTCTAGTAACATTAGAAAAATTATTGGAATAAATGTTTTTATTGTTGGTATAGGTTAAGTAATCTGATGGTGCTATCTCAACAACACGGCTAATAGTTACAGTCATATTGCATCAATAAAACTAATAAATCTATTCCAACGAACGCTATATCTGTTAGTATAGGGCTATATCTACAAGACTTTTACCGACGGTAAAAGAAGTGTTGGAATAGGCATTTTTACAATTGGTATAGGATTTTGGGACCTCTACCAACTGATTGTTTATTTTTACCAACATTTTTTTACACCATCACTATATGACAATTACTTATTTGTAGTGATCGGGATTTGGTTTTGTTGCTTCCCCTTTACTACTGTTGTACTCCTTTCCTTGTATATTATATCTCTTGGTTATTCATGCCTAAGATTGTGAAAATACAAGGTTTTGTTAGCCTTGTAGTAGCTCGAGGATTGAATGGTGTGAGTATCCCTTCTCAAGTTGTTGCCCCCGTTGTCGTGTGCCAAGCTTGCAGGTCAGGGCATGACATATGACAACACCAAAATAAGCAAATATACATATCATAATCTCACAACAATAGATTTATGTACATATAACACTCTGCACATACTAGGTGTCCTTAAAATACTAGTAGATCCAATACATATAACCCACAATAAAAATATACAACAAGACCAATATATTGTTCTGAACCCCAAAATGCAGACAAACCTATGCTATAGGATGAAGAACTGGACACTAAACCCGCACAACACGAATCTCAACCACACCACAACCTATTCAAAGATGTAAGAGGGAGAGGGTGAGTAACATGTTTACTTAGTGAGGGGTGACTGCATAGGTAAATAGAGTCCTAAAGCATTTCACATATATTTACATGAAAAAGTAATAGCTTGCTTAACATCAAACAAGATATTTGAAAACATCAATATTTAAATCAATAAATAACATGTGTTTATATAGGAAAAAAATTTTAATTTTAATAAAAGCATGACCATATCCATACCTGGATTAAAAATTTAAATTTTAGTTTAAATGAAATTTTTATTTGTATTTGATGAATAATGATCCCTATTTATATATAAAAAAAGGAAAAAATTTTAATAAAAGTTCGAGCTTATCCATACTCGGATTAAAAAAATTAAGTCTAAGTTTTAAATAAAAATTTGATTCTGTTCTGATGGAAAATGATCCCAAAAGAAAATTTTAATATATATATATAGGGTGACGATAAAAAATAAAAAATAATAAAAATAATAATCTAAAATAAATAAAAGTCCTAGATATTGAAAAAAAATGGGAAAATCAGGGGAGATTCTTTGTTGTTGGTGGAAAATCCTTCTAAAAAAAAAAAATAATAATAATAACCCTATCAACCCATGCTGATGATTAACCTATCCATCCCATGTCCCTTGGTTATCTTGGAGGAACCATGCACATGTAGGGGGGATCCATGCATGCTTTTGGATGAGGATTCTCTTTCTCTCTTCTTTATCCAAACCTCTCTCCAATCTTCATCCATGGTGTTCCCCTTCCAACTGAGTCCACATGAACGTCGGTGGTGAGCTCATTAAGACCACCATCACAACCCTCTCCTTTGCCAGCCGTGATTCCATGCTTGGCACCCTAATCAATTCCCATTGGAATCATCCTCTTAATCCAGTGTCAACTCCTCTCCGGAGTACTTCTTTGATCAAAATCTAGCGTGCTTCTCCATCCTTCTCGACCTTTTTCTCTTCGGCAAGCTCCACCGCAATGGTCACTTTGTTGAAGACACTCATTGTAGTGGAAAATTTTCTTAAACTCACTTTGAGGTCATCGACACTCTTAGGAGTGATGGAAAGATTTCAAAGATGAAGACTCAAGATGTGAAGAGTTAAGACTAAAGGAAAAAAATCAAATGAATCGACAATTGAACTCAGCAGTCTCAAGACAGCAAAAGTCGAAGACTCAAAGAGTTTCACAAGTTAAGGCCTGAAAGAAAAGAAAAATCAAATGAATCGATAATTGAACTTAGCAGTCTCAAGACACTAAAAGTCAAAGACTCAAAGAGTTTCACAAGTTAAGACCTAAAAGAAAAGAAAAGAAAATCAAATGAATCGATAATTGAACATAGCAATCTCAAGACATCATAAGTTAAAAACTCAAAGAGTTTCACAAGTCAAGACCTGAAAGAAAAACGTTAAATGAATCGACAATTGAACTCAGCAGTCTCAAGACATAAGAAGTCAAAGTCTCAACGAGTTTCACAAGACAAGACCTGAAAGAAAAAAAATCAAATGAATCGACAATTGAACTCAGCAGTTTCAAGACATCAGGAGTTAAAGACTCAGAAAGTTTCATAAGTCAAGACCCAAAGGGAGCTTCACAAGCATGAGAGCCGAAGCTTTTGAAATATAAAATTAAGTTTGTGAGTCATCAACATAGAGAATTCTCAATTTGAAATCCAAATCAAATGTCCAAGATAAACTCAAGTATCCAAGGCACAAGTTTCAAATAAATCAACAAATGAGCTTAACAACTTAAAAAGTTAAAGGGTTGAATACTTCACAAGTTGTATTACAAGCATGAAAGCCAAAGCTTATGAAAAGTTAAATCAAGTTCGTCACTCATCAATATAGAAAATCCATAACTTGAAATCCAAATAAAATCCAAGATGCAAATTCAAATGCCCAATACACAAGTTTCAAATAAATCAACAAATGAGCTCAACGGCTTCAAGGCCAAAGTGTGGAAAACTTCACAAGTTTCAAAAAAGTTTCACAAGTTCATGATCCATCAACATGGAGGTTCAACAACTTGAAATCCAAATCAAATCTAAGATGCAAACTCAAATGTCCAAGATACAAGCTTCAAGCCAATTAACAAATGAGCTTAGTAGCTTTAAGGCTAAAAGGTTGAAGAGTTCATAAGCTGCAAAAAAGTTTCACAAGCATAAAAGTCAATGCTTATGAAAAGTCAAATCAAGTTTACAATTCATTAATATCTAGAATCAACAACTTGAAATCCAAATAAAATCCAAGATGCAAACTCAAATGTCCGAGATGCAAATTCAAATGTCCAAGACACAAGTTTCAAATAAATCAACAAATGAGCTAAACAGCCTCAAGGATAGAGGGTGGAAAAGTTTACAAGTTGTAAAAAAGTTTCACAAGTAGAAAATGGTGAAGTATCTAAATCATGTTTGAGATGCAAAATTTGATGAAGACTAAAAGTTAACAAAAGTCAAATCACGCTTTTTGGTGAAATAGTCGGAAGAAGATGAAATGCTACAATCACTGTTTACTTAGGCTTATAAGCCTAAATGGCGTCAAGATGATTTCAAATTTCTTGTTCTTTCAATATTGAAGACTATGAATTTGTGTTTATTGAAATGAATAAAATTAATTGTCACAACTTGTTTCTTTGTTCACATTTATTTCTTCATCAAAGGTTCCTGCAATAATGCCCAGTGTAATTACCATTAGGGGCTTGTCCCTAATGAAAATCATGAACTCACAATCACTTGAAGTCTAAAAAACATTAAAATTTGATTTGTGATTCATCATTTTTAACCAGTCACCCCTAATTAAAGGCCCGGAGAGAAAAAAGGAGCCCGCAACATCCATAACAAACATACAAAATAGGTTTTTTGTTGGCCATAAAAACTCTCCCAGTTTAGTTGTGGCCTCAACTAGTCCCGAGACAGCCAATGATTTTCAAACAATGCATTGGCCACTAAGATTCCTGGGCAATGATTCTGAATCTCTCAACACTTTTCCCATCCCATCAAGAGCTCCACATTGCCTCTTGCATGGGTAAAATAAACCTGTGGGTTACTTACTAGGCTGTCAAGTTCATAATCTAGTTATTATTGTTTTTCATATCTAGGTTACTTAAGTGGCCATTTAAGTACGCTAGCTAGAGCGTGTGTTTCCTATTTAAATGGGTTATCATTATGTTTGTGTTATTATGCGAATTCTATTTTAGAAAGTCTCTTTATTTAATTTGAACCCTATTTATATTTTTAGTAATAAGACCATTTATAAGGCCTTGCATGCCTATTGTGTTCTGCATTGTAGGCCCGCCGGCGTTTGTCAGCACACCGGTTTCAGCGAGCCAGGTTTGGGGTATGACAAGTTCAGTTTAATTTAGTTAACTTAATTGAAAACAATCATGTACCAACCATTATCATCATTAACTCCTCCTAGATTAAACTTCTCAACCGATACTGGCAACTTGCTCAAATTCATCAAAGAATCTTCAAAAATGGTAATTTACAATGTGGCTCCCACAACTTGGAATTTTGCACTCCACAAGGTTTTGGCTCTTATCCTGACAATGCACATCACTACATTAAGATTACTGCATTTCATCGCTATGAGCCTTATCAACTCCATATGAGATATGGTGATGTTAACACTGTATTGACTCTTTGTAATATACAAGAACTCTATTTTTGGCTAGAACTTATGATTGCCACTGACTAGAAGAGTATCATTTTCGCCAAAATTGGTAGCTCATATTGGAGACAACTATCATGAAGGTCTATACTCATTATAATGTAGTAAATATTACCTCAATGGTTAGGATCTAATTAGGGGGTGGGGCCCATAATTCACTGCATTGAAGAGATACGTTGATTATTTTTTTTGTGAAAAAGAGCTCAAGAGATTATTTATTGAAATAAGAAGACAAGATCTAAATACAAAAATAGAAAAGAAGAACAAAACTTGAAAAACAACATAAACTAGAAAGGAAATATAAAAACAAATTATAAATGAAAGCCGAGCTGATAAGTGCTTGTGTATTAGCAATACGAACTATACTTTTTTTACATTGAGCATTACTTTTCTCAGGTTTTATCATTGATTCGTGTGTATTTATGTTCTTTTGTACATTTAGGGTTGTGGAGAAGAATTGAAAGGAAAGAAGCAAAAATAGGTCATGGACGCACTAGTTGAGAAGACTCTTGGACTAAGCAAGGATCAAGGCACAAGTTGTAGACATGTGAGTATGTGCAACCTCCAAAGTGCTCAAGTAATTATACAAGTTAGAGGGGCACGAAAGTAGTCACACTCATGTAGTTCAACTTGTGTAACATTGAAGAGCTTTATCATTGTGTTGAAAGCAAGAGGTGACATGATCTACTGCGTGTTGTGTACCCAACTTAGTGCCTCGATGAAGAAATGAAGTCGGGAGCAACTTTGGCACGAGCACTATAGCAGTACTGTATCAAATTACGTTCATAGTGCACCAAAATTCAGAATTCCAAAGAATCCACACGGGTGTGTGGAATTTCCACATGGCCTTATTGATGCCCGATTTTACCCCTATAAATGCCGCGATTTGAGAATTAATTGGGGATCTTTTATCCATCTTTCGCCCAACTTTGGGGTAGAGCGCGACTAGGGTTTGGAGAGGTTTTTGCGAGCCTTTTGGAGCAGTTCTACATCATCGACATCGAGTTCTTATGGAGGAGAACTATTAGAAAAGCTTTCATCAGCATCGACTCGGCGAGGTATGCCCTAGGTTTGACAAGGGAACTTTTGGAGAAGACGAGGCAGCTCCACAAGATCATCGATACGGACCACAAGGGGGTTTTCTTTATGGTTTATATGCATATGTTTTAAAACTCTTCATTGATTTTGTATTACTCCATGAGATGCTTGAACTTGTAAACCCTAGGATGAATTTGTTTTATTGACTTTTATTATGCTTCCTTAATTGATGATTTTATTTGAGTTTCAATCTTGGGTGTTAATTGCATGATTTTCCCTTAGATGTGACACTAGGGTTGAGAGTCTATCTAGGTAATCCTCTGAAGGTGTGACAACTTCATTAGGGTTAGACTAAGCAAGATTGAAGAGGGTTGAGAGGGTAAGTCAAGAGATAGCCGAATGTCCCATTTCCTTTTCGAAGTGATTTGTCCTACCTCCATGTTCCAAGAGTTCTTTGCGGTCATAATAGAGTGAAGTACTAAGAGATGAACTCCACTGGGGCTTAGTTGCACAAACAACAAAGTGAAGTGTTGTAGTGAATTTTAGTGCTGGGGCTTAATTATGACTAGGGTTCTTTCGCCTGGACCAAAGGGTTAGAACTATATTAGGGAATAGAGTTTATCATTTGGAGTCCCTAGAACCCTATGTAGTCCCACACAGTGTGAGTCGTTGAGAGTATCACTTTCTGCTGGGGTATAGTTTAGAGGGCTAGTCACGGTTGACCTTAGGTTTGGGACCGTGTACTTTTGATTTCCATGACTCATTAAAACATTAATTAGGAGGTATAATATTAGTCTTGCACTTGAAACAATAATCCTAGGACGAGCATTGTCCGGGTGCCCCATCTTCATATCAATTACCTCTCTATACTCTCATTGCTTTTCTTGTGTTCTTTTATTTTCTTTTACATTCTTATACTAATTTCTCCCATCATCGATTTCCTTCATAGCTAAATAGTGATAACTCTTTTTTTCTAAATACTATTCCTTATGGATACAACTACCCACTCACTGAGATAAAATTTTATTACTGTGATGACCTGTGCACTTGCAGAACACTCACACAAGGGGTGTGTCACGAGTTTTGAGATACATTTCATGATCCATTTTGCCAGTAATATGTTCAAAGGGTTGCCTCGGGTCATCAAGGTATGTTTTGCTAAATGTGGTTTGGATAGAGAGATTTGTAGATTAGATCAACCCCTTGGCGATTGAGCCCTAATCTCATAGGAGTGTTGATCAGAATCTCTTCAGGATCAACTCTTCTATGATTGAATTAAAATCAAGGAAATCTCTAAACAAGAGTAAATAAAACATAGGTTTACTCTAAAAGGTCGGAGGGCTACCAGTGCCCAATCTCTCAGTGAGCTAGTACAACCAACTTCTTTTAATCCATCCACGATCTAGTGCACGTGAGCAAGTCGGATCAACATGTACAACTCATAAAGAACCATGGATTTTCACAATGTGTAATTCTAGACATAAAAGTATGATGGATTAAATCACAAACCAAACTAATAAATTAGAATTAAGGAACCAACATTCAAATGTACATGATCTAACCCCCAAGGTTCACCGACATCTGGTGGCCTTGGGGGTTTAGTGTGACATCAAACAAAGATCAACACAAATGGAAGCTAAAACACAAAAATAAATCATAAATGACACTCCCTCGGTGGATGATGATGAGGTAGATGATGATGATGGCGAGGTGGATCTGTTTCGAATAACGCTTTCCAGTCAGAAGGATGCTTCTTCCCTCAACGTTGGTTACGTTGGAGTCTCAAAAACCCTTGAAATCGCCTTAAGAATGTGTTACCGTTATGAGTTTTCCCTCTCTTCTCCGATGGCCAAAGGATTCTCTTTTCAGCCCTAAAGATGCTCTTTCATAACTCCATCTATACAGGCCGTATGGAGGCCATATGGGAGCCATATGGAGTTGAAATGATGAATTTGCAATGCATATGGATCCCATGCGGGCAGTATGGAGGCCGCATAGGTTTTCCTAATATTCACCAGGCTTTATCTTTTTGGATGCTACAGTGATTTTCCTGCTACAGTAAAACACCTCTAAATTTGTTTCTTTTTCAGCCCAAAATCATGCCGTTGAGTTCCCCATGGCTTCATCATATCTTACAAAGTAAATAACAAGTGATTAAGCACAAAATGGACATCATTTCTATGAAAATACATGTTATTGACAACGCCCCGAAAGTTTACGGGTTTGTCGAAGTAATAAAATTTACCCCGGTGAGTGGGTAGTCGAATCCTCAGGGAATAGGGAGTTAAAATACGAGATTTCACTATTTAAGCTATGTGGAGTACGGAAAGATAAGAATAGAATCGATGAGTGAATATGGAAGCTAATACAATAAGACAAGAAATCGAATAGAAAGATGGAAGATAAGAAAGTGCAAGTAAAAGAGAATAGAGAGAAACTGGCAATGGATGAAATAGGGTATCCGAACAAGCTACCTCTAGGATCTATGCTTCTAGTGCAAAACTATGCTATTATACTTTCCTATTGATGTCAATTAAGTCGAGGAAATCCTTAGATACATGGTTCCAAACCTAAGGACAACCATGACTAACCCCAACATTATGCCCCGGTATTAGGATTCACGTCAACTCTTCACTCTATCACTGACACGA
This sequence comes from Dioscorea alata, assembly GCA_020875875.1. Lineage (NCBI taxonomy): Eukaryota > Viridiplantae > Streptophyta > Magnoliopsida > Dioscoreales > Dioscoreaceae > Dioscorea > Dioscorea alata. The sequence goes on from CM037021.1 coordinate 11,368,294, forward strand.
CTAAGCCCCAGGGGAGTATATCTACCTAAACCTCACACTACGTGGGATTGCTTTAAGTTTTAAGGACTCCTAGTCTAGATTAAGCCCCAGTGCGTAGGATTCACTTCAAACCTTCACTCTGTTACTTGTGTAACTAAGCTCCAGGGGAGTTTATCTACCTAGCACTTCACTCTATCTCGACCGCTAAGAAATCAAGGAAACGGAGGTAGGGAGAAACCATATCAGAAGGGAAAGGGGGCGCTTCGCTACCTCAACTCACCCTCTCAACCCTCTTCAATCTTAAATAGTCTAATCGTATAGGAGTTGTCACACCTCCAAAGGACAACCTAGATTGTTCTCAACCCTAGTGTAACGTCTAAAGGAAAACATTAACAGGATGAAATTAAGATCGAAGCTCAATTTTTATTCATCAATAATGGAAAAGCATAATAACAATGTCAAAGAAACATAATAACCTTAGAGTTTACAAGTCCGAATACCCACAAGGGGTTTAGCTCGTCATGGAACTATACATGTTCATCAAAATATAAAAGAAAGCACAAGGTAAAGACATCGATGAAAAACCCCCTTGCGTATGGTGTGGCCGTGGTCTTATGCGGCCGCCGGACGTCGGTGACGATGCCGATGACGCGCTCTAAACCTCCACGAAGTCCTCTCCAAAACCCTAGCCGCACTCTTCAGAAGTTGGGGAGAAAGATAGGTCAAAAGATATTTTAAAAGTCACCAAAATCGCTCTTTATATTGTTGAGTGCGGCTTTAAAAATTGGACTTATCGGGACTTCACACGGCCGTGTGGAATTTCCACACGCCCGTGTGAATTCTCTGGAATTCTGAATTTTGGCCGAAGATGAACAGTAGCTTGCTACAGTGATTGTCCTGAAACGCTCCCGAATTCGTCGTTCTTCATTGAGGCCGTTGAATTGGGCACACAATCAATGGTAGATCATGCCGATTGCTTCAAATCTCCTAATTGGTGAAGTTCTCCTTGTTAGCATGAGTTAGACTTATTGTGAATGTGACTGCCTTTGTACCCCTCCAAAGGAGGTTGGCACACACTCACAAGTCTCTACTCATGCCGTGCTCCTTGCTTAGTCCAAGAATCTTCCCAACAATGGCGAATACGATCTAACTTCGTTCCTTTCCTTCACTTTATCTTCACAACCCTACAATGCACAAAAGTAAACAAATGCACACTTTTTAGTGATAAAATCTGATTAAATTAATGCTCATTGTAAGATAATAACGCTTTGCATTTCTATAACACGAGCACTTATTAGTTATATATAGAAAAATACATATAAGAAAATGCATACATTTAGGCACTTATCAGGTGACAAGGATAGTAACCATTTCTCCATTGGATGCTCATTTTCAAGTGAGTGTTTCTTTGTTTTATCAGAACAATATATAGCTTTGTGACCTAGCTCTTACAATGTTACTAGCATTTTATTCCTCCATATTTTTCAATGGTCGTGCTTTTCTTCCAATTGTGAAAAAATGCATAAAATTAATAGATTCTAGAATAAGATCACAATATCGATAAAACAAAGTTAAAATCAAACACCTCTACATACTGATATTTCAAAGACTTGATGATGACATAACCGCAAGCGCACGGGTCGCCAAGTAATACCCCTCACGCACGCGTGAGGGGGTCGTATACTCTGGGGTCCCAAGAGCTGCTATTACTCCCCTCTAGATGACACTGTCTAGTCTACCAAATATAGATTTGAAACAAGATAAGAAAAATAACAAAAGAGAAAACTATAAACAAGTGAACTAAGGCTCACTACATAAGAAAACTAAGGAAGCAAGTAATAATGAAAGTTCGAGGTCCCCGGGCGAGGATCCCCTCGGGACTACTAAAGCTAGAAGGATACTCGAATTACACAGGTAAAGGTGGTTAGGCCAAGAGATGTCCAAAGATAGGTCACCCAGATGGTCAGAGTGATAATCCCTAATCCGGTATGAGTATTGGAATACGGAATCACTTCCGCCCAAATCCTTACAGAATTGCATTATGCCTAGGAAAATCCCTAATTAAGGTCAAACACAATATCTAGGCTCAACCCTAATGGTTGGAGGGGCACAAAATACCCGATGGTCACGGCGTATTCGTATATGGATCCCTTCCAAACTTGGTGTGTCTAATACTAAGGCGATGGTCACGCAACCTAGTATAACCTAGAAATCGATACACAGAGTTCTCATGCATACCAATACATCAAAGTGCACCAAGCTTGAACCATAAACCACACAAATACCATACATGTAAATCAAGTATTCATACAAGCAAGTTCATCCCAAGGTTCACTGGATGCCCGGTGACCTTGGGAGTCTAGTTCAACATCAATAAAGGAGAAAGTATAAAGAATAAGAGATACAAGCTAAAGAATATAACAAACTCCCCTAAGATGAAGACTAGAGGTGGTGATGAGAACTTGAGGGATCCGCGCCAACAAGCTCCTAGATCTTCTCCTTGATCACGCTCCTCTTCTCTCCTTCGATTTACACCCTAGATCAGCCTCCTCCCGCAGCCTTGAAGCCCTTGAAACCCTAGATGGTGGTGGAGGAGAAGTGATGGCCAAAAGACCCCAAGAAAAGTGCCCTAATCCTCTTTAAAAACACATTCCAGCGAGCTATGCGGCCTCCCATGCGGCCCTGCATGCGGGGAGAGAAAATTTCCGAGAAATCCTGAAAATCACGTAAGTTGCTACAGTGGCCGCTATAGTAGAACTGCTACAGTATGCATACGTCCTCCACTGCGCCCCGCATGGTAGCCCACATAAACTCCCTGACCAAGCAATTCTTTAGGTCTTCGCGCTACAGCGATTGCTACAGTGATTGCTACAGTGCCCCCTCGTGCTCAGAAGTAATGTTTTTGATGCTGATTTCTTCTCCAATTCTGTCATCGAGCTCGCTGGGGCCTCATTGGTACCTGTAACACGAAAAAAACCAATTCAGACCAAAAACGGGCGTCCACACATATAAAAATACTCTATTTATACGCAAACATACATGTATAATACGTACATTTAGGCGTTTATCACTTGAACTGAAATTTACAAAGAAAAGTAAAACAAAAGAGTCACTAAAAGAGAAAGTTCAAGAGCAACATGTTTCATTTTTTCTTCTCACCATAAACGGGTTAATTTTCCAGGAAGTCACCAAACTTTGACATATTATCACTTCGGTCATCCAACTTCAAACTTATCAAAGTGGTCACTCAAATTCTAATTCATATCACCGGGCAGTCACCCGTGGCTTTCTGACCCAAATTAGTCTACATGGCCGCCGGAAAAACTGAGGTGGCTTTTTTAATCCACATCATCATTCTTATGTGTCCTATCCACGTCATTATATTAAGATTTCTTGAATTTCACTGGACACTTGATTGCCACATCAACATCTTTCCCCTTTTTCCTTCTTCTTCGTCTTCTGGGTTCTTCTTCTCTGCATTCTTCATCTCCTTATTCTCGCCATTGTTCGCTTTCTTTTGGTCGCCATTGTCTACAAAAGTTTTAACGTGGACTGTCTATAACGGTGATTGGGAGGAAAGGAAACATCACATGTTGAAGCTGCTTCTTTTTCTCCTCCAACAAAGAGACATGCCCTAGGACCCAGTAGAAGATAGTTTTCATTTTTGTTAACTGATGTCTTCAAAATTTGATTATTAATATGGAGTTGATTGTATTTTTTTTTTTGTTGATTGTAATTACTGATTAATGGCAGTAATTGTGAGTATACATGATTGTGATATTATGGGTTGTTATATTTATTTGAGTTGATTGTAATATTTATTTTTGAATGTAACAATTCATATCATTTATGCATCCAAGACCGTGAGTACTACTTATCAATGGTAGTAAATTTCAAGTGATTGAAAGATAATGTAAATTTCTGCATAACTGATTGAAAAAAATCCATAAAATAGATTAATTTTCATTCACATATTTTTCAATGGTAGTAAATTTCATTCACATGGGTAGTTCAAATTTCTATATGTTTTCAGTTTTAGATGAGTGCATCACAAAACTGCATAACTGCATTTACAAAATTTCATAACTGCATTTAGATGAGTACACCTCATTGCTTACAAAGATCTGCAGCCAAACATGACAAAATACAAAATTTCTTAAAAACAAAATTCTGCATAGTTGTCACTTCCTTGTATGTTTACCAACTCCACTACTGGTACTACCTAGAGTAACCCAATTCCTCTTCTTATTAATGAGATCTTCTTCTTTCGATATGTCTTCATTGTCTTTATGTCTTCCTTGATGCCTCAAGATAGGAATTCTGTTAGTACTTCGAATTGGAGCTAGTTTTTTCCTTCCATGCCCACCAGTTAATGCAACTTTGCTTGGTCAAGTTCAATAGTAACCTGAATGAAATTAAAGAAAAAATGTCATTCAATTGACATAAAAGAAGTAAAAAACCTAAAAACAAAAACCTTGAATACATCTGAAATGGATCATTACCTGTGACAGTGATTCCCCATCATTTTGCCCATGTGTAACTTCTTCTGGTCAGTTGGCTCTAATTAAATTGTCAACCTGGTTTTGCATTCAATTAACATAAAGAAGTAAAAAAAAACCTTGAAAACATGTGAAACACAATAGTATTTAATTGATAATACTGAACAAATCTCACCATTTCAAAATATGCATTCAAAACCTGGGAATCAATTGCCTCCATAGGATTTGCTACTTCAGCTTATTCTTGATGTTCCTGCGCTCTTTGTGTTTCCATCGTTACCCTAAAAAATATACAAATGGAACATATAAAATTACCTGCGACTAAACCCTTCCTTTGCTTCTTTTCGATCACTGTTAAAGATAGTCCACTTCACGCTGAACCTCTCTAGAAAATGGATGGCAAGCAGAAGAAAGCGAACAATGGTGGTAAGAAAAAGAAGAAAAATGTGGAGAAGAAGAAAGAAGAAGAACAACAAAGGGGAAAGGTGTTGATGTTCTCGCCACGTGTCTTAATCCCATCTTTGACGCTTAGGTAAGCGTGATGATGTGGATTAAAAAAGCCACCTCAGTTTTTCCGGCTGCCATATAAACTAATTTGGGTCGGAAAGCCACAGGTGACTGCCGGGCGATATGAATTAAAATTTGAGTGACCACTTTGATACGTTTTGAAGTTGGATGGCCAAAGTGCTAACTAGTCAAAGTTTGGTGACTTCATGAAAAATTAACCCCACCATAAACACATATCTAATTAAAACATAAGGTTTTGTAATTAATCCAATCATCCAAGTGAGTTCATATGGTTATATCTACAACCGAAATATTGAGATTCAATATTTAAAGATAAATAGAAGCAAATAACACAAAAAAAAAAAAAAAAAAACTCCTTAACCAGAAAACCTATCATTCCTATCACTAGTATATTTATATATTCTCCATTTAATATTAAATTTTGCCGATAATATTAAAAAACTAAGATTTGGTCAAGAAAACTCTAATTCATGCGCTAAAAAAAATCAAATTCGGGAACAAGTAAATCTAGGATGCGGATTTCGAGGTTGTGGTAATGGCATTGGGGTTCCCCAGGCTTCTTCATTGGTCTTGGAGACGACGAGAATCAGGGATTACTTTCGAGCTTGACAGTGGATCTTGACGGTTTGATGAACAAGTGACGGTGGGTATAAAACTCAAGTCATTCTCACCAGCTGCCATTCATTCACTTTCATCATTTGCGGACGGATCACGAGCCATTTGCTGTAAACAATTTCATAAAACCAATGCATAATAACACATCTAGTGGTTGACAATAGACCTGTCCATGGATTGAGTTAGGTCATACTGAATCTATAATTATTAAAATTCAAGCTTGACCAAGCTTGGTCCGGCCCAACCTAAGTATACGGACCTTAACTTTACTAGAATTCCCCCAAATTTAATAAATTTTAACAAAGGCCGGCAAAAACCACCCAAATAGATTTTTATCAAATAATAAATAAACTCTAAAGATATAATAATATTAATCTGGAAACATAACCAGATATTATTTTATAAAATATATTTAAATTAAAATATCAAATACACATCTTTGTTCAATCACAAAAACTAAAATTCAAACCATTATAACCAATGAAATCAACAATAAAATATATGATATAAATATATAAAAAAACTAATTAATTAATCATCAATAGTAATTCAAAGTAATATATATATATATATATATAAAACTAATTAACAAATATATTTTATAATTCCGATTAGAGCGGGCCAAGAACGGACTTTTAACAATAAAGCCAAACCAAGTCTATTTTTAAAATAGGCTCTAATTTTTTTTCCAAGGCCCGATTATTAGGCTTTATATGTTTGTTTGAGCCCTCTTATTGGGGTGTTTATGTTAAAAAAAAAATGAAGCTTTTAAAATGTTGAGGGCTTCTCCAACGCAGATGTAAATATAACATTTTTCAATGGATTTGGCGCAGGGTTTCTCCAATCTGGCGCCAAACGCTGCCCCAAATCAGAATTTCGCTACAGTGGCAGGCAAAATCTTGCGCGCCACTGTAGCTAACGCTATTATTATTATTATTATTATTATTATTATTTATCTTTTGTTTAAATTATGTTGTGATTTTTTAAATTCTTTTTTTTTATCTTTTGTTTAAATTCTGTTGTGATTTTTTATATTTTTTTTATCTTTTGTTTAAATTCTATTTTTATTTTTTAAATTTTTCGTTTATCTAGTTTTTATTTTCTTTTTTTTTAAATTATGTTTTGATTTTTTTATTCTGTTTTTTCATTCTGTTTTTTAATTTATATTTATATTTTATATTTTAATTAAATTAATAACTTATAATCTAGGTTTATATTTTTTAATTAATAAGAAATATAAAATTAAAGAAAATAATTTGTGAAATATAAATTCATTAAAATTAACAAAAATTACATGAACGATAAAATAAAAAACATAGAAAATAATCCTAAAACATTTATGGTTGGGCTATGCAAATAACGAAAATAATTAGAAATATGTGTGCTACTTTAGTTTATAATAATATGTTGTTTTTACTAATGATGCTTGTTTGTATGTTATATTTTTATTAAATAATTAATGTAATGTTTGTATTTTTATTTATTTTTATCACTTTTATATTTAATAAATATTCATAATAAATATAAAATTAAAAATATATTTTAAATAGTATCATATTTAAATTTAATGGTTAAAAGTGAAAAAAATTTAAAGATGATTAAATTTATTGATAGAGATGGTGGTTGGAGAAGAATATTTTTAGAATATTCTATTTTAGAGTTAAAATAGAGATGGTGGTTGGAGAAGTTTTCACTGTAGAATCTGTATTTTTGAGTACTGAAGCGCCAAATATAAAATTTTGTGTTGGAGATGACCTAATAAGGCCATAATATAACCCATTATAGATCTTGGCACCAGTCTTCGGAAACATTTGTCAATTGGGTTTTGTAGGGTTATGCGACAAAGTTGAAACGTTACCTTTAATAAGCCAAATAAACCAAATAATCTACTAAATGACGGATATAATTTAAGGATAAATATTAAATATAGTTTAAGGCAAATAATCAAAGTGAAACAGTCACTGGGTTTTGAATCGTGCTACAGAGGGCATGATGCGACCCCAAATTGGGAATTTTGCCAATAGACACGTGCTAAGCCCAATTTTGTGGATTCTCATATAATTTTAATGTTATCAAGCATTAATAATAATAATAATAATAATAATAATAATAATAATAATAATAAAATTTTCATAACATTAAGATTTTGAAGTGCAATTTATTTAATTTTTTTATGAAAATGTGGAAAGTGTTGACAAGCAAAATTAGGTTAATGCTTGCATGGTTAAATGCATTTTATTTTAAGCCTAACATGAAAATAATATCGTAAAAATTTTCTCCTAGTGATAGTTTTTATTTTAACAAATAATAAATAGCACTTAAAATCATTTTCTACCACTAAAATATTATTTTTAAAATTAAATATTTATTGGCACATTTATAAAGAGGAATTGCTCATTTCCTCCATGAATCTTTGTCACTTGAACAAACACTTTTTGACATCTTTAAACATTCTTCTTTTCTGAAAAAGTAACTTCTAAATCCAACGAATAAATTTTTAATGAAGTTACCATTCTGCCCCTTTCTTTGTATAATTAAATTTTTAGTTTTCCAAAGCCCATAACTATTAAATAATTTTTACTTTTGTCAAAAGGACTTAAAGGTATGTTTGAAAAGTGACAAGGAAAAATAAATAATTTTCCTAAATTTTTTATTTTTCCAAATCCCATAACTATCAAATCATCCAATCATTTTGTTTTCTAAGATAAAAATCCTTGAAAAGAGCTCCTTCTTTTCTATTTTTCCATAAAAGTCTTGAGAGAAAAAATAAATTTATTGGAGTTCTCATTGCCCTAACTAAAGAGAACTTTGGAGAGATAACCGTGCTTGTGTATTTTGTTAGTGCTGTTTGCACTTGGCTTATGTCAAATCTAAAAGAACCCATCTTTAAGAGAAAAACATGAAACCAGAGGTCGAAAGTAAAAAAAAAAAAAAAAAAAGGTCTAATCAAAGAAATGGAAAGCAAATGCAACAATAGTTGTTAAACATTACTATCATGACCCCAAGCTTGAGAAGCATGAAGGTTTGCTGACATCCAAGGCCGGCACCACTTTTTTGCTAAAATATTATGCAATATTGGGAATTTTTGCCAATATGTAAACATAGCGACTATATGATTGTTTGGCACTTTTGATAGCATTATTTAAGTGACTAGAATTTTCTTTATCAATTATGCACAAATCACCTACCATTACTGTAAGAATAGATTAAAAAAAACAAACTGATAAAGACACTTTATCGAGTTATATGATGGAAAGGAAGTAAGCATCATTATTATTTATTGAGAAATAGAGATATTATATAATATCGTTATCCCTTTATTATAGCACATAAATCATTAATAATACTTTGCCGAAAATACTGTAGCAGGATCAATGTAGCAGTTACTGTAGCAAAAACACTGCAGCAGGATCACTGTAGCAACCTACTGTTCACTTTGCCGAAAATCAGGATTTCAGAGAGTTCACACAGCCGTGTGAATTAATTCTCCAGCAGGACAGAAACTTCACATGGGCGTGTGGAAATTCCACACGGCCGCGTACTGTAGCAAAAGTAATGTAGCAAAAACACTGTTCATAGTTCGCCGAAAATCAACAAAACCGAATTTCCACACGGCCGTGTGGAATTAAGACACGGGTGTGTGGAATTTCTGGTTTTTCACAGGGCCGTGTGTAATTAACACAGGGGCGTGTGGAACTCCGATTTCAGCCTATAAATTGCCCGTTTTCAGATTTATTTGGGGACCCTCCCCTTCTATCACTTGGATATCTTTTGGGGGGCTTTCGGCTAGGGTTTGGAGAGGTTCTTGGAGGTCTTTGGAGGCGATTAAACGGCATCGACATCGACATCCTTTGAAAGAAAGCTATTGGGGAAGCTCTCATCGGCATTGATTTGGCGAGGTGTGCCTTAGGCTTGACAAGGGATTCGTTGGAGAAGACACGAGACTACACAAGACCATCGATACGATCTACAAGGGGGTTTTCTTTATGGTTTTCATACATATGTTCTTAAACTATTTATTAATTTTGTATTGCTCCATGGAGAGCTAAACCCTAGTGGGTATTCGGACTTGTAAACCCTAGGTTGATATTGTTTCTATGACTTTTATTATGCTTTCTTAATTTAATGTTCTATTATTGAGTTCCAATCTTGCATGCCGATTGTATGAGATTTTCCCTTAGCCGTGACACTAGGGTTGAGAATCTATTAGGTTATCCTTTGAGGGTGTGACAACCTCTATAGGATTAGACTACACAAGGTTGGAGAGGGTTGAGAGGTAGATTTGTGAGGTAGCGATGTACCCCTTTCCCCTCCGGTGTGGTTTCTCCCTACCTCCGTTTCCTTGATTCATTAGCGGTCGAGATAGAGTAAAGTGCTAGGTAGATAAACTCCACTGGGGCTTAGTTACGCGAGTAACAGAGTGAAGAGTTGAAGTGAATTCTACGCACTGGGGCTTAATCTAGACTAGGGTTCTTCCACCTGGACCAAAGGGTTAGAACTACACATAGGAACAGGTTTTACCACTAGGAGTCCCTAGAACTTAATGCAATCCCACGTAGTGTGAGGCTTAGGTAGATATACTCCTCTAGGGCTTAGTTGACAGGTCAACGAGAGTCAAGAGTCGTAGTGAATCCTAATGCCGGGGCATAGTGTTGGGGTTAGTCATGGTTGACCTTAGGTTTGGGACCATGTGTTTAAGGATATCCTCGACTCAATTAGACATCAATTAGAGGGTATAATACTAGTCTTACACTAGAAGCATTAGTCTTAGGGGGAGATTTGTCCGGGTACCCCATCTTTATATCGATTACCTCTCCTACCATCATTATTTTTCTTGCACTCTTTTATTTTCTTTTACATATATATATATATATATATATATATATATACTTCTTTCATCATCGACTTCTTTCATAGCTAAATAGCGATAACACTTGTTTCTGAACACTATTCCCTGTGGATACGACTACCCACTCACCAGGGTAAATTTATTACTTCGACAAACCCGTGCACTTGTGGGATACACGCAAGGGGTTGTGTCAGTCAATCACTTGCACTCTCCTGTCTTCCATACTTCTCTTTCATTTTCTTATTTCTTTTAATTACTCTTGCACACACATATTCATTCTTCTCACCACCGTATTTTCGCACTAGCTAACTAGCAAATTCTCTTATCTATAATCCCTAGTCCCTGTGGATTGGACTGCCCTTTCACCGGGGTACTTTATTACTGTGACAACTAGCAAATTATAAAAATATGTTTGTCTTAATTATATGCAGCCGAATCTCAATGCAATTAGGATAAATCTCAAGATCAGCTAAGAGCACAAATCTCAAGGCAATCCAAAATATTAAAATAACAAAATCAGCTAAGAGCATAGATCTCAAGACGATCTAAATATTTAAATCTCAGGATCAGCCGAAAACACATATTTCGAGGTGATCCAAAATATTAAAATCCCAAAGATCAGCGAGAGCACAGATCTCATGGCGATCTAAAATACACAAATCTTAAGATCGGCCTAGAGCACATATCTCGAGGTGATCTAAAACTTATAAATCCCAAAATAAGCCGAGAGCCCCGATCTTGAGGAGATTAAAAAATAATAAAATCTTCAGATCAGCCGAGAGTACCGATCTCGAGGTGATCTAAAAATATTCAAATCTTCAAATCATCTTAGATCGCTGATCTCGAAGCGATCTAATAATATTCAAATCTTCGGATCAGTTGAGAGTACTGATCTCGAGGTGATCTAAAAATGTTCAAATCTTCGGATCAACTGAGAGCACTGATCTCGAGACATTCTAAAAAATATTCAAATCTCTGGATCAGCTAAGAGCACCGATCTCGAGGTGATCCAAAGTATCCAAATCCTAAGATCAGCCGAGAGAACATATCTCGAGTTAAAATACAAATTACAAAATTGCCCTTGAGAACAAATCTCGAAAAAAAAATACAAATGACAAAATTACCCCTGAGAACATATCTTGAGGCAAAATGATGAATTACAAAATTATCCCCGAGAATTCATATCTCGAGACAAAATGCAAATTACAAGATTACCCTTAAGAACATATATCTCAGGCAATCTAAAATCTTAGGATTGCCCGAATACACATCCCAAGGTGATCCTAAATTTCATATAGCCTGAGAACAGATCTCAAGCCAACCTGAGAAAGTGCAAATCTCGAGGCACCCAACCTCAACAACTCATTTGGCCTCTCGCTGGAGAAGGCCTCTACCGCCATCAAGAAGTTCGACACCCAGTTCAATCTTAACTCAAGAACGACAAGATCAAAGCTAGGCGTGATCCCAATGCCATCCTCTCCTTCTTCGCCTCTCATGGCTTCACCAAGGACCAGATCTCCAAACCCTAGCATCAAGGCGATCTCTAGAGCTCCCTTTTGTCTATCGACTCCATAGATGACAAAGAAGACATGGCGATCTCACCCGATCACCATCACATTCTGATGAACTCCAACACTATGATTGTCGGTGCTGTATCCTCGTCGAGACTTGCATTGGGTTCCGGTTCCATCCTACTGATGAGGAGCTTATGGGCTACTACCAGAAGTGTTACATCCTCGGTCGCAAAATTCCCCTCAATGCTATCATCGAGGTCGATCTATACAAACATGAGCCATGGGATTTCCCAGCATTGTCCCACCCCCAGACTCACAACATGGAGTGGTACTTCTTTAGTCCCCTTGATTGCAAGCACTCTAATTGGTCCCAGACCAATCGGGCCACTGCCGGTAGGTATTGGAAGACCACAGGTAAGGATCGTCTGATCCGGAATGGCAGACGCTGCGTTGGAATGAAGAAGACGCTCGTCTTTCACTGCGATTGTGCTACTGAATCAGAAGTCGAGGTTATCAACTGGTTCTTTCACCAGTTCGACATGCCAAAAAGGCCCAACGAGCAATATTGATAAGTGCTTGTGTTATAGTATCGCGAAGCGCTATTATCTTACATTAAGCATACCTTTTATCAGGTTTTATCACTAAATGTGTGTATTTGTGTTCTCTTGTGCATTGAAGGTATTGTGGAGCATAATTGGAGAAGAAGAATGAAATTAGGTCGCGTTCACCAATGTTGGGATGTTCTCGGACCAAGCAAGGAACGAAGCACGTATTTGGACTTGTGGATGTGTGCCAACCTCTTTTGGAGGGGCACAAAGGCAGTCACATTCACAACAAGTCCAATCCGTGTTACTTAGGAGAATCTCGCGAAAGAAGAAGACTTGAAGCAATCGGCGCGACCTACCGTTGCTTGTGTGCCCAAGTAATGGCCTCGATGAAGAACAATGGACCCGGGAGGCGTTTCGGCAAGTTACCAAGCCTGTTCAGCTGAAGATTAGTGTTCCAGAGAAGTCACACGGGCGTGTGGAAATTCCACACGGCCGTGTGAGCCATTTTCCAGCCAGACAGAGAAGTCACACGGGCGTGTGGAAATTCCACACGGCCGTGTGTTTTGCAATTTCAGCCATCCAGTGAAGACACACGGGCGTGTGGAAATTCCACACGGCCGTGTGAAATTAATTTTTCAGCCGAGACAGAAGCTTCACACGGGCGTGTGGAAATTCCACACGGCCGTGTGAAGCCCCCGATAAGTCCAATTTTAAAGCCGCGATTCAACAATATAAAAGGGGATTTTTGCAACCTTCGGAGGGATCTTTGGACCTATCTTTTCCCCAACTTTCTGGAGTGCGGCTAGGGTTTCGGAGAGGGTTTCGTGGAGGTTCTAGCGCGTCGTCGGCATCGATTTCGAGGTTCGACGTTTGCACAAGACCACGGCCACACTAATTCGAGGGGGTTTTTCATTGATGTCTATGTTTTATGCTTTATTTCTCACGTTGATGAACATGTATAGCTCTATGAGGAGCTAAACCCCTCGTGGGGTATTCGGACTTGTAAACTTTAGGGTTTCTTATGTTTCTTTGACATTGATTATTATGCTTTCCATCATTGATGAATAAAATTGAGTTTTTAATCTTGATTATCCTTTCATATTGTTTTCCCTTAAACGTGACATTAGGGTTGAGAGCAATCTAGGCTTTCCTTTGGAGGTGTGACAACTCCTATAGGATTAGACTACTCAAGATTAACGAGGGTTGAGAGGGAGAGTTGTGAGGTAGCAATGTACCCCTTTCCCCTTCGATGTGATTTCTCCCTACCTCCGATTCCTTGATTTAATAGCGGTCGAAATAGAGTGAAGCAATAGGTAGATAAACTCCCCTAGGGCTTAGTTACGCAAGTAATAGAGTGGAGGGTTGTAGTGAATCCTATTTGCTGGGGCTCAATCTAGACTAGGATTCTTCCACCTGGACCAAAGGGTTAGAATTACGTATAGGAACAGGTTTAATCACTAGGAATCCCTAGAGCATAATGCAACTCCACATAGTGTGAGGTTTAGGCAGATGGACTCCCATGGGGCTTAGTCATCTAGGTGATAGAGTGAAGGGTGTTGTGAATCCTAATACCGGGGCATAGTGTTGGAGTTAGTCACGGTTGTCCTTAGGTTTGGGACCGTGAGTCTTAGGATATCCTCGACTCAATTGACATTAATAGGAGAGCATAATATTATAGTCTTGCACTTGAAACATAGACCCTAGAGGTAGCTTGTCCGGATACCCCCCTTTACTCATTGTTAGTCCTTCTCGATTTTCCTACTTGCACTTCTTTCTTCCATCTCTCTATTTAGTTTATTGCTTTGCATTATTTTCACTCATCAATCTTATTATCGTTCTCCGTATTCTGCATAGCTTAATTAGTGAAACCTTATATTCTATCTCCCTATTCCCTGTGGATTCGACTACCTTCTCACCAAGGTAAATTTATTACTTCGACAAACCCGTGCACTTGCGGGATACACGCAAGGGGTCGTGTCAAGTTTTTGGCGCCGTTGCCGGGGAATTGGCGGTTTAGATATTTGTTTTTCACTATTTTAGCTATTCACTTCGCATTCTATTTCATATTTTCTTTACCTATCATTGTTCTTATTTTTCTTTTCTTTGTTTTCGGCTCCAGGTTATGACCCGTGGGAACCCTTCAATACTTGTTGAAGGAGACCCAGACATTGGAAGAAGAACACATCGTAAAGGGAAAGAACCTGCACAAGAAGCATCAAATCAAGCCGATATTGAGACAGAAGGGTCAGAGACAATGGCAGAACAGAACGAGCAGCAGCGAACGTTGTCCGATTTTGCTAGACCCGCAGTTATGGGGACCCAATCAAGCATCGTGAGGCCCCCAATTACAGCAATGAATTTCGAATTGAAGCCGTCGTTCATTCAGATGTTGCAACAGTCCGCACAGTTTAATGGGTTGGCTGATGAAGACCCTAATAGTCACATAGAAAATTTCTTGGAAGTGTGTGACATGTTGAAGATAAATGGAGTGACGGACGATGCAATTCGGTTGAGAGCCTTCCCATTTTCATTGAAAGGAAAAGCAAGGCATTGGTTGCACTCATTACCGAGAGCCTCCATTACTACGTGGGAGGAGATGGCCGAGGCATTCTTGGCTAGATACTTTCCACCGGGAAAATCTGCAAGACTCCGGAATGAGATATCTTCCTTTGTACAGATGGAATTGGAGTCTCTATTTGAGACATGGGACAGGTTCAAAGAGCTCCTTCGCAAATGTCCGCAACATGGATTTCCCGAGTGGATGATTATTCACACATTTTACAACGGGTTGAATCCGAGTACAAAGCAACTCTTAGATGCGGCGGTCGGAGGGACTCTTGGAAGCAAGACTCCCGGTGAAGCTCGGCACCTTGTAGAGGAGATGGCTATGAATAGCTATCAATGGAACTCAAGGGATAGGAAAAAGGTTACCGGAATTCATGAGGTTGATGCGGTTACATCGTTGGCAGCACAAGTGGAATCATTGAGTAAGAAGCTAGATGCTCTAGCTTCGCCAAGAGTTGCGGTCATCACTACTTGTAACGGTTGTGGGGGAGGACATGCTTCAAGCGATTGTCCTATTGCTATTGGAGGCACTAGTGCGGTAGAGCAGGCCGATTTTGTGGGGAATTCATATCGAGGACAAGGCCAAGGCAACCCGTATAGTGGTACATACAATCCGGGATGGAAGAACCATCCGAACTTCTCTTGGAGCAATCAAGGACAGTCACAACAGAACAAAAATAGTGCACCACCGGGATTTCAAAGTCAACAAGCTCCGAATTTAGAAAGCCGAGTGACCGGGTTGGAGGGAAAGATGACTGACCTAGAGAGAGCCCTCACACGGTTCGTTTCTTCTTCGGACGCAAGGTTCCAATCGGTGGAAGCTACTCTTCGTAATCACACCGCCTCCCTACACAACTTGGAGAACCAAGTAGGGCAAATTGCGAAGACTTTGGCAGAGAGACCTCAAGGTAGTTTGCCTAGCAATACGGAGACCAACCCAAGAGAACAACTAAAGGCAATTACCTTGAGAAGTGGTAAGGAGGTTGAGGGACATCTCCCTCTTGAGAAGACTAAGGACTCACCCGAAGTCGTGGAAATAGAGGATGGAGCACAAAAGGAGAAAGAGGTGGCACCCCCACCTTACAAGCCGAGAATTCCCTATCCTTCACGATTGAAGAATGACCAAGACAATGAGCAATACAAGAAATTTCTGGGTGTCTTCAAGCAATTGCACATCAACATTCCATTCGCGGAAGCATTAGCCCAAATGCCCAAGTACGTGAAGTTCTTAAAAGACCTCTTGACCAATAAGAGGAAGTTAGAGGAAAGTGCATCCGTCATCCTCGATGCAAACTGTTCGGCAGTGCTACAGAAGAATATGCCAAGCAAGAGGAAGGACCCCGGAAGTTTTATCATACTGTGCAATATTGGTGATATGGGTGAGGAGATGGCACTAGCCGACTCGGGGGCAAGCATCAATGTCATGCCCTACACGTTCTTCCAAAAGCTAGGCTTGGGCGAGCCTAGACCTACCCGGATGACACTTCAGCTTGCGGATAGATCGGTGAGGCATCCGAGGGGTATTGTTGAAGATGTGTTGGTGAAAGTGGATAAGTACACTTTCCCGGTCGACTTTGTAGTGCTCGATGTAGACGAGGATGTCGAGGTGCCGCTGATCCTTGGGAGGCCGTTCTTGCGCACTTCCAAAGCTTTGATAGACATGGACGGTGGAGAGCTCACACTTAGGGTTGGGGACGACAAGCTCACTTACCGCCTCGCCGAAGCCATGCGACATTCTCTTGATTTTGATGATGCTCTATATTATCTTGATGTCACTGATGATTGCATTGATGAATATATGCAGGATATGTTTAACCCGGATCCATATGAAGGGTGGCCGGACCAAGACATGGAGACTGAAGAGGAAGAAGTGCTCGCGCTTGTTTCAGTTGAAACAGACATCAAGAAGGAGAAGGAGCTTAGGAAGAAAGTCCTTCGGAGATTGAAGAGGTCGAGACGTCGCCACAAAAATAACCCCAACAAGAAAGGGGATGAGCATTCACGGAGTAAGGGTGTTTCACCCATGTGTGGTAACAAACTCGATAATTCTCCCTCTACCTTGCAACGATTATGCAATGCTTGCTTTCAAATTATAGGGAAGAGGGCAAATTCCACTCATGAACCTCCGTAAGGTAAGACAGGTACGTCAAGC
Organism: Dioscorea alata; assembly: GCA_020875875.1. NCBI lineage: Eukaryota > Viridiplantae > Streptophyta > Magnoliopsida > Dioscoreales > Dioscoreaceae > Dioscorea > Dioscorea alata. Next base: position 11,385,543 of record CM037021.1, read on the forward strand.
TAAGTGACGTTAAACAAGCGCTTCTTGGGAGGCAACCCAAGTGTTTTGCAGTTTTTCTAGGACCTAGTTTAGTTTTAGGATTGAATAAAAGTCTTAGCAATGGTGTCCAAATTTTCATGTGCATATGCTGAGTTTTCATGTGGATTTTCGATTATTTACGTGTGCCTTAACGTTAATTGACAAAGTTTGAGTCGGTTGAGTGTGTTTTCGATAGTCTCTGGTCGTGTTTTTATGGTTTATACAGGCTCTAAGTGTTTTAAAAGAGTTTCTGAATTTTTCTGAGAGTCTGTACAATTTTCTAAGTAAACCAGAGAAAACACACGGCCATGTGGAATTAACACACGGCCGTGTGTTACCAATTGGAGCTCAACCAGAGAAGACACAGGGGCGTGACTTTGCCCCTGTGAAAAACTTCAGAAGGGGCACACGGCCGTGTGGAATTAACACACGGCCGTGTGAAATTTCGCAGAACTTCAACTCTTTTCCAGAGAGTCCACAGGGGCGTGTGGATGCCCCTGTGAGTGCCACTGTGCTAAGGCACACGGCCGTGTGGGATTTCCACACGGCCGTGTGAAAATTCTGCAGGAATTCCCTTTCATCCCGAGAAACCACAGGGGCGTGTGTGAGCCCCTGTGGGAGAGCTTGTCAAGGCACACGGCCGTGTGGATTATTCACACGGCCGTGTGAAACATTTATTGTTTCTCGGGCTAGTCAGAGAAGCCACAGGGGCGTGTGAGGTGCCCCTGTGGACGGCCTTGTGTTCTTGGCCAAGTTGGGCACACAGCCGTGTGGATGTTTCACACGGCCGTGTGAAAATTTTTCAGAGAGCGTCTGTGTTTTCCCGAGAGTCCACAGGCCCGTGTGGGTGGCCCTGTGTATACCCCTGTGGAGGCACACGGCCGTGTGGAATTAACACACGGGCGTGTGAGGTAGTTCAGAGAGTGACCAGAGTGCGCACAGGGGCGTGTGTTGGCCCCTGTGAACCCTAATTTCTGAGGCACACGGCCGTGTGGTTACTTCACACGGCCGTGTGAATTTCCAAATCTTCAAAAGCCGCGCGTTTTTCTTATAGAAATCACTTGTGCCTCTTCATTCTCCACTCTAAACTTCTCTCCTACCCTCTCTATCACTTCCCCGACTTTCTCTGAGGTTTTTGAAGGAATTTGTTCGAGTTTTCCGGCCGTATTACTTTGTTTTTCATCTTCACCGCCGGTGAGACCTTCAGTACCTTTTTCTTCGTCAATTCTTGATTCAATTCGTTCTTTTATACAATTTTGCTTGGTTTGAATGTTTACATTACATACGAGCATGCTTAGAATGAAATTAGAACGAATTTAGATGTAAATTGTGGATTTTTAACCCCACGGCCGTGATGCTTTGCCCGTCAGAAACTCCACACGGGCGTGTGGAATTAACACACGGCCGTGTGGATTTCTGCAGATTGGTTATTTTGAACTGTTTTTGATTGTTTTCTTTTCCAATCTTACAGGAATGTCTTTTAGACCCAGGAAATCGACAGGGAAGCGCCCCCGTGAGCCCACACCTCCTCCAGTAGAGACAGAGTTCAGTATAACCGAGCATCAGGTTCGGTTCGAGCGTTTATCAGGACTCCGTTTTGGAAAGACGAGATATTTGGATTTGAGTATAGTGAGGAGTATTCAGGGGGGAGACAGCGTCGCAGATGAGATTGGCGAGCTGCTCTCAGTCGGTAGCTGGGAGAGATTGATGGTTATCCGGGACTCGGTGATCCGACCGCTCACCTTAGAGGTCCTGGCGTCGTTTGAGTTCGACCGGGGGTACAGCAGTTTCACCGAGGGCACCACAGTTCAGTTCAGAGCCCTCGGTCGACATTACAGCCTCAGTATGAGCCAGTTTTCGATCGGGATGGGCCTCTATGAGGAGGCATTTACCGAGACTGAGGAGTATTCTTTACTTCCTACCGACTACCCAGGTACCGTGACACCGCAGCAGGCGTATAGCAGACTTTGTGGTCAGGGTCAGTACGAGCCGGGTGTCTCCAAGGCTTCATGCCTTTCTCGACCTGCCTATAGATGTCTACACGCAGTTATGAGCAGATCTATTAGTGGCAGGGGAGACAGTACTGGTGTTCTGAGTCGCCAGGAGCTCCTCTACTTGTATTCGATGGTGGAGAGTGAGCCACTCCACCTGGGGCACATTGTGGCCGACTACATTCGCCATCAGGGCCAGTATCCCAGGGTAGGAGTTATCTTTGCAGGCCCCTACATCACCAGACTTCTCATTGGCCTGGGGCTCACAGATGGAGTCAGGGGAGCAGAGAAGACGAGTGTACCAGTTCCCCTGGGCACAGATACCTTGAGAATGATGGGTATGATCCGCAGAGGAGGATCAGGGACGTATACCTAGATTATACCCCATACAGAGCAGGGCGAGGGGTCCCGGGCAGCATTGGAGCCACCCCCGCAGGACACAGAGACCGAGGTATCCCCCACCGCGCCGGAGCCACCTCCGGTGCAGATGTTTTCACCATCTCGAGGCCAGGACAGACTGGAGCGCCTCGAGAGCGCAGTGGGGATCCTACAGACCGAGGTGGCCGAGGTTAGGGCCACACAGATTTCATAGCACCAGGAGGTGATGGCGCAGTTCCAGAGCTTGCGACAGACCTTCGAGCAGATTGTCGCCTCCTCCTCCTTCGTGGTCCGACCTCGGGTTTCCACTCCACCACCTCCATCTCCCTCAGCACCAGCAGCTCCAGCATCACCAGCAGATCCAGAGCCTCCAGCAGCACCAGAGGCCACCACTCAGGACACCGACGCTGAGGCGTCTTAGATTTTAGATTCTTTTCTTTTATTTGTCATTTCTGTATATCTTTACTTTATTTTGGACTTGTAGTACTCAGAAAGGATTCTCCTTCTGAGTATAGCTTTTATTTTGCTTTTTATTTTTTGTCTCGAGTTGTATTCATTGCTTTACATTTTATATACTCGAGTTTTATTGAGCTTTACTGAACCCTCGTTTATGTGTGCGCAGATGGTCTTGGATGTAAGGATTTTGAGGAATAGTCATTGACACGGTCATGGAATCGTGTGTGCTCCATGAACCATTGAGACTCAACTCTCAATGACCTAGCTTCATCAAACGCAACACTTGGAGTTCAGGGGAGTAATGTTTCAATTGCCACTTCCACACTAATTGCTTTTATCGTTTTCACTTATTATTGTGCTTATATGCGTACATTGAGGACAATGTACATCTTAAGTGTGGGGGGGAGTTCACATTGCACACACCTTTACTTGTGCGTTCAATTGCTTATGCTAATGTAGCCTATGGCGGTTCACCTCAGTTGCAACGGTTGTATTCTTATAGTTTAGGAGAATTTTCAACATTGTATCCTATCATACTCTAGTTTTCACTTGAATTTTAGGGAATTTTTGCTCGAATCATCTTAGTAAACAACTTACTCTTGGAATCTTTTGGAAACTCAATCTTGAAGTTTTTTAAGGACAAGTTTATCATCGTTCTTAGTTTTACTTTGGAAAATGCAAAAAAAAAAAAAAAAAAAAAAAAAAAAAAGTATATGAGTTTGTAAATATTAGCTTTGTTTTGATTATGCATTTGGGGTGGAAAGAGCTACCTCCTATGATGTATGAAGCTACTCTCATAAGTCGGATACAAGTTATGCCCTAATGAGAGAAAGAGCTATCTCATGGGATGCGTGAAAGCTACTACCCCGGTAGAAAGAGCTACCTCCTCGAAAGAGTGAAAGCCACCTTTGGCGGCCGCCTAGGAAAGGGCTACCTTCAAGGATGTGTGAAGCTACTACTTCCACCTTTATTTTTTTTATCTTTGTATATAAATAAGTCCTTTTTAATCAAAGTTTGAGGAGTACTCGTTGGTTCTCTTGAGTAAGATCGCACACACCAACACGCTTTCGAGTTTTCATCCTTTTTGATTCAAGTTTTTAGCTAGAGCATTGATAACCTTATGCAATGTTTTAATTTTCCCTTACTTGTAGAATACTTCTTTTGCATACTTTTGGTGAACCTAAGGCCAAGCACTTTCAATTGTTCTTCCCAAGTACTTTCACGTTCTATTTTGCTTGAGGACAAGCAAAAGCTTAAGTGTGGGGGGGTTTGATAAGTGCTTGTGTTATAGTATCGCGAAGCGCTATTATCTTACATTAAGCATACCTTTTATCAGGTTTTATCACTAAATGTGTGCATTTGTGTTCTCTTGTGCATTGAAGGTATTGTGGAGCATAATTGGAGAAGAAGAATGAAATTAGGTCGCGTTCGCCAATGTTGGGATGTTCTCGGACTAAGCAAGGAACGAAGCACGTATTTGGACTTGTGGATGTGTGCCAACCTCTTTTGGAGGGGCACAAAGGCAGTCACATTCACAACAAGTCCAATCCGTGTTACTTAGGAGAATCTCGCGAAAGAAGAAGACTTGAAGCAATCGGCGCGACCTACCGTTGCTTGTGTGCCCAAGTAATGGCCTCGATGAAGAACAATGGACCCGGGAGGCGTTTCGGCAAGTTACCAAGCCTGTTCAGCTGAAGATTAGTGTTCCAGAGAAGTCACACGGGCGTGTGGAAATTCCACACGGCCGTGTGAGCCATTTTCCAGCCAGACAGAGAAGTCACACGGGCGTGTGGAAATTCCACACGGCCGTGTGTTTTGCAATTTCAGCCATCCAGTGAAGACACACGGGCGTGTGGAAATTCCACACGGCCGTGTGAAATTAATTTTTCAGCCGAGACAGAAGCTTCACACGGGCGTGTGGAAATTCCACACGGCCGTGTGGAAATTCCACACGGCCGTGTGAAGCCCCCGATAAGTCCAATTTTAAAGCCGCGATTCAACAATATAAAAGGGGATTTTTGCAACCTTCGGAGGGATCTTTGGACCTATCTTTTCCCCAACTTTCTGGAGTGCGGCTAGGGTTTCGGAGAGGGTTTCGTGGAGGTTCTAGCGCGTCGTCGGCATCGATTTCGAGGTTCGACGTTTGCACAAGACCACGGCCACACTAATTCGAGGGGGTTTTTCATTGATGTCTATGTTTTATGCTTTATTTCTCACGTTGATGAACATGTATAGCTCTATGAGGAGCTAAACCCCTCGTGGGGTATTCGGACTTGTAAACTTTAGGGTTTCTTATGTTTCTTTGACATTGATTATTATGCTTTCCATCATTGATGAATAAAATTGAGTTTTTAATCTTGATTATCCTTTCATATTGTTTTCCCTTAAACGTGACATTAGGGTTGAGAGCAATCTAGGCTTTCCTTTGGAGGTGTGACAACTCCTATAGGATTAGACTACTCAAGATTAACGAGGGTTGAGAGGGAGAGTTGTGAGGTAGCAATGTACCCCTTTCCCCTTCGATGTGATTTCTCCCTACCTCCGATTCCTTGATTTAATAGCGGTCGAAATAGAGTGAAGCAATAGGTAGATAAACTCCCCTAGGGCTTAGTTACGCAAGTAATAGAGTGGAGGGTTGTAGTGAATCCTATTTGCTGGGGCTCAATCTAGACTAGGATTCTTCCACCTGGACCAAAGGGTTAGAATTACGTATAGGAACAGGTTTAATCACTAGGAATCCCTAGAGCATAATGCAACTCCACATAGTGTGAGGTTTAGGCAGATGGACTCCCATGGGGCTTAGTCATCTAGGTGACAGAGTGAAGGGTGTTGTGAATCCTAATACCGGGGCATAGTGTTGGAGTTAGTCACGGTTGTCCTTAGGTTTGGGACCGTGAGTCTTAGGATATCCTCGACTCAATTGACATTAATAGGAGAGCATAATATTATAGTCTTGCACTTGAAACATAGACCCTAGAGGTAGCTTGTCCGGATACCCCCCTTTACTCATTGTTAGTCCTTCTCGATTTTCCTACTTGCACTTCTTTCTTCCATCTCTCTATTTAGTTTATTGCTTTGCATTATTTTCACTCATCAATCTTATTATCGTTCTCCGTATTCTGCATAGCTTAATTAGTGAAACCTTATATTCTATCTCCCTATTCCCTGTGGATTCGACTACCTTCTCACCAAGGTAAATTTATTACTTCGACAAACCCGTGCACTTGCGGGATACACACAAGAGAGGGCAAAGATGGATGTAGGGATGATGTATCACCGGGCTTTTATGGATGGGCATTCCTTAAGTGTGATCATTTGGCTGTGGGAACAGGGGCAGTGACACACAAGAGCTAGATCAAGTAAAACCAAATCTGCCTTCTTCTTTCCTATGATTTCACACTCCTCCATTCCATTCCCCCATGTCCTTATTCTTTCCCTCTATTGATCAAAGCCTGCTCCAATCTCGGTCTCCTATCCACAGTTGTTTTGCTCCACTAGCATGACATTGTCCATGGGTATGCTTCGGACGCCTACATTGCTTCCTTACTTGTCCACATATGGGGACATTCTTAATGCTCTCAATGTGTTCGACGGAATGACTACAAGAGATGTCGTTCCTTGGTCTGCCATTGTTGGTTGTTATTTATCCGTAAGCGATGCTGAGATGGCCTTCCACATGTTCAATCAAATGCACCGCCTGGGGGTAAAGCCCAATGCAGTTACTGTACTTAGCTTACTCTCCGGAATCTCATGATCAAACCACTTGCATGCTTGCATGGATTTGTAATACAATATGGAATGGAGACGGATATCATCCTAGCCAATTTTTTGATGAATGTGTATGCGAAATTGGGAAGAATAGAGCTTGCTCACAAGTTGTTAGATTCAATTCCTCTGAAGGATATTTTGTCGTGGAACGCTTTGATTACTGGCTACTCATAGTGCAGCAGTAGTGGCTTTAGAGAATGCATGTTCTTGTTTGATAAAATGAGACTTGAGGGAATAGAACTGAATCATCAAACATATGTTTCTATGGTATCCTCTGTTACAAATAGTGGAGATGCATTTGTCCAAGTGGGAGAGGTAGTTCACGCTCATGAGTTTGATGGCTGTGTTCCTGCTATTCGATTGAGTCTTTGATAAGGATGTCATTGCATGGACGGCCATGATATCAAGTTTAGCTCAAAATGATGGAGCGGACAAAGTACTGATTGTTTTCCATGAGTTAGTAAAGTCCAGTGTGATGCTAGCAATAACAATGATTGCTTTTGTCTTGGTAGCTTGCTCACAGCTTGGTTTGCTCAATTTAGGTTCATCTGTACATGGTTTCATAATAAGGCATTATTTGACATTGGATGTACATGCATGGAACTGCCAAAAAAGAGTTTCTAGGATGTTTAATAGTGAATACTACAAGCTCCCAAAGGAGGCTCCTTGAAGACGTTGATTCTAAAGATTGTTCAAGAGGGAGATTATGATTCTCATAATAATATTGATAATGTGACTCATGCTGCAACTAATGAGGGTTTGGAAGATGATGAAAAAGACCTTCCTGATGAATATAGCTATGACTATGATGATCATTTTGAAGATTGGACTAAAGAAAAGCATGAGAAATTGGAAAGTTATATTAACGTGGATATTTATATTCTTTGCACTCCATTAATTGTAGATATAGACAAAGGAGTTTGTTGCCATGTCTTACTTTTAATATTGATCTAGGAAAAAAATTATATATATATATATCTGTGTGTGTGTGTGGGTGACCCGCCACTGTTGGTTGCATGTTTTAAAAAAAATCTCTTCCGGGATAAAAAGCAATAGCCATGGTTGTCTATAATGTGAACTTTAAAATAATTGAATATGGGGCCTACCATGAAAGAGGAACATGCAAATGAATACTTGAGATGCGTGTAATGCCATGCATGCATATATATACTCATGGGTTATCATTCGTTAAAGAGAAGAATTTTCAAAAGGGCCGGTCACACCATCACGTAGAAATAAATAAATGATGAGCATGAATTGTGAGGTTAAAATCCAAACATTATGTACGGTAAGCAAGAAAAATAATGTTGATCTTCTGAGAAGAGCATGCATGTTTGTCTCAGCTCAATGGTCAAAGGTTGCTCTCATTAGCTGATGTGGCTCAAGTAGAGAGCAACATTCAAGCCAGGAGAAGCAATAGGTGATTACCTCCATCCCATTACTGTCTCTTGGCATTGCCTCTTGTGGTCACAAGCATCATCATACCCATATATCGAACGAAAGAAGAAAGAGTAACGATGGAAGAACTACTGTTCTTCAGTTGTTTTATGATGAAATCCAATTAACCCATTCATCGACAATGAACTGGCATTATCATTGAAAATGGCTGTGGTGGCTTTGGGACATGAAGCAATGGAGAAAAGGCCTAGGTAAAGTCCAACTGGTGCAACATTATATCAACATCTAACAACCTGCATTTCCCTGGAAAAAAAACTTATTCCGAAGCAATAAAAAAAATGCTTATTTCGGAATGGCGATGAATAAAGAAACTAGCATGATTCTCGGAATGGTTGTGAAACACTCGTCTCGAGATAGCCAATCTCAAAATGGCAACGAGGGATGTATTTGAGGTGGCTGATGAAACAATGACGAAGCATATTTCCCAAGACGGACGATGAGTCATAAAAATATAATAATAATAATAATAATAATAATAAATAAATAAATAAATAAATAAATAAAATATGTATGCCTGTATATATATGGCAATATTTATATGTAATGGATCACCATGTTTTGGCAATAAATTTATCATTTTTCATTGCCTTTTTATTTGTACTTTTGCCATTAATCGGAGGTTCCCAAGACACTGTCTGGGGTAATTAATAATAGAGGCTTGCCTCTATTAGAAGTGGAAGAACCCATGAAACAAATATAATATTTGTGCTTCGATGTGCCGACTGGTGTCTTTTTCATAGACACGATGCCAGATTTGTGTTTTCGATCCCACATACAACTCATAAAAGAATTATGGATCTCTCCATATGTAATTCTAGCATAAAGGCACAATGGATTAAATCACAAATCAAACCCAAGTAATATAATTAAGTAGCAATCATAAAAAATACATAATGAACCAACCACCCAAGGTTCACTGACATCAAGTTGTCTTCGTGTATAGTGTGCCATCAAACAAATGCAAACAACAATATATAACAAAAGACAAGAAAAGTTTATAGATGACATTCCCTAGATGGAAAGATGATGAAGATGAGGTAGACCGTGCCGAATGATGCTTCCTTCTCACAAGGATCACCGAATAACGCTTCCTGCTCCTAAGAGTCCTTTCTTCCTTAGTGGTGGATCTCCTGTTTGAAAGACGATGCTTTTGAAGCCTCAAAAGCCTTGAAATTGCTTTAAAAGATAGCTGCCGTTTCTAGGTTTTCTTCTCTTCAATGCTTTCCCAAGAATCCCTTTTCCAGCCTTAGAAGATTCCTTTTATAACCCTCAAGCCATACGAGCCGTATGGAGGCCGTATGAAGACCATATGAAGCAAATAAATCTACTACAATAAATCTGCTACAGTACTTTGCAACTTGGTTTTCTCCTTTTTTCACCCTAATTGTGTCCTTGTATTCTCAATGGATTCTTTGTGGCCTACAAAGCAAATAACACATGACTAACCATAAAATGAGCATCAATTCTTAACAAAATACATGCTACCTGTATAAAATATATATAATAAAATATATACATTTAGACACTTATCAAAGGACATTGACTTGAGATAAGTTTAAAATGACCTGCAAGTGGAGAACAGACAACCGTGACATTCTTTATGTTAAACCTCTCAAGAATCTTATCAATGTATTTTTTTGAGACAACCATAATTTCCTATTCATCTTGCCATGGGAGATTTTCTTACCAAAATTATGTTTCGCTGTGCCTAAGTCCTTTATAGCAAGGGACTCGCTTAACTGTCTTTTCAGGTCTTCAGTCTTGCTTGCATCAAGGCCAACAATCAACATGTCATCAACATATTGTAGAAGAATAATGAAATCATTATTTGAGTGCTTCTTCACAAACACGTAATGATAAAAAAAAACTTCTAGAGTATCCTTAAGTCATCATGAATGCGTTAAACATCTTATACCACTACCTTGGCGCTTGTTTGTATCCATACAAACTCTTTTTCAACATGCACACTAGATTCTCTTTTCCCTTGACTTTGAACCCTTGTGCTTGCTTTATGTATATCTCCTCCTCTAAGTTACCATGAAGGAATGCTGTTTTGACATTAAGTTGTTCCACTTCTAGGTTAAGCTAACAGCTAACCAGGCATAACTATAATGGATGACCTCTTCAAAACTGGAGAAAATATATCTTTCAAGTCAACACCTTTCTTTTGAATGAACCCCATTAAAACCAACCTTGCCTTGTACTTTAGTTGTGAGCTATTACTTTCAGTCTTTAACTTGTACACCCACTTGTTCTTGAGTGTATTCTTGCCCTTAGTCAGTTTCACTCAATAATTGGGGTGGTTCTCACACAACGAACTCATCTCCTCCTACATAACATTAAACTACTCTTGCTTCTTCTCATGTTGTATGATTTCTTCATAAGTTTTAGGCTCTCCTCTATCACAGAGCGTAATATAGTCATTAACACTATATCTACTAGAAGGATGATGGTCTCTAGTAGATCTTCTCACTTGAGTCTCAACAAGTGGTGTTGGAGATGCTTCTTCAATTTCTTCAATTAGCTCTGTATCTTTAACTGAAGGAATCACTAACAACATCATTACCATTTCCTTGGACATCTTCCCCTTTATCTGAACTTTGTATAGGTAAAGGAACTAGATCAACACTAACATGAATCTTAACTGAGGAATTAGAGGTCTCTTCATGCTCATCAAAGTCAGTCATCTAGTCTTTAATAAGTGCTTGAGTAGACATATTTCTCTATATGTTTTACGTGCTTGAGCATCATTTTTTAGTATAGTTTATGTCTCATAAAGTGTATTTGGTGTTCCTTTAAGTAATTAAGTGATGAATGCCTTGAAGGAAGAAAAAGAAACAAAGATAGGTTATGAAGGCACATTTTTGGGAGTTCTTGTACAACATAAGGATCAAGACACAAGAGGAGTTCAAGTATATGAGGGTGTGATAGGGGTCCGAAAGTGCACGGGTTCTTGAAGTAATAAAATACCCTGGTGAGTGGGTAGTCGTATCCACAGGGAATAGGGATTTGAGATATAAGTATTCACTATTTAGCTAACACGATGTGCGAAAGGAAATCAGTGAGTGAGTGTGAGAATAATTGGTAAAAGGAAGAATTAAAAGAGAAGTGTGGAAGATCAGAGAGTGCAAGTAAGAGTAGAAGAGTAGGATAAGCAATGAGAGAAGATGGATATCCGGACAAGCTACCATTAGGACTTATGCTTCTAGTGCAAGACAATGCTATTATACCTTCCTATTGATGTTAATTGAGTCGTGGAGATCCTTAAACACACGATCCCAAATCTAAGGTCAACCGTGACTAATCCCAACACTATGCCCCGACAATAGGTTTCACTATGACCCTTGACTCTCGTTGACCTGTCAACTAAGCCCTAGGGGAGTTTGTTTTCCTAAGCCTCACACTATGTGGAATTGCTTTAGGTTCTAGGGATTCTTAGTGATAAACCCGGTTCCTATATGTAGTTCAAACCCTTTGGTCCAGGTGAGAGAACCCTAGTATATATTAAGCCCCAATGCTAAGATTCACTACAACCATTCACTCTGTTGGTCGTGCAACTAAGCCCCAGAGGAGTTTATCTAATAGCACTTCATTCTATCTTGACCGCTAATGAATCATGGAACGCGAAGGTAGGAAAAATCACATCGGAGGGAAAAAGGGACGTTCTGCTACCTCACGACTCACCCTGTCAACCCTCTTTGATCCTAAGTAGTCTATCCCTATAGGAGTTGTCACACCTCCAAAGGATTACCTAAATTGTTCTCAACCCTAGTGTCACGGCTAAGGGAAAACAATAACCAAATAAATCAAGATTGAAACTCACTTTTATTCATCAATAATGGAAAAACATAATAGCAATGTCAAAGAAACATAATATTCCTAGGGTTCACAAATCCGAATACCCACAAGGGGTTTAGCTCCTCATGGGGCTATACAAATCCATCAAAGTAATAATAAGAACACAAATTGAATACATAGATGAAAACCCCATTGTGTGCGATGTGGCCGTGGTCTTGTGCCGCCGTCGGACGTTGATGTCGACACCGATGACGAGCTTCAAACCTCCACGAAGTCCTCTCCAAACCCTCGCCATTTCTCTCCAGAAGTTAGGGAAAAAAAAAGCCAAAAAGATCCCCAAAATAGTCTCCAAAACGGGCTTTTATAATGTTTAGTCGCGGCTGAAATTGGAGTTTATCGGGATTTCAAACGGCCGTGTGAACTTTCTGGTTTTCTGAATTTCAGCCGAAAATGAACAGCAGCTTGCTACAATGTTTTGCTACAGTACTTACTTGCTACAGTGCTGCTGCAATGCTTGTCGAATGCTCCAGAATTCATCATTCTTCATCGAGGCCGTCGAATTGGGCACACAATCAACGGTAGATTCACACAACCTCGAAGGTAGCCCTTTCCTAAGCGGCCGCCAAAGGTGGCTTTCACTCTTTCGGGGAGGTAGCTCTTTTTACCGGGGTAGTAGCTTTCACGCATCCCATGAGATAGCTCTTTCTCTCATTAGGGCATAACTTGTATCCGACTTATGAGAGTAGCTACATACTTCATAGGTGGTAGTTCTTTCCACCCCAAATGCATAAATAAAACAAAGCACATATTCACAAACTTATATATATATATATATATATATATATATATATATATATATATATATATTCTTTTTCTCATTTTCCATATTTTTCTCTTTTTTTTTATTTTTTTATGCATTTTCCAAAGTAAAACTAAGAACGACGATAAACTTGTCCTTAAAAACTTCAAGATTGAGTTTCCAAAAGGTTCCAAGAGTAAGTTGTGCAATATAAGGTAATCGAGTCAAAATTCCCTAAAAATTCAAGTAAAAACTAGAGCATGATAGGATACAATGTTAAAAATTCTCCTAAACTCTAAAAATACAACCGTTGTAATTAAGGTGAACCGCCATAGGCTACATGAGCATAATCAATTGAACGTACAAGTATAAGGTGTGTGCAATATGAACTCCCCACATACTTAAGATGTACATTGTCCTCAATGTAATCATGCAAGCACAATAAAAGTGAAGAGTTGTAAAATAATTAGTGTGGAAGTAGGCAATTGAAACATTACTCCCCTGAACTCCAAGTGTTGTGTTTGATGGAGCTAGGTGCATTGAGAGTTGAGTCTCAATGGGTTGTGAAGCACACACGGTCGCATGACTGTGCCTATGACTATTCCTTAGATTCCTTTCATCCAAGACCATCTGCGCACACACACACAAGGGTTCAGTATAGCTCAACAAAGATAAAATAAAACTCGAGTATATAAAGATAAAGCAATGAATACAACTCGAGATAAAAGAAAAGCAACAGAAAAGATAAACTCAGAAGGAAAATCCTTTCTGAGTGCTACAAGTCCAAAATATGATAAAAAGTACAAAATAAAGTAAAATAAAAATAAAATTACAACGCCTCAGCGTCGGTGTCCTGTGCTGGGGCCTCTAGTGCTGCTGGTGCTGGTGCTTGTGGATCTGCTGCTGCTGGAGAAGACGAGGGTGGTGGAGTAGAGACTCGAGGTCGGACTATAAAAGGGGAGGTAATGGCCTGCTTAAATATCTGCTGTAATCTCTGGAGCTCGGTCATCACCTCCTGATGCTGTGTGGTCTGAGTGGACCTGACCTCGGCCACCTCGGTCAGCAGGACACCCACGGCGCTCTCGAGGCACTCCAGTCTATCCTGGCCTTGAGGGGGCGAGAACATGCGCACCGGAGGTGGCTCCGGTGCTGTGGGTGGTACCTCGGCCTCTGTCTTTGTCGGAGGTGGCTCTATCACTGCCTGGGACCCCTCGGCCTGATCTGACTGGGGTATGATCATGGTATATACTCCTGGCCCTGATCTGTGGACCATACCCATCAGTCTAAATGTATCTCTCGTAAGCGGAGCTGGTGTAGCAACCTTCTCGGCCCCGCGTACCCCATCTCTGAGTCCCAGGCCTATCATGAGGCGCGTGATGTAGGGGCCTGCAAATATAACTACAACCTTGGGGTACTGGCCCTGGTGGCTCATGTACTCAGCTAGAATGTGCCCCAGATGAAGTGGCTCGCTCTGTACCATGGAGTGTAAGTAGAGCAACTCCTGTCTACTCAACACCCCTGTGCTATCCCCTCTTCCGCTCACTGACCTGCTCAATATGGCATGGATGTACCTGTATGCTGGCCAGGAAAGAAATGTCGCCTTTGAAACCCCCGGCTCGTACTGCCCGTCCCTGCACAGTGTCCTGTAGACCCTCTGAGGTGTTAGGGTCCCTGGGTAATCGGTGGGCAGTAGCTCGTACTCCAGAGTCTCGGTAAATGCCTGATCGTAAAGGCCCATCATGATCGAGAACTGGGTGATACTCAGGCTGAAGTGTCGACCGAGGGCACGAAACTGGATCGTCTCACCATTTGTGAAGCTGTCGTACCCTCGGTCGAACTCAAAGGTCGATAAGACCTTGAGTGTGAGTGCTCTAGTCGCTGGATCTCGGATAGATAGCAACCGATCCCAACTGCCTACTGGCAGCAACTCTTCCACCTCTGTGGCGATAGTGTCACCCTCCTGTATCTCTCTCAGTGCGCTTAGGTCTGGGTAGCGCGGTTGTCCAAATTGGAGCGCCGATAATCTCTTGAACCTTTCCCTATGCTCCGGTATATCAAAATCCATCACCTCGGGGGGGGGGGGGGGGGGGGGGGGGGGGGGGGGGGCGGGGGGAGGGGGTGGGCTCTCGTGGGTGCTTCCCTGTCGATTTCTTAGACCTAAAAGTTATCTCTTCAAAGTTGCAAAAGAAAACAGTTAAAATCAGTTCAAAAACTCAATCTACAGAAATCCACACTGCCGTGTGTTAATTCCACACGCCCGTGTGGAGCTTCTGGTGGACAGAGCCTCACGACCGTGTGGCTAAAAATTCCAAATTTTCATCAAATATCCTTCTAATTTCTTTATAAGCATGTTCACATATATTTAGGTCATTCAATCCAAGCGAAATCATCTAAAAGAACGAATCAAATGAAGAATTGACAAAGAAAAGAGGCCTGAAGTCCTTACCATCGGAGTGAATGAAGAAGCTTTAGAAATCAGCCAAAAAACTCGTCTAAATCCCACAAAAACACGGTGAGAAGGTCGGGAAAATAGTAGAGAGGTTCGAAGAGAATTTTTGAGTGATTAGATGGAGAGACATAAGTGAACTCTATAAGCAAACGCGCGGCTTTTGAAGTTCTGGGAATCCACATGGCCATGTGGAAATCCCACACGGCCATGTGCCTCTGAAATTAAAGTTCACAGGGGCTCACACACGCCCCTGTGTGCACTCTGGTCACTCTCTGGACTACCCTACATGGCCGTGTGAGAACCCCACACGGTCATGTACCTTCACAGTGGAGTTCCATAGGGGCTGGTACATGCCCCTGTGGATTCACGGGGAATCACCGAAGGTCTCTAAAAAATTTCACACAGCCGTGTGGAAATTCCTCACGGCCGTGTGGCCAACCTGGCCAAGAACACAAGGCCGGCCACAGGGGCACCTCACACGCCCCTGTGGTCTTTCTGACTTACTCGAGAAACCCTAAGTATTTCACACGGCCGTGTGAAATATCCACACGGCCGTGTGCCATGCACAAGCACTTCACAAGGGCAGCCACACGCCCTTGTGTATTCTCGGGAAGAAAGGGGGTCTCTGCAGAGTTTTCACACGGCCGTGTGGAAATTCCACATGGTTGTGTGCCTTAACACAGGGTTTCTCACAAAGGCACCCACACGCCCCTGTGGACTCTCTGGAACGAGAGTTTTCAGTTCTGTAGGTTTCCATACAGCCGTGTGCCCCTTCTGAAGTTTTTCACAGGGGCAAGGTCACGCCCCTATGCTCTTACTGGTTGGACCCTAGTAGGTAACACACGCCCGTGTGGAAATTCCACATGGCCATGTGTTTTCTCTGATTTACTTAGAAAAATTCACAGACTTACTTAAAAATTCAGAAACACAAATACGATGCTTGGAGCCTGTGAAAACTATCAAAACACAACTAGAGACCATAGAAAACACGCTTAACCGACTCAAACTTCGTCAATTAACATTAAGACACACGATAGTATCAAAAATCCACAAGAAAAATCACAGCGAAAGCACATTAAGTTTAGGACACCAAAACTAAGACTTTTATTCAACCTAAAACTGAACTAACTTCTAGAAAAACTGTAAAAGCTTGGGTTTCCTCCCAAGAAGCGCTTGTTTAACGTCACTTAGCTTGACGTACCTAGTCTTACCTCATGGCGGCTCATGAATAGAAGTTGCCCTCTTCCCTACGACTTGAAAGCATGCAGAGCATAGTTTTTGTAGAGTAGAGGGAGAGTTAGCGATTTTGTTACCACACGAAGGCGAAACACCCTCACCCCTTACTTGCTTATCCCCATTGACTTTGGGGCCTTTGGTGTGGCGTCTTTTCGCTCTCTTGATTTTTCTTCTTATCTTCTTTATGAGCCCCGGTTTTGGCTCAACCTTCTCCTCGACTAGACCAAGTGTTAGCACTTCTTCTTCAATCTTCTCATCTTGATCCGACCACCATTCATATGGATCCGGGTTCATCATTTCCTGCACATATTCATCAATATACTCATCAGTAGCATCAAGATAATATAGAGTGTCATCAAAATTAAGAGAATGTCTCATGGCTTCGGCGAGGCGATAGGTGAGCTTGTCATCTCCAACTCTAAGTGTGAGCTCTCCGCCGTCAATGTCTATCAAAGCCTTGGAAGTGCGCAAGAACAGCCTCCCAAGAATCAGCGGTACTTCGACATCCTCATCCACATCAAGTACAACAAAGTCGACAGAAAAGATGTACTTGTCTACCTTCACCAACATGTCTTCCGCAATCCCCCTCGGATGCCTCATCGATTGATCCGCAAGTTGAAGTGTCATTCGAGTAGGTCGAGGCTCGCCCAAGCTTAGCTTTTGGAAGAACGTGTAGGGCATAACGTTGATACTTGCCCTGGAATCGGCCAATGCCATCTCTTCACCCAAGTTACCGATATTGCATGGTATTATGAAACTCCCGGGATCCTCTCTCTTGCTTGGCATATTCTTTTGCAATACGGCCGAGCAATTAGCATCAAGGATTACAGATGCACTCTCTCCTATTCCTCTTGTTGGTTAAGAGATCCTTCAAAAACTTCGCGTACTTGGGAATTTGGGCGAATGCCTCCGAGAATGGTATGTTGATGTGCAACTGCTTGAAAATCCCCAAAAATTTCTTGTACTGTTCGTTCTCATGGTAACTCTTCAACCTCAAAGGGTAGGGGATCCTCAGCTTGTAGGGTGGTGGTTCCACCTCTTTCTCCTTTGGTGCTTTTCCCCATACTTCTTCAACTTCAGGTACTTCTTTTGTCTTCTCAAGAGGGAGATTTCTCTCGACCTCTTTCCCACTTCTCAAGGTAATTGCCTTCATTTGCTTCCTTGGATTAGTCTCCGTATTACTAGGCAAACTACCTTTAGGTCTTTCTGCCAAAGTCTTCGCAATTTGCCCTACTTGAATTTTCAAATTGTGTAGGGAAGCGGTGTGATTGCGAAGAGTAGCCTCCACCGACTGAAACCTAGCATCCGAAGAAAAAATGAACATTGTGAGGGCTTTCTCTAGATCGGTTATCTTCTCTTCTAGTCCGGTCACTCGGCTTTCTAGGTTCGATGCTTGTTGATTTTGAAATCCCGGTGGTGTGTTGCTCTTTTGTTGCGACTAACCTTGACTGCTCCATGAGAAATTCAGGTGGGTCCTCCACCCCGAGTTGTAAGTGCCACTGTACGGGTTGCCTTGGCCACTCTTTTGTTGCTACTAACCTTGATTGCTCCATGAGAAATTCGGGTGGTTCCTCCACCCCGAGTTGTAAGTGCCACTATACGGGTTGTCTTGGCCTTGTCCTCTATACGCATTGCCCACAAAATCAGCATGTTCCACCGTACTAGTTCCTCCAATAATAATCGGACAATCACTTGAAGCGTGACCTCCCCCACAACTGTTACAAGTAGTAATGGCCGCAACTCTTGGTGAAGTTAGAACATCTAACTTCTTACTCAGTGATTCCACTTGTGCCGCCAAAGATGTAACTGCATCAACCTCATGAATTCTGGCCACCTTCTTTCGGTCCCTTGTGTTCCATTGATAGCTATTCATAGCCATCTCTTCAATAAGATGTTGGGCTTCACCGGGAATCTTGCTTCCTAGAGTTCCTCTTGCGGCCGCATCTAGAAGTTTCTTGGTACTTGGATTTAACCCGTTGTAGAAGGTATGAATGATCATCCACTTGGGGAATCCATGTTGTGGACACTTTTGAAGGAGCTCCTTGAACCTATCCCATGTCTCGAATAGAGACTCCAATTCCATTTGCTGAAGGATGAGATTTCATTCCTGAGCCTCGCTGATTTTCCCGGAGGGAAATACCTAGCCAAGAACTCCTCGGTCATCTCCTCCCAAGTAGTGATGGATGCTCTAGGCAATGAATGTAACCAATGCCTCGTTTTTCCCTTCAATGAAAATGGGAAGGCTCAACCTAATTGCATCGTCCGTTACTCAATTGATCTTCAACATGTCGCACACTTCAAGAAAGTTCTCAAGATGGTTGTTGGGATCTTCATCGGCCAACCCATTAAACTGTGCGGACTATTGCAACATTTGAATGAATGACGGCTTTAACTCAAAGTTATTTGCGGTAATTGGGGGCCTCATGATGCTCGATTAAGTCCCCATCACTGCGGGTCTAGCAAAATTGGACAATGGCATTTGTTCTTCATTCTGTTCTGCCATTGCTTCTGACCCTTCTGAATTAATATTGGCTTGATTGGACTGTTCTTCCACAGGTTCCTTCCTTCTTCGATGTGTTCTTCTACCAATCTCTGGATCTCCTTCAACAAGAATCGAAGGATTCCCGCGGGTCATAACCTGAAGCCAAAATAAAGGAAAAGAAAAATAAGAACAATGATAGACAAAGAAGTGTGAAGTAGAAAACAAAGTGGAATAGCTAAAAAAATACAAAGTGGAATAGCTAAATAAAAGTGGAATAGCTAAAACAATGGCGCCAAAAACTTTGACAGGGGCCCGAAATTGCACGGGTTGTCGAAGTAATAAAATACCCTAGTGAGTTGGTAGTCGTATCCACAGGGAATAGGGATTTGAGATATAAGTATTCACTATTTAGCTAACGCATTATGCGAAAGGAAATCAGTGAGTGAGTGCGAGAATAATTGGT
The DNA here is from genome assembly GCA_020875875.1 of Dioscorea alata. Lineage (NCBI taxonomy): Eukaryota > Viridiplantae > Streptophyta > Magnoliopsida > Dioscoreales > Dioscoreaceae > Dioscorea > Dioscorea alata. The sequence goes on from CM037021.1 coordinate 11,404,839, forward strand.
AAAAGCAAGAATTACATGAGAAGTGTGGAAGATGAGAGAGTGCAAGTAAGAGTAGAAGAGTAGGACAAGCAATGAGAGAAGATGGATATCCGGACAAGCTAACCCTAGGACTTATGCCTCTAGTGCAAGACAATGCTATATAACTTCCTATTGATGTTAATTGAGTCTAGGAGATCCTTAAACACACGATCCCAAATCTAAGGTCAACTGTGACTAATCCCAACACTATGCCCCGACAATAGGTTTCCCTATGACCCTTGACTCTCGTTGACCTGTCAACTAAGCCCTAGGGGAGTTTGTCTTCCTAAGCCTCACACTCTGTGGAATTGCTTTAGGTTCTAGGGATTCCTAGTGATAAACCCGGTTCCTATATGTAGTTCAAACCCTTTGGTCTAGGTGAGAGAACCCTAGTCTAGATTAAGCCCCAATGCTAAGATTCGCTACAACCATTCACTCTGTTGCTCGTGCAACTAAGCCCCAACGGAGTTTATCTCCTAGCACTTCACTCTATCTTGACCGCTAATAAATCATGGAACATGAAGGTAGGGAAAATCACATCGGAGGGAAAAGGGGAAGTTCCGCTACCTCACGACTCACCCTGTCAACCCTCTTTGATCCTAAGTAGTCTAACCCTATAGGAGTTGTCACACCTCCAAAGGATTACCTAAATTGTTCTCAATCCTAGTGTCACAGCTAAGGAAAAACAATAACAAAATAAATCAAGATTGAAACTCACTTTTATTCATCAATAATGGAAAAGCATAATAGCAATGTCAAAGAAACATAATAGTCTTAGGGTTCACAAATCCGAATACCAACAAGGGGTCTCCTCATGGAGCTATACAAATCCATCAAAGTAATAATAAGAACACAAATTGAATGCATAGATGAAAACCCCCTTGTGTGCGATGTGGCCATGGTCTTGTGCCGCCGTCGGACGTTGATGTCGACGTTGATGACGAGCTTCAAACCTCCATGAAGTCCTCTCCAAACCCTCACCATTCCTCTCTAGAAGTTAGGGCAAAGAAAAGCCAAAAAGAACCCTAAAATAGTCTCCAAAACGGGCTTTTATAATGTTGAGTCACGACTGAAATTTGAGTTTATCGGGATTTCATACGGCCGTGTGGAATTTCCACACGCCCCTGTGAATTCTTTGGAATTCTGAATTTCGGCCGAAGATGAACAGCAGCTTGGTGCAGTATTTTGCTACAGTACTTGCTACAGTGATTGTCCCGAAACGCTCCCGAATTCGTCATTCTTCACCGAGGCCGTTGAATTGGGCACACAATCAATGGTAAAGTTCTCCTTGTTAGCACGAGCTAGACTTATTGCGAATGTGACTGCCTTTGTGCCCCTCCAAAGGAGGGTGGCACACACTCACAAGCCTATACACTTGCCGTGCTCCTTGCTTAGTCCAAGAATCTTCCCAACAATGGCAAACACGATCTAACTTCGTTCTTTTCCTTCACTTTATCTTCACAACCCTACAATGCACAAAAGTAAACAAATGCACAATTTTTAGTGATAAAATCTGATTAAGTTAATGCTCATTGCAAGATAATAACGCTTCGCATTACTATAACACGAGCACTTATCAGGGTGTGTGCTAACTTCCAAGAGAATATAAGCCAATTTATAAGTTGGAAGGGCACCAAGGCAGTCATACTCCTATGTCCCTACTTGTATGAAGATTATAAAAGCTTCCAAATGATGATTCGACGATGAAAAGCCTCATAACCTACCATGTGGACATGTGCCCAACCATGTGGACTTAAGAGAAGAGTGTGTGAGTTGTGTTTATAAAGAGCACTATCGTATAGGATTTTCTGTAGCTCACGCGGGTGCGTGAAATCTCAAATGGTCACGTGGAGACAGTGACAAATGCAGTTTATGACTATAAATACCCCTTTTGCCCTATTCTTTGCTGATTTTTTGCTAGCGATTGAAGCGTGACACGGCTAGGGTTTGAAGACGAGGTCTTTGGTGAGTTTGGGGGGAGGGGAGGGTGTTCTTCACCAACTTTGATAAATCTTTTCTCTGTCATAGCACCAAGGGAGCCTTATGCAACCTAGCTTCAGAGATTGATCCTTCAAGACATTGAGTGACCCATCAAGGCGATCATCATGAATTCAAGGAGGTTTATTTCCATGGTTTTCATTACTTTTCATTGCATTATTGTTTGCTTTGTAATGAGAACCATGAAGGGCTAAACCCTAGTACTTATTTGGGCATGTCAACCCTAGGATCATATTTCTGTATTGATTTGCTTTATACATTCTATTAAATCCAAGTTTATTTGAGTTTCAATCTTGTTTTCTCATTGTACACATGTTGCATTAATCCTTGTGATTAAAGAGGGTTGAGAGGATGACTCATGAGATAGTGGAGTGCCCTCTTTCCCTTCCGATTGAGTGTTTCCTATCTCTATATTCCCTAGGCTTTATCCAACTATATTTGGTGTGAGGCATGAGAATGAGAAATTTCTCTACCAGGATCTTGTAGGGAGTTAGGGATCTTTCATCTAGAAGTAGAGTTAGATCTAGCTTTAGGAATCGGTTGCACTTTTAGGTATCCCTTGAGTTTATTGCAGTCATATGTGGTGTGAGGTGTTGAGATTGAGCGATTTCTCTACCTGGACATCATAGGATACTACTATTGGTGGCTTGGAGGTAGGGATCGATTGTTCTTGGATTACCTTGACTCATCTAACTCAATTTAGAAACATTTAGTAAATCTTGCGCTTCATGTTAGATCATAGGGGGAGCATTACCTGGGTACCACATCTTTAATGATTGAGATCTCCATTACTTTCCCTTTGCTTGCTTGTGACATTATTATTCTTGCGATTAAGTTCATTCCACCATATTCTTGATTATGACTAAATAACTAAGAAATAGTTAGTACTAATACTTCTGTTCCCTGTGGATTCGACTACCCTACTCACCATGTATTTTATTACTTCGACACCCGTGAACTTGGGGTACATGTACCTAAATTGGTGTGTCAGTCTTCTAGAAACACAACATCTCTGCTTCTCACAAACTTCCTATTTACTGGAGCCCACAATATGTAGCCAAACTCCTTATGGCCATAACCCAAGAAAATACACTACTTCAATTTAGCATCAAGCTTGGACCTGTCATCTTTAGGGATGTGAACAAATTCCATGCAACCAAATACCCTCAAATGAGTATAGGAAATCTCTTTCCTACTCTCATGTGGATTATAAGGTTGAAATCGGGCAACCACATAGCCATGTGGAATTTCCACACGCCCGTGTGGATTCTCTGGAATTCTGATCTTCGGTGCTGTGAATAGTAACTATTATAGTAAATTGCTGAAGTGTTTTGCTATAGTACTAGTACAATACTCGGGCCAATGTTGCTCTAGACTTCATTTTCTTCATCGAGGGTGCCAAGTTGGGCACACAACTGCGCGATAAATCATGTCGCCTCTTGCTTTCAACCCATTGATAAAGCTCTTCGATGTTACACAAGTTGGACTCTATGAGTGTGACTGCCTTTGTGCCACTCTAATTTGTATAATTACTTGAGCACTGTGGAGGTTGGAAAACACTCACTACTACAGTGAATTTCTACAGTCTCAGGCATAAAATGTTCCCGATTTCATGTTCTTCATTGAGGCCGTTGAATTGGGCACACAACCAACGGTAGATCATGTGGTTTGCTTCTTTTCTCCTTATTGACGAAGTTCTTCAATATTACACGAGCTAGACTTTATGAGTGTAACTGCCTTTGTGCCCTTACAAATCATAGAACTATTTGAGCACATTGGAGGTTGGCACACACCCACAAGTCTAAGAACCCGTGCCTTGATCCTTGCTTAGTCCAAGAATTCCTCAACAACGGCGAACATGACCTAATTTTGCTCTTTCTTCTCTAAATCTACTCCACAACCATACATGCACAAAAGAACACAAATGCACACCTATTAATGACAAAATCTGAGAAAAGTAATGCTCAATGCAAGAAAATAATACTTTGTATTACTTTAACATGAGCACTTATCAAACTCTCGCACTGTTAAGCTTTTGCTTGTCCTCAAGCAAAAATAAAACATGAAAGTACTTGGGAAGAACAATTGAAAGTGCTCGGGCTTAGGTTCACCAATAGTATGCAAAAGAAGCATTCTTCAAGTAAGGGGAAATCAAAACATTGCGTAAAAGCTATCATTGCTCTAGCTAAACACTTGAATAAAAAAGGATAACAACTCAAAAAGATGTAAGTGTGTGCCAACTCACTCAAGTTAACGCAAAAAGTACTTCTCAAACTCTTATTAGAAGGACTTATTTATATACAAAAGTAGGGAGGTAGTAGCTTCACACAATCTCTAAGGTAGCCTTTTCCTAGGCGGCTGCCAAAGATGGCTTTCACACTTTCGAGGAGGTAGATTTTTCTACTGGGTAGTAGCTTTCATGTATCCCATGAGATAGCTCTTTCTCTCATTAGGGCATAACTTGTATCCGACTTATGAGAGTAGCTACATACTTCATAGGTGGTAGCTCTTTCCACCCCAAATGCACAAATAAAACTAAACAAATATTTACAAGTTCACAATTTTTATTTTATATATTTCTCAAAAAAAAAACTAAGAACTCACTAAAACGATGATTAACTAATCCTTAAAACATTAAGCTTTGAGTTTCAAAAATATTTCAAGAGTGAGTAGTGCAAAAGAAATAATCGAGCAAAAATTCCCTAAAATTCAAGTAAAAACTAGAGCATGATGAGATACAATGTTAACTATTCTCCTAGACTCTAAGAATACAACTGTTGCCACTAAGGTGAACCACCATGGGCTACATGACAATAAGCAATTGAACGCACAAGTAAAGGTGTGTGCAATGTGAACTCCCGCCACACCACACACACACACACACTTAAGATGTACATTGTCACCAATGCACACATGCACGCACAATAAAAAGTATAACAAATTACGCAAAATATGTGGGAGTGGGCAATTGAAACAATACTCCCCTGAACTTCAAGTCTTGCGTTCGATGGAGCTATGTTCATTGAGAGTTAAGTCTGAATAAGTTATGGAGCACACATGGTCCCATGACTGTACCAATGGCTATTCCTCAAAATCCAAACATCCAAGACCATCTGCACACATACACAAGGGGTTCAGTGTAGCTCAAGAGAAATCAAAATAACTCGAGTATATAAAGATAGACACTATGAAATACAACTTGAGAAAGGATAAAAGCAACAAAAAATAAACTCAGAAGGAAGATCCTTTCTGAGTACTACAAGTCCATAAATAAGAAACAAGAGTACAAAATAACTGAAAAATGAAATAAACTACGACGTTTCAGTGTCGGTATTAGGAATTGCCAGCTCAGGTGCTGCTGTAGGCTCGACTGGTGGATCAGGGGATAGTGGTACTGATGATGCTCGAGACTGTACTACAAAAGGTGAGGACATAGCTCGCTCGAGTAACTACCTAAGAGTGTCAAATTGTGCCATCGTCTCTAAGTGGTGCGCAACCTGTGTAGCACTGACCTTGGCCACCTTTGTTTGAAGCACCCCCACAGCACTCTCGAGGCGCTCTAGTATGTCCTTGCCTCAAGAAGGCGAAAAGATAAGCACTAGATGTGGCTCCTGTGCGGTGGATGGTGCCTTTACCTCTACTTGTACCAGAGATGGCCCTAATGCTGGCTGCGATCCCTCATCCTGCTCCTTCTCATCCTCGTCCTGCTTTGAGTAGGGTATGATCATAGAATAAATTCCCGGTCCACACCTGCGGATCATACCCATAAGTCTCATTGTCTCCGTGCCAAGGAGAGCTAGTACAATCGCCTTCTCGGCCACTCGCACTCCGTCTAGGATACCCATCCTGATGAGGAGTCTCTGATAAGTGCACATGTTATAGTAATATGAAGTATTATTATCTTACATTGAGCATTATTTTTCTCAGATATTATCATTAATTTGTGGGCATTTGTTTGCTTTTGTGCAGTGTAGGGTTGTGGAGCCAATTTGGAGAAAAAGTGCAAAGTTAGGTCATGTTTTTCGTTGTTGGGGAGTTCTCAGACCAAGCAAGGAACAAGGCACAAGTCTAGATTTGTGGGTATGTGCCAATCTCCTTTGGAGGGGCACAAAGGCAGTCATATTCACAAGAAGTCTAACTCGTGTAGCATTGGAGAACTTCGCCAATGAGGAAAAGGAAGTAATCGAAATGATCTACCGTTGATTGTGTGCCTAATTCAACGACCTCGATAAAGAACAATGGAATCGGGAGTATTTGACGCGCGAGTACTGAAGTAGTTACTGTAGAAGATCACTGTAGTAATTACTATACTAGTTTGTTGTTCACTGGTCGTCATAAAATGGAATTCAAAAAATTCACACGGGCGTATGAAAATTCTTCACGGCTGTGTGAAACCTCGATTTCAGCCGATTTACATCCGTGTCTCAGCACTATTTAAAGACCTTTTTAGGGACTTTTCTAAATCTTTTTCGCCTAGTTTATGGAGGGTCGCGGCTAGGGTTTAGAGAGGACTTTGTGGAGGATTGGAGAGTGTCTACGGTATCGACATTGAAGCCCGCTGGAATATAGCTATTGGGGGAGCTTTCGTCAGCACTGATCTGGCGAGGTGTGTCCTAGGCTTAACGAGGAGCTTGGTGGAGAGGAAGGAGCGATCTCACAAGATCATTGCAGCACTATACAAGGGGGTTTTTATCTATATTTTTGATTTGTGTTTATTAATATACATTGATGGATTTGTATATCTCTATAAGGAGCTAAACCCCTTGTGGGTATTCGGACTTGTAAACCCTAGGATGATTTTGTTTCTTTAACATGTTATTATGCTTTCTTAATTCATGAATTTAATTGAGTTCAAATCTTGATTGATTCTTAAATTGATTTTCCCTTAGATATGACACTAGGGTTGAGAGTCATCTAGGTTGTATTTTGGAGGTGTGACAACTCCTATAGGATTAGACTACTCGAGATTGGTGAGGGTTGAGAGGGTGAGTCGTGGGTAGCGAAATGTCCCTGATAAGTGCTTGTGTTATAGTATCGCGAAGCGCTATTATCTTACATTAAGCATACCTTTTATCAGATTTTATCACTAAATGTGTGCATTTGTGTTCTCTTGTGCATTGAAGGTATTGTGGAGCCTAACTGGAGAAGAAGAATGAAATTAGGTCGCGTTTGCCAATGTTGAGATGTTCTCGGACCAAGCAAGGAACGAAGCACGTATTTGGACTTGTGGATGTGTGCCAACCTCCCTTGGAGGGGCACAAAGGCAGTCACATTCACAACAAGTCCAATCCGTGTTACTTAGGAGAATTTCGCGAAAGAAGAAGACTTGAAGCAATCGGCGCGACCTACCGTTGCTTGTGTGCCCAAGTAATGGCCTCGATGAAGAACAATGGACCCGGGAGGCGTTTCGGCAAGTTACCAAGCCTGTTCAGCTGAAGACCAGTGTTCCAGAGAAGTCACACGGGCGTGTGGAAATTCCACACGGCCGTGTGTTTTGCAATTTCAGCCATCCAGTGAAGACACACGGGCGTGTGGAAATTCCACACGGCCGTGTGAAATTAATTTTCCAGCCGAGACAGAAGCTTCACACGGGCGTGTGGAAATTCCACACGGCCGTGTGAAGCCCCCGATAAGTCCAATTTTAAAGCCGCGATTCAACATTATAAAAGGGGATTTTTGCAACCTTTTGGAGGATCTTTTGGACCTAACTTTTCCCCAACTTTCTGGAGTGCGGCTAGGGTTTCGGAGAGGATTTCGTGGAGGTTCTAGCACATCGTCGGCATCGATTTCGAGTTTCGACGTTTGCACAAGACCACGGCCACACTAACTTCGAGGGGGTTTTCATCTATGTCTATGTTTTATGCTTTATTTTCCACATTGATGAACATGTATAGCTCTATGAGGAGCTAAACCCTTCGTGGGGTATTCGGACTTGTAAACTTTAGGGTTCTTATGTTTCTTTGACATTGATTATTATGCTTTCCATCGTTGATGAATAAAATTGAGTTTTAATCTTAATTATCTCTTGATATTGTTTTCCCTTAAACGTGACATTAGGGTTGAGAGCAATCTAGGTTTTCCTTGGGAGGTGTGACAACTCCTATAGGATTAGACTACTTAAGACTAAAGAGGGTTGAGAGGGAGAGTTGTGAGGTAGCAATGTACCCCTTTCCCTTCCGATGTGATTTCTCCCTACCTCCGATTCCTTGATTTAATAGCGGTCGAAATAGAGTGAAGCAATAGGTAGATACACTCCCCTAGGGCTTAATTGCGCAAGTAATAGAGTGAAGGGTTGTAGTGAATCCTATATGCTGGGGCTTAATCTAGACTAGGGTTCTTTCACCTGGACCAAAGGGTTAGAACTATTGTTGTAGGAACAGGTTTAATCACTAGGAATCCCTAGAGCATAATGCAATCCCATATAGTGTGAGGTTTAGGTAGATGGACTCCCCTGGGGCTTAATCATCTAGGTGACAGAGTGAAGGGTGTTGTGAATCCTAATACCAAAGCATAGCATTGGGGTTAGTCACGGTTGTCCTTAGGTTTGGGACCGTGAGTCTTAGGATTTCCTCGACTCAATTGACATCAATAGGAGAGTATAATATCATAGTCTTGCACTTGAAACATAGACCCTAGAGGTAGCTTGTCCGGATACCCCCCTTTTACTCATTGCAAGTCCTTCTCGATTTTTCTATTTGCATTTCTTACTTTCATCCTTCTATTTAGTTTATTGTTTTGAAATACATTCATTCATTAATATCACCATTGTTTTCCATATTTAGCATAGCTTAATTAGTGAATTCTTATACTCTATCTCCCTATTCCCTGTGGATTCGACTACCTTCTCACCAAGGTAAATTTATTACTTCGACAAACCCGTGCACTTGCGGGATACACGCAAGGGGTCGTGTCAAGTTTTTGGCGCCGTTGCCGGGGAATAGGTGTTTTAGATATTTGTTTTTCACTACTTTAGCTATTCACTTCGCACTCTATCTCATATTTTCTTTACCTATCATTGTTCTTATTTTTCTTTTCTTTATTTTCGGCTCCAGGTTATGACCCGAGGGAACCCTTCAATACTTGTTGAAGGAGACCCAGACATTGGAAGAAGAACACATCGTAAAGGGAAAGAACCTGCACAAGAAGCATCAAATCAAGCCGATATTGAGACAGAAGGGTCAGAGACAATGGCAGAACAGAACGAGCAGCAGCGAACGTTGTCCGATTTTGCTAGACCCGCAGTTATGGGGACCCAATCAAGCATTGTGAGGCCCCCAATTACAGCAATGAATTTCGAATTGAAGCCGTCGTTCATTCAGATGTTGCAACAGTCTGCACAGTTTAATGGGTTAGCCGATGAAGACCCTAATAGTCACATAGAAAATTTTTTGGAAGTGTGTGACATGTTGAAGATAAATGGAGTGACGGACGACGCAATTCGATTGAGAGCCTTCCCATTTTCACTGAAAGGAAAAGCAAGGCATTGGTTGCACTCATTACCGAGAGCCTCCATTACTACGTGGGAGGAAATGGCCGAGGCATTCTTGGCTAGATACTTTCCACCGGGGAAATCTGCAAGACTCCGGAATGAGATATCATCCTTTGTACAGATGGAATTGGAGTCTCTATTCGAGACATGGGACAGGTTCAAGGAGCTCCTTCGCAAATGTCCGCAACATGGATTTCCCGAGTGGATGATTATTCACACATTTTACAACGGGCTGAATCCGAGTACAAAGCAACTCTTAGATGCGGCGGCCGGAGGGACTCTTGGAAGCAAGACTCCCGGTGAAGCTCGGCACCTTGTAGAGGAGATGGCTATGAATAGCTATCAATGGAACTCAAGGGATAGAAAAAAGGTTGCCGGAATTCATGAGGTTGATGCGGTTACATCGTTGGCAGCACAAGTGGAATCATTAAGTAAGAAGCTAGATGCTCTAGCTTCGCCAAGAGTTGCGGCCATCACTACTTGTAACGGTTGTGGGGGAGGACATGCTTCAAGCGATTGTCCTATTGCTATTGGAGGCACTAGTACGGTGGAGCAGGCCGATTTTGTGGGGAACTCATATCGCGGACAAGGCCAAGGCAACCCGTATAGTGGTACATACAATCCGGGATGGAAGAACCATCCGAACTTCTCTTGGAGCAATCAAGGACAATCACAACAGAACAAAAATAGTGCACCACCGGGATTTCAAAGTCAACAAGCTCCGAATTTAGAAAGCCGAGTGACTGGGTTGGAGGGAAAGATGACTGACCTAGAGAGAGCCCTTACACGGTTCGTTTCTTCTTCGGATGCAAGGTTTCAATCGGTGGAAGCTACTCTTCGCAATCACACCGCCTCTCTACACAACTTGGAGAACCAAGTAGGGCAAATTGCGAAGACTTTGGCGGAGAGACCTCAAGGTAGTTTGCCTAGCAATACGGAGACCAACCCAAGAGAACAACTAAAGGCAATTACCTTGAGAAGTGGTAAGGAGGTTGAGGGACATCTCCCTCTTGAGAAGACTAAGGACTCACCCGAAGTCGTGGAAATAGAGGATGGAGCACCAAAGGAGAAAGAGGTGGCACCCCCACCTTACAAGCCGAGAATTCCCTATCCTTCACGATTGAAGAATGACCACGACAATGAGCAATACAAGAAATTTCTGGGTGTCTTCAAGCAATTGCACATCAACATTCCATTCGCGGAAGCATTAGCCCAGATGCCCAAGTACGCGAAGTTCTTAAAAGACCTCTTGACCAATAAGAGGAAGTTAGAGGAAAGTGCATCCGTCATCCTCGATGCAAACTGTTCGGCAGTGCTACAGAAGAATATGCCAAGCAAGAGGAAGGACCCCGGAAGTTTTATCATACCGTGCAATATTGGTGATATGGGTGAGGAGATGGCACTAGCCGACTCGGGGGCAAGCATCAATGTCATGCCCTACACGTTCTTCCAAAAGCTAGGCTTGGGCGAGCCTAGACCTACCCGGATGACACTTCAGCTTGCAGATAGATCGGTGAGGCATCCGAGGGGTGTCGTTGAAGATGTGTTGGTGAAAGTGGATAAGTACATTTTCCCGGTAGACTTTGTAGTGCTCGATGTAGACGAGGATGTCGAGGTACCGCTGATTCTTGGGAGGCCGTTCTTGCGCACTTCCAAGGCTTTGATAGACATGGACGGTGGAGAGCTCACACTTAGGGTTGGAGACGACAAGCTCACCTACCGCCTCGCCGAAGCCATGCGACATTCTCTTGATTTTGATGATGCTCTATATTATCTTGATGTCACTGATGATTGCATTGATGAATATATGCAGGATATGTTTAACCCGAATCCATATGAAGGGTGGCCGGACCAAGACATAGAGACTGAAGAGGAAGAAGTGCTCGCGCTTGTTTCAGTTGAGATAGACATCAAGAAGGAGAAGGAGCTTAGGAAGAAAGTCCTTCGGAGATTGAAGCGGTCGAGACGTCGCCACAACAAGAACCCCAACAAGAAAGGGGATGAGCATTCACGGAGTAAGGGTGTTTCACCCGTGTGTGGTAACAAACTCGATAATTCTCCCTCTACCTTGCAACGATTATGCAATGCTTGCTTTCAAATTTTAGGGAAGAGGGCAAATTCCACTCATGAACCTCCGTAAGGTAAGACAGGTACGTCAAGCTAAGTGACGTTAAACAAGCGCTTCTTGGGAGGCAACCCAAGCGTTTTTATAGTTTTCTAGTACTTAGTTTAGTTTTAGGATTGAATAAAAGTCTTAGCAATGGTGTCCCAATTTTCATGTGCATATGCTGGGTTTTCTTGTGGATTTTCGATTATTTACATGTGCCTTAACGTTAATTGACGAAGTTTGAGTCGGTTGAGTGTGTTTTCGATAATCTCTGGTCATGTTTTTATGGGTTATCCAGGCTCTAAGTGTTTTAAAAGAGTTTCTGAATTTTTCTGAGAGTCTGTAAAATTTTCTAAGTAAACCAGAGAACACACACGGCCGTGTGGAATTAACACACGGCCGTGTGTTACCAATTGGAGCTCAACCAGAGAAGACACAGGGGCGTGACTTTGCCCCTGTGAAAAAACTTCTGAAGGGGAACACGGCCGTGTGGAATTAACACACGGCCGTGCGAAATTCCGCAGAATTTCAACTCTTTTCCAGAAAGTCCACAGGGGCGTGTGGATGCCCCTGTGAGTGCCGCTGTGCCAAGGCACACGGCCGTGTGGAATTTCCACACGGCCGTGTGAAACTCTGCAGAAAGAACCCCAAACTTCCCGAGAAACCACAGGGGCGTGTGTGAGCCCCTGTGGGAGAGCTTGTCAAGGCACACGGCCGTATGGTTCATTCACACGGCCGTGTGAAACACTTAGTTTTCTCGGGCAATCCAGAGAGGTCACAGGGGCGTGTGACATGCCCCTGTGACCGGCCTTGTGTTCTTGGCCAGGTTGGGGACACGGGCGTGTGGAAATTCCACACGGCCGTGTGAAGTTTTTCAGAGACCTTTTGTGTTCTCCCGAGACTCCACAGGGCCGTGTACCAGCCCCTGTGGATATCTTTGTGAAGGCACACGGCCGTGTGGAATTAACACACGGCCGTGTGGGGTAGTCAGAGAACAAACAGAATGCACACAGGGGCGTGGGTTGGCCCCTGTGAACCCTAATTTGAGAGGCACACGGGCGTGTGGAATCGTGACACGGCCGTGTGAATCCCCAGAACTCCAAAAGCCGCGTGATTTCTTTTGGTTTTCACTCGTGCCTCTTCTATTTCCATTCTAAACTCTTCTCCTACCCTCTCCACTAGTTCGCCAACCATCTCAGAGGATTTTTGAGGCTTTTTATTGGAGTTTTCCGGCCGATTCTTAGTATTTCTTCATCCACTCCGTCGGTAAGAACTTCAAAGCCTTTTTCTTCGTCGATTCTCAATTTAATTCGTTCTTTTGATAATTTCGCCTTTATTAATTAATTTTTGAGTATTCAATGTTGCTTAAGAATGAATTAAAGCAAATTAGATTGTAAATTTTAAATTTTTCAACCCACGGCCGTTATACTCTGTCCGCCCGATGATCCACACGGGCGTGTGGAATTAACACACGGCCGTGTGGATTCCTGCAGATTGAGTATTTTAACTTGTTTTTGATCTCTTTCTCTTTCAATCTTGCAGAGATGTCTACTAGGCCTAGGAAATCGGTCGGCAAGCGTCCGCGAGCAGTTACTCCACCCCCCGAAGAAATGGAGTTTGATTTACCCGAGCACAGGGAGCGGTACAAGAAACTCTCGCCACTTCGATTTGGACAGTCGCGCTACCCTGATTTGAGCGTATTGAGAGACATACAGGGGGGCGACGCCATAGCTACAGAGGTGGAGGAGTTGCTGGCTGTGGGGAGTTGGGACCGATTGTTATCTATTCGAGAGCCAGCAACTCGAGACATCACCCTCGAGGTCCTATCGACATTCGAATTCAACCGAGGGTATGATAGCTTCACGGATAGCCAGACGATTCAGTTCCGTGCCCTCGGTAGACACTTCAGCATGAGTGTCACTCAGTTCTCAGTCCTGATGGGCCTGTACGATCGGGCATACACCGAGACAGAGGAGTATGTTTTGCTACCCACCGAGTATCCAGGTACCCTCACACCACAGACGATTTACGAGACATTATGCGGGGATGGTCAGTATGAGCCGGGGGTTTCGAAAGCGACATTCCTTTCCCGGCCAGCATACAGGTACCTTCATGCTATCCTGAGCAGGTCTATTAGTGGCCGAGGGGACAGTACAGGGGTACTGAGCAGACAGGAGCTGCTATACTTGCACTCCATGGTGCAGAGTGAGCCACTTCACCTGGGGCACGTTCTAGCCGAGTACATTCGCCACCAGGGCCAGTACCCCAGGGTTGGAGTCATTTTTTCAGGGCCCTACATCACACGCCTCGCTATAGGCCTAGGGCTCAGAGATGGGGTGCGCGGGGCCGAAAAGATCGCTACACCAGCCCCGCTCACCAGAGAGACACTGAGACTGATGGGTATGATCCGCAGATCAGGACCAGGAGTCTATACTATGATCATACCCCAGACAGCGCAGGCCGAGGGCTCCCAGGCAGCATTGGAGCCACCCCCGCAGGACACAGAGACAGGGGCAGAGGCTGAGGTACCCCCCACCGCACCGGAGCCACCTCCGGTGCGGATGTTTTCACCGTCTCGAGGCCAGGACAGACTGGAGAGCCTCGAGAGCGCAGTGGGGATCCTACAGACCGAGGTGGCTGAGGTTAGGGCCACACAGATTTCACAGCACCAGGAGGTGATGGCGCAGTTCCAGAGCTTACGACAGACCTTCGAGCAGATTGCCTCCTCCTCCTTCGTGGTCCGACCTCGAGTTTCCACTTCACCACCTCCATCTCCCGCATCACCAGCAGATCCACCTGCACCGACATCAGCCGATCCACCAGCAGATACAGAGCCTCCAGCAGCACCAGAGGCCACCACTCAGGACACCGACGCTGAGGCGTCCTAGATTTTAGATTCTTTTCTTTTATTTGTCATTCTGTATATCTTTACTTTATTTTGGACTTGTAGTACTCAGAAGGGATTCTCCCTCTGAGTATAGCTTTTATTTTGCTTTTTATTTTGTCTCGAGTTGTATTCATTGCTTTATATTTTATATACTCGAGTTTTATTGAGCTTTACTGAACCCTCGTTTATGTGTGCGCAGATGGTCTTGGATGTAAGGATTTTGAGGAATAGTCATTGACACGGTCATGGAATCGTGTGTGCTCCACGAACCATTGAGACTCAACTCTCAATGACCTAGCTTCATCAAACGAAACACTTGGAGTTCAGGGGAGTAATGTTTCAATTGCCACTTCCACACTAATTGCTTTTATCGTTTTCACTTATTATTGTGCTTATATGCGTACATTGAGGACAATGTACATCTTAAGTGTGGGGGGGAGTTCACATTGCACACACTTTTACTTGTGCGTTCAATTGCTTATGCTTATGTAGCCTATGGCGGTTCACCTTAGTTGCAACGGTGTATTCTTATAGTTAGGAGAATTTTTAACATTGTATCCTATCATGCTCTAGTCTCTACTTGAATTTTAGGGAATTTTTGCTCGATTATCTTATATTGCACAACTTACTCTTGGAATCTTTTGGAAACTCAATCTTGAAGTTTTTAAGGACAAGTTTATCGTTGTTCTTAGTTTTACTTTGGAAAATGCATATATAAGGAGAGAAAAATAAAAAAAAAAAAAAAAAAAAAAGTGGAAAAATGAAAAGAGAAAAAGAGAAAAAAAAAATATATGAGTTTGTAAATATTAGCTTTGTTTTAATTATGCATTTGGGGTGGCAAGAGCTACCGCCTATGAAGTATGCAGCTACTCTCATAAGTCGGATACAAGTTATGCCCTAATGAGAGAAAGAGCTATCTCATGGGATGCGTGAAAGCTACTACCCCGGTAGAAAGAGCTACCTCCTCGAAAGAGTGAAAGCCACCTTTGGCGGCCGCCTAGGAAAGGGCTACCTTCAAGGATGTGTGAAGCTACTACTTCCACCACTATTTTTGTTTTTGTATATAAATAAGTCCTTTCTAACCAAAGTTTGAGGAGTACTCGTCGGTTCTCTTGAGTAAGATCGCACACACTAACACATTTTCGAGTTTTCATCCTTTTTAATTCATGTTTTTAGCTAGAGCATTGATAACCTTATGCAATGTTTTGATTTCCCCTTACTTGTAGAATGCTTCTTTTGCACTTTTGGTGAACCTAAGGCCAAGCACTTTCAATTGTTCTTCCCAAGTACTTTCACGTTTTATTTTTTGCTTGAGGACAAGCAAAAGCTTAAGTGCGGGGGAGTTTGATAAGTGCTTGTGTTATAGTATCGCGAAGCGCTATTATCTTACATTAAGCATACCTTTTATCAGATTTTATCACTAAATGTGTGCATTTGTGTTCTCTTGTGCATTGAAGGTATTGTGGAGCCTAACTGGAGAAGAAGAATGAAATTAGGTCGCGTTTGCCAATGTTGAGATGTTCTCGGACCAAGCAAGGAACGAAGCACGTATTTGGACTTGTGGATGTGTGCCAACCTCCCTTGGAGGGGCACAAAGGCAGTCACATTCACAACAAGTCCAATCCGTGTTACTTAGGAGAATTTCGCGAAAGAAGAAGACTTGAAGCAATCGGCGCGACCTACCGTTGCTTGTGTGCCCAAGTAATGGCCTCGATGAAGAACAATGGACCCGGGAGGCGTTTCGGCAAGTTACCAAGCCTGTTCAGCTGAAGACCAGTGTTCCAGAGAAGTCACACGGGCGTGTGGAAATTCCACACGGCCGTGTGTTTTGCAATTTCAGCCATCCAGTGAAGACACACGGGCGTGTGGAAATTCCACACGGCCGTGTGAAATTAATTTTCCAGCCGAGACAGAAGCTTCACACGGGCGTGTGGAAATTCCACACGGCCGTGTGAAGCCCCCGATAAGTCCAATTTTAAAGCCGCGATTCAACATTATAAAAGGGGATTTTTGCAACCTTTTGGAGGATCTTTTGGACCTAACTTTTCCCCAACTTTCTGGAGTGCGGCTAGGGTTTCGGAGAGGATTTCGTGGAGGTTCTAGCACATCGTCGGCATCGATTTCGAGTTTCGACGTTTGCACAAGACCACGGCCACACTAACTTCGAGGGGGTTTTCATCTATGTCTATGTTTTATGCTTTATTTTCCACATTGATGAACATGTATAGCTCTATGAGGAGCTAAACCCTTCGTGGGGTATTCGGACTTGTAAACTTTAGGGTTCTTATGTTTCTTTGACATTGATTATTATGCTTTCCATCGTTGATGAATAAAATTGAGTTTTAATCTTAATTATCTCTTGATATTGTTTTCCCTTAAACGTGACATTAGGGTTGAGAGCAATCTAGGTTTTCCTTGGGAGGTGTGACAACTCCTATAGGATTAGACTACTTAAGACTAAAGAGGGTTGAGAGGGAGAGTTGTGAGGTAGCAATGTACCCCTTTCCCTTCCGATGTGATTTCTCCCTACCTCCGATTCCTTGATTTAATAGCGGTCGAAATAGAGTGAAGCAATAGGTAGATACACTCCCCTAGGGCTTAATTGCGCAAGTAATAGAGTGAAGGGTTGTAGTGAATCCTATATGCTGGGGCTTAATCTAGACTAGGGTTCTTTCACCTGGACCAAAGGGTTAGAACTATTGTTGTAGGAACAGGTTTAATCACTAGGAATCCCTAGAGCATAATGCAATCCCATATAGTGTGAGGTTTAGGTAGATGGACTCCCCTGGGGCTTAATCATCTAGGTGACAGAGTGAAGGGTGTTGTGAATCCTAATACCAAAGCATAGCATTGGGGTTAGTCACGGTTGTCCTTAGGTTTGGGACCGTGAGTCTTAGGATTTCCTCGACTCAATTGACATCAATAGGAGAGTATAATATCATAGTCTTGCACTTGAAACATAGACCCTAGAGGTAGCTTGTCCGGATACCCCCCTTTTACTCATTGCAAGTCCTTCTCGATTTTTCTATTTGCATTTCTTACTTTCATCCTTCTATTTAGTTTATTGTTTTGAAATACATTCATTCATTAATATCACCATTGTTTTCCATATTTAGCATAGCTTAATTAGTGAATTCTTATACTCTATCTCCCTATTCCCTGTGGATTCGACTACCTTCTCACCAAGGTAAATTTATTACTTCGACAAACCCGTGCACTTGCGGGATACACGCAAGGGGTCGTGTCAAGTTTTTGGCGCCGTTGCCGGGGAATAGGTGTTTTAGATATTTGTTTTTCACTACTTTAGCTATTCACTTCGCACTCTATCTCATATTTTCTTTACCTATCATTGTTCTTATTTTTCTTTTCTTTATTTTCGGCTCCAGGTTATGACCCGAGGGAACCCTTCAATACTTGTTGAAGGAGACCCAGACATTGGAAGAAGAACACATCGTAAAGGGAAAGAACCTGCACAAGAAGCATCAAATCAAGCCGATATTGAGACAGAAGGGTCAGAGACAATGGCAGAACAGAACGAGCAGCAGCGAACGTTGTCCGATTTTGCTAGACCCGCAGTTATGGGGACCCAATCAAGCATTGTGAGGCCCCCAATTACAGCAATGAATTTCGAATTGAAGCCGTCGTTCATTCAGATGTTGCAACAGTCTGCACAGTTTAATGGGTTAGCCGATGAAGACCCTAATAGTCACATAGAAAATTTTTTGGAAGTGTGTGACATGTTGAAGATAAATGGAGTGACGGACGACGCAATTCGATTGAGAGCCTTCCCATTTTCACTGAAAGGAAAAGCAAGGCATTGGTTGCACTCATTACCGAGAGCCTCCATTACTACGTGGGAGGAAATGGCCGAGGCATTCTTGGCTAGATACTTTCCACCGGGGAAATCTGCAAGACTCCGGAATGAGATATCATCCTTTGTACAGATGGAATTGGAGTCTCTATTCGAGACATGGGACAGGTTCAAGGAGCTCCTTCGCAAATGTCCGCAACATGGATTTCCCGAGTGGATGATTATTCACACATTTTACAACGGGCTGAATCCGAGTACAAAGCAACTCTTAGATGCGGCGGCCGGAGGGACTCTTGGAAGCAAGACTCCCGGTGAAGCTCGGCACCTTGTAGAGGAGATGGCTATGAATAGCTATCAATGGAACTCAAGGGATAGAAAAAAGGTTGCCGGAATTCATGAGGTTGATGCGGTTACATCGTTGGCAGCACAAGTGGAATCATTAAGTAAGAAGCTAGATGCTCTAGCTTCGCCAAGAGTTGCGGCCATCACTACTTGTAACGGTTGTGGGGGAGGACATGCTTCAAGCGATTGTCCTATTGCTATTGGAGGCACTAGTACGGTGGAGCAGGCCGATTTTGTGGGGAACTCATATCGCGGACAAGGCCAAGGCAACCCGTATAGTGGTACATACAATCCGGGATGGAAGAACCATCCGAACTTCTCTTGGAGCAATCAAGGACAATCACAACAGAACAAAAATAGTGCACCACCGGGATTTCAAAGTCAACAAGCTCCGAATTTAGAAAGCCGAGTGACTGGGTTGGAGGGAAAGATGACTGACCTAGAGAGAGCCCTTACACGGTTCGTTTCTTCTTCGGATGCAAGGTTTCAATCGGTGGAAGCTACTCTTCGCAATCACACCGCCTCTCTACACAACTTGGAGAACCAAGTAGGGCAAATTGCGAAGACTTTGGCGGAGAGACCTCAAGGTAGTTTGCCTAGCAATACGGAGACCAACCCAAGAGAACAACTAAAGGCAATTACCTTGAGAAGTGGTAAGGAGGTTGAGGGACATCTCCCTCTTGAGAAGACTAAGGACTCACCCGAAGTCGTGGAAATAGAGGATGGAGCACCAAAGGAGAAAGAGGTGGCACCCCCACCTTACAAGCCGAGAATTCCCTATCCTTCACGATTGAAGAATGACCACGACAATGAGCAATACAAGAAATTTCTGGGTGTCTTCAAGCAATTGCACATCAACATTCCATTCGCGGAAGCATTAGCCCAGATGCCCAAGTACGCGAAGTTCTTAAAAGACCTCTTGACCAATAAGAGGAAGTTAGAGGAAAGTGCATCCGTCATCCTCGATGCAAACTGTTCGGCAGTGCTACAGAAGAATATGCCAAGCAAGAGGAAGGACCCCGGAAGTTTTATCATACCGTGCAATATTGGTGATATGGGTGAGGAGATGGCACTAGCCGACTCGGGGGCAAGCATCAATGTCATGCCCTACACGTTCTTCCAAAAGCTAGGCTTGGGCGAGCCTAGACCTACCCGGATGACACTTCAGCTTGCAGATAGATCGGTGAGGCATCCGAGGGGTGTCGTTGAAGATGTGTTGGTGAAAGTGGATAAGTACATTTTCCCGGTAGACTTTGTAGTGCTCGATGTAGACGAGGATGTCGAGGTACCGCTGATTCTTGGGAGGCCGTTCTTGCGCACTTCCAAGGCTTTGATAGACATGGACGGTGGAGAGCTCACACTTAGGGTTGGAGACGACAAGCTCACCTACCGCCTCGCCGAAGCCATGCGACATTCTCTTGATTTTGATGATGCTCTATATTATCTTGATGTCACTGATGATTGCATTGATGAATATATGCAGGATATGTTTAACCCGAATCCATATGAAGGGTGGCCGGACCAAGACATAGAGACTGAAGAGGAAGAAGTGCTCGCGCTTGTTTCAGTTGAGATAGACATCAAGAAGGAGAAGGAGCTTAGGAAGAAAGTCCTTCGGAGATTGAAGCGGTCGAGACGTCGCCACAACAAGAACCCCAACAAGAAAGGGGATGAGCATTCACGGAGTAAGGGTGTTTCACCCGTGTGTGGTAACAAACTCGATAATTCTCCCTCTACCTTGCAACGATTATGCAATGCTTGCTTTCAAATTTTAGGGAAGAGGGCAAATTCCACTCATGAACCTCCGTAAGGTAAGACAGGTACGTCAAGCTAAGTGACGTTAAACAAGCGCTTCTTGGGAGGCAACCCAAGCGTTTTTATAGTTTTCTAGTACTTAGTTTAGTTTTAGGATTGAATAAAAGTCTTAGCAATGGTGTCCCAATTTTCATGTGCATATGCTGGGTTTTCTTGTGGATTTTCGATTATTTACATGTGCCTTAACGTTAATTGACGAAGTTTGAGTCGGTTGAGTGTGTTTTCGATAATCTCTGGTCATGTTTTTATGGGTTATCCAGGCTCTAAGTGTTTTAAAAGAGTTTCTGAATTTTTCTGAGAGTCTGTAAAATTTTCTAAGTAAACCAGAGAACACACACGGCCGTGTGGAATTAACACACGGCCGTGTGTTACCAATTGGAGCTCAACCAGAGAAGACACAGGGGCGTGACTTTGCCCCTGTGAAAAAACTTCTGAAGGGGAACACGGCCGTGTGGAATTAACACACGGCCGTGCGAAATTCCGCAGAATTTCAACTCTTTTCCAGAAAGTCCACAGGGGCGTGTGGATGCCCCTGTGAGTGCCGCTGTGCCAAGGCACACGGCCGTGTGGAATTTCCACACGGCCGTGTGAAACTCTGCAGAAAGAACCCCAAACTTCCCGAGAAACCACAGGGGCGTGTGTGAGCCCCTGTGGGAGAGCTTGTCAAGGCACACGGCCGTATGGTTCATTCACACGGCCGTGTGAAACACTTAGTTTTCTCGGGCAATCCAGAGAGGTCACAGGGGCGTGTGACATGCCCCTGTGACCGGCCTTGTGTTCTTGGCCAGGTTGGGGACACGGGCGTGTGGAAATTCCACACGGCCGTGTGAAGTTTTTCAGAGACCTTTTGTGTTCTCCCGAGACTCCACAGGGCCGTGTACCAGCCCCTGTGGATATCTTTGTGAAGGCACACGGCCGTGTGGAATTAACACACGGCCGTGTGGGGTAGTCAGAGAACAAACAGAATGCACACAGGGGCGTGGGTTGGCCCCTGTGAACCCTAATTTGAGAGGCACACGGGCGTGTGGAATCGTGACACGGCCGTGTGAATCCCCAGAACTCCAAAAGCCGCGTGATTTCTTTTGGTTTTCACTCGTGCCTCTTCTATTTCCATTCTAAACTCTTCTCCTACCCTCTCCACTAGTTCGCCAACCATCTCAGAGGATTTTTGAGGCTTTTTATTGGAGTTTTCCGGCCGATTCTTAGTATTTCTTCATCCACTCCGTCGGTAAGAACTTCAAAGCCTTTTTCTTCGTCGATTCTCAATTTAATTCGTTCTTTTGATAATTTCGCCTTTATTAATTAATTTCTGAGTATTCAATGTTGCTTAAGAATGAATTAAAGCAAATTAGATTGTAAATTTTAAATTTTTCAACCCACGGCCGTTATACTCTGTCCGCCCGATGATCCACACGGGCGTGTGGAATTAACACACGGCCGTGTGGATTCCTGCAGATTGAGTATTTTAACTTGTTTTTGATCTCTTTCTCTTTCAATCTTGCAGAGATGTCTACTAGGCCTAGGAAATCGGTCGGCAAGCGTCCGCGAGCAGTTACTCCACCCCCCGAAGAAATGGAGTTTGATTTACCCGAGCACAGGGAGCGGTACAAGAAACTCTCTCCACTTCGATTTGGACAGTCGCGCTACCCTGATTTGAGCGTATTGAGAGACATACAGGGGGGCGACGCCATAGCTACAGAGGTGGAGGAGTTGCTGGCTGTGGGGAGTTGGGACCGATTGTTATCTATTCGAGAGCCAGCAACTCGAGACATCACCCTCGAGGTCCTATCGACATTCGAATTCAACCGAGGGTATGATAGCTTCACGGATAGCCAGACGATTCAGTTCCGTGCCCTCGGTAGACACTTCAGCATGAGTGTCACTCAGTTCTCAGTCCTGATGGGCCTGTACGATCGGGCATACACCGAGACAGAGGAGTATGTTTTGCTACCCACCGAGTATCCAGGTACCCTCACACCACAGACGATTTACGAGACATTATGCGGGGATGGTCAGTATGAGCCGGGGGTTTCGAAAGCGACATTCCTTTCCCGGCCAGCATACAGGTACCTTCATGCTATCCTGAGCAGGTCTATTAGTGGCCGAGGGGACAGTACAGGGGTACTGAGCAGACAGGAGCTGCTATACTTGCACTCCATGGTGCAGAGTGAGCCACTTCACCTGGGGCACGTTCTAGCCGAGTACATTCGCCACCAGGGCCAGTACCCCAGGGTTGGAGTCATTTTTTCAGGGCCCTACATCACACGCCTCGCTATAGGCCTAGGGCTCAGAGATGGGGTGCGCGGGGCCGAAAAGATCGCTACACCAGCCCCGCTCACCAGAGAGACACTGAGACTGATGGGTATGATCCGCAGATCAGGACCAGGAGTCTATACTATGATCATACCCCAGACAGCGCAGGCCGAGGGCTCCCAGGCAGCATTGGAGCCACCCCCGCAGGACACAGAGACAGGGGCAGAGGCTGAGGTACCCCCCACCGCACCGGAGCCACCTCCGGTGCGGATGTTTTCACCGTCTCGAGGCCAGGACAGACTGGAGAGCCTCGAGAGCGCAGTGGGGATCCTACAGACCGAGGTGGCTGAGGTTAGGGCCACACAGATTTCACAGAACCAGGAGGTGATGGCGCAGTTCCAGAGCTTACGACAGACCTTCGAGCAGATTGCCTCCTCCTCCTTCGTGGTCCGACCTCGAGTTTCCACTTCACCACCTCCATCTCCCGCATCACCAGCAGATCCACCTGCACCGACATCAGCCGATCCACCAGCAGATACAGAGCCTCCAGCAGCACCAGAGGCCACCACTCAGGACACCGACGCTGAGGCGTCCTAGATTTTAGATTCTTTTCTTTTATTTGTCATTCTGTATATCTTTACTTTATTTTGGACTTGTAGTACTCAGAAGGGATTCTCCCTCTGAGTATAGCTTTTATTTTGCTTTTTATTTTGTCTCGAGTTGTATTCATTGCTTTATATTTTATATACTCGAGTTTTATTGAGCTTTACTGAACCCTCGTTTATGTGTGCGCAGATGGTCTTGGATGTAAGGATTTTGAGGAATAGTCATTGACACGGTCATGGAATCGTGTGTGCTCCACGAACCATTGAGACTCAACTCTCAATGACCTAGCTTCATCAAACGAAACACTTGGAGTTCAGGGGAGTAATGTTTCAATTGCCACTTCCACACTAATTGCTTTTATCGTTTTCACTTATTATTGTGCTTATATGCGTACATTGAGGACAATGTACATCTTAAGTGTGGGGGGGAGTTCACATTGCACACACTTTTACTTGTGCGTTCAATTGCTTATGCTTATGTAGCCTATGGCGGTTCACCTTAGTTGCAACGGTGTATTCTTATAGTTAGGAGAATTTTTAACATTGTATCCTATCATGCTCTAGTCTCTACTTGAATTTTAGGGAATTTTTGCTCGATTATCTTATATTGCACAACTTACTCTTGGAATCTTTTGGAAACTCAATCTTGAAGTTTTTAAGGACAAGTTTATCGTTGTTCTTAGTTTTACTTTGGAAAATGCATATATAAGGAGAGAAAAATAAAAAAAAAAAAAAAAAAAAAAAAAAAAGTGGAAAAATGAAAAGAGAAAAAGAGAAAAAAAAAATATATGAGTTTGTAAATATTAGCTTTGTTTTAATTATGCATTTGGGGTGGCAAGAGCTACCGCCTATGAAGTATGCAGCTACTCTCATAAGTCGGATACAAGTTATGCCCTAATGAGAGAAAGAGCTATCTCATGGGATGCGTGAAAGCTACTACCCCGGTAGAAAGAGCTACCTCCTCGAAAGAGTGAAAGCCACCTTTGGCGGCCGCCTAGGAAAGGGCTACCTTCAAGGATGTGTGAAGCTACTACTTCCACCACTATTTTTGTTTTTGTATATAAATAAGTCCTTTCTAACCAAAGTTTGAGGAGTACTCGTCGGTTCTCTTGAGTAAGATCGCACACACTAACACATTTTCGAGTTTTCATCCTTTTTAATTCATGTTTTTAGCTAGAGCATTGATAACCTTATGCAATGTTTTGATTTCCCCTTACTTGTAGAATGCTTCTTTTGCACTTTTGGTGAACCTAAGGCCAAGCACTTTCAATTGTTCTTCCCAAGTACTTTCACGTTTTATTTTTTTGCTTGAGGACAAGCAAAAGCTTAAGTGCGGGGGAGTTTGATAAGTGCTTGTGTTATAGTATCGCGAAGCGCTATTATCTTACATTAAGCATACCTTTTATCAGATTTTATCACTAAATGTGTGCATTTGTGTTCTCTTGTGCATTGAAGGTATTGTGGAGCCTAACTGGAGAAGAAGAATGAAATTAGGTCGCGTTTGCCAATGTTGAGATGTTCTCGGACCAAGCAAGGAACGAAGCACGTATTTGGACTTGTGGATGTGTGCCAACCTCCCTTGGAGGGGCACAAAGGCAGTCACATTCACAACAAGTCCAATCCGTGTTACTTAGGAGAATTTCGCGAAAGAAGAAGACTTGAAGCAATCGGCGCGACCTACCGTTGCTTGTGTGCCCAAGTAATGGCCTCGATGAAGAACAATGGACCCGGGAGGCGTTTCGGCAAGTTACCAAGCCTGTTCAGCTGAAGACCAGTGTTCCAGAGAAGTCACACGGGCGTGTGGAAATTCCACACGGCCGTGTGTTTTGCAATTTCAGCCATCCAGTGAAGACACACGGGCGTGTGGAAATTCCACACGGCCGTGTGAAATTAATTTTCCAGCCGAGACAGAAGCTTCACACGGGCGTGTGGAAATTCCACACGGCCGTGTGAAGCCCCCGATAAGTCCAATTTTAAAGCCGCGATTCAACATTATAAAAGGGGATTTTTGCAACCTTTTGGAGGATCTTTTGGACCTAACTTTTCCCCAACTTTCTGGAGTGCGGCTAGGGTTTCGGAGAGGATTTCGTGGAGGTTCTAGCACATCGTCGGCATCGATTTCGAGTTTCGACGTTTGCACAAGACCACGGCCACACTAACTTCGAGGGGGTTTTCATCTATGTCTATGTTTTATGCTTTATTTTCCACATTGATGAACATGTATAGCTCTATGAGGAGCTAAACCCTTCGTGGGGTATTCGGACTTGTAAACTTTAGGGTTCTTATGTTTCTTTGACATTGATTATTATGCTTTCCATCGTTGATGAATAAAATTGAGTTTTAATCTTAATTATCTCTTGATATTGTTTTCCCTTAAACGTGACATTAGGGTTGAGAGCAATCTAGGTTTTCCTTGGGAGGTGTGACAACTCCTATAGGATTAGACTACTTAAGACTAAAGAGGGTTGAGAGGGAGAGTTGTGAGGTAGCAATGTACCCCTTTCCCTTCCGATGTGATTTCTCCCTACCTCCGATTCCTTGATTTAATAGCGGTCGAAATAGAGTGAAGCAATAGGTAGATACACTCCCCTAGGGCTTAATTGCGCAAGTAATAGAGTGAAGGGTTGTAGTGAATCCTATATGCTGGGGCTTAATCTAGACTAGGGTTCTTTCACCTGGACCAAAGGGTTAGAACTATTGTTGTAGGAACAGGTTTAATCACTAGGAATCCCTAGAGCATAATGCAATCCCATATAGTGTGAGGTTTAGGTAGATGGACTCCCCTGGGGCTTAATCATCTAGGTGACAGAGTGAAGGGTGTTGTGAATCCTAATACCAAAGCATAGCATTGGGGTTAGTCACGGTTGTCCTTAGGTTTGGGACTGTGAGTCTTAGGATTTCCTCGACTCAATTGACATCAATAGGAGAGTATAATATCATAGTCTTGCACTTGAAACATAGACCCTAGAGGTAGCTTGTCCGGATACCCCCCTTTTACTCATTGCAAGTCCTTCTCGATTTTTCTATTTGCATTTCTTACTTTCATCCTTCTATTTAGTTTATTGTTTTGAAATACATTCATTCATTAATATCACCATTGTTTTCCATATTTAGCATAGCTTAATTAGTGAATTCTTATACTCTATCTCCCTATTCCCTGTGGATTCGACTACCTTCTCACCAAGGTAAATTTATTACTTCGACAAACCCGTGCACTTGCGGGATACACGCAAGGGGTCGTGTCAGTCCCCTTTCCCCTCTCGTGTGATTTTCCGTATCTCCGTGTTTCAAGAGTCCTTAGCGGTTGAGATAGAGCGAAGTGCTAGGAGATGAACTCCCCTGGGGCTTAGTTGCGCGAGAGACAGAGTGAAGGGTTGTAGTGAATCCTAGTGCTGTGGCTTAATTGAGACTAGTAGTGATGTGACCGCAAGCGCATGGATCACCAAGTAATACCCCTCGCGTAAGCACGAGGGGGTCGTATTCCCTGGGGTCCCAAGAGCTTCTATTACTCCCATCTAGATGACACTGTCTAATCTACCAAATATAGGTTTAAAACAAGATAAGAAAACAAACAAAAGAAAAAGCTATAAACAAGTGGACTAAGGCTCACCATAATAGCATACTAAGGTAGCAAGTAACAATGAAAGTTCGAGGTCCTTGGGCGAGGATCCCCTCGGGACTACTAAAGCTAGAAGGATACTCGAATTACATAGGTAAAGGTGGTTAGGCGAAGAGACGTCCAAAGGTAGGTCACCCCGATGGTCACGGTGATAACCCCTAATCCGGTACGAGTATTGGAATACGGAATCACTTCCGCCCAAATCCTCACACGATTGCATTACGCCTAGGGAAATCCCTAATTAAGGTCAAACACAATATCTAGGCTCAACCCTAATGGTTGGAGGGGTACGAAATACCCGATGCTCACGGCGTATCCATACATGAATCCCTTCCAAACTTGGTGTATCTAATACTAAGGTGATGGTCACGCAACCTAGTATAACCTAGAAATCGATACACAGAGTTCTCATGTATACCAATACATCAAAATGCACCAAGCTTGAAAGATAAACCACACAAATACCATACATGTAAATCAAGTATTCATACAAGCAAGTTCATCCCAAGGTTCATTGGATGCCCGGTAACCTTGGGAGTCTAGTTCATCATCAACAATGGAGAGAGTATAGAAAACAAGAAATACAACAAAAAGCTCATAAAACTTCCCCTAAGATAAAGACTAGGAGGTGGTGATAAGAATCCGACGGATCGGTGCCGTCGAACTCCTAGATATGCTCCTTAATAGATCCCTCTTCTCCCCTTAATTTTCCCTTCAGATCTGGCTTCTCCAGCCCCTTGAAGCCTAGGAAGATGATGGTAGAGAAATGGTGGCCAAAAGACCCCAAGAGAAATGCCTTCTAGCCCTTTAAAACCTAATTTTGGGATTCCATGCGGCCTGGCATATGGTCCACATACGAGCACTGTAGCACCCGAATTTTGTGTAAGTTGCTGCAGTGGAGTGCTACAATAAAAAAAGCTACAGTTCCCCCTACTGTAGTACAATTGCTATTGTGCTACTGCTACAGGGCTGTATGTAGTCAGTTATGCACCCGTATGGGTGCTCGCATGAACCTCCAGACTTAGCCGTTTCGCCAAAGTTCTCGTGCTACAGTACTGCTACAGTGCCAGCTCAAAAATGGTCTTTTCCCTGCCGATTTCTTCTAAAATCTCGTTGTCGAGCTCCCTGCGGTATCTTTTGTGCCTGTAATATGAAATAAACCATTTTAGACTGAAAACGGGCATCCACACATAGAAAATTACTTGATTTATACGGAAGCATACATGAATAATACATACATTTAGGCGTTTATCAACTAGGGTTCTTTCACCTGGACTAAAGGTTTAATACTCTAGTGCTATCACCTCGGCCACTCACTGATTTGCTCAGTATGGCATGAATGTACCTATATGCTGGCCGGGACAGGCATGTCGTCTTCAATATGCCCGGCTCGTATTGGCCCTCTCCACATAGTTCTCTGTATACTCTCTGAGGGGTCATACTACCCAGGTAATCAGTAGAAGGCCATTGTGCTTCTCCGTCTCTGTGTAAGCCTCTTTATACAGACCCAACCGGGTGAAAAACTATGTCACGCTGAGGCTGTAATGCTGTCCCAATACTCTAAACTATATGGCATCGGCACTAGTAAAATCTCTATATGATCTGTCAAACTCGAACGAGGCGAGGACCTTGAGTGTCACTACTCGAATAGTCAGCTCTCTAATCAACAATAACCTCTGCCAGCTACCCACTGAAAAGAGCTCCTCTACCTCGTCAGCGATGCCATCTCCCCCTCCCCTGTATCCCTCTAACTGTGTTCAAATTTAGGAGGCGAGTCTGACCAAATCTCACCCTCGATAAACGCTCAAAATGAGATTGGTGCTACGGAATACTGAACTCTAATTGCTCTTGAGACTGCTCTCGAGGATGCTTGCCCGATGACTTCGAACAAGGAGCCATTCCTGCAGAGATTGAAGAAGAACTGATCAAATAAAGCTTACAATTTCAATCTACAGGAATCCACACAGCCGTGTGGAAATTCCACATGCCCGTGTGGATCTTTGAATCGAAACAGAGATATGGCTATGGGTGGGAAAATCTCAAATTTACATCATAATTTGCTCTAAATCCTTTTTAAATGGATTCGCAAGTAAGGAAAACATACAAACCAAGCGAAATAACCACAATGAACAAATTCAGTCAAGATTAACTAAGCGAAAGGTAAAAGGGGGATCACCGACAAATGGAGAATGAAAACTTTGAAGAAATGTTGGGAAAACACCCCTAAAACCTCTACAATTACTGAGAAAAAGTTGGGAAAGTGTGTAGGGGGTGTTCTAAGAGCATTTGGAACTTCACATCTAAAGAGGCAAGCTTGGATCTTAAGGAAAAGCCGTGGCTTTTGTCTTTCTGCGCATCCACACGGCCATGTTCCTCTACTAAGAGGGTTCACAAAGGCAGTCACACACCCCTGAGTTCTCTATGATTGCTCTTTGAACACCCCCACACGGTCATGTGCCTTCATAGGGGAGCTTCACAGGGGCAGTCACACGCCCTTATGTGCTCTCGCGAAAACACTCAAGGCCTTTGAACAAATTCACATGGTCATATGGAAATTCTACACAGCCGTGTGCCCAACTTGGCCAAGACACAAGGCCGGCCACAAGGGCACCCACACGCCCTGTGGCCTTTCTAGATTAACCCGAAAAATATCTAAGTGTTCTACATGGCCTTGTGAAACATCCACACAGCCGTGTGCCTTTCACAAGCTCTCTCACAGGGGCAGTTACACGACCCTGTGTCTTCTCAGGATGGACGGGAATTCTCTGCAGAGTTTCACACAACCGTGTGGAAATTCTACACGACCGTGTGCCTTAACACAAGGGCACTCACAGGGGCACCCACAAGCCCCTATAAGCTCTCAGGATGGAGAGCTGAAGTTTTGCAGGAATCCACACGGCCGTGTGGAAATTCCACACGGCCGTGTACTCTTCACAGGTTCATTCATAGGGGCATTCATACGCCCCTGTGTCCTCTCTGGATGAGGTCTGAATAGGGATACACGCCCTTTTGGAAATTCCACACGACCATGTGTCTTCTCTGTGTGACTTAGAAAAATTATAGGCTCTGCAGAAAATGTGAGAAACACAAACACAACACTCAGAGCCTGTAAAAACAATAAAACACGACCAGAGATAATGGAAACACACTCAAATGACCCAAAACTTTGTCAATCAACATTAGGTACATGAAAATCATCAAGAGATCCATGAGAAAATCACAGCACATGCATGTATAAACAAGACACCAACACTAAGACTCTTATTCAGCCTAAACTAACCTAAGTCCTAGAAAAATAGTAAAAGCATGGGTTGCCTCCCAAGAAATGCTTGTTTAACATCAATAAGCTTGACGTACCTGACCTTACCTCACGAGGTTCATGAATGAAAGTTTCCCTCTTCCCTACAACCTGAAAGCATGCTTGGCATAATTTTTGTAGTTTAGTGGAAGAGTTGTCGAGTTTGTTACGACACAAGGATGAAACACCCTTACTCCTTGAATGCTCATCCTCATTTGTGTTGGGGCTCCTCTTGTGGTGTCTCCTCGATCTCCTCATCTTTCAGATCATCCTCTTCATGACTCCCGGGGTCAGTTCCACTTATTCCACTAGACCAAGTGATAGAAGGTCTTCAATCTCCACATCTTGGTCTGACCACCTTTCATACGGGTCTGGATTCATCATTTCCTACACATAATCATTGACAAGCTCATCAATAGCATCAAGATAATATAAAATATCGTCAAAGTCTAGAGAATGTCTCATGGCTTCGATGAGGTGATAGGTGAGCTTTTCATCTCCAACTCTTAAGGTTAGCTCTCCACCGTCCATGTCTATGAGTGCCTTGGAAGTGCGCAAGAATGGTCTCTAAAGAATTAGTGGAACATCAACATCCTCATCGACATCCAACACTACAAAGTCCACAAGAAAGATGTATTTGTTGACTTTGATGAGCAAGTCTTCAATGATGCCCCTCGGATGTCTAACTGAACGATCGGCTAGTTGGAGTGTCATCCGAGTGGGCCTAGGCTCTCCCAAGCCTAGCTTTTGAAAGAAAGCATAAGGCATGACATTGATGCTAGCTCCTGAATCCGCCAATGCCTTTTCTTCACCCATGTTTCCAATGTTGCGTGGTATGATAAAGCTTCCGGGGTCTTTCTTTTTGCTCGGCATACTCTTTTGCGACATCGCTGTACAAGTGGCATCTAGAATCACCTATGCACTCTCCTCCAATTTCCTCTTATTGGTCAATAGGTTCTTCAAGAACTTCGAATTCTTAGGCATTTATGACAATGCCTCCACGAATGGGATATTGATGTGCAACTATTTAAATAACCCAAAAAATTTCTTGTATTGCTCATCTTGTTGATCATTCTTCAAACGTGAAGGATAGGGGATTCTTGGCTTGTAAGGTGGTGATGCCACCTCCTCTTTTGGTACTTCCTCTACTTCCACATTCTTGGGTGGTTCATCACTTGTCTTCTTGAGAGGGAGACTACTCTCAACCTGTCGCCCGCTCCTCAATGAAATTGCCTTCACTTGCTCCCTTGGGTTTGTCTCCGTGTTGCTTGGCAAACTCCCTTGAGGCCTTTCAGATAGAGACTTCGCAATTTGGCCAACTTGGTTATCTAAGTTGTGTAGCGATGCGTTGTGGTTGTGAAGTGTGGCATTAACTGATTGGAACCTCGCATCTGATGATTGGATGAACCTTGTAAGTGCCTTCCCTAAATCGGTCATCTTGTTCTCTAGCCCCGACACCTGGTTTTCCAAATTTGGTGCTTGTTGTGGTTAAAAGCCCGGTGGTGCATTACTCTTTTGTTGCCCTTGGTTGCTTCATGAAAAGTTAGGGTGATTTCTCCACCTTGGATTATAGGTGCCACTATAAGGATTCCCTTGACCTTTGATTGCATTGCCTACAAAATCCACTTTCTCAACCAAAGAAGTACCACCTATGGCTATCGGGCAATCACTAGGAGCATGACCTCCCACACATCCATTACAATTCGTGATGGTCACCACTCTTGGTGAAGTTAGAGTGTCTAACTTCTTGGTAAATGACTCCACTTGGGCCACCAATGATGTAACCGCATCTATCTCATGAAGTACGTCCATCTTCTTCCTATCTCTTGAGTTCCATTGATAGTTATTCAAAGCTATCTCTCCAATGAGGTGTCGCACTTCACCGGGGGTTTCACTTCATAAGGTACCTCCTACCGCCACATCTAACAATTGCTTCGTACTTGGATTCAACCTATTGTAGAAAGTATGGACAGTCATCCACTTGGGGAATCCATGCTGTGGGCACTTTCGTAGGAGATCCTTGAACTTGTCCCATGTCTCAAATATAGACTCCAATTCCGTCTGTACAAAGGAAGAAATCTCATTCCAAATCTTTGCTAATTTTCAGGGAGGGAAATATCTAGCAAGGAAAGCTTCCGCCATCTCCTCCCATGTACTAATAGATGCTCTAGGCAATGAGTGCAACCAATGTCTTTCTTTCCACTTCGAGGAAAATTGGAAGGCTCTTAATCTGATAGCATCATCCGTTACTCCATTAATCTTGAGCATGTCGATATGGTTGTTTGGATCTTCATCGGCCAACCCATTAAACTGTGCGGACTGATGTTGCATTTAGATGAAGCTTGGCTTAAGCTCAAAATTTTGAGCCGTGATTGGGGGCCTCATAATGCTTGATTGTGTCCCCAAAACTACGGGTCTAGAATAATCAAAGAAAGTCCTCTGCTGTTCGTGCTGTTCTACCATTGTTTCTGACCCTTCTGTATCTATTTCAGCTTGATTAGACTGTTCTTGCATAGGTTCTTTCCATTTTCTATGTGTTCTCCTTCCAATATCTTGGTCTTCTTCAACTAGAATCGAAGGATTACCATGGGTCATAACCTGGAGCTGAAACCAAAGAAAAGAAAACAAATAAGAACGATTAAGAATAAAAAAGTGTTAAATAGAGTGAATGGTGAATAACTAAAATAGCAAAAACTAATGTCTCAAATACGCCTACTCCCCGGCAACGGTGCCAAAAACTTTGATAGGGGCCCAAAAGTGCACGGATTGTCAAAGTAATAAAGTACCCCTGTGAGAGGATTGTCGAATCCACATGGAGTAGTGATTCAAGACAAGAGGAATTGCTACTTAGCTAATGCGATGTAATGGTGGTGAGAGTAATCAATTTGTGTGCAAGAGAATGAAAGACAAATATGAAAGACGAGAGAGTTCAAGCAAAGAGTAAAGAGGCAACAATCAATTTGAATATGGGATACCCAAACAAGTTCCTCCTAGGACTAATGTCTCTAGTGCAAGACTAGTATTATACTTCCTTATTGGTGCTTAATGAGTCATGGAAATCTTCAAGTACACAGTCCCAAACCTAAGGTCAACAATGACTAGTTCCAACACTATACCCTGACATTAGGCTTCACTACAACCCTTTACTCTGTCGATCTCTCAACTAAACCCCAGGGGAGTCCATCATCCTAAGCCTCACACTACGTGGAACTGCTTGACATTCTAGTGATTCCAAGTGATAGACCCTGTCCCTAAGTATAGTTCTAACCCTTTGGTTTTGGTGAAGAAACCTTAGTCTCAGTTAAGCCCCAGCACTAATATTCACTACAACCCTTCACTTTGTTGCTCGCTCAACTAAGCCCCATGGAAGTTCATCTCCTAGAACTTCACTCTACTTCGATCGCAAAGAACTCTTGGAACACGGAGCTAGGGAAAATCACACTGGAGGGGAAATGGGATGTTTCGCTACCTCTCCACTCACCCTCTCGACCCTCTCCAATCTCTGGTAGTCTAATTCTATAGAAGTTGTCACACCTACAAAGGATAACCTAGATGATTTTCAACCCTAGTGTCACGGCTAAGGGAAAATAAATTACAATTAACATGCAAGATTGGAACTCAATTAAAATCATCAATTACAAAAGCTTAATAAAAGTCATAGAAACAATGTCATCCTAGTGTTTACAAGTCCGAATACTCACAAGGGGTTTAGCTCTCCATGGAGCTATACAAAATCATCAATGTATATGAATCACAAAGCATAGAAAACATAGACAAAAACCCCCTTGCGATGCGTGGTGATGGCCTTATGAGTCTGCTGCGTCATCTCCACCAAGTCTCTCATTAAGCCTAAGGCACACGTCGCCGCATCGATGTCGGCGAAAGCTCCCCCAATAGCTATCCTCCAAAGGACGTGAATGTTGATGCCGTAGACTTGCTCTAAACCTCCACAAAATCCACTCCAAACCTTAGCCGCGAACTCTCCAGAAGTTGGGAAAAAGATGGGTCGAAAAGTCCTCGAATAAATCTAAGTCACGGCTTTAAATAAGCTAAAATCGGGTATCCACACAGCCGTGTAGAATTTTCGCACGCCCGTGTGGATTCTTTGGAATCGAATTTCTGGTGCACAGTGAATTACTAAAGTAATGCTATAGTAAACTGCTATAGTAAACTGCTATAGTCTAACGAACAAAATGTTCCTGATTTCATGTTCTTCATCGAGGCCGCTTAATTATCACACAACCAATGGTAGATCATGTCATTTGCTTCTTTTCTCTTTATTGATGAAGTTCTTCAATGTTACACAGGCTAAACTTTTATGAGTGCAACTGACTTTGTGCCCCTCCAAATCATAGAACAATTCAAGCACATTTGAGGTTGGCACACACCCACAAGTGTAGAACCCGTGCCTTGATTCTTGCTTGGTCCAAGAACTCGTCAACAATGGCGAGCATGACCTAATTTTGCTCTTTCTTCTCTAAATCTACTCCACAACCCTACATGCACAAAAGAACACAAATGCACACCAATCAATGAAAAAATTTGAGAAAAGTAATGCTCAATGCAAGAAAATAATACTTCGTATTACTTTAACACGAGAACTTATCACTCACATGTCTACAACTTGTGCCTTGGTCCTTGCTTAGTCCAAGAGTCTTCATAACTAGTGCATCCATGACCTATTTTTGTTTTTTTCCTTCCATATCGTATTCACAAGCCTAAATTCACAAAAGAACACAAATACACAAGAATTAATGATAAAACTTGAGAAAAGTAATGCTCAATGTAAAAAAAAGTATACTTCGTATTACTTATACATGAGCACTTATCAGTACAGAATTGCATATAGTACAAATGAGCTCTATTTTGGCAATATTCAGACAATTTATCGTAGCTCACACACATCACTATAGTAGTAAATTTCAATTAGTTTCGATCGTGCCAGAGAGTAATTGGCTTCATAACGGGCATCAACATAGCCATGGTGAGGCCGTTGTGAACATAATGAGCATGAAAATACACCCGTTACACTCGTTAGAAGCCCGTGCCAGAGATTTGAAGATTCAAAGCTCACAATGGGCGTGGTGATATCTCACAATGGGCATGGTGATCACAATCACATGTTATAACACCCTGAAAGATCGTGCCAGGATGTGACTTGTACCCCAAGTAATTAGTTACTCACCATGGGCATCATAATGCCCTTGGTGAGGCCTTGGCAGAGCCGATCACTATAAATACCCTAGTTTTCTCTAAATTTGGGGAGACTCTTGTGTTGAAGAACTTAGAATGGCTGATTTTTGGAGATCTGAGTGACAGAAGACAGTGTTTCATTCATATTCCAACAGATTCTGACAGATTTTTTAAGAGTATGTCAAAGAGAATCATTGGAGAAGATCGCACGTGAGAGGCATCTTCAAAGATTATCGTTAGAGGGGCATGAGTAACACATGTCATCCAAACAATATTGGGATTCTCTACTATCCAACCTTTGGAGACCTATTGGAGGGAGTTAGTTTATGTATACATTAAACATTTATTTATTCTTTATTTGGTCTTGTGGTTCTCTTGTGCTTTGATGCTTTATTTTGTATGATCCGATAAGAACCTAATTCGAGGTGAATTATATGTCTAGGTCCCTCGGTTGTTATTTATGAATCTTGATTGATTAATACAAATTGTTCTAGTTTTTGTAATCATTGCATGTTCTTAATTGCTTATTATTATTTATGTGGATGAGGAGGATATGCCCCTATGTTGATGATACCCATGCCATGATAAATCTATGCATGTTCTTAGAGGTTAGGCATAACGAGGTTTCTGGATTAGGGATTGATTGTCCCTTAGGCTTAGAGTCTAATTGATTTCTTCTCATGGGATTCCCGTACTTAAGGCAAACATAGGAAGAGGGGGTGGAAGAGATGCCATCTTAAGTTCCTAGTGATTTAGACTAAGCCGCCATGGCTTATTGGGGCTAGTAGGCCTTTTGAATTCCCCTGGTTCGATCCTAGAACACATTTGACACTTAACACCTAGCATCATTAATAATTAAGATAAATATAGTACATACTCCCAAGTGTGCTTAACATTGTCTCAAATTGTATTGTTTAATAGTATTGTACAAGTAAAATAAAGGAAGAACACAAATGATTACGCTATTGATTAAGTGAAAAGGAAGTAATAATAGCCTCTCGTCATTCCTAGGGAAATACGACCCTTGTGTTCACCCACGAGGTATTATTTGATGACTCATACACTAATGAACCAATTGTAGTATTAAGTGCATACTTGCATGCTTATATATTTGCATAATTTACATACCCACAACCAGTACATCAACAGACATCCATACATTTTCATTAACACTCTATGAAACCTTATTGTAGACTAATGACAATCTCATAAGTAAATAATCTCCCCTCAAAGAAAGAGATTACCCCTAATCCGAATACAGAGCAGAAATGTGATTTCTCCTAAAATCCACTCCATCATAAATCCACTCAGAAGGATTGTGGGAGACAAAGTCTCATTGATACCATAACCGGAGGTGTACCCACTATCCTCCCGAATTGTTGTAAGCCTATACTAGGTGGGAGTTTCTTTTCGTCACATAGGAATACAAAGTATGTTTGCTAGGGCTTTCGCCTCTTTAGCAACCAAGCATTCAATCACACAATTAGAATTAAATAGAAATGATTGCAAATAAGAAGTCAATTAAGTATCTAAGATCCAACAACTAAAGTCAAAGATATAAACCCTAGAGTTCAACTATACCTAAACATCTTCAAATTAGCCTTCCATTAATGGATAGCAAGCATTCAAGATACAAATAGTGAAGGAAAGCATGAGAGCCATGAAAGCCCCCTTCTCAATCATGTTGATGAAGAATCGCCGATGAAGCCCTAGACAAGCTTCAACACATGCTGCCAAGATGAGCTTGATGACTATGATCTTTAATCCCCTTGAATATAGATTCGAATCCCCCTTGAAATTGCTTCCTAGGTATTGGAGATTCATCTTTTATCTTCCTCAAACTCGCATCCAAGAATCAACCCCAAAGAATATAAGAATAGAATAGAAGATGCCCTAAAAATCCTTATAAGTTCTATTTATACCCGACTACTTATGGCCTGCTTACGGGAGTAAGGGCCAAGCCATTGACAGGGACCTGAAAGTGCACGGGTTGTCGAAGTAATAAAGTACCGCGGTGAGAGGTTAGTCGAATCCACAGGGAGTAGTGATTAGAGACAAAGCAAATTGCTACTTAGTTAATGCAAAATACAGGTGATGAGAATAATCAATGTATGTGTGTAAGAGAATGAAATAGAAATTTGAAAGACAAGAGAGTGCAAGCAAAGAGTAAAGAGAGGAACAATCAATATAAAATGGGGTACCCGGACAAGCTCCCCCTAGGACTAATGTTTCTAGTGCAAGACTAGTATTATACTCCTTTATTGATGTTTAATGAGTCGTGGAAGTCCTTAAGCACATAGTCCCAAACCTAAGGTCAACCGTGACTAGTTCCAATACTATGCCCTGGCATTAGGCTTCACTACAACCCTTCACTCTGTCGATTTCTCAACTAAGCCCCAGGAGAGTCCATCATCCTAAGCCTCACACTATGTGGAACTGTTTGACGTTCTAGGGATTCCAAGTGATAGACCATGTCCCTAAGTATAGATCTAACCTTTTGGTCCAGGCGAAAGAACCCTAATCTAAGTTAAGCCCCAGCACTAGGATTCACTACAACCCTTCACTCTATTGCTCGCGCAACTAAGCCCTAGGGGAGTTCATCTCCTATCACTTCACTCTACTTCGATTGCAAAGAACTCTTGGAACACGGAGGTAGGGAAAATCACACCAAAAGGGAAAAAGGACGTTTCGCTACCTCACGACTCACCCTCTCGACCCTCTCCAATCTCCGGTAGTCTAATCCTATAAAAGTTGTCACACCTTCAAATGATAACCTAGATGATTCTCAACCATAGTGTCACGAATAAGGGAAAATCAATTACAATTAACATACAAGATTGGAACTCTATTAAAATCATCAATTAAGAAAGCATAATAAAAATCATAGAAACAATGTCATCCTAGGATTTACAAGTCCGAATATCCATAAGGGGTTTAGCTCTCCATGGAGCTATACAAAATCATTAATGTATATAAATCGACAAAAATAACAAACATAGATGAATCCTCTTGTGATGCATGGCGATGGTCTTGTGAGCTCGCTACGTCCTCTTCACCAAGTCCCTTGTCAAGCCTAGGGCACAACTCGTTGGATCGGTGACGACGAAAGCTCCCCCAATAGCTATCTTCCAAAGGACATCGATGTTGATGCCGAAGACTCGCTCCAAACCTCCACAAAATCCTCTCCAAACCCTTGCCGTGAACCCTCAAGAAATTAGGGAAAAGATGGGTCGAAAAGTCCTCTAGAAAATCTGATTCGCAGCTATTTAAAGGCTGAAATCTAGCATCCGCACGACCGTGTGGACTCTTTGGAATTTATTTTCTGCAGCGTAGTGAATAGTAAAATGCTACAATGCCCACTCATAAAATGTTCCCCATTTCATGTTCTTCATCGAGACCGTTGAATTGGGCACACAACGAACGATAGATCATGTCGATCGCTTCTTTTTTCCTTATTGACAAAATTCTCCAATGCTACATGGGCTAGACTTTTATGAGCGTGACTGCCTTTGTGCCCCTCTAATGGAGGTTGGCACACACTCACAAGTTTAGAACCCGTGCCTTGTTCCTTGCTTGGTCCAAGAACTCCTCAACAACGGATAACATGACCTAATTTTGTTCTTTCTTCTCTAAATCTACTCCACAACCCAACATACACAAAAGAACACAAAAGCACACTATTCAATGATAAAATCTAAGAAAATTAATGCTCAATGTAAGAAAATAATACTTCGTACTACTTCAACACGAGCACTTATCAAGAGTAATGGAGCTGGAGAAGATTGTAGCAAGCCTTATGGGATGACTTATGAGAGTAAGTCTTGTTTGTAAGATCTTCTATTTGTGTTGTGGTCTAACTTACGACCATAACTTTGGACTGTAAGTTTTACTATTCTACTCCTTGTGACTACCCTTACGGGCATATGTTGTGATCATATGCTTCTTTGGAAGGTCCTTTTGGACATTCTTACCAGCCTAAGCTTTACCTGTAAGGTCTTCTAACTTGGCTCTGAATCTCCCTTACAGGTATAAGCATACTCACAAGCTCTTTTAGAATTAACTTACGACTGTAAGAATGACCATAAGCTACCTGTAATCCTC
Organism: Dioscorea alata; assembly: GCA_020875875.1. Taxonomy (NCBI): domain Eukaryota; kingdom Viridiplantae; phylum Streptophyta; class Magnoliopsida; order Dioscoreales; family Dioscoreaceae; genus Dioscorea; species Dioscorea alata. The sequence goes on from CM037021.1 coordinate 11,444,375, forward strand.
CAAGTTTGCCTTGTTCTTGTTCTAATGATGCCGAGAGAGCTCCAACTCCAACTTCATTGTTTAAGGTCCGAAATACTTTCTTTGGCTCTCTCTCATCTTTAAGCGCCGCCCTAAGCCTGTTAATGCACAACACACTATATTTAACATCAAATTCTATAATATGGTTCTAATACATGCCAATTGAGTGTACAAGTTGATATAAGATACATGAATATTGTACATTCATCAACCATGTCCTGGAAAAAATAGTGTTTTTGTTTTTTAAATTTTAACTTTTTCTTTAGCAAAGAAGCTAATCTAAATAAGTTTTTTGGAGCCCATAAACGCTTAATTTATAAAAAGCTCTTATAGGTATCCTAGAAGCTAATCCAAACAATGCCTTTGTTAAAGTATTTTTAAATCCTGACCTTTACTTGTCTTTTTTTTTCGTTTAGGTTCAAATCAGGTAAGTGTTTGATTATAAATGTGAATACTACCGTTAGTTAATGACTGGATATATTAAATTTTGTTTCTTTTTCTTCACTACACAAGAGTGCTTATTTTTATTAGATTGTTAAATATTATGAATTTTAATTATGGAAACAATATTTGTGATTTATGATACCGTCTAATGTATAGAATCATGATCTTCAGAATCTTATTCCAATGCCATTAATAATCCTTCTATTGATATTAAAGAAATAAATAGTAAAAATATTTTTTTTTATCAAGTACTTAATCATCTCTAATCCTTCAATTTCTTGATCTTTGTTTTCATATTTTAAGTACCATGAAAGTGGAACTATGAAGATGCATATGCTCTCTTAAATGAATGAATGAAGCATATTCTAAAAAGGAAACTTAAATTGCTCATGGATACATTAATTTTCTCAGCAAGTTTCTTTCCACTTACCTAACTTCGCATTCCAATTTCTGGAAGGAGGCCAAACCATCACTACTCAGAAACTCTTATACATAAAGTAAACTCTAGTCTTTCTACCGGGAAAACCAGTATGTTCTCCTTGGGAGAAAGACAACTCATTCCTCACTTTTGATAAGTGCCTATATATATATATATATATATTTGGCACATTCATGTGTTTCTTGATGAATCAGTACCCTTTTGAGGTTTAATTGGTTCTATTCATGTTATAGGTCGGAAAGAAGCGTAGCAAGTATTGTAGCAATAAGGACACAAGAAACACCAAAGCCTCGAGTTTTCATTGCGGCCGTGAGAATGCCCGCAAGCCAGTTAGAGAAATTATATAGTAAGTTACTGTAGTACTTTACTGAAATTTCAGTGGAAATCCTAAGGGGCTTGTGGGCATCAATGCAGCCACAAGCCAGGCATGAAGACATCCCTAGATGACTTTTAAAGAGAGGTTAGGACATTGTTTACGGGGACCTTTTCTTCTTTGGCCTCTTGGACCACCAGCCCACCTTTCTTGGGATCATTTTCCAGTGATCTATTGTGCGAGCTTCACCAAGAGTAAGGCAAACATTAGAGGAGGAGATAGGAAGCAAGATCGAAGGAATCACAGTGTTGCTTGAGGAGAGATCTTGTTGAACTTTCAAGATCTTGATCCATCCAAGGGGATCCAAAGTTTGACAGAGTATTTCATGCTTCTTTTCTTGTTTGCTATTATGATAGGGGCCCGAAAGTGCACAGGTTATCACAATAATAAAGTACCACTGTGAGAGGGTAGTCTAATACACAGGGAGTAATGATTCAAGACAAGAGGAATTGCTACTTAGCTAGTGCGAAATAATGATGGTGAGAGAAATTAATCCGTGTGCAATTAAATGAAAGAGAGGGAACAATCAATGCGAATATAGGGTACCCGGACAAGCTTCCCCTAGGACTAATGCTTCTAGTGTAAGACCACTATTATACTCCCTTATTGATGTTTAATAAGTCGTGGAGATCCTTAAGCACACGGTCCCAAATATAAGGGATCAACCGTGACTAGTTCCAACACTATACCCCAGCATTAGGTTTGAGTACAACCCTTCACTCTGTTGATCTCTCAACTAAGCCCCAGGGAAGTCCATCTTCCTAAGTCTCACACTACATGGAACTGCATGACATTCTAGGGATTCCAAGTGATAGACCTTGTCCCTAAGTATAGTTCTAACCTTTTGTCCAGCCGGAAGAACCCTAGTCTCAGTTAAGCCACAGCACTAGTATTCACTACAACCCTTCACTCTGTTGCTCGCTCAACTAAGCCCCAGGCAAGTTCATCTTCTAGCACTTCTGACAGGGGCCCGAAAGTTCACGAGTTGTCGCAGTAATAATAGTACCCCGGTGAGAGGGTAGTCGAATCCACAGGGAATAGGAATTTTAAGACACAAGAATTCACTATTTACCTATGCGATGTACAAAGAGTGAGAATAGAGTCAATGAGTAAGTGCAAAAGTAATTTTAAAGAAACAAGAAATAAAAGGGAGGTATGGAAGGTAAGAGAGTGCAAGTAAGAGCAAATAGAGAAGGACAATCAATGAGTGAAATTGGGTACCCGAACAAGCTACCCCTAGGACTTATGCTTCTAGTGCAAGACAATGCTATTATACTGTCCTATTGATGTTAAATGAGTTGAGGATATCCTTAAACACACGGTCCCAAACCTAAGGTCAACCGTGACTAACCCCAACACTATACCCCGGCATTAGGTTTCACTACAACCCTTGACTCTTGTTGACCTGTCAACTAAGCCCTAGGGGAGTTCATCTTCCTAAGCCTCACACTATGTGGAATTGCTTTAAGTTCTACGGATTCCTAGTGATAAACCCTGTTCCTATAATAGTTCTAACCCTTTGGTCCAGGCGAAAGAACCCTAGTCTAAATTAAGCTCCAGCACTAGGATTCACTTCAACCCTTAACTCTATTGCTTGCACAACTAAGCGCCAAGGGAGTTCATCTCCTAGCACTTCGCTTTATCTCTACCGCTAAGACCTCTTAGAACACGGAGATAGGGAGAATCACACTGGAGGGGAAAGGGGACGTTTCGCTACCTCACGACTCACCCTGTCGACCCTCTCCAATCTTAAGTAGTCTAACCCTATAAGAGTTGTCACACCTCCAAACAATAATCGAGATTGTTCTCAACCCTAGTGTCATAGCTAAGGGAAAACAATACAACATGCAATTAAGATTGAAACTCAATTTTATTCATCAATAATGGAAAAGCATAATAACAATGTCATAGAAACATAATCGCCCTAAGGTTTACAAGTCCAAATACCCACAAGGGGTTTAGCTCCTCATGGAGCTATACAAATCCATCAATCTAAGAGAATAAACACAAATAAAAAGTATAGATGAAAACCCCCTTGTGTAGAATGTGGCTGTAGTCTTGTGTGGCCGCCGGACGTCGATGTGGATGCCGATAACGCGCTCCAAACCTCCATAAAGTCCTCTCTGAAGACCTAGCCGCAACCCTCAAGAAACCAGAGAGAAAGACTGGCAAAAAGATGTAGAAAAAGTCTCCGAAACGACCTTTTATAATGTTGAGCCATGGCTTTAAGTCACTAAAATCGGGATTTCACACAACCGTGTGGAATTTCCACATGCCCGTGTGAAGTCTTTGCTTTGCTGAATTTCGGTAGACATTGAACAGTAACTTGCTACAGTAACTTGCTGCATCTCTGCTACAGTGCTCTTGCCAAAACACTCTCGAATTCATTGTTCTTCATCGAGGCCATTGAATTTGGCACACAATCAATGGTAGATCATGCCGATTGCTTCAATTATCCTTATTGGTGAAGTTCTCCAATACTACACGAGTTAAACTTATTGTGAATGTGACTGCCTTTGTGCCTCTCCAAAGGAGGTTAGCACACACTCACAAGTCTAGGCTTGTGCCTTGTTCCTTGCTCGGTCCGGAAACTGCCGAACAACGGCGAACACGATCTAACTTTGCTCCTTTTCTTAAAATTAGCTTCACAACCCTACAATGCACAAAAGCACACAAATGCACACTATTTAGTGATAAAATACGATGAAAGTAGTGCTCATTATAAGATAATAACACTTCACATTATTATAACACTTTACATTATTATAACACAAGCACTTATAAAACTCCCACACACTTAAGCTTTTGCTTGTCCTCAAGCAAAAATAAAATGTAAAAGTACTTGGGAAGAACAATTGAAAGTACTTGGCCTTAGGTTCACCAGAAGTATGCAAAAGAAGCATTCTACAAGTAAGGGGAAATCAAAACATTGCATAGGGTTATCATTGCTCTAGATAAAAACTTGATTAAAAAAAGACAACAACTCAAAAATGTGTAAGTGTGTGCTAATTCACTCAAGAGAACCCAAAGAGTACTCCCCAAATTCTTGTTACAAGGACTTATTTATGCACACAAAGTAGGGAGGTAGTAGCTTCACTCAACCTCTAAGGTAGCCCTTTCCAAGGCGGCCGCCAAAGGTAGCTGTCACACTTTCGAGGAGGTAGCTCTTTCTACCGGTGTAGTAGCTTTCACGCTTCCCATGAGATAGCACTTTTTCTCATTAAGGCATAACTTGTATCTAACTTATGAGAGTAGCTACATACTTCATAGGAGGTAGATCTATCCACCCCAAATGCAAAGATTAAAGCTAAACTAATATTCATAAGCTCACAAGTTTTTTTAGCAATATAGAACTTAATCGAAATCTTTGATCAATAAGCTACCGGACCCAATGAGCTGGGCAACATAGAGACATAGCTTTGTGCGGGACCTGCTCGAGCCGAAAACTTACTAAAACAATGCTAAACTAGTCCTTAAAATTCGAGTTTGAGTTTCCAAAAGATTTCAAGAGTAAGAAGTGAAATAAGAAATAATCGAGCAAAAAATCCCTAAAATTCAAGTAAAACTAGAGCATGATAGGATACAATGTTAAAAATTCTCCTAAACTCTAAGAATACAATAGTTGCAACTAATGTGAACCGCCACAGGCTACATGAGCATAGACAATTGAACGCACAAGTAAAGTGTGCAAAGTGAACTCCCCCCTCCCCCCCACACACACACACTTAAGATGTACATTGTCCCCAATGTATGCATGGAAGCACTTCACTCTACTTCAACCACAAATAACTTTTGGAACAAGGAGGTAGGAAAATCACACCAGAGGAGAAAGGAGACGTTTTGCTACCTCTCCACTCATCCTCTTGACCCTCTCCAATCTCGGGTAGTCTAATCCTATAGAAGTTATCACACCTTCAAAGGATAACCTAGATGATTCTCAACCCTAGTGTCACAGCTAAGGGAAAATCAATACAATTAACATGTAAGATTGGAACTCAGTTAAAAGCAACAATTAAGAAAGTATAATAAAAGCCATAGAAACAATGTCATCCTAGGGTCTACAAGTCCGAATACCTATGAGGGATTTAGCTCTCCACGGAGCTATACAAAATCATCAGTGTATATGTAATAACAAGCATAGAAAACATAGATAAAACACCATTGAGATGCATGGAGATGGTCTTGCGAAGCCTCTCCGTCTCCTTCACCAAGCCCCTTGTCAAGCCTAGGGCACACCTCACTAAATCGACACCGGCGATAGCTACCCCACTAGCTATCTTCAAAAGGACATCGATGTCGATGCCGTTGAAAGATCCAAAATCCTCTCCAAACCCTAGCCGCGAGCTCTGCAGAAGTTGGCCAAAAAATAGGTCGAAGAGTACCCCAATAAATCTGAGTCGCAGCTTTAAATAGGCTGAAATCGGGCATCCACACGGATGTGTTAATTCTCTGGAATTGAATTTATGGCGTGCATTGAATAGTAAACTGCTATAACAATTTGCTACAGTAACTGCTAGAGTCTTGAGCATATTATGTTCATGATTTCATGTTCTTCATCTAGGACGTTGAATTGGCCACACAACCAATAGTAGATCATGTCATTTCTTCATTTCTCCTTATTGATGAAGCTCTTCAAAGTCACACAGGTTAGACTTATTGAGTGTGATTACCTTTGTGCCCCTCCAAATCATAGAAGCATTTGAGCATAATGGAGGTTGTCATACACTCACAAGTTTAGAACCCGTGCCTTGATAATTGCTTGACTCAAAAACTCCTCAACAATGGCAAACATGACCTAATTTTGCTTCTTCTTCTCTAAATCTTCTCCACGACCCTTGATAAGTGTCTAAATATATCATTTTTTACTATGTATATTTTATACACTTTCATGCATTTTTGTATGACTCCGATGCCCTTTACGTGTTTTATTTGTTATTATTGTTTCAGGACATCGGATGATCATCTAGTGCGTGAATGAGCATTGTTTTGGCATAAATCGGAGAATTTATTGAAGCTCACACGCATCCTCATATTTCGGGCAAGAAAAGAGTGGCTTTTCAGGCGCTACTGTAGAAACGCACTGTAGACATTCACTGCAGCAACGGTACTGTAGCACTGTGCGGGCACTGTGCGGCCCTGCACACCACCCGCACAAGGGAGACAGAAGGGTGTGCGGGCTGTGTGCAGCCTGCACACAGCCCGCACACACACGGGCAGAACCGGGATTTTGAAGCTTTATAAGAGAAGTTAGGGCTTTTGGGGGAGACTTGTCTTTGGCCAACCTCTCCTCCATCCTTCTCCACCATCATCCCCACGATCCTCCACCATCATTTCCATCATTTTCCATCATCATCACCGGATTGGAGAGGCAATTTGAAGAGCAAAACTCTAGGGGAGAAGAAGGAAGCACTCAAGGTTATCATCAAGGAGCTTGATCGGCGCGGATCCGGCGAGCTATCATCACCACCTTCTAACCTACGTCAAAGGGAGATTTTTATGAGCTTTATCATTGATTATATCTTGTTTTTTCTCTTGTGATGTGGAACTAGCCTCCTAAGGTCTCCGGGCTCCGGTGAACCTTGGGAGGAGAACTTGTATGGATGATGCTAATTGCTTATAATTGATTGTTGGCTTGTTTGTTTGATTTCAATCTATTGTCTTATTGTTCAACCTACAATGGATGGATTCCGTAGGTTTTGATTCATGAATTGTATGTGTATGGCGGGATGCTTGCATGTATTAGGTGGCACAATGATTGAAGGGGGATTCAATGTTCCGGTACACCGGAGGTTCCAGGTGCCGGTAGCTCCCCGCGTGGTTAGGGTTGTTTTAGCCGAAAGCGTGCATTAGAATAACCCTAATCAAGACTCCCTGTTCCCAATGACATCATAGAGGTATCTTCTGGATAGTGGAAACCGTATTGGATTAGGGCTACACCACGGAGGTTCCGGGGTAGTCGACTCCCGAGTCTAGCGGATCAAACCTAGCCAACTTAGCACTCAATTTCCTATATTCATCCTAACTTGTTCTTCTCCCGAGGGGATCCTCGCCCGAGGCCTCTAGTTTTCATTGCTACTTGTTCTTTATATTGCTTGTATGGTGCACCTTAGTCCATTTTGTTTATAGCTTTTCTTTTATCTATATTTTCGTATTTGTGTTTTATACAACAACTCTTGAATTGATCGACTAGATAGTGATACCTAGGAGGAAGTAATAGCAGATCTTGGGGCCCTTGGGAATACGACCCTCTTGTGTTCGCACGAGAGGTTATTACTTGATGACCCGTGTACTTGCGGCCGGGGAGTCGCGTGCTCGCTTCTTTAGCGTGTCGCGCTGTGACCATCAAGTTTTTGGCGCCGCTGCCGGGAACATCCAAGAATGCTAGGAAAACTTCTAGCTCGCTACTCTAGTTATTTATCTTTTCTTTTATACCTCAATTTTTTTTATTTGTATTTTGTGCACAGGGCAATGGATTTTCGGGACGGCTCAAGTGGTTTCCCTTTTCATCTTGAAGAATGGCAGATCAATGAGTATGAGGCCTTGAGAGCAAGAAGTACCAATCAATTTGAACATGTGTATGATCCATTTTGGCAAGGGAACCTAGATTTTTCATCGCATCACCATGGACAACATTGGGAGCCCTCAAACCAAGAATTGCTACAAGAGCCTCCCTGTCAAGAACCGTGGCGTTATTTGAGTGATAATGTTTATAATCTGTACTCGGGAGGCCACCCAGATTTGTTGGAACCGCAAGAGCCCTCCTTTCAAGAACCATGGCATCACCCCCCTCCAGTTGTTCAAAGTAGGCCACTGAATGAATGGGGTTTCAATACAGATAGTGTGCTTGGAAGATTTATGATGAATGCGGATGCTCAACTTGAAGCCTTGATTGCCGCAAATTTTAATGCCCAACCATCTCTTCAAAGCATGGAAAGCCAGATAGGAGTGTCTTCCAATACCTCGACCAAGTTGCCACACACTATAGAAGACCTATCTGAGAATGACACTAGAAGGGAAGAGAATAAAAGTGAATTTGAGGTGGAAGTGGAAATTGAGGTATTTGAGGCTGAAAAAGAAAATAAAGTGGCATCAATACCCAGTGAGCAAATAGTAGAAGTTTCACCTCAAGATGAAATTGAAGAAGAAATGGGGGAGGATCAAATAGTGGCCATTGAGAAGTGTGAGGAAGTAGAAACAAGTCCATCAAGCACAATTGAAGAAGCTACTTTCCTTAACATCGACCATTCAACCAATCTACCCATTTTGGTCTTGTGCACTAAGAAAATCCCGGGAATTGTATTTGAAGATGTGGATCGAAAACTAGAACCATAACTGAACCCACCTATACCTGGCTTAGACAATTCCCAACCAAAAATATTTCCTTGGAGGCCTAAGCAAGTTTTGTGGGCAGTCCAAGTTTATTCCACCATGGTTAAGAAAGGAAATGTGGATAGGGTGTTGAAGCCACCCAAGGACCCACCCGTGCTAAGCTTAGATAGTTCTCAACCAAAGCTCTTTCCCTGGAGACCCAAACAATTTGCTGGGATAATCAAAGGAATTTTGGTCGGGAATGAAGAAGAAGCGGAGAGGAGGTTTAAGCCGTCCAAGGATCCGCCCAAGTTCAAACTGCACAATTCCCGGCCAAAGCTCTTTCCATGGAGGCCAAAAGGTAATTCGACCTTGACCTCCACCTCGGCACCATCCCGGCAGGTACGTTTCATTTTCTATGGTAGTAGTTATGCCACGCTTGGCCGGGAGGAGCACACCGTCTTCAAACCTCCATGAGGTAAGAAGGTACGTCAAGCTCGTGACGTTAAACAAGCGCTTCTTGGGAGGCAACCCAAGGTTTTAAATTCTGTATTGTGCTTAGTGTGTTTGTATGTTGTAGTTTTCTTAGTTTTGGTTGTTTAGCTTTGTGTGGGTGTGCGAATTTCATGTATGTATTGCATTTGATGCTTGAATGAGTATTTTCATTTGTGTTGGTGATTTTCGGTGTGTTCTTCATTGATTTATGATCATCTTTGTGTTTTGATGAGTATTATGCATGTTGGGTTGAGAATGATAGTTGTTGGAAGGTGATTCATGACATGTCAAGGCAGGAAAAACAAATTTTAAGGGGTGTGCTGGTAATGTGCGGCACTGCGCACAGGCCACACACCCTTTTGGAGCCTATGTGCAGCCTGTGTGTGGCCCTGCACACGGGCCGCACACAGCCCGCACACAGCCATTTCAGCCCACTTTTCAGCCAAATTTCAGCATCTTCGGGGCTGATTGCTTCGCCTTCCTTTCACCCAATCTCTCTCTAATTTTTTTTTGGTTTATCCTCTTAGTTTGCCTCCTCATTTGTACAACCTTTTATTGATCTTAATGTTTCTCATCAATTTTTGAGTTTAATTTTGTCGATCTACCGTTTTCATCGAGTTCTAACCGACATCGTTGAATTGTGTCATCTTGGTTTGTGTTTTTGCGTATCTCTCATCCTTTTTAATTTTCATTGTTTAAAATTGTTTTAAATCCCAAACTCTTTGATGTGATAATGTTGTAAACTTGAAAATGCATGCTCTTACATCATTTCTTTTCAAGTTTTTCCAAGCATTGAGTTGGAAAGTTTCACTTGGGCACCCACACATTGCGTCTTGTGTTTCTTGTTTCCTTTGCTCTTAGCTTTGTCATTTGTTTGTGTGTTTGTTTTATTTTATTTGTGTGTGTGATGGATACCTTGAGATGTTGTTCCTTTCTACCTTATAGGTGGAATTGGGGCATCAAATGCGACTTTCTCCCCCGACATCTACAAGAATCACTGGTGGTCACCCTGATCTCATGGACTTCAAGATTATGTTTTGAGACTCAGGGAAGTTCATGAAACCCTCTTACCTTGCTTTAATTGCATATACTTTACTGAGCTGCTGATTTAGGTACATTGGGGACAATGTACTACTTTAAGTAAGGGGGTGGACTTTCATGATTTTCGTGAACTTTAAGAATTTTTGAGCAACTTTGCATGTTAGTAAACCAAGGATGGCATGAATGATTCTTGTATGTGTATGATAGTGTAGAACAATGATAGATGCTAAACTATTCATAACCCTGCACTCTTAAGAATTTTGTGTCATTCTCGGCATTCCATCACTTAACCTCCTATGTAGAACCTTGGACACCTAGGTTAGGAAAGTAGTAACGTTCGTGACCCTCTTAGTTGCTAACTCATTTGTGGAGTTTCGTGTTTTGACGTGTTAGGTATTTCTCTTAATAGAATCTTAAGGACTTTCCTCTATGTCTTTCGCTCAACACGGTTGAAAAAAAAAAAGGACAGTGCTCCTCTGCCCTACTAGCGAAGTAACCTGGGGTTCTTGCTCTTAACCAGAGTGTGCCTCTCCCCAAAAGCTATAAACGCATGAGCGTGTTTATATGAATGTGTAAAGTTCCAGGTAATGTGGATTTGCAATTCATGCTAGTCCAGAAAAAAAAATGTGTATATATATAGTTATACATGTACATGTATGTGTAGAACAAAAGAAAGTGTTATGATCGGTGGTTGTTCGAACAAAAGAGGAAAGATCCTTGGGAGCCTACTAGGAGCATCTCTACCACTTCAAGGCTGAATTCCACTGAGTGGCATGATTTGCCTCAAGATGTGGTCCTCAGGGTTCTGGCTACCTGACTTGGACTACAGGGCTTCGAAATAGAGGGGTTGCACACACACACTATATCATTGCCGTTGAATGCATGAAATTTCTTAAGTGGTTTGTTCTTAGTATCTTGAGTTTTACCATTTCTATTCTACACTTGCACTTAAGCTGGAGGTTGTGTATTTAGCCACTTATCAATCCCTTTTGTTCTTCATGTTTGTTTTCTTGGGGTCAAGCAAACACTCAAGTAGGGGGTATTTGATAAGTGTCTAAATATATCATTTTTTACTATGTACATTTTATACACTTTCATGCATTTTTGTACGACTCTGATGCCCTTTACGTGTTTTATTTGTTATTATTGTTTCAGGACATCGGATGATCATCTAGTGCGTGAATGAGCATTGTTTTGGCATAAATCGGAGAATTTATTGAAGCTCACACGCATCCTCATATTTCGGGCAAGAAAAGAGTGGCTTTTCAGGCCGCACTGTAGAAACGTACTGTAGACATTCACTGTAGCAACGGTACTGTAGCAGTGTGCGGGCACTATACTGCCCCACACACCACTCGCACAAGGGAGACAGAAGGATGTGCGGGCTGTGTGCAGCCCGCACACACACGTGCAGAACTGGGATTTTGAAGCTTTATAAAAGAAGTTAGGGCTTTTGGGGGAGACTTGTCTTTGGACACCATCTCCTCCATCCTTCTCCACCATCATCCCCACGATCCTCCACCATCATTTTCCATCATCATCACCGGATTGGAGAGGCAATTTGAAGAGCAAAACTCTAGGGGAGAAGAAGGAAGCCCTCAAGGTTATCATCAAGGAGCTTGATCGGCGCGGATCCGGCGAGCTATCATCACCACCTTCTAGCCTACGTCAAAGGGAGATTTTTATGAGCTTAATCATTGATTATATCTTGTTTTCTCTCTTGTGATATGGAACTAGCCCCCCAAGGTCTCCGGGCTCCGGTGAACCTTGGGAGGAGAACTTGTATGGATGATGATAATTGCTTATAATTGATTGTTGGCTTGTTTGTTTGATTTCAATCTATTGTCTTATTGTCCAACCTACAATGGATGGATTCCGTAGGTTTTGATTCATGAATTGTATGTGTATGGCGGGATGCTTGCATGTATTAGGTGGCACAATGATTGAAGGGGGATTCAATGTGCCGGTACACCGGAGGTTCCGGGTGCCGGTAGCTCCCCGCGTGGTTAGGGTTGTTTTAGCCGAAAGCGCGCATTAGAATAACCCTAATCAAGACTCCCTGTTCCCAATGGCATCGTAGGGGTATCTTCTGGATAGTGGAACCCGTATTGGATTAGGGCTACACCATGGAGGTTCCGGGGTAGTCGACTCCCGAGTCTAGCGGATCAAACCTAGCCAACTTAGCACTCAATTTCCTATATTCATCCTAACTTGTTCTTCTCCCGAGGGGATCCTCGCCCGAGGCCTCTAGTTTTCATTGCTACTTGTTCTTTATACTGCTTGTATGGTGTGCCTTAGTCCATTTTGTTTATAGCTTTTCTTTTATCTATATTTTCGTATTTGTGTTTTATACAACTCTTGAATTGATCGACTAGATAGTGATACCTAGGAGGAAATAATAGCAGATCTTGGGGCCCTTGGGAATACGACCCTCTTGTGTTCGCACGAGAGGTTATTACCTGACGACCCGTGCACTTGCGGCCGGGGAGTCGTGTGCTCGCTTTTTTAGCGTGTCGCGCGGCGACCATCAACCCTACATGCACAAAAGAATACAAATGCACACCAATTAAAGATAAAATCTGAGAAAATTAATGCTCCATGTAAGAAAATAACACTTCGTATTACTTATACATAAGCACTTATCATATTCCTTGGAGTTCTATGAGTGTTCTGATAAGTGCCTAAATACATTATTTTCTACTTGCAAACTCTATGCACTTTCATGCAAATTTTGTATTTGGTTCAACGACATGTTGCGCATTTGATGTGTTTATTTTGTTTCAGGATATCAAGGGACCATATTGGCGAGAATGAACCACGTTTGACTCGTTTCAGAGAAGATTCAACAAGAAATGAAGTTTACACTAGCTCCGGACGAAAATCGATGTGCAAGAAGCATTTCAAAGAACCCTGCATAGGCACTGCAGTGACCACACACTTTTGTGCGGTTACTCTGTGAGCCGCACAGTGCCTGTATAGCGCAGGCATTAGGTTGTATGGCCCACACACTAGGCCACACAAGGTGGCCAGAAGCGTGTGCGGGAATCGTGCATCCTGCACAATGCCTGCATAGGCTCAAGATTTACCAATTTCATCCCTAATGAAGCATGTGCGGCCTCGTTTTCGCCAGCGCAACCACCCGCACAGCTATTTGAGTATATAAAACCTTTGCTAGGTTTTTGGAAGGGGGCTTGTTCTCATCCGACCTCCAAGCACAATCAAGCATTTCTCATCATCTTTGGAGGCTATTTTGGTAAGAATTGAAGGACAGAAGAGGAGGAGAATCAAGGAAAGCAACAAAGAACTCGTTGGCGTGGATCTGATGAGTTCTCATCACCACCTTCTAGTCGATATTCCAAGGGGAATTTGTGTGTCATTTGTGCTATAATTTTTCATGTATTGTGAACTCATTTACTTTGTTATGTCGAACTAGACTCCCAATGCCACTGTGCTCCATTGAACCTTGGGAGGAGACTTTGTATGGATGACATTCTTGTTTTATAATTGAATGTGTGTGGCTTGTGATGTTATTTTTTATCTATCATTATCTTGTTCATTCTACAATGGATGGATTCCATAGAATTTATTTTGAAAAATACTTGTTTGCCGTGATGCTAGGTTATCTTAGATCATATGATAATTAAAGGGGGATTCATTATATTAATACACCGGAGGTGCTAGGTATTGAAGCCTCCCACATGGTTAGGGTTTCTTTAGCCGAAAGTGAGCATTAGAGTAACCCTAACCGAGACTCCCTGTTCCCAATGACATCGTAGGGGTATTGTCCAGATAGAGGAGCCCCTATTGTTTGTTGTAGTCGACATCCGAGTCTAGTGAACCAAAACCAAGACAACCTTATTCTTAAATTGTATTGTCATCCGTACCTAGTCTTTTCTTAGGGGAATCCTCACCAGGACCTTCCTCAGTACTTGGTTTCTTCATCCTTATTATTGTTCGGATCAAGTTACTTGATTATCCTACTCTCTCGTTTACTTTTTTTTCTTTAATTTTAATAATTATAAACAATAACCTTCTTTCGATCGACTAGACAATGATCCCCAAAAGGAAGTAATAGTAGATCTCGTGGCCCTTGGGAATACAACCCTCTCATGCTCGTACGAGAGGTTATCACTTGACAACCCATGCACTTGCGGCCGGGGAGTTGTGTGCTCGCTCTTTAGCATGTTGCACGGTCGTCCATCAACTTTTGGCTTAATGATCTAGTCATTCCATTCTCATTTGTAATTATTCACCTTTTTGTTGCTTTCATTTTCATCTTTTGTACATATTGACTAATATATATCCCTTCATATCTTCATTTGCTAGGTTCTCTAGTATAAATCACTTTATCAATGGAGTCATACCTAAGAGAACCTACTCTTCATTATCTAGATAGATGGGCAGAACAGTTTTGAATTCATGAAGAAATCTTTGAGTTAAGCACTGTATAAGAAAAAAAAAAAAGGAAAACTCAGTAAAGACGAGATTTTCTCCCAATTCATGGAAAGAGCTAATAACACCAATTTTACGCAGAGTGCGACCTACGATAGACAACTTGGCCTAGTTCATGAGGATGGAGGTTCTTCAGAATCTAAAAAATTTGTGTATGAAATTCAAAGGGAATTTGAATTAGAGAGCTTTACTGTTGAAATGGAAGAATTTGAAAGGATAGACCGTGACAATATGAACAGATTAAAGCCATCCATTGAAGAACCACCAAAATTAGAATTGAAAGAATTACCTCCACATCTTGAATATGCATTTCTTGAAACAAATTCAAGGCTACTTGTGATCATATCTTCCAATCTTTCTGCAAAACAAAAGAGTGAGCTTTTAAATGTACTGGTGAAACATAAGATGGCTTTAGCATGGAAAATCTTGGACATCAAAGAGATAAATCCATCCTACTGTACTCACAAGATTCTAATGGAAGACAATCACAAACCTTCAGCCCTACCCCAAAGAAGATTGAACCCGAACATGAAGAAAGTTGTAAAAGCCGAAGTCATCAAATTACTGGATGCTGGTCTAATATACCCAATCTCTGACAGTGCATGGGTTTGTCCAACCAAGGTGGTTCAAAAAATGGAGGCATGATGGTAGTGACCAATGAAAAGAACGAGCTCATCCCCACTAGAACAGTCACAAGTTGGCGAGTTTGTATTGACTACAAGAAGCTCAATGATGTCACTCGTAAAGATCATTTTCCTCTACCGTTCATTGATTAGATGCTCGAACGACTAGCTGGGCATGAGTACTATTGTTTCTTAGATGGTTTCGCTAGATACTTCCAAATTCCCATAGCTCCAGAAGACCAAGAGAACACAAACTTCACCTATCCTTATGGTACCTTTGTTATCGTTGAATACCCTTTGGGTTATACAATGCTCCTGCCACATTCCAGAGATACATGCTTGCTATTTTAGAAGACATGGTTGAAAACACCATGGAAGTCTTCATGGATGGTTTTTCAGTGTATTGAAACCCTTTTAATTTATGCTTGAGGAATTTAGAGCGTGTGCTACGACTGTGTGAAGAGACCAACTTAGTCTTAACTTGGGAGAAATGGCATTTCATGGTAAAGGAAGGCATAGTTTTAGGACACAAAATTTCAAACAGGGGTATTGAAGTAGATAAGGAAAAGATTGCTGCCATTGAGAAACTCTCCCCTCTAATGTCCGTGCTGGCCATAAGAAGCTTTTTAGGATATGTGTGGTTTTACAGGAGATTCATAAGGTACTTCTCAAAGATAGCAAAACCATTGACCAAGATTCTCGAGAAGGATGACCAAGCTTCTCAAAGAATGTTTGACTGCATTTACTATCCTAAAAAGTCAGCTCATTCAAGAACCTATCCTAGTTGCTCCAAATTTGAATTTACCATTCAAATTAATGTGTGATGCAAGTGACTACGCAGTAGGAGTAGTGTTGGTACAAAGAAGGGACAATCACTTCCGCCCGATCTATTATGCTAGAAAAACCATCACGGTAGCTCAAGAAAACTACAGAACTACTAAAAAAGAACTCTTTGCTGTAGTTTTTTCTTTTGACAAGCTTTGACCGTACTTGGTGCTTTCTAAAGTAGTTGTTTAGACAGATTATTCAGCCCTTCGACACCTCTTGAGCAAAACTGATGCTAAACCACGCCTGATTTGTTGGGTACTATTAAAGAAGTTTTTCTCTGATCTCAAGCATCATATTTGGGAAGAGGCTTACTTGTTTCTTGTTTGTGGCAATCAGGTGGTTAGTCGATGTGTTTCACAGTCTGAAGGGCTGGACATCATTAAACATTATCATGAAGGGCCAACTACGTGACACTACAACACCAATCGAACCTCTAAGAAAATCTTAGATGCTGGATTTTTCTAGTCGATTATTTTCCAAGACGCCCAGAAGCACATATAGGCGTGTGATCACTGCTAAAGAATAGGAAACATATCACGTCGAGATGAAATGACTCAGAATGCCATCCAGGTCTATGAGGTTTTCGAAGTATGGAGAATTAATTTCATAGGGCAATTACCGAACTCTCGTGGGCATAAGTTTATTCTGGTCACTATAGAATATGCATCCTGTTTGATGGAAGCTTAATCACTGCCAACAATGATTCTCGAGTGGTTGTGTAATTCTTGAAGAAGCCATTCTTGATATTTGTAGCACCACAAACAATTATTAGTAATAGGGGAGCACATTTTTGGAACTCGCAGTTTGCAAAAATTCTGAAAAGATACGGTGTTTCTCATCACACATCCACTATATATCATCCACAAACTTGTGGTCAAGCTGAAGTTTCCAACAAAGAACTTAAGAGAATCCATGAAAAAATAGTCGCTCATCATCGCACGGATTGGGCTGACCATTTAGAAGATGCACTATGGGCTTGTCGCACAGCGTACAAAATGCCAACTGGGATCAGTCTGTATCAATTAGTCTATGCCAAGGCATGTCACCTACTAGTAGAGCTCGAACACAAGGCATATTAGGCCACCAAATTCCTAAATTTTGATTTCCATGTAGTTGGAGAAAAGAGGAAAATGCAGTTGAATGAACTTTATGAATGGAGATCTCTAGCTTATGAAAGTTCGAGGATATACAAAGACAAAGTGAAGCAATTTCACAGCAAAAATGTAAAGCAAAACAAGAAGTTTAAGGAAGGGGATTAAGTGCTATTATACAATATCTGACTTCACCTATTTCCTACAGAGCTCAAATCACGATGGTCAGGACCATACACAGTAACTAGTGTCTCACCTCAAGGGGTAATTGAAATTCATCATCCAGAAAAAGGTCAGTTCAAAGTTAATTGGCATCGTCTCAAGCCATATTTTGGTAAGATTCCAACACATCCCAATGCGTCAGGTAAAATCTTTCCTTTTGAACCACACTAACTTCGCAACACCAGGCCACACAAAGGTGTGCGGGTGCCATGCCACCCGCACATCATCGAGTGACAAGTGGCGGAACCTTGCCACTTGTCCACTTTTATCCCTTTTAAGGCCCTCCCCTTGATCTTATCTTTTCCCATGACTCCATTTCAGCCTTGAAAACCTTCTCAAACTCAGAAAAATTCAGATTTTCTTCAAGCTTTCAAGCAATTTTCTTGGGTTTTCTCTTCTTATTTAATTTGCAGCTTTGGTCTACAACCTCTTCCTCTAAGTTCTACCAACTTTTTCTTTCTTATTTTCATCCACCATCGCAAGGTATGCTCATTTCTCTTATCTTTTTGCTAATCTTAACTTTGGATGAGTTCATTTACCTTGTTTGTGTATTGTTTGGTGATGGGAGTTGGTAATTTGTGATTTTATCATTCTTGTGAGCATGAAATTTTCATGAAAACTTGCTTGTAGTTTCTTTGGCTTATATTTCAAATTGTTAGACTTTTGTTAAGCCATAGTTACCTACATGATCTTGCATTGGTCCCCTTGGATGATAATGACTTTCATGCTCCATTGGGTTGTAGACATGAGTGGGGCTTGTGGAAATTGTGGAAATGTGTTATAACGATTCATTAACATATTGTTTTATGCCCCATTCACTCTTAAAACTTGCTAATTGATTCATGCCCATTATGTAATTAGGAACTGTGCCATTGTTTGACCTTCAACTGACAATTAGGTTGATCGGGATTGAGATTTTATTTTCCCTTCCTATTTCCTTTCTTTTTCTTGTTGTACTTTTCCTTTGTATGCTTGATTGTCTTTTGTGTAACTTTATTTTGCAAGTATGTGTTGTGTGTTTTAAATTCTATATTTTCTCTTCTTGAAAGTGATGGATGCTTGATATGATGTCTGTTCTTCTTACAGGATGAATTGGATGTCATGCTTGCTTTTTCTCTCCGCTCCTCATTTGGCTTATGCAAGACCACCACAGACCCATGATCTACAAGTATCAAATCTTAAGATTCGGCAAAGTTCACGAACCCACCTCATTTATTTTCCTTGATCATTCTTTAATTGCTGCTGACTCAGGTACATTGAGTGCAATTTACTACTTTAAGTGGGGAGGGGGTGGGTCTATTTTCATGAATAATCATAAATTCCATGAACTTAAATGTGGTATTTTAAGATTTTTGCATGATTGGTGAACAAAGGATAGCATGTTTAACTGTTTATGCATTACAGTGTAGAACCATGATAGACACGAAGCTATTCGTGACCCTGCACTCTCAAGCATTTCATGTCATTCTCGGCATTCCTTTCACTTACCCCCTGTGTAGAACGTTGGACACCAAGGTGAGGAAAAATAGTGACTTTCGTAACCCTCTTAGTTGCTAACCCATTTGTGGGGTTTCGTGCTTTGGCGTGTTAGATATTTCTCCTAATAGACTCTTAAGGACTTTCCTCTATGTTGTTTTTTCTCTCAACATGGTAAAAAAAAGGACAATTCTCCTCTGCCACACTAGCAAACTTGGGGTTCTTGCTTCTAACTAGAGTGTGCCTCTCATTAAAAGCTATAAAGGCATGAGCACATTTATATGAATGTGCAAAGTTCTAGGTAATGTGGATTTGCAATTCGTGTTAGTCCGAAAAAATATATATATGCATGTTGATAAGTGCTCATGTTTAAGTAATACGAAGTATTAATTTCTTACATTAAGCATTACTTTTCTCAGATTTTATCATTGATTAGTGTGCATTTGTGTTCTTTTGTGCATGTAGGGTTATGGAGAAGATTTAGAGAAGAAGGAGAAAAATTATGTCATGCTCGCCGTTGTTGAGGACTTCTTGGACCAAGCAAGGATCAAGGCATGGGTTCTAAACTTGTGAGTGTGTGCCAAACTCCATTGTGCTCAAATGTTTCTATGATTTGGAGGGGCACAAAGGCAGTCACACTCAATAACTCTAACCCGTGTGATATTGAAGAGCTTCATCAATAAGGAGAAATGAATAAATGGCATGATCTACCATTAGTTGTGTGCCCAATTCAATGGCCTCGATGAAGAACATGACATTAGGAACATAACATGCACAAGTACTACAGCAAACTACTGTAGCAGTTTATTGTTTAGTGCGCGTTAGAAATTCAATTCCAGAGAATTCACATGGGCGTGTGGAAATTCTACACGGCCGTGTGGATGCCTGATTTCAGCCTATTTAAAGCCGTGACTCAAATTTATTCGGATATTCTTCGACCTATTTTTCTCCCAACTTCTTAAGAACTTGCGGATAGGGTTTGGAAAGGATTTTTGGAGGCTTTTGGAGCATTCAACGGCATTGGCATCAACGTCCTTTGGAAGATTGCTATTGGGGGAGCTTTCGCCGGCGTTGATTCAGCGAGGTATGCCCTAGGCTTGACAAGGGGATTGGTGAAAAAGACGGAGAGGCTTCGCAAGACCAACACCATGCATCTCAAGGGGGTTTTATCTATGTTTTCTATGCTTGTTATTACATATAAATTGATGATTTTTTATAGCTCCATGGAAAGCTAAACCCCTCGTTGATATTCGGACTTGAAAACCTTAGGATGACATTGTTTCTATGACTTTTATTATGCTTTCTTAATTGATGCTTTTAATTGAGTTCCAATCTTGGATACTAAGGCCTTGTTTGGATGCATAGTAATTTTTTCTGTAGGAATTTTATTCCATAGGATTCAGTAATGCTTCCTATGTAATTTACTATAGGAAAATTTCCTACGGATTTAATGTTTGGATGTGCACAGAAATTTTTCCAAAAGAATTTTTAATTTTGAAAATATAACTAGCCATTAGAGTTTTTTTTTTAAAAACTAGCCATTGTAGTTTTTGAAAAAATAGCCGTTAGAGTTTTTTAAAAACTAGTCGTTACCAATTTCTCTCTATTTAAAGCCAACACCCTTGTACAATTTGTAAACTTGCCTCTCTTCAACTCACATTTTTACTTGTCAAAGTCGTTTATTTCAATATGGATTTGGATCAATGGAGAAAGACTAATGAAGATGATGAAGAATTCATGCTCACCATTTTACCAAGTTTATTTCCTGAAAGTTCAGAAACCAGGCGTCGTCATACATCAATATTAACAGGTGCTGTATATATACAAGAAATTCTTGAAGGTCATGAGGCACGTTGTAAGAGTGAATTTCGTATGGAGCCTCGTATATTTCAAGCACTTGCTAATTGTTTAAGGGAAAGATCTCTTCTTCGCAATTCGAAAAGAGTTACAATCGAGGAATAACTAGCAATGTTTGTATACACTCTTGCACACAACGCTAGTAATCGTGACGTGCAAGAACGCTTTCAACATTCGGCCGAAACGGTTAGCCGTTATTTTGGTAAAGTGCTTAAACCTATTACTACTCTTACTAATACATATATAGAATTGCCAGCGACAACAACATCACCCGTTATCCAGAACAGTAGAGTTTTTTTCCCATATTTCAAGGTTAGAAATCTTTATACTATCTTTTTATTTATTATTTATGTTTTTTTTAATTTTTATTCTTATCCAATGTTATGGTTTTATTGTTTTAGGATTGTATTGGTGCTATTGATGGAACACATATTCCAATAACTATTTCCCTGGCCTTGCAAGATCCTTATAGAAATAGAAAACAAATATTGTCCCAGAACGTTATGGTCGCTTGTGATTTTAACCTACCTTTTGTATATGTTCGAGCTGGTTGGGAAGGTTCTGCTTTTGATGCTAGAGTACTTCAGCATTCAATCGACCAAGGCTTCCATGTCCCGCCCAGTAAATTTTACCTAGTGGATGCAGGATATGCAAATACTCCAAATTTTATTGCTCCATACCGGGGTGTGCGTTATCAGTTACAGGAGCAAGGACGGGCAGGATGTAGACCAAGCAATTACAAAGAACTATTTAATTTGAGACATGCTTCTTTGAGGAATCATATTGACCGCATTATTGGTGTCTTGAAAATGAGATTTCCTATACTTAAAGTTGCAAACTTTCATCCAATAGATTCTCAGACTGATATAGTAGTTGCCGCATGTGTCTTGCATAATTTCATACGAATACACAATGGCACGGATGAAATTGAGGAAATCAGTAATGGAGGTGACGAAGTTAACGTCCCAAACGGAGATGACACATATGAAAATGATGTCAATACAATGAACTCTGAACGTATTGCAGGTGCTCGCAAAAGAGATGAAATAGCAATGCAAATGTGGAATGATTACTACAACTATCGTAGAAATGTAATATAAATGACGTGTAAGATTATCAATGTTGCTTTGCTTTCTTGTTATGTAATAGAATGTTAGCATGTCTTAAGATTATCAATGTTGCTTTGCTTTCTTGTTATGCAATAGAATGTTAGCATGTCTTAAGATTATCAGTGTTGCTTTGCTTTCTTGTGAAGTAATAGACTATCCATAAATAATTCAAAAACCATTCCTGCAAATAAACAAGTCTATCTAAAATAGATAAGTGGATCTCGTAAACATGAAGTCTTATACAAAAGAGTCTAGTAATTGTGACAATAATAAACATCCTCAAACTTAAATTGTATGTAAGTAAACACAAAAAGCATATAACATAACATTGTTTTTAATTAATCATTTGTCGAAGCCACAAGACTTTCCGATCTTCATTGAGATTCAAGAAGATTTCACGATTATCCTTGTCTTTAAATAATGTTGTAGCTTTAACAAACTCATCATCTGAAAGTTGATCACACACCATATTAAATGCCGCCATGCATTCTCCTATGGTGTACTTCTCCTCTACCTTGTTTATTTTCATAGCATCAATATATCTATCATTCTCAGCTCGACGCATATCCATATATTTGTCTAAAAATGCCTCTTGAACATTTTTCCGCTTTCGATCTTTTTTCCTTCTTTGCATATCATCACCTACGCTTTGTCGTCTTGCACTACATGAAGTTTGTGGTTGTGAAATATATGGTTGACTGCATGGAGGTTCCGCTTGTGCAAAATCACGATCCTCTGTCTCTATTTCGGGTGTAGACAATGATTCGATGGGGTCATTTGGAGCCGGAATGCTTGGAGATGGAGTGTCCATTGGCACATTTGAGTAATAATCCACATCACGAGAGCGTCTTCCTTCTGCATATCTCCCTGTGTAATAAATGTACAAATGATTAGTAAAATTATTAGAAATCTTTAAATCAAACATTAATAAACAACACTTTTCTACCCTCATAAATCTCCTGCAATGCTGTGAAATACGGAAATGGTTTTTGATGCCATCTTCTTGCTTCTTTATTTCTCTGCATAATTTCATGAACATTATTAAAATAAAATATTGCATAAAGTTTGTAAATTATTTAAGAAAAATAAATACCTCAAGAAGTGGTGCCCAAACTTCTTCAGTGGCTTCTACCATATTTTTTTCATTATCCCATCCAAAGCCACTCAATTCGGTAAACCCCTTCAAAAGCTTGTAAATTTTTTTTAACTCTTGCTCTAATGCTTTAACTTGTACAACAGTGTATTTAAAATTAGAAAATTTCATCACCATGTCACGCAATATTCTATTCCATGCCTCTTTAGTCCATCCATTTTGTGAGCGATATGCGGGAATGTTATAATCACCTAACAATTTCACTAGATGATCCCTATGATTTTCATTCCATTTGGCCCTTGTGTCGGTCTTCTCTTGAGTTGCCATCTAAACAATTCAAACAAAAGAATGCCATTTAAATAACAAGTTAATAATTGACAATGCCCTGATTTTTTTTTAATTCAACCAATCAACACAACCTTACTTCACATGTGTCATATTTAAAACCATTCACAAAAAACGAAATGCCCCAAGTCTTATAAAAACCAAATCCCCAGAAAATTTTGTCACTCAAAGAACTTCAGCACCATAACATTAACATAAAGCCATAGGGAGAACGCGCTTACAAATAAAAAACAAGCAGAAGAATAATCAAAACAAGCAGAAGAATCCCTCTATGTGATTTCCTTATCCATCTTATGCTATACTGATTCAAACTACATGTTCTTTGCAATAGCCTTTGATTTTCAATTTTTTTTTATTTATAAAATTTTAATATTACTCTGTTTATTAATGCCTTTGATTTACACTTGATCATTTCTTAAAAAAACACAGATTCTATCATCTCAAATCTAAATCCAAATAAACCAATTACGAAAAAAAATTAAAATTAATCTAATTCCCATCTTTACAAATATATATATATATATAATTAATTAATTAATTAAATATTTATGAGATAGGAAAGGCATCATATCACATCAATACACTAATAAGACCACATTGGCTGGCAGCAATCACACCCTAAAGATCACATATTAAATATTTATCCTCTTTTTTTATTTCCTTTTTCTTTGCAATAGCCTTTGGATAGATGGTCAAAAAGCAAAACATTATACCAATACATTGGTTCACACGAGCATATAAAAAAAACAATAAAAAAACATTGGTTACCACCATCCCCACTAAAAAACAATAAAAAAAAAAGCACAAAATCCTTCTTTTATAACTTTCAATTCTACAAGCATAAAAAGAATCAACATATTGGTTCACATGAGTAGAGAATTTCAACTCAGTTCCTAGTTCCTACATTGACTATTTCGTAATTCAATACTAGAATCAAAGCAACCTTTCATTATTTCATCAGCTTTGCTCCAATCCAATAACAGAATGTTCATATCTCCTCCTTTTAGAATTTTTTTAAAAAAACCTTCTTTTTATATTTTTCACTTCTGAAGCCATAGAAGAAAAATCAATGCGATAATAATTCACTTCACAGTAAAGAATTTCAACTAAGTTTCAACTTCATCAGCATAATTAGCAATCAAATTATAAAATTAAATCAATAAGATCATATTTGCTTTCTTGTATAAGTCCAGACTATAGTAACATTGCTTCTCTGTCAATAATGAATTCTATAATTTTCACATTAATATTTCTCTTAGCTTTAGAATACAATAAGAATCATGACAATCATACTCTGTAAAACATATATAACATTATGGATTGAAGTTTGAATAGGATCCATGATTGACATATGCTACATTGTTGTTGCATTAGAAAACATACAACTCTTATTTTGCTTCATAGTTATGTCTAAAAAATGGAGAAATTATTTCAACAGAATCTACAATGAATATGTGCTTCACTCCAAACAACAAACTAAACTGATTGCTACGCCATAGCCATTGATTTAGCACATTTGAAGGTTTCATAACAATTCAGTTCTCCCTCTCAAAAATTGCAAATCATTTTGTTCTCTACTTCTCTCACTCAATCACCTTCAAACAATTGCAATGCAGAAAACATCATTCACACTTTTTTTAAGTAATAAAATCTATGCAGTACCATAAATGGTAAAACATCACCAATTTGATTGTTCTCATTTTCTTTCTACAAATATCATGTAGCTCACCAGTCATAGTTGCCACCGTTCCTGTTAACAATCTTCAACAACCCAAACATCTCATCAAGTAATTCATACTTTTCTTTGCTTATTTCTTATGTGTATATATTGGAATCTCTCTAATCATGCTAGAACGACTTAAACCAAGCAATACAAAGGAGTTCCAAGATGCGACAACAAGAAGGAAGGGCAAACATCCATTCAAAACTCAACAAATCACAAGAACAAATCGACAAAGAAAAACCTTAAAGAAGAAGTTTGGAATGATGGGCCGACCTGCAGCAAAGGTGAATAAGTTTGGAACGAAAACGAAGACCGAAGAGAGTTCTTGCCACGGAGGAAATGGCAAGGGACCACGGTGAGATCGTCGTCGGCCGTTGGGGGTCACCGGCGGGGAGCAACCCTTCATCTTCCTTCTTCTTCAACGATCCAAGCGCAGTCGCCGACCTAAGCGCAGCACCCAACCAACCCCAACCCGAAAAACAAAGGAATAGAAATAATTTGGTCCTCACCAAATTATTTTATTCCTATGGAATCCTATGTTTCTACAGTAATATTACCCTATGAAAACAATGTCCAAACACCCAAATTTACAATTTCCTATGTAATACTGGATTCCATAGGAATAAACACTATTCCTATGGAATAAACACTATTCCTATGGAATTTGGGGCCATCCAAACAGGGCCTAATTGTATTTATTTTCCCTTAGCCATAACAGTGGGATTGAGAATCATGTAAGTTATCCTTTGAAGGTGTGACAACTTTTATAGGATTAGACTATCCGAGATTGGAGAGGGTGATAAGTGATCGTGTATAAGCCATACAAAGTATATTTTTCTTACATTTAGCATCACTTTATTCAAATTTTATCACTTATATATGTGCATTTGTGTTCTTTTGTACATATATGGTTGTGGAGATGAATGAGGAGAAAAGAAGCAAGAATAGGTCATGAATGTGATTGTTGAGGTAGTTCTTGGACCGGGCAAGGAATAAGGCATAAGTTGTGTTTAAAGACATATGAGTGTGTGCCAACCTCCAACTAAGTTCAAGGAATATGTGAATTGGAGGAGCACAAAGGTAGTCACACTTACATGTTCCGGCTTGTGCAACATTATCAAGAGTTTCGTCAATATGGTTCAATTGAAGATGTGACGTGATCTACCGCACAATTCTGTGCCCAATTCGGCGGCCTCAATGAAGAATGAATTCCAGAGCATTTCGATGCAAGTACTATAGCAGTTACTATAACAAAACACTGTAGTAAGTTATTGTTCATAGCACACAGAAAATCAGCAAAACAGAGAATCCACACGCCCGTGTGGAAGTTTAACAAGGGCATGTGGATGCCCGACTTCAGCCTATAAATACCCCATTTTGAGTCTTTTTTGGGGATCCCCGTACTATCTCTTGCCTATCTTTTGGTGGCTTACAGCTAGTGTTTGGAGAAGTTCTTCGAGGTCTTTGGATGTGATTCTATGGCGTCAGCATCGACATCCTTTGGAAGATAGCTATTGGGGGAGCTTTTGTCAGCGTCAATTTGGCGAGGTGTGCGCTAGGCTTGATAAGGGATTCTTTGAAGAAGCTAAAGTAGCTCCACAAGACCATCAATATGGACCACAAGGGGGTTTTCTTTATGGTTTTTATGCGTATGTTCTCAAACTCTTTATTAATTTTGTATTACTCCATGGAGAGCTAAACCCTAGTGGGTATTCAGACTTGTAAACCCTAGGATGACATTGTTTCTATGACTTTTATTATGCTTTCTTAATTGATGTTTTTAATTGAGTTCCAATCTTGCATGTTAATTGTATTGATTTTCCCTTAGCCATGACACTAGGGTTGAGAATCATCTAGGTTATCATTTGAAGGTGTGACAACTTCTATAGGATTAGACTACCAGAGATTGGAGAGGGTCGAGAGGTAGCGAAATGTCCATTTTTCCCTCCGGTGTGATTTTCTCTACCTTTATGTTCCAAGAGTTCTTTGCGGTCGAAGTAGAGCTAAGTTCTAGGAGATGAGCTCCCCTAGGGCTTAGTTGCATGAGCGACAGAGTAAAGGGTTGTAGTGAATCCTAGTGCTAGGGCTTAACTGAGACTAGGGTTCTTTCGCCTGGACCAAAGGCTTAGAACTACACATAGGAACAGGGTCTATCACTTGGAATCCCTAGAACCCATAGCAGTTCCACATAGTGTGAGGCTTAGGAGATGGACTCCCCTGGGCTTAGTTAAGCGATCAACAGAGTGAAGGGTTGTAGTGAATCCTATGTACCAGGGCATAGTGTTGGAGCTAGTCACGGTTGACCTTAGGTTTGTGGCCGTGTGATTAAGGATTTTCATGACTCATTAGACATCAATTAGAGGGTATAGTACTAGTCTTGCACTAGAAGCATTATTCCAAGGGGAGCTTTGTCCAGGTGGCCCCATCTTCATATCGATTACCTCTCCTACCTTTATTGCTCTTCTTGCACTCTTTCACTTTCTTTTATATTTATACATATTGATTTCTTTCACCATCTATTTCCTTCATAGCTAAATAATGATAACGCTTGTTTCTAAACACTATTCCTTGTGGATACGACTACCCACTCACTAGGGTACTTTATTACTTTGACATCTCGTGCACTTGCGGTACACACATGCAAGGGGTGTGTCAAGTTTTTGTCACCGTTGCCGGGGAGTAGGCATTTTAGAAACATTTGTATTTCACTATTTTAGCTATTCATCATTCATTCTATTCACCCTTTCTTATTCTTCCATCATTCTCATTTGTTTTCTTTTATCTTGTTTTACTTTTTCTTGGAAGGAGCCTAAATGGTGATTGATCCAGTCATTGCGCTATATTTTCAAGTTGAAGCTCTTAGTAAAAAGGTTGATAGAATTATTGCTTCACAACAACAGTGCAATCCATGTTATAGCACATATCATCCAAATGAAAAGAGCTAGCCAAAATTCTTATGGAATATTGATGGACAGCATTGGGAAGCACCTCAAGAGCAATTTCAAAAGGATTAGATACTTAAAGAGGATGCACCTCAGTAGAAAAAAGGCACTACCTAGCTTTATTGAAGCATTTGATGCCTTTTGCCAAAGTATGGAAGCCACACAAAAATGTCATGAAGCCTCCTATAACAACCTTGGCCATCAATTAGGATAGATACTTGACACACTCTCCAAGGAACATGAAGTATTTGAGCAAGCAATGCAAGTTCCTTATAGAGATGATGTGGTAGTGAACGATAATGAAGAAGTGGGGTAGAGCGAGTACGTTGCTGTAGAAATTGAAGAGAAAAAAGAAGAACATCATGTTAAGAATTTTGATTGCTTGAATGAACAATGTGATTGTGAGCAAGAAACTTTTCAATGAGGTTTGCTAATGTCATATTCCTTTCAAGCTGAAAATACACAAGGAGAAGCAACCCTTAAGGTAATTGAACAAGGACCATTCTTTGGGATTGATCAGCTAACAAAAAACAAGAAAAAGATTTTGGGAAGGGAAAAGGATGTGGATAGGATATTTAAACCATCCAATGACCCACCTGTGCTATGCTTGGATAATTACTAACCCAAATTGTTCCCTTGGACTCCAAAGGTAAGATGATTGGACCCACAAACAAATATTCCACCCTGACAAGTATATTTTTGGTTTAAAGGAAGTAGCTATGCAATTTCTTGTCGGGAGGAACACACTCTTTTGAAGCCTACATAAGGTAAGAAAGAGGTACGTCAAGCTTAGTGACGTTAAACATGCGCTTCTTGGGAGGCAACCCAAGTTTTTATTGCTTTCTAGGATTTAGTTTAGTTTTAGCATGAATAATTGCCTAGAGTCGGTGTTTTCATTTTTATTATGTGTGTGCTATGATTTTCTCATGGATTGGCGGTGTGGAATTTTCACATGGGCGTGTGTCACCATTCAGAGCTCATCCCGAGAAGACATAGGGGAGTGTGACTGCCCCTGTGAACGACCTTGTGAAGGGTACACGGCCGTGGGGGAATTTCCACATGGCCGTGTGGATCTTTGTAGAGCTACAACTCTCTATCCCGAGGGTCACAGGGGCCGTGTGAGTGCCCCTGTAAGTGCCCATGTGTATAGCACACGACCATGTCGAGTTTCCACACGGTCGTGTGGATGTTCTGCAGAATAAGAACTTCATCTAGAGGCTCACAGGGGATGTGGGAGTGCCCTGTGGGTCAGCGTGTGCATGGTACATGACCGTGTGGGATTTCCACACAGCCGTGTGGAACACTTAGATGATTTTCTTGAGTTCCAGAGAGGCCACAGGGGCATGTGGGTGCCCCTGTGGTCGGCCTTGTGGTTGGCCAGGTTGCGCACACGGCCGTGTGGATGTGCAGAATATAATAGGCTGTGACTTCTGATAAATGCTTGTGTTATAGTAATGCAAAGCGTTATTATCTTACAATGAGCATACATTTTATTAGATTTTATCACTAAATAGTGTGCATTTGTGTATTCTTATGCATTATAGGTTTGTGGAGCTAAGTTGGAAAAGAAGAATGAAGTTAGATTGTGTTCGCCATTATTGGCCAGGTTTTCAGACCAAGCAAAGAACAAGGCACGAGCTTAGACTTGTGAGTGTGTGCCAACCTCCTTTGGAGGGGCACAAAGGCAGTCACATTCACAATAAGTATAAACTCGTGTTGCTTAGGAGAACTTCGGCAAGAAGGAGGCTTGAAGCAATCGGCACGATCTACCATTGATTGTGTGCCCAATTCAATGGCCTCGATGAAGAATGACGGATTTGGGAGCATTTTCGGCAAGTACTGCAGCGTGTTACTGCAGCAAAACACTGTAGCAAGCTGCTGTTCACTTTTGGCCGAATTTCAGAATTCCAGAGAATTCACACGGGAATGTGGAATTAACATACGGCTGTGTGAAGTCTCGATAAGTCCAAATTTAATGCCGCACTCACCCTATTAAAAGCCCGATTTGGAGACTTTTTATGAATCTTTTGGACCTATCTTTCTCCCCAACTTCTAGAGAGTGCGGCTAAGGTTTCAGAGAGGACTTTGTGGAGGATTGCAGTGCGTCATCGGCATCGACATCGACGTTCGATGGCCGCATAAGACCATGGCCACACCATATGCGAGGGGGTTTTCATCAATGCTTTTACTTTATTCTTTCTTTCATATTTTGATGAACATGTATAGCTCCATGAGGAGCTAAACCCCTCGTGGGTATTCGGACTTGTAAAACCCTAGGATTATTATGTTTCTATGACATTGCTATTGTGTTTTTCCATTATTGATGAATAAATCGAGTTTCAATTTTAATTATCTTGTGCTATTGTTTTTCCCTTAGCTGTGATACTAAGTTTGAGAGCAATCTAGGTTATCCTTTGGAGGTGTGACAACTCCTATAGGGTTAGACTCCTTAAGATTGAAGAGGGTTGAGAGGGAGAGTTGAGGTAGCGATGTACCCCTTTCCCTTCCGGTGTGATTTCTCCCTACCTCCGTTTCCTTGGTTAATTTGCGGTCAAGATAGAGTGTTAGGGCTCAATCTAGACTAGGGTTCTTCCACCTTGACCAAAAGGTTAGAACTACATAGAGGAACAGGTTTTATCACTAGGAATCCCTAGAGCTTAAAGCAATCCCACGTAGTGTTAGGGTTAGGAAGATAGACTCCCCTGGGGCTTAGTTGACAGGTCAACAAGAGTCAAGGGTCGTAGTGAATCCTAATACCGGGACATAATGTTGGGGTTAGTCACGGTTTATCTTAGGTTTGGGACCGTGTGTTTAAGGATATCCTCGACTCAATTAACATCAGTAGGAAAGTATAATAGCATAGTCTTGTACTAGAAGCATAAGTCCTAGAGGTAACTTGTCCGGATACCCTATTCATATTCATTGCTAGTCCTTCTCTATTTACTCCTGTCTGCACTCTCTCACCTATTATCTTTCTATTTTTAATTCTTGCCTCTTTATATTTGCCTTCATACTCACTCATTGATTCTAACCTCACTTTTCGTACACCGCATAGCTAAATAGTGAAATCTTGTGTCTTAAATTCCTGTTCCCTGTAGATTCGACTACCCACTCACCAGGATAAAATTTATTACTTCGACAAGCCCGTGCACTTGCGGGATACACGCAAGGGGTCGTGTCAACTCTTTTTAAAATCTCTGTGTGCCTTTTTAATTCTAAATGCCTCTACACTCAAGGGATGCTTCCTCCCGTCTTCCCAACCCTCCCTTCGTCTTTTCTTTTTCAACACCAGGATCACCAACAATAGAACCAACAGCATCGGCACCAGTAGCAGACGACACCGACTCATTAGACATCAATTAGAGGGTATAGTACTAGTCTTGCACTAGAAGCATTATTCCTAGGGGGAGCTTTGGCCAGGTGCCCCCATCTTGATATCGATTACCTCTCCTACCTTTATTTCTCTTCTTGCACTCTTTCACTTTCATTTAAATTTATACATATTGATTTCTCTCACCATCTATTTCCTTCATATCTAAATAGTGGTAACACTTGATTTTAAACACTATTCCCTATGGATACGGCTACCCACTCACCAGGGTACTTTATTACTTTGACAACACGTGTACTTGCGGTACACACACGCAAGTGGTGTGTCAGAGGCTCGAGAGGGTGAGTCGAGAGGTAGCAAAACGTCCCATTTCCCCTTTGGTGTGATTTTACCTCTCTTCGTGTTCCAAGAGTTTTTTGCGGTCAAAGTAGAGTGAAGTGTTAGGAGATGAACTCCCCTTGGGCTTAGTTGCTACAGCAATAGAGTGAAGGATCGTAGTGAATCCTAGTGTTGGGCCTTAACTGAGACTAGTGTTCTTTCGCCTGGACCAAAGTGTTAGAACTATACTTAGGAACAGGGTCTATCACTTGGAATCCCCAAAACGTCATGCAGCTCCACGTAGTGTGAAGCTTAGGAAGATGGACTCCCTTGGGGATTAGTTGAGAGATTGACGGAGTGAAGGGTTGTAGTGAAACCTAATGCCAGGGCATGGAATTGGAACTAGTCACGGTTGACCTTAGGTTTGCGACCGTGTGCTTAAGGATCTTCACAACTCATTAAAAATTAATAATGAAGTATAATACTAGTTTTGCACTGGAAGCATTAGTCCTAGGTGGAGCTTGTCCGGGTATCCCATATTGGCATTGATTATTCCTCTCTACTCTTTGCTTGCACTCTCTTATCTTTCATATTTCTCTTTTGTTTAATTGCATACACATTGATTTCTCTCACCATTATTATTTCGCACTAGCTAAGTAGCAATTCCTCTTGTCTTGAATCACTACTCCCTGTGGATTCAACTACCCTCTCACCGGGGTACTTTATTAATGCGACAACCCATGCACTTTCGGGGCACTATCACATGTACATATATGTGTAGAACAAAATAAAGTTTTATGACCGGTAGTTGTTCTAAACAAAGAGGAAAGATCTTTGGGATGTTACTAGGAGCATCTCTACCACTTCAAGGCTGAATTCCACAAAGTGGCATGACTTGCCTCAAGATGTGGTTCCTAGGGTTTTGTTTACCTTACTTGGACTACAGGGTCTCAAAAATAAGGAGGTTACACATGGACAACATGATATGGCCGCCGAATGAATGAAACATCTTCAGTGGTCCTTGCTTAGTGTCTTGCGTTTTATTTTACGATGATACACTACTTTCCGGCCTGAGGTTGTGTATTTAGTAATTTATCAATCTATTTGTTCTTCATGTCTGTTTGCTTGAGGACAAGCAAATGCTTAAGTCGGGGGTTGACAGGATCCCCGAAAGTGCACGGGTTTGTCAAAGTAATAAAAGTTACCCCGGTGAGAGGGCAGTCGAATCCACAGGGTATAGGGAGTTGAGTATGAGATTTCACTATTAAAACTATGCGAAGTACGGAAAAGTAATAATCGATTCGTGTGTGAATTGTGAAAACAACTATACTAAAAGACAGGAAATTAAATAGAGAGAGTTGAAAGATTAGAGTGTGCAAGAAAAAGAGATTAAGGAGGATTTAACTATGAATGAAGTGGGGTATCCGGACAAGTTACCTCTAGGATCTATGCTTCTAGTGCAAGACTATGCTATTATACCTTCCTATTGATGCTAATTGAGTCGAGGAAATCCTTAAACTCACGGTCCCAAACCTAAAGTCAACCGTGACTAACCCCAACATTATGCCCCGGTATTGGGATTCACAACAACCCTTCACTCTATCGCTCGCACGATTAAGTCCCAGGGGAGTACATCTACCTAAACCTCACACTACGTGGGATTGCAATAAGTTCTAGGGATTCCTAGTGATTAAACCTGTTCCTATGTGTAATTCTAACCCTTTGGTCCAGGAGGAAGAACCCTAGTCTAGATTAAGCCCCAGTGCACAGGATTCACTTCAACCCTTCACTCTGTTACTCGCGTAACTAAGTCCCAGGGGAGTTTATCTACCTAGCACTTCACTCTATCTTGACCGCTAATAAATCAAGGAAACGGAGGTAGGGAGAAATCACAGCGGAAGGGAAAGGGGTACATCGCTACCTCACAACTCTCCCTCTCAACCCTCTTCAATCTTGAATAGTCTAATCCTATAGGAGTTGTCACACCTCCAAAGGAAAACCTAGATTGCTCTCAACCCTAGTGTCACATCTAAGGGAAAACAATAGCAAAATAAAATCAAGATTGAAACTCAATTCTTATTCATCAATAATGGAAAAGCATAATAACAATGTCAAAGAAACATGATAACCGTAGAATTTACAAGTCCGAATACCCACAAGGGGTTTAGCTCCTCATGGAGCTATACATGTTCATCAATGTATGAAATAAAACACAAAGTAAAGACATAGATGAAAACCCCCTTGCGTATGGTGTGGCCGTGTTCTTATGTGGCCACCGGATGTCGGTGACGATGCCGATGACGCGCTCTAAACCTCCACGAAGTCCTCTCCAAAACCCTAGCCGCACTCCTAGAAGTTGGGGAGAAGAATAGGTCAAAAGATGTCTCAAAAAGTCTCCAAATCGTGCTTTTATAATGTGGAGTCGCGGCTTTAAATTTGCTGAAAACGGGATTTCACACGGCCGTGTGGAATTTCCACATGCCCGTGTGAAGTTTCTGGAATTCTGATTTTCGGCCGACTGTGAACAGTAACATGCTACTGTGTTTTTGCTACAGTACTGCTACAGTACTGTGCCGGAATGCTCCCGGATTCGTCGTTCTTCATCGAGGCCGTTGAATTGGGCACACAATCAACGGTAGATCGTGGCGATTGCTTCGAATCGCCTAATTGGTGAAGTTCTCATTGTTGGCATGAGTTAGACTTATTGTGAATGTGACTGCCTTTGTGCCCCTCCAAAGGAGGTTAGCACACACTCACAAGTCTATGCTCACGCCTTGCTCCTTGCTTGGTCCGAAAATCTTCCCAACAATGCCAAACACGACCT
Source organism: Dioscorea alata (assembly GCA_020875875.1). Lineage (NCBI taxonomy): Eukaryota > Viridiplantae > Streptophyta > Magnoliopsida > Dioscoreales > Dioscoreaceae > Dioscorea > Dioscorea alata. Next base: position 11,478,727 of record CM037021.1, read on the forward strand.
AACTTCGTTCCTTTCCTTCATTTTATCTTCACAACCCTACACTGCACAAAAGTCAACAATTGCACACTTTTTAGTGATAAAATCTGATTAAGTTAATGCTTATTACAAGATAATAACACTTCGCATTACTATAACACGAGCACTTATCAGGGTTATTCCTTTTTCATGAGGAAATAACTTATTTGTGGCTTGACATGATGAACTCTAGGGTTTGTTTGTTGTAATTTTGGATGATCATCTTTGTTGATATATTGTTGGATGTGGGATTCTTTTGTAGAATCTTGTAATTTGTTGTTCTTACTGTGTGTTCTAGGTTACACTTCGTTACATAACTATCGGCCTTGTATTAGACTCACATAGGTTGAAAGGGATTCATGTATGAATAAACCGTGACCATCAGGTATTTCGTACCCCTTTAACCATTAGGAATGAACCTAGATATTGTGTTTGACACTAATTAGAGATTTCCCCATGCGTAATGCAATCATCGGAGGATTTGGCCGTAAGAGATTCCTTGTCAATACTTGTATGGGATTAGGCGTTAATGACCGTGACCATCGGGGTTAACCTACTTTAGGATTTTCTTGGCCCAAACTACCATCACAACACATCATCCATAATTTAGGGCCTAATGTCAATCCTACGGGATTCTTTGTTCAAATCACCCTTTCTCATGTTTGATCTTTTCTTGAATGCTAATTGTGTGTAGTAGTAGTCTGACATTTATTTTAGATCTCTTCTTTCTCTTTTTGTAGTTATTGTTCTTTATTTGAAGTGTTAGACTAGGAAATAGATGAAAGGGGAGTAATAGTAGCTCCTTGACCCAATGGAATATCACCCCTGTGTCACGCACAAGGTATTACTTGATGATCTCGTATATTTGCGGGTGATGCAGCAAGTTTTTGGCTCAATTTACGGGGAGACACAAGGGATACTAGAAGAACTTGTAGTCTATTGCTCTAACCATTTTTTTTTTGTTGTACATCTCTTTTTTTTTTCTTTCTCTTGTTTTGATTTATTTGACTTTGTTCTTTGTGTTTTCCTTTTAGTGTGAGGTACAATATTCTTGACAAATATAAGAAGCTTTGACTTTGATTGATTCAAATTCTACTTTAGCAGCTAGAATAAATGCCCTTGAGGAGAGGCTTAGTAGATTTATTGCCCAAATATTACCTCAAAAGCAACGGTGTAATTGCCCTCCAAGTCCTCAACGCAAACAACCACAATGAAGGCATTATACTACTGAGGATGTATTGGTGAAATCCATGATAAATACTAAACATAAATTTCACATTATCAACACCAAATTTGAAGTGATCACCATCGAACTTCAGACCCTTGAAGCCAAATATAAAACCGGATTTGATGCAGTCCATGCCACCCTTTTCATTATACACTTCTCTTTACAAGCTAGAGATCCTCATTGAACAATCAATTCATAAGCCAACAATAGAAATCCCAATTACAAACAATGATGAAAAAGAAGAGAGTTGTGGTGAAAAGGAGGTAGAAAAGAACTTTGGTGTATTGAAGGTTGAAGGAGTAGAAAAAGCGGCACCAATGCCACTTGAGCAAGCCATATTCATAGAAGCTAATCCACACACCAAACACAAAAGAGAATTGTCTATGACGACTGAAGATATGGGTAGGAGGTTAAAGCCATCCAATGACCAACCTATGCAGGGGTAGATACGTCCAAACCAAAACTATTTCCTTAGAAGCCTAAACAATTTTTGTGGGTAAATAAGTAGATACACCACCTAACGACCCACCCATGCCAAGCATGAAAAATTTTCAACCTAACCTATTCCTGATAAGTGCTCGTGTATAAGTAATACGAAGTATTCTTTTCTTACATTGAGCATTACTTTTCTCTGGTTTTATCATTAATTAGTGTGCATTTGTGTTCTTTTGACCATGTAGGGTTCTGGAGAAGAGTTAGAGTAAAAGGAGCAAAATTAGGTCATGTCCGCGTTTGTTGAAGAGTTTCTTGGTCCAAGTGAGGATAAAGGCACCAGTTGTAGACTTGTGGGTGTGTGCCAACATCTAATGTGCTCAAATTGCTCAAATTGTTCTACAATTTGGAAGGGCACAAAGGCAGTCACACTTATAAAGTTTAACTCATGTAACATTGAAGAACTTCATCAATAAGGAGAAAAGAAGAAACGACATGATCTACCGTTGGTTGTGTACCCAACTTAATTGCCTTGAAAAAGAAAATGAAGTCGGGAACAACTTGGGTGTGAGCACTGTAGCAGTTTACTGTGCACCAAAAATCAATTTCCAGAAAATTCACACGGGCATGTGGAAATTCCACACGGCCATGTGGATGTCCGATTTCAACCTTTAAATCCGTGACTCAGATTTATTTTCAACTTTTTGACCTATCTTTCGTCCAACTTCGGGAGAGCTCGTAGTGAGGGTTCGAAGAAGATTTTGTGGGGCTTTGGAGCATGTCTACTATTGAGGAGCTTTCATCGTCATTGATTCGGCTAGGTGTGCCCTAGGCATGATAAGGGACTTGGCGAAAAAGACGGAGTGGCTTTACAAGACCATCGCCACGCATCACAAGGAGGTTTTATTCATGTTTGCTATGCTTGGTCATACATATTGATAAGTGTCTAAATGTATGTATTCTAGTATACATATTTTATGCATTTAGCATGTATTTTTGTATGAATGGATGCCCGTTTTGTGCTTAATCGAATGGTATTTGCTTTACAGGGCATGTAGGAGACACGGAGAACACGAGAACATAATTTGGACAGAAAAGAGAAGAAAACCAGGTCGCAGTACTGTAGCGTACTTTTTTTTTTGTAGCTGTAGCATTGTAGCATAATCACTATAGCAACCATTGTAGCACATGGGGGATTTTTCATGGCTGGAATTCAATTCGAGGCATACGGCCTCAAGGAGGCCGTATGAGAGGCTGTTTGCCCCAAGAAAAATAGAATACTTTCCTAAGCCATAACACCCCCCATACCACCCTCACTGACCCCGTTTTGGGGGTGGTATGGCTCAGGGTTTAGGGTTTTTGAGCTCCATTTAACCACCATACGGCCCCTATACGGCCCGTATGCCTTGGGAGGTATAAAAGAACATTTCTAGGGCTTTTCAAAGAGACTTCTTCTTGGCCTTTGAGGCCGCCACCACCACACTTTCTTGAGGCTTTTCAGCCACCTTTTGGCAGCGATCTTTGTGGGAAACGAGCACACATCATCACCAATAGGGAAGGGAGCAAAAGAGAAGGAGTTGGAATAAAGATCTAAGCCATCATCGACAATCTTGTGAAGCTTCATCCATTCAAGGAGATCACAACCTAAAGGGGGTTTTCATTGCTTCTTTTATGTTTTTGTCTTCCTTGTATGTTGTTTAAGTGTCCCTTGTCATGAGGGATTAACTTATTGTTGTGTTTGGATTTGGATGAACCCTAGGGTTCATCTTGTGTAAGAACTTTTGATGTTGTTATTAATTTAGTTTGATGGTTATTTAAGATTTAATATTTCGTGCTTTCATGCCTAGAATTACAATTATGGAGAAATCCGTAATTCTTTTATGAGTTGTACACATAGACGTGACGTACTCACCCGTACTAGATCTTGTAGAGATTAAAAGGGGATTCTTGTGCCGACACGCTAAGAGATTGGGTGCCGGTAGCCCTCCATCATTAGGTTTAAGCGGAGGGATAGTAGGTTTATTCCTATTAGAGATTTCACGGAGATCATTGCGATCGTAGATGGGTTACTCTGGAAGAGATTCCGATTAACACTCGTATAGGATTAGGGGTCAGTCGTCGAGAGATCGAGGCTAATCTACTCAGGAGGTCTCTAGGTCTCAGCTATCGTCAATGCATCTTTATATCATCCTAGTTTGGGCCTTAATGACAACCTTAGGTGGATTCCTTGTCCAAACACACCCTTCTCATGCTTGATACTCCCCTATTTGTTTACATCCGTGTGCTAGTTACCAGGCCTTAGGATTAGCTCAAATTAGTTTGTTTGCTTTATTTCTTCTCCACTTATATTGGGTTGTGAGCTAGAAAATAGATAAAGAGTGAGTAATAGTACTTCCTTGGCCCCACTGGAATACGACCCCTAGGTCACTCACAGTGTATTACTTAGCGATTCCATACACTTGCGGGGAAGCAATCACATATATTTCGATGCCTTTATATAGCTCCATGGAGAGCTAAACCCCTAGTGGGTATTCGGACTTGTAAACTCTAAGATGACATTGTTTCTATGATGTTTATTATGTTTTATTAATTGATGCTTTTAATTGAGTTTCAATCTTGTTTTACAATTGCATTGATTTTCCCTTAGCCGTGACACTAGGGTTGAGAATCATCTAGGTTATCCTTGGAAGGTGTGACAACTTCTGTAGGATTAGACTACACGAGATTGGGGAGGGTGGAGAGGGTGAATCGAGAGGTAGCGAAACGTCCCATTTCCCCTTCAGAGTGATTTTCACTACCTCCATGTTCCAAGAGTTCTTTGCAGTCAAAGTAGAATGAAGTGCTAGGAGATGAACTCCACTAGGGCTTAGTTGCGCGAGCAACAGAGTGGAGGGTTGTAGTAAATCCTAGTGCTGGGTCTTAATTAAGACTAGGGTTCTTTCGTCTGGACCAAAGTGTTAGAACTATACTTAGGGACAGAGTTTATCAGTTGGAATCCCTAGAACTAAGCAATTGCACGAAGTGTGAGGCTATAGGAGATAGACTCCCCTACGGCTTAGATGAACTATCAACAGAGTGAAATGTTGTAGGGAATCCTAGTGCTTGGGCATAGTTTTGTTTCTAATCACGGTTGACCATAGGTTTGGCACCGTGTCTGTTCAGATTTCCACGATTCATTAAACATCAATAAGAGAGTATAATATTAGTCTTGCACTATAAGCATTAGCCCTATAGGGAGCATTGTCCGGGTACCCTATATTTCTACTGGTTGTTTTCTTCGTACTCTTTGCTTGCACTCTCCTCTTTTCTCTTACTTACTTCCTTCTATTCCACACACATTGCTTTCTCTCACAACCATTATTTTCACACTAGCTAAGTAGCAACTTCTCTTGTCTTGTGACAGGATCCCCGAAAGTGCACGGGTTTGTCGAAGTAATAAAAGTTACCCCGGTGAGAGGGTAGTCGAATCCACAGGGAATAGGGAGTTAGAATACGAGATTTTACTATTACAACTATGCGAAGTACGGAAAAGTAGTAATCGATTTGTGTGTCAATTGCGAGAACAATTATACTAAAGACAAGAAATTAAATAGAGAAAGATGAAAGATTAGAAATCGCAAGAAAAGAGATTAAAGAGGATTTAACAATTAATGAAGTGGGGTATCCAAACAAGTTATCTCTAGGATCTATGCTTCTAGTGCAAGACTATGCTATTATACCTTCCTATTGGTGCTAATTGAGTCGAGGAAATCCTTAGACTCACGGTCCCAAACCTAAGGTCAACCGTGACTAACCCCAACACTATGCCCCGGTATTAGGATTCACAACAACCCTTCACTATATCGCTCGCACGATTAAGTCCCAGGGGAGTACATCTACCTAAACCTCACACTACGTGGGATTGCATTAAGTTTTAGGGACTCCTAGTGATTAAACCTGTTCCTATGTGTAGTTCTAACCCTTTGGTCCAGGAGGAAGAACCCTAGTCTAGATTAAGCCCCAGTGCATAGGATTCACTTCAACCCTTCACTCCGTTACTCGTGTAACTAAGCCCTAGGGGAGTTTATCTACCTAGCACTTCACTCTATCTTGACCGCTATTAAATCAAGGAAACGGAGGTAGGGAGAAATCACACCGGAAGGGAAAGGGGTACATCGCTACCTCACAACTCTCCCTCTCAACCCTCTTCAATCTTAAAGAGTCTAATCCCATAGGAGTTGTCACACCTCCAAACGAAAACCTAGATTGCTCTCAACCCTAGTGTCACATCTAAGGGAAAACAATAGCAAGATAAAATTAAGATCGAAACTCAATTCATATTCATTAATAATGGAAAAGCATAATAACAATGTCAAAGAAACATAATAACCCTAGAGTTTTACAAGTCCGAATACACACAAGGGGTTTAGCTCCTCATGGAGCTATACATGTTCATATATAATAAAACAAGAAGTAAAGACATAGATGAAAACCCCCTTGCGTATGGTGTGGCCGTGGTCTTGTGCGGCCGCCGGACGTCGATGACGATGCCGATGACGCCCTCCAAACCTCCACGAAGTCCTCTCCAAAACCCTAGCCGCCCTCTCCAAAGTTGAGGAGAAAATTAGGTCAAAGATTCTTTCAAAAAGTCTCTAAATCGGGCTTTCATAATGTGGAGTCGCGGCTTTAAATTTGCTGAAATCGGGATTTCACACGGCTGTGTGGAATTTCCACACGCCCGTGTGAAAATTCTGGAAAACTGATTTTCGGCCGATTGTGAACAGTAACTTGCTACAGTGTTTTCATCATAGTGATTTGCTGCGGTACTGCTACAGTATGTGCCGAAACGCTCTCGAGTTCGTCGTTTTTTATCAAGGCCGTTGAATTGGGCACACAATCAACGGTAGATCGTGTCGATTGCTTCGAATCACCTAATTGGTGAAGTTCTCCTTGTTGGCATGAGTTAGACTTATTGTGAATGTGACTGCCTTTGTGCCCCTCTAAAGGAGGTTGGCACACACCCCACAAGTCTATGCTCACGCCTTAATCCTTGCTTAGTCCGAAAATCTTCCCAACAACGCCAAACACAACCTAACTTCGTTCCTTTCCTTCATTTTATCTTCACAACCCTACAATGCACAAAAGTAAACAATTGCACATTTTTTAGTGATAAAATCTGATTAAATTAATGCTCATTGCAAGATAATAACACTTCGCATTACTATAACACGAGCACTTATCATCTTGAATCAATACTCCCTGTGGATTCGATTACCCATTCTCCGGGGTATTATTACTGCGACAACCCGTGCAATTGCTGGGCTTGATAAGTGCTCTTGCTATAGTAATATGAAGTATTATTATCTTACATTGATCATTACTTTTATCAGATGTTATCATTAATTTGTGTGCATTTGTGTGCTTTTGTGCATTGTAGGGTTGTGGAGTCAATTTGGAGAAGAAAGAAGCAAGAATAGGTTATGTTCGACATTGTTGAGGACTTTTCGGATCAAGCAAGGAACAAGGCACAAGTCTAGACTTGAAGTGTGTGCCAACCTCCATTGGAGGGGCACAAGGGCAGTCACATTCACAAAAGTCTAACTCGTGTGCATTGGAGAAGTTCACCAATAAAGAGAAATGAAGTAATCGACATGATCTAACGTTGATTGTGTGCCCAATTTAACAACCTCGATAAAGAACGATGAATTCAGGAGCATTTCGATGAAGTACTGTAGCAAGTTACTGTCCATTGTCAGACGAAAATCAGAAAAACAAAGAATCCACACGCCCGTGTGGAAATTCCACAGGACCGTGTGGAACCCCATTTTCAGCCCGATTTCAGCCTATAAATAGCCCATTTTCAGATCTATTTGGGGACCCTCCCCTTCTATCTTTTAGCCAATCTTTTCTCCCAACTTCTGGAGAATTTCGGCTAGGGTTTTGGAGAGGACTTTGTGGAGGATTGAAGCACGTCATCGGCATCGTCATCGATGTCCGGCGGCCACACCATACGCAAGGGGGTTTTCATCTATGCTTTCAATTTGTTTTCCTTTTCATATTTTGATGGATCTGTATAGCTACATAAAAAGCTAAACCCCTTGATAAGTGCTTGTGTTATAATACCGCGAAGCGGTATAATCTTACTATGAGCATATCTTTTATCAGATTTTATCACTAAATGGTGTGCATTTGTGTACTTTTATGCATTGTAGGTTTGTGGAGCTATTTTGAAGAATAAGAACAAAGTTTGATCGTGTTTGCCATTGTTCGGGAGCTTTCGGATCAAGCAAGGAACAAGGCACGAGTTTAGAGTTGTGAGTGTGTGCCAACCTCCTTTGGAGAGGCACAAAGACAGTCACATTCACAACAAGTTTAACTCGTGTAGTTTAGAAGAACTTCACTAAGAAAGAGATTTGAAGCAATCGACACGATCTACCATTGATTGTGTTCCCAATTCAATGGCCTCGATGAAGAACAACGAATTCGGGAGCGTTTCGGCGAGTACTGTAGCAAGCTACTGTTCACTTTCAGCCGAAATTCAGAAAACTAGAGAGTTCACACGGGCGTGTGGAAATTCCACACGGCCATGTGAAATCCCGATAAGTTCAATTTTAAAGCCGCGACTAAACGTTATAAAAGCCCGTTTTGAAGACTTTTTGCACATCTTTTGACCTATCTTTCTCCCCAACTTCTGGAGAGGGTAGCTAGGGTTTTGGAGAGGACTTCGTAGAGGTTTGGAGCGCGTCATCGGCATCGTCATCGACATCCGGCGACCGCACAAGACCACGGCTACACCATACGCAAGGGGGTTTTCATCAATGCTTTTAATTTGTGCTTTCTTTCATATTTTGATGAACATGTATAGCTCCATGAGGAGCTAAACCCCTCGTGGATATTCGGACTTGTAAACCCTAGGATTATTATGTTTCTATGACATTGATATGATGCTTTTCATTTATTTATGAATAAATTCGAGTTTCAATTTTAATAACCTCTTGCAATTGTTTTCCCTTAGCCGTGACACTAGGGTTGAGAACAATTTAGGTTATCCTTTGGAGGTGTGACAACTCCTATAGGGTTAGACTACGTAAGATTGAAGAGGGTTGAGAGGGTGAGTCGTGAGGTAGCGAAGCGTCCCTTTTCCCCTCCGGTGTGATTTCTCCCTACCTCCGTATTCCATGATTTCTTAGCGGTTGAGATAGAGTGAAGTGCTAGGAGAGGAACTCCCCTGGGGCTTAGTTGCGCGAGCGGTAGAGTGAAGGGTTGACGTGAATCCAAAGCACTAGGGCTTAATTTAAACTAGGGTTCTTCCACCTGAACTAAAGGGTTAGAACTATACATAGGAACAGGTTTTATCACTAGGAATCCCTAGAGCTGAAAACAATCCTACGTAGTGTGAGGTTTAGGAAGATAGACTCCCTTGGGGCTTAGTTGACAGGTCAACGAGGGTCAAGGGTCATAGTGAATCCTAATGCCGGGGCATAGTGTTGGGGTTAGTCATGGTTGACCTTAGGTTTGGTACCGTGTGTTTAAGGATATCCTCGACTCAATTAACATCAATAGGAAAAGTATAATAGCATAGTCTTGTACTAGAAGCATAAGTCCTAGAGGTAGCTTGTCCGGATATCTTATTCAACCATTGCTAGTCCTTCTCTATTTACTTCTACTTGTACTTTCTTACCTTCCATCTCTCTATTTAAATTCTCGTCTCTTTTTAATTGTTTTCATATTCACTCATCAATTATATTCTCTCTTTTCGTACACCGCATAGCTAAATAGTGAAATCTTGTGTTTTAAGTCCCTATTCCTTGTGGATTCGACTACCTACTCACTCGGGTAAATTTATTACTTCGATAAACCTGTGTACTTGCGGGTACAAACGCAAGGAAGGTGTCACCCCTTGTGGGTATTCGGACTTGTAAACCTTGGATCATTATGTTTCTATGACATTGTTATTATACTTTTCTCTTATTGATGAATAAAAATTGAGTTTCAATCTTAATTGCATGTTGTATTGTTTTCCCTTAGCTGTGACACTAGGGTTGAGAACAATCTAGGTTATCATTTGTAGGTGTGACAACTCCTATAGGGTTAGACTACTTGAAATTGAAGAGGCTCGAGAGGGTGAGTCGTGAGGTAGCAAAACAGTCCCTTTCCCCTTCGGTGTGATTCTCCCTACCTCCGTGTTCCATGATTTCTTAGCAGTCGAGATAGAGTGAAGTGCTAGGAGATAAACTCCCCTTGGCTTAGTTGCGCGAGCAACGGAGTGAATGGTTGAAGTGAATCTTAGTGCTTGGGCTTAATTTAGACTGGGGTTCTTTCACCTGGACCAAAGGGTTAGAGCTATACATAGGAACATGGTTTATCATTAGGAATTCCTAGAACTTAAATCAATCACACACAGTTTGAGGCTTAGGAAGACGAACTCCCCTAGGGCTTTGTTGACAGATCAACAAGAGTCAAGGGTCGTAGTGAAACCTAATGCCAGGGCATAGTGTCGGGGTTAGTTACGGTTGACCTTAGGTTTGGGACCTTGTGTTTAAGGATCTCCTCGCCTCAATTAACATCAATAGGGAAGTATAATAGCATTGTCTTGCACTAGAAGCATAAGTCCTAGGGGTAGCTTGTCCGGGTACCCAACTTTACTCATCAATTGTCCTTCTTTATTTACTCCTACTTGTACTCTCTTACCTTCCATATTTCTATTTTATTTCTTGCTCTTTATAATTTCTTTTACACTCACTTATTGATTCTCTTCACACTCACCGTACACCGCTTAGCTAAATAGTAAAATCTTGTGTTTTAAAATCAGTATTCCCTGTGGATACGACTATCCACTCACCAGGGTAATATTATTAATTCGACAAGCCCGTGCACTTGCGGTACGCACTCGCAAGGGTCGTCTCAGGGCTCTCGCATGGTGTGTCAATTCCCTTGGAGGCAAAAATGATTTTTGAGGAAGCTCCAAGGATATTCTATTAGGACCAAGGAAGAAGTGGAAAGGAGGCTAAAACCATCTAAAGATCCACCAAAGTTAAAATTGCACAACGACTGACCAAAGCTATTCCTATGGATGCCAAAAGATAGTTCATGCATGCATCCACATTTCCACTATGCTGACAGGTATAATTCACATTCCCTGGTAGTTGTTATGCCACATGTAGCTAGGATGAACACTGACATACCCCTTGCGTGTGTACCACAAGTGCACAGGTTGTCGAAGTAATAAAGTACCCCGGCTAGAGGATAGTCGAATCCCCAGGGAGTAGGGATTGTAGACACAAGAAATTGCTATTTAGCTAGTGTGAAATACGGAAAGTGAGAACAAGAATCAATGTGTGTGTGTAAGAGTAATCGAAAGTAATAAGAAAATAAAGAGAAATATGAAAGATAAGAGAGTGCAAGCAAAGAGTAAAAGAGAGAAACTATCAAGATAAATAAGGTGTACCCGGACAAGCTGCCACTAGGACTAATGCTTCTAATCCAAAACAATGTATTATACTCTCCTATTGATGTTTTAATGATTCGTGGACATCCTAAGGCACATGGTTCCAAACCTAAGGTCAATTGCGACTAATCCCAATATTATATCCCGGCATTAGGTTTCACTACGACCCTTAACTCTCATTGACCTGTCAACTAAGTCCCAGGGGAGTCAATCTTCCTAAGCCTTACACTACGTGGGATTGCTTTACATTCTAAGGATTCCAAGTGATTAGCCCTGTTCCTAAGTGAAGTTCTAACCCTTTGGTCCAGGTGAAAGAACCCTAGTCTCAATTAAGCCCCAGCACTAGGATTCACTACAACCCTTCACTCTGTCGCTCACGCAACTAAGCCCCAGGGGAGTTCATCTCCTAGCACTTCGCACTATTTTGACCGCTAAGAACTCTTGGAACACGGAGGTACACTAAAAAAAATTGTCATATAGTGACGGTGTAAAATGCGTTGGTAAAAGTCAAAACCTGTTGGTAAAGATCCCAAAACCCTATACCGATGGTAAAAATACCTATTCCAGCACTAATTTTACCGTCTGTAAAAACCATGTAGGTATAGACCTATACCAACGGATATAGCGTTTGTTGGAATAGATTTATTAGTTTTACCGACGGAATATGATTGTAACTATTGGTCATACTGTTGAGGTAGCACCATCAGATTGCTTATTCTATAGCAACAATAAAAACACTTATGCCAACAATTATTTTACCATTAGTAGAAGTCTTGTGCACATACATCTATACCAACGGTTATACATTCTATTCGAAAAGGTTCATGGGATTTACCAACGGAATATAACTGTAAGTATTGGTATCACCGTTGGTAAAGCATCTTAGATTTATTTACCTTATACCAATGATAAAATGCATATTCCAACATTTTTTTACCGTCAATAAAGATCTCATAAGCATAGACCTATACCAACGGTTACAACATTTGTTGAAATAAATCCATTTGATTTACCAATGACTACAAAATCAGTTGCTATAGATGTATAAGCAAAAAAGACATGTTTAGCTTTAGTAACGACTATACCGTCGGTAAAAATTTTTATATTAATATTTAATCTATCAATAAAACTATTATTATTACCCCTGGAAATATATCATGAATAGTTTAATAACTCATACACTATTAAATTAATTTACAATAAATTAAAACAATCAATGTCATTAAAAAACACAAAAACATTCCACTAAAAATAAAAAAGAAAAACTATTACATCACCACAAACATGTATTTATAAGGTACATGTCCAAAATTAAACTACTATTCAATCTTGACAATCAAGAGTTCTTGTTTTAATTCAAAATCTAACACAAAGATAACTACTTTCATTTAATGTCTACCAACCAAATAAAGCGACAAGAATTTTCCCAAATAGAACCGAGGCCATCTTCTAAATGACATCACCTACAAGAACCATTTTAAAAAAAAATTAAAATTAATAAGATGCATGCAACAATAAAATACTAATATAAAAACTTAAAATAATAAGCTGAATAATATAGGAAAAAACTATAAATAAAATAATATACAACATCCCTTGCCTTCTTTTCATTTGGAGACAGAAATACTGGGCGTTGTGTTGTTTCAATTATACGAGAGAAGACATTGTCAACTTTAATTGAGTGGTTTGCATAGACTTGTTTCAGAACCTCTTGTATACTAACTGGGTCGCTTATCTTCTGCCATCTGAAATGATGCATAAAAATCACATCCAACTCAGTTAGGTACAGTTATAAGACACGTACAAGCACTACAACAAGCCCATAAGCAGGTAAACTGGAACAAGAAAACAAGACAAATTAATCATATCTGGCACATGCCAACAAATTTAGTCAAATGGTGAGAACTAATGCTACAGCTAAGAGATATTGATGAACAATAACAAGTATCACTTAAGTTAATCACAGTCAGTTGAAACTCCATATAAACTTGCAACAAATAAATGTCATCATATAGGAAAAAAGAGTACATTTTGAGGAGCAAAACTCATAAACCTACACGAATTGTGTGAGCTTCTTCACATTTTCAGGTAAAGGGAATGTTCCCGCCCAAGGGAAAATTTTAGATAATTGTGGCGATCTGATAGGGTTCGGGAGAAAGCCCCAAAATGGTGTTGCATCAAGCAATGTTACCCCCTTCACTAGTTGTGGGTTGCATGCTGCGAAGTACGAAGCCACAAAACCTCCAAGTGGGTTTCCCACAATGTACACCGGTTCATCAATAACCTATATAATGACATATGAACATCGGTTCAAATTGTTTTCAATAATATCTTTAGTTAGTCTACATTATTGGAATCCATTCAGTAAAGAAGCAAAATTTAAAAGAAAAAAAATGATTTGGAATGACCACATTTAGCGAAAATTGATGTTTGGTAATGCCTGAAGAAATGGTTAGCAAAAATGAATAGAGACATAAATAGTTGCCAAGCAGTATCCATAATCATGTATAAGTAAAAGAACATTAGAAAATCAGTTAGAAAACATCTACTATTACCAAACAAAAATAGAACTAATTCATTAGCTTGACTAAAATAGTCCTCATATTGCAATGGAAACAAGACCAGCATTTTTCAGCTTATTTCTGTAATGTTACTTAACCCAAAATTTATTAAAAAAAAATAACAATAATAAGTTTCATCCACAAACACAGAAAATATTAGATGAGACGTTGTAAACAAGCGATGGAACAATGTTATTTAAGAAAAAAAGATAGAGACTACAACTAGAACAGGTTTATTCACATGTACCTATTCTATGAAATGTTTCACTTGGTCTTGCCACAAATCGACAAAGTAAACCAACTCATGTACCCATGGTTCAGATTCATCTCCAAAACCCCATGCAACCTCCATCTCATTAGAAATATCTCCCATTTTCCCAGAAGGAGCTGGATCTTTAGACGGCAATGACATCCCTTAACCATGAAAATCCAGAGCCCAAACTCTATACTCCTGACCAAGATCTCTTAATTGCTTTTCCTAGTGAAAAGTTCCAACACCAAAATCAGGAAGAAATAACACAGATGGCGCACCAACATTTTCTGACCCTGATTTCTCATAATGCACAGACAACTTAGGCTTCCATTCCCAGAAACAACTACTAATTGGAGAACCTTTATTACCCTCAAATCCCTCAGGTAATCCAGGGATCAAAATTTTTGTAACTTCATCAGCCTCTATAGATACACCTCTTAAGCCTGCATTTCCATCAACCACATAAAAATTACAATTATCTTTCACGCTCTGAGAAAAAGCATGATTTGAATATTCTTCAAGCAAACCTAGTAATCTGGCACATATATATACAGAACATGATAAATTATATGAAATTAATTATATAAAATGCAGATATATATTTAGATAGTGCTATATAAAGACATACAAAGAATGGAAGTTCTGAACATCTTGTTGAGAGTTTTGGTAAGGGCTTTATAGCTGCTAAGAGTGAACAAATCAAGCTTGCAGCCAATTGGAATGCCATCCATGTTGACCTAGACAAAGAAGGTGGTAGGATGGCGATTATGGCTTCTTTTATCTTCCAAAGTGCTCCTGAGAAGTTGCTTGATTAGTAGCCAATTAGATCCTTGGTTCCTAATTATATATGAACAACATCATATCCAACAAAATGGAACAACCAAGTAAAATATTTTCTACCTTTGATGATCAATGAGACTTGCAAGTCTCAAGCATGTATAATACTATATATGAAATTAAAGATGGCAGCTGTAATTTAAGTTGATGAAAAAAAAACACAAGCATGGAAATGCAAGTTCAGTTAATGGGCACAAGAAGAATAAAGGTATATATATATATATATATATATATATTAAGTAGAGGAGAGGATGAATTTCGTGATCTTTGTACATCTTTTTTTAAGAAATTATATTAAAAACAAGGAATTGAAAATTTGAAATGGTGTTTATAAGAAAAGGATTGGAGTTGATGTGTCCATGCCGTGGTTTGGTGTGTTGTGCTGTGCTGATGTGTGTGTCAGAATAAGTGTGTTGGAGTTGGATCCAAAAATCAAAGATACCATACAAACACACACACACAGGGATAGAGAGACACCAACAACACCACACACAAAAACAGAAAGTATTAAGGGAAGAAACTATTATGACAAGGACTCAAAATTCAAGAACAATATCAAAATTCAACAAATGGAAAGTGTGAAAAATCAAGCTGAAAAATACATTTCTTAGCTGACAAAGCATGAAAACAAAATCTGAACTCTTTTTTAGTCCTAACAAAACAAACACACATTGAGAAGTGACAACAAAAAAGTGCAGAGATTGATAGAAGAGATAAATAAAACAAAGAGAAGAAGAAGAAGCAAACAGGGAATAACAAAGAGAGACAAAATGAGAATTGAAAAAAAAAACAGAGCAGAGAAGTACCTGATTCTCCTTTTTGCTAGCCCTCATCATCACCATCATCATCATCATCAGCTGCTTCTCCTCTTTGCTTGCCCTAATCACCACCACCACCACCACCACCATCATCAGCAGCAGCTTGTCCTCTTTGCTTGCCCTCATTATCAATGGACAAATGGGCAAGCCAGCAGAGGCCTTGGAGATGGCCGTAAACGCAGTAGAAGTACTTGAGATCGCCGTCGTGGGATCCAAACCTGCGAGTGGCCCTAAGCGGGATGAACCATGCCGCTGTCATACTTCAAATGCGCTCTTTGTTAATGCCAATGTTGCCATCGCGGGAGGGGGCAAAATCGACATTGGAGGAGCTGCGGCTGGCCGAAAGAAGGATGGGGACAAGAGGATTGTCGGAATCGTTGCTGAGGTTGGTGTTATACTATGCTCTCTCAATCATTGTGGGTTCATTGATGGAAAGACGGAATCATGATGGGGAGAGCATAGAGAGGATATATATAAATGGGTGTGAAGAGGCGTCGGAGAAGTGGATAAGGCCTTGCTTGGGAGAGGGTAAATGGAGGTTTTGTAAGGTAAGGTTATCAATCCAACCTTGTTTGGATCCAAGGTTTTGGGAAGGGTAGGGTTTGAGGGGGTTAAATGGAGGGTTGAGAAACCTCCATTAAGCCCCATTTCTCAACCCTCCAAATCGGGGGGTTGAGAAGGTTTTGGTTTTTTTCCTGACGAACTTGGATCTTTTCAGAAATTACATCACTTGTTTAGGTTTTCCAACATTCTGAAAAATTCGCCGAGAGCTTCACCATCGCTGTGTGAGAGCTTTTCATCTCATCCATTTCTCTTCTCTGTCTCTCTCTCGATTCAGCTCTGGAGGTTGATCTGCATCTTGTAAAGTGTTTTTCTTTGTCATTCTTTCTTCATGTATTTTTATTTTTATTTTTGGATTTCCTTCAGCTTCACTGTGCGCTTTATCTCATCCAATTCTCTTTTCTCTTTCTCTCTCGATTCAACTCTGCAGGTTGATTTTCATTTTTCTCCATTTGATATTCCTGTTCTGTATTAAATAAATGTTTCATAGTTTCCCAAATATTTTGATTTCTTTTTGAACTAAATGCTTTGGTGTATGGTTTTTGGGTATTTAGTGTTCAACAGAAACCAGATTTTCCCAGTTTTGTCTACTTTTCCCAACTTAGATTTTTGGCATTTTTTTTTTGGTGTGACCTTCAATTTTGTTGATTTCTCTATGCAGTTATTCATTTGCTCCATTATATATCTTAGTGCACTGAATCTCCAAGCGTTGGCAGCACATTAAACAAGCTTGAGATCTACTTTGTGGTAATAATCTGAATCTTATACTGAACTGCTGACATTTTATAGTTCATTTACTAGCATCTCTTTGAACTCTGTTACTTCAGTCACAGCTGTGATGTGTGTGTATGTAATATTTTTTTGGATAATAAATCTTGCTGCAAGAGCATTCTCAAGTACAGAATATAGCAATGTGAAGAATTGATAAGGTTGGCAAACATAGGGTAAAAAATATAAACCCCATTAGCAATCTTGATCTCTTGATTAAAGTTGATCAGCAATGCACAGTCTTCCAATCTAATAAAGCTAGGTGTTGCTTAGCTAATGCTTATGCCATTGCTTGAGTCTGAAGTAGCTGGATAGATTGTTTATCAGCACTATTCAAAGAGCCTATTTCTCAAGCAATTTAACTTGTTACACAACGAAATTTTAGTTTGAAACAAGGAGACATGCCTTAAGGATAGCTCAAGATTTGTTCCAAAAAAACATGTTTTTTTTTTCTCCTTACATCATTGTTCCATTAAATTAGCATGCTCATTTCCATTTTTCTTAGGTTGGGTGAAAATTTTGTTTTCCTTTGCTTGTTGTTATCCTCAGAAGCAAAACTTGATGAACAGTATATATATTGGCATCATTTATGCATGTTGTATATGACAGAATCTCTGTGCAAGCATTTAATGCCAATGAACTACTACTCTATGAAAGTGGATTATATATGATACATTGTGGTTGATTGCAATAAGTGGATTATATATGGTATTATTTATAGCAATAAGTTTCATTTACTTTTTAACAATGACAAATTGTTTATAATTAAAATAATAAATAATAAAATATAATAAGTTGCTTTTCATGTATGTGTTATTTGCATGTGGTATTTATGTGGTATTTATATTGTAGGCTCATATGAGAATTTTTTTGTCATAACATAATGTTTATGGTCACATGAGAATAATTAATTTTTTTTTCTTGTTATTATATGAGAATGTTTAATATTCCACCTTTCTTTTTTTTTGTTGCAAATATTGATAATTAATTTTTTTTTAGATGGCCGATAAAAAAAAACTATTGGACAATCCCTTCATAAAATTGCAACGATTGCACCATTTTGCAGCAGCTCAAGTTATTATTCTAGTGATTAGTTGGATTGCGAGCCGTAAGAAGGAACGTAAACATGTCAATAACCAAATTGCCCGTGAATTACGCCTTGAAGGAGACAAAGCAAGAGATGAACTAATGTCACATTTGTTGTCAAGTGATCTATGTCATAACATGATAAGGATGAGTCCTAGAGCTTTCCTAGGATTATGTGAAATATTAGTTAGAGATGGAGGTCTTAGACCAACTTTACAAGTGTCCACTGAGGAACAAGTTGCAAAAACTCTATATTTATTAGGTCATAATGTCTCTCATCGTGAACTATCATTCTTCTTCCGTCGTTCTCGTGAGACAGTCTCCCGTCATTTTCATAATGTATTGCAAGCTATAGTAGAGTTAGAGGAAAAATACCTAGTACAACCAGATGGCTCACAAATCCCTTCAGAAATATTCAGCAGCAGTAGGTTTTATCCATATTTTAAGGTAATCGAATCCCCCAATGAATTTTAATTTTATTACAATTATGTGTATAGTGTGAATAAAATATTAAATTTATCACAGGATTGTGTTGGTGCGATTGATGGAACACATATTCGTGTAAAAGTTTCCAATACCAACGCTCCTAGATATCGTGGAAGGAAGGAATATCCTACGCAAAATGTGTTGGCTGCATGCACATTCGATTTAAAATTCACTTACGTGTTACCTGGGTGGGAAGGCACAGCATCTGATTCAAGAATAATGAAAAATGCGTTAAGTAGAGCTTGTCCACTAAAAATCCCTCAAGGTAATTGTTGATAAGATCCAATATTTTATTAAAGACCATATATACACAAACAATGTTGTAATATGATTCATTTGTTATTTAGGAAAATATTATCTTGTTGATGCTGGATTCATGTTAAGAAGTGGGCTTATTACGCCATATAGAGGAGAGCGATATCACTTGAAGGAATATTCAAGGAACCCACCACGAAATCCACGCGAATTATTTAATCTTCGCCATGCATCTCTACGAAATTCTATCGAACGAGCATTTGGCGTCCTCAAGAAGCGTTTTCCTATAGTAGGGAGCTCAACAGAGCCACATTATGGTTTGGAAACACAGAAAGAAATCATTTTTGCATGTTGTATTTTGCATAATTATTTAATGGGTGTAGATCCTAGTGATATATTAATTGCTCAAGTTGATGATGAACTTAGTGATGAAGTTCAAGATGAGCATGATGGCATCGGGGAAAACAATGAAGAAACCCATGCAGGAGAAATTATTAGGGATTCTATAGTAGCTGAAATGTGGGTTAATTACATTGAGTGAGTTGTTGATGTAATGGATGATGTTAAATGTGTGATGGTGTTTTTGCATTGTTGTTCAATGGATTATGTTCTTAAATGTGTGATGTTGTTTTTGCATTGTTGTTCAATGGATTATGTTCTTAAATGGGTGATGTTGTCTTTGCATTGTTGTTAAATAGATTTATTTTAGTTGATTGTGTGCCTTCTTGTAAACTTTTTTAATTACATATATCCATGGAATTAAAATAATTCATTGTTATTAATAATTTTGTGTTCTTATTGATGTAGTTTAAAATATGTCAAGGAGGAAATCAAGTTCAAATGTTCATGATGGAAGTAACACGTGTATATGGACGTTTCCTATGGATGATGCTTTGATTGATGCATACTTGCATCAACAAACAATGGGAAATAGAGTTGGTGGAACATTCACCACACATGCATTGGAGAACATAGTAAATGAAGTGAGAAGTAAATTTTTGGATAAGCCAATAGACAAAGAAAGGGCCCAAAATCGCATGAAAAATATAAAGCGAGCATTTATAAAGTGCTACGACATTTTCAAGAATGGAATGAGTGGGTTCGCATGGAATCCAACTACAGAAATGTGGCATGCTGAGCCTGAAGTATGGCAACATTTAATTGAGGTAAGTTTTTTATTTTTCCTAATAATGAAGTAATGTTAACTACATTTTGATAACAATATTATTTTTTCTAAAGGCCAAACCAGAAGCTGCTGAATGGATGAACAAAAGAGTAAGAAATTATGAGAAACTTGTTCAACTTTATGGACAGGATCGGGCTACTGGGGTACAAGCGGAGACTGCGTCAGAAATGAGGCGACGGAGGCGGAATGAAATAAATTCTTCAAGAAACACAATTGATGAAATTGACTTGTTAGTTTCGCAAAACACAGTGAACTTAGAAAATTTGGGTGAAAATCCAAATACAGGTGTGTATGACAACGAATGTGAAGATGAAGCATCACCAATGGCTACAAATCAACAATCCCAAACTCAAGCTCCAAGTTCATCTAGGCACAAGAAGAGTAAAGGAATGAATAATGATGATGACAACTGTGACAAAGTGGCTACAGCGATTGAGACAGTAGCTGATGCTATTCTTCAATCAACCAACATGTTAGTTCAAGCATCTACTACCGATCCTACCAAGGATTATGACATTTGGGGTATGCTTAAAGATTTAGGGATCTCGCACCCTATTCTTGGAAAAGCTTATAGGTTTCTCATCAAAGATTCTAAGTTATTGGATGGTTTAATTAGATGTCCAACAGAAGAACGCAAGTCTTTATTGTTGAGTTGGTTGGACTATGGGGATGACCCTCAACAATGAATGTTATAAGACTCTAGTAGTTTTTGTGAACAATTTGAACTTGTTCTTGATGTTTTTGATGTTATGTGGAGAACTTGTTGTTGAACTTGTTTTTGATGTTATTGTAGACTTGGTTTGATTGTGTTGACTTTATGAATGGTTTCTAATGGCATCTTTGTTGAATGCCTTAGTTGGTGATAAAATGGGTGGATTTGATGTTACTTGTTTTATTACCTTAGATTTTCTAAATTAATTCAGCCCTCCATCTCTTGTTACCTCAGATTTTACTAGTTGGTGATAAAATGAGTGGATTTGATTTTAGAAGATTTAAATAATTAAGTATTCTCATTGTGATCAACATGTTTCTAATTTACCACATTATATATTTTTTTTTCCTAATTTTAAATTTATTTGTTTTCAATCTCTTGTCAGATTGAAATCTTTTGTATATCAACATTCATCATAATTTTTTGTAAATTGGTAAAACTTTAATAATACTGTTATCAATATAAAAAAGTGTTTCCAAAGAATTGCAAACATAAATTTTTTTTTAAATTTATTTTTAATCTATCATATAAGTCTTTCCAAAGATTTTCAATACAATTTATATCTTTTTATAAAAATAATTTTAATTGTTGTTGGTGTTTCATCAACATGTTTTCTTTTGTTATAAGGGTATTTTAGTAATATTACCATAATACCTTACCCTCTATTACCTTCAATCCAAACATTATAAGGTTTGGTAACCTCCATTTACTTTACCTTCATCCCAAACAAGGTATAACTTAAAACCTCCATTTACCTTACTCTACCATACCCTACCCTCCATTATGAACCTCTCCCTCACCTCTCCCAAGCAAGGCCTAAGGTGGTGAAGAGGGTTTTGTTTATGTTTTAATATTTTTTTATGTTTGTTTACATATATTATTAAAATGTATGAAAAAAATATTTATTATTTATATTTTATAATGTTCCAAGTTTAATAAACCTCTTATTCATTAATTATTAATTATTTAAATTTAAATATTATAAAATTAACAATAAAACAATTTAATTTAACATAATAATTAATTTTCTATTTTTAAATGAAATACTTATAATTTCATTATTTTATATAATAAACATTATCTCTAATTATAGAAGAGCATGTAAAACCATTATTCATTAATTATTAATTATTTAAATTTAAATTTTAGAAAATAAACAATAAATCAATTTAATTTAACATAAAAATTAATTTTCTATTTTTTATGAAATACTTATAATTTCATAATTTATATAATAAACATTATCAGTTATTATAGAAGAACAAGTAAAACAATTATTCATTAAGTATTTATTTTTTAAATTTAAATATAAAAAATTTACAATAAACTAATTTAATTTAACATAAAAATCAATTTTCTATTTTAATATGAAATACTTATAATTTCATTAATTTACATAATGAACATTATCTTTTAATAACATGCACTTTTTTAAATAGATATATCAAATATATTATAATTCAATATTAAAAGTAATTTTAAAAAATTAAAGTCAAATATTTATTTACCAAAAGAATCAAATATTGTTATGAATTGATGCGTTGAGAAGTATAAATGAGGATGCGTTTCTCCACCGTTAATAACCCTTTCGTAACTTAACATTGTACTATATATATATAAGGGTTCCAATATGTGTTTGAGATAGATAGTTATCTTCAATATTATAACTCTTTTCCTCACTATTATTTCTTATTTGTTTTCTATAGGTAATTTGGGTATTTATTTTACTTTCATTTATTTATTTTATTACTTATTTATATATCACAAATTTTTTTACTTTTTAACAAATATTTCTTTTCTAGTGATTGTAGTATTGAATGTTAATCTTTGAAATATTTATTTCAATAACTACGTCTCTTAAATCAAATAATCAAATAAAAAGTATATGTTACAAATTAATTTATATATCCAATTGATCTTCATTAGCATCTTATTTTTAAAGATGTACTTATAATTTATAGTGTAAATTATCATGAAATTATTTTTTTATTTGTTTTATAATGTTTAATTTTTTAATTTAATTATTATTCTTAATATTAATCTCAAATTCAAATCTTATAATATTATTATAATTAAGTCATGCTCCACTGAGCATAAATATAAAAATTAGATAAACTTTCAAGTAATATATAGTTCTACCAACGGAATGATATCCGTTAGTGAATGTCTGATCTATTCTAACACTTTTAAAGCTTTATTGGTATAGATAATCTATAGCTACTATATTTGACCATTGCTATAGATAATTGTAAGTATGAAGTAGTAATTATACCAACATAACAATATCCGTAAATAAATGCCATATTTGTTCTGACAAATTGAATGTTCTGTTGGTATAGATAGTCTATAACTATAGATTTGACCGTCACTATAGATAAAACTCAGTATACAATAATATCTAAACCAACAGAACAAAATCCGTCAGTAAATATCTAATATATAGTGACAGTTTTAAAGTATTATCGGTAAAACCAGTGTATACCTACGGAATTTAACTATTACTATAGGAAAGTGTTAGTATATGGCAATTTTTTTGTAGTGGTAGGAAAAATCACACCGGAGGGGAAGGAGACGTTTCACTACCTCACGACTCACTCTCTCAACCCTCTCCAATCTCAATTAGTCTAATCCTATAGGAGTTGTCACACCTCCAAAGGATAACCTAGATGACTCTCAACCCTAGTGTCATATCTAAGGGAAAATCAATGCAAGAATTAATCAAGATTAAAACTCAATTAAATTCATCAATTAAAAAAGCGTAATAGCATGCCATAGAAACAATATCATCCTAGGGTTTACAGGTCCGAATACCCACAAGGGGTTTAGCTCCTCATGGAGCTATACAAATCCATCAATGTATATGAATAAACACAAATTGAAAACATAGATGAAACCCCCTTGTATAGTATGGCGATGGTCTTGTGAGATCGCTCCGTCCTCTCCACCAAGCTCCTCGTCAAGCCTAGGGCACACCTCGTCGGATCAATACCGACGAAAGCTCCCTCAATAGCTACCTTCCGATGGGCTTTGATGTCGATGCCGTAGATGCTCTCCAATCCTCCACAAAGTCCTCTCCAAACACTAGCCGCAACCCTCCAGAAGATAGGCGAAAAGATGAATAGAAAGTCCCCAAAAGGCCTTTAAATAGTGCTAAGTTGCGGCTGTAAATCGGCTGAAATCGGGATTTCACACGGCCGTGTGGGATTTCCACACGCCCGTGTGGATTTTCTGGAATCTATTTTCTAGTGTGCGGTGAACAGTAAACTTCTACGGTGAATACTACAATACTCACGCATTGAATGTTCCCGATTTCATCATTCTTCATCAAGGCCGTTGAATTGGGCACACGATCAATGGTAGACCATGTTAATTGCTTCATTCTCCTTATTGGTGAAGCCCTCCAATGCTATACGGGTTAGACTTTTGTGTATGTGATTGCCTTTTTGCCCCTCCAAAGTAGGTTGGCACACACCCAGAAGTCTAAACTCGTATCTTGCTCCTTGCTAGGTTCAAGAACTCCCCAACAACGGCAAACATGATCCAACTTTGCTCTTTCTTCACAAAGTTTAGCCTACAACCCTACAATGCATGAAAGAACATAAATACACACTAATTAGTGATTAAATATGAGAAAAGTAACGCTCAATGTAAGACAATAATGCCTCGTATTATTATTGACATGACCCTTTGCGAGTGCGTACCGCAAGTGCATGGGCTTGTCGAAGTAATAATATTACCCTGCTGAGTGGGTAGTCGTATCCACAGGGAATACTGATTTTAAAACATGAGATTTCACTATTTAGCTAAGCGGTGTACGGTGAGTGTGCAGAGAATCAATGAGTGAGTGTAAAAGCAATTATAAAGAGCAAGAAATAAAATAGAAATATGGAAGGTAAGAGAGTGCAAGTAGGAGTAAATAAAGAAGGACAATCGATGAGTAAAGTTGGGTACCCGGACAAGCTACCCCTAGGACCTATGCTTCTAGTGCAAGATAATGGTATTATACTTTCCTATTGATGTTAATTGAGTCGAGGAGATCCTTAAACACACGGTCCAAAACCTAAGGTCAACCGTGACTAACCCCGACACTATGCCCTGGCATTAGGTTTCACTACGACCCTTGACTCTTGTTGACCTGTCAACTAAGCCCTAGCGGAGTTCGTTTTCCTAAACCTCACATTATGTGGGATTGCTTTAAGTTCTAGGGATTTCTAGTGATAAATCCTGTTCCTATGTATAGCTCTAACCCTTTGGTCCAGGTGAAAGAACCCTAGTCTAAATTAAGCCCCAGCACTAAGATTCATTTCAACCCTTCACTCCGTTGCTTGCACAACTAAGCCCAGGGGAGTTTATCTCCTAACACTTCACTTTATCTCGACCGCTAAGAAATCATGGAACGGCAAACACGATCTCACTTTGTTGTTTTTCTTCAAATTAGCTCCACAAACCTACAATGCACAAAAGCACACAAATGTACACAATTTAGTGATAAAATCTGATAAAAGAGATACTCAATGTAAGATGATAACACTTTGCGTTACTATAACACAAGCACTTATCAATTATAATACGAGCACTTGTCAAATTCTCCCACACTTAAGCTTTTGCTTGTCCTCAAGCAAAAATAAAACATGAAAGTACTTGGGAAGAACAATTGAAAGTGCTTGGCCTTAGGTTCACCAAAAGTATGCAAAAGAAGCATTCTACAAGTAAGGGGAGATCAAAATATCACATGAAGATATCATTGCTGTAGCTAAAAACTTAAATAAAAAAGGATAACAACTCGAAAATGTGTAAGTGTGTGTGAACTCACTCAAGACAACCCAAAAAAAAGTACTCCTCAAACTCTTGTTAAAAGGACTTATTTATATACAAAAGTAGGGAGGTAGTAGCTTCACACAACCTCTAAGGTAGCCCTTTCCTAGGCGGCTGCCAAAGGTGGCTTTTACACTTTCGAGGAGATAGCTCTTTTTACGGAGGTAGTAGCTTTCAAGCATCCCATGAGATAGGTCTTTCTCTCATTAGGGCATAACTTGTATCAGACTTATGACAGTAGCTACATACTTCATAGGAAGTAGCTCTTTCCACCCTAAATGCACAAATAAAACTAACAAATATTTAGAAACTTACTATTTTTTTATGTATTTCTCAAAACAAAATTAAGAACTCACTAAAATGATGATAAATTAGTCTTTAAAAACATCGAGCTTGAGTTTCCAAAAGATTTCAAGAGTGAGTAGTGCAATATGAGATAATCGAGCAAAAATTCCCTAAAAGTCAAGTAGAAACTAGAGCATGATGAGATACAATGTTAAAACCTAAACTCTAACAATACAACCGTTGCCACAGGCTACATGAGCATAAGCAATTGAACGCACAAGTAAAGGTGTGTGCAATGTGAACTCCCCCCGTACTTATGATGTACATTGTCCCCAATGTACGCATGCAAGCACAATGAAAAGTATAACAATTGAAACAATTAATGTGAGAGTGGGCAATTGAAACATTACTCCCCTGAACTCCAAGTGTTGCGTTTGATGGGGCTATATTAATTGAGTGTTGAGTCTCAATAGGTTGTGGAGCAGACACGGTTTAATGACAGTGTTTATGACTATCCCTCTAATTTCTTCCATCCAAGACCATTTGCACACATACACAAGGGGTTCAGTGTAGCTCAAGAAAAATAAAAAAAACTCGAGTATATAAATATGAAGCAATGAAGTACAACTCGAGAAAAAGATAAATGTAACAGAAAATAAACTCAGAAGGAGAATCCTTTCTGAGTACTTCAAGTCCAAATAAAAGAAATAAAAGTACAAAAATGAAATCAAACAAAAGAAAACTAAGACGCCTCAGCGTCGATGTCCTATGTGGTCGTCTTTGGTGCTGTGGTAGGCTCAACAGGTACTGGTGGATCGGCCGGTGGTGATGCTGGTGAAGGCGACGCAAGGGAGGCTCGGAGCTATACTACAAATGGTGAAGACACAGCTCGCTCGAGTAACTGTAGAATGGCGTCAAGCTGTGCCGTTATATGCAGATGATGTGCATCCTGTGTAGCCCTGACCTCGGCCACCTCTGTCTGAAGGACCCCTACAGCACTCTCGAGGTGCTCAAGTCTGTCCTGGCCTCGAGAAGATGAATACATGCGAACTAAAGGTGCTTCTGGTGCTGTAGGTGGTACCTATGCCTCTGTCTGCTCGGGAGGTGGCTCTAATACTGGCTGCGATCCCTCAGCCTATGCTCTTTCTACCGACTCCAACTGGAGGATGATCATAGAGTATACTCCTGGTCCGCATCTGCGGATCATCCCCGCGAGTCACATCGTCTCTGTACCTAGAGGATTCGGTAAGTCGTCTTCTCAGCCCCGCGCACTCCGTCGAGGAGACCCATGCCGATGAGGAGTCTCGTAATATAGGGGCTTGAGAAAATGACACCCACTCTTGCGTAATGGACCTGTTGGCGCAAGTACTCCACCAAAATGTGTAACAAATGCAGCGGCTCGCTTTGGACCATGGAGTGTAAGTACAACAACTATTGACAGCTCAACACTCCTGTACTAACCCCCCGGCCACTCACGGATCGGCTCAATATAGCATGTACATATCTGTAGGTCGGGCGGGAGAGGCATGTTGCCTTCGAGACCCCCGGCTCGTACTGCCCCTGGCCACATAATGCTCGGTACGCTCTTTGGGGAATAAGCATGCCCGGGTAACTATAGGGAGTAGCTCGTATTATTCTGTACTAGTATACGTTGCGTCGTATAGCCCTACTCGGATTGAAAACTGTGTGACACTCATACTGTAGTGCTGTCCAAGGGCTCTGAACTGAATAGCGTCAATCGTGCTGAAATTGCAGTACGAGCGATCGAACTCGAATGACACGAGGACCTCTAATGTCAATGCACAGATGGCTGGCTCTCTGATATGCAATAATCACTCCCAACTACAAACTGATAGTAACTCCTCGACCTCATCCGCAATAGCATCACCCCCTGTACTGATCTCAATGCGTTCAAGTCAGGTTAACGCGACTGGACAAGTCTCAAGCTCGACAAGCGCTCGAAACGAGCACGGTGCTCGGGAATACTAAACTCTATCTGCTCTGCTGGGGGTGATGGCACGCGAGGACGCTTACCGGCTGCTTTCTTGGACCTATAGGCCATATCTATAAAATTGCAAAGAGAAAACAATCAAACAACTTTTATAGTTCAATCTCCAAAAATCCACACGACCATGTGGATATTCCACATGCCG
Organism: Dioscorea alata; assembly: GCA_020875875.1. Taxonomy (NCBI): domain Eukaryota; kingdom Viridiplantae; phylum Streptophyta; class Magnoliopsida; order Dioscoreales; family Dioscoreaceae; genus Dioscorea; species Dioscorea alata. The sequence continues at coordinate 11,506,605 of CM037021.1, forward strand.
GTGTGGATCTTTCGGATGTGAAAGCCGCATGGCCGTGGCCCGTTCAAAAATCTCTAAATGTAGAGTAATTCAAAGTAAACTCTTTCTAGGTAAATTCGCCACTAATATAAGCATGTAATCAAACTAAATCCACCACAATGATCAAATAAATCATGATTTGATGAAGAATAGGTTAAGTGAAAGCTTACGGACGAATGGAGAATCAAATTTCGAAGGAATGCAGGAAGAAAGCTTCTAAAACCTCCAAAATCACTAAGAGATGATTGGGAGAGTTTGAGGGAGTGTTCTAAGAGTGTTTGGAAGTAAGAGCAAATAGGTATGAGTGGATTTATAAGAAAAGTCGTGGCTTTTGGCTTTTTGCGCATCTACACGGCCGTATAGAAATTCCACACAGCCGTGTGCCTCCATCGAGAGGGTTCACAGGGGCACCAACACGCTCCTTTGTGCTCTCGGGAAAAATACTTAAGGCTCTGATCACATCCACAAGGCCGTATGGAAATTCCATACGGCCGTATGGCCAACCTGGCCAAGAACACAATGCCAGCCACAGAGGCACCCACACGCCCTTGTGGCCTCTCTAGATTTCCCGATTAATACCTAAGTGTTCCACACCGCCGTGTGAAGAATCCACACGACCGTGTGTCTTTCACAAGCTCTCTCATAGGGGCAGCCACACGCCCCTGTGTTTTCTTGGGATGGAAGGGAAGTCTCGGTAGAGTTTCACACAGCCATGTGCCTTAGCACACAGGCACTCACAGGGGTATCCACACGCCCCTGTGGACTCTCGGGAATAAAAGTTTAAGTTCTGTAGGATATCACGCGGTGATGTGGAAATTCCACATGGTCCTTTACAGGGTCGATCATAGGGGTAGCTACACGGTCCCTGTGAGGCTCGGGCTGAGCTCTGAGATGTTTCACACGGTCGTGTGAAAATTCCACATGGCCGTGTGTTTTTTCTGAATTACTTAGAAAATTTAGAGGCTCTGCAAAAAAATTTCAGAACTCAAATATAAGGTTCAAAGCCTGCATACATTATGAAATTACGACCAAAAATCCATGAAAACACACTCAAACGACCCAAAACTTTATCAATCAACATTTAGGCACATGAAACCATCAAAGAGCCACAAGAAAATCACAGTACATGCATGTTTGAATAAGACACCAACATTAAGACTTTTATTCATGCTAAAACTAAACTAAACCTTAGAAAAACAGTAAAAGCTTGGGTTGCCTCCCAAGAAGCGCTTGTTTAAAGTCTTTTAGCTTGAAGTACCTAGCCTTACATCACGTGGGTTCATGAATAAAGGTTGCCCTCTTATCCATAACCTGAAAGCATGCAGAACATAATTTTTGTAGAGTAGAGGGGGAGTTGTCGAGTTTGTTATCACACAAGGGTGAAACATCCTTGCTCCTTGAATGCTCATCCCCATTTGTGTTGGGGTTCTTCTTGTGGTGTCTCCTCGACCTCCTTATCTTCCAGATCATTTTCTTTATGATTCCCGGGGTTGGCTCCTTTTCCTCCACGATACCAAGTGATAGAACGTCTTCAATCTGCATGTCTTGGTCTGACCACCCTTCATACGGGTCCAGATTCATCATTTCCTGTGCATATTCATTTACAAGCTCATCAGTAGCATCAAGATAGTAAAGAGTATCATCAAAGTCCAGAGAATGTCTCATGGCCTCGGTGAGGCGGTAGGTGAGATTTTTGTCTCCAACCCTCAAAGTGAGCTCTCCACCGTTCATGTCTATCATTGCCTTGGAAGTATGCAAGAACGGCCTTCGAAGAATCAACGGTAGATCGACATCCTCGTCCACATCCAATACTACAAAGTCCACAGGAAAGATGTATTTATCCACCTTGATGAGCACGTCTTCAATGATGCCCCTCGAATGTCTAACCGATCGATCAGCTAGTTGAAGTGTTATCTAAGTGGGCCAAGGCTTTCCCCAAGCCTAGCTTCTGAAAGAATGAGTAAGGCATGACGTTTATACTTGCTCCCGAATCCACTAGTGCCATCCCCTCACCCATATCATCGATGTTGCATGGAATGATGAAGCTCCCGGGGTCTTTCCTCTTGCTCGACATATTGTTTTACAACACTGCTGAGCAAGTGGTATCTAGAATCAGTGATGCACTCTACTCCAATTTCCTCTTATTGGTCAAGAGGTCTTTCAAGAACTTCGTGTACTTAGGCATTTGTGACAACGCCTCCATGAACGGAATATTGATGTGTAACTGTTTGAACAACCCCAAAAATTTCTTGTATTGCTCGTCTTGTTGATCATTCTTCAAGCATGAAGGATAAGGAATTCTAGGCTTTTAAGGTGGGGGTGCCACCTCGTTCTCCTTGGATGCTTCCTGTACCTCCACAACCTTTGGTGCTTCATCATTTTCCTTTTTAAGAGGGAGATTACTCTTAATCTCTCCCACTTCTCAAAGAGATTGCCTTCAACTGTTCCTTCGGATTTGCCTCCGTATTACTTGGCAAAATCACTTGAGGCCTCTCGGATAGAGACTTCACAATTTGGCCAACTTGGTTCTTCAAGTTGTGTAGCGATGCGGTGTGGTTGCGATGTGTAGACTCTACCGATTGAAATCTTGCATCCGACAATTGGACAAACCTTGTGAGTGCCTTCTCTAAATCGGTCATCTTGCTCTCTAGCCACAACACCCAGTTTTCCAAATTTGATGCTTGTTGACACGACCCCTTGCGTGTATCCCGCAAGTGCACGGGTTTTTCGAAGTAATAAAATTTACCCTGGTGAGAGGGTAGTCGAATCCACAAGAAATAGGGATTTAGAATACGAGATTTCACTAATTAAGCTATGCGGTGTATGGAAAAGCAATATCTGGATCAATGAGTGAATGTAGAAATAAACAGAATAAAAGACAAGAAATTAAATAGAAAGATGGAAGATCAGAAAGTGCAAATAAAACAGAAAAGAGAGGACTAGCAATGAATGAAATAGGGTATTCGGACAAGCTACCTCTAGGATCTATGCTTCTAGTGCAAGACTATGCTATTATAATTTCCTATTGATGTTAATTGAGTCGAGGAAATCCTTAGACTCAAGGTCCCAAACCTAAAGACAACCGTGACTAACCCCATCATTATGCCCCGGTATTACGATTCACGTCACCCTTCACTCTGTCGCTCGCACGACTTAGCCCCAGGGGAGTATATCTATCTAAACCTCACACTACGTGGGATTGCTTTAAGCTCTAGGGATTCCTAGTGGTAAAACTTGTTCCTATGTGTAGTTCTAACCCTTTGGTCCAAGTGGAAGAACCCTAGTCTATATTAAGCCCCAGCGTGTAGGATTCACTTCAACCCTTCACTCTGTTACTTGCATAACTAAGCCCCAGGGGAGTTTATCTGCCTAGCACTTCACTCTATTTTGACCGCTATGAAATCAGGGAAACGGAGGTAGGGAGAAACCACATCGAAGGGGAAAGGGGTACATCGCTACCTCACAACTCTCCCTCTCAACCATCTTCAATCTTAAGTAGTCTAACCCTAAAGGAGTTGTCACACCTCCAAAGGGTAACCTAAATTATTCTCAATCCTAGTGTCACATCTAAGAGAAAACATTACCAAGATGAAATTAAGATTGGAACTCAATTTTTATTCATCAATGATGGAAAAGCATAATAACAATGTCAAAGAAACATAAAAACCCTAGAGTTTACAAGTCCGAATACCCTCAAGGGGTTTAGCTCCTCATGGAGCTATACATGTTCATCAAAATAGAAAAGAAAGTACAAATCAAAGACATTAATGAAAACCCCCTTGTATAGGTATGGCCGTGGTCTTGTGCGGTCATCGAACGTCGATGACGATGCCGATGACACACGCTAAACCTCCACGAAATCCTCTCCAAAACCCTAGCCGCACTACCCAAGTTGAGGAGAAAGATAGGTCAAATGATATCCCAAAAGGTCTCAAAAATCCCCTTTTATATTGTTGAATCGCGGCTTTAAAATCGTAATTATAGGGGGCTTCACACGGCCGTGTGGAATTTCCACACGCCCGTGTGAAGTTTTTGTCTGGCTGAAAAATCGATTCACACGGCCGTGTGGAATTTCCACACGCCCGTGTGAATTCTTTGAAACCCTTATTTTCGGCAGAAATTGAACATTAGCTTGCTACAGTGTTTTCCTATAGTAACAAACTGCAGTGCTGTTATAGTAACTTGCCGAAATGCTCCCGAATCTGTTGTTCTCCATTGAGGCCATTGGTTGGGCACACAAACAATGGTAAGTCATGCCAATTACTTCAAGTCTCCTTCTTTGTGAAGTTCTTCTAAGCTACACGAGTTAGACTTGTTGTGAATGTGACTGCATTTGTGCCCCTCCAAAGGAGGTTGGCACACACTCACAAGTCAAGCTCGTGCCTTGTTCCTTACTTGGTCCGAAAACTTCCCAACATCAGCGAACACGACCTATATTCGTTCTTCTTCTCCAATTTAGCTCCACAAACCTTCAATGCATAAGAGTACACAAATACACACCATTTAGTGATAAAAACTGATAAAAGATATGCTCAATGTAAGATAATAACGCTTCACGATACTATAACACAAGCACTTATCACTTGTTGTTGTTGCAAGCTTGGTGGTGCATTACTCTTTTAATGCCCCTGATTGTTCCATGAAAAGTTAGGGTGATTTCTCCACCCCGGATTGTAGCTACCACTCTAGGGATTCCCCGGACCTCTGAATGCATTGCCTACAAAATCCACTTGCTCAACCAAAGAAGAAGTACCACTAATCACAATCCGGCAATCACTTGAAGCATGTCTTCCCCCATATCCATTACAATTCATGATGGCCACCAATCTTGGAGAAGCCAGAGTGTCCAACTTCTTACTCAATGATTCCACTTAGGCCGCCAACGATGTAATCGCATCAATCTCATGAAGTCCGGCCATCTTCTTCCTATCCCTTGAGTTCCATTGATAGATATTCATAGCCATCTCTTTAATGAGGTGTCGGGCTTCATCGGGGTCTTGCTTCCTAAGGCACCTCTTGCCGCCGCATCTAGCAATTGCTTGGTGCTCGGATTCAACCCATTATACAAAGTATGAATGATCGTACATTCAGGGAATCCATGTTGCGGGCACTTCAACAGGAGCTCCTTGAACCTATCCCACATCTCAAATAGAGACTCCAATTCCGTTTGTACAAAGGAAGAAATCTCATTCCTAAGCTTCGTTGATTTTCCTAGAAGGAAGTATCTAGCAAGGAACGCTTCCGTCATCTCCTCCCATGTAGTGATAGATGCACTAGGTAATGAGTGCAACCATTGCTTTGTTCTTTCCTTCAAGGAAAATGGGAAGGCTCTTAATTGAATGGCATCATCCGTTACTCCATTAATTTTCAGCATGTCGCACATCTCCAAGAAGTTCTCAATATAGCTGTTGGGATTTTCATCGGCCAACCCATTAAATTGTGTGGTCTGCTGCAAAATTTGGATAAAGCCTGGCTTTAGCTCAAAATTCTGAGCTGTAATTAGGGGCCTCACAATGCTTGATTGTGTCCCCAACACTGCGGGTCTAGCAAAAATCGGACAAGGTCCTCTACTGTTCATGTTGTTCTGCCATTGTTTCTGACCCTTCTGTTTCTATTTCAGCTTGATTGGACTATTCTTGCACAGGTTTTTTCCCTTTTCTATGTGTTCTTCTTCGAATATCAGGGTCTAATTCAACTAGAATCGAAGGGTTCCCATAGGTCATAACATGGAGCTGAAACCAAAGAAAAGAAAACAATAAGAACGATGAAAGACAAAGAAAGTGTGAAATAGAATGCGAAGTGAATAGCTAAAATAGAAAAGAGCAAATATCTAAAATACACCTACTCCCCGACAACGACGCCAAAAATTTGACACATCCCTTGCTTGTGTACTGCAAGTGCACGGGTTGTTGAAGTAATAAAGTACCCCGGTGAGTGGGTAGTCGAATCCACAGGGAGTAGGGATTGTAGACACAAGAAATTGCTATTTATCTAGTGTGAAATATGGAAAGTGAGAGCAAGAATCAATGTGTGTGTATAAGAGTAATTGAAAGCAATAAGAAAATAAAGAGAAATATGGAAGATAAGAGAGTGCAAGCAAAGAGTAAAAGAGAGAAACTATCAAGATAAATAAGAGATACCCGGACAAGCTTCCCCTCGGACTAATGCTTCTAGTGCAAGACAATGTATTATACTCTCCTATTGATGTTTTAATGAGTCGTGGATATCCTAAAGCACACTATCCCAAGCCTAAAGTCAACCGTGACTAATCCCAACATTATGTCCCGACATTAGGTTTCACTATGACCCTTAACTCTCGCTGACCTGTCAACTAAGTCCTAAAGGAGTTCATCTTCCTAAGCCTCACACTGCGTGAGATTGCTTTATGTTCTAGGGATTCGAAGTGATTAGTCATGTTCCTAAGTGTAGTTCTAACCCTTTGATCCAGGTGAAAGAATCCTAGTCTCAATTAAGCCCCAGTATTAGGATTCAATACAACCCTTCACTCTGTCGCTCGAGCAACTAAGCCCCAAGGGAGTTCATCTCCTAGCACTTCGCTCTATTTCAACCGCTAAGAACTCTTGGAACACGGAGGTAGGAAAAATCACACCAGAGGAAAAAGGGGACGCTTTGCTACCTCACGTCTCACCCTCTCGACCCTCTCTACTCTGGAGTAGTCTAATCCTATAGGAGTTGTCACACCTCCAAATGACAACCTAGATCACTCTCAATCCTAGTGTCACATCTAAGGGAAAATCAATGCAAGAATCAATCAAGATTGTAACTCAATTAAATTCATCAATTAAGAAAGCATAATAACATGTAATAGAAACAATATCATCCTAAGGTTTACAACTCCGAATACCCAGAAGGGTTTAGCTCCTCATGGGGCTATACAAATCCAGCAATGTATATGAATAAACACAAATGAAAAACATAGATGAAAACCCCCTTGTATAGTGTGGTGATGGTCTTGAGAGATCGCTCCATGCTCTCCACCAAGCTCCTCGTCAAGCCTAGGGCACACCTCGCCGGATCATTGCCAACGAAAGCTTCCCCAACAGCTATTTTTTGACAAGCTTCGATGTCGATGCCATAGATGCTCTCCATTCACCCACAAAGTCATCTCCAAACCCTAGCAGCAATCCTCCAGAAGATAGGCGAAAAGATGCAGAAAAAGTCCCTAAAAGGCCTTTAAATAGTGCTGAGCCGCGGCTGTAAATCGGCTGAAATCGGGATTTCACACGGCCGTGTGGATTTTCTGGTATCTGTTTTCTGGCGCGCAGTGAACAGTAAACTTCTACAGTGAATGCTACAATATTCGCGCATCAAATGTTCTGGATTTCATCGTTCTTCATCGAGGCCGTTGAATTGGGCACACAATCAATGGTAGATCATGTCGATTGCTTCATTCTCCTCATTGGCGAAGTTCTCCAATGCTGCAAGGGTTTGATTTTTGTGAATGTGACTGCCTTTGTGCCCCTCCAACGCAGGTTGTCACACACCCACAAGTCTAAACTCATGCCTTGCTCCTTGCTTGATCCGAGAACTCCACAACAACGGCAAACATGATCAAACTTTGCTCTTTATTCACTAAGTTCACTCCACAACCCTACAATGCACGAAAGAACTCAAATACACACTAATTAGTAATTAAATCTGAGAAAAGCAATGCTCAATGTAAGACGTAAAAAAAACGTTTCTTGGAGGCAACCCAAGCTTTAAATTCCTAGTTGTGCATTTTTTGTATTTTAGTTGTGTGTTAGATTATTGTGTTGTTGTATTTTTTCTATGCTTGTTGATGCATTAACTGTAATTGCACGGGTCACAAGAAAGTAGTAAAGTGATATCCCGTGAGGAGTATGGTTGTCGAACCACGGGGAACTGTACTCAAAGTACTAATTTCTCTTCTGATATCTAGTGAAACACAAATTGAGTGAGAATTGAATTGCAAAATAGTAAGAAAAAGATACAATGGTGAAGGTGGTAGGAAGATTCAGATCGAATGTTTCAGCAATATGAGAGTAATGTCCCAGGGTGATCCCTATAGACTATTGCATGTTATCTTACCCTAAGTGTCTACCAGCTACATTCCAATGATCAAAGTGTGTAATCACAAGCAATATTGCAACTATGGGTTCTCAAATACACTGAGTTTTGCTTAGGTAATTGTGCATTTCTTTCTAAACAAGCCACACACCAAGTTTTACATTAAGAACTGTGCAAATCAAACACATTGAGTTATGCAAACATAAGATTAAACACAAGAATCAAATAGAACTCCGTAGAACAAATAGAAACAAGTATTTAAGCAATACAAATCATCTAAGTTCTCAAACCCCATGGCACTATTGCTAGTTAGCCACTTATGGGCAGGTACAATAAAGAAGAAATGATAAAAGAACAATAAGAGTAAGACATGACTACCTTTTTTACCCTAGATGATCTCCCTTGCCGTGCTCCGTATGCTAACCCCACCTCTCTTAATGCCTCCAACTCATCCTTGATCTCCTTAGGAGGTGTGGTGAAGCTTGATCTTCGCTCTCATCAAAGTCTTCCCGGTGGAGAAGAGAATCCCCGAACCAAAGATGAGAAGAAATACTAAAACCTTGAGTTAAAAAGGCAATTTTGGGTTTGACATGGTCTTCACACGGTCGTGCTCCTCCCATGTCTTTATCCGAGGATTCCTTGAGTAAAAAGCTCGAGATAATCAGCGGCAGCCGCATGGCCGTGCAGTCCCCATATCTGGTGGCGCACACCCGTGTAACCGGTAGTGTGATCATGTTTATCCTGAAGAAAAAATATGATAAAAAGCCTGAGATAATCAGTGGCAGGCGCATGGCCGTGTAGTCCCCATGTCTACCGGCACACGCCTGTGTAACCAGCATCGTGACCGTATTCCACCTGAAGAAGAAGAAGATATGACTTTTTCTCCCGAGATTTGCAGTGGAAGGAACATGGGCGTGTAGTGGCCGTGTTCAGCCGGGGACACTCTCGTGTCAGTATTCTGCTAGTCTGCATTCCGGGCTAGGAAGATTAGTGGGTAAAGCACGACTATGCTCTAACCGTGTTCAGCTTTCTCTCTTCCCTTGGTCAACAAACATGCACATTTTGCTCTCGGATTCACTCCAAAATGATTCACGCCTGAGATTTCTGCACAATGAACATTATACCCTGAATAACATCGATTATACACAAAAATATGCTAAAGGATGAATAAAATGATGAAGTAGAACGCATGAAAACATAATATAAAATGTATTCATCAAATGACCCCACACTTGAACTGTTGGTTGTCCTCAAGCAATCTAAATAAGCTCAATAAACATCTAGATGAGTGTGTCACTTCTGATCTCAAATGATCGGTAGAGCTCAAAGCAAAGAAGGGACAATGAGGTTTAAAATGACAAAATTGATTCATATAAGGCTCCCCTCTACTTCAAAGACATTGTGTGTGTGTGCATGACACACCCCTTGCGTGTGTGTACCGCAAGTGCACGGGTTGTCGAAGTAATAATTATACCCGGTGAGTAGGGTAGTCGAATCCACAGGGAATAGGACTACTAGTACTAACTTCTTCTCTGTAATCTAGCCTAATGACTAATGTGATTTTATGGTGATCTAGTGTGCATAGAAATTAACACCAGAGATGAATAGGCAAAAGGTAAATAAAGGGAGATCTCAATCAATGAAGATGAGATACTGACATGACCTTTTGCGTGTGTACCGCAAGTGCACGGCCTTGTCGAAGTAATAAAATTACCCTGGTGAGTAGGTAGTCGAATCCACAGGGAATAGGGATTTAGAACACTAGAATTCACTATTTAGTTATGCGGTGTACGAAAAGAAATAATCGGAGTGATGAGTAAATTTATGGAAACAATTAGAATAAACGACAAGAAAGTAAATAGAGAGATGAAAGAGTAGAGAAAAGCAAGTAGAAGTTAAAAGAGAAAGACTAGCAATGGGTGAGATAGGGTATCCGGACAAGTTACCTCTAGGACTTATGCTTCTAGTGCAAGACTATGCTATTATACTTTCCTATTGATGTTAATTGAGTCGACGATATCCTTAAACTCATGGTCCCAAAACTTAAGGTCAACCGAGACTAACCCCAACATTATGTCCCGGTATTAGGATTCACTACGACCCTTGTCTCTTGTTGACCTGTCAACTAAGCCCCAGGGGAGTCTATCTTCCTAACCCTAACACTATGTGGGATTGCTTTAAGCTCTAGGGATTCCTAGTGATAAAACATGTTCCTCTATGAAGTTCTAACCCTTTGGTCCAGGTGGAAGAACCCTAGTCTAGATTGAGCCCTAAAACTCTATCTTGACCGCTAATTAACCAAGGAAACGGAGGTAGGGAGAAATCACACCGGAAGGGAAAGGGGTACATTGCTACCTCACAACTCTCCCTCTCAACCCTCTTCAATCTGAAGTAGCCTAATCCTATAGGAGTTGTCACACCTCCAAAAGATAACCTAGATTGTTCTCAACCCTAGTGTCACGGCTAAGGAAGAATAATAGCAAAAGATAATTAAAACTGAAACTCGAATTTATTCATCAATAATGGAAAAGCATAATAACAATGTCATAGAAGCATAATGATCCTAGGGTTTTATAAGTCCGAATACCCACGAGGGGTTTAGCTCCTCATTGAGCTATACATGTTCATTAAAGTGTAAAATAAATTGCAAAATAAGAACATCAATGAAAACCCCCTCACGTGTGATGTGGCCGTGGTCTTGTGCTGCCGTCGGACGTCAATGACGATGCCGTTGGTGTGCTCCAATCCTCCACAAAGTCCTCTCCGAAACCCTAACCGCACCCTCTCGAAGTTGGATAGAAAGATAGGTCAAAAGATACTCAAAAAGTCTCCCAATCGGGCTTTAAATAGGCTGAGTGCGGCTTTAAATTTGAACTTATCGGGGCTTCACACGGTCGTGTGGAATTTCCACACGCCCGTGTGAAGTTTCTGTCTTCCTGAAAAATTACTTCACATGGCCGTGTGGAATTTTCACACGCCCGTGTGAAGTCTCTGGTTTGCTGGAAAATGATTCGCACGGCCGTGTGTTAATTCCACACGCCCGTGTGAATTCTCTGGCAACTTGACCTTCGGCAGAAAATGCACAGTAACTTGCTACAATAAATTGGAACAGTAACAAAGCTACAGTGCTGCTACAGTACTCGCCGAAACGCTCCCGAATACGTTGTTCTTCATTAAGGCCATTGAATTGGGCACACAATCAATGGTAGATCGTGCCGATTGCTTAAAGTCTCTTTCTTGGTGAAGTTCTCCTAGGCTACACGAGTTAGACTTGTTGTGAATGTGATTGCTTTTGTGCACCTCCAAAGGAGGTTGGCACACACTCACAGGTCTAAGTTCGTGCCTTATTCCTTGCTTGGTGCGAGAACCTCCCAACAATGGGGAACACGATCTAACTTTGTTCTTCTTTTCCAACTTGGCTCCACAAACCTACAATGTACAAGAATACACAAATGCACACTATTTAGTGATAAAATCTGATAAAAGAGATGCTCATAGTAAGATAATAACGCTTCGCGTCACTATAACACAAGCACTTATCAGATACCCGGGCAATGCTCCCCCTAGGCTCTATCATGAAGTACAAGACTAACTAAATGCTTCTAAACCGAGTTCTATGAGTCGAGGCAATCCAAGAATAATCGGTCCCTACCTCCAGGCCACCGATACTAGTCCCCTACAAGGTCCGGGTGGAGAAATCGCTCAATCTCAACACCTCACACCCCATATGACCGCAATGAACTTTAGGGACACCTAGGAGTGAAACCGATTCCTAAAATTAGATCTAACCCTACTTCTAGGTGAAAGATCCCTAACCCCTTACAAAGGTCCCGGTGGAGAAATCTATCAATCTCACGCCTCACACCCCATATGGTTTCATAAAACTTAGGGAATACGGAGATAGGAAACACTCAATCAGAAGGGAAAGGGGACACTACTCTATCTCAAGACTCACCCTCTCAACCCTCTTTAACCTTGTATGTTCTAATCCCTAATGGAGACCTCTCTCTCACCAAAGCAACAAATCAAGCATACCAAACAACCATACGAATCAATAAGGCATGTAAGCAATGATTAAACAAGATTAAAACTCAAATTAACTCGGAATTAAAAGGAAGCATAAAGAAAGTCAATACATTAATCGAACCCTAAGGTTCACATGCCCAAGTATCTACTAGGGTTTAGCCCTCCATGGGGCTTATTACAAAGCAAAACATAACACAATGAAAAGCAATGTAAACCATGGAAGTAAACCCCCTTGAATTCGTGATGATGGCCTTGATGGGTCGCTCAACGTATTGAAGGATCCTTCTCCGAAACTAGGTTGCCAATGACTCCATCGATGCTATAACGGAGGAAAGAACTATCAAAGTTGGTGAAGAACGGCCCTCCAATTCGGCAAAGACCTCCTCCCCAAACCCTAGCCGCTTTGCCTCTCAAAAGCCACACAAAAGATACTAAAAGAATCGGCAAAAAGGGCTATTTATAAGCTTGAAGCGCGTCAGTCACGTGCCTCCACGCGACCACGTGAGATCCCACGCGGTCGCGGGGGCTGCAGAATTCCCACGCGGTCAGGTGAATAGTGATTTCTGCTACAATGCTGCTGCATTAAAATGAACAGTGCTTTGCTGCAGTACTCTTCATAAATCGTGATCCAAACTCTCTTATCTTGAGGCCACATGGTCGGGCACACGTCCATGTGGTGAGTTATAAGACTTCTCCTCCATCGAACCATCATTTGGAAGCTTTAGGTATCTTCACACAACAAGGGACATGAAGGTGTGACTGCTTTGTGCCCTTCCATCACACAAATTGGCTTGAATTCTTCTGGAAGTTAGCACACACCCTCTTGTGCCTTGACACTTGTGTTGTACAAAAACTCCCAACAATAGGTCTTTATAACCAATCTTTGCTTCCTTTTCCTCCTTCAATACTTTAACAACCTAATTGCATAAAAGAACACCAAAATACACTTTATAAGACATAATCCATGGTAAAATGATGCTCAATGCATGTAAAACAAGTGGATAAAACATGTATACTCAAGCACTTATCAGTGCAAAACCCCATGAATGTGTGCCCCAAAGTCTTAAGGACTCAATGAACCAATTCATTCTATTTACATTAAGACAATGGGTAGTAGCTTCATACACCCTAGAGGTAGCCTTTTCCCCTTGTAGGTCATCAGATGTACACTTGTAATGCCCAAAATTCGACTACTCAAGAGCGGCTTTCACTCATCTAGGGCGATAGCTTTTTCTACCATCTTTTTTTCACAAAACTTCAAAGTCTCGACTGGTAGGGCATTCCGCAAAGGGAATCCAACTTTCCAAAATTTTTTTAACATAAGAATAAAAAAGATGAGCAGCTTTACACTCTAGGTTAAGTGAAATAATTGTTTTGGTCTAAAAAGTAAAAGAGAGTCTACAATTAAGCGCAAATGTTTCCTAACACACCCGTGCCCTCCTAAGTTCAAGCCATACCAAGCAAGCAATCATGGATCATCATTAGAAAAACACTCATCTATAACAAGCATGCAACACTCCCCCACACTCGAAACTTTCATCGTCCTCAGTGTATGAATGAATGCCATGAAAAGCGATAATTGCGGACATAAAAAATAAGGAGAGGGTGCAAAAGTCTTCCCTGAACATGGAGAGCGATGGTGCTGCTCTCGCATGCTTGTTATTCAATCCTAAGTCTACATACATGGAGAGTGATGTTGCACTCTCAACATGTTGCCAAATCAAGTCCTAGCACCCACACACACCTGAGATATATGGAGGCACATAAGTGAAGAACACATACAACAAAATAGGGCTGGAATAAAGTACTCAAAGGAAACAAACCAAAATGGCAGTGAAGCAGGGGACTCCTCTTGCTCTTGGGCTATAAAGTACGGAGTATAAAACAGAGGCTAACATAAACTACTGAAAAGAAAAGGAAATACAAAACAGCAAAAACATGGGATGCGTGAAAGCTACTACCTTGGTAGAAAGAGCTACATCCTCGAAAGTGTGAAAGCCACCTTTGGCGGCCGCCCAGAAAAGGGCTACCTTAGAGGTTGTGTGAAGATACTACCTCCTTACTTTTGTATATAAATAAGTCTTTCTAATAAGATCTTTGAGGAATACGTTTTGGGTTAACTTGAGTGAGTTCGCACACACATACACATTTTTGAGTTGTTATCCTTTTTTATTCAAGTTTTTAGCAAGAGCAATGATATCTTTATACAATGTTTTGATTTCCCCTTACTTTTAGAATGCTTATTTTGCATACTTTTCAGTGAACCCAAGGCCAAGCTTGATAGGGGCCTGAAAGTATACGGGTTGTCGAAGTAATAAAGTACCCCGGCGAGAGGGTAGTTGAATCCACAGGGAGTAGGGATTGTAGACAAGACAATTTGCTAGTTAGCTAGTGTGCAAATATGATGGTGATAAGAATCAATATGTGTGCAAGAAAGTAAAAAAGAAATATGGAAGGTAAGAGAGTGCATGCACAGAGTAAAGAGAAGAGCAATCAATATGAATAAGGGGTACCCAGACAAGCTCCCCAAGGACTAATGCTTCTAGTGCAAGACAATGTATTATACTCTCCTATTGATGTTATGAATAAGGGGTACCCGGAAAAGCTCCCCAAGGACTAATGCTTCTAGTGCAAGACAATGTATTATACTCTCCTATTGATGTTTAATGAGTCATGGACATCCTAAATGACACAGTCCCAAACCAAAGGTCAACCGTGACTAATCTCAACATTATGCCCCGGCATTAGGTTTCACTACGACCCTTAACTCTCATTGACCTGTTAACTAAGCATTAGATTCCAAGTGATAGACCATATTCCTAAGTGTAGTCCTAACCCTTTGGTCCAAGTGAAAGTACCCTAGTCTCAATTAAGCCCAAGAACTAGGATTCACTACAATCCTTCACTATGTTGCTCACGCAACTAAGCCCCAGGTGAGTTCATCTCCTAGCACTTTACTCTATTTCGATCTCTAAGAACTCTTAGAACACGGAGGTTGTGAAAATTACACCGGAGGGGAAAGGCGATGTTTCGCTACCTCACGACTTACCCTCTCGATCCTCTCCAATCTCGAGTAGTCTAATCCTATAGGAGTTGTCACATCTCCAAAGGACAACCTAGATTATTCTCAACCCTAGTGTCACATCTAAGGGAAAATCAATACAAAAAATCAATCAAGATTGAAACTCAATTAAATTCATCAATTAAGAAACCATAATAACATGTCGTAGAAACAATATCATCCTAGAGTTTGCAAGTCCAAATACCCACAAGGTGTTTAGCTCTCCATGGAGCTATACAAACCCTCTTGTGTAGCGTGGCTGTGGTCCTATGAGGCCGCTACGTCTTTTCACCAAGCCCTTCGTCAAGCCTAGGGCACACCTCGCCGGATAATTGCCGACGAAATCTCCCCCAATAGCTATCTTGCGATGGGCTTCGATGTTAATGCCGTAGACGCGCTCCAATCGTTCAAAAAGTCCTCTCCAAACCGTAGCCACGACCCTCCAGAAGATAGGCGAAAAGATCCTCAAAAAGTCCTCAAAAAGGCCTTTAAATAGTCTGAGTCACGGTCGGAAAATCGGCAGGAATCGAGCATCCACACGGCCGTGTGGATTTTCTGAATTCTGTTTTCTAGTGCACACTGAACAATAAACTACTACAGTGAATTGCTACAGTGTTGGTAAAGTGCTATCGCGTCAAATGTTTTCGATTTCATCGTTCTTCATCGAGGCCGTTGAATTGGGCACACAATCAACAGTAGATCATGTCGATTGCTACACGGTTTAGAATTTTGTGAATGTGACTGCCTTTGTGTCCCTCCAAAGGAGGTTGGCACACACCCACAAATCTAAACTCATGCCTTGTTCCTTGCTTGGTCCGAGAACTCCACAACAACGGCAAACATGATCCAACTTTGCTCTTTATTCACTAAGTTTACTCCACAACCATATAATGCACAAAAGAACACAATTGCACAATAATTAATGATAAAATCTGAAAAAATCAATGCTCAATATAAGATAATAATACTTCCTATTAGTATAACATGAGCACTTATCAAACTTCCCCACACTTAAGCTTTTGCTTGTCCTCAAGCAAAAATAATACATGAAAGTACTTGGGAAGAACAATTGAAAGTGCTTGGCCTTAAGTTCACCAAAAGTATGTCAAAGAAGCATTCTACAAGTAAGGGAAAATCAAAACATCGCATGAAGATATCATTACTCTAGCTAAAAAACTTGAATGAAAAAGGACAACAACTCAAAAATGTGTAAGTGTGTGCGGAATCACTCAAGATAACCCAAAAAGTACTCCTCAAACTCTTGTTAAAAGGACTTATTTATATACAAAAGTAGGGAGGTAGTAGCTTCACATAACCTCTAAGGTAGCCCTTTCCTAGGCTGCCGCCAAAGGTGGCTTTCACACTTTTGAGGAGGTAGCTCTTCCTACCGGGGTAGTAGCTTTCACGTATCCCATGAGATAGCTCTTTCTCTCATTAGGGCATAACTTGTATCTGACTTATGAGAGTAGCTACATACTTCATGGTAGGTAGCTCTTTCCACCTCCAATGCACAATTAAAACTAAACAAATATTTACAAGCTCACAAGTTTTTTTTTTTATATTTCTCAAAACAAAACTAAGAATTCACTAAAATGATGATAAACTATTCCTTAAAAACATTAAGATTGAGTTTCCAAAAGATTTCAAGAGTGAGTAGTTCAAAATGAGATAATCGAGCAAAAATTCCCCAAAATTCAAATAAAAAACTAGAGCATGATGAGATTCAATGTTAAAAATCCTCCTAAACTCTAAGAATACAACCGTTGCAACTAAGGTGAACCGCCATGGGCTACATGAGTATAAGCAATTAAAAGCACAAGTAAAGGTGTTTGCAATGTGAACTCCCCCCCTCCCCCCACACACATACACTTAAGATGTACACTGTCCCCAATGTATGTGTTTATATAAAAAAAATGATAATACATCAAAATCAATATTTTAAAATACTCAAATCCCTAGATCAGCTGAGAACATTGATCTCGAGGCGATCTAAATAATCAATATTTTAATAATAAATATATATATATATATATATATAATAAAAAAATATAATACTAAATTAATATATATATAAATTAATAAAATAAAATAAAATAAAATAATCAGATAAAGATAATAAAAATAAAATAAATATAAATATAACAATAATCCAAATCAGATTAAGATAAAAAAAAATAAAATCAAATAAAAAATTCAAATGAATATAAATAAATAAACCAATAAAGAAATATAATAATATATATATATATAAATAAATAAAATAAAATTTGAGGAGCGTGGGGCGTGGTCTCCCCACGATAAAAAAATATATGTATAAATAAATATATAATAAAATAATATATATATAAATAATAGTATAATATATATATATATATATATCTATATATATATATATATATATATATATATATATATATACAGAAAAATAAAATAAATAAAATTAAAAAGAAATAAAATAAAATAAACAGCGAAACATGTCTGTCGTGATGTCCACGATTAATAAAAAAAACTGCTCGCTAATGCCCATGATATGCATAACTACCCCCATGATCAGTGCAACCGCCGAACTGCCCCACGTCGATGTAAAAGCTTTTAAAGAGGAGGCTGGTATAGGAACGAAGGAGGACGAACCGACTGAGTAAAAAAAAGAAGAAGATTTGAAGAAGAAGAAGAAGAAAGAGATTTGAAGAAGAAGGTGATTATTCTCTTTACTAAATATATATAGGTACATAAAAAAACAGAGAGAGATATACAATAAAAAAGAGAGGGTCGTCGCTGTGCTCGTCACAATGTTGCTACTTGCCATCTAGATAATTCGCCGCCACGCTAGTGAGCCGCTGATTTCAACGCTGGCGAGGGTGGAATATCCCTCGCTGGCCATTGATTCAAAAATCTCTCGTTAGCCTCCCTTTTGTTGTTACTTTCTCATTGGAGAATGGTTGTTACCGTCAATGCTGACATCTCCGGTGCTGCTGTTATTGCCACTCATTGCCGTTGCCAACACGAGTGAGGGTGGAATACCCCTCACTCGCCTCTCAATTCTAGTCAAAGCTACCACACCATGCCGTTATCATAGCTACCCCACCATCGACAACACAAATGAGGGTGGAATATCCCTCATTCGCCTGCCTTTGCTGCTACTTTGCTATCGGAAAATGGTGGTAAATAGTTGCCACCGTTGTTGTCACATGGTGCCACTGCTCAAGTATTCTACAGCCAACGACTCTCCTCTTGGGCTATGCTATGTCTTTCTAAAAATTTAGCTCAAGTGTTCTATGGCACCGATCGCTGTGGGTGATGCGTCCCTTGCAGGGATTCTTTCTTGGTTCGATGAAAAGGATAAGCTCCAGCAAGTCTCCATCCATTCCCTTGCCGCTGGCAAGTGTTCTTGAACAATGTTGCCAATATCGTAAGATACGGGATACGTATCGCACGATATGTATCTAAAAAACATGATTTCGATAGTATCGGTGGGTGTATAGGCATAGTTTAAATTATCGTAATTTATCTTACGTATCTATTGAAATATATCGTATCGTAAGAAGCGGCGATATTTTAAATCTTAAGAATTCAAAAGGTCATGACAAAGTCCAAGGGACTTTTTTACTTGAAATATTTTTTCTTTTTGCAAAATCTTGACGGCGGAGAAAAAATTGAGATTTTTTATGAAGAAACCCTAAAGAAGATATCGCGCAGAGCTTCAGACCCTCGGTTAGTATTTAAATTTTCATATTTAGATTTTAACTTTATTTATTTACTCTTTATTGACTTTTATTTACGAAGCTTATCATTTTTTAGGATTTCATACAAATTTAGATTTGAAGTTTATGATAAGTTTATCCTTTATTTGAATAGCAACTTTGAAATTTAAACATAATAC
This sequence comes from Dioscorea alata, assembly GCA_020875875.1. Lineage (NCBI taxonomy): Eukaryota > Viridiplantae > Streptophyta > Magnoliopsida > Dioscoreales > Dioscoreaceae > Dioscorea > Dioscorea alata. Next base: position 11,525,639 of record CM037021.1, read on the forward strand.
AATTTAAATGTATTTATCTAGATTCGAGATCAAACTTAGATAAGAATCATAAGATTTAAAATTTTTATATGAATAATTCGTGATTTAATATACATACAAATCTAATTTTTTACTAATTTAATCAAGATTATTCATGGTTTAATGTTTTAATTTAACTTTTTAATTTTTTTATCAGTATGATCGACATGGCTGATATCAAAAGTAGGAGAAAAGAAGATATTATATATGAACATTGCACCCGAGTTGATAAATCAAATAGAATGAAATTAAAATGCAATTATTGTGGAGGGATTTATACGGGTGGCTCAATTCGAATGAAACATCTTTTAGGAAGGACTCATAAAAATGTGGCGGCTTGTAATAAAAATCCTGAAGAAGTTAGCAACTTATTTCAAGGGATACTTAAAGATCTAGAAAAAAAGAAAAATATTGGGGATGAGGGGGCTGATGATCTTTTTGAAGAAAATTATGAACAAGTTCCTGGTGGCAACATAAGAGGAACTTTAGACCTAACAATTACAAGGGGAGGGAGTAAAAAACAAACCACATTGAATGCAATGCTAAAAAATCGTGAGACAGTATGCAGAGATATATGTAGATTTTTTTATGGCAACTCTATCGCATTTAATGTGGTGAAAAGTCCATTGTTTAAGAAGATGATTAAGTCCATTGGTGAATATGGACAAGGATTGAAGCCTCCTAGCTATCATGAAGTAAGGGTTACTTACTTAAAAAAGGAAGTGGAGAATGTAAATGACTTGCTTGAAAAATATAAGAATGAATGGAAAAAAACAGGTTGCACATTGATGTCTGATGGTCGGACTGATAAAAGGGGGCGTTCTATCACTAACTTTTTAGTGAATAGCCCTAGTGGAACTGTATTTTTGAAATCTATTGATACATCAAGTATATCTCACAGTGGTGAAAATATGTTTGAATTGCTTGACTCAATGGTTGAAGAAATTGGAGAAGACCATGTGGTACAAGTTGTAACAGATAGTGCTTCATCTTATGTTTTAGCAGGTGAGAAGCTAATGGAAAAAAGGAAAAAACTATTTTGGTCTCCATGTGCTGCACATTGTATTGATTTGATGTTAGAAGATATTGGACAATTGCCAGTGCATGCTAGTACCCTCTCCAAGGCTAAGCAAATTACCACTTTTATATATCGGCATACATTATTGATAAATATGATTAGAAAGTTTTCAAATGGCTATGATTTAATTCGGGCCGGGGTGACAAGATTTGCTACTTCCTATCTTACTTTGAGTCGTATGCATGAGTTGAAGAAGGCATTGAGAAGTATGTTTGTTTCTGAAGAATGGTTAAATAGTCCATTTGCAAAAAAGAGTGATGGCAAAAAGTTGGAGAATTTAGTTGTTGGTGATGCAAAATTTTGGGATGCCATTGTGTATTGCTTGAAAAGTGTTATACCATTGGTGAAAGTTTTGAGACTTGTTGATGGAGATGCTAAGCCTGCAATGGGATACATCTTTGAGGCTATGGATAGAGCAAAAGAAAAAATAGCAAAAAATTTTGATGATGTGAGCTCAAGGTATAAAAGAATATGGGAGATAATTGATGAAAGGTGGTTGTTGCAACTCCATAGGCCTCTACATGCAGCTGCATACTATCTAAATCCAAGGTATATATTATTTTTCATTTGTTGATTTACTTTTTTATTTCACTATCTATAATTGATTATTATGCATTTTTATACAGTTAATCACTTATTTATTTTTAATAGATTTCACTTTGATCCTATTTTTAACCATCAAGATGAGGAAGTGGCAGTTGGTTTAATTCAAACTATTGAGAGGATGTATCCGGATGTTCCAACAAGGCTGAAGATAGATAGGCAACTTGAAAAATTTAAAAAGACTGAGGGAATGTTTGGAATGGATATGGCGGTTGTAACAAGAGATAAAAATCATCCAGGTATTATTTTAATTTATTTTTGTCTCTATTTTTACTTATAAGACATTACATATTTATATAATTATGAATTTTGATAAGTACTTATTTTGTGACTAATATATGTAGCATTGTGGTGGGAAAGCTATGGAAATCAATGTAAAGAGCTTCAAACTCTTGCCATTAGAGTATTAAGCCTCACATGTAGTGCTACAGGATGTGAAAGAAATTGGAGTACTTTCGAACATGTACATTCCAAGAAAAGAAATCGTTTGGAGCAACAACGTTTGAATGCACTTGTTTTCATTCACTACAATATCAATTTGCAATTGAGACAAGAAAAAAGACAAGGGAATGGTGATACATACGATCCTATCTCATTATCAGACATGGAATCAGATGATGAATGGATAACAGAAAATGAAGACCCTTGCTTACCTCAAGATACATCGTGGATGGATGTTCATGAATGTTTTTCAGAAATAGCTTCAACAAAAAGGAAAAGAGGTCAATTTATATATTCTAACTATATAATATTTTATAAATTAATAGTTTAATATAATTGTTGAATATGAAAACTTACTATTTATATTTTCAGGTCCTAGGAACTTACAAATGCAAGCAAACAAGAAAGGAAAAGAGATCACGATACAAGAAGAAGTTTAAGATGTCCAAAATGATAATGATGAAGAATTTGATGAAGATTTAAATCAAAGAGAAGATGGAGATAGTGATGTAGCAAATTTGGACATTGATGATGATTTTTTAACACTTTTGTACTTATCTATTCTAGACTATAACTTATGATTTTAGACTATTTTCCAAACTTATCAAATGATGTTTAATTTAGTTAGATAAAAAATGTGAAAATGTGTATGTTATATATTTATGTGTATATATACTATCTATATAATATCTTACGATAAAAGATACGCTACGCTACGTTACATAAAAATTAAGAATTCGATACATCATACGATACACGATTTGACAACATTGTTCTTGAAACTTTCATCCCAACCTACAGTACGAAGCATGTGGCTGGATTTATAGAGAGCGGTGAGATGCTGAAATCCAAGGGCGTTGATGAAATCCTTTGCATTAGTATCAATGATCCCTTCGTGATGAAGGCTTGGGCAAAGACTTACCCTGAGAACAAACATGTGAAATTCCTCGCTGATGGTTCTGCAAGCTACACCCATGCGCTTGGTCTTGAACTCAACCTTAGTGAAAAAGAGCTTGGCATCTATTCCCAGAGTTTTACCCTCCTTGCAGATGATCTTGAGGTCAAAGTCTCAAACATTGAGGAAAGGTAGTGCAGTCACCATATTAGGAGCTGATGAGATATTCAAAAGGAGTCTCTACCTATCATTGTAACCTTAATTCTTGTTTTATGATGATGGTCATTTATACGAAACCAATTCTCCTATCTTGCAGTTTATATGAACTATCAAAAGGGTGTGAACCATGCATGCTTGGTGTTGTTGTGTGGTTTGAATAAGATTTTATTTCAAAAAATAAAAAAATAAATAAATAAAATAAAAGGGTTAAAGTGCTTGGCAAAAGCAACGTGTCATATTATTAATTAAAGAAAGTGACACATGAAAAATAAGGCTATTAAGAGGTTATATACATATAAAAGAGTGAGAATTTGACACTCGGTTACTTCTCAAATTGGAATATGCTAATGAATATTAAAAACTCCATCAAAGTACCCAACCAATCATTATAAGACGACCATCATTGATAAGTTGCTAGCTTTGGATCTTGAACATGCACAATCACTGCAAGTGAAGAAGCCAGACACTCGTTTTCAAAGCTCATTTTTCAAACAGCACAGCATGGAAGAAGCCGTGTTTCAGAGTTTTAGAGACACTAATGAGTTGATTAGAGACATGCTTAATATAAAGAAAAATAAATGCAGCTGTTGAAATTGAACTCAAAGACATGCTTAATATCCTAATGCCATCATTCTTCTTTTTAAAGACAAGCAAACACAAAGCTATTGAGAGAATCGTGGTCAAAAGTTATGGGAAGGGTCCTTATAGGCTGTGTTTTGCATCCAAAGAGGGATATACGGAATATATCAGCATATCAGCATATATAGAGTTAGTGAAGGTCAAAAAAAAAAAAAAAAGAACTCAACGATCTTGCAGATGGTGTCAAGATACAGTCAGAGCAGCATTGTCATATCAAGAAGCTGTCCATACTGTCAGTTTGGCTGCTCACTCTCGCCATGTTGTAAATTATATGAGTGATGCTAAGGAGAAGGAGAGTCCAACAATGAAGGTGGAGAGAGAAGAGACGCCATATAAAATGAAATGAAGACAAACTTGCTATGAATGTTAAAAAAAATAAAAATAATAATAATAATAATAAATAAAAAAAAAGTGCATCACATGCATGCAAAGAACGTACATGGCACATGGTTTCATGTACAGGGGGGCCGCCATTACCCATGCATGCATGGTTTTGGAATCAACTTTCATGCAAAAAATAAATAAATAAATAAATAATAATGGCATGCATGGTTTTGGAATCAACTTTCATGCAAAAGATAAATAAATAAATAAATAATAATGATATATATATATATATATATATATATATATATATATATATATATATAAAGAGCATGGAGAGAAGCATTATTTTAATGTGCTCATGTACATAAAATATATATATATATATAAAAAAGTCTACCATGAAAGAGAGATCCATGGGAATGAATAAATGATAAGGATGGATATAAAAATAAAATCTAGATTTTTTTTTTTTTTTTGGATTATCACAAAAGCTCAGGAAGGCAAAGTTAGCATGTAAAAATTCATGGGTTAGATGATGATATACATGGTGTAAAATTAAGTAACAGTACAATAGATGTTGCTTATTCAATAACAAGTAAGAAGTGGTTATTCTAGCCTCCAAGCTTGAATATTAACTTGATACAAAATAGTTTACAAGGTATGAGCATATGGTTGATCGATGAAGACTTGTGTAAACATGTCAAGCTTGATATTCTTTAGGATTCAAGCACCCTTTCTTTCTATCTGAAGTAGTGTCATTGGCTAGTCAATAACTAAATGCCCATCCTTGAGCAACGATAAAATACTCATTATGAAGCAAGCATAAGCATGTTCATAACAAGGCAATGCCAAGAATGTTCATCTCAAAGCAGCGGCAAATTCTTTTAAAAAAATATACAAATTTCAAACTGATAATGAGATATACATCTCAAGGCAGCAACGAGGCAGGCAACATTGTGACAAGGCACAGGCAGCAACATATGAGGGATATAATTATATGTCTATATATATAAAAGTTATATATTCTCATGTAATATATATATATATATATATATATATATATATATATATATATATATATATGTGTGTGTGTGTGTGTGTGTGTGTGTGTGTGTGTGTGTGTGTGTGTAATAAATAAATAATGAAATTTATAATTTTCTTGTCTTTACTTGTACTCGAGCCCTTAATCGGAGGTTCCCAGGATTTTAATCTGGGGTAATTAATAATAGAGGCTTGCCTTTATTAGGAATGGAAGAGTCCACAAAAATAAAAATAGACAAAATAAATAACATTTGTGATTCGATATATCACCCGGTGTCTCTTCATCGACACGATGCCAGGGCGCATATTTTCGATCCCACAGTATGCATACAAGCAAAATGCAAAGTATAGCAATTGAAACAATTAATGTAGGAGAGGGCAATTGAAACATTACTTCCCTGAACTCTAAGTGCTGCGTTTGATGGAGCTATGTTGATAAGTGCTCATGTTATAGTAATGCGAAGCGTTATTATCTTGCAATGAGCATTAATTTAATCAGATTTTATCACTAAAAAGTGTGCATTTGTTTACTTTTGTGCATTGTAGGGTTGTGAAGATAAAGTGAAGGAAAGGAACGAAGTTAGATCGTGTTCGCCATTGTTGGGAATATTCTTGGACTAAGCAAGGAGCACGGCATGAGTAGAGACTTGTGAGTGTGTGCCAACCTCCTTTTGAGGGGCTCAAACGCAGTCGCATTCACAATAAATCTAACTCATGCTAGCAAGGAGAACTTCACCAATTAGGAGATTTGAAGCAATCGGCACGATCTACAGTTAATTGTGTGCCCAATTCAACGGCCTCAATGAAGAACGACGAATTCGAGAGCTTTTCGGGACAATACTGCAGCAACACTATAGCAAGTACCGTAGCAAAAAATACTGTAGCAAGTTACCGTTTACTGTTTGCCGAAATTCAGCATTCCAGCAACTTCACACGAGTGTGGAAATTCCACACGGCCTTGTGAAATCCCGATTTCTGCGATTTTAAAGCTGCGACTCAACATTATAAAAGCTCGTTTTGGAGACTATTTGGGATATCTTTGGACCTATCTTCCTCCCCAACTTCTAGATGGCGGCTATGGTTTTGAAGAGGACTTCGTGGAGGTTTAGAGAGCATCATCGGCATCATCACCGATGTCCGGCAGCCGCACAAGACCACGGCCATACCATACGCAATGGGGTTTGCATTGATGTCTTTACTTTGTGGTTTCTTTCATATTTTGATGAACATGTATAGCTCCATGAGGAGCTAAACCCCTTATGGGTATTCAGACTTGTAAACTCTAGGGTTATTATGTTTCTTTGACATTGTTATTATGCCTTTCCATTATTGATGAATAAAAATTGAGTTTCGATCTTAATTTCATCTTGTTAATGTTTTCTTTTAGATGTGACACTAGGGTTGAGAACAATCTAGGTTGTCCTTTGGAGGTGTGACAACTCCTATAGGATTATACTATTTAAGATTGAAGAGGGTTGAGAGGGTGAGTCGTAGGGTAGCGAAGTGTCCCCTTTCCCCTCAGATGTGGTTTCTCCCTACCTCCATTTCCTTGATTTCTTAGCAGTTGAGATAGAGTGAAGTGCTAGGTAGATAAACTCCCCTGGGGCTTAGTTACGTGAGTAACAGAGTGAAGGGCTGAAGTGAATCCTACGCACTAGGGCTTAATCTAGACTAGGGTTTTTCCACCTGGACCAAAGGGTTAGAACTACACATAGGAACAAGTTTTACCACTAGGAGTCCCTAGAACTTAAAGCAATCCCATGTAGTGTGAGGTTTAGGTAGATATACTCCCCTGGGGCTTAGTCTTGCCAGCGACAGAGTGAAGGGTTGACGTGAATCCTAATACCGGGGCATAATGTTGGGGTTAGTCACGGTTGTCCTTAGGTTTGGGACTATGAATCTAAGGATTTCCTCAACTCAATTGACATTAATAGGAAAGTATAATAGCATAGTCTTGCACTAGAAGCATAGATCCTAGAGGTAGCTTGTCCGGATACCCTATTTCATCCATTGCTAGTTTCTCTCTATTCTCTTTTACTTGCACTTTCTTATCTTCCATCTTTCTATTCAATTTCTTGTCTTTTATTATATTTGCTTCCATATTCACTCATCGATTCTATTCTTATCTTTCCATACTCCACATAGCTTAAATAGTGAAATCTCGTATTTTAACTCCCTATTCCCTGTGGATTCGACTACCCACTCACAGGGGTAAATTTTATTACTTCGACAAACCCATGCACTTTCGGGGCGTGTCATATGTTCATTGAGAGTTATGTCTCAATGGGTTGTGGAGTACACACGGTCCCATGAATATGCCTATGACTATTTCTCAAATTCCATACATCCAAGACCATCTGCACAAATACAAAAGGGGTTCAGTGTAGCTCAAGAAAATTAAAATAAAACTCGAGTATATAACGATGAAGCAATGAAATACAACTCAAGAAAAAGATAAATTCAACAAAAAAAAAAACTCAGTAGGAAGAGCCTTTCTGAGTACTACGAGTCCAAAAATAAAGAAGAACAATACAAAATAACAGAAAAATAAAATAAACTACGACGCCTCAACGTCGGTGTCCTATACTGTAGGCTTAGATGCTGGTGTTGTCTCAGTAGGGACCGGTGGATCAGCAGGTGGTGAGGCTAGTGCAAGGGAAACTCGAGGCTGAACTACAAATGGTGATGATATAGCTCACTCGAGTAACTATCAGATAACGTCAACCTGTGTAGTCGTCTCTAAATGTTGTGCAGCCTGTACATCCCTAACCTCATCCACTTCTATCTGTAATACCCCTACAGCATTGTCGAGGCGCTCTAATCTGTCCTGGCCTCAAGAAGGTGAAAATATGCGCACTAGAGGTGGCTCCTGTGCTGTAGGAGGTACCTGTGTATCTGCCTATGCCTGAAGTGGCTCTAAAGCTGCCACAAACCCCCAGCCTTGTCTCCCTCTGCCTCGGCCTGCCCGGATGAGGGTATGATCAGTATATAAATCCCTAGCCCACCTCTTCGAACCATACCCATGATCCTCAAGGTCTACGTGCCCAGGGAAGCCCGTATAGTAATCTTCTCAGCCCTGTGAACTACGTCTACAAGTCCTAAACCAATGAGCACTCAAATGATGTACGGGCCCGCAAAGATGACTCCGATCATGGGGTACTAGCCCTAGTGGCGGATGTACTATACTAGAATGTGCCCCAGGTGGAGTTGTGACACAGGCACGAAAGTGCATGGGTTGTCGTAATAATAAAGTACCCCGGACAAGCTCCCCCTAGGACAATTTGATAGTGCATGGGTTGAATCCATAGGGAGTAAAGATTGTAGACAAGACAATTTGATAGTTAGCTAGTGCACAAATATGATGGTGAGAAGAATCAATATGTGTGCGAGAAAGTAAAAAAGAAATATGGAAGGTAAGAGAGTGCAAGCACAGAGTAAAGAGAAGAACAATCAATATTAATAAAGGGTACCCGGACAAACTCCCCCTAGGACTAATGCTTCTAGTGCAAGACAATGTATTATACTCTCCTAGTGATGTTTAATGACTCCTGGACATCCAAAAGCACACGGTCCCAAACCTAAGGTCAGACGTGATTAATCCCAACATTATGTCCCGGCATTAGGCTTTACTATGACCCTTAACTCTCGCTGACTTGTCAACTAAGCCCTAGGGGAGTCCATATTAATAAGCCTCACACTACGTGGGATTGCTTTACATTCTAGGGATTACAAGTGATAGGCAATGTTCCTAAGTGTAGTCCTAACCCTTTGGTCCAGGTGCAAAAACCCTAGTCTTAATTAAGCCCCAGCGCTAGGATTCACTACAACCCTTCACTCTATCGCTCGAGCAACTAAGCCCCAGTGGAGTTCATCTCCAAGCACTTGGCTCTGTTTCAACCGCTAAGAACTTTTGGAACACGGAGATAGGGAAAATCACACCGGAGAGGAAAGGGGATGTTTCGCTACATCACGACTCACCAGCTCGACCCTCTCCAATCTCGAGTAGTCTAACCCTATAGGAGTTGTCACACTCCAAAGGACAACCTAGATGATTCTCAACCCAAATGTCACATCTAAGGGAAAATCAATACAAGAAGCAATCAAGATTGAAACTCAATTAAATTCATCAATTAAGAAAGCATAATAACATGTCAAAAAAACAATATCATCCTACGGTTTACAACTCCGAATGCCCACAAGAGATTTAGCTCCTCATGGAGCTATACAAATCCATCAATGTGTTTGAATAAACAAGAATATAAAACATAGATGAAAAACCCCCTTGTGTATCGTGGTTGTGGTCTTCTGCGGCCGCTTTGTCTCTTCACCAAGCTCCTCGTCAGGCCTAGGGCACACCTCTCCGGATTAGTGCCGACGAAAGCTCCCCAATAGCTATCTTCTGACGATATCCGATGTTGATTCCGATAACGCACTCCAATCCTCCACAAAGTCCTCTCCAAACCCCAGCCACGACCCTCAAGGAGATAGGCGAAAAGATGCTCAAAAAAGCACCTAAAAAGACATTTAAATAGTCTAAGTCACGGCTGGAAAATTGGCTGAAATCGGCCATCCACACAGCCGTGCGGATTATCTGGATTGATTTTCTAACGCGCAGTGAACAGTAAAGTGCTACAGTGATTGCAACAATAATTTGATGGAATCAACGGTAGATCATGTCGATTTTCTGGGCACACAATCAACGGTAGATCATGTCGATTGCTTTGTTCTCCTCATTGGCGAAGTTCTCCAATGCTACAAGGGTTTGATTTTTGTTAATGTGATTGCCTTTGTGCCCCTCCAAAGGAGGTTGGCACACACCCACAAGTCTGAACTCATGCCTTGCTCCTTGCTTGATCTGAGAACTCTACAACAACGGCAAACATGATCAAATTTTGCTCTTTATTCACTAAGTTTACTCCACAACCCTACAATGCAAAAAAAAAAAAAAAAACACAATTGCACAACAATTAATGATAAAATCTGAGAAAAGTAATGCTCAATGTAAGATAATAATACTTCATATTACTATAACAGGAGCACTTATCAATAATACTTCATATTACTATAACAGGAGCACTTATCAAGTGGCTCGGATCAAAACCCAGGTACTGTTTCCACGTCCATTCACTGATCAGCTAAGAACACCTGGCTCGTAAGAACACCTGGCACGTAACAGCAGATTATGTGGTCAGGTACTGTTTCCATGTCCATTCAAGTGGAGGTATCTGTAAGAAGCCCTGGACAAGCATGTGGCCTTGGACACACCTGGCTCGTACTGTCCCTGACCACATAATCTGCTGTAAGCACACTGTGGGGTCAAACTGCCGGGATAATCAGTCGGTAACTACTCGTACTCCTCTATGTCCGTGTACGCATCATCTTATAAGCCCATTCGGACTAAGAACTGCGTCACACTTAAACTAAAGTGCTGACAGAGTGCACAGAACTGAATTGTGTCTACATCTGAGAAACTAGTGTACCCTCGGTCAAACTCGAACGACGCCAAAACCTTATGTGTGAGCAACCGAATAGCAGGGTCTCGAATCGATAACAACCGGTGCCAACCGCCGACTGAAAAGAGCTCCTCCACCTCAGCTCCCCCCTAAATCTCTCTCAATATGCTCAAGTCTAGTAAGTGAGTTTGACCAAATCTCAGGGAAGATAAACTCTCAAAACGAACCCGATGCTCCGTAATAGTAAACTCAGTCGTCTACGGTGGTGGAAACTACTCACGAGGGCATTTGCAGGCCGCTTTCTTCGATCTAGAAGCCATTCCTGCAAGAATTGAAAAGAAATCAATCAAATCCAACATAAAACTTAATCTACAGTAATCCACTCGGCCGTGTGAAAATTCTATACGCCCGTGTGGATCGTCTGGCGGAAACAATTGCACGGCCGTGGAGCCAAAAATCCATATAAATCTATTTTAAATGCTCAAAAACTCTCCACAATCATTCAACAAGTATATGCGGATGGATATGAAGTGAAAGATTGCGAAATGAATAAAAATAATCAAAATTGAAGAAGAAAAAGAAGGTGAAGTGCTTACCAATGGTGTGAATGGTGATAACCTTGAAATTGGTCGGAAAACAACCTCTAAAACCTCTAGAATTGCTAAGAGAAATTCGGGAGAGTGAGAGAGAAGTTCAGAGGGTATTTGAGAGTGAAAAGATCAAGAGGCACGGGTGAATCTAAAAGAAAAACCGTGGCTTTTAGAGTTCTGTGTATCCACAGTGCCGTGTGGAAATTCCACACGGCCTTGTGCCTTCACAGGGGCACACACACACACCCCTGTATGCTCTTGGGAAATCACCTAAGGCTTCTGCCCATATCCACAAGACCGTGTGCCCAACCTGGCCAATATACAAGGCTTGCCACAGGGGCACCCACACGTCTTTGTGGTCTCTCTGGATCTCCCGAGAAAACTCCAAGTGTTCCACACGGCAGTGTGCCTTTCACAAGATCTCTCATAGGGGCAGCCACACCCCCTATGTTTTCTTGGGATGGAAGGGAAGTCTCTGCATAATTTCACATGGCCATGTGCGTTAACACATGGGCACTCACAGGGGCAGCAACACGCCCTTGTGGACTCTCGGGAATGAGAGTTAAAATTCTGCAGGATTTCACACGGTCGTGTGCCCTTCCCAGGGTCGTTCACAAGGACACTTACACGGCCCCTGTGATGCTCGGGATGAGCATTGAGATGGTTCACACGGCCATGTATTTTTTCTGGATGACTTAGAAAATTCCAAAACTCAAATACAAGGTTCAGAGCCTGCAAACATTATGAAATTACAACCAGAGACCCATGAAAAACTCAGTCAAATGACCCAAAACTTCGTCAATCAACATTTAGGCACCTGAAACCATCAACGATCCACAAGAAAATCACAACACACGCATGTATGAACAAGACACCAACACTAAGACTCTTATTCATGCTAAAACTAAACTAACTCTTACAAAAACAGTAAAAGCTTGGGTTGCCTCCCAAGAAGCGCTTGTTTAACGTCACTTAACTTGATGTATCTTACCTTACCTCACGGGGGTTAATGAATAAAAGTTTCCCTCTTCCCTATAACCTGAAAGTTTGCAGAACATAATTTTTGTATGGTAGAGGGGTAATTATCGAGTTTGTTAACACACAAGGGCAAAACACCCTTACTCCTTGAATGCACATCCCCATTTGTGTTGGGGCTCTTCTTGTGGCGCCTACTCGATCTCCTCATCTTCCAGATCACCCACTTCATGACTCACGGGGCCGGCTTCACTCCACAAGATCAAGTGATAGAACGCCTTCAATCTGCATGTCTTGGTTTGTCCATCCTCCATACTGGTCCGGATTCATCATTTCCTACACATATTCATTAACAAGCTCATCAGTAGCATCAGGATAGTAAAGAGTATCATCAAAGTCTAGAGAATGTCTCATGGCCTCGGCGAGGCGATAGGTGAGCTTTTCGTCTCCAACCCTCAAAGTGAGCTCTCCATTATCCATTTCTATTAATGCCTTGGAAGTACGCAAGAACGACCTTCCAAGAATCAGCGGTACATCGACATCCTCATCCACATCAAGCACTGAAAAGTCCACAGGAAAGATGTATTTATCTATTTTGACAAGCACATCTTTAATGATGCCCCTCGAATGTCTAACCGATTGGTCCACTAGCTAAAATATCATCTGAGTGGGCCTAGGCTCTCCCAAGCCTAGTTTCTGAAATAATGAGTAAGGTATTACATTTATACTTGCTCCTGAATCAGCTAGTGTCATCTCCTCACCCAAATCATCAATGTTGTATGGAATGATGAAGCTACCAGGGTCTTTCCTCTTGCTCGGCATACTCTTTTGCAACATCACCGAGCAGGTGGCCTCCACGAACGGAATGCTAATGTGCAACTGTTTAAATAACCCCAAAAATTTCTTGTACTGCTCGTCTTGTTGATCATTCTTTAAGCATGAAGGATAGGGAATTCTTGGTTGTAAGGTGGGGGTGCCACCTCCTTCTCCTTAGTTGCTTCCTCTACCTCCACAACTTTGGGTGCTTCATCACTTGTCTTCTTGAGAGGGAGATTACTCTCAATCTCTCTGCCACTACTCAAAGAGATTGCCTTCAATTGTTTCCTCGATTTTGTCTCCGTATTGCTTGGCAAACTCCCTTCAAATCTATCGCATGCAGACTACGAAATTCGTCCAACTTGGTTCTCCAAGTTGTGTAGCGATGCGGTGTAGTTGCGAAGTGTCGACACTACCGATTGGAATCTTGCATCCGATGATTGGACAAACCTTGTGAGTGCTTTCTCTAAGTTGGTCATTTTGCTCTCTAGCCCCGACACCCGGTTTTCCAAATTCGGTGCTTGTTGTTATTGAAAACCCTGTGGTGTGTTACTCTTTTATTACCCTTGGTTGCTCTATGACAAGTTAGGTTGATTTCTCCACCCCAGATTGTAGGTACCACTATAGGGATTCCCTTGACCTTTGAATGCATTGCCTACTGATAAGTGCTCGTGTTATAATAATGTGAAATGTTATTGTCATACATTGAGCATTACTTTCATCAGATTTTATCATTAAATTGTGTGCATTTGTGTACTTTTGTGCATTGTAAGGTTGTTGAGCTAGTTTGGAAGAAAAAGAGCAAAGCTAGATCGTGTTTGTCATTGTTGGTGAATTCTTGGACCAAGCAAGGAACAAGGGATGAGTCTAGACATATGGGTGTGTGCCAACATCTTTTAGAGGGGCACAAAGGTAGTCACATTCACAAAAATATTGTAGCAAAGTTACTGTTCACTGTTCGCCGAAATTAAGCAAAATAGAAACTTCACACGGGCATGTGGAAATTCCACATGGCCATGTGAAATCCAGATTTCAGCCGATTTGAAGCTGTAACTCAACACTATTTAAAGGCCCTTTTGGGACTTTTTATGAATCTTTTGGTCAATCTTTTCGCATATTTTCTGGAGGGTCACGGCTAGGGTTTGTAGAGGACCTTGTGGAGGATTGGAGCGCACTATCGGCATTGACATCGAAGCCCCGTAGCCGCACAAGACCACGGCCACCCTACACATGGGGTTTTCATCTATGTTTTCGATTATTATTCATTCATATGCATTGATGGATTTGTATAGCTCCATGAGGAGCTAAACCCCTTATGAGTATTAGGACTTATAAACCCTAGTATGATTATATTTCTCTAACACGTTATTATGCTTTCTTTATTGATGAATTTAATGGATTTTCAATCTTAATTGCATATTGTATTGATTTTCCCTTAGCCATGACACTGGGGTTGAGAATCATCTAGGTTATCCTTTGGAGGTGTGACAACTCTTATAGGGTTAGACTACTTGAGATTGGAGACGGTCGAGAGGGTGAGTCGTAAGGTAGTGAAATATAGCGGTTGATTTTCCCCTCCGGTGTGATTTTCCCTACCTACGTGTTCCATGAGTTCTTAGCGGTTGAAATATAGCGAAGTACTAGGAGATGAACTCCCCTGGGGCTTAGTTGCGCCAGCAACAGAGTGAAGGGTTGTAGTGAATCATAGTACTGGGGTTTAATTGAGACTAGGGTTCTTTCACTTGGACCAAAGGGTTAGAGCTATACATAGGAACAGGGCTTTTCACTAGGAATCCCTAGAACTTAAAGCAATCCCGTATAGTGTGAGGCTTAGGAAGATGGACTCTCCTGGGACTTAGTTGAAAAGTTAAGCAAGAGTTTAGGGTCATAGTGAAACCTAATGTCGGGGCATTATGATGGGGATTAGTCACAGTTGACCTTTGGTTTGGGACCGTGTATTTAAGGATATCCTTGACTCATTAAACATCAGTAGGAGAGTATAATAGCATTGTCTTGCACTAGAAGCATTAATCCTAGGGGTAGCTTGTCCGGGTACCCTATTTCACTCATTGATTGTCTTTCTCTTACTTTTTGCTTACACTCTCTTGTCTTCCATACTTCTCTTTTATTTCTTGTTTCTATTAATTATTCTTGCATAGCGATCTCTTGTGTCTATTATCCCTACTCCCTGTGTATTCGAGTACCCTCTTACCGGGGTACTATTATTACTTTGACAGCCCGTGCACTTGCGGTACACACACGCAAGGGGTGTGTCACCTACAAAATCCACTTGCTCAACAGAAGAAGAAGTACCACCAATAGCAATCGGGCAATCACTTGAAGCATGTCCTCCCCCACATCCATTACAATTCGTGATGGCCGTTACTCTTGGAGAAGTTAGAGTATCCAACTTCTTACTCAATGATTCTACTTGGGCTGCCAATGATGTAACCACATCTATCTCATGAAGTACGGCAACCTTCTTCCTATCCCTTGAGTTCCATTGATAGCTATTCATAGCCATCTCTTCAATGAAGTGTCGGGCTTCACTGGGGGTCTTGCTTCCTAAGGCACCTCCTGCCGCCGCATCCAGCAATTGCTTGGTGCTCGGATTCAACCCATTATAGAAAGTTTGAATAATCATCCATTCGGGGAATCCATGTTGAGGGCACTTCTGCAGGAGATCCTTGAACCTACCCAATGTCTCAAATAGAGACTCCAATTCTGTTTGCACATAAGAAGAAATCTCATTCCAGAGCATTGCAGATTTTTCGGGAGAGAAATATCGAGCAAGGAAAGCTTCTGCCATCTCTTCCCATGTAGTAATAGACACCTCGATAATGATTGTAGCCATTTCTTTGCTTTCCCCTTCAAGGAAAATGGGAAGGCTCTAAATCTAATGGCATTATTTGTCATTCCATTGATCTTAAGCATGCCACACACTTCAAGGAAGTTCTCAATATGGTTGTTTGGATCCTCATCGGCCAAACAATTGAATGATGCAGACTGCTGTAACATCTGGATGAAGCCTGGCTTAAGCTCGAAATTCTGAGATGTAATTGGGGGCCTCATAATGCTTGATTGTGTCCCCAAAACTTCGCGTCTAGCATAATCGGATAAAGTTCTCTGTTGTTCATGCTGTTCTGCCATTGTTTCTGACCCTTATGTATCTATTTCAGCTTGACTGGACTATTCTTGCACAGGTTCTTTCCCTTTCCTATGTGTTCTCCTACCAATATCTGGGTCTCCTTCAACAAGAATCGAAGGATTGCCATGAGCCAAAACTTGGAGCTGAAACCAAAGAAAAGAAAACAAATAAGAACGATGATAGAATAAGAAGTGTGAAATAGAATGTGTGGTAAATAGCTAAAATAGCAAAAAAAAACAAATGTCTAAAATAGGCCTACTCCTCAGCAAAAGCGCCAAAAACTTTGACAGAGGCGCGAAAGTATACGGGTTGTCACAATACAAAAGTACCTCGGTGAGAGGGTAGTTGAATCCATAGGGAGTAGTGATTGTAGACAAGAGAATTTGCTAGTTAGCTAGTGCGCAAATACGATGGTGAGAAGAATCAATATGTGTGCAAGAAAGTAAAAGAGAAATATGAAATGTAAGAGAGTGCAAGCACAGAGTAAAGAGAAGAACAATCAATATGAATAAGGGGTACCCGGACAAGCTCCCCCTAGGACTAATGCTTCTAGTGCAAGACAATGTATTATGCTCTCCTATTGATGTTTAATGAGTCATGGACATCCTAAAGCACACGGTCCCAAACCTAAGGTCAACCGTGAGTAATCCCAACATTATGCCCTGGCATTAGGTTTCACTACGACCCTTAACTCTCGTTGACCTGTCAACTAAGCCCCAGGAGAGTCCATCTTCCTAAGCCTCACACTACGTGGGATTACTTTACGTTCTAGGGATTCCAAGTGATAGACCCTGTTCCTAAGTGTAGTCCTAACCCTTTGGTCCAAGTGAAAGAACCCTAGTCTCAATTAAGCCCCAGCGCTTCACTCTGTGGCTCGCGCAACTAAGCCCCATGGGAGTTCATCTCCTAGCACTTCACTCTATTTCGATCGCTATGAACTCTTAGAACATGGCGGTAGAGAAAATCATACCGGAGGAGAAAGTGGACGTTTCACTACCTCACGACTCACCCTCTCGACCCTCTCCAATCTTGAGTAGTCTACTCCTATGGGAGTTATCACACCTCCAAAGGACAACCAAGATGATTCTCAACCTTAGTGTCACATCTAAGGGAAAATCAATACAAGAACCAATCAAGATTGAAACTCAATTAAATTCATCAATTAAGAAAGCATAATAATATTTCAAAGAAACAATATCATCCTAGGGTTTAGAAGTCCGAATACCCACAAGGGATTTAGCTGCTCATGGAGCTATACAAATCCATCAATGTGTATGAATAAACAAGAATATAAAACATAAATGAAAAACCCCTTTGTGTATCGTGGCAGTGGTCTTGTGCGGCCACTTTGTCTCTTCACCAAGCTCCTCGTCAAGCCTAGGGCACACTTCACCAGATCAATGGCGGTGAAACCTTCCCCAATAGCTATCTTCCGATGGGCTTCGATGTCGATGCCGATGACATGCTCCAATCCTCCACAAAAACCATAGCCACGACCCTCCCGAAGATAAGAGAAAAGATCCTCAAAAAGTCCCTGAAAAGGCCTTTAAATAGTCTGAGTCACGGCTGGAAAATCGGCTGGTATCGGGCATCCACATGGCCATGTGAAATTTCCACACGCTCGTGTGGATTTTCTGGCTTCGGTTTTCTGGCGCGCAATGAACAGTAAACTACTGCAGTGAATTGCTATAGTACTGGTACAGTGCTCATGCGTTAAATGTTCACGATTTCATCGTTCTTCATCGAGGCCGTTGAATTAGGCACACAATCAACGGTAGATCATGTCGATTGCTTCATTCTCCTCATTGGTGAAGTTCTCTAATGCTACACGGGTTAGACTTTTGTGAATGTGACTACCATTGTGCCTCTCCAAAGGAGGTTGGCACACACCCACAAGTCTAAACTCGTGCCTTGTTCCTTGCTTGGTCTGAGAATTCCCTAACAACGGCAAACATGATCTAACTTTGCTATTTATTCACTAAGTTTACTCCATAACCCTACAATGCACAAAAGAACACAATTGCACAACAATTAATGATAAAATCTGAGAAAAATAATGATCAATGTAAGATAATAGTACTTCGTATTACTATAACACGAGCACCTGTCAGAGCTCTTTCAATTGTTCTTCCCAAGTACTTTAATGTTTTATTTTTGCTAAAGGACAAGCAAAAGCTTAAGTGTGGGGGAGTTTGATAAGTGCTCATGTTATAGTAATACGAAGTATTATTGTCTAACACTGAGCATTATTTTTCTCAGATTTTATCATTAATTGTTGTGCATTTGTGTTCTTTTATGCATAGAGGATTGTAGAGTAGATTTGGAGAAGAAAAGAGCAAAATTAGGTTATGTTCACGATTGTTGAGGAGTTCTTGGACCAAGCAAGGAACAAGGCATGAGTTATAGACTTGTGTGTGTGTGTCAACCTCCATTGGAGGGGCACAAAGGTAGTCACACTCATAAAAGTCTAACTCGTGTAGCATTGGAAACCTTTTTCAATGAGAAGAAATAAAGCAATAGACATGATCTACCGTTGATTGTGTGCCCAATTCAACGGCCTCGATGAAGAACATGAAATCGGGAATATTTTATGCGTGAGCACTGTAGCAATTCACTGTAGCAATTACCGTAGCAGTTTACTATTTACTGCGCGCTAGAAAACCAATTCCAGAGGATCCACATGGGCGTGTGGAAATTCCACACGGCCGTGTGGATGCCTAATTTCAATTGATTTACAGCCGCGACTTAGCATTATTTAAAGGACTTTTCGACATATCTTTTACCCAACTTCTTGACGGTTCACGGCTACGGTTTGGAGAGGATTTTGTGGAGGTTTGGAGCGAGTTTTTGGCATTGACATCAAAGTCCGTTTGAAGATAGCTAGTAGGGGAGCTTTTGTAGTCACCGATCCAACAAGGTGTGCCCTAGGCTTGACAAGGGGCTTGGTGGAGAGGATGGAGCGACCTCACAAGACCATCACCACGCATTGCAAGGGGGTTTCATCTATGCTTTCTATTCTTGTCTATTGATATACATTGATGATTTTGTATAGCTCCATGGAGAGCTAAACCCCTTGTGGGTATTCGGACTTGTAAACCATAGGATGACAATGTTTTTATGACTTTTATTATGCTTTCTTAATTGATGTTTTTAATTGATTTCCAATCTTGCATGTTAATTGTAATTGATTTTCCCTTAGCCGTGACACTAGCGTTGAGAATCATCTAGGTTATCCTTTGAAAGTGTGACAACTTCTATAGGATTAGACTACTTGAGATTGGAGAGGCTCGAGAGGGTGAGTCGTGAGGTAGCGAAATGTTCCCTTCCCCTCCAGTGTGATTTTCCCTACCTCCATGTTCCAAGAGTTCTTAGTGGTCGAAGTAGAGCGAAATGCTAGGAGATGAACTCCCCTGGTGCTTAGCTGCGCGAGCAACAAAGTGAAGGGTTTTAGTGAATCTTAGTGATGGGGCTTAACTGAGACTAGGGTTCTTTCGCCTTCACCAAAGGGTTAGAACTATACTTAGAGACAGGGTCTATCACTTGGAATCCCTGGAACGCCAAACAGTTCCACATAGTATGAGGCTTAGGATGATGGACTCCCCTTGGGCTTAGTTGAGAGATCAATAGAGTGAAGGGTTGTAGTGAAGCCTAATGCCAGGGCATAGTGTTGGAACTAATCACGATTGACTTTAGGTTTGGGACCGTGTGCTTTAGGATGTCCACGACTCATTAAACATCAATAGGAGAATATAATACATAGTCATGCACTAGAACATTAGTCCTAGGGGAGCTTGTCCTGGTACCCCTTATTCACATTGATTGTTTCTCTCTTTACTCTTTGCTTGCACTCTCTTGTCTTTCATATTTCTCTTTTACTTTCTTGCACACACATTGATTCTTCTTACCACCATCGTATCAAACTAGCTAAGTAGCAATTACCATTGTCTCTAATCCATACTCCCTGTGGATTCGAGTACCCCCTCACCGGGGTACTTTATTACTTCGACAACCAATGCACTTTCAGGCCCCTGTCAAACACCATGGTTATACAATATGCCTTTTTGTATGTCAACATCTTTGTATAATGATCATTCTTTTAATTTATGTATGACACATTTGGAAACCCGTTTCTTGCTTGCTTTTGGATGTGTTGTCGTACCAACGCCTCCACCGCAAATGTGAGTTTAGCACCTTACAGTTACCCGGTTTTTGTCATTTTTTTATAAATGTAAAGTCAAAATTTTTTTATAGCTATGCTTCGCAAGCAATCTTTAAAATGATCTGCATTCTTAAACAGTTGGCCTACTTTTAAAGTGGACCCATCATGTGTATCAATAAACCTGACAATACTGAGCATTGCAAAAGATGGTTGTTGGTAGAGAAAGTATCGCCATAGGGGTTCATGCTGTATGACAAGTACTCTCTGTTTTGCAAAAAGAAAAAGAAAATGCAAAATACACATGAACAGTTATTACTACACATGAAGCATTATTCTACACAGGAAACCTAAATAATAAATAGAAAACCAAAATAATACACAGGAAACAACAATAATACTGATAAGTGCTCGTTTTTAAGTAATACGAAATATTTTTTTTCTTACACTGAGCATTACTTTTCTCAGATTTTACCATTGATTAGTGTGCATTTGTGTTCTTTTGTGCATGTAGGATTACGGAAAAAAGTTAGAGAAAAAAGGAGCAAAATTAGGTTATGTCCGTGTTTGTTGAGGAGTTTCTTGGATCAAGGCACGGGTAATAGACTTGTGGGGGTGTGCCAACCTCCAATGTACTCAAATAGTTCTATGATTTGGAGGGGCACAAAGGTAGTCACACTCACGTAGTCTAACTCGTGTAACATTCAGGAACTTTGTCAGTACATGGAAAAGAAGAAACGACATGATCTACCGTTAGTTGTGTGCCCAACCTAACGGCCTCGATGAAGAAAATGAAGTCAAGAACAACTTGGGCGTGAGTTCTGTAGCTAATCACTGTATCAGTTTACTGTTCACTGAGCGCCAGAAATTGATTCCCAGAAACTCCACACGGCCGTGTAGATACCCGGTTTCAACCTTTAAATACCGCGACTCAGATTTATTTTGGGGACTTTTTGACCTATCTTTTCCTCGAACTTCTGCAGAGCTCACGGTTAGGGTTCGAAGAGGATTTTGGGAGGCTTTTGGAGCGTTCGACGGCATCGACATTGACGCCCTTTGGAAGATAGCTATTGGGAGAGCTTTCACCTGCATAGATTCGGCGAAGTGTGCCCTAGGCTTAACAAAGGGACTTGGTGAAGAAAACGGAGCGACTTCACAAGACCATTGCCATGCATCACAAGGGCCTTTTATTGATGTTTGCTATGCTTGTTGATACATATACTTTGATGATTTTGTATAGCTCCATGGAGAGCTAAACCCTAGTGGGTATTTGTACTTGTAAACCCTAGGATGACATTGTTTATAAGACTTTTATTATACTTTATTAATTGATGCTTTTAATTGAGTTCCAATCTGGTTTTACAATTGCATTGATTTTCCCTTAGCCCTGACACTAGGGTTGAGAGTCGTCTAGGTTATCTTTGGAAGGTGTGACAACTTCTGTAGGATTAGATCACACGAGATTGGAGAGGGTCGAGAGGGTGAGTCGAGAGGTAGTGGAATGTCCCCTTTCCCCTTCGGCGTGATTTTCCCTACCTCCGTGTTCTAAGAGTTCTTTGCGGTCGAAGTAGAGTGAAGTGCTAGGAGATGAACTCCCATGGGGCTTAGTTGAGCGAGCAACAGAGTGAAGGGTTGTAGTAAATCCTAATGTTGGGGCTTAACTGAGACTAAGGTTCTTTCGCCTGGACCAAAGGGTTAGAAATATACTTAGGAACAGGGTCTATCACTTGGAATCCCTAGAATCCCAAGCAGTTCCACGTAGTGTGAGGCTATAGGAGATGGACTCCCCTGGGCTTAGTTGAGAGATCAACAGAGTGAAGGGTTGTAGTGAATCCAAATGCCGGGGCATAATATTGGAGCTAGTCACGATTGACCATAGGTTTGGGACCGTGTGCTTAAGGATTTCCGTGACTCATTAGACATCAATTAGAAGGTATAATACTAGTCTTGCACTAGAAGCATTAGTCCTAGGGGGAGCTTTGTCCGGGTACCCCATATTTGCATTGATTGTTTTCTCCTTACTCTTTGATTGCACTCTTCTTTCTTTCATATTTCTCTTTCTTTTATTGCACACACATTGCTTTCTCTCACCACCATTATTTCCACACTAGCTAAGTAGCAATTTCTCTTGTCTTGAATCACTACTCCCTGTGGATTCAAATACTCTCTCACCAGGGTATTATTACTTCGACAACCAGTGCACTTGCGGTACACATACGCAAGGGGTGTGTCAAATACACAGGAAGTAATATTAATACCCAGGAAATGATTGCCATATACAGGAACGACATCTAAACATAGGAACACATAAAATACAAGTAACCAGCAATAGTAGTCATTGTTGTATTATGATGGGATCAAAGAGGTCGAGTTTCCATCTACAAGCATACTCACTTCCTCGATGATGATGTCCACGACAAATGTGTTGAAACTATGGTATATATGACACATGCATTGAAAATTTGTGTCAGACTCAATTAGCCAAAACATTTTATATGAGTTAGGCGTTACAAACTTCACTTTTACTAGAGAAACATCTAGGGTCTAAAACGCACATATCTCACCCATAACTGACTCCCATAAACTTAAGAGAGTGAATTAAAGGACACGTCCTTCTCCTTTGTATCGCACCATAGCAGAGAAAGTTTTCATTGTTGATGATGCCTACTTGAAATTTCAAAAAACTTGTAAGAATCCACATCCACAAAAGAATGACAAATAAGAAGAACCTTGTAAAATTCCATAGCTACAAAAGCCTGACAAAAGTGAAGAAGCTTGTTATATTCCATAAACGCAAAAGCATGCAAAATAATAGGAAGAAGAAGAAGAAGAAGAACAACAACAACAACAGCAGCAGCAGCAACATCAACTTATGTGTAGATATTTTCAACCTACAACCTAAACAAGATGGAAAGAAGAAGTTAAAGTTTCGGCAACCCAACCAAGATGAAGAAAAAGAAGTTGAACAAGAATGGCAAGAATGAGAAGAAGGAGTGAAAATATCCTCTATTTTCTGATAAAGAAGATTCATTGGAAGATATGACCATATTTTCATTAAATGTGATGTGACTTGGAGGGAAAACTCCAACTTTTGTTTTTTTCCATCTCATCACATGAGCACATGGGTATTTGTGACATTTTTCATCTATTTATTTGACGGAAGTAACACTAAGAACTAAAAGAGAATTTGGCTTAAAAAATAAAGGATCTAATAGAAAATTGAAATGTCAGAGTAATTACAATGGAAATTTGAAACTATCCAAGGACTTTTAAGTAATTTTTCTATCAAATGATTCAACCAACCGAATGCATTGGCTTTTATCCTCGCATATGATTGTGAGGCCAAAT
The DNA here is from genome assembly GCA_020875875.1 of Dioscorea alata. NCBI lineage: Eukaryota > Viridiplantae > Streptophyta > Magnoliopsida > Dioscoreales > Dioscoreaceae > Dioscorea > Dioscorea alata. Next base: position 11,549,386 of record CM037021.1, read on the forward strand.
ACATACGAGTTGGTGATATACTAAATTGTGGGGTAGGGATCAAGAATATTATGAGAATTAATATTAAATAAAAACAAAAGAACAATAGCAGAAACCCACGCCCCTCTTATCCTCCTGATCTTCCCAACTACTCCCCTCTCCATCTTCTTCTACTAAACCAGCTCAAGTAAGTCCTTATTTTCTTGTTATTTATTTATTTATTGTTCTCTTAAATTTTTATTTTATTTGCATGATGAGATCTCATATGAGTTCTTTACTTAGAAATTAGACAAACCCATCTCATGGAAGTATTTTGGAAAAGCATAAGTTATTAGGTTTCATGAGTGATTCTCAACAGAACCTCAATCACATGGATTAACTGACACTATAAATTATAATTTCCGGAAGAACTAGAAAAAAGTTAAATTTATTGGTTAAGATCATTTAGATTCATTTATAAAAATAAATGCTTATTTTATATTCTAAAAAATCGTTTAGGAAGTGTTTATTTCACTTTTTTGTTGACAGGTTTTTTTTTTTTTTTTTTTTTTTTAACTAGAGTGCTGTTGCGTTCTTGCAAGAAAAGAATTCATAAATAAAGTTGTTCACCTGCCAATCTTAGTTTAAGACTTCCAAAATCTCCTTCGATATTTTCAGAAAGAAAATCTTAGTGAGTTTTGCATGTTTTAACTTCAATAATAATTTCATTTCATAGTAATCAATAAATTCATTGAGATTATTGTGTAACTCATGATTTTTTAATCTATTAATCAAATCATCTATTTGTTATATTTTAAGATAATAAACTCTAATAAATTAATTTTATTTTATTAATAACTATATTCATAATAAGAAAGTGGTAGTTCAATTTTCCGGAGTGAAAGAGGAAAGTCATAATAAATTAATCGCTTGTTTTTATCAAAATATTAAAAAAAATATAATAATAAAAATAAAATAAATGCATACAGGATATCACCGATTAACTTATCCCGATTAACTTATCCTCTTGTCTCTGCACATTTAATATGTAGATCAGATAATTTATAGCGCATTATATATATATATATATATGTGTGTGTGTGTGTGTGTGTGTGTGTGTGTGTGTGAAGTGGATAAACCCACTTCTTTGTATTTTATGTCAGCTCTTTTTGCTCGCTGATAGCCCACTTCATATATATATATATATATGAAGTGGATAAACATGATCTTATTCTATTTGTTTTACTATGCATATATACTTACGTATATTTATCATTTGTACTGTGGACACAGTGGACAAATGATGTATATAATGATTGTAAATTTGTAATGCATCATATGTACATGTCGTTAGGCCACTGCACTACTAGTCACCTAGATTAAAAAACTATTTTAAATATTTTTTTGGATGTCTTTTTCAGGTATATTAACAAGATCACTATTAAGTTACATTTTTTTATTAAAATAACAGAATCATATCCTAACAAATCCTGCAAATCTAATTATTGTATATGTGAGCGCAAAATGAACTAACACATGTTAAATTATCCATGCATACAGTCTGTGAAAATAGATAATTATTTATATACACTTGTAAAAATAATATTTACGCACATATTTTTGTCAATTTATTTATTTATTTATACATATATGATAAAAAGCTAAATAATTTTTTTTTTTCATTCATTTTTCTAAAAATTAAAATTAAAATTAAACTATATTTTCTAAAATTTATAAAGTAAAATTTAAGTATAAAAGAATATAATCAAATATAATAGTCAATGATTATTTAGTTTATTGATATATGATCTTTTATATAAACTGATCATTTTATTGAGAAAACTAGCTAGTTCCAATCTCAACTTGTGCAAATAGAGGGTACAATTGTTGAGCTCACTCCTCACGTATATCATTCTTGATGCATGGTTTGTCTAGTTTTTATAAATTTAGAATAATATACTAATAATTACCAGTTTAGAATAATATACTAATAATTACCATTTAATAAATATATATATATTTTTTCACTCTTTATAAAGGGATATATATATATATATATATATATACACACACATATTTAACAATTCCCTTAATTTTTTACAAGGCCAAGTTAATATGGTTTTGCTTTCGGGAGGTGGGTATATTTTTTATATAATTACATCAAACTTCATTTATATGTATGTATAACGTCACATCTCTCAATGAAATCATCTCTGTCTATTGGTTCATGTGGCTAGCATCGCCATTAATTGCCAATTACCAAGATGAGGCGTCCGCATGCCCTTCTCTTGCCCTATCCAGCACAAGGTCATATCATCCCCCTCCTTGAGCTAGCCCAGTCCATGCACATTAATCATGGCTTCACCGTCACCTTCATCAACACCCACTTCAACCATGCACGTCTCTTCTCCACTTTCCCACCTTCACAATCAACAGCTACTAATCCTTCATTCAACTTCGTTTCAATCCCTGATGGCATGCAACCCGGAGATGACCACAATGACATCGCAAAGCTATGCAATGCACTGAAAACCTTCATGCCCCTCAGTCTAGAACAACTCATTACCAAAATGAATAACCAAGAACATGATAAACCGACATGTTTCATCGCCGACCAAGGCATGGGCTGGGCTTTGGACGTTGCCAAGAAAACCGGTCTTCGTTCCGCCGTCTTCGCCGCCTCCTCCGCCACCACCTTCACCAGCGTGTGGAATATACCTAACCTCATTGAACAAGGAATCATCAATGAACGTGATGGTACTATATATATATATGTTTGCCTTCATTTGTTTAATTAAGTTTAATTTAATTACTTGGTGTTCTTATCAGGGTCTGCAAAGAGACCTGGACAAGTTTTCAGACTAAGTCCAGGGACACCTCCAATGAATGTTGATAATCTTTCTTGGAATTGTTTCCTCAATTCTGAATCCAATAAGATTATATTTCAATATGTTTATGCTAACAACAAGGCGATGAAAAACGTGGAGTATGTCATCTTCAACTCGTTCTATGAAGCTGAAAAGGAAATTTTCGACTACTTAAACTCTTCCAACATGCTACACATAGGGCCACTGCTCTCTAAGCAAACTTCTCCTGTACCTTTTGCAAGATGTTTTTGGGCTGAAGACAAAACATGCAAGGCCTGGCTTGACAAGCAACGTGATGACTCAGTGATTTACGTGGCTTTTGGTAGCTTGGCCATGCTTGATCAAATACAGTTTGAAGAGCTTGCTTTAGGGTTAGAGCTCACTGGTAGGCCGTTTTTATGGGTGGTTCGGCCTGATATCACCGGAAAGATTAGCATCTGCTTGCCAGAAGGCTTTAGTGATCGTATTGGTGACCGGGGAAAGGTTGTGGAATGGTCTCCTCAGCAGGAGGTTCTTCCACACCCTGCATTGGCTTGTTTCATGTCTCACTGTGGATGGAACTCAACAATAGAAGGTCTGAGCAATGGTGTGCCATTTCTTTGTTGGCCTTACTTTGCTGATCAACATCAGAATCAGACTTATGTTTGTGATGTATGGAAGACTGGTTTGAAGGTGATGCATGATGAGAATGGTTTGATCACAAAAGAGGAGATAAGAGATAAGGTGGAACAGTTGCTTGGTGATGGAGAGATAAAAAAGAGGGCTCTTGCGTTGAAGGAAATAGCCATTAAGAGTGTTGAGAAAGGGGGGTCTTCTTTTGAGAATTTTAACACTTTTGCTACTGCGTTTAAACATAATGTTTAGTTGCTAAATCTGTATTTCCTAGCCGCTCATGGATAATGCAAATTGTTTATCACCGTCGTCATAATCATTCCAATTTCCTAGCTAATTAAAGTTTGTGTTATAGATGTATTTGCTCAATTGGAGAATAGTACAAGCTAAAAAAAATACTTAATAAACAGTACTTGGAGTTGACAATAAAAACTCTCATGTTGATATTGACTTAATAATTAATAAGATTATGATTTAAATTTAGTTATTAAATTTGCGTATGAGTAGGTTTAGTCTATTTAAAGTTTAGCATAACTTGATTTATGTGGTTTGTAACTATATATAAAAAGAGTAATGCTATACAAGACGAAAGAAGTTTACGAACCAGCGACACGACACATGTGACTGGTGACGTGGACTTTTTTTTTAATTAAAAAAAATAAAAAAAACAAAAAAAAGACCGTCCTTCAGTCCTTCAGTCCCTCACTCCTCTTCTCTCTTCTCACTCTCTCCTCTCTCGTGTGCCCTAGCTTCTTCCTCAGGTCGCCGCTTCCATCCGCCGGCTCCGGTCCCCGGTCCAGCCGCCGATTTCCTCCCCCGGCCCAGGTCCGCCTTCCGGCCCCCGTCTTCCCTCCCCCGCTCCCGACCCCGTTCCGGCAGCGGCTTCCCTCCCACGCTCCCGGCCGCTAGCCTTGTTGCCTCGCTCCTGGCCCCTTCTCCGACCACCGGCTTCCCTCCCCCGCTCCCGGTCGCCAGCCTTCCTGCCCCGCTCCGGCACCGCTTCAGCCCCGTTCCGACTGCCGCAGCCCTCCCCCGCTCCCGGTGCATGATTTCCGTTTAGACATATAATGTTGTTTATCCTAAGAATTTATTTATAATATATCAATTTATCATGATACATTGATTTCGGAACAATGCATGATTTCTGTTTAAACATATATTGATTTTTAGGAAAGCAATGCATGATTTTTGGAACAATTAATAATGCAGAATTTATCACCTAAGAATTTATTTATCATTTATCATGTTTATGCCGTAATCAATTAATGCATGATTTCGGAACAATTAATGTTGTTTTCTTCTTTAATTTGTTTTTCTAAAATCATATTATTTGTATAGATTTTGGACTAAATGAATTTATCTGATATATAGATTTGTGTGACACGACCCCTTGCGTGTGTACCCCGCAAGTGCACGGGTTGTCGAAGTAATAAAATACCATGGTGAGTGGGTAGTCGTATCCACAGGGAATAGTGTTCAAAAACAAGTGTTATCGCTATTTAGCTATGATGGGAATCGATGATGAGAAAAGTATATATGTATAGATGTAAAAGAAAATAAAAGAGTGCAAGAATAATAATGAGGGTAGGAGAGGTAATCGATATAACGATGGGGTACCCGGACAAAGCTCCCCCTAGGATTAATGCTTCTAGTGCAAAACTTCTATTATGCTCTACAATTGATGCCTATTGAGTCAAGGATGTCCTTAAACACACGGTCCCAAACCTAAGGTCAACCGTTACTAACCCCAACACTATGTCCCGGCAATAGGATTCACTTCAACCCTTCACTCTGTTACTTGCGTAACTAAGCCCCAGGGGAGTATATCTACCTAAGCCTAACAATACGTGGAATTGCTTTAAGCTCTAGGGATTCCTAGTGATAAAACCTGTTCCTATGTGTAGTAGTTCTAACCCTTTGGTCCAGGTGGAAGAACCCTAGTCTAAATTAAGCCCCAGTGCATAGGATTCACATCACCCCAAAGCCTTGGAGGAGTTTATCTACCTAACACTTCACTCTATTTCGACCGCTAATAAATCAAGGAATCGGAGGTAGGGAGAAATCACACCGGAAGGGAAAGGGGTACATCGCTACCTCACAACTCTCCCTCTCAACCCTCTTCAATCTTAAGTATTCTAACCCTATAGGAGTTGTCACACCTCCAAAGGATAACCTAAATTGCTCTCAACCTTAGTGTCACGGTTAGGGGAAAACAATAGCAAAAGATAATTAAAATTGAAACTCAATTAAATTTATCAATAAAGAAAGCATAATAAAAGTTATTGAAACAATATCATCCTAGGGTTTACAAGTCCGAATACCCACTAGGGTTTAGCTCTCCGTGGAGCAATACAAAATCAATAAAGAGATTAAGAACATATGCAATAAAACCATAAAGAAAACCCCCTTGTAGATCATATCGATGGTCTTGTGGAGCCGCCTAGTCTTCTCCACGAATCCCTTGTCAAGCCTAGAGCTCACCTAGCCGAATCGATGCTGACGAAAACTCCCCCAATAGCTTTCTTCCAAAGGATGTTGATGTCGATGCCATATATTCGCCTCCAAAGACATCCAAGAACCTCTCCAAACCCTAGCCGAAAGCCCCCCAAAAGATAGGCAAGAGATAGAAAGGGGGGGGGTCCCCAAATAGATCTGAAAACGGGCTATTTATAGGCTGAAATCGAGCTGAAATCGGAGTTCCACACGCCTCTGTGGATTTTCCACACGGGCTGCAGAATTTCCACACGCCCGTGTGGAAATTCTGTTTTGCTGATTTTCACCGGGCTGTAAATAGTAACTTGCTACAGTAACAAACTGCAGTGCTGCTACAGTACTCGCGAAATGCTCCCGAATTCATCGTTCTTCATAGAGGCCATTGAATTGGGCACACAATCAACGTTAGATTATGTCGATTACTTCATTTCTCTTCATTGGCAAAGTTCTCCAATGCTACATGAGTTATAGACTTTTGTGAGTGTGACTGCCCTTGTGCCCCTCCAATGGAGGTTGGCACACACCCATAAGTCTAGACTCGTGCCTTGTTCCTTGCTTGGTCCGAGAACTCCTCAACAATGGCGAACATAACCTATTCTTGCTTCTTTTTCTATAAATCTTCTCCACAACCCTTCAATGCACAAAAGAACACAAATACACACTAATTAGTGATTAAATCTGAGAAAAGTAATGCTCAGTGTAAGATAATAATACTTCGTATTACTATAACACAATCACTTATCATTGTGTTTATATAGATTTTTGTTTATTGTTTGTCTAAAATAAAATCAAAAAAATCAGTGCTATATGCAAATTATTTATGAATCTATTGTTTGTCTAATTTGTGTTTAGACATATACCTAAAGCAAGAACATGTAAGAAGTGGTATTTGGGTGTTCTGAGCAAGAAAACGATAATGTAGAAGTTGGATGTTCAAGTTTTGAAATGCATGCCAAAGAAAAACCCGTAGATTTGGATTTAGGTTAAAATATTGTGCCGGAGGCCGGTATGATGCGTGATTCAGAAGAAGAAGTTTATAAATTGTATATCGAGTATGCGCAGTGTGAAGGGTTTGGCATCACCAAAAAAAGCACGAGATTAGGTGATGATGGGAAATTGAAATATTACACGCTAGCATGTGCAAGAGGTGGCAAACGAATATGTACTTAAAAAAACTCCTTCAACCCAAGGCTATCCACCAAAGTAAATTGTCCGGCAAAGATTAATGTCATTGTTGGCAATGATGGGCGATTTACCATTTCTAGTATCAATTTGGAGCATAAAAAATTGATGCATATGTCAAAAGAAGGCTTGAATTAAACGACCAAGCAGGGATAAGCCTAAGCAAAAATTTTTCTTCCCTAGCGGTTAAAAGTGGGGGTTATGAAAATTTAACATACACCGAGAAAGATTGTAGGAATTATATTGCGAAAGCAAGGCAATTTAGGCTTGGTGTTGGAGATGCCGTGGCACTTGGAAAATATTTCTCTCGCATGCAACAAAGAAACTCAAAATTTTTCCATTTGATTGACATAAATGAGGAAGGTCATTTGAAAAATGTCTTTTGGGCGGATGTGAGGTCGATAGCGGCTTATGAAGCATTTGGTGATGTGATTTCCTTTGATACAACATACTTGACCAATAAGTATGACATGCCATTTGCTCCGTTTGTCGGTGTAAATCATCATGGGTAAACGGTATTGTTTGGGTGTGGCTTATTGTCGAAGGAAGATACAGAAACATATGTTTGTCTCTTCAAAACTTGGCTGGAGTGTATGTCAAGCAAGGCTCCTAAAGCAATTATTACATACCAGTGCATGGCTATTCAGGGTGCAGTTAGATTGGTTTTTCCAAATTCCCATCACCGCCTTTGCCTTTGGCATATCATGAAGAAGGTTCCCAAGAAGCTTGGAGGTTTAAATGAATACAAAGCAATCAAGAAGATTTTGAAACGCATCACATATGAAGCAGTGGATACTCAAGAGTTTGAAGACACATTCTTGAAGATGATGGCGGACTATAACATTGAGAAGAATGAATGGTTGAATTCTTTATTCAAAATTCGTGATCGTTGGGCTCCTATATATGTTAAAGGCATATTTTGGGCGGAAATGTCTACCACTCAAAGAAGTGAGAGCGTAAATGCATTTTTTGATGGTTATGTTGGTCCGACAACTTCACTGAAGAAGTTTGTTGAACAATATGATAATGCCTTGAAAAACATGATTGAGAAGGAGAACAAAGCTGATTTTGCTTCATTTAACTCATGTTTTCCATTGATCACTGATTGCTACTTTGAGAAGCAACTATAAGAAGCATACACAAATGAAATTTTTAAATTGTTTCAAGATGAGTTACGAGGAATGATATATTGCAATCTTACTCTCACTAGTTCACATGGGGCAGTCTACTCATTTCAGGTGTCCGACGTTGTCAAAGGGAAAGAAGGTGCATTTAGAAAGCAAGTGGTATACAATGTTTACACTAACGAAGAAGAATTTGACATTAAATGCTCTTGTCGGTTGTTTGAGTTCAAGGGGATTATTTGTAGGCACATTTGCAAGGTGCTTCTTGAGAAGAATGTGAAAGATGTTCCCTCTAGGTATATTTTACCACGTTGGAGGAAGGACATCAAACGCATGCATACATATGTACTAAACTGTTATGATGACCCACAAAACACTGAGGAAAAACTACGGTACAATAAATTGTGCTCTCATTTTTCTAAAGCTGCAGAACTTGGAGCAGAGTCAAATGACAAATATGTCTTCTTGATGAAATATGTGGATGAGGCAATTGAGAAGTTGATGGACAACACAACTTGCAAGGAAAAGTTGACACCTATGTTGTCGGAGGTGACTAATGTGCCACAGTAGAAATTTCTCACTCCTTTGAAGGTGCGGAGTAAGGGTCATCCATCATCAAAAAGGAAGAAGTCAAAAGTTGAAGAAATAATAATCAGAAACAAGAAAAAGGTATTTTTATGTAGTATCATATTCATTACTTCTTATGATTTTTTTTCGATGAAGTTCTTTTTAGATAATAACATCCATGTTATTATTGGCAGAAGCCGCAAACAAAGGGAGATGCATTAGCTCAAAAATGTACACAAGATGATCACTGCACACAAGAAAGCGTGGTAAATCTCTTGTAATTGTCATTAATGTGAAAATTATGTACTTCAATTATTTAATTTTGACTAATGATTTGTTGGTAAATAATCTCTTTTCTTAGGTGAATTCAAATTCCATATCGATCAATGTGAATATGCATTAAAGTTCTTCTTTAGATTTTTCAAGCCAATGCAATGATCTCTGAAAAAGGTGAGTCGCAAGACATATGTATCTTATTTTTGTATTCAATAGTAAGTGAGTAATAGTGTTGGTCATATGAAATTGTGATGTGTTATTTATTTTTCTTATTTTTGTGATGTAGGGTGTTGAGCGAGAACAAGTTTTGATGGAATGGTATTGTGATTGTAAACTCTCCATGGGAGAGATTTCCCTCTTATGTTGATACATGGATGGATGAGATTGTTTTGTTGATACCTGCAGATTATGTTTTGTTGATACTGTGATATGAATCTGAATGGTATTGGTGTAATAGAACCCCAATTGCTGCAGGAAATGATGTTACCTCTAGGTATATTAATTATGTTCAGATTATATGTTCTGATTATATTAATTATGTTCATATTATATGTTCAGATTATATTAATTAAGAGTCTGTATTTATACTATAAACAGTTGCTGCAGGATTGATACTATATACAATCAAAATGAGTCTGTATTTTTACTATAAGACTGAGAAACAACAGAATGAGACACCTGGGCAGCCACATCTGGGTAGCCTGACAAAGACTGAGAACAGAATGACACAAGTAATTTAGGTAGCCTGAGAAAAGATTGAGATCTGGGCAGCCACATCTGGGCAGGGCACACACACATCTGGGTAAGCACACACACATCTGGGCAACCAAATTGTTGAGATGGTCTGATTATTATTTTGGTTAATCTCTTAGACATTAATTTCCTGCCAGTAGTATACCTTTTCGCCATTAGTCTTGTGTAAGCATTAACAGCCAGCTTTGACATAGAGTAGTCAGTCAACATCTGCGGCCATCCATTTGACACCCATGTCCCATTTTTCACTTGATCAAGAAACTTCAAAACCATTCCATCAATAAGTTCCTCAGATAAGCATTCATCTCTATGAAGTTGCTCTCTGCTAGCTGTGAGGTCATACACAAATCACAAGTGCGTATATAATGTTTGAGCAGGTTAACAGCAAAAGATGATATTGATTCCATTAAAAATTCAATTTAGCACAATCAAATAGAATTTCTGTGATGTGAGAATATCAAACTAACACTATTTATGCTATAAAGTACAATTTAAGAATTATCACAAGAAATACCATCTTGCCCAGAATTTCCATTCAGAATAGTTACTGGACAAATTTAAGAAGCAAGCACGCTGATCTCCTGTGCCAACTGACGCATCTATAACTCACACTAAAGAAACCTATCAGTACAATTAATAGTAAAGACAATTTAAGTAGCAAGCATGTTCTTTGACAACTCCCTCCAAGAGTACTTATCATTATTATCCAACAAATAAATAAGCAGAGAACATACAAATTGAAAAATCACATTGAACCAAGCAATCATATGCATATTGCATAGCTCTGGCTTCCTCTATGAGTTGGACCAGGGATATAGAAAGGACCTCACATAGCAACTTGCAAATTCCTCACTTACCTTATCCCCAGGTGCTTGGACAATTAATAGGGGACAGTGGGACACACAAAAAGCAAGTTTGGTTACTAAACTAAACCATTAAAATATTAAATTAGATCTAACCATTCAGAAAGCAGAGCTTCATGGTTATAAGTTTGTCAGTAAGGATCATGAAAACATACTAGTGGTTTATGCTGGAAAAATTAAAAATTGGTTTTATATTCAATCTAACATGCCATTGAAGAGTATGTTAATTACCTGGGCAGCAATAACATTAGTATCACCCGACTTATCTCTGTCAAAGCATGACCATTAACAAATCTATTATAACACTCTCAGCATATTCAACAGAAAATTAATACAACTTCATAGAAACCATTGTATTTGTGACATCGAGATCAAATAAACAAGCATAGAGATCAAATAATATCTTGACTGAAATATATTGTACTTGTGACATAATTACAAAGATGTGGCATAAATTTCAAACAATTCATAATAAAAAAAGGTGAAAGGCAAACATCAGGCAATTAAACATCACATCCTCATTGGATTTTAATTTACAAATACATGAACTGGAGCCAAGTTCATCCGTAAAATTAAACAGATATGTAGATATGTAGCATATTCTAAAATTAAACATTCATGACCTTGAAAATTAAAAAAAAAAGCATATTCTAAAATTAAACAACAATTGTCAAAAATCCTATAATTTGATTGAGAATTCTAGAACTAACAAGCCATTTAGAACAAATTAAACACTAGAAAATCCTATAATTTTAACCAAATACAAGACTAAAAATGTGACTACAAGGCAACAATATCTCCTTCAGCCCTGCTGCTACAGATTCCAAGCAACAATATCTCAATTCACAAAAACAAGTCTAATGATGCAAACCTGCAAAAATACAACAAAATTTTCTGAGAATTAATTTTTTTTCATTTTAGGCTCAGATCTTTCCCCTCTATTCTTTCACATGGATAAACCTGAATCAAGGGCTGCAACTAAGGTTGCCACGCCACCCAATCTCCATACTCTTTTATAGGGAAAATCATCATGGCCACAAGAACATCATTTCTAAAGAGTAATGCTATAAAGAACGAAGCAAACACATGAACCAGCCACATCAAGTAACAGAATCGAACAAGAGGCTCAGATTTCCCCACCGTTCCCTCTCCCTCTACAACAATACGAGTAGCGGTTACCTACTAGGTCATCAAAGCTAATACGCAATCGTTGTAGAGAGATGAGGGCACAATTTCTAGGGCATCATTATTGCCTCTGTACCTGATTTGAAGGCGAGTCGAGACTCTCAGACAACCGATCTCGTGCCTTAGCTTCTCGTGCACCACCGATTCGGCCGCAGCTCCCCTCTTTTGTGCACCACCAACCTGTGCCCTAGTTTCTTTTCCAAGCCAAACAAGAGAGAAGGACGGGCGGGAGCGTGGTCGGAATGGGGTCGGATCGGGGCCGGAAGGCTTTCGGCCGGGAATGGGAAGAGAAGCCGGCGGTCGGAGAGGGGGCCGGGAGTGGGGCAACAAGGCTGGCGGGCGGGAGCGTGGGAGGGAAGCTGTGGCAGGAACGGGGCCGGGAGCGGGGGAGGGAAGACGGGGGCCGAAAGACGGACCAGGGGCGGGGGAGGAAACCGACGGCTGGACCAGGGACCGGAGCCGGCGGACGGAAGCGGAGGCCGGGGGAAGAAGCTAGGGCACATGAGAGAGGAGAGAGTGAGAAGAGAGAAGAGAGAGAGTAAGGGACTGAAAGACGGTCCCGTGTCTTGTTTTTTTTTGTTTTTTTGTTTTTTTTAAATTAAAAAAAAAAGGTCCACGTCACCAGCCACATGTGTCGTGTGGGTGGTTCGTGAACTTCCTTCGCCTCATATAGCATTACTCATATAAAAATCAGTGTATGCAAACAGTATGAGTTGTCAAATTATGGGAGTTTGGGGGTGAAAGTTAATGAAGAAGGTTAGATACTAATGTGGTTTGAGTGACGTGGAATAGTAATGTAGAAAGTGTGGTCCCAACTGTAGTCAATCTTAATGTTTTTTACTATTGATTAAAATGTTTACTTTATGGACGTATGAGTGTCAGTTACAATTAGTTAGTGCGTGTGATACATGGGAATCTTTAGTAAAAGCTTTTCTGATTTCATTATGTATAATCTCTTTGTTCGAAGTCTAACAAGTGGTATTAGAGGTGTAGTTGATCTTTAAAGAGTGTGGAGATGGATGATACAACTAGTTTTGTGTCCAAAGCACCATTGTTTAATGGATAGAACTATACAGCATGGGAGGTGAAGATGAAGGCATACCTTCGTGCTTATGACCTTTGGGAAACTGTGAAGAATGATGAAGATGCGGATCCTTTGCCAGAGCATTTAACAATAGCACAGAGAAAACTTCATATGCATATTAAAGGACCACTTCCACGCCATTTTTTATCTAATCCTTCTGAGAAGAGTTATTAGGGGAGCCGCCGACGACATCAATTTGGAGAGGTGTGCCTTAGGCTTGATGGAGGGGTCCTTGGAGAAGAAGGAGCGACCCTTGAAGACTGTCAACACAGATCAAAAAGGGTTACTTTTGTAGATTGCATTTACTTTCATTCATATTCTATTTTAATATTTTATTGCTCCATTGAGAGGTTAACCCCTTAGTGGGTACTTGGACATGTAAACCCTAGGATTTATTGTTTCTTTAACTTTTATTGTGTTTTGATAAGTGTCTAAATACATCACTTTTAGTATATATATTTTATGCACTTTGATGTATTTTTGTATGACTCCGATGCCCTTTACGTGTTTTATTTACTACTATTGTCTCAGGACATCAGAGGATGATCTAGTGCGTGAATAAACCTTGTTTCAACATGAATCGAAGAACTTATTGAAGCTCACACGCATCCTCATGTTTTGGGCAAGAAAAGAGTGGATTTTCAAACATTGTTCACTGCAGCAGTGTTACTGTAGCAATTTCACTGTAGCAGTGTGAGTCTAGTGTGCCGCCCGCACAGAGAAGACAGAAGGGTGTGCGGGCTGTGTGCGGCCCGCACACACACGGGCAGAATTGGTTTTTGGAGCTTTTAAAACTGAACCTAAGGCTTGTTTTTGGGGGTCTTTTGGCCATCATCTCCTCTATCTTTCTCCACCATCATCTCCTCCATTCTCCACCATCATCTTCACCATTTTCCACCATCATCACCGGATTGGAAAGGCGATTTAAAGAGCAAAACTCAAGGGGAGAAGAAGGATTGTACTCAAGGAACACATCAAGGAGCTTGATCGGCACAGATCCAGTGAGCCTTCTTCACCACCTTCTAGCCTACATCCGAGGGAGTTTCTTATGAGCATTTTCATTGATTATTTTGTTTGTTCTCTCTTTTGATGTGGAACTAGACTCCCAAGGCCACCGGGCTCCGGTGAACTTTGGGAGGAGAACTTGTATTCATGGATGATGATTTTGTTTATGAATTAATGTTGGTTTGTTGCTAGGTTTCATTCTATGTGTGCTTTATTGTTGTGAATCACATGAGAACTCTGTGATTTATCTTGGCGATTGTATTTGGATGCGCGGGATGCGACCATATATTAGATCCACATATATTGAAGGGTGATTCGATGTATTGGTACACCAGAGGTTCTGGGTGCCGGTAGCTCCCCGCGAGCTTTAGGGTGATTTTAGCCGAGAGCGAGCATTAGAATTACACTAGGCAAGACTCCCTGTTCCCAATGACATCACAGGGGTATCGTCCGGATAAAGGAACCCGTACTGGATTAGGGCTACACCACAGAGGTTTCGGGGTAGTCGACATCCGAGTCTAGTGGACCAACTCTAGCCAACATTGAGCCTTAATTCCAAATTCATCCTAGCATGTTCTTCTCCCAAGGGGATCGTCGCCCAAGGCCTCTACTTCTCATTACTACTTGCTCCTTAGATTGCTTGTGTGGTGTGCCTTAGTCCATTTTGTTTATAGCTTTTCTTTTATTTATTTTCATATTTCTGTTTTTATACAGCAATCTCTGTTTGGTAGACTAGATAGTGATACCTAGGAGGAAGTAATAGCAGGTCTTAGGGCCCTTGGGAATATGACCCTCTCATGCCCGCGCGAGAGGTTATTACTTGATGACCTGGTACACTTACGGGCGAGGTGTCACGTGCTAGCTCTTTAGCTTGTCGCCCGCTCGCTCCATCATGTTTCCTTTAATTGAGAATTTATTTGAGTTTCAATCTTGTGTGCTTTGTGATTGGTTGTTATTTACAGTGACACTAGGGTTGAGAGCTAAACCTAATCATCTTAGTGATTAGTGACCATCACCACTAGGATTAGATTTACAAAGATTGAAGAGTGATTGACTACTTGCAAGTGCATTGGGTCATCAAGTAGTACCCTATGCATGGCATAGGGGTCGTACTCCAAGGGCTAATGAACTACATTTATTTCCTTTTCACTCATTGTTTAACTGACAATTTGAATTTAATCGTTCTAAACTACTAAAAGAGGTTAAGGAAACTAAAGAAAAGTGTCTTCATGCCGAGATGATAGAGTGAAAATCCTTAGGGAGAAGATGGTCACGGATGCAGATCCCCTTGAGGCTACTAAAGATAGAAGGATGCTAAGGTTACAAAGCAATGGTATTTTGGGCTAAAAGACTCCTAAAGTAGGTTAACCCCGAAGTTCTTGGTAACTAACCCTTAATCCCATACAAGTATTGGTACAAAATCTCTTCTGACCAAATCCTCCTATGATAGCATTAAGTGCCAGGACATCTTTAATTAGGGCCAAACTTAAAACCTAGGTCAGATCCTAATAGTTGGAGGGGTACAAAATATCTAAGTGAGTCTAGTACAAGGACGCAACCCACACAATCAAGTGCAACCTAGAAATCAGACAGCAGAGTTCTCATGCAATCCAATACATCAATGAACACAAAGCATGAACCATAAACCAAACCAATTGCATTAAAAGTAAATCCAAGCAAGTCCACCACAAGGTTCACTAGCATCCGGTAACTTTGAGGTTTAGCCATCAATACTAACAAATACAAGGATCAATAGCATGGAAACAACTAGAACATGCATAAATAAACTTCCTCAAATAATAGAAGCTAGATGGTGAGTCGGATCGCATGGAAAGCTTCCATGGACTCCGCAATAATGATGGCTTCCCTCGTCATCTTCAAGCTTCCCCAACTGAGAATGATGGTAGATAATGCCAAATTGAGCTTCTCCACTTGATCTTCACCCCAAAAAACCTTCCATCTGATTCTCCTCTCTAGATTTTAGCTTAGAAAGATTGGAACCCCAAGAATGGCCCAAAAAGACCTCTTCACAATACCCTAGAAATCACTTAAAACCCTTCTGGGGTTCTCTTCATCGCCTGCTTTGTGGGGGCAAGGATAATCGCAATACCCTCGGGATTTCTGCCGAAATTTCCTTTAAAGTGCCACAATACCTGCTACAGTTATCTCTGCTATAGTAACTGGTACGAGAATCATCCCTCTATCTTGCAGGCATCCTTGCAGTTGTAAGGTTACCTAAAGGGAGAACCTGAGGCCTTGCCATTTCTTCTTCAATCCTTCATGCTATAGTGCTCAGAGCCCTAAAGTGCCATTTTCGATGTTGATTTTTTTCTAAATTACGTTGTCGAGCTCGCCTTGTCTTATTTTAGCCTGTATCATAATTAAAAGTAATTCAAATATGAAAAGGGCATCGATTAATAAAAATATAAATGAAATGTACATAAGTCAAATGTGGAGTTTCGGTCTCTTTGCCCTTGGTCGTTGCTTCGATTTGTCTTGAGGGTTGTCGTCGTTTTCCCATTTAGTTTTCTTTGAATCTTTTTTTGTCGAATCTTTGGATTTGGTTGCCGGGTGTTTGAACATGATCTGGTCGCGTTTTGGAAGGTTTTTGAGCGTGTACGGGCTGTGCGGCCTCCTGTGCGGGCCGTACAAGTGGCCGCACACCCTAGGCAGAAGGGCGTACGGCCTGGTGTGCGGGCCGCACACCAGCCCGCATACCCTTCTGCCGAGGGCATGCAGGCACTGCGCAGCCCGCACAGCAGCGCGATTTTGGCTATAAAACTCCATTCTCAGCCCTTTCTCTTCATTTTCTTTTCTCCCAAACTCCTCCACATTCTCCTCCTCTCCTCCTCTACCCTCTCTTGAGGTTCAAAGGCCGGCTTAGAGGAGGTTTTAGGGCTTGAAACTTAGATCATCAAGTTACTTCTTCACTTGATCAAGGTAAGCTCCAACCTTGTTTCCCTTCTTCCTTGTTCATTGATGAGAATGGTTAGGGTTGCTTGTAAGCCCTTATAAGAGCCTGATTATTGTATCTTTTTCTCCCTCTTTGATGGCAAACCTTGTGATGATTTATTGTATTGAGTTGTATGACCTTGAATCCATGAAATCCATGAATCTTCGAAACCCTAATCCCGAATTACTGTAGCACCGACCATGTTGGGTCATCCTTGCTTTCCTAGTTGGTTTTATGAGTTGTGAGAGGTCTCCTCCTTGCTAGAACTCTTTGATATGGTGTTTAGCAAACCCTAGAAGCAACCATCCCTCATTTTGAGCATTTTTTTCTTCATTCTAGTTAATCTTATAATTGTTGATGCTTGGTTGCTTGTTTTGGGTGTTTATTGGCTTCTAGGAGGTGAGGCTTCGAGTAAGGGCAAGGAACCGGTGGAGTAGAGTTTTCAAGGCGTTTGCTCGCCAAGTTTGTGAGTGGGAAATTACCAAAGTTGGACTATGATTCATGCATGATATTTTCTTGATATTAAATTGTTTGTTTGAATTTACAATATCCTTATTGCTAAACTTCTTCAAAACATAGAATGATGTTTAGAAACATGATGATCTATGAGATTGGTTTATTTATTGAATTCTTGCAAAGTGTATACAAGTTGCTATGATTTGAAACTCTATGTACAAAATACAAGTTTTAAGCTATGTGTTTCCAAGAGAATGGATGTTCTCATGATGATGAACAAAGGCATATGAAAACAAGTGGATTTTGATGTTATTAAGGCAATGCTCAAAGTGTATTTTTGAAAGACACCTCTTTATGATACTTTTGATGAAAATGGTTTCATTATTAATGTTTTGATCAAATTGATCACCCTTGGGGTGGGAATTGCCATTGTGAACATTTATTATCTCTTGTTGAGAATTATGCTATCATGATGTATATATTGAGCCTACGGGCTAAGTTATTGGTTATATCTTTTGTTGGTGACATGGGAGCCGAGCTCCATAACTTGCTGCAGTAAGAAGTGGATGGTTTCCACCGGCCGACCTATATAGAGGTCGCGTGGAATACTGTCAAAAACGGTTATGCCATGTCAGGTGGGAGCGTAGAGTCCTGACATGGATATAGTTGGGTGGTTCGGAGTCACCACACAAACATCCCAGTGGCCAATGCCAAGATACGCGCATCTTGGTAGCTCCAGACCTAACCAAGGCCATGGTTAGCGACGGAGGGTTTTTAGGCCATTCTGGACATTTTTGTTTATTTGAGAAAGTTGAATTACTTGTTTCTAAGTCTCTTGATAGTTGAAATTATCACTGAGTATTGTGCTTATGCTAGGTCCAGGATGGCATGTGTTTTCTTGATGATTTTCAAAGAACTTTTACTTGCATTACATTGAGAAAAGCTATGTTCTTATGAAATATTTACTATTTAGAACATTTTTAATTCTCTTTATACACTGAAATATTTTTGTGATGATTATCTCTTTGTGATCATGCTTGAGCTATAATCCTGTGGCTAACCCCTCACTGAGTAACCTAGTTACTCACCCCCCCCTCTTTCTTCCTCCCAGGTGATAGCGCAGCACAGGGGTGAAAATGTGAAGTGCTTGGCTAGTGTCGTCAGTGTCTTCTCATTTTGCGGTTATGTATGTTATTTATGACTTGGCATGTGTTATTAGGGATCCACTATGTATTATTGAACCCTTTCATGTTCCTCCATACTTGGAATATTTTGTATGCCAGTCTAGTTCTTGTTTTGATTGAGGATTATATACTCTATTTGGAGTGGTGTTATTATCTTTCTTATGTACCCCCTTGTTATGAGTATCAATGTGTGATACCTTGTTGAGTAACATAAGTATTTGTTGTTGAGTTATGTATTGTGATTATAGACGCATTGTACAGGAAACAGGTTAGCTTTACGGCCAGCTGGGGTTAAGGCAGTGTTGGACCTCCCTTGGGTTGTTGTGGCGGTATGTCGTGCTTGGGACCCGCGGGTCGGGGCGTGACATACTTTAGTGGTATCAGAGCCCTGGTTTAGATTAAGGCTTGGGTTTAACAGTTTAATCCAGTTCCAGAGTCAGTTCCTTGATTTGTGTCAGGAGTGTGATTCCTTGTCCTTGTTTCTAGTGGATCCCAGTAGAGTTGCATATAGCATTGTTGCATGTAGGAAATTGTTTCTAAAGGTTGTCTTGTGTTTTCTTTTCAGTAGAATGCCAGCACAGCGTTCACGCACTCGCCGTGGGAGAGCCACTCCCCCTGCTGTTGCTACACCAAGACAGCAGAGGGGTAGGAGGCGAGGAGAGCCATCCCCGCCTTCCTCTCCGTCGCCACCTAGGAAGGATGCCAGTTTAGGGCATGATCCTGCAGTGGCAGCTTCAGTGCATGCCCCTGAGGTTCAGGGAGCTGCTCCAGTGCCTGGTTCTGTTCCAACTCCAGAGGCATTGGAAGCCTTCAGGGCTCATTGGGCTAGCAAGGGAAGGCAACCTACCTACCAGGAGTATCAGGACTTCCTAGATTACTGGAGGAATTTTGGTGGACAGGCTCCACCTACCCCAGCACTAGCACCACTACAGGCCCCAGCAGCTCAGCATGCACCAGCAGAGGCCAGCGGATCCAGTCAGTCTCTAGCTTTGTCCAAACTTTTGAAGGAAGCCCGACAACTTGGATGTGGATCTTTTGATGGCACCAGTGATGCCATGATTGCTAAGGAGTGGATCAAGAGGATGACTGCTACATTTGATGATATGAGTTTAACAGATGAGATGAAACTCAAGGTTACTACCAGACTACTTGAGGGCCGAGCTAGGATTTGGTGGGAAAGACTGAAGAATGCGACTGAAGTTCGAAGTTTCCTTGGACTTGCGGGTTATTATAGGAGATTTGTGGAAGAATTTTCGTCGATTGCCTTGCCATTATCAAAGTTGACTCGCAGAGATGTGAAGTTTACTTGGAATGATGAGTGTGAGAAGAGCTTTTAGATGCTGAAGGATCGGTTTATATCAGCCCCAGTGCTTACCTTACCAGAAAGTGGGAAAGAGTTTGTAGTCTTCAGTGATGCTTCTCGTCAGGGCTTGGGTTGTGTGTTGATGCAAGAAGGAAAAGTGGTGGCCTATGCTTCTAGGTAGCTGAAGAAACATGAGTTGAACTACCCTACCCATGACTTGGAGTTGGCAGCGGTGGTCTTTGCTTTGAAAATTTTGAGGCATTATCTTTTTTGGAGAAAAGTGCTGGATTTTCACAGACCATAAAAGCTTGAAGTATCTCTTCACTCAGAAGGAGTTGAATTTGAGGCAACGACGATGGTTGGAATTAATCAAGGATTATGATTTGATCATTGACTATCATCCAGGAAAAGCCATTGTGGTAGCTGATGCTTTGAGTAGGTAGTCTACATCAGTGTCCTCTTTGAGAGTGTCTTACTTGCAGCTACTTTCAGCAATGAAGAATTTGAGATTGGAACTTGAGACTGAAGATAGTGGAGCTTTAGTGCCCAGCTTTATGGTGAGACCTTCACTGTTGGAGCGTATCAAGGAACTCCAGAGTAAGGATGAAGAATTGATGCAAAAAATGCAGAAGTTGCAAATAGGCGAGCCTAATGAGTTCAGATTGAGGGAAGATGGAATCCTAGAGCTTTGAGGACGTATTTGTGTTCCAGCAGACTCAGAGCTCAGGAAAGCTATCTTGGAAGAAGCTCATTCTTCAGCTTATGCAGTTCATCCTGGAAGTACCAAGATGTACAGAACAATCAAGGAAAGCTATTGGTGGTCAGGAATAAAGAGAGAGATAGCGGAGTTTGTGGCTAAGTGTTTGGTATGTCAGCAGGTCAAGGCAGAGCACCAGAGACCTTCAGGACTTTTGCAACCTCTTCCATTTCCAGAGTGGAAGTGGGACCACATAACCATGGATTTTGTGGTGGGTTTACCCCGATCACCTCATGGTTTCGACGCAGTGTGGGTGATAGTGGACAGACTAACCAAGTCAGGACATTTCCTAGCAGTGCATACTAAGTATTCTTTGGAGAAATTGGCAAAGTTGTACATTGATGAGATAGTGAAGTTGCATGGAGTGCCAGTCTCTATAGTTTCAGATCGAGACCCCCGATTCACTTCTCGTTTTTGGCCAAGATTTCAAGATGCTTTGGGTACAACACTGAAGTTCAGCACCGCCTACCACCCTCAGACAGATGGTCAGTCCGAGAGGACCATTCAGACCCTTGAAGACACGTTGAGAGCTTGTGTTATGGATTTCCAAGGGAGTTGGCATCAACACCTAGCCTTGGTGGAATTCGCCTACAACAACAGTTTCCAAGCCAGCATCCTTATGGCTCCATATGAATCTTTGTATGGAAGGAAGTGCAGGACTCCTCCTTGTTGGAATGAAGTTGGAGAAAGGAAACTTCAGAATGTGGAATTGATTGAGTAGACCATTGAGAAGGTGAAGGTGATTAAAGATAGACTGAAGACAGCCCAAGATCATCAAAAGAGTTATGCTAACAATCGCCGTAGATTCTTGGAGTTTGAGCTTGGAGATAGAGTGTTCTTGAAGATCTCTCCATGGAAAGGGGTAATTCTGTTTCGAGGTAAGGGAAAGTTGAATCCCCGGTTTATAGGTCCACTTTTTATCCTAGAGAGGATTGGACCGGTAGCTTATCGTTTGGAATTACCGCCTGAGTTGGAGAAGATTCACAACGTGTTCCATGTGTCCATGTTGAAGAAGTATATCCCTGACCCATCTCATTGTCTTGAAGCACCACCAGTTGAATTGAGAGAGGACTCAAAGTTTGAAGTGCAACCCGTGATGATTCTTGATCGCCAAGAGAAGATGCTTCGCCGAAAGGTCATTCCTTTGGTCAAGGTGCTTTGGAGGAATGACGTGGTAGAAGAAGTTACTTGGGAGCCAGAGGAGGCAATGTTGAGAAAGTACCCTCTTTTGTTTGAGGTTAGAGGTATGTGAAATTTCGAGGTTAAAAATTTTTGTAAGGGGGGTAGGATGTGGAGTTTCGGTCTCTTTGCCCTTGGTCGTTGTTTCGATTTGTCTTGAGGGTTGTCGTCATTTTTCCATTTAGTTTTCTTTGAATCGTTTTTTGTCGAATCTTTGGATTTGGTTACCGGGTGTTTGAACATGTTTTGGTCGCGTTTTGGAGGGTTTTTGAGCGTGTACGGGCTGTGCACAGGCCGCACGGCTTCTCCTGAGGGCTGTGCGGCCTCCTCTGCGGGCCGTACAAGTAGCCGCACACCCCAGGCAGAAGGGCATGCGGCCTGGTGTGCGGGCCGCACACCAGCCCGCACACCCTTCTGCCGAGGGCGTGCAGGCACTGCGAAGCCAGCACAGCAGCGCGATTTTGGCTATAAAACTCCATTCTCAGCCCTTTCTCTTCATTTTCTTTTCTCCCAAACTCCTCCACCTTCTTCTCCTCTCCTCCTCTGCCCTCTCTTGAGGTTCTAAGGCCGGCTTAGAGGAGGTTTTAGGGCTTGAAACTTGGATCATCAAGTTACTTCTTCACTTGATCAAGGTAAGCTCCAACCTTGTTTCCCGTCTTCCTTGTTCTTTGATGAGAATGGTTAGGGTTGCTTGTAAGCCCTTATAAGAGCCTGATTATTATCTCTTTTTCTCCCTCTTTGATGGCAAACCTTGTGATGATTTATTGTATTGAGTTGTATGACCTTGAATCCATGAAATCCATGAATCTTCGAAACCCTAATCCCGGAATTACTGTAGCACCGACCATGTTGGGTCATCCTTGCTTTCCTAGTTGGTTTTATGAGTTGTGAGAGGTCTCCTCCTTGCTAGAACTCTTTGCTATGGTGTTTAGCAAAACCCTAGAAGCAACCATCCCTCATTTTGAGCATTTTTTTCTTCATTCTAGTAAATCTTATAATTGTTGATGCTTGGTTGCTTGTTTTGGGTGTTTATTGGCTTCTAGGAGGTGAGGCTTCGAGTAAGGGCAAGGAACCCGTGGAGTAGAGTTTTCGAGGCGTTTGCTCGCCAAGTTTGTGAGTGGGAAATTACCAAAGTTGGACTATGATTCATGCATGATATTTTCTTGATATTAAATTGCTTGTTTGAATTTACAATATCCTTATTGCTGAACTTCTTCAAAACATAGAATGATGTTTAGAAACATGATGATCTATGAGATTGGTTTATTTATTGAATTCTTGCAAAGTGTATACAAGTTGCTATGATTTGAAACTCTATGTACAAAATACATGTTTTAAGCTATGTGTTTCCAAGAGAATGGATGTTCTCATGATGATGAACAAAGGCATATGAAAACAAGTGGATTTTGATGTTATTAATGCAATGCTCAAAGTGTATTTTTGAAAGACACCTCTTTATGATACTTTTGATGAAAATGGTTTCATTATTAATGTTTTGATCAAATTGATCACCCTTGGGGTGGGAATTGCCATTGTGAACATTTATTATCTCTTGTTGAGAATTATGCTATCATGATGTATATATTGAGCCTACGGGCTATGTTATTGGTTATATTCTTTGTTGGTGACATGGGAGCCGAGCTCCATAACTTGCTGCTGTAAGAAGTGGATGGTTTCCACGGGCCGACCAATATAGAGGTGGCGTGGAATACTGTCAAAAACGGTTATGCCATGTCAGGTGGGAGCGTAGAGTCCTAACATGGATATAGTTGGGTTGTTCGGAGTCACCACACGAACTTCCCAGTGGCCAATGCCAAGATACGCGCATCTTGGTAGCTCCAGACCTAACCAAGGCCATGGTTAGCGACAGAGGGTTTTTAGGCCATTCTGGACATTTTTGTTTATTTGAGAAAGTTGAATTACTTGTTTCTAAGTCTCTTGATAGTTGAAATTATCACTGAGTATTATGCTTATGCTAGGTCCAGGATGGCATGTGCTTTCTTGATGATTTTCAAAGAACTTTTACTTACATTACATTGAGAAAAGCTATGTTCTTATGAAATATTTACTATTTAGAACATTTTTCATTCTCTTTATACACTGAAATATTTTTGTGATGATTATCTCTTTGTGATCATGCTTGAGCTATAATCCTGTGGCTAACCCTTCACTGAGTAATCTAGTTACTCACCCCCCCCCTCTTTCTTCCTCCCAGGTGATAGCACAGCACAGGGGTGAAGATGTGAAGTGCTTGGCTAGAGTCGTCAGTATCTTCTCATTTTGGGGTTATGTATGTTATTTATGCCTTGGCATGTGTTATTAGGGATCTACTATGTATTATTGAACCCTTTCGTGTTCCTCCATACTTGGAATATTTTGTGTGCCAGTCTAGTTCTTGTTTTGATTGAGGAGTATATCCTCTATTTGGAGTGGTGTTATTATCTTTCTTATGTACCCCCTTGTTTTGAGTATCAATGTGTGATACCTTGTTGAGTAACATAAGTATTTGTTGTTGAGTTATGTATTGTGATTATAGACGCATTGTATAGAAAACAGGTTAGCCTTACGGCCACCTGGGGTTAAGGCAGTGTTGGACCTCCCTTGGGTTGTCGTTGCGGTATGTCGTGCTTGGGACCCGCAGGTCGGGGAGTGACATCAAACATATAAAATACATACATTTAGGTACTTATCAAACATCCCTACACTTAAGTGTTTCTTTATCCTCAAGCAAACAAACATGAAGAACATGAGTAAGATGATAAGCGACTAAATGTATGACTTCAAGCTCAAGTAAAGATCTCCACAAGCGCAAGTGAAATGTATCTAGATGGTGAGTTGTATTGCAAGTAATCAAGTAAAGATAGTCTTGTTTCATCTAAAGCGCTCCCTTGAGTGTGTGTAGACTTCCTACCTCATCCTCCTTACCCTGGATTACTCCAGGGTTTCCATTCATCCCACACACAATAATGACCAGTATTAGAAATGCTAAAGACACCCTCAATACTCACTCAAGGTCTTTTTAGTTCGTAAGTAAAAATCTAACTTCTATGTGTATGTAGGATAGATTCCAGGGGATCAATAGGGGTTTTTTTTTCATCTGATGACAAATGTAGACTGTACAAAATTTTTTTGGAGGATGCATAAGCTGTTTTGGCACAAGAGCCACCCAAATACTCGATTTATTACAAATTTACATAGATGACGCATTCATGCTTCACTAGCTGTTTGCAATTACAAGCAAATGAATACTATCATAGGTTTTTTTTTTACATCCTATCTTATGTCTCTTGGTCTACTACCTACCACAACTTCACTTAGGGCTAGAGAAAAAAAAACATAACCAAAAGTTCTTAAATGAAAATTGAGAGTAGAATTTAACAATCTAAAGCCAATATCAAATTGATGTGTTGGCTAGAGTGTACAATGTGGAAGTTTTGTGACAAAAAGTGAGGGTACACTAGAGATAAAATAGGATTTCCTTTTAAGTACAATCAAGAGTTAAAACTCACAACTATCATTCTTTCAAGCTATGGAATTCTTAACAATGTAACATAGCTATCATAGGTAAATCAAACATGTAATTGTATGAAATACCCCATCCCCACACCTAGAGTTGTACATTACCCTCAATATACATACATCAGCAGTAAATGGTGAAGAATAACAATAAAACAAAAGGTGAGGGTATAAAGAAACTTCCCCATTTTGTTGGTGAGAAATTTTCAATACATGTTGGACATGAGAGAGTCTAGCCTGTAAAGGAATGCGGGATTGAGCTCGCATCTAAATGTTCCTACAAAGATAGGCAAGTACATAAAATCTCAAATCTCATAAATGGTAATAAACATAAGAAAAAGCACTAAAATAAACAAAGTTTAGCAGGGACGACACCTTTGCAACAACAAAGTACAGAACATCAAGTACCACCATAAAATACAACGAAGTGACTGGAACGACAACAAAAATGAGAAACTCATGCTTGTCATAGAGTCAAAGTGGGTGCACTGCATCGGGAAAAGCAGTTGGTGCCATGGATGTGGTGGTGGTGGAAGTGGTGCCAACAAACGAAGAAGACCCTCATATGAATGATAGGACCTCGATCATGTCCCTGGACATCTGGTGTAGTACTGTGAAGATCTCCTACTGTCCTTATCGGAGGGACTGTATCTCTCTGCATCTCTTGTAAACATTGCTCAACTGGCTCAGGAATGTCATTGGTACACCCTTTGCATGTGTGTACCGTAAGTGCACAGGTTGTCAAAATAATAAAGTACCCAAATGGGTGGGTAGTCAAATCCACAGGAAATAGACTCAAAGAACAAGTAATATTGCAAATTGAACAAGATGGCAAACAATTGGTGTAATGTGATTAGAATACTAAGAATTTAAAGATGCAAGTGAGCAAGGCAAATGCAAATAGGAAGAAAATCAATCAATGAAAGAGTAGGATACCCAGACAATGCTCCCCCTAGGTTGTTCTTGTTTCAAGTGTAAAACTAAAACTAAGTTTCTTTAGCTAAGCTTTAATGAGTTGTAGAAATCCAAAAACACACGGTCCCTTTCCTAAGATCAATCGTGACTAGACCTATACACATATTCCAGTGGAAAGAAAGACTCTCAACACCTCACACCGTGTAGGACTACTTGGGGTTCTGAGGACTCCGAGTAATAAACCCTATTCCCTAACCTAGATCCAACCCCTTGGTCCAGATGAAGGATCCCTAATCAAAACTAAGCTTTAGCCGAAGAGACTACTCGACGCTTTACTCCGTTGCGCCTACACAACTAAGCCTAGAGAAAAAAGTCTATCAACACTTGACTTTATTGTGAAGGCAAAGAACTCTTGGAATATGGAGGTAGGGTAAATCACGTCAGAAAGGAAAGGGGATGTTTCGCTACCTCTTGACTCGCCCTCTCGACCTTTTTCAACCTTGCCGAATCTAATCCTAATAAAGTGTCACTCATTCAAAAGGATGATTAAATAGATTCTCAACCCTAGTGTCACTCTAAGGGAAAATCAAATAATAAGAAAACAAAATTGAAACTCTATTAAAAACTCAAGTATAGAAACGAAGTAATAGTCAATGAAACAGAGAAACAAAACCTAGGGTTTACATGTCCAAGTACCCAAAAGGGTTTAGCCCTCCATGAAGTAATACATCTTCAATAAAGAAATAATACAAATATTCCATAAAGAAAACCCCCTTTATTCATGCAATGATGATCTTCAAGGCCATCCCTTCCTTCTCCAAGGACGCCTCCGTAAGGCCTAGGGCACACTCTGGCGAAGCAAGGCCGTTGGTAGCTCCCCTAATAACTCTCTTCAAAATGAAGTCGATGTCGATGGCCGGATTCCTGTCCCAAAATCTTGCAAAAACCTCCTCTGAAACCTAGACGCAGCTTCCTCCAAAAGTAGAAAACAAGTCCTTCAAAAACCATTTGACTTAAGTATTTATAATAAAAAATTAGGCATCCGCACCAGCATCCACACGACCACATGGCTGTCTGGAAATTCCACACAGGAACCTCACACGGCTGTGTGAGATGGGCCACACGGCTATGTGGTTTCTCTGGACTCTCATATTTAACACAAATTTACTATAAGTGTCACTCCTTTGTTTAGTGAGGTCACCCGAGCTAGCACACGCCTATGTGGTAGACTGTGTGACTTTTTTAACCTTCTAATTCATTAAAGAAGCTCTCAAAACTCTTACACAAGTATGGTCATGAAAGTATGACTGCCCTAGGTGCCTTTCCAACTCTCATTTGACTTGAAAATCATTGGAAGTCGGCACTCACCTCCATCAATGTCACATGCATTGTGCCTTGCTCAATCTATCCTCGGAGGAAAACTCCAAATGGATGCTTGATAAGTGCTCGTGTTATAGTAATGCGAAGCATTATTATCATGCAATGAGCATTAATTTAATCAGATTTTATCACTAAAAGTGTGCATTTGTTTACTTTTGTGCATTGTAGGGTTGTGAAGATAAAGTGAAGGAAAGGAACAAAGTTAGATCGTGTTCGCCATTGTTGGGAAGATTCTTGGACTAAGCAAGGAGCACGGCATGAGTAGAGACTTGTGAGTGTGTGCCAACCTCCTTTGGAGGGGCACAAAGGTAGTCACATTCACAATAAGTCTAACTCATGCTAGCAAGGAGAACTTCACCAATTAGGAGATTTGAAGCAATCGGCACGATCTACTGTTGATTGTGTGCCCAATTCAACGGCCTCAATGAAGAACGACGAATTCGGGAGTGTTTCGGGGAAAACACTGTAGCAGCGTTGTAGCAAAATATTGTAGCAAGTTACTGTTCACTGTTTGCCCGAAATTCAACATTCCAGCAACTTCACACAGGCATGTGGAAATTTCACACGGCCATGTGAAATCCCGATTTCTGCGATTTTAAAGCTGCGACTCAACATTATAAAAGAGCATTTTTGAGACTATTTGGGATATCTTTTGACCTATCTTTCTCCCCAACTTCTGGAGGGCAGCTAGGGTTTTGGAGAGGACTTCGTGGAGGTTAAGAGCGCGTCATCGGGATAGTCACCAACGTCCGGCGCCCGCACAAGACCACGGCCACACCATACGCAAGGGGGTTTTCATTGATGTCTTTACTTTGTGCTTTCTCTCATATTTTGATGAACATGTATAGCTCCGTGAGGAGCTAAACCCCTTGTAGGTATTCGGACTTGTAAACTCTAGGGTTATTATGTTTCTTTGACATTGTTATGATGCTTTTCCATTATTGATGAATAAAAATTGAGTTTTGATCTTAATTTCATCTTGTTAATGTTTTCCATTAGATGTGACACTAGGGTTGAGAACAATCTAGGTTGTCCTTTGGAGGTGTAACAACTCCTATATTATTAGACTATTTAAGATTGAAGAGGGTTGAGAGGGTGAGTTATGAGGTAGTGAAGCGTCCGTTTTCCCCTCCGATGTGGTTTCTCCCTACCTCCGTTTCCTTGATTTCTTAGCGGTTGAGATAGAGTGAAGTGCTAGGTAGACAAACTCCCTTGGGGCTTAGTTACGCGAGTAACAGAGTGAAGGGTTGAAGTGAATCCTACGCACTGGGGCTTAATTTAGACTAGGGTTCTTCCACCTGGACCAAAGGGTTAGAACTACACATAGAAACAGGTTTTACCACTAGGAGTCCCTAGAACTTAAAGCAATCCCACGTAGTGTGAGGTTTAGGTAGATATACTCCCCTAGGGCTTAGTCGTGCCAGCGACAGAGTGAAGGGTTGACGTGAATCCTAATACCGGGACATAATGTTGGGGTTAGTCATGGTTGTCCTTAGGTTTGGGACCGTGAATCTAAGGATTTCCTCGACTCAATTGACATCAATAGGAAAGTATAATAGCATCGTCTTGCACTAGAAGCATAGATCCTAGAGGTAGCTTGTCCGAATACCCTATTTCATCCATTATCAGTTTCTCTCTATTCTCTTTTACTTGCACTTTCTTATCTTCCATCTTTCTATTCAAATTCTTGTCTTTTATTATATTTGCTTCCATATTCACTCATCGGTTCTATTCTTATCTTTCCATACTCCGCATAGCTTAAATAGTGAAATCTCGTATTTTAACTCCCTATTCCCTGTGGATTCGACTACCCACTCACCGGGGTAAATTTTGTTACTTCGACAAACCCGTGCACTTTCGGGGCGTGTCAATGCTCCACAGTCTATTTTTGCTTCTTTCTTCCTTAAGATGCTCTCACAACCCTGTGTACATAAAAGAACATAGATGCACAACAATGAGTCATAAAATCTGATAAAAACAATGCTCGTTGTAAATAAAACATAGTCAATAATATGCATACACAAGTACTCATCAGTAATTTGACTCGAATTCTGTCTCTTGTGAGGGATCGATGTCATGCTCTCCCAAACCTTGGCATCGGGTGAGAATATATGTGCCATCTCTCTTCTACACTATCCCTATCGAGACCAAAGTCGATATCCCAAGCGATGCAGTGCCGCCAACAATATGCATGCCTTGAGTGTGCTCAATCAATCCCATGCCCCAAGTGAATTGGGTAATGTAAGGTCTGGCGAAAATAGCTTTGAGGTGTATAAAATATCCTTGATGTTAGATCTGATCAACAAAAAGATATCCCAAGTAAATCGAGTAGCGCTTATGGATACTCTACATCATAAAGAGTTCAGAGCGTGACACAACTCTTATAGAATCAAGTCTACCCCCAATACCCTTAGTCAGGAGTGTGTGGATGTCAAGATGCATGGGGTTAGATATTTGAGATGCCTTCCTTTATCTGGACCCTGTGAGGATATCCCAATATGCATTAGGTGACATGTGGATAGGGAAATCCATCGGCAAATATTGAAACTTAGTCATTTATGTGTATCAGTTTTCATAGATCCCCAAATAAATTCCCAATTGTGTATGACTTATCGTGTGCCTCTCCCAAATGCTTGAAATGATATTGACCTTATTTGTCGAACGAAGTTCGAATGCCTGACCACTTCCATCATGCTTAGGACCTATAGAGTGAGCTCACAATAAGTAGGTTCATCGATAAATGTACTCCAAGTAACATCGGCCAATCCTAAGGTTTCCAAGTTGTTCCAATCAATTTTCCTAGTGATTCCATGGCAATAATGCATATCTTGTCTTGTGTGATTCTTGCTGGAAGCATGGTTCACCAAGTAGTAGGTGTATCATCCTTCCTTGCTCTCTTCAAAATTGTGCATTTATTCAACATTCCTATAAGATAATATGTACATAATTAAACCACAAGAAAAAGAAACAAAGGTTTAACATGTTAGGAATGCCACACAGCTCAAAAGAAGTTCAATGATCCCCAAAAAGTATTTTGCAAGAGTTACCCTTGTAAATGGAGCTTTAAAAATTTTACAAAGTTGGAAAAAAGCTCAAGAAATTCAAAATATACCACATCAATCACTCTTTCACAAGATTTGCACTAGAAGGATATGAAAAGAAAAACAAGACAAATAATGAATAATGGAGTAAACCTTGGTCTAGGGTTTTAAAGGACACCTTTGAGAAAACTTGGAGGAAATGATAGTAAAACTTCAAATAAACCACAAGAATAAGGTTGCTAGAGGTAAGAGAGGGATTTAGAGGAATAAAAATGAAGAAAAATGGTGAAGAAATGAAGAAAAAAGATGGAAAAATGAGAGAGAACCATGGAGAAGAAGGATGTATAGTAAAACAAAAGAGAGGGCAGCCCTAAATAAGGGGTTGCCTGTGCCTTGCGGCCGTAAGCTTATCCGCAAACCCTCTCAGCCAAGCTCGATGGGAGAGCTTGCAGGCACAAGCTTGACTGCAAACCCTCTTGGGTTTTGGTTACGGGGGCCTTGTGGGTGCAAGGTTACCCGCAAGAGCCCTCAGGATGGCTTCACGACTATCCTTACGGGTGCAAGGTTGGCTGTAGGGCCTGGAAAAAATGGATTTTGCACAAACCCTTGTTTTCAACCTCAAAATGGATTAATGTACAACATCTATAACACCAAATTATGCAAGAATTTACATTCAAATGACACCAAATCAGTGTTTGTTTCCATGTAGCACACATGTTACACTAGTGGAGTAGTAGAAACTTTTTCTTTATCTTCTTTGCTATATAATTCCTCTCAATAGTCATCTAATGGGTTCATTGCCAAGACTTCTTGCGCACAATCAGAGATAACCATACCAATCTTATCAGTGAAGTAAAAGGGGATCATAGTGATCCAAACTATACTTCATGGCTTTAGGATGTTTAAAGACCACTTCCTCCTCTCCCATTCTCAATGTCATTTTTCCTCCTTTTACATCAATGAGAGCACCATAAGTGTTGAAGAAAGGACACCCAATGATTAATGGAACCTCAACATCATCATCCACATCAAGTATCACGAAGTATATCGAAATAATCAATTTATCTACCTCACAAGAACATCTTCAACTAAACCTAAGGGTTTCCTCATTGAAGGGTCAGCTAGCTATAGTGTCATCCTTATAGGCCTCAAATCTTCTAACCCCAGCATCAGGAACAATTGTAGGGCATAACATTAATTCTATCCCCTGAATTTGCTTTGGCCTTTTCTTGCATCCCCTCCCTAATCACACACGGGATGATGAAACTTCCTCGATCAGTCAACTTCTTTGGTAATTTCTTTTGAATTACTATAAAACAATTTCTAGTTCCTCTAACTTCCTCTTATTGGTGAGCAGGTCTTTCATGAACTTTGCATACTTAGACATTTGTGACAATGCTTCTACAAGAGGAATGTTTATATGCAACTATTTGAACACATTGAGGAATTTTTTGAATTGGGCATCCTCTTTGTCTTGCTTTAGCCTAGCGGGGCAGGGAATAGAAGGCTTATATTAAGGTACCCTCGATGGTTGTTGTTGTTGAAGTGCTTTATTTTGCTTGTTTTCACCTCCTTGAACTATCGGTTCAGCAAGCCTAGGGTCTTCTTGTATGGTTACACTGTCTTTCTGAACACTTGGGCTTTCTTCATGCCTTGCCTCTACTTGTTTCTCACCGCTAAGAGTGACGGCCTTCAAATGCTTCCTTGGATTCTTTTCAGTATTACTTGGGAGTCTTCCTTGGGGTCACTCAGAATTTGCCCTAGCAAGGTGTCTGACTTGATTCTCAAGTGATTGCATGGAAGCTTGGAGATTTCTTAATGCAGCACTTATCTCATTAAACTGTCCCGCATGTTGAGTGAGTTGGGTGTTCACATTGCTAAAATATGAGTTTATGCTGCTGGTTATATTCTAAAATTTGGCCTTAGTGTTGATCATGAATTTGACCTAAACGTCCTTAGTGGTGAATTTCTTCTCTTGTTGTTGTTGGGGCTAAAATTGGGGCCTTGGGACTGTGGTGGTCTTTGTTGTTGTTCCACTGGTTCCATGAAAACTTCGGGTGGCTCCTCCAGCCTGGGTTAAATGTGGTACCATAGGGATTTCATGGGCCTCTTTGACCTCCACCAACATAGTCCACTATCTCCATTGGGGTTATTGTTGTAAACTTCAGCAAATGCACAGGTCATTAAATAGTACCCTCTGTGTGACACAGGGGTCGTATTCCTAGGGCCAAGGAGCTATCTTTACTTTCTCTTTACTCATTGTCTAGCCTACAAATTCGAGTGCGAGTGTTCTAAATTACTGAAAAATGATGAAAAAAACTAAGATAAAAATTCTATACATTGAGGTGAATAAGTGAAATTCCTATAGGAGAAAACCGTTATTGATGCGAATCCCCTTGGGGATACTAAAGCTAGAAGGATGCTAGGGTTACAATGCAATGATGGTTTTTGGCTAAGAGACAGCAAAAAGTAGGTTAACCTAGAGGAAGAAATGGCCTAGAATCAGCAACAAAGCATTTCAGATTTTGAGTGGGCTCTAGCATTGCTCATCCTCCTATTGCAGCGAACAATTTTGAGTTGAAACCTAACTTCATACAGATGGTCCAACTGATGTGTTGTTTGATGGGTTTTAGGATGAAGACCCGTATAAACACTTGAAGAATTTCTTGGAAATCTATGACACTTTGAAGGCGAACAACGTGTCTGAGGATGCTATTTGTCTTAGACTCTTTCTGTTCTCGGTGAGAGGAAGAGCCAAGCAATGTCTAAATTCCTTGTCACAAGGGTTTATCACAACATGGAAGCAGATGGCTAAGACTTTTCTTACAAGATACTTCTCTTTGGCGAAAATCACCAAGTTGAGGAGTGATATCTCCTCCTTCCTACAGTTGGAGCCTAAATCCTTGTATGACACTTGGGAGAGATACAAGGAGATGTTGAGGAAATGCCCACAACATGGAATAGTGGAATGGATGCAAATCTAAATCTTCTACAACGGGCTAAACTGTGCTACCAAGCATATGCTCGATGCAGCTTCTAGGGGATCTTAATGCAATAAGTAACCCATTGTGGAGAAGTGGCAAGCAACTTTCAAGCCCCATTGTGGAAAGGTCCGAGGTTGAACCTACTGAACCTCAACAAAAGCTAGATAGTCAAGGGTTGTTAATCTGGAGACTACAGTTGCATTGGGCGAAAAGAAAAGGAAAAGGGGGGGAACTAAGTTACCTAGGTATCATCCCAAACTTCCTTACACTGAAAGCAAGGAAAAACCAACAAGAAGAGGAGTACAAGAAGTTCCTTGATGTGTTCAAGACTTTACACACAAATGTTCCATTTGTTGAGGCTCTTGGTCAAATGCCAAGGTATGCAAAGTTTCTGAAGGAACTCCTCACAAATAATAGAAAGCTTGAGGAAGTGTCTTCTACGACACTTAGTGAAGAATGCTCTGCCCTAATCACCAATAAGCTCAACAAGAAAGAAAAAGACCTCGAGGGATTTATCATTCCTTGCACTATTGGAGGCCTAGTGGATGAGAAAGCTTTGGCCGATCTTGGGGCAAGTATCAACCTGATGCCCAACGGAATCTTCCAAAAACTAGGGCTAGGTAACCAAAGTCCATGACAATGGCTTTATAGTTGGCAAACAGGTCCATCCATAAACCAAGAGGAATTATTGAAGATGTTTTGGTAATGGTGGAAAAGTTCATATTTCTGGTGGACTATATGATCCTTGATGTAGATGAGAAGGTTGACGTGCCCCTCATTTTAGGAAGACCATTCTTGGTAACTTCAAAGGCTCTTATTGATGTGAAAGATGGTCGAATGGCACTACGAGTAGGAGAGCAAGAACTCATTTTCAAGCTCTAAGATTCAATGAGAGACACTATGGACTTTGACGATACCTGCTATTATGTTAATGTGGTTAATTAGTTTGCCTCTGAGTATATGCAGGGCACATTCATAAAGGACAAACTATCAGAGCTATTAGGAGATGACCCGCTTAAGGTCGATGATCAAGAGGAATTGGTGAAAGAATTATGCTTTTAAGAAGTGGTGATCATGGGACCCCTTGTGACTCATGAACTGCCCACGAAAAGCATAATTCTGAGGAAAATAAAACCACTCGTTCCACCACTGACATCAATAAGATCCATGCTTTGGAATTTTGGTGAGATTAGTGTGATTAATACTTTGACACCATATTCTTGCAACTACATTTCAAGTGGCTATCAGAGGTCTCGATTTCACGAACCTCCTTGATGCATATAATACGTTAAGCTAGTGACGTTAAACAATGGCTCCTTTGGAGGCAACCCAAGTTTTCATTTTATGTTTAGTTAGTTAATATTGTCACTTCATCGTGTTTTGAAATGATTGGTAATGGCGCAATTCTTTTTCGAGTGCTCTATTTCTATAGTGATCTTTCTTTGGCCTATGTTTTTCTATGGCTTTCTCTTGAGTTTGTTTTTTATTGAGTCTAGTAGGGGTTTTCCAAGTCCTGAGTTGTTTCAAGCTGAGCATGGCCAGAGCACTCCCATGCTCAAGCTATGATTTTCTCTGTTTCCATCTTTTGAAGCATTCCAAGTCAAGCACGGGGGAAGCATGAGCGTGCTTACCATTGAGCACAGATTTTGTGCTTCTTACACGACCATCCTTAGTCTCCTGATGTTATGGGGTGTTATCTTGAGATAATCACGGGGAGGAAGCACGGGCTGAGCACGACCGTGTTTCCTCCTGCACAATTGCCCTAACTTGGCACGTTAGCACACCTGTGCTTTGGGCTTGCTCGGGTGTGACCACTCTTGTAAGGCCACTAGCTTTGTTTGAAGAACTCATTTTGATGATTTTATGCTCTTAATACTTACAAATGCTTAATATACACCATATTGCTTAAATTTGATGAATCTTGTTGATGTTGATAGCTTCATGAGCATGATAGTTCTTAGGGTTTTCATGGAAGAAGATCGCCTCCAAAGCACGATCGTGCTCTTCTTGAAGCATGATTGTGCTCTTGTTTTGTTCAAAGCCCAATACGAGCAGTTGGCACTAGAGGTGTTGGCTACATTTGAGCTTTACCATGGCACTGTAGCTTTTTATGAAGTGGATACGATTCAGTTTTAGGTGTATGGCACACTACATCGGATGAGTCTCACCGAGTTCTCCATTCGGGTGGGACTTTATGATGCGGAGTTTACTCGAACCCCTGCATGTGATTCACTATTGATATCACAGCTGATTGGAAAGCCTCAGGAGGAAACATGGAGGAGACTTAGTATTGACCCTGCCTTTGACCCATATTGGTTTAAGGCTACCACCCTCCACTCCCGAGTTCTCCATAGTACAGGTGTCGTTAGCTGACAAGACTTTTAATTTCCTGCTATCTATGCTCAACTGCTTTCAAATACATTTGGGGTATGAGGTAGCCATCTCCATTACCCATTAGGAGGCAAACCCTTAGATTGGATCACTCTTCGTCAGTTCATACATCACCAAATTGATCAGAGGATGGGCTTTCCTAAGGGGACTAACAATATGTGAGTGATTGGCAGACTCGCCTCCATGTCCCTTCAGACCATGAGGTCGATGCTGATGGTGCAGTTGGTTTACACAGCATGAGGGGTTAAGTATCGTCTATGATGCCCTACTAATACTGCTGCTCCTATTGCTACCCCTGCTGATCCTCCTCATCTTACTTTCGATGCTACTCGACATAGATCCCCACTATCACCATGTGCTTCCTCAAGCCACACTGACCAGGTTGTTTGTTCTTCTTTGGTGTTTCAGTGGCTTCAGAGGAATGTCACCAAAATTGCTGAACACTCTGGGATTCGTCTGTCTCCTGAGCCATCCTCCCCTATTCAATCACTATACCAGGAAGGAGTAGACATTACCGATAGGACCGAGGACTCTGCTTCATCTTTCTCCGATGATATTACTCTTCTTCTTTGAGAGTGCTCCATTCTAACAGTTGCGTAGCTACCTTTCTCGTCATTCTTTAGTATCTAGACTTGTATTTCTTTTCTTATTTTGTTGGAATTGTGTGAGTTCAATTAGTATGGTGAGTTTCCTACTAAACTAACATTTTGGTTTATCTATTTTTATGCACTTTCTTTCTGCATTTTCAGTTCTTATTTTCTTTTATTGATGTTTGGAATATGGAGCATCACTTATGTGCTTCTTGTCCCATCTCAGGACTGTTTGTGGTTGAATAACTGTTTGAATGCACATTGATATTGACAACATCATTCTCCGTGTTCAGGAAAGTCATATGAATATCCTCTTTATTTTAGTTCTTAATCATCTAATTTTATTACATATACTTGTACATTGCGGATAATGCACTATTCAAGTGTAGGGGAGGATTCTTGTTTTACTTTTATGGATGATTGTATGACTTAGGATGATCTAAGATTGTGTTAATAGAAACTCATAAATCTAGGGAAGATTGTGTTTATTAAGGTCCTTATTATGAGCCAAATTGTTTACTTGCTCGAGTTTTGAAAACCTAGATCAGTTCATTATTGGGTAATATCACAAAATTTAAATAACATCATCAAAGGCATGCGGAAGCAATAATGAATTCATGATATTTTCTAATTGTTTAAAAGACCTTGAAAATTACATCTTAATGTTTAAAAGCCTTTCCTTTGATGTGTCAAATTTGTCTCTTGGATTGTCGTAGATCTCCTGGCGACGAACGAAGGTCCCACGCCTCTAGATCACATGCTGGAATTAAGAAATAATCTCCTCTATTTCACCAAATAGCGGCTAGGGTTAGAGACATAGAGAGAGTTTGGGGATTTTCTCACTAGAGAATTAACTGATTGATTCTAGGATTAGAGAGGAGTCATATTTATAGAGACTTCATAAAACATGATAAACACTGTCCTATTTCAAATATGAACCTTCATAATATGATAAACATTATCATAGATGTTCTATTAGAAATGAGTCCTAATATAACTA
Organism: Dioscorea alata; assembly: GCA_020875875.1. Lineage (NCBI taxonomy): Eukaryota > Viridiplantae > Streptophyta > Magnoliopsida > Dioscoreales > Dioscoreaceae > Dioscorea > Dioscorea alata. The sequence goes on from CM037021.1 coordinate 11,587,004, forward strand.
AACCACTTTTGTCTTTGAGTCCTTATAATTTTGATTATCTATTCGACTCTATCAAATTTGAATCAAAATTTAAACTTAAGACAAAAATCATAGACCAATTTAAAATTTCACTCATACCATGAAGTAAAATTGTAAATTAACAATTTTACCCCTGCACTAAACAATGAGACTGATTCTTTATCCCTTTAAGTGTGACTTCCTAAGTTCATTCCGATTGGCAATGGGAGGATACCAAAGAATGTGGGTAACACCTAGCTAGCCCGGTGGCCCCACGTCATAACTCAATTGAACACGAATGATTAGATCATTACGAACCTTTCCTATTATGATTACCATATGTGTATAAATCCTTCGTTCTTGTATCCCAACCGAGTGAGAGCCATGGTAATTGTCAAACTCACTGAACTCGATCATATGCAAATAACTATAGTAGAGTGAGATTACCAAACTATCCTTCATGTTCTACATGATTAGTTTGACTGCCTTGGCCAATGTCTTCTATTATCACATACTTATAATCGCATAGGATATTAACTCGTTTATTTCTGAGAGAACGAATTCCTTCTTGGTGATCACTCACAACAACTACTTGCCTGACATAGTCGCACTTTGAGGTCGGCCCTACCAAAAGATAAACTGAGCCTAACGACTCTAGTAACAGACTAGATGTCACAGGTACATTTTAATCATGACACCTTTGGTTTAAGGTCCACTCATATGATCATAACCAACAATCCCAATCATTAACTGTCAAAGAGTGAAACCCATGTGATTGGATTGTTGCGAGTCATGTTCGAACACACCAATCCCAATGATGTATTTACGACATATGCTCTCACTATTCTATAGTGTTCAACTAGCATTCTTTGTCAAAGTACATGCCATACAAATCCTTATGAATCTTTAGTGCCCAATTAATGATTCTTCAATTTGCAAACTATTTGAGTTTATAAGTACCAAACCCTTCTAGTGCCCTCCTCTTTATTCCAAAAAGAGTAGAAATTTTAACTTAATGCACATGGACTATGCTATTCAAAACTAATTATAATGCCATCACAAGACTTATATGAACATCAAAGTAAATGCCTATAATAATAAGAATGTATAATATAAATGAAATGCCCTAATACAAGTATCCTCGTTGGCTTTCAAAAAGCCACTCTTGAGTAGTTAAATTTTGGGCATTACAAGTGTACATTTGATGAACTACTGGGAAAAATGTGATGTGATGCAAACGCCCTAACTTCTTCTTTGCTTGTTTTTTAGGCTATAAATTTGAGTTAGTGTTCTAACTACCAAAGGAAATGAAAAAAAAACTCTAGGATGGAGTTTATAGTGGAGATAAGGCGGCCGAAAATCAAGGGGTGAAACTGGTCACGGATGTGGATTGCCCTGGTGCTACTAAAGTGAGAAAGATGCTAAGACTACCATGCAACTGGTAGTTTGGACCAAGAGATTCATACGATAAATCAACCCAATGGTCATATCAATTGACCCCTAATCCAATACAAGTATTGATACAGAATTTCTTTCGACCAATTTCTCCTACAATCGCATTAAAAAGAGGGGAAATCTCTAATTCGTGCTGAAACTCAAACTAGGTCCAACCCTAATATTAGAGGAGCACAAAATACCCGATGGTCATGACGTATTTATGCATGAATCCCTTCCAAGCTAAGTGTGTCTAGTATGAGGGCAATGGTCATGCAACCATGTACAACCTAGAAATCAACATATAGAGTTCTCATGTATACCATTGTATCAAAGTACACCAAACTTGAATCTCAAACACACTAATTACAATAAAATAGATCAAAACATCAAACTACACAAGTTCACTCCAAGGTTCACCAACATCCGGTGACCTTGGGGTTTAGTTGTTCATGCTAACAAAATACATGCTTAAATCCATGAAAACAACTAAATAAAGCAACATAAAACTCCCTCAAGTGATGAATGCGAAGTAACAAGCCATGGAAAGCTTCCAATGAAGCCACTAAAGGGATGGCTTCCTTGCCCTCTACAAGCCTCTACACTAGGAGATGAGGGAAGATCTTGCCAAATCTTACTTCTTTCTTTGATTTTCACTCCAAAGAATGTCTTCTTGAGCTTCCTTACCCCAGATCTAGAAGTGGAGATGAGAGATCCAAGGTAGGAGGAGAATCAATGCCCAAAGAGCCTTAAAAACTTCTTTTAAAACCATTCTAGGGTTAGCTTTATTGCTTGGTTCACGGGCGTAAAGGAACCCGTAAGAGCCTCGGGATTTCTTCCAAAAATCCGTGATGTGCTACAGTAAATTGTTCTAGTAAACCCAAGACTTCGGTGTTTCTTAACTCCTTGTACTATAGTGCCTGCTACATTATTACTACAGTTCTAGGGCTCTAAAACATTATTTTCAGCGTCGATTTCTTTCTCACTTGCATCATCAAGCTCACCTGGACATAGATTTGTCCAAGGGCCAGGCTACCCGCCCAAGCCCAAAGGCCCGCACAAAAAATGGGAGGGTTTGGACAAATATATAAGGCCCAATGTCTGGTCCTTGGACAAGGAAAGAAGCACATTTTAAAAATGGTCGGGTCTAGTTTTCATTGTTAAAAACCCGACCCGGCACGTCCTGGCCCGAATTATAAAATATATTTATTTATTAATTTTGTGTGTGTGTGTGTGTGTGTGTGTGTGTGTGTGTGTGTGTATAATGGTTTAAATTTCCATTGAGTATTTATTAATTAGTTTTGTATATACTTATATAGTATATATTTCTTGTTAATTGTCATTGATTATAATGGTTTCAATTTTAGTTGTTGTAATTGTATAAATATTTGCATTTGGTTTTAATTTTTAAGTGTTTTGTAAAATAATATTTGGTTATATTCACATATTAATATTATTGTTAAGTTTTTTTATAATTTATATATTATTTGATGAAAAACATATTTGGGCAAGCTTGCGCGGGCCTTGGGTAGAGGTCATTAAATTTGGGTGGGTTCTGGCAAAGATTAAGGCCGAGATTTTTTGACCGGGCGGGCTTGGACAAGCTTGAATTTTAGTAATTATAGATAAAGTTGGGCATCCTTGAGGCTTGTAACACAAAAAAACCAATTAAACCATAAAAATACATATGAAGCTACTACCTAGTTAGTTTAGTAAGAACTAAAGTCTATTCATTTTGTTGACCCAGTGGCATTTGGGCCACTCGACTTAGGGTTCACACATACTCATAAGGTTTTTGAAATGAGAGTGAGGTTTTTATTTGTTCATTCGTGATCTTGTTCTTAATTGCCTTTAATCCCTCTAGAATTTAGAGTTTTCTATACTAATGAGATCAATGGTCATGTACTCATCCTTTTCTTTATATTGAACTGATTGTGATTGCTTGAGAATAAGCAATGATTCAAGTGTGGGGGTATTTGATGTCTGCATTTAATATCTCTTATTCGGGAGTCTTCTTCTCTAGCGGGAGAGCTCTCAAGAGAAATGATGATCAGCGATCACCAAACGAGCTAAGGGGATCAATGGTGAGTTAGAGATGTTAGAGAAATGGAGTTACCCATTCCATGGAGTTTTTGAAGCACATTTGAGAAGATCTTAGGAAAGGAGGAAGTCTAGATGTCGCTCTTCCTTATGTTTATCTTCTTTTCTCATTTGTATGAATTCCTGAGGGGTTAACCATTCCACAGTGCCCTAGGATTATGAACTATGTTGTCTCTTATACTTTTCCTACTTGAGTTCTATGCCTATGGAGTTCTATTGCTTTCTTGTGTTAATTCATGTGTTACATAACTTGGCGTGCTTGATTTGCATAGATGCTTGTGTAAAACTTGGCATGTGTGGATTACTATAGTTGTGATTACCTAGTGTAGTTGTAAAACTTGGCGTGTTTGAAGTCCATGGTTACATTTGCAGAACTTGGCGTATTTGATAGCCATAGATGCAACAAAGCTTTTGATCACCCACAAGGATCGTGGAATGTACCTTGGTAGGCACTAGACTCAAGTCGGTTTCTTGAGCGCATAGGAATTATCCAGGGCATTGCTCTCTTGTTATCGAAACTAAACCCTAGTCTACTTGGTTCATCCACCCCTTCGTTCCTTAGTCTTGTATAGTAATTAACTCCTTTATCACCTTTTCGGTTTGACTCGACATTAGATGATCATCTAGTACTAGAAGTTCAGTCCCTATGGTTTGACAATGTTGTTCTCACGTGGGGTACCCCTTTATTACTAGTAATGATCCGTGCACTTGCGGAGAGTTCATCAACTCCTAAAGTAGGTTAGCCACGAAGTTCTCAATAATTAAGCGCTAATTCTATACAAGTATTGGTACGGAATCACTTCCGACCAAATCCTTCTATGATTGCATTAAGTGACGGGACATCTCTAATTAGGGCAAAACTCAAAACCTTGGTCCGATCCTAATGGTTGGAGTGGTACAAAATACCTAAACTTTTCAGTGTATTCATACATGAATCCCTTTAAAGCTAAGTGAGTTTAGTACAAGGGCGCAACCTGCACATCCAAGTGCAACCTAGAAATCGAACCACAGAGTTATCATGTAATCCAATACATCAATGAACACAAAGCTTGAATCACAAACTAAACCAATTGCATTAAAAGTAAATAAAAGTATCTAATCTAAGCAAGTTCAACCAATGTTCACCGGCATCCGATGACCTTAAGGTTTAGTCTTTGATATAAACAAATACAAGGATCAATATCATGAAAACAACTAAAACATGCATAGATAGACTCCCTCAAACAATAGATGCTAGATGGTGAGCTGGATTGCGTGGAAAGCTTCCACGGACACCGCAATAGGGGCGGCTTCCATCGTCATCTTCAATCTTCCCAAGTGAGAATGATGGAGGATCTTACCAAATTGAGCTTCTCCACTTAATCTTCAACCCAAAAATACCTCCCATCTAGTTCTCCTCTTTGGATTTTACCTTAGAAAGATTGGAGCCCCAATAGTGCTCCAAAACATCCTCTTCACAATGCCCTAGAAATCATTTAAAACCCTCTCAGGTTCTTTTCACGGCCTAACTTGCCGGCACAAGGATGCTTGTAAGGCCATTGGGATTTCTGCCAAAATTTCCTTTAAAGTGTTATACTATTTGCTGTCTTGCAAACATCCTTACAAGTGGAAGGTTGCCCACAAAGAGAACCCAATGTCTTGCCATTTCTTCAATTCTTCATGCTATAATGAGGCTATAGTGCCCCGAGCCATAAAACGTCATTTTCAATGTCGATTTCTTTGTAAATTACATTGTCAAGCTCGCCTTGGCTTCTTTAGCACCTGTAACATACTTAAAACCAATTTAAATACAAAAAAGGCATTGACTCATCTAAATATGAACGAAAATCACATAGCTTAAAAGTATAAATACATATATTTAGGCACTTATTAAAGAGGGTTGAGAGCATGAGTCGATCAGTAGCGGAGCGTCCCTTTTCCCCTCTGCCTTGATTTACCCTACCTCTATTTTCCATAAGCTCTTAACAATCGTATGTGGTGTGAGGCATCGAGAGCAATCTATCCTCCTAGACCTTGAATGGGATTTGAGATCTTTCCCCAAGACCAAAGGGTTTGATCTATTAGTAGGGTTTATCTTTTTGAATCCTTAGAACTCCAAGCAGTCATATGTGGTGTAACTCATAGAGATAGTTCTCCACCAGGACCTCAAAGGGGACTAGTCACTAATTGGCCTAGGTTAGGGACAAGTGTGTTTTTCAATTTCCACGATTCAATTAATCTCAATTAGATAGGCACAATATTAGTCTTGCACTTAACTTAGAATCCTAGGGGAAGACCCCATCTCTCATTGACTGATTTCTCTTCCTTGCCTTTTGCATGTTTACTTCTTTTTTATTTGATAGCATTTTGATCACATTCCACTCATTGATTGATTTAGCTATTTAATAAAGTTTAGTTGTTGCTAATTTCCTATTCCTTGTGGATTTTACTTAAGTGACCTATGCACTTGTGGACACATGCAAGGGGTGTGTCATAGAGTTATGGGTGTTGTAAACCAAGTTTGGTTATTCAGAGAAGACTTAATAAATCCAGGAGATATGGAAAAGGTCTTGGTTAGTCTTCCAGAAAGGTTTGAACACAAGATAGCTTCTCTGGAGTGCTCCAAAGACTTGTCAACCATGAGCATAGGAGAACTGGTGAATTCTTTTCAAGTAGTGAAGCAAAGATAAAACATGAGAAGATAAGAGAAAGATTTTATAGGAAAGCAATCAAAAGAAGTTCTTGTTGCTATCGAATAAACAAATTTTCAAAAGAAAACATTCAAGAAAGAATTTGGGAGATTCATAAGACCTAGAAAACAAAGTTTTCAAAGCAACCATGTTGGCAGTTTTTCAAAGAAATGGTGAGAGTTCCATCCTTGTCTTCAATATAAACAAACAAATCATTCTCAAAATTATTGGTGGCTTAGGATTATTGTTCAGTATAGAAGATGTAAGCAATTTGAATATGCTGAAAAGGTCTGTGCAAAACAGAACAACAAAAGGTTTAAGTGGCAGAAAAAGGTAAGGCAAGAGAAAGAGCTCATGTTTATGGCCTTTGTTAAGAGGGTTGAAGATGTTTGAGAGAAAAAATAGTTGCTAGATAGTGGTTGCACTCATTATATGTCTAGAGATATTAGAAATTTTAAGGTGCTTCACAGATGCTATAAGCCCAAAGCTAAAATTGGAAATGGCAATTATGTTTCTATGGAGGGAAAAGGAGTTGTTTCTATTATCAATCTTGAAGGTTCAAAGCAAACCTCCAATGACTTGTTTGTATTAGCACTCTCACAAAACTTAATTAATGTTTGTTAACTATTAGAGTTTGGCTTAGTAATAAATTTTCATGACAAAGTATGCGAATTTTTTGTCAAGGATAGCATTAAGCTAAAGGTTATAAGATGCATGGTCCTAGTTTTTTCTTTGAAGTGGAGAAATGAAGCAATGATAAGTGCTAGAAAGTTCATATTTTCTATATAATTTACATTGCATTCAGCATGGAATTTGACATGCTTATCACCTAATTCATACGAAATTTCATTCTTTTGTTCACCATAGCCTTTATTCCTATTTTAGGCCAAAAGAAGTGAATTCGGGGGTGTTTTGAAGCAAAATCGACTAATTTGCTGAATCAGATCTTTACCACGGTTCACAACGGCCGTGTTGACATCTCACCATGGCAATTGTCCACACTCAACACTACAGTTGATAAGTGTCTAAATGTATGTATTTCATTATATGTATTTTATATGCTTCGCATGTATTTCATTAAGAACTAATGCCCATTTTGTGCTTAATCAAGTATTATTTGCTTTGTAGGGCATTGATAAGTGCTCGTATTATAGTAATGCGAAGCATTATTATCTTGTAATGAGCATTAATTTAATCATACTTTATCACTAAAAAGTGTGCATTTGTTTACTTTTGTGCATTGTAGGGTTGTGAAGACAAAGTGAAGGAAAGGAACGAAGTTAGATCGTGTTCGCCATAGTTGGGAAGATTCTTGGACTAAGCAAGGAGCACGGCATGAGTAGAGACTTGTGAGTGTGTGCCAACCTCCTTTGGAGGGGCACAAAGGCAGTCACATTCACAATAAGTCTAACTCATGCTAACAAGGAGAACTTCACACGGGTGTGTGGAAATTCCACACGGCCGTGTGAATTAATTTTCCAGCAAGCAGAAACTTCACACGCCCGTGTGGAAATTCCACACGGCCGTGTGAACTAATTTTCCAGCAAGCTAGAAACTTCACACGCCCGTGTGGAAATTCCACACGGCCGTGTGAAGTCCCGATAAGTCCGATTTTAAAGCCGCAGTCAACAATATAAAGGCGATTTTGGAGACTTTTAAAATATCTTTTGACCTATCTTTCTCCCTAACTTCTGGAGAGTGCGTCTAGGGTTTTGGAGAGGATTTCGTGGAGGTCTAGAGCGCGTCATCGGCATCGTCACCGACGTCCGGTGGCCGCACAAGACCACGGCCACACCATACGCAAGGGGGTTTTCATCGATGTCTTTACTTTGTGCTTTCTTTCATACTTTGATGAACATGTATAGGTCCATGAGGAGCTAAACCCCTTGTGGATATTAGGACTTGTAAATTCTAGGGTTAATATGCTTCTTTTACATTGTTATTATTCTTTTCCATTATTGATGAATAAAAATTGAGTTTCAATCTTAATTTCATCTTGATATTGTTTTCCCTTAGATGTGACACTAGGGTTGAGAGCAATCTAGGTTATCCTTTGGAGGTGTGACAACTCCTATAGGGTTAGACTACTTAAGATTAAAGAGGGTTGAGAGGGAGAGTTGTGAGGTAGCGATGTATCCCCTTTCCCCTCCGGTGTGATTTCTCCCTACCTCCATTTCCTTGGTTAATTAGCGGTCGAGATAGAGTGAAGTGCTAGGTAGATAAACTCCCCTAGGGCTTAGTTACGCGAGTAACAGAGTGAAGGGTTGAAGTGAATCCTACGCACTGGGGCTAAATCGAGACTAGGGTTCTTCCACCTGGACCAAAGGGTTAGAACTACACATAGGAACAGGTTTTACCACTAGGAGTCCCTAGAACTTAATGCAATCCCATGTAGTGTGAGGTTTAGGTAGATATACTCCCATAGAACTTAGTCGTGCAAGCGATAGAGTGAAGGGTCGATGTGTATCCTAATACCGGGGCATAATGATGGGGTTAGTCACGGTTATCCTTAGGTTTGAGACCGTGAGTCTAAGGATTTCCTCGACTCAATTAACATCAATAGAAAAGTATAATAGCATAGTCTTGCACTACAAGCATAGATCCTAGAGGTAGCTTCTCTGGATACTCCACTTCATCCATTGCTAGATCCTCTCTAGTCTCTTTTACTTGCACTTTCTCATCTTCCATCTTTCTATTCAATTACTTGTCTCTTATTATAATTTCTTCCATAAGTCACTCATTGATTCTATTGTTATTTTTCCATACTCCACATAGCTTAAATAGTGAAATCTCGTATTCTAACTCCCTATTCCCTATGAATTTTAAACCTGTGCACTTGCGAGATACACACGCAAAGGGTCGTGTCAGGCATGGAGAAGCCATAGAGAACATGAGGATATGATTAGGGTGGAAAAAGAAGAAAACTAGGTCATAACACTGTAGCGTATTACTGTAGTAGATACTGCAACAGGGGTACTATAGCAGATCACTGTAGCAACTGTACAATAGAAAGTGATGTGGCACCTGGATGTTTTTCAGGACAAAATGTTTTGCCTACTTTATGCGACCTCCATACAGGCTGGATGTAGGTTGTATGGACCCCGGTATAGGTTGATTTGTGGCATTATAAAATGGCTTCTTCTATGGCAAAAGGGGGGACTTCTTCTTGGCCTTTTGGGCTACCGTCACTACACTTTATTGAGGTATTCTGGCAACCTTTCAGTAGTGATCCTTGTGACAAACAAGCACACATCATCACTAAGAAGGAGAGGAGCAAAGGAGAATTAGTTGGAGTGAAGATCTAAGCCACCATTGCAAACCATTCCAAGCTTCACCCATCAAGGAGATTGATAAGTGCTTGTGTTATAGTAATGCAAAGCGTTATTATCTTACAATGGGCATACCTTTTATCAGATTTTATCACTAAATGGTGTGCATTTGTGTATTCTTATGCATTGTAGGTTTGTGGAGCTAATTTGGAGAAAAAGAACGAAGTTAGATCGTGTTCGCCGTTGTTGGGAAGTTTTCAGACCAAGCAAGGAGGAGCACAAAGGCAGTCACATTCACAACAAGTCTAACTCGTGTTGCTTAGGAGAACTTCACCAAGAAGGATACTTGAAGCAATCGGCACAATCAACCATAGATTGTGTGCCTAAATCAATGGTCTCGATGAAGAATTCGGGAGCGTTTCGGCGAGCACTGTAGTAGCAACGTAGCAAAACACTGTTCATTTTCGGCCGAAATTCAGAAAACCAGAAAGTTCATACGGGCGTGTGGAAATTCCACACGGCCGTTTGAAATCCCGATAAGTTCAATTTTAAAGTCGTGACTCAACATTATAAAAGCCCGTTTTGGAAACTGTTCTGGGGATCTTTATGGCTCTTCTTTGCCCTAACTTCTGGAGAGGCGCGGCTAGGGTTTGGAGAGGACTTCGTGAATGTTTGAAGCACGTCATCGGCGTCGACATCAATGTCCGACGGCGGCACAAGACCACTGCCACATCGCACAAAAGGGTGTTTTCATCTATGCATTCAAATTGTGTTCTTATTATTATTTTCATGGATTTGTATAGCTCCATGAGGAGCTAAACCCCTTGTGGGTATTCGGACTTGTAAAGCCTAGGATTATTATGTTTCTTTGACATTGCTATTATGCTTTTCTATAATTGATGAATAAAGTTGAGTTTCAATCTTAAATTCTTTTCTTTTATTATTGGTTTCCCTTAGCCGTGACACTAGGGTTGAGAACAATCTAGGTTATCCTTTGGAGGTGTGACAACTCCTATAGGTTTAGACTACTTAGGGTTGAAGAGGGTTGAGAGGGTGAGTCATGAGGTAGCGAAACGTCCTCTTTCCCCTCCGATGTGATTCTCCCAACCTCCATGTTCCATAATTTATTCGCGGTTGAGATAGAGTTAGGTTCTAGGTGATAAACTCCCCTAGGGTTTTATTGTGCAAATACCAAAGTATAGGGTTGAAGTGAATCGTAGCACCGGGACTTAATTTAGACTAGGGTTCTCTCACCTGGACCAAAGGGTTAGAACTATACATAGGAACAGGGTTAATCACTAGGAGTCCCTAGAACTTAAGGCAATTCCACATAGTGTGAGGCTTAGGTAGATAGGCTCCCCTAGGGCTTAGTTGACAGGTCAACGAGAGTCAAGGGTCGTAGTGAAACCTAATGACCGGAACATAGTGTTGGGATTACTCACAGTTGACCTTAGGTTTGGTACCGTGTATTTAAGGATTTCCTCAACTCAATTAACATCAATAGGAAGGTATAATAGCATTGTCTTCCACTAGAAGCATAAGTCCTAGGGGTAGCTTGTCCGAATACCCATCTTTTCCCATTGCTAGTCCTACTCTGTTACTCTTACTTGTACTCTCTCGTCTTCCACACTTCTCTTTTAATTCTTGATTTTACCGATTATTTTCACACTCACTCACCAATTTCTTTCCACACAACACGATAGCTAAATAGTGAAATCTTGTATCTTAAGTACCTATTCCCTGTGGATTCGACTACCCACTCACCGGGGTATTTTATTACTTCGACAACCCGTGCACTTTCGGGCCCCTGTCAAAGTTTTTGGCGCCGTTGCCGAGGAATAGCCATATTTCAGATATTTGTTTTTTGCTATTTTAGCTATTTCACTTCATTTTCTATTTCACACTTCATAATCTATCATTGTTCTTATTTTTCTTTTTTCTTTGCTTTGGCTTCAGGTTATGACCCGCCTGAACCCTTCAATTCTTGTTGAAGGAGACCCAGATATTGGTAGAAGAACTCATCGTAAGGGAAAGGAACATGTACAAGAATTTTCAAATCAAGCTGAAGTTGATGCATAAGGGTCAGAAGCAATGGCAGAACAAAATGAAGAACAGAGGACATTGTCCGATTTTGCTAGACCCTCGGTGATAGGGACCCAATCAAGCATTGTAAGGCCCCCAATTACTGCAAATAATTTTGAGTTGAAGCCGTCGTTCATTCAGATGTTGCAATAGTCCGCACAATTTAATGGGTTGGCCGATGAAGATCCAAACAACCACATAGAGAACTTCCTTGAAGTGTGCGACATGTTGAAGATTAATGGAGTAATGGACGATGCAATTCATTTAAGAGCCTTCCCATTTTCATTAAAGGGAAAAGCAAGGCATTGGCTACATTCATTACTGAGAGCGTCCATCACTACGTGGGAGGAGATGGCCGAGGCATTTTTGGCTAGGTATTTCTCTCCGGGAAAATCAGCGAAGCTCCGGAATGAGATCTCATCCTTCATGCAAATGGAATTGGAGTCTCTATTTGAGATGTGGGATAGGTTCAAGGAGCTCCTTCGGAAATGCCTGCAACATGGGTTCCCCAAATGGATGATCATTCATACCTTCTACAACAAGTTGAATCCAAGTACCAAGCAACTGTTAGACGCAGTGGTAGGAGGAACTCTAAGAAGCAAGACTCCCGGTGAAGCCCGGCATCTTATAGAAGAGATGGCTATGAATAGCTATCAATGGAACACACGAGACCGAAAGAAGGTGGCCGGAATTCATGAAGTTGATGCAGTTACATCATTGGCGGCACAGGTGGAATCACTGAGTAAGAAGTTGGATGTTCTAACTTCACCAAGAGTTGCAGCCATTACTACTTGTAACGGTTGTGGAGGAGGTCATGCTTCGAGTGATTGTCCGATTGCTATTGGAGGCACTAGTATGGTGGAACAGGCTGATTTTGTGGATAATGCTTATAGAGGACAAGGCCAAGACAACCCGTACAGTGGTACTTACAATCCGGGGTGGAGGAATCACCCGAATTTTTCATGGAGCAATCAAGGGTAGTCGCAACAAAAGAACAACGCACCACTAGGATTTCAAAGTCAACAAACACCGAACCTAGAAAGCCGAGTAACTGGGTTAGAAGGAAATATGACCGATTTAGAGAAAGCCCTCACAAGGTTCATTTCTTCGTCAGATGCTAGATTTCAATCGGTGGAAGCTACACTTTGCAATCACACTGCCTCCCTACACAATCTGGAAAATCAAGTGGGGCAAATTGCGAAGACATTGGTGGAAAGACCTCAAGGTAGTTTGCCTAGTAATACGGAGACCAATCCGAGAGAGCAATTGAAGGCAATTACCTTGAGAAGTGGGAAAGAGATCGAGAGAAATCTCCCTCTTGAGAAGACAAAAGAAGCACCCGAAGTTGAAGAAGTAGGGGGCGAAGCAACAAAGGAGAAAGAGGTGGTACCACCACCCTACAAGCCGAGGATCCCCTACCCTTCGAGGTTGAAGAATGACCAAGACAATGAGCAATACAAGAAATTTCTGGGAATATTCAAATAGTTACACATCAACATACCGTTCGCCGAAACATTGGCCCAAATGCCCAAATACACAAAGTTCTTGAAGGACCTCTTGACCAAGAAGAGGAAATTGGAGGAGAGTGCCTCTGTGATCCTTGATGCCAATTGCTCGGCAGTATTCCAAAAGAACATGCCAAGAAAGAGAAAAGATCCCGAAAGTTTCATAATACCATGCAACATTCGCAACTTGGGTGAAGAGATGGCATTGGCTGACTCGGGGGTAAGCATTAATGTCATGCCCTACACTTTCTTCCAAAAGCTAGGCTTGGGCGAGCCTAGACCCACTCGGATGACACTTCAACTTGCGGATCGATCAGTGAGGCATCCGCGGGGAATTGTGGAAGACTTGTTGGTAAAAGTCGACAAATACATGTTTCCTATTGACTTCATGGTGTTAGATGTCGATGAGGATGTTGAGGTTCCATTGATCCTTGGAAGGCCATTCTTGCGCACTTCTAAAGCGTTGATTGACATGGACGGTGGAAAGCTCACATTGCGAGTGGAAGAAGACAAGCTTACATACCGCATCTCCGAAGCCATGAGACACTCTCTTGACTTCGATGATACTTTATATTTTCTTAACACCACTGATGAACTAATTGATGATTATGTGCAGGAAATGTTAAACCCGGATCCATATGAAAGGTGGCCGGACCAAGACAAGGAGATCAAAGAAGAAGAAGTACTTTCGATTGGTCTAGTCAAAATAGACATCAAGATGGAGATGGAGCGTATGAAGAAGATGCTTCGGAGGATGAAGAGGTCGAAAAGACGCCACAAGAAGAACCCCAACAAAAAGGGGGATGAGCATTCACGGAGTAAGGGTGTTTCACCCTTTTGTGGTAACAAATTTGAAAACTCTCCCTCTACTCTACAAAGGTTATGTAATGCATGCTTTCAGGTTGTAGGGAAGAGGGCAACCTCCATTCATGAACCTCCGTAAGGTAAGGCAGGTACGTTAAGCTAAGTGACGTTAAATAAGCGCTTCTTGGGAGGCAACCTAAGGTTTTACAGCTTTTCGAGGATCCAGTTTAGTTTTAGCATGAATAAAAGTCTTAGTGTTTTTGTCCTAAGTTTTTAATGCATGCGCTGCGATATGTCTTTTTTGGATTGTGATGTTTTCGTGTGCCTAAATGAAAATTGATGAAGTTTGAGTCAGTTGAGCATGTTTTCCATAGTATCTGGTCATGTTTTAATGGTTTTCACAGGCTCTAAGCATCGCATTTGTGTTTCTGAATTTTTCTGTGAGTTTGCGAATTTTTCTAAGTAAACCAGAGAAAACACACGACCATGTGGAATTAACACACGGCCGTGTGTTACCAATTAGGGCTCAACCGGAGAGGGCACATGGGCGTGTTCATGCCCCTGTGAACAACCTCAGAAGGGGCACACGGCCATGTGGAATCTTGCAGAACTTAAGCTCTCGGTCCAAAGAGTCCACAGGGGCATGTGGGTGCCCCTGTGAGTGCCCATGTGTTAAGGCACATGGCCGTGTGGAATTTCCACACGGCCGTGTGAAAACCTGCAGAGAATTCCCTTCCATCCCGAGAAACCACAGGGGCGTGTGGCTGCCCCTATGGAGAGCTTATGAAAGGCACACGGCCGTGTGGAACACTTAAGATTTCTCGGGTTGATCCAGAGAAGTCACAGGGGCGTGTGAGAGCCCCTGTGATCGGGCTTGTGTTCTTGGCCAGGTCGGGCACACGGCCGTGTGAAAATTTCTCAGAGACCTTTTGTGTTTCCCGTAAAACCACAGGGGCGTGTGGGTGCCCCTGTGGAAGTCCCATGTGAAGGCACACGGCCGTGTGGGGTCTCACACGGCCGCATGGGGTAGTCCACAGTGAAACTAGAGTGCACACAGGGAAGTGTGCTGGCCCTTGTGAACCCTAATTTCAGAGGCACACGGCCGTGTGGATTCTGAGAACTTCAAAAGCCGTGCGTTTTCTTTTAGATTTCACTCATGCCTCTTTTGTTTCCACTCCAAAACACTCTCCGACCCTCTCTTTCGACTCACCGATCATCTCTGAGCGTTTTAGAGGTTTTATTTGAGGTTTTCCGTCCGATTTCACAACTCTATTCATCCACACCGTCGGTAAGAACTTCAAACCCTTTTTTCTTCGAAAATTCTTGAGTGTTACTGAATACTTTGTGTGTGTGGTGCGCAGATGGTCTTGGATGTAAAGAATTTAAGGAACAGTCATAGGCACGGTCATGTAAAGAATTTACTGGTGCGTTCAATTGCTTATGCTCATGTAGCCTATGGCGGTTCACCTTAGTTGCAACGTTAGTATTCTTAGAGTTTAGGAGAATTTTTAACATTGTATTCTACCATGCTCTAGTTTTTACTTGAATTTTTAGGGAATTTTGACTCGATTACCTTATATTGCACAACTTACTCTTGGAATCTTTTGGAAACTCGATCTTTTGGAAACTCTTGGAATTTTTAAGGACAAGTTTATCGTAGTTCTTAGTTTTACTTTGGAAAATGCATATAAAAAATGGAAAATGAGAAAAAGAAAAAAATATATATGAGTTTGTGAATATGTGCTTTGTTTTATTTATGCATTTGGGGTGGAAAGAGCTACCACCTATGAAGTATGTAGCTACTCTCATAAGTCGGATACAAGTTATGCCCTAATGAGAGAAAGAGCTATCTCATGGGATGCATGAAAGCTACTACCCCGGTAGAAAGAGCTACCTCCTCAAAAGAGTGAAAGCCACCTTTGGCGGCCGCCTAGGAAAGGGCTACCTTCGAGGTTGTGTGAAGCTACTACTTCCTTTCTTGCTTTTCGTATATAAATAAATCCTTATTAACAGAAGTTTGAGGAGTACACGTTGGGTTATCTTGAGTGAGTTCACACACACTTACACATTTTCGAGTTGATTGACCCTTCTTATTCATGTTTTTAGCTAGAGCAATGATATCTTTATGCGATGTTTTGATTTCCCCTTACTTGTAGAATGCTTCCTTTGCATACCTTTGGTGAACCTAAGGCCAGGCACTTTCAATTGTTCTTCCCAAGTATGTTCACGTTTTATTTTTGCTTGAGGACAAGCAAAAGCTTAAGTGTGGAGGAGTTTGATAAGTGCTTGTGTTATAGTAACGCAAAACGTTATTATCTTACAAAGAGCATACCTTTTATCAGATTTTATCACTAAATGGTGTGCATTTGTGTATTCTTATGCATTGTAGGTTTGTGGAGCTAATTTGGAGAAAAAGAACGAAGTTAGATCGTGTTCGCCGTTGTTGGAAAGTTTTCAAACCAAGAAAGGAATAAGGCACGAGCCTAGACTTGTGAGTGTGTGCCAACCTCCTTTGGAGGGGCACAAAGGCAGTCACATTCACAACAAGTCTAACTCGTGTTGCTTAGGAGAACTTCACCAAGAAGGAGACTTGAAGCAATTGGCATGATCGACCATTGATTGTGTGCCCAAATCAATGGTATCGATGAAGAACGATGAATTCGGGAGCGTTTCGGCGAGTACTGTAGCAGCATTGCAGTAAAACGTTGTAGCAAGCTACTGTTCATTTTCGGCCAAAATTCAGAAAACCAGAGAGTTCACAAGGGCGTGTGGAATTTCCACACGGCCGTTTGAAATCCCGATAAGTTCAATTTTAAAGCCGCGACTCAACATTATTAAAGCCCGTTTTGGAGACTGTTCTGGTGATCTTTTTGGCTCTTCTTTGCACTAACTTTTGGAGAGGCGCGGCTAGGGTTTGGACAGGACTTCGTGAAGGTTTGAAGCGCGTCATTGGCGTCGACATCAACGTCCGACGGTGGCACAAGACCACGGCCACATCACACACAAGGGGTTTTCATCTATGCATTCAAATTGTGTTCTTATTATTATTTTCATGTATTTGTATAGATCCATGAGGAGCTAAACCCCTTGTGGTTATTCAGACTTGTAAAGCCTAGGAGTATTATGTTTCTTTGACATTGCTATTATGCTTTTCCATAATTGATGAATAAAATTGAGTTTCAATCTTAAATTCTTTTCTTTTATTATTGTTTTCCCTTAGCCGTGACACTAGGGTTGAGAACAATCTAGGTTATCTTTTGGAGGTGTGACAACCCCTATAGGATTAGACTATTTAGGGTTGAAGAAGGTTGAGAGGATGAGTCGTGAGGTAGCGGAACGTTCCCTTTCCCCTCGGATGTGATTCTCCCTACCTCCATGTTCCATGATTTATTCATGGTCGAGATAGAGTTAGGTGCTAGGCGATAAACTCCCCTAGGTCTTTATTGCGCAAATACCAAAGTATAGGGTTGAAGTGAATCTTAGCACCGGGACTTAATTTAGACTAGGGTTCTCTCACCTGGATTAAAGGGTTAGAACTATACACAGGAACAGGGTTAATCACTAGGAGAACCTAGAACTTAAGGCAATTCCACATAGTGTGAGGCTTAGGTAGATAGACTCCCCTAGGACTTAGTTGACAGGTCAACGAGAGTCAAGGGTCATAGTGAAACCTAATGACTGGAACATAGTGCTGGGATTAGTCAAGGTTGACCTTAGGTTTGGGACCGTATATTTAAGGATTTCCTCGACTCAATTAACATCAATAGGAAGGTATAATAGCATTGTCTTGCACTAGAAGCATAAGTCCTAGGGGTAGCTTGTCCGAATACCCATCTTTTCCCATTGCTAGTCCTACTCTTTTACTCTTTCTTGCACTTTCTCGACTTCCACACTTCTCTTTTAATTCTTGATTTTACCGATTATTTTCGCCCTCACTCACCAATTTCTTTCCACATAACGCAATAGCTAAATAGTGAGATCTTGTATTTTAAGTACCTATTCCATGTGAATTCGACTACCCACTCACCGGGGTTTTTTATTACTTCAACAACCCGTGCACTTTCGGGCCCCTGTCAGAGATCGAGATCATAGAGGGAGTTTTCTTGCTTCTTTATTGTATTTCTTTTCCTTGCATGTCTTGAGCTACAAATGGAGAAATCTGTCGTTCATTCTTGAATTGTATTTCTCAACATGAGAGCGTGTCGACACGTCGATATTTCAGGTGTTGGTAGCCCTTCTTTGTTAGGTTTAAGACTAAGGATAGTACATTTACTCCTATTAGAGATTTCCTTGAGCTTATTGCAATCATAGGTGGGTTTATCCTGAAGAGATTCCGATTAAGACTAGTATAGGATTAGGGGTTAGCCGCCAAGAGATTAGGGTTAACCTACCTAAGAGACATTTAGGTCTTAACTACCGTCATCACATCTTTAAACCATCCTAGTTTAGGCCTTAAAGACAACCCTAGTGGATTCCTTGTCCGACCACCTCTTTCTCTTGCTTGACATTTCCTTGTTTATTTATTTATGTGTGCTAGTAGCCTGTACATAGATTAGTTAGTTTATTTTATTTTATTTATTCCTCTTACTTAGAATTGTAAGCTAGATAATAGATGAAGAGTGAGTAATATTACTTATATGGCCCATGAAATATGACCCTTATGTCACACATAGGGTATTATTTGGCGATCCCATACACTTGCGGGAAGCAATCAGCAGTTATTAAGCACTGGTAGTATGGAATTACAAGGAGCAACACAGAAGTCACAACAGTTTCACCAAGGCCATTGTGAACCGATCACGACCGTGATCTACGCACACAAACACCAGAGAAGCCACGCTAGGATATGACTTGGAGCCTGCAAAACAACTTACTCACCACAGGCATTACAACACCCGTCGTGAGCCTATGGTGGACTCGATCATATATGAACCTTAGGATTTTCTGATCAAAGGAAGATTTTTTTGCTAAAAAGGTAGAGCGGCTGGAGTTCTGGAAATATGAGTAGCTAGAGATGATTTTCATCTATATTTCAGTAGATTTGGGTGAGTTTTCTAAGGGAGAGTTGACTTTTATCATTAGAGAAGGGCGCATGAAGAGATTCGCAGCCATCTTGTCAGTCTTGGGATCCTCTCAACCTCAGCCTTGAGAGACCTATTAGAGAGAGTTAGTTTAGAAATTATTTTACATTATTCTTTGGTCTTATGGTTTTATCCTTATTTATATCTTTACTTGTAATTTATAAGAACCCAATTCAATGGAAATTGTATGTCTAAGTCCCTTGATTATTGTTTATGAATTTTGGTTGTTAAATATAATAACTTTTTTTAGTTTATGTGATTAATTGCATGCTTCTTAAATGCTATTATTGTTAATGTAGATGAGGAAGATATGCCCCTATATTAGAAGACGCATGCCATGTTAGATCTATGCATGTGCTCATAAATTAGGCATAGCTAATTTTCTGGATTATTGATCGATTGCCCCTTCGGCTTAGGGTTTGATTTGTCCCTTCAAGAGGAGTTCTTATGCTTAAGGCAAATGATAAGTGCTAAATAGGTCATATTTTTTCATATCATTTACAATGCATTCAACATGGATTTTGAAATGTTTAGCACCTAATTAGCATGAAATTTCATTCTTTTGTTTATTTCTATTTTAGAGGGAAAGAAACAAATTCAGGGGTGTTTTGAAGCAAAATAAGCCAAGTTGCTGAATATAAGCTTTACCACGGCTCACAATGGGTGTGGTGACAAGTTACCATGCCCATTGTCTGCACTTACCACTACTATTATCAAGCCATGGCAGCATGAAATCACTAGTAGCAACACAAAAGCCACAACGACCTCACAATGATTATTGTGAAAACCATAACGACTGTGATCTATCCACACAATGCCTAGAGAGCCATACCAAGATGCAAAGCTCAAGCAATAACCTACTCACCATGGGCATCACAACGCCAGTGGTGAGGCTGTGGTGGACTTGATCCTATAAATACCCTAGTTTTCTCTGAATTGGGGGAGATTCTTTTGCAGAATAAGGTAGGGCGGCTAGAGTTCTAGAGATCTGAGCAACTGGAGATGACTTTCAAGCATATTTCAGTAGATTCTGACAAGTCTCTCAAGGATAATCTAATGATCATCGTTAGAGGAAGACAGGTGAAGATGTTCGGCGTCATTTTGTCAATATTGGGATCCTCTCACCCTCAACCTTGGTAGACCTATTGGAGGGAGTTAGTTTAGTAATTCTTTAAATGCTTATCTATTCTTTGGTCTTATGACTCTCTTGTTCTTTAATGCTTTATTTTATGATCAATAAGAACCCAATTCGAGAAGAGTTGTATGTCTAGGTCCCTCGATTATTGTTTATGAATATTGATTGATAATTCAATAAATCTTTCTAGTCTTTTGTGAATCATCACATATTTGCTTTAATGATATTCTTGTTAATGTGGATGAGGAAGATATGCACCTATAATAGGAGACCCATGCTATGTTAGATCTATTCATGCTCTAAGAGGTTAGGTATTGCTAGATCTATAGATTAGGGTCTGATTAGATTTCTGGATTAGGATTTAATTAGCCCTTCCAATGAAGTTCTTGAACTTAAGGCAAACATAGGAGGCTGGGGTGGAAGAGATTCTAATAAGTGCTCGTGTTATAATAATGCGAAGTGTTATTGTCTTACATTGACCATTACTTTTATCAGGTTTTATCATTAAATTGTGTGCATTTGTCTACTTTTGTGCATTGTAGGATTATGGAGCTAGTTTGGAGAAAAAGAGCAAAGTTAGATCGTGTTCATCGTTGTTGGGGAATTCTCAGACCAAGCAAGGAACAAGGCATGAGTCTAGACTTGTGGGTGTGTGCCAACCTTCTTTGGAAGGGCACAAAGGCAGTCACATTCACAATAAGTCTAACTCGTGTAGCATAGGAGAATTTCACCAAGGAGGAGAATTGAAGCAATCGACATGATCTACCGTTGATTGTGTGCCCAATTCAACGGCCTCAATGAAGAACGATGAATTCAGGAGCATTTCGGCGAGAGTACTATAGCAGCAATGTAGCAAGTTACTGTTTATTGTTCGTCGAAATTCAGCAAAACAGAAACTTCACACGGGCGTGTGGAAATTCCACACGGCCGTGTGAAATCCCTATTTCAACGATTTTGAAGCCGTGACTCAACACTATTTAAAGCCCTTTTGGGGACTTTTTCTGGATCTATTCGCCTATCTTCTGGAGGATTGCGGCTAAGGTTTGGAGAGGACTTTGTGGAGGATTGCAGAGCTCCATCGGCATCAACATCGAAGCCCGGCGGTCGCACAAGACCACGGCCACGCTATACAAAGGGGTTCTCATTTATGTTTTCGATTTGTATTCATTCATATACATTGATGGTTTTATATAGCTCCATGAGGAGCTAAACCCCTTGTGGGTATTTGGACTTGTAAACCCTAGGATGATTGTGTTTTTATGACGTATTATTATGCTTTCTTTATTGATGTATTTAATGGAGTTCCAATCTTAATTGCATATTGTATTGATTTTCCTTAGCCGTGATACTAGGGTTGAAAATCGTCTAGATTATCCTTTGATGGTGTGACAACTCCTATAGGGTTAGACTACTTGAGATTGGAGAGGGTCAAGAGGATGAGTCATGAGGTAGCGAAGCGTCCCCATTCCCCTCCGATGTGATTTTCCCTACCTCCGTGTTCCTTGAGTTCTTAGCAGTCGAGATAGAGCGATGTGCTAGGAGATGAACTCCCTTGGGGCTTAGTTGTGTGAGCAACAGAGTGAAGGGTTGTAGTGAATCCTAGTGCTGGGGCTTAATTAAGACTAGGGTTCTTTCACCTGGACCAAAGGGTTAGAGCTATATATAGGAACAAGGTCTTTCAATAGGAATCCCTACAACTTAAAGCAATCCTGCATAGTGTAAGGCTTAGGAAGATGGACTCCCCTGGGACTTAGTTGATAGGTCAACATGAGTTAAGGGTCGTAGTGAAACCTAATGCCGGGCATAATGATTGGGACTAGTCACGACTGACCTTAGGTTTGGGACCGTGTATTTAAGGAAATCCTTGACTCATTAAACATCAGTAGGAGAGTATAATAGCATTGTCTTACACTAGAAGCATTAATCCTAGGGGTAGCTTGTCTGGGTACCTATTTCACTCATTGATTGTCCTTCTCTCACTTTTTTGCGTGCATTCTCCTGTCTTCCATGCTTCTCTTTTATTACTTGTTTCTTTTAATTACTCTTGCATACACACACTGATTCTGTTTTTACTCTCCATACATCGCACTAGCTAATTAGCAAACACTTGTGTCTTTGATCCCTACTCCCTGTGGATTCGACTACCCTCTCACCGAGGTACTATTATTACTTTGACAACCCGTGCACTTTCAGGCCCTGTCAAAGTTTTTGGCGCTGTTGCCGGGGAGTAGGCGTATTTTAGATATTTGTTTTTTGTTATTTTAGTTATTCATTTCACTTTCTATTTCACACTTTCTTTGTCTATCATTGTTCTTATTTGTTTTCTTTGCTTTGTTTTTAGCTCCAGGTTATGACCCATGGAAACCCTTCAATTCTTGTTAAAGGAGACCTTGATATTAGAAAAATAACACATCAAAAAGTGAAAGAACATGTACAAGAACCTTCAAATCAAGCTAAAATAGAAACAAAAGGGTCGGAAACAATGGAAGAACAGCATGAACAGCAGAGGACCTTGCCCGATTTTGCTAGACCAGCAGTCTTAGGGACCCAATCAAGCATCGTGAGGACCCCAATCACGGCACAGAATGTTGAGCTAAAGCCAGGTTTCATCTAAATGTTGCAGCAGACCACACAGTTTAATGGGTTGGCCAATGAAGATCTTAACAGTCATATAGAGAACTTCTTGGAGATGTGCGACATATTGAAAATTAATGGAGTAACGGATGACGCCATCAGATTGAGAGCTTTCCCATTTTCCTTGAAGGGAAGAGCGAAGCAATGGTTGCACTCATTACCTACGGAATCTATTACCACATGGGAGGAGATGGTAGAAGCGTTCTTGGCCTGATATTTCCCTCTTGGAAAATCAGCAAAACTTAGGAGTAAGATCTCTTGTCACACCCGACCCGTGGGTCCCGCGCACGACATACTACCACGACAATCCAGGAGAGGTCCAACGCTGCCTCAACCCTAGGTAGCCGTAAGGCTAACTTGTTCCCTGTACATTATATCTATAACCACAATGCATAACTTAACAATACACATTTATATTACTAATAAAGGGTATCACACACTGATATATATAACAAGAAGTACACAAGGAAGGTAACAACAACCACATCAAATAGAGGGCGCACCCCTCATGCAAAACACAGGCTGGACTGGAATACAAAGTATTTTAGATAAGAGGACATAATAGGGTCCTACAACACATAGTGGATCCCTAATAATACATGCCAAGAAACAGTAACATACACAACTCCAAAATGAAAAGACAGTGATGACTCTAGCCAAGCACCTCACACCTTCACCCCTACGTTGTGCTATCACCTGGAAGGAAGGAAGAGGGGGTGAGTAACTAGGTTACTCAGTGAGGGGTTAGATAGGACTATAGCTCAAGCATGATCAAATATACATAAAACATCATAAAAATATTTCAATTCATAACAAGAATGAAAATACTTTGAATAACAATTATCACAGAAGAATATCATCTTTCTCAATGAAATACAAATAGAATTTCTTTGAAATCATCAAGAAAATATATGCTATTCTGGATCTAATATATGCACAATTCTTATCGATAGTTTCAAATATCAAGATGCTTAGAAATAATTAGCTCATCAATCACAAATCAACAATGATGTCCAGAATGGTCTCAAAACTCTCCTTCGCTAACCATGGCCTTGGTTAGGTCTAGAGCTACCAAGATGCGCGTATCTTGGCATTGGCCGCTGGGAAGTTCGTGTGGTGACTCCGAACAACCTAACTATATTCTTGTCAAGGATCTACGCTTCCACCTGACATGGCATAACCGTTTTGATAGTATTCCATGCCACCTCTATATAGGTCGGCCCGTGGAAACCAACCACTTCTTACTACAGCAAGTATTGGAGCTCTGCTCCCATTCACCATTAAAGAATTTAAATAATAACCCAGCCCATAGGCTCAACATATATACATCATGATAGCATAATTCTCAATAAGAGATCATAAGTGATCACAATAGCAATTTTCACTCCAAGAGTGATTGATTTGATCATAAGATTGATAATGAAATCATTTTCATCAAAGGTATCACACAAGGGTGTCTTTTGAAAATACACTTCAAACATTGCATTAACACAATGAAAAACCAACTTGCTTTCACATGCCTTTTTGTCATCATAATGAGAAACATCAAATCTCTTGAAAATGCAAATTTTGAAACATATAATTCAAGCATAGAGTTCCAAACCATAAACAATATGAATATTTTGCAAATAGTCATGAAATAAGGCAATTCATAAATCATCATGATTCCAAACTTCAATTTAGGTTTTCAAAGAGGTTTAGCAATAAGGAGTCTATAATTCCAAACAAGCAGCTCAATATCAAAGAAACATCATGCATGAATCATAGTCCAACTTTGGTAATTTCCCACTCACAAACTTGGCAAACAAAACGCCACGGTGTTACTTCTCCATCAGCTCTTTGCCCTTACTTGAAGCCTCACCTCCTAGAAGCAATCAAACAATCAAAACAAGCAATCATACATCAACAAACACTTGATTAACTAAAATGAAGGAAAATGCTCAAAATGGGGAATGGTTGCTTCTAGGGTTTGCTAAACACCAAAGAAAGGAGTTCTAGGAAGAACAAGACCTCTCACAAACCTTAAAACCAACAAGGAAAGCAAGAATAACCTAACTTTGGTTGGTGCTACAGTAATTATGGGATCAAGGTGATGAGAGTTCAAGGATTTCATGAAGTCAAGGCCTACATCTCAATACAATCAATCCTCACAAGATTTACTATCAAAGAGGAAGAAAAAAAAGATAAGAATCATGCTCTCATAAGGGTTCACAAGAAACCCTAACCATCTTCATCAAAGAACAAAGAAGAAGCAACAAAAAGATGGAAGCTTACCTTGATCCAAAGAATGAGAAACTTGATGATCCCAGATTCATGCTCAAAAATCCCTTCTACATCAGCCTTAGAACCTCATGAGATGATGGAGGAAGAGAGGAGAAGGAAATAGAGGAGTTTGGGAGAAAAAAAAATGAAGAAAAGAAGCCAGAACCAGGTTTTTATAAGCCAAGATGCGATGATGTGTGGGTCATGTGCGACCCTGCACACCAGCCGCACACCCCAGGCAAAAAGGTGTGCGGGTGGTGTGCGGCCCCACACACCAGCCGCACACCCTACTACCTGGGGTGTGCGTCCTGTGCACAGCCCACACCCTCTCTAAACACTTCCAAAACACTCTCAAACACCCGGCAAGCAACTCCAAAGGCTCGACAAGAAAACTCAAAGAAACTCAATGGGGAAATGACCACAACATCTAAGACAACCGAAACAACAACCAAGGGCAAAGAGGACCGAAACACCACATCTCTTCGTTCACGCAAACGGAATTGGAGTCTCTATTTGAGACATGGGATAGGTTCAAGGAGCTCCTGCGTAAGTGCCTACAAAACTGATTTCCAGATTGGATGATCATACATACGCTCTACAACGGGTTGAATCCAAGCACCAAGCAGTTGCTAGATGTGGTTGCAAGGGGTGCCTTAGGAAACAAAACTCCTAGTGAAGGCTGACAACTTATAAAAGTGATGGCTTTGAATAGCTATCAATGGAACTCAAGGGATAGGAAGAAGGTTGCCAGTTTTCATGAGATTGATCCGGTTACATCGTTGGCGGCCCAAGTGGAATCATTGAGTAAGAAGTTAGATACTCTAACTTCACCAAGAGTGCTGGCCATCACAAATTGTAACAGCTGTGTTGGAGGACATGCTTCAAGTGATTGTCCGATAGCCATAGATGGTAGTACTTCTTCTTCAGTTGAACAAGCGGATTTTGTAGGGAATGCATTCAGAGGTCAAGGGAATCCTTACAGTGGTACCTACAATCCGAGGTAGAGGAATCACCCTAACTTGTCATGGAGCAACCAAGGGCAGCGAAAAAGTAATGCACCATGGGGTTCCAACAACAAGCGCTGAATTTGGAAAACTGGGTGACGGGGCTAGAAACCAAGATGACCAACTTAGAGAAATCCCTCACACGGTTTATTCAATCATCGGACGTGAGATTTCAGTCGGTAGAGTCTACACTTCACAACCAAACTGCATCATTGAACAACTTGGATAACCAAGTTCTCCAAATTGTGAAATCTCTATCCAAGAGGCCACAAGGAAGCTTGCCAAGTAACACGGAGACGAATCCGAAGGAGCAATTGAAGGCAATTTCCTTGAGAAGTGGCCGAGAGGTCGAGCATAGTCTCCCTCTTGATAAGAAGAATGACAAAGCACCTGAAGTAGTGGAAGTTGAGGGAACATCAAAAGAAAAAAAGATGGCACCCCCATCTTACAAGCCAAGAATTCCTTATCCGTCCCGCCTGAAGAATGATCAACAAAATGAGCAGTACAAAAAAATTTTGGGGTTGTTTAAACAGTTACACATCAACATTCCTTTCATGGAGGCGTTATCACAAATTCCTAAGTACGTGAAGTTCTTAAAGGACCTCTTGACCAACAAGAGAAAATTGGAGGAGAGTGCATCTATGATCTTAGATGCCTCTTGCTCACCGGTGTTGCAAAAGAATATGCTGAGTAAGAGAAAAGACCCTGGGAGCTTCATCATACCATGCAACATCTGTGATTTGGGTGAGGAGATGGCACTAACGGATTCGGGAGCTAGCATCAACGTCATGCCTTAATCATTCTTCCAGAAGCTAGGCTTGGGAGAGCCTAGGCCCACTTGGATGACACTTTAGCTTGCCAATCGTTCAGTTAGAAATCCGAGGGGAATTATTAAAGATGTGCTCATCAAAGTGGATAAATACATCTTTCTTGTGGACTTTGTAGTGCTCTATGTGAATGAGGATGTCAATATACCGCTGATTCTTGGGAGGCCGTTCTTGCGCACTTCGAAGGCACTCATAGACATGGACAGTGGAGAGCTTACTTTAACGATTGGAGATGAAAAGCTCACCTATCACCTCGCCGAAGCCATGAGACATTCTCTAGACTTTGATGACTCTCTTTATTATCTCGACGCTACTAATGAACTAATAGATGAATATGTGCAGGAAATGATGAATCCGGACCCGTATGAAGGATGGCCAGACCAAGACGTGGAGATTGAAGATGTATTAGCACTTGGTCTCGTTGAAGAAGTGAAACTGGCCCCAAGAGTCATGAAGAGGGTCATCCAGAAAATGAGGAGGTCGAGAAGACGCCACAAGAAGAGCCCCGACACAAATGGGGATGCGTATTCAAGGAGTAAGGGTGTTTCGCTCTTGTGTGGTAACAAACTCGACAACCCCCCCCCCCCCCCCCCCCTCTACTCTACAAATATTATGTTCTGCATGCTTTTAGATTGTAGGGAAGAGGAAAATGTTTATTCATGAACCCCCATGAGGTAAGGCCAGGTACATCAAGCTAAGCGAAGTTAAACAAGCGCTTCTTGGGAGGCAACCCAAGCTTTTATTGTTTTTCTAAGGTTTAGTTCAGTTCTAGCATGAATAAAGGTTTTAATGTTGGTGTCCTAATTTCTACATACATGTGCTGTGATTTTCTTATGGATCTTCGATGTTTTCATGTGCCTAAATGTTGATTGACCAAGTTTTGGGTCGTTTAAGTGTGTTTTCATGGATCTCTAGTCGTGTTTTTATCATCTATATAAGCTCTAAGTGTTATGGAAGTGTTTTCTGAAATTTTCTGCAGAGTCTGTAAGTTTTTATGTCATCTAGAGAAAACACACAACCGTGTGGAATTTCCACACGGCCGTGTGAACCATCTCAGAGCTCATCTCGAGCGTCACAGGGGCCGTGTAGCTGCCCCTGTGACCGACACTGTGAAGGGTACACTGCCATGTGAATTCCTGTAGAACTTGAACTCACATTCCCGAGCATCACAGGGGCC
The DNA here is from genome assembly GCA_020875875.1 of Dioscorea alata. NCBI lineage: Eukaryota > Viridiplantae > Streptophyta > Magnoliopsida > Dioscoreales > Dioscoreaceae > Dioscorea > Dioscorea alata. Next base: position 11,614,984 of record CM037021.1, read on the forward strand.
ATGTGGGTGCCCCTGTGAGTGCCCATGTGATAAGGCACACGGCCGTGTGGAAATTCCACATGGGCGTATGAAACTCTGCAGAGACTTCCCTTCTATCCTGAGAAAACACAGAGACGTGTGGCCGCTCCTGTGTTAGAGCTTGTGAACGGCACACAGTCGTGTGGATTTTTCACACAGCCATGTGGAACACTTAGAGTTTTCTCGGGTGAGTCCAGAGAGACCACATGGGCGTGTGGGTGCCCCTGTGAAGGCACATGGCCGTGTGAGCCTCACAAGTCCGTGTGGGGGAATTCAGAGAGTAACCCGAGATAACTAAGGAACGTGTGACTGCCCCTGTGAACCCTAACAGTAGAGGCACACTACCGTGTGGGATTTCCACAAGGCCGTGTGGATGTGCAGAAATTCAAAAGCCGCAAATTTTCCATTGATTTCATCCGCACCTCATCATCTAATCACTCTCAAACACTCTCCGAACCCCTCTCTCATTCTCCCAACTTTCTCTTAGCATTTTATAGGTGTTAGAGTGTGTTTTCTGGCTAATTTCGAGGTTTTTACGATTCACATCGTCGGTAAGCACTTCACCCTCTTTTTCTTCGTCAATCTTGATTTAATTCGTCCTTTTTCGATTATTTCGCTTGGTTTACATGATTAAATTGTATGTGAATGCACTTAGAAAGGATTTAAAACGAATTATTGTGTAAAATACGGAATTTTTGCTCTACGGTCGTGCGGCTGTGTCCGCCCGAAGTTCCACACAGGCATGTGGAATTTCCACACATGCATGTGGAATTTTCATACAGCCGTGTAGATTTCTACAGATTGAGTTTTTGAAGTTGTTTAATTGTTTTCTTTTTTCAATCTTGCAAATATGGCTTCTAGGTCTAAGAAATCAGCAGGAAAACGCCCTCGTAAGCAATCCCCAACCACAGAGCAAGCCGATTTTGCTATTCCCGAGCATCAGACTCGATTTGAGAGATAAAATTTGGACAGTCGCGCTACCAAGATCTGAGCGCAGTGAGAAGGATACAGGGGGATGATAGCATTGCTACCGAGGTTGAGGAGTTACTTGCAGTGGGTAGCAGGGGTTGTTTGTTGTCCGTTCGAGAGCCGGCCATTCCATCGCTTATGCTCGAGGTTTTATCATCATTCAAGTTTGACCGAGGATACACCAGTTTCACTGGTTTTTGTACCATTCAGTTTCGTGCACTCAGTCAGCACTTCAGCCTGAGTATTACATAGTTCTTGATCTGGATGGGCTTATACGATGAGGCGTTTATCGAGACAGAGAAGTATGAGCAGCTTCCCATAGACTAGCCAGGGAACTTGATACCCCAGAGAGCTTATAGTGCTTTGTGTGGAGACGGACAGTATGAGCCAAGGGTTTCGTAGGTGACATGACTTTCCTGAGCAGCGTACAGATATATTCATACCGTCCTGAGTAGGTCAGTAAGCGGCAGAGGAGATAGTACAGAGGTGTTAAGTAGACAGAAGCTGCTCTACCTGCATTTCATGGTACAGAGTGAGCCACTCCATCTGGGGCATGTTTTATCTTAGTATTTACTCCATCAAGGCTATTACCCCAAATGTGGAGTTATTTTCTCATGCCCCTACATCACTCAACTCATTATAGGTATGGGTCTCAGTGACAGAGTTCGCGCGGCTGAGAAATGGGTATGATCCGCAGAGCTGGATCAGGGACTTATGCATTCATCATACCCCAGCCAGAGCATGCCGAGGTTGAGAGAGAGCAGGCTAAGGGCTCGCAGCCGACCTTAGAGCCACCTCTAGTGTGTATTTTCTCTCCATCTCAAGGCCAGGACAGACTTGAGCACCTCGAGAGTGCTGTAGGGGTCCTTCAGAGTGAGGTGGCCAAGTCAAACCAAGGAATGAAACTAGCAGCATCAATAACTGTGCGGAACCGCTCAGACCAAGCAATGAGAGACCTATCAGAATAGGTCTTCACCTGGTAAATCTAATGACAGGTGAAGGGAACAACATAAGAAGGAATAGGAACAAGATCCCACGTGTGAGTCCAAGTCAAGGCATCAAGCTTCCCTACCATAGCATTTCGTCACTCAAGTGGCCAAACTTCTTCCCTATAGTTACATGGCTCAAAGACATATGAAACGCTAGTGCTAGAAAAAGTAAAACGGATAGGGGAATGCAAAGTGGAGTGATCACATAAAGAATAAGTGTGAGATGGTATCTTAGGAACTTAACCAGTAGTAGAAAAGGCGTTAGAGATGACTAACCAAGATGGAAAGTCTGCAGGATCAGGATAATGGTATGTGAAACGAATAGGCTGGTGAGCAAGAGGAAGCTCGGAAGGAAGGGAAGACACTGTAGGAGACTCAACAGATAAAGGAGAAGATGGGTTAAGAGAGGAGTGAGAAAGAAGTTCGAAATGAGGGTCAAAGGATGGAGGAGAGGAAGACACAGGGGGAGCATTCTCAGTCGAAGGGATAAGGAAAAGGAAGGATAAAGGGACTGAGGAAAAGGGGGACTCAATGGAAGAAGAAGTGACACGACACCTTGCGTGTGTCCCGCAAGTGCACGGGTTTGTCAAAGTAATAAATTTACCCTGGTGAGTGGGTAGTCGAATCCACAGGGAATAGGGACTTAAACACACAAGATTTCACTATTTAGCTATGCGGTGTATGAAAAGAGAGAATATAATTGATAAGTGAATATGAAAACAAATAAAATGAGATGAGAATTTAAATAAATAGATGGAAGGTAAGAAAGTGCAAGTAGAAGTAAATAGAGAAGAACTAGCAATTGATGAATAGGGTATCCGGACAAGCTACCTCTAGGACTTATGCTTCTAATGCAAGACTATGCTATTATACTTTTCCTATTGATGTTAATTGAGTTAAGGATATCCTTAAATGCACGGTCCCAAACCTAAGGTCAATCGTGGCTAACCCCAACACTATGCCCCGGCATTAGGATTCACTACGACCCTTGACTCTCGTTGACCTGTCAACTAAGCCCCTGGTGAGTCTATCTTCCTAAACCTCACACTACGTGGGATTGCTTTAAGCTCTAGGGATTCCTAATGATAAAACAAGTTCCTATGTATAGTTCTAACCCTTTGGTCCAGGTGGAAGAACCCTAGTCTAAATTAAGCCCCGGTGCTTAGGATTCACGTCAACCCTTCAGTCTGCTGCTCGCGCAACTAAGCCCCAGGGGAGTTCCTCTCCTAGCACTTCACTCTATCTCGACCGCTAATAAATCATGGAAAATGGAGGTAGGGAGAAATCACAACGGAGGGAAAAGGGGACGCTTCGCTACCTCACGACTCACCCTCTCAATCCTCTTCATTCTTAAGTAGTCTAACTCTATAGGAGTTGTCATACCTCCAAAGGATAACCTAGATTATTCTCAACCCCAGTGTCACGGCTAAGGGAAAACAATTGCATGAGGTAATTAAAATTAAAACTCAAATTTATTCATCAATAAATGAAAAGGCATAATAGCAATGTCATAGAAACATAATAATCCTAGGGTTTACAAGTCCGAATACCCACAAGGGGTTTAGCTCCTCATGGAGCTATACATGTTCATCAAAATATAAAAGAAAACACGAATTGAAAGCATTGATGAAAACCCCCTTGCGTATGATATGGCCGTGGTCTTCTGCGGCCGCCAGACATCGGTGACGATGCCAATAACGTGCTCTGAACCTCAACAAAGTCCTCTCTGAAACCCTAGCCGCACTCTCCATAATTTGGGGAGAAAGTTAGGTCCAAAGATGTGTAAAAAGTCTCCAAATCGGGCTTTTATAATATTGAGTCGCGACTTTAAAATTGGACTTATCGGGATTTCACACAGCCGTGTGAACTCTCTGGTTTGCTGAATTTTGGCTGAAAGTGAACAATAGGTTGCTACAGTGTTTTGCTACAGTTCTTCTACAGTACTCTTCATTGAGGCCATTGAATTGGGCACACAATCCATGGTAGATCATGCCGATTGTTTCAATTCTTCTTATTGGTGGAGTTCTCCTAAGCTACACGAGTTAGACTTATTGTTAATGTGACTGCCTTTGTGCCCCTCCATAGGAGGTTCGCACACACTCACAAGTCTAGGCTCGTGCCTTGTTCCTTGCTTGGTCCAAAAACTCCCCAACAATAGCGAACATGATCTAACTTCGTTCCTTTTCTCTAAATTAGCTCCACAAACCTACAATGCACAATAGCACACAAATGCACACAATTTAGTGATAAAATATGATAAAAGATATGCTCATTGTAAGATAATAACACTTCGCGGTACTATAACACCAGCACTTATCAAGAAGCATAGAAAGGAGTGGGCTCATCAAATGTAGCATCATGGGAGATACGAATATGATGAGTGACAGAATCATAACAACGATTACATTTATGCTCAAGGCTATATCCCAGAAAAACACAAGAAATAGACTAGGTTGTTAGTTTTGTTCTCTCCCTAGGTGAGAGCAAAATAAAATAGCAACAACCAAAAAAATGAAGATATACATATCAGGGAGATGTCCCATGAAAAAACTCACCTAGACTACAGCTATTAAGGTGAAAAGAGTCTTGGAGGTTAATGAGATAAACACACTACATCATTATAGGGTTTTAGCAATATTTTCTTGGTGGCGTTTTACATAAACGCCAACATATATACGGCATTTTCATTGCAAAACACCACAAAAGGTCTTTCTAGTATGGAAGAATTGGACCTTTGCTGCGTTTGATGCCAAAACGCCGGGATTGGTGATAAGTGCTAGTGTATAAGTGATACAAAGTACACTTTTCTTGCATTGAGCATCATTTTTCTCAGATTTTATCACTCATTCGAGTGTATTTGTGTTCTTTTGTGCATTTAGGGTTACGAAGATGAGTTGGAAGAAAAGAAGCAAAAATAGATCATGGACGCAATTGTTGAGGAGACTCTTAGACTAAGTAAGGATCAAGGCACAAGTTGTAGACATGTGAAAGTGCTCAAGTAATTATACAAATTGGAGGGGCGCAAAGACAGTCACACTCATATAATCCAACTTGTATAACACTGAAGAGCTTCATCAATGTATTGAAAGCAAGAGATGACGTGATCTATCGCATATTTGTGTGCCCAACTTGGCGGTCTCAATGAAGAAAATGAAGTCGTGAGCAATTTTGGTGCGAGTAATGCAGCAATTCACTGTAGCAGTTACTGTTCATAGCATGCAGGAAATCAAATTCCAAAGAATCCACACGAGCATGTGGAAATTCCAAATGGCTGTGTGGATACCCGATTTCAGCCCTATAAATACCACGATTTGAGATTTATTTGGGGATCTTTTTCCTATCTTTCGCCCATCTTTTGGGGATAGCACAACTAGGTTTTGGAGAGGTTTTTGCAAGGCTTTTGGAATGGTTCTACGGCATCAACATCGACATCCTTTAAAGCAGAGTTATTGAGGGAGTTTTTGATGACATCGATTCGGCGAGGTGTGCCCTAGGCTCGACAAAGAAGTCCTTAGAGAAGGCCAGGCAACTCTTGAAGACCATCAACACGGATGACAAGGGGGTTATCTTTATGGTTTACTTGCACATGATTTTGATTTCATTGTTGATTTTGTATTGCTCCATGGAGAGCTAAACCCTTAGTGTGTACTTGGACTTGTAAACTCTAGGATGATTTTGTTTCATTTACTTTTGTTATGCTTCTTTAATTGATTATTTAATTGATTTTCAATCTTGAATGCCTATTGTGTTTATTTTCCCTTAGATATGACACTAGGGTTGAGAATCCATATAGGTAATCCATTGAAGGTGTGACAACTTCATTAGGGTTAGACTAATCAAGAATGAAGAAGTTTGAGAGGGTGAGTCAAGAGGTAGCGGAACGTCCCCTTTCATTTCCGATGTGATTTATCCTATCTCCACATTCCAAGAGTTCTTTGTGGTCATAATAGGGTGAAGTGCTAAGAGATTAACTTAATTGGAGCTTAGTTGCGCAAGCAATAAAGTGAAGTATTGTAGTAAATCTTAGTGTTGGGCCTTAATTGTGATTAGGGATCTTTCGCTTGGACCAAAGGGTTAGATCTATACTAGGGAATAGGATTTATCACTTGGAATCCCCAGAACCTTATGCAGTAACACACAGTGTAAGGCGTCAAGAGTATCCCTTTCCATCGAGGCATAGTGTAGAGAGCTAGTCATGGTTGACCTTAGGTTTGGGACCGTGTATCTTTGGATTTCCATGACTCATTAAACATCAGTTAAGAGGTATAATATTAGTCTTGCGCTTGAAACAATAGTCCTAGGGTGAGCATTTTCCGGGTGCCCCATCCTCTTATTGATTTTACTCTCTATTTACTCTTGCTTGCTTTCTTTTCCTCTTTTACTCTTCTGCACTCTTACATTAATTTTACTCATCACCAATCTTCATCATGGCTAAATAGCAATATCATTTAGTTCTAATCAACTATTCCCTGTGGATACGACTACCCACTCACCAAGCTATATTTTATTACTGCGATGACCCATTCACTTGCGGAACACTCATTCAAGGGGTGTGTTGTCACGGCCCAATGATACGTTCTCCTCAAGTATGCAGGTCGCAAGAAGTAATAAAGTGGTACTCAATTAAGAGTAGGGTTGTCGAACCTCAGGGAACTATACTTAAAGTACTTGTTGATCCTTTAATGTCTAGTGAAACAAATAGAAAGGGTATGAGATCATAAAAACAATGAATAAAAGGTAATGGTGATGATAATGGAGGAGATTAGGACTAAGTACTCAACAATCATAAGAGTAAATCCCTTCGGAAGTTTCCAATAACTCGTGCACACTATCTCATCTTAGTTGACTACCTCGGTACATTCCAAAAACGTTCGTGTGTGCTCAATAGCAATGTTGCATCTATGTGTTCGAAGATACACTGCAATTTTGCTAGGACAACCTAATAACTATGCACTCCAAACACACTACAGTTATGCAATACAAGATTAACACAAACATCAATTAGAACTCCATAGCCAAATACAATGAGTTTATAAGCAATGCAGTCTGACGATTGTCCACAACCAAGGCACTATGACTAGTTAGCCCCTGAGGGCAGGTACACATGGTGAAGTAAAAGATGGAACAAAGAAAGAGAGAAAGAACCCCCTTCAATACTCAAGATGTCCTCCCTTGTAGTCCTTATGCCAACTCTCCACCTCTTGCAATGCCTCCTACTAGTCCTTGATCTCCTTAGGCGGTTTGGTGAAGCTTGATCTTCGATCTCATCAACGTCCTCCCGGTGGAGAAATGAATCCCGGAACAAAAGATGAGAAAGAACCCTAATTTCTGGAGTTAAAAAGGCTGATTCGGGGCCCGACACGATCTGGACACGGGCGTGTTTAGACCGTGTACTCTTCTCGGAAATCCTGGGGTGAAACTCCTGAAGTTTACAGTAGTTGGGACACAGGCGTGTGTCCCCCGTGTTACCTAGCACACGACCGTGTACTAGGCACCGTGCCCGTGTCGTTCATGGGAGAACGTCTCCTGAGATTTGCAGCGCTTGGGGCACGGGTGTGTGGTGACCATGTCTTGCCTAGGACACTCCAGTGTCAGGATTTTAGCTCTTCTACACTCCAGGCTGAGACTTGCAGCACTTGGGGTACGGGCGTGTCTTGCCCGTGTCAGCCAATTCTGAATCTTTGGTCACTGCGCACGCGGGAAACAGCCTCGGTTTCACACCAAATTGACTCAGGCCCCAGATTCCTACACAAGGGATAAAATACCTTAAATAGCACCAATTCCAATCAGTAAATATGCTTAAGGACAGAGAAAAGACTATAATACGGGGTAAGAAACATGATATAAAATGCACTCATCACCTGACCTGCGGGTCTTGCGCACGACATACCGCCACGACAACCCAGGGGAGGTCCAGCATTGCCTCAACCCTAGGTAGCCGTAAAGCTAACATGTTCCCTGTACATTACATCTATAACCACAATGCATAACTTAACAATAAATACCTATATTACTCATCTTACTCAAGAACATCAATTTAACACCAAGGTGAGAAGTATAAGTAACAACATCTACCACAACAATAACAACCACAAAAGTCCCAACTCAAAATACACCATCTCCTACATAATGTAGATCTGACTGACATGCAAAGGTGCTTCAAGTATGGAAAGACATGATAGGGTTCAACAATACATACTAGATCCCTGATAATGCATGCCAAGAAATAAATAGCATACACAACTCAAAATGAGAAGACAGTGATGACCCTAGCCAAGCACTTCACGCCTTCACCTCTACGTTGTGCTATCACCTGGGAGGAAGGAAGAGGGAATGAGTAACTAGGTTACTCAGTGAGGGGTTAAACATAGGACTATAGCTCAGGCATGATCAAATAAAAATAAAACATCATAAAAATATTTCAATTCTTAACAAGAATGAAAATACTTTGAATAACAATTATCACATAAGAATATAACCTTCCTTAATGAAATACAAATAGAATTTCTTTGAAATCATCAAGAAAAATACATACCATTCTGGATCTAATATAAGCACAATTCTTTCGATAGTTTTAATTATCAAGATGCTTAGGAATAAGTAACTCAGCATTCACAAATAATCAATAATGTCCAGAATGGCCTCAAAAACCCTCCGTCGCTAACCATGGCCTTGGTTAGGTCTGGAGCTACCAAGATGCGCATATCTTGGCATTGGCCGCTGGGAAGTTCGTGTGGTGACTTCGAACAACCCAACTCTATCCATGTCAGGGATCTATGCTCCCACCTGACATGGCATAACCATTTTGACAGCATTCCATGCCACCTCTATATAGGTCGGCCCGTGGAAACCATCCACCTCTTCCTGCAGTAAGTACTGGAGATCGGCTCCCATGTCACCATCAAAGAATTTAAACAATAACCAGACCTGTAGGCTCAATGTATACATCATGATAGCATAATTCTCAATAAGAGATAATAAGTGTTCACAATGGCAATTCTCACTCCAAGAGTGATTAATTTGATCATAACATTGGTAATGAAATCATTTTCCATCAAAAGTATCATACAAAGGTGTCTTTTGAAAATACACTACGAACATTTTGTTAACCCAATGAAATTCAACTTGATTTCACATGCCCTATTGGTCATCATAATGAGAACATCAAATCTCTTGGAAATACATAGTTTGAAAAATATATTTCGAACATAAAGTTCCAAACCATAAGCAATATATATATATATATACTTTGTAATTATTCATGAAATAGGACAATTCATAAATCATCATGATTCTAAACTTCAATTAAAACTTTCAATGAGATTTAGCAATAAGGAGTCTATCATTCAAACAAGCAACTCAAATATCAAACATCATGCATGAATCATAGTCCAACTTTGGTAATTTCCCACTCACTAACTTTGCGAGCAAAGCACCTCGGTGTTCCTTCTCCACCGGCTCTTTGCCCTTACTTGAAGTCTCACCTCCTAGAAGCAATCAAACAACCAAAACAAGCAACCATACATCAACAAACATTTGATTAACTAAAATAAAAGAAAATGCGCAAAATGGGGAATGGTTGCTTCTAGGGTTTGCTCGACACCATAGCAAAAAGTTCTAGCAAGAAAAATACCTCTCATAACTCTTAAAACCAACAAGGAAAGCAAGAATGACCTAACTTTGGTTGGTGCTACAGTAATTCCGGGATCAAGGTGATGAGGGTTCAAGTATTTCATGAAGTCAAGGCCATATATCTCAAAAAAATTAACCCTCACTAGATTTTCCATCAAAGAGGAAGAAAAAGAGGTAAGAATCAAGCTCTCATAAGGGTTCACAACCAACCCTAACCATCTCCATCAAAGAACAAAGAAGAAGCAAGAAAAGGATGGAAGCTTACCTTGATCCAAAGGATGAGCAACTTGATGATCCAAGATTCAAGATCGAAAATCCCTTCTAAATCAGCCTTAAAACCTCATGGAATGATAGAGGAAGACAGGAGAAGGAAATATAAGGGTTTGGGAGAAGAAAGTTGAAGATAAGAAACCAAAATGAAATTTTTATAAGCAAAACGGGCCGGTGTGCGGCTCATGTGCGGGCTGCACAATGCCCGCACACCAGGCCGCACAGCTCCCAAGAGAGGCTATGCGATCGGTGCACAGCCCACTCACCCTCAAAACTCCTCCAAAACGCTCTTAAACACCAGGGAAACAACTCCAGAGGCTCGATAAGAAGTCTCAAAGAAAACTCAATGGGGAAACAACCATGACATCCAAGACAATCGAATAACAAACAAGGGCAAAGAGGACCGAAACATCACATGTGTCAATTGGTTTTTCCATTAGCTGCATTTATGATTTAAATGCTGGTAATGTGTATGTGCGCGCTAACTAGAAAAGGATGGCGCAAAGAATTTGAGAACATCAACGGGATTTTCTCTAAAACGGCATTAGAAATGCTGAGAAATGTTTCGTTGCGATCTCTGGTAATTTTTTCCCCTACTTCCAATTTCTTCTTATGATCTTTGATTCTCGATTCAATTCAGTTCGATTCCTGTTGGTGTTTGTTTCGTTTTCATGAATTTATGGATTTTTTTATTTGTGATTTTGTTTCTAATTTCCTGGTGGTTTTTTTTTTGTCCACTTCATCACAATGTCGATTTAGATTTGAGTTTCTCTGTTAGGGTTTTGATCGACTGGAATTGATCATTCTATATATTTAGTTTTATGGTTGTATGAGTTCCTTTTTCATTCAATTTCATGTGATTTTTATCCTTTTTAATGTAGGTTTTAGGGCAATTTGTGGTTTTGATTTTGTTATTCTGATTTATTATTTCAGAAATAACCCATTAATTCTACATTTCGTAGTATCCTCTCAGAATTATGTTCTTAATTAATAGTTTACCTAAATTGTTGCAGTATTAGAAATTATTTCATATAGAAATCTATGTACTGATTTATATATCCTTATAAATAATTTCATTGTTCAGATGAGTTATCATGTTCAGTATAATCTATCCATAGATAGTTTCTTATCAATTGTGATGAATTTAATTAAGCTTGAGAAGTATTAATGTTTTTGCCTGTGGATCCGAATTTTTTAGGAATTTATGTGTGATCGATCTCAATTTCATTGTCGGAACACTCAGATTGCTCTTGGATTGCAGGTGTTCAGCCTTTCAAGTATTAATTTTCTTATTTTTTTTCTTGGATTATTTATCACATTGGTTGTTTTGTTTTGATCGTGGAGTTTAGGGAATGAATACTCTTTCTGATCATGTAGAAGATGTGGTTGTGGTTGTTGTTGATGATGTTGTTGCTACTTTTTGTTTTTGTATCTCTCTGTATTTTGAGCTATAGCAAGAGATTAGGGCCTTTTAGCTTATGTTTCTATGTGAATTTTGAAGTTTGGTTTCCTTCTGAGCTAAATTTATGATTTTTTTAATTTGGAGATAGATATGCTATGAGTTAAATGTCAGAGAGATGACAGAAAGAAGCATGAAGGTTTCCTTTTATTTATGAAAAGGATAAGTGTTATTTTTAGTTCTTCAGAAAACATCACAAAATCAAGTAAGCACACAAAAACAAACACATAGCTAGTATTTAACTGTGCAGAGTTCAATAATTAACTTATTAGCTACCTTCAACTCAGCAAGTACTTCCCTGAAAATAATTAACTTATTAGTAAGGAAAACCGGGACAAACTCAAAATTACAAAAATAAGTAATAGCAAGAAATGTTTTCAAAGTCTTTACTTGTAAACTGGTAGCACCTTTCCCAACAAAGAAAGAGGAAAAAAGGATTTCTCTACTCCTTTAGCAGGTTTTGAGAGTAATAAATAAGAGACTGGACCAATAGCTACTGGCACTATTTCTATTCCAAGCTACACCAGAATGAAGCAATATAAACATCAATGTAGGTTATAAGGTAAATCACTATGGCAAGGACAATTTTGATAAAAAGAATTTTGATATGATCCAATACAGAAATCAACACAACAAAAGGTTCACATTGTGGAATAGCTTAGAGGATTAGTTAAGGCTGAATTCAAGTTGTATAGACAAATAATTTCTGAATAATTTCAGTCATCTGGTATAATTTAATCTACCTCTAACATTGTCAGGTATGCTATAAGTGATTAGTAAACATGAATTGAACCTAGTATCTAAGTCTATGTATAACACTTATGAAAATCACTACATGTGACTAAAAACAATAATATATATTCGATATTAGTTTACCTTTTCCTTCAAAGAGCCTGCTTAATAATGAAATGCTTCACATATTATAGTTAAAGTTCCTTTTATTTTAATCTACATATTGAGTGATAACAAGACACGAAATTCTCTACTGAGATATACTAGAGTTGTGCATCATGTCTTTAGTTAATAATAGAGTCATCCTTGCAGCGTCAAGCATCATCAGTTGAGAAAAAATTTGAGAAATTGCAACAAATAGTTGATAAAGGACAAAGCATTGTGTTTGTGTTCTGTAGTATATCCTAATCAAACACTGAAAACATATTGGATCAGGAAAATAAACTTGAGCAGCTATACCAAAAGATATGGCTTGGGCAGTTTGAGTATTTTCATAAACAAAAGGTACCATTTAAATTCTGTCTGTGGTATGTAGATGTTTCTGTGTTAATGTGGATATCTTTGTTTTCTTAAGTTTTTCTTTTATAAATGTGAACTATTGTGGGTAATTATCCAATGCTAGCAAGTTTCACGCTAATGATAGGGAAGTTCTCTCAGGTGCAATTAATCTTCTTATAACCTTTGCCCTTGGATGTCCCCCAGACCATTTTATGTATGAAAATATGATCTAGTTATTTGAACTAATTTATCAGCTTTCTTTCATAGAATTTATTCTTTCACACACACAATTAGTTTCTATCAGCAAACATGTCTTTGTGGTCACATATATTAAATTTATTATTAGAATATATGGTGATTTTAGATGTTTGAATTAAAATCCCTTAGCTTCAGGTCATACATTAGTTTAGTTGTGAAGAAAAATGCAATCTTTTTTAGATGAGTTTGGTTTAACATTTGACAGTAGATTCCTTTTCAAGAATTATTTGGTTGGTGATGTGAAGGAATATCGAAACCTATAGTTGTGTGGCATTGCTAAGCTGTTTGTATTTTCTTTCTTTTATTACTTCTTCAAGTTTCCTTTCTAATACCATGGTAAATGTCTATGTTAATATTGACCCAGAGCATCAGATTTAGATTTTCAATTCATCTACAGTGCATTTTATTTTTACACATTCAATCATGTGTGAGTGAGATGCTTGGGCCCATAGGTGCATACTTGTGGTTTTTCTGGATAGTTTAAAGAAGATAACCTGTCAATGTGCTTTCTGATCCAAGATAAACTTGATTGCACTACATTGAGCCATGAAAAAGCAGGAGCATTCAAAGTTGATCAGCAAATCTTCAAGTGTTAATGGAATTGGGTAGAGATTTCATATATATCCAGACTCAAGACAGTTGCACGCCCATGAAAACCTACATAAATTGTGTTTGTAGTTGTCTATGACAGTCCATAGATTTCTTTAAATGAATATATTTTATTCTTTGTGATTTTTATGCAGAATTAGGAATCCATCTAATCTGTAGGCCAAGCATAAATTAGTTTTCTAGCTTTTGCTGGTGTTGATTATCTTTTTCTTGGGTACCTTGTATTAATGGATGCGTTCCTAGGTTCCAATTCCTAGTTTGCAACTGAGAGGAAAGTAACAGAGACATCCTCCCTATATACTACTCCTGTTTAGTCTTTGGAGTGCTTTGGATCAGTCAATTGCAAAGGGAAAATTCAGATGTATGGCTTCCTTGGTCAAGTTGAAAATAATTAGCCAGGCCTACTACTTGTGGCGCATTCCAAATATTTGTAGAACTTATACCGCCTACCACTTCAGTCTGTGTAGTAGTCATGGCTCATTGTTAGACAAAAATATCATTTGGTTCTAAAACATCAAGCAAACCATGAGCTTTTATAACGCATAGAAGCTTAGATTATACTTAAGATTTGTTGAGACTCCATTATTTGTTGCATCAACCTTGATTGAGTCTTATGATCAAATTTGAACTTTAATTGTTTATGTGATTGAGTGGCATTTTCAACTATGATCATGGCTATTTACCTATAACCAAAGTTGATGTTCCAATTGTAATGAGCTTTACTTGCATATCACTAGTTTTTTTCTCGTATTTAAACATTAATTATTGGTTCCATCATCATATATTTTACTTAATTATGGCAAGATGGTTATATTCTCATAACATGCAACTATGATCATGGCTATTTTTACCTATAACCAAAGTTGATGTTTAAACTATAATGACTTTTACTTGCATATCATTAGTGTGATAATTGGTCTTCTTGTTTCCTTCTTTGTGTTCCCTTTTCCTTAGTTGTTTTGGTTGATTTCTCATTGGCTTTTGTTTGAGGCTTCTTGTCAACCATTTGGAGACTTTTGTCAAGTGTTTGGGGTGAGTTTTGAGGTGTTTTTCGAGTGTGTGGACCGTGTACAGGCTGCACGTAGTCATGCGGGCTTTGCACTGGCTGCATAGCCCAAACAGGGGGTTGTGCGGCCTCCTGCGTGCCCACACATGAGGCCGCACAGCCCGGGCTATGAGGTGCACGGACGGTGCGTGCCCATACACTGGGCCGCGCAGCTTTCAGCCCGAGGGTGCACGGGCTACGTGATCTGGGTTTTTGGACGTTTTAAAGCCTGATTTGGACCCTTCTTCTCCATTTCTTTTCCCTAAACATTCCTACCTTCTTCCCCTTTCCTCCCCCACCATTCTTAGGCATTTGAGGGTCGATTTTGGAGAGGTTTTTGGGTGTGTTCTTGGATCTTAGGTGCGATCCTCTCTTGACTCAAGGTAAGCTTCCTTCCTTGCTTGTTTTCCCTTGTTTTTGGATGAGAATATCTAGGGTTTGGTTAGGGTTTCAATTGAGGGCTTGATTCTTGTTCTTTTTCTTCTTCATTGATGGTTAAAACTTGTGAGAAGTGATCTTGTTGGTTTGTATGCCCTTGATCTAGAGAAATCTTTGTCGGAATTACTGTAGCACCAGACCAAAGTGGGTTTTCCTTATTTCCCTTGTTGGGGTTAAGGGTTGTGAGATGTTTTCTTTCTAGATCTTCTAGTTTGAGAGTTGGGAAACCCTAGAACTAGTTAGGGCTGTTGGTAGGGAACCTAGGGTTTCCTTGTGTGGCTTGTGCTAACCTTGTTGTTTGTGGTTCTTTGGAAAAGAGAAGACGTGTCGGCTCAAGGCAAGGGATTTGCCGAGGATTAGCTTGCGAGGAAGACAAATCACCAAACTCTGTGAGTGGGATTGTTATGCATAGCTTCACTAGAAGAATGCCGATAGTTAGATTTAAACGTATATATATTTATATACCATGTTTTAGGTAATGTTTTATTGATATATATACTGGTTTGGCAATTTGATGAATGATAGCTAGTAGTGAGAATAATCTTGAATGTCTTAATTGGTATTTGATTTGTTAACGTCCGACTTGTGATTTATGCACTTCATTGAGGTTGTGAAATACTTGTTTGTGTAAAACTTGGAATTTGTTGTGAAAATCATTGATTTTGTGAAATCTAAGGCTGTAACTCATTTTGAATTGTTGAAAAGTAAGGATTTTCATGATGTTTCTTGTGTTGGGATTTGTAAATTAAATTGTGTTGAAAAGCTTGGGCTTTGTAATTGTTTTTATCATTTTCCTCGTGGAAATGGCCGAAATGTTTTGGTTGTTGGTTATTGTTGGATATTGTACTCCAAGTGAAGTTTTTGTTTATTGTGGTGTTTGCATGGTGGTATCCTACTGCAAGAGGGGGTCTCCACGGCCAGCCTGTTGAGGTGGCATGCTAGACCGGCTGATTACTACGAAGGCCAGTTCAGGTGGGAGTGAGGGATCCTGACTGGACACTCACCGGGAAGCTGGAATCATCAGCCAGTGTACCGGTCAATCAACGTCAAAGGCCTGAGTACCTTGATGGTCCTGAACCTAGCCGTGGCCACAGTGAAGGTTTAGGGATGTTTCTAGACCACTCTATGTTGGGTGAGTATTGGGTTTCGCCTTATGTTGGGTTTGCTTGGTTTGAGATTTATTTTCCGTTGTGTTCCTTGTCTTGTGTCATCTCAAATTTGTGGTGAGGGGGCGAAGCCCAGCTATTTCTCCTGTGAGGGCAATTTCCCATAAATTCGATTCGGCACTACTTATTTTGAAATTCATATTACTTAGCTTGTTATGCTTGCATTTCGAACTATCTTGAGTTTTATGTGGCATGGTTGATGGTTGGTTTTATGTTAACTCTTTCTTTGTATTCTAAATCCAATGTTTAGTGTTTTAGTAGATGTTGAAGTTGTTAAAATCTTGTTGAGGTAAATGGGCTTCTTAACCCTATCTTTTTGTTACTTTGTTGCATGGTTTTGTATCTTTTCAACTTTTAAACTCTTGTGTATTAACATTTGTTATTGTGGGTATAGCTTCCCCATGCATGTGTGATTCACCCTATTATTGTATATCATTGTTGTCGTTGTTACTTCCACTGTGTATCACTATGTCTCTCCCCTGTATATTTGTGTAGTTATTGTGGATTCCAGGTTGTTGGTAAGCCTTGCGACGTCCCGAGGGCTGAGTGGCGGGGTATCCCTGCTCGGGATTGTCACGGCGATTGTCGCGTCCCGTTGGCCAGCGGATCGGGGCGTGACAATTAGTACTATTCTTGAATTCAAGCAGTAATTATTGGTTCCATCATCATATCTTTAACTTAATGGTAAAATACCTAGATGGTCACCCAATTATTGCTCAAGTGATTGGAAAAGAGCGACATGGCCTAGTAAGAGTGCTTGGATTGGGTCCTACACCCACAAAATATTACGACCATGCAGGTAGTCTTCGTCCCGCAACATGTGGTCATTCATCTGAGTGCATAGATCTTCGCCAACAGATGGATGAAAAGTTCCAAAAGATGGAAGATGAGCTTGGCCGAGAACGTGCTAATTACAATGCTCTTAAAACTTTCTTGCAACAACAATTCCCAGGAGCCACTATCCCCCTGCCTACCATAGGTGGATCATCTTCCCAATGGCAGGTATTTCAAACTTGTAAACTAGTAATTAGATACTTTTGATACTTCCATGATCAGAAGTTATTATTTCATTTATCTGTATGTGTGTGTGTGATTGGGTGATACTCTCTATAAGTTTCTACTACTATATTATTATTTTCATTTCTATATTTTAAACATGTAATTGTAATTATTGCAAAATCAATGCATTGGATCTCAGACCCCTAACACTAACACAGCAGGGTCTAGTGTGCATGTTCAGGTAATTGTACATTATATATATATAATGTTGTGATTAAGAATAGTATCTAATACTCTAAATTATTCTTGTAGAATCAGGCTTCTCCAAAACATTGATGCACTCTTAGGAGTTTCTATGATCAAGACCATTGAATGTTTGATATTTTTTCCCTTTTTTATGTGATTGTATGCGAACTTTGAATGCTCTTGGTGTCTCTATGAGATTTTCCTTCAATTTTACCTTTCATATTTTGTTAAATATTTTTAATTGTCAATGAGATTCAAGATCTCTAAGTTGAGTTATATATCTTTGTGGCATTCAAATACAAGAATGTATATTGTTTATTGCTTTTATATTTGTTTTTATTAACATATGAAGAACCTTGAAGATTAATTTGGGTTTTAGGTACGCAACATTCATGTTTATTATAGGTATTGAATGCAAAAATACAAAAAAAAAAAAAAAAAACAATTACAGGGTTTATGTAATTACCGGACATAATCGACAAAGACTCATAGAACACCAGTCATTTTTACGGTGTTTATTCCAAACATGCCACCCCGTCGGCGGTGTTTTATTAATGAAAATGCTGCCAATAAAACAAAATTCCTATATTAAATGCAATTATTTTGGTGGCGTTTATAAATAAAAATGCCGGAACATTTGTGGTGTTTATATTGAGAACACCGATAAATATGGGCTTTTCTCGGAGAATCGGCTACAACATTACTGGCATTTTATGGTCAAATGCCGCGAACATTAGCGGCGTTTCAAGTTATCAAATACCGCTAAATGGTGGCGTTTGTTATTAAAAACGCCGCTCCTTCAGCGATATTAGAATTCTCGGCCTTTGCTCCAACATTTCCGAAAGTCGCCATTGAGTGATTTAGTGGCATTTATAAACGCCACCAAAGGTCAATAAAAACGCCGGGGAAGACCTAATATGTTGTAGTGACAATAGTGCTAATAGCTTCAGCCTAGAAATGAGGATGAAGAAAAGCGCCTAGAAGAAGAGCACGTGTCTTCTCTAAGATGTGATGATGCTTGTGTTTAGCGACCCCATTCTGAGGATGAGCCCAGGATAGGATAACTGAGGCAAGTTGCCTTCCAAAGACAAAAAAGCACAAAAGGAGTGAGAGGTGTACTCACCGCCAGAGTCAGACCAAAAGGTCTTGATAGAGGTAGAGAACTTAGTGTGGATCATAGCGGAAAAGGAGCAATAGATAGACATTAACTAGCTACGATGAGGCATAAGATAAAGCCAAGTGAACCGAGTGTAGTCATCTATAAAAAAAAAGAACATAATAGCGATGACCACCTTTAGAGACAAAGGGAGCTGGACCCCAAACATCGAAGTAAATAAATTCAAAAGAAGTAGTAGTCTGAGACACACTTACAGGATAAAGACATTGGAGTTGCTTATTGAGCTTACAGCCAAAGTAGACGGCATCAGAAGAAGGAGAAACAACTCCTAAAACACCATGACGAATAAGGGACGATATATGAGAAGGACATAAGTGGGCAAGACGATGATTGCACTTATGATGAGACTGAACATCAGTATACAGTGATAAATGAGTCCAGGTGAAGATGGAAGACGAAGGGAATCCAATGCATAAACTTCATTTTGACGATGGTCAGTTCCAATCACCGTCACACTGCAATCCTAAACATGATACGAGGTACGGTCAAAGATAACCTGACCGTCATAATCAGTGAGCTAGCTAATAGATATAAGATTCATAGATAAATGAGGAACATGAGAGACTAAAGGGACTGAGAAAGCACTAAATGAGAGATAACTAGTAAAGGAAACAATAAGAAGTGTGCCATCAGGAGTGCGGACATGGTTGATGTGAGATGGTGAATGGGAATGGTGAACATGAGTGGCATCAGGGGTCATGTGGAGAGAAGCACCAGAATCAAGAAGCCAGAGAGGACAAAAACTACCTGAAGCAAACTGAGCAACTTGAGTGGAACTCACATGCCCAATGGAGGAGGTGGAGTCCATTAGATAGGACTACTGGAACTGCTAGAACATGTCTACAAATTACTGATTTGCAGGAGTTAACGGAGCAGGAGAAACCTGTACAGAGTGTGCCTGGGTAGATTGAGGTATTGGAAGAAGAGGTGGAGCTGGTGAAGAAGCGTCATGGGGAATGACGCGCAGGAACGTAGAAGAAAAATAGGAAGTGGGAGGCAGCGAAAGTACTACCCCTCCCCCTCCACACAAGGGGAAGCCTGGAGACGGGCTCCCTCAACACAAACAAAAGTAAGTCCATAAGCATCCATTTTTTTTTAATCAGCCATGATCACTTTTTTTTGTGAGTTACTATCAATGCTTGGCCTTGTTATGACCAAGCTTCACATGAGAACAGTAGCCAAGATATATATATATATATATATATATATATATATATATATATATATATATATATATATAGGAGAGTAAATCACAAGATGCTCTTCTGTCTTGTTGTGTTTTTTAAATATGTCGCACTATCTTGTTGTGGTTGGAAAAGGCTACAAACCCAGATTTCAGGAAGAAAGCTGAATTTTCCAAACAAAAACAAAATGGGTAGCAGGCCATGGCGAACGGTGGCGCCGGCGGCAAGTAGTCTCGGTCTCTTGTGGGATGGTGTTGGCGTGGTCACTATCTCGGTGGTGATCGCGGGCAGCTCACGATTTGTGATGGCGAGCTCACGAGCGGTTGCAATGAGCATGCGGCGGATGCTGGTGAGGTAGTGAGCAGTGCAAGGACATTCCCCAATTTCGGGTTATGGGTGAACAACGTTGAGCCAGATCTTTTTTTTTTTAGAGTAATTTAACAAGAAAGGATGAGAAAGAAAAGATACGACCGGAAAAGGTGCCTAAGATAGCCTGGAGAGCAAGAGAAAGAAGGTATGCCGGGAGAGGTTGCTGAAGATGGCCAAGAGAGATGGTTGGAGGTGACAAGGAGAGATGGCCAGAGGAGGAATCTAGTCTGATACCATGATAGAAGAGAGAGAGATGAAGAATGGATCAAGACTCATTTAACGAACAACATACATGTGTGACCCTTTGGGTCTACATATAGAAATAGACAAATATACATGTATGTTTATACATACATATACATGTATACATACATATGCAATCTAATAATGCAACAATACATCCAACAGAAAAAAAGATGGGATCATTGAAGTCTAAATGAAAGAAACGCTTGTCTGTTGAGGCCAAGTTAAGAGACCAACTAGTGAAGGCTTTAATCAACACCAACACCTCCAACAACTTTCTTGAGATGAAGGAAATCAAGAGATTGGGCATTCCTTACAAAAAGAGCAAGGGTGCTCAAGGCTATGAATTCCAAACCACAATTCAGATGAAATTAAAGAGAACAAAACACTCTGTTTTAGACAAGTTATGAAAATACAAAATCTGCTTGAATTGCTTTCTTAGAAAATTAATTGAATTTTAGTGAATCAGATACATGAATATATATAATAACAATTGCATCTATTGATTGCAAATTTTTACAAAAGGATGCATCAGTTACTAAAAAGAAGCATACATGAAACAACACATATAAATAACTAACTATAACTGCTGCCCATTCAAACAGCAACCTTCCAATGAGTAGTTTCCATGTTGGCTGCCACCTGGATCAATGAGAAGCTTTGTTCATTCTTCAACATGCCCCCTTAAATCAAAGCTGCAAACACCCAACATCAATCTAAAATAATTATGCTTGTTAATTGGTAAAGATTTTGTGAATAAATCTGCCAATTGTTCATCAAACCTACAATGTTTCATAGTAATTTTTCCATCTGCAACCAGTCCTCTTATAAAATGGAAACGAATGTCCACATGCTTGGTTTTCCCATGCATTGATGGATTCTTTGTTATAGATATTGCCGATCTATTATCACATAGGATCTCAATTGCTTCATCTTGAAGATGGCCCATATCTTCAAGCAACCTTTTCAGCTATATTGCTTGACAAGCTGATGATGTAGCAGCAACATACTCAGCCTCTGTTGATGATAATGTTGTTATACTTTGCTTCCTAGAACTCCATGTAATAACACTTGAACCTAACATAAATACACTTCTTGAAGTGCTTCTTCGATCATCCAAAGAACCTGCCCAACTGCTGTCAGTAAAGCCAATTAATTTAAAATTTGAACTTTTGCTATACCACAGCCCAAAGTCAAGTAATCCTACAATGTAATGCAAAATTCTCTTTGCCACAGCATAATGAAACTTTGTAGGATTACTCATGTATCTTGAAATCATGCTAACAGAGAAAGAAATGCCTGGTCTTGTGTGAACCAAGTAATTCAACCCACCAATTAAACTTCTATATTTCTTTGCATCAGCATTGCCACTACCATCTTGCAACTGCATCTTCTCATTTGCATTCATTGGAGTCAAAGTCTTCTTGCATTGTTGTATGTTGAACTTGTATAGAAGACTCTCTGCATATTTCTTTTGACAAAGAAATATTCCATCAGCCTCTTGTCTCACTTCTAGCCCAAGAAAATACTGCATTAACCAAGATCACTCATTTCAAAAGTGTCCATCATTCCATCTTTAAACTCTTCAATTAAATTCTGTGAAGATCCTGAATATAAGATGTCATCCACATATAAACAACCCAGTAATAGATCACTACTTCCTTTCTTCTTCTTCTTATATAGAGTTGGTTCACTTTCACTTCGATCAAACCCACACTATATGAAGTAATGATCTATCTTGCTATACCAAGATCTTGGGGCTTGTTTCAAACCATATAAAGCCTTCCTCAATTTATAGACTTTATCTTCACTACCTTCAATCACAAAACCTTTTGGTTGATCAACGAACACATCCTCTTGAAGCTCTCCATTTAGAAAAGCACTCTTCACATCAAGTTGATATATAGGCCATTGCATTTGTGCAGCCAATGCCATGAGAATTCTCACAGTTTCTAATCTCATAACAGGTGAAAAAGATTCCTCAAAATCCACTCCTTGTACTTGTGAATATCCTTTTGCTACTAGCTGAGCCTTGTGCTTTTGTATAGATCCATCTGCATAATATTTTGTTTTATATATCCACTTCAGTCCTATAGTTTCTTTTCCTTCAAGTAATTCAAATAATTCCCATGTTTTGTTCTTTTGAATTGTCATGATTTCTTCCTTCATTGCTTGCTGCCATTCTTCTTTTGTAATAGCTTCTTCAAAAATAATTGGATCTGCAACTATAAATGCATAAGAACAAGATTCATATAGTTCTCTTAGAGATTTGACCTTTGATACTGGAGTAACTTCTTCTGATGTTTCACCATTTGTTGTATTGGATGAATTATTTGAATGATTGCTTGATGTTGAACGTTCTTCTAAACCAATCCCTTGATTAATGTTCTCTGGCACAATACTTTCATTAGATGTAGATGGAAATACTGAATCTTTTGCAACTTCAATTGAGATCTTCTCATGGGATTCTTCTTCAGTTTGCCAATTTCACTTTGCACCCTCATTAAAAATGATATCCCTACTAATTATAACTCTCCCATTCATTGGATTATATAATTTATATGCCTTGGATTCATTTGAATATCCAATGAAGATGCATTTCACTGATTTGTCATCTAGTTTTGTCTGTTTTGAGAATAAATCATAGAATATGCTATGCAACCAAAAACCTTTAAATAACTCACCGAGGGTTTTACTTCTTTCCAAGCTTCATAGGGAGTTATATCTTGCACAGCTTTTGTTGGAGAAATATTCAGTATATGTACTGTTGTTGCAACAGCCTTGGCCCAAAAACAATTTGGAAGATCTTTCTCCTTTAATAAACTTCAAGCCATTTCCACAACAGTTCTGTTCTTCCTTTAGGAAACTCCATTTTGCTCTGGAGTATATGGTGCTGTCAATTGTCTTTGAATTCCATTCTCTACACAAAATGTCTTGAATTCTTCAGAAAGAAATTCCCCTCCTCTATCTGTTCTCAATACTTTGATACTCCTTCCTGACCTTTTTTCAACAAATGCCTTGAATCTTTTGAATTGTTCAAATACTTGGGACTTGAATTTAATAAAATATACCCAACGCATTCGAGTATAGTCATCCATAAATAATAAATAATACTTGTTACCTCCAAGAGAAGCCGTTTGCATTGGACCGCATACATCTGCATGGATGAGTTCAAGTTGAGATGATGCCCGCCAATTTGCACTACCTGGAAATGCTCTTCGGTTCTGTTTTCCATCAATACAAGCTTCACATACTTCCAATTGATCAATTTGAGGAAGTCCGAATACCATTTCCTTTTTGTGAAGTAATTTCAGTCCTTTTTCACTCAAGTGACCATATCTCAAGTGCCATAGTATAGAAGTGCTCAGTTCCTTTGAAACCAGTCCATAGTTTTCCATTTGTGCAATGTCAAGTGGAAACATTTTGTTTGCTGTCATTTGAACTTTAATCACCAATTGCCCAGTTTCTGCATCTTTGATGTAGCATGCTTGATTTGAGAATAGAATAGAATATCCACTGAGTAATAATTGACCAACACTCAATAGATTATATGCAAGGTTAGGCACATAATGAACTTTATGCAATAGCTTGACTTGCCCTTCTGATGTTGTGATAGCCACTGTACCTTCTCCACTCATTTGCATCTCCTTATTATCTCCCAATTTAACTTTCTGCCTTTTTGTTTCATCTAAATCTCTGAAAATTTCTCTTCTTCCTGTCAAATGATTAGAGCATCCACTATCTATTAACCATGCTCTATCTTCACTCCCAACTTCTTCACAATGTGCCATAAAAAGATGTGAATCTTCATTGCCTTTTATGCTTTCAACCACATTTATTGCTTTATTTTTATGCCAACAATCAACCTAAATATGTCCGAATTTCCTGCAATGGAAACACTGCACATTACCTTTATAATTCTTTTGATCAATGAACTGCTTGTGCTCTATATGCCTTCCTCTTCCTCTACCACCAATTTTGGTTGTATAAGGACCTCTCCCTTGACCTCTTCCTGCCATTCTTCCAGGATACTTGGTAAATGTATCAGTCTTTGCCTGAAAAAGCCTTCTCCTTTGATTTTTCTGCAGATTTATTCATTCTCACTTCATGTGCTTGAAGTGATCCACTAAGCTCACCTATGGATAATTGAGTGAGATCCTTGGACTCCTCAATAGCTGCAACTACATGATCAAAACGTGGTGTTAGACTTCTTAACACCTTGACCACAATCGTCTGATCAGTAATTGTATCTCCAAAAGCCCGCATCTTATCAATGATTGCCAACATCCTTGAAATAAATTCCTGCACTGCTTCATTGTGTTTCATGCTTATAGTTTCAAATTCTTGCCTTAAAGCCTGAATTTTCACTGCTATCACCCTGGAGGAACCTTGATATTCTTGCTGCAAGGTTTTCCATGCTTGTTTGGAAGTTGCTACTGCTGCAATTCTAGAAAAAATAGTTTCATGGACTGCTTGCTGTATAAAGAACAAAGCCTTTGAATTTTTCTTTTTATTCTCCTTCAATCTTGTCTCCTCATCTTGCTCCTGATAACCATTTTGCACCAAATCCCACAGATCTTGATATTTGAACAATGTCCTCATTCTAATGCTCCAAAAATCATAGTTTTCTCCTTTGAACATGGGAAGTGTAGGCTGAGATATATTCATGCTATTACCATTTAATCCCATGCTTTTGATCTTTTTGAAAAATTTGAAAAACAAAGAATCTGAAAATCTAAGAACTTGAGAACCTGGGAACCTGTCTCTCTGATACCAAATTGATGAAATTAAAGAGAACAAAACATTCTGTTTCAGACAAGTTATGAAAAACAAAATCTGCTTGAATTGCTTTCTTAGAAAATTAATTGAATTTCAGTGAATCGGATACATGAATATATATAATAACAATTGCATCTATTGATTGCAACTTTTTACAAAAGGATGCATCAGTTACTGAAACGAAGCATACATGAAACAACACATATAAATAACTAACTATAACTGCCACCCATTCAAACAGCAACCTTTCAATGAATAGTTTCCATGTTGGCTGCCACCTGGATCAATGAGAAGCTTTGTTCATTCTCCAACAAATTCATCTTCAATTTAGCTCAAGATGTGAAAGTATATATTAGAGAATAGAAAATCTGAATTGACTTTTCAGTTGTCTGAATAGATGACTACTCAATAATACTTGACATGGACTTTATGGAGAACGAGAAGGTTGTGCCAATCCCCTTCACCAACATAATGTCTATAGTAGGGGAACAAAGTCAAAGCATAGTGCCTTTGGTGAGGAAAATGAGCATTCAAGCCAAGTAATTCTTTGCCATGCAACTCAACAGGGTCTCAAAAAGGCTTAACTTACATATCTCACCATATTTGAGAAGCTGAGAAGATCTTGTGTAACATATCTTGTGAAATCATACCACACCAATCTTTGAAAAGTTCAAGAGTATCAAGCCGCCAAAGTTGCCAAGAAAACTTCCAAGGAAGATGTGCATCACAAGATCTAGAACAAGGCTCCCACCCCTATCATGTTGCCTTATATCATGACCATTTAGAGCTTGAAGAATTGAGGTGAAGAAATTAGTTGAGGAATTGTTATAAGGGATTGGAGTTAGTTGGGAATTGGTTGGAAGCAAATATAAGCCATTAGATCAAGATGATTCTAATCATCCACTCTGGTAGAGAGTCATAAATACCCTTAGAATCCACCCTTGCAAAGTGTGAAAGGACTTGTAGAGGGGCCCGATCAACCCGGCCTGGCAAACCCGCCGTCAGCTGACCCGGCGGGCCGGGTCGGTAACCCGTAACCGGCCCGTACTGTAGACGGGCCGGTTACGGGTTGGGTTTTCCCAACCCTTGACCTGCTGGGTCAGCCCTTTTTTGAAACCGGTTTGGAACCAGGCTTGACCCGGCGTTGGAGCCGTTGGCTCCCAACGGCTTTAAGAGCCGTTGTAAATTTTTTTTTTTTTTTTAACTTTTCAAATTCAAATGAAAAAAACCAAATTTAAAATTTTAATTAAACTCCCATCTATATATACCCATCATCCTCTCCCAATTTAGTTTTTACCAATTATTACTCTTCTCCCATTCTTTCTCTCAATCTCATCCCAACTTCTCCTTTATTATTCTTGAAGCCTAATTGTTGAAGCTTTGGATACTTGGGGTTTTTTATTTTTAGAGTCTTGGAAATTTGGAGTAATTTGGATATTTATTATTTTCTTTCTTTTTCAAGGTCTCCAATTAACAAGGTTAGTAATTATTTACATTTTTTGGTTATTAATTGTAGTTTTGTTATTATCTTGAATTCTTAGAATATATTGAGCATTGAATATTGGAAATAAGAATTTAAATTTTCTAGCATATTTGTGATATCTTTGAATTTAAATATGTACACTTGCTTATCACAGTGTTCAACATGCAAACTCTAGATAAATACTAGTAATAATGATAATTTAATATTTATTATCATTCTTTTTTTAATTATGTCTCTTGTAAAATTTTTTATTATGTATTTTTGTTGATGTGTATGTAAATTAATGTGATATTATGATTTTTTCATTAGTATATGTGAAAACCATTCATTTTTTTAAAATTTCAAATATTTAATTTCTTGGCATTATTTAATTTTGTTAGTTTTTATTATTAGATTTTTTTATTTGTTATTTGTTACTTTAGTTGTTATGCTATTTTTTATTTGTTTTTTTTTACGTTTTTTATTAACCGAGAGAACTATTAACTATTAACTAAATTCAAAAATCATTAACGGAGAGAACTAAAATTGAAAAGATGTTTGACAATTTTAATATCATTGGATTTTAAAGTAAAATTTTGAAAATCAAGGATGTTTGACAATTTTAATAAATTTAAAGGATTTTTTTTGGAAATGAAAAGAGTCAGGCACGCTACTCTTATTTATTTATTTATTTATTTATTTAGTTTTTGTAATTACATAGAAATTCGTCAATTTTTTTCTAATTGTATCATTTTGCTTTAGATTTGCACTTTGTAGTGTATGTTGCTAGGTATCTAAAAATTTAAAACCACACATAAATTGGATTGGAGCCAGATTAATATTTTAATAATATTTAAAACCATACTGGTGTGACTGATCCACACATAAATGTATTAAATAAATAAAACATAAATTGTTTTATTTTACTTGCTACCTCCGGAAATCTTGTTCATGTTTTAAATTGGATTACAATTAATATTTAATTAAATTAAAGAATTAAAGGACAGTGTTAGTAGAAGAATAATTTTGTTTGATTACCTTTGCATATTAATTTTGTTTGTTATTTATTTTCTTTAATTTTTTGGCATTATTAAATTTTGTTAATTTTTGTTATTAGATTTTTTATTTATTATTTCTTACTTGATATTTGCTTGTTATGCTATTAGATTTGTGGAGTTGGTATTTGGTATTTTTTAAAATAAAATGCATGTAATTAATATTTGTAGATTTGTGGGCTTGTTTATTTATTTATTTTATTTTGCATGAATTTGTTAGTTTTATTGTTGTTATATTATTTATTTGTGGACTTGGTATTTTTTAAAATAAAATGCATGTAATTAATATTTGTAGATTTGTGGGCTTGTTTATTTATTTTATTTTATTTTGCATGAATTTGTTAGTTTTATTGTTGTTATATTATTTATTTGTGGACTTGGTGTTTTTTAAAATAAAATGCATGTAATTAATATTTGTAGATTTGTGGGCTTGTTTATTTATTTATTTTATTTTGCATGAATTTGTTAGTTTTATTGTTGTTATATTATTTATTTGTGGACTTGGTGTTTTTTAAAATAAAATGCATGTAATTAATATTTGTAGATTTGTGGGCTTGTTTATTTATTTTATTTTATTTTGCATGAATTTGTTAGTTTTATTGTTGTTATATTATTTATTTGTGGACTTGGTGTTTTTTAAAATAAAATGCATGTAATTAATATTTGTAGATTTGTGGGTTTTTTTTTAAATAAAATGCATGAAATTGTTATTCTAGAATTTTTTTCTATAATCTTGTAATGAGTTCATTTCACTTAGCGCTTTTATTTTTCATTGATTTTAGATTTGCAAAAATTTTAAAATGACATCACACGGTGGAGGTTTAAGGGGGAAAAGTATTATTGGTTCGAACTCATTACCTACCCAAGAGAGTAATGAATGGTCCGAGTACGAAAGTCCAGACTATCCCCTCAGAGACTAGAGAAACAAATAACACCAAAGAATATGTCCCTAAGTCTAATATTTTTAAAGTTCATTTTACAAAAATATATAATAATGATGGTATTGTAACTCATGCAAAATGTAATTATTGTAATTCCGAATTTAAGCATATCAAGGGAGGAGGGTATGGCCCATTTAATAGACATATGGAGAAAAAGCATCCGGATAAGCTTGGACATCCTCGGACACAATCTCAAATTCGATTCGCAGTAGACGAAGGTACTGGTTCTCACTCTGCTTTATTTACATTTTCCCAACCAAGTACAGGGATAAAATTGCGGAGACAATTTCTGTGGAACACTTGCCATTCAACTTTGCGGAGCGATGCCAAGTACAAGAATGCATCAATGAACCTTGCAACCAGCGTGCAAAAAAGTTTCAAGAAGAACAATTCAAAGAACAATTTTTAAACAGTACAAACATGGTAAAGAACAACTTTGTGAGTATTTCCGTTCTTGTTCCTCCTCTATTTCTTTATGTTCTAATATTTGGACCGATGTATTTCATGAAAATTCTTTTATGGGTATTACGGCGCATTGGATTGATGACTCGTGGAATATCCAAAAGCGAGTCATTGCTTTTAGGGTATTCAACGAGTCCCATACCGCCGATAATATTTATAGGATTATTCGTGGGATCATTGAAGAATATGGTTTAACTTTTAAAAATTTTTCAATTTCATTTGATAATGCCTCTGCTAATACGGCCTCAATTAGACCTCTAGAAGAATATTTGAGGTCATCTTACGGGGGCAAATATTTTCATATTAGATGTGCTTGTCATGTATTAAATTTATGTGTGCAAACCGGATTAGAATCCCTAAAACAATTTGTAAGACCAATTAGAGATGTGGTATCATATATAGGAAGGAATATGACCCTCATGAAACAATGGGCTTGCTATTGTAGAGCAAATAACATGAGGGCCAAAAAATTCCCAAAAGATGTTAAAACTAGATGGAACTCTACTTATCGACTTCTTAATGCTACATTTCCGTACAAGACATTATTGACTGCTTTTGTTACTGAAACTTTACCTGGTTTTAGTTTATTTGAATATCAATGGAATATTGCTACTAGAGTTATGGATTTACTTTCTGTGTTTACTACATGTACAAATTTATTTTCACAAGTTTATTTTCCCACTACACATTTGTTTTTATATTGTGTTGTTGATGTTGCTGAACAATTGTGGAAGTTTATATTAGATGCTCAATTAGTTATTGGTCTTCTAGAAATGAAGGCAAAATGGTTGAGCTATTATAGGAATATACCTCATGTTGCTTTAGTTGCATTTGTTTTAGATCCTAGACAGAAATTAGAAGGCTTATCTGCATATTTAGAAGCATATTATAAGTTTTTAGGGTTTAACGGTGGTCAAGATCCTCAATCAGGGGCTATGAGTGAGTTAGAGACTCAATGGTATGCATCAGAGTCAGACATTTTTTTAGATATTAATGCGATTGTTGCTGATGTTAGGTCGCAACTTTTAGAACTGTATGAGAGCTATTGCTCTCATTTTGGCCATATTGTTCCACAGGTTGCAACTAAGGCGGTAGGACAGTCCAGCAGTAGTGAAGGAGAATCATTTCGACAAAAGCAAGCAAAAACGAAACCTAGGGGTTCGCAATACACAGAGGTCGACTTATACCTAAACACTACCTTTCGATTTTTTGAGGATATGAACACAAATATGGCTTTTGATATTCCTCAATGGTGGCAAGGTAATGGAAATCCGTACCCAATTCTTTCATTAATTGTAAAAGATATTTTTTCTTGTCCTATGTCTACAGTAGCGTGCGAGCAAACTTTTAGTGCAAGTGGAAACATGTTGGATACAACACGGTCACAATTGTCAGTACCAAACATTGAAATTCAAGTGTGCACAGATGATTGGAAGCGTGCACAAGTTCGACAACAAGAAGCGTGCCGGATTTTTAACAATAAAAACCAAACCCGGCCCATTTTTAAAATGGGCTTTTTTTTTGTCCAAGGCCCGGACATCAGGCCTTATATACTTGTCCAAGCCCTCCCATTTTTCGGGCTGGCCTTTGGGCTTGGGCGGGTAGCCCGGCCCTTGGACAGGTCTACACCCAAGAGGATACGTAGGCAACTTAATTCAACAAGTAAAAGAATTAAGTGCAAGTCATATATATATATATATATATATATATATATATATATATATATATATATATATATATATATATATATAATATTTTAATTATTTATAAACCATCATTTTATACATAATAATCAAATAATGCATCCTTACAAAAATAAAAATAAGTGAAAATGTGAAAAAAAGACAACCAAATATAGGCCATGACTATGATTTTTTTTTTCATATAATATAATTTCATAACTCAAAAATATATATATATATACTATTTAATTCAATAAATAAACAAACTTAATGTAATTTATTATTATTTTTTTAAATTTATTTTGAAGTATTCTTTTTGTTTATATTGTTTTAATATAAATGTATAAAACTTTCGTAGGGTAGTTGGTAACAAAACTTATTAGTGTTATAGATGACCCAAGTTCAAATCCCACCCAACCAGCGGGTTCTTGGCTAATCCAGGCCGGGTCCGGGTCACAATTTGCTGACCCGTGACCCGGCGGGTCTTCAATAGTACCCGGGTCGGTTCCGTGTCCGGCAAAAGCCGACCCGGGCCCGTGCCCCCCTCTACGATCAAGTGCCGCAAGGAAGGAGCAAGTCTTTGACAAAAAAGAAAATAGTCCCAATCTGATGACAGTTGGATTCTCCAGAGGAAGCCATCTATGAAAATGTCTCCTCTCTAACATTGCACCAACAAGAGAGCATTGTTAAAAAAAAAATGACTTCTTCTGGAGAGCCTCCCCCTCCTCCCTCCTGGGCGGACATCGCTAGTGCCGTCCACAAGCGGCCGGTGACGGCCGCCCCTCTCGATGACGCCACCCTTGCTAAACTCAAAGCTTCAGTTGCAGACATGGTTCGTGTGGATGATGAAGTGAAGCAGCGTGCTCACAGTCGGTTTCAACTTGGATTATACGGCAAGTTGTTCGGTAAATCCCCTCCCTTCGATACGGTTAAAGCTTCTCTTTTGGGGCTCTGGAAACCATATGGGATTGTGCATATCTCGGATATGCCCAATGGTTACTTGTTCATCCGCTGTGAAACTGACTCCACCAAGCAACAGCTTCTGTTCGGTGGCCCTTGGACTGTGAACGGCATCACGTTACAACTGGTGCCATGGCAACCATTTTTTGAACCAGCGCATACAAAACTTTCTAAGGCGATGGTTTGGCTTCAGCTTCATAACCTGCCGATTGAGTTTTGGGATGGAGAAACCCTGGAGACAATCACTGAGCCTATAGGCAAACTGCTGAAGATTGACGAGTTTACACTGTCGCTTTCATGAGCTCGTTATGCTAGGGTGTGTCTTGAACTAGATCTTACCCGTCCACTAAAGCGAGGATTCTGGTTGGAAGATGGTGATAACCGGGTTTTTGTCGTGATTCTCTATGAACAATTGCCTGCTTTTTGCTACATCTGCGGTTTGGTGGGTCATGGTGCCAATGGTTGCAGCCGCCGGCCTGGAAGCTCACTGGCGGACCAGGTTATGGAGGATGCCCCGGTGGATGGAGGTCCTTTAAATAACCTTGGGTCTCGACCGGAGGGATCACAGACCAGGCAGGTAGTAGCCGGGTTACATGATCACCAGCTTTCATCCCGGGTTGAAGACGACGGTCAGGAATTTGGCTCATGGATGTTGGTTTCTCGCCGGAGGAACAGGGGCAGGGGTCGTGGTGCCGGGTCTTCGTCTGCACGTGGATCTCATGTGCAACGCGGGGACAGGGGTGACAGGCCTACAGCCGTTCAGACTCCTCGAGATATGCGTAGTTGCCCAGATGGACTGAACATGGAAGACCTGGAGAATGCTGGTGCTACACGTGGCGGGCATCGCGCTTGAGGTGGTGGACGTGGTGGACTTTCCCATCACTCATCTGACCGTTTGGCGCTTTATCCTTCTTCCAAGGAAACCCTGTCAGGCTTTGGACCATCTGCTGACCCATGCCCTGTCTTTCCTACTTCGTTACCTGCTTCCGAGATCTTGGAAACTGGTGATATTGCTGTTCTGCAGGGTTCCAAGGAACAGAACCAGCTGGATTCTCGTGTCCCGTTGCAGCGCGATAAAAAAGGCAAAGGGATTCTAATCGATGCATCGGGGTCTGTTTCAGGTCATCTTATCTCGTCTGGAGTTATTGGGGGCAAAGAGAAGGCCAAGCGTGTTTCCCCCTCTTATCAGGACCCTGATCCTCATCCATCCCTTCTTATGTGTATTGATCAACCTCCTCCTATCTCTGACAACGTCTCTGATTCTCATCAGAGAGCTGTGGAGAAATTGGAGGGCATTATGTCTGAGGATGATAAAGACTCTGGTGATTCGAACGGGTCATTGTCTGAGTCCCAATCGTGTGAGTCTGATCAAGAGATGGACTTGGTCGATGAAGTGGAGGACTCGACTACGTTAAGCACCTTCCAAGATGGTCTTCGTAAAGATTACCTGGCCAGGAAAGCTAGTGATCCTCATCAAACCGTTCCAAAGAAAGGACGTTTAGGAGACAGTGATGATGGGGATCCTATCAGGGTTTCCCGGCCCCACGCTCCTTCAGCCTAATCCTTTCTTTAGTTGTATCTGATTTTCTTTTGTCTGAATCTTAGAGTATTTTGTAATTAATTTGTTTTCTTATGTCAAGAAATCTCAAAATCTTAGGATGGAACTGCAGGGGCTCCACTAGCAAAGACAAGCTTATCCGAATCCGCAGGCTCATCAGAGATCACCATCTTGATATTTGTGCTTTAGTGGAAACCAGGGCGAACAATGTTCGGGTTTTTCGTTTTTGTAACAAGTTTTCCAGATACTGGAATTGGGTTGCTATTCCAGCGGATGGATATTCTGGCGGAATCATCGTTCTGTGGCGCAAGCAGCTAGGAAAAATAACTCCTGTTGCTAGATCTACTCGGGTTTTGCATCTAATCTTTTCTTCTTTTGCAGATCATCCCTGGATAATCTCAGTAGTTTATAACGCCCAGCACATCAAACTTCAGCAAAAAATTTGGAAGGAACTCTCGTTAATTTCCAAGCTTCAGATGCCATGGCTAGTCTTAGGTGATTTTAATGCTATTACGTCGGCGTCTGAACATCAGGAAAGTCACTTTGGCTATTATGCTCGCAAAGCTCTTTTCTTTTCTCAATTTATATCTAATAATGCTTTGGTTGATGTTAGGTTTTCGGGAGCTCCTTTTTCTTGGTGTAATGGGCAACGTGGACTTGCCAGGCGTTGGGCTCGCCTGGACAGATGTCTGGTTAATGAATTTTGGTTAGATTGTTCTTTTAATATTCATGTGTTATATCTCCCTAAATCTTGTTCTGATCACTCTCCCATGCTTATTACCATTTCTAAAATTGTTTCTTCTCCCGGTTTTCGTATTTTTCGTTTTGAAAATCACTGGTTGGAACATGCTGATTACAATTTACAGATTCGCAAAGCTTTAAAATTTTCCCCTCATTCTAATCCTATGCACGCTTTCTATCATGTCTTGAATCGGGTTAGGAAAGGGGTCTGTTCTATTAAGAGTCTTGGTATGGGTGATCTAGATAAGGAAATTAAAACTATTGAGGGCCAGCTCCAGGCTTTAGAGGTTGATGATATGTTAAGCCCAAATTTTAACATAGACTCCCTTCGGAGCCTTCAGAACAGATACAGGGCTTTGTTGAAACAAAATCATAGCAGATGGTCTCAGAAATCTAGGTTGAATTAGATTATGGGTGGGGATATGAATTCTTCCTTCTTCCATAGAAGTGTTAGGATTCGTAGCCACCATAATTCCATTTCTCACATCTATGATAGTAATGGCAGGGACTTTTTGGACCCTTCTTCCATTCATAATGTTTTGGTGGATCATTTCTCCAATTTGTGGACTAATACTGATACTCGATCTATAGACTGGTTTTTGCATGCATTACCACCTGACTTGCCCACCCTCTCTACTGCTCAGCAACTGCATTTGACTAAACCCATTTCCATTGATGAAATTCATCTTACTCTTCTCTCTCTTTCTGATGGCAAATCCCCGGGTCCTGATGGTTTGAATGTTGAGTTCTATAAATTCTTTTGGGATGATATTGCGGTCCATTTAGTTCCTGCTATTACTTATTTTTTTCAACGTGTTGTGATGCCTAAGGCCTGGGGCAGGACTAATATTACTTTAATTCCTAAGAAAGATCACCCTAGATTTGCCTCGGAGTTTCGTCCCATTTCATTGTGTAATGTGGCTTACAAGATCATCTCCAAAATGCTTGCTAATCGTATTAAATCTGTCATTGAGTCTCTGGTTGGTTTAGAGCAATGTGGTTTTGTGTCTGGTGGCTCTTCTGTTGATAACATTATTGCTGTTCAGGAAATGATTCATTCTATTAATCAGGATAGGACTATCCCCCCTAGGATGCTTATTAAAGTAGACATCGAAAAGGCCTATGATACCCTGAATTAGAACTCGATTTTGGCCACTCTCATCAAGATGAATTTTCCTAGCAATTGGGTTGATTATGTCAGAACCTGTCTTGATGCTGCCTCATTTTCAGTTATCCTTAATGGTCAACCTTCGGTTTGGTTAAACCTTCAAGGGGTGTTAGACAAGGTGATCCTTTATCTCCATATCTGTTCATTTTGGTTGCCCAGAATCCCACTGCCATTCTTAACAAAGCTAGGGCTCTTGGTCTTATTCCGGGTTTTTCTGACAACCTTGTGCATAATTTCAATCATCTAATGTATGCTGATGACTTAATCCTGGTCTCCACTGCGTATAGAAAAACTGCCAAATATATTGACTGCTGCCTGAACATTTATGCTAATCTTTCTGGTCAATACCCCAATCATAGTAAATATGAGGTTTATTTCCCTACCTGGCTCAACAATACAGTCTCGGGCAGTATTTGTAATATCCTGAAATTCAAGCAAGGCAAAACCCCTTTTACTTATCTTGGAGTCCTCATTTCTCCCAAACGGTTAGCAATTTCACATTTTGATTCCATGATTAATCGTATTAATTTGGCAGTGGCAGAGTGGGGTAAAGCTAAGATGTCTAAAGCTAGCAAATCAGTACTTATCAATTCTATTTTGATGGCCACTCCCATATATTATCTCTCAGTTTATCCTATTCCGGACAGTGTTCTTTCTAAGCTTTCCAAAGTTGCTAGGAAATTTTTCTGGGCCAACTATGACCGTGGAAGTGGTATGCACTTGGTGAATTGGGGTACTTTAACTTCCTCCAAGTCTGAGGGGGGTTTAGGCATTAGGAATTTGATCTGGGTCAAGCATTCTTTAATGGCCAAAAATCTCTTTCATTTTCTCAACCGACATGAGTCTATTTGGTTTGATATTCTGTATCTCAAATATGGGGATCATAATTTTTGGACTATGACAGTTCCTCCTAATTGCTCTGCTTTCTTTAAAGGTTTATGCTTGAATGCCAACTCCATTAAATCTTCTTTATGGTTGAACTGTATTAATCCTGTTAACACTTCTTTTCTTTTTCATCCTTGGATGTTTGACATTCTTATTGCTTTTAAACCGGTTTTTCTTAACATGGATCTCAATGTGGATGAAATTAATCTCTCTGATTTAATTGACAATTCATCATGGAGTCTGCACTCTCTTAATTTCATCTTTGGTTCAAATTGGAATTCACCCTTACTTTCTCATGGCCGAATCACTTTGGACGGCAACAATCAGTGGATTTGGCTCCCGGATTCAAAAGGTAATAAGATTTATTCTGCTATCTACACTTTTTTGAATGGTAATCAGGGGGAGACTTCAGGTTGGCAAGGATGGTCTAATATTTGGAAACTTCACATCCCTCCTAAAGCAAAAACTTTTATCTGGTTATTGCAGCATGGTAAGGTTAAAACATATGAGTATTTGTATAACTTGAATCTTGGTCCTCCAGAACTCTGCCAATTTTGTGGCTTGGTTCTGGAATCGGCCAATCACTTATTTTGTCAATGCAATTTCAGTATTCAGGTATGGAATTCGGTTGAATCTATTGCCTGCATTAGAGTCAACCTTTTAAATCTTCTTGCTTCTGGTCAATGGCTTGACTTTCACTTTCATGGTAATTCTAAATTTGTGGCTTCTGTCATTGCAGCTACTCTTTGGCAAATTTGGAAAAGCAGGTGTAATTTGGTGTTCCGACAGGAGATCCCTGACATTCTAAGATGTGCTAATCTAGTTGTTTTACAGGTGTAGGAATTCTCGGCTGGGCCCAGTTTTCACAAGCTGCAGACATATGTTTTGCAAAATAGGCCAACCCCTGGTAGTGTGGGGTTCTTTTCTGCTGCAGCTTGGAATGAAGTCACAGGTAAGGGTGGCCTTGGTTTTGTTATCTTTGATACTGATAGGATCATTTATTGTGCAGGAATGGCTCCTTGTAACTTTGCTAATCGGTTGGACATCTCCTTAAAGGCTTCTTGTTTGGCTCTTCAATGTTGCATTGATGCCCACCTGAGATGTTCTACTATCTATACGAGTTCTGTGGATCTTTGGAAGGTGTATCTTCATCCAACTGATCAGCTTCTTTGGCATCGACTGTCCTCCGTTGAAAATTTTCTGAACCTGTTCGATGTGTCGAACAAGCCCAAGGTTGAACTCATTCCTACTCATTGGAACCGGGCTGCTGGGGTGTTAGCTGGACATGGTATTCATTCCAATCAGATTTCCTTATTTCACAGAGGCTTGGAAAAACCTAGATGGCTAATGAAGTTGTTTGAAGACATGGGCTTTTACTGCTGATTTTTATAGGTCTCGGCTTGTAATATTAGTTTGTCTCTTGTTGGATCTTGTATTGTATTGCTTCTCAGTTTGGTCCAAACTTTTGTAATTTGCTTCTGTTCTAATAATATCTAGCTACGCTGGTAGCTCTTTCCCAAAAAAAAAAAAAAATGAACGGGTTATGATCTTGATCAACAACATCAAGTAAATCATCTCAGCCTATTTCATATTATATAAATGTGGGCTCACTTATAAAAGAGGTTGAACTGATCTATTAAATTAATCAAGTCCGGCCTAATAATTATATCCGTGGTCCTTCCTTCCGCTAACCTCTCCATATATTAATATTGGATTTACAACAATCAAGTGATGCAGGCCATCCGCTAACCTCTTCTCCATATATTAATATTGCAGGCCATCCGCTAACCTCTTCTCCATATATTAATATTGGATTTACAACAATCAAGTGATGCAGGCCATCCGCTAACCTCTTCTCCATGTATTAAATATTGGATTTAGATGTTATGCGGTGCAAGTGCTGTCGAGATCGAATCTGAATATTAACTTACAAGTTACACCTTATGGGAACAAAATAGTGCATGTATAAATCAGTATTTTTGCATTACAAATTTCAGCATTTCTCTCAATTTACATGCACATTAAGGCCATCAAACATGCAAGTTTGTTCCGCACATACCCCTGCTTCAACCTTAATTGGACTTTAAGATTCACTTTCCGTTAAATCTGCTACTTAAGATGTAAAACAGCCTCATTACTTGACAATATTTTTTAATTACTTTATATTTGTAAATTTTGAAATATGAATTTTTTAAATTTTTCATTATTAATAATAGACAAATAATTCGGGCACATTTAGGGATGGCAACGGGTCGGGTCGGGTGCGGGTTTTGCCATACCCGTACCCGAACCCGTTATCCCATCCCCATACCCGAACCCGTACCCGAACCCGACGGGTTTTCAAAACCTCAACCCACACCCGCACCCGACGGGTAATCGGGTACCCGCGGGTATACCCGCCCCGCCATAACCCTATTTAAAAATATTTAAAATAAAATTAAAATACAAAGTAAAAATTAAAAATGTCAAACTAAAATCATAAATTTTTTATTTGAATGAATACCATAGAATAGAAATTATAAATAAATATTCCAAATAACAAAAAAATAGACAAATTCAACACCATAGAGTGGCAATTTAAAAACCTTAATAAAAAAATTGAATATATATAATTGGGAATATTTATTAATTGAATTCGGGTCGGGTTCGGGTTCGGGTCGGGTATCAGGATTCCCATACCCGCACCCGTACCCGCTTTAGATTAGTCGGGTTTTACCCGAACCCGACCCGAAACCCGGTCAAACCGGGTTTTACCCGTCAAACTCGGGTCGGGTCGGGTCGGGTCGGGTTGGATCGGGTTTGGGTATTATTGTCATCCCTAGGCACATTCTAATGAATAGAATGTTTCAGCGTGATCATTTGTCCCGTGCATCACCCTATGCTTTCAGTGAACAAGATTAAGCGAGCTCAGCTCGTTTAGTTTTAAGTCACTCCAAGAAAGTCTCGAGTTCTAGAACGTCAAGAATGAAACAAGCCAATGTCCGTAGTCACATAAGGATGAAATTCAGGGAAAACTCATAATAAAAAGAAAAATTATGCATACATAAGCATTAAAACTACAGATGCTGTTACACGATTTGCCGAACTCACAACTTCGAGAAAGACGATCTAACTGTAAGTTCACCAGATGAAGGATCAAAGGATGCTTCTATCTCTGCGGAATCCTCAACAGCCTTCACAGCCACAGGCTTGCTCAAAAGCTTCACCCCCTGCTTCCAATACCTGCTAACTGAAAAAGTTCATAGCAAAATCAATCAGTGGCTGAGAAGAAATAGAAGGGTTTCTATGCCATCAAAATATGTACCATATGCTGCAAAATCTAACCTGGTCCAGTTGAAATGAAGGCAGAGTTTTTTTCATCTATGACCCAATCTATCCAAAGTACAAAACCATGGCATACGCCATGTTTTGAAAATACAATCTGCGAAAATAATAAAGCATGACCAAAGCTTAGTTTCTTCTTCGTTGTTAAGAAATAAGCAAATTTTTTTATGGATGTGATTGATTAGAATAGGTGGTTTTCTATGATATGGTTAAGACTGGTGAAATGATAATCGAATTAGTTGGGTATCTGATAAGTAAGCAACTTATAAATGTCAAGTCTAGAAATTAAAAAAAATTTCAACTATTATCAGATGAATCAAGTCAACCTACTACCGTCTTACAACAGACTCTAAAAATGACAGATGGAAAAGGAAATGAATACCTTTTTTCCCTCAGAGCAAGCCTGAAGAGGATCATAAAAATTGAACTCCATGACAGAATATACCTCACTAAGCTCCTGTCATGGGTATTGAAAAAAATTTTAAGCAAATTTCATCATACATCACCACCTAGATTTCAGAGAAACAAATCTGCACAAATATCAATATCAAAATTCCATAGACCAAGCACTAGCATCGTTACCTTAGCCTCGCCGCATTGCCAAATAAAATAAGGTAGACAAGGCCCTTCTTGCGGTGAAGGCAAATCACCACAGGCTCCTAAAGTCTCATTAACAATTGTGTGATCAAAGTCTTCAATATATTTGAGGCTGCGTCGACTTCTCCATAAATCCTGAAAAGAAAGTTCCCTAATATTATACACAAGTATGTGGTCTAGATCTAAGTGAAAACCAAAAAGATAATTTATTAACAGCTATGGCAACAACTCACTGGAAGAGACATAGCGCAAACTTTTAAGATTCCTTTTCCTGGCATGATGACCACATCATCAGCTAAAATAGGATCAAGTGAAGTCCTTTCCTTCCTTTACTCCAGCTCAAACAACAAAATATCTTTGTTAGGTGCACATAATTATTATCAAGAACCAAACAAAATGGTTCAACTCGTGACCATAGTAGAAAACCGTACACTTATCTTAGAACCTAATTGATACAAGTTGGCATTCTCAAGATTGAAAATTACTATCATGCATAATGGAAAATGATTTCATGATCATAATGATCAACAATCCAGCTCATTATTGGTCAAGTATCAATTTAACTGAATAATAGGCAACCCGAGGAACCACAGGAAAATAATAAAATCAATATTTTTGTGAAAGACAATTCTATTGGTGAAGAATACTTGATCTAAGGCAAATTCCTTCTCAGATCATAGTGGCGTTCCTACGAGATCAAAACTAAAAAGTGGGACCTGTTTTAGGACTAGATTTATCTGTGTTTCAGGTGCAATGTAAATTATGAAGTCTCAGATTGTTTAACCTTGCATTTATTATTCACTGGGCAGGTGCAATCAAATTTATGAAGGAATTCACCTTGTAGGATAATATTTACCTAAATTATCAAGAAAATGATGTAAACTAAAACATTATCCATTATTATTCCCCTTACATTATTTTAAGGGTCGCCTTATACTAATCCAAATGTCCATAGTGACACCAAAAGCAATACCCATTTACACATTCTTATAAGGTGATAATTGACCAGTGGCCTATGGTGGATTAAATACTTTAATTAAATAATATTCACTAACATATTTTTCCCTCAGGTGATATCCAAAAAATTGAAGCTCATGGCACAGCAACTAATAATACAATAGATTGCTTTAACTGCAGCAAGGACAGCATGAAAAGCAAAACGGCCATAATACACATGGCTTTCGATATAAAAAAGTTCACTGCTAAATAATGACCTAGTGGATCTTGATAAGGGGACTGAATATAATAGACTTAAGAAACACACAACACAATCAAGGATACATAATTGTGAGTGCTATTTAAATAATAGTAGAAGAATAAAACTGTCTGCTTACCAAAATCTGAGGTTATGCCATGGAAGCATCCCTTCACTTCCATGGTAGAATGGTTCTCCAAGCAACAAGTCAATCTACAAAAAGAAAATTGAACAAAACCCAGATTTTACTAAATTTCTTACTATTTCATAGCTTAATTTTTAAAACAGAAATATACAACCTAACCATCAGAAAGAACCAAGAATAATATATATATAGATATATATATAATATGAACATAAGCTTCTCCTGTGAATGATCCATATTTCATGTTTAGCAGTACGATCACTAGTTCCAAAAGTTTATGTAAGTCAATTTTTATATTTTTCTGAAAAATGCCATTATACCATGGTCCACAAAGCATTCTTGATTCAGTAAAAGTTACAGAACAATAACAGAAAAGAATAGCCATCATCAAGAATAAAGGAAAAGTAAATACGCACATGCAAACAACAGAAGTTTACCTTTCTCTGATTAAGATTATCTTTTAGAAGATGTGATGCCCTATTACCCACAAATCTCACACAATCCATTGAAAAGCCATTTGCATCAGCTACAGTTTCCACATATAAAGCACCTTTCTCTTGCAAACCAGGAAAAAGGGAAGTAACAAGTGAATTTTTTGAAAGAGAGGCAGCAAGAATTGTCAAGAACAGGCTATCATCAGCAACAACACAAAGTGGAGAAGATCTGCCATGCAACTGAATGAAACAAAGATAAATAATTAGAATGTAAGCTCCAAAGGAAATCGAGACTTACACACACACACACACACACACAACCAAAAAAACCAAAACAACCCAAAAAACAAAAAACAAAAAAACAAAACAAAACAAAACTGGTCTGATCTTTGCAACACATAATTCATGCACCTATTTTTAAGCAAGAACTCCTCAAAAGCATTTGGTGAAGCAGACAGAAATTGACAACTTGAGAAAATTGAAATAAAAGCAAAAAAAGTTGAGGACAAAAATTATCAACATTGAAGTTGAAAAAAATGTTGCC
This sequence comes from Dioscorea alata, assembly GCA_020875875.1. Taxonomy (NCBI): domain Eukaryota; kingdom Viridiplantae; phylum Streptophyta; class Magnoliopsida; order Dioscoreales; family Dioscoreaceae; genus Dioscorea; species Dioscorea alata. The sequence goes on from CM037021.1 coordinate 11,657,217, forward strand.
TCACTGGTTAAACAGAAAAGATTGGGCACCATCAGAAGATTAGTCATGCAGAACAGGAGTTAAACAGCAGGCATAACAAAATTATCTAAAGTGAATGGTACAGATGTTCTGTACCTAGACTACACAAAAGCAGATACCTTTTAGTTGAATCATGGAGATTCAGAATATTAAACCTGGGAAATATAAAAAAGCCTTGAGTAGCCTCATGAGCTATTACCATTCCTCTATAATTACCCTAATAACGGCTTGCTCTTACAGGTAGTAGTTGCTTAAGTTTTTTAAAAACTGTTGTCCAAGAGAATCGAATCCCCAGTCTATTTAGAGACTTCTAAAAAAAAAATCGGAATAATATAGAGACGAAGCAAAGCTACAAACCTAACCTTCAATAAGTGTTGTTTTGTCGCTTAGAAAATCATATGTTAACACAGTACATATGGTTCAAGCAGAGTAAATAACTTCTGCCTATAGATAATAAGAAAATAAGGGATATCTTCTACTTCCTAATTTCAGTCATCAGGCCATATTTGCAAAATGTATGTTTAAGACCAATAGACAATGAGTAAGAATCCATTATATTAGCATACAATCAAGATTTGGTATAGGGTTCTTACAGCACTTTTAACAGCAGTCAATACAGCCATTCTCCATTCTTTGTTTCCATAAGTTGCAATTCTTTCAGGTAACAGCATTAGATTGAAATCTTCAGCTTTATAGGGATTAAAGTTTGTTTGGCCATCAACCTTTAGAGAATATGAAACACTAGTATCATCATGGAAAGCTTGGAGAAGAACATGTTCATCTTTACATACAGAAATCCCTCCTCCAGGAATGAACCAAACACATTGCCTCCAATGGTCATACCAATCCCTTTGGCCTACAACAAGAAGAAGAAGCAGTTAGCCCTAACTATTTGAGGTCAGCTACACCAATCCCTTCAACCTAATAAATGGAATTAATCGTTAATTTGAATTTTCTAATCACCGAAGTTGTGCATTTCTAATGATCAATCATAAAAGATGGCTTAAAACCTATAATCCTAAGTATTCAGCATTATATAACAATTTATTGACACTTGTCTAGCTCCAGCAAAATTACCATGTTACAATAAATAGCAGAATTATTTACAACAACAAAAAGAAAATGCATATTAATTGAAGATATTTGATTTTGGAACTGGACCTCTACATTTGGTTAACGTTAGGATTTTCAAGAAATGCACAGTTACTTATTACTAGGAGACCTAAATAATTGAGAATTAAATATAAATCATTTCAATCACTGCTCAAATAGTTAGATGAGTTTTAAGTCAGTCAGTGACAGAGTTAGGGGACTTGAATATCTGAACATTAACTATTATAAATCCAAGGATATATGAATTTAGAAACTGATAGAATCAGAAGGAAACTGCAAGTTGCATGCCTTCCCCATCTGATATAAACAGCAGGTACTGGGCAGAAGTGACATGCCAATAGTTTGGTGAACTGGTCCATTCAAGAACTTTACATTATATGATTTAACTTACCAGAGATACAAGATGATGGCATTTCAGCATCAAAAGAATTTATCCAACTGGGAGCTGTTGAATACAAGATTGACCCTTCATAATCAAGCTGAAGAACCCACCTGCAAAATTATGAACAGATAAGCTTATTCTTTGAAAAGAACTAAAAAGGCAAATGGTCATGAAGGCAATTACCAAGAAACTACAGCGTGAACCTTTCCATCAATTGTTGCTGGAATTCGCATCACCACTTCACCATGGCTGTCTGGTCGTTTCCAAAAATCAAATTCAAAAACTTTGAAAGGTTCTGACAACTGGATGAGTATAAATGTAGGCATGAGTTGCAAAATTATAAATATTGCCATAGCTATGCCCTTTATGAGCCATCTCATACCAATCGTATCTCCTCTAATAATGCATCACAGTGCATAGCATGCTGCTGAGGCTTTATGCCAAGAATGCCCTCCAATCCAGCAGGAACAAGATGCACACCATCTGATATGCTGACTTCATTATTGCACAAGTCACTCATTTTCCACAAAAAGTCACTCTCAACTAACTAGGCAAAAAGAAGAATCACAAATTAGTCAGAATGTAAACTTCCAGAAAACCCAGAGGGATGGGTTTTCTGAGAACATCTATGTGAAGATATCTGAGAGATAAATTTTAGTAGTACCATGAAGATTGTAAAACAACAGAATCCACATCACCTGGCCATAGGTAGTGGCTCGAAAGGGAACTAATTTTGGATTATCCACCAGCAACATATCATGTGCTTGCTGTAAAGTTGGTATCAACCCTTCACCCAAAAGCTCAGAGTCTAGTATCTCACTAACCTGAAACATGATTCAAAGCTCTAAGAGAATTTATGGTCACAAGTTCATATTTACAATACAGAATTCAATTTTTTTTCAGTACAGGATTTTCCAAGGTGATTATTGAAAATGTCGGAAGCTACAAATAATGCATTTGATTAGGGAAGCTATTCATATTCGGCTTGCTCAAATTCATTCAACAATAAATGAGCCAAGCTTGAGCCATAGCATAAGGCTCAACTATTAAACAAGCCAAGCTCTAACACTAGTGAGATACAATTATCAAGAAATAATTTTGACGTGAAAGAATTTGGACTGGCAAAGAAAATATTGGACAGGGAAATCAAGAATGATAGGAAAGCAAAAATGTTACAATTATCACACGGAGATATATTAAATAAGTGCTTGAGAAGTTCAATATGAAAATGCCAAGATGGCAATTGTGTGCCTCTTCAGGTAGGCTTCAAAACATAGTCCTTCCAATGACATGAAAAGAAATGAGATTAAATGAACGCCCTTTCAGAGGTTATGAGGAAGTTAATGTGTATGACAGTGTACAAAGTCACACAAAATTGGTATTGTTAGTAGATTTCTATCAAATCCAAGGAAAGAGCACTGGTGAGAGGTAAGTGAATTATAATGTACTTAAATGGTGTTTCCAATTTATGTTTATGCTTTGGAAGTGACATAAGTTATACGGATTCAGATGTGACCAGAGACATTAATTCAAGGGGGTGTATCAAGAACGCACATGATTCAAGTAATGGGCATGATGAGATAAGTGTAAGGAAGAGTTAGAAGCTTAACAAGGAGAACAAAGAGAAGATTTTCCACTATAAGACACGTAGAGCTTGTTCAAGGTTCAGGTTTTTTTTATTTCTAGAGCCTTGGTTAGAGAGATGACTTGTCTTCTTTGGTATTCTATCATCATCATCACTATCTTACGCTCCCCTATTCTCATTCCTTACTGGATCCAATTGTGCCAGGTGGTTTCTCCCTCCATGAGTTTCTTATATAAATCTTATTGGCATCTAAGTACTTCCCAGTTGGTTAATTGTCATGAGTGATATCACCTTCTACTTATACCTCACAAGGTGTGGTAAGATTGGAGACAAATAATCTCCACTCTTTACCAATAATGAGTACAGTTTTGAGTTGGCAAGTTGCAAAAGGGAATGTATATACATTATGTCACAAACTACTCCTAAGCCATTAGGAAATTGTACTTATTTTTAGCAAAAAGTAACCCCATGTCGCACTCACGCACGCGCGCGCACACACAGAGCTAATTGAACAGAAAGACCTACAAAGCTTCTTATAATTCACCACAAATCTAGGAGCACATCTTCAATTGACTCTTATTCAAATCAATTAAATAGGTATGCTAATCCTTTTCACCTAAGCACCACTCTAATTTAAACACAGGAAGTAAGGATAATTTGATCAAGTAATTTTATATATTCATCTCAGAACTATCACCGTCTGGAATATACTATCAGTGTACATAAATATTAAAGGCTGAAGCATTTATACGGGCATTATCACCACAGCAAAGCAAACATAAACAATTGCCAGCAAACAAGATTCAAAATTTCAGATGCTAGAATTACAAGAACAAACAAACCAGAACATCAGCACGCGAATTCAGTTCTACTCCAACCCTGAGTTCATCAGAACGCTTGTGGAACACCCTCACATTCTTATCCATTCCATTAGCCCGTAAAACACGCCGCATAAGCTTTCCCATAGGCAGATACGACTCGCACGCCGACACCTCCCCTTGCCCACCCATCGCCCGCGCGGCCATCATCGACAGCAGCCCCGTCCCGGCGCTGCAAATCAAAAGGCACCAAAAAAATCACGAACCCCAATAGAACCCTCAGTATTCTTCCAAGGTATCAGATGAAACAGAAAGATAACCCGATATCAAGGACATGACAGGGACCAGTGATCGTCTTCTCGATGGCTAGCCGGAAGGCACGGTTACGACAGCCATCGTTGAGCATGTCGAGGTAGGACGTGGTTGCGAGGAGGGATTTCGATTGCTCGCGTTGTACAAGATCTTCTTCTTCTTCTTCGTCGATGACTACCCATTCGGAGTCGCCGGTTAGAGGGTTGAGACGTAGCTGGAAGGAGCGAGCAGAGGAGGAGGCCATGGTTCGCCGGAGGAGATCGCTGACGACGATGACGGGGAGCGGAGGGAGGCAAAGGCGAGAAAGGAGCGGAGAAGGGACGAGCGAGTGCTTTACGAGAAAACTGTGCATCGGCGCGGCGGCGATAGTTTTCACTTTTCAGTGAGCATTCATTCTAAAGTTAATTGAATTTTTAAAAAATATTTGAAAAAAAATTAAATTTTAAATAAAAAACATAATTAAGCCTAAAGGGCTTTTCAAAATATTTAGAAATAAGGATTTGTTTGGATTGAATACTTGAAACTCCATGAGTGTTTTATTATAAATTAAATATTTTTGGTTCAGAAAATATATATTTGTATTTGTTTTTCTATAATAGCAAAAGTTGCAAAAAAAAAAATTAAAAAATAGTTTTTTTTTTTTCAAAAGCTAATCACAGAAATTATTTTAGGTTATTAAATTAGTAAGTTACCCTTGTCAAAAAAAGAAATTCTCCCCAATATTTTCACAACCCTATTATTATTATTATTGTTCTTGTTACTGTTGTTATTAGTATATTAGAATCAGTATTAGTATTTGTATTTGTATTTGTATTATTATTAGTATTAATATTTGTATATATAGTATTCATATTTTTATTATTATTATTAGTAATAGTAGTAGTAGTATTAGGATTAGTATATTAGTTTTCATATTATTATTATTGTCGATGGTGGTGGTGGTGGTGTTATTAGTATCTTAGTATTAGATGATGATTATTATTATTATTATTATTATTATTATTATTATTATTATTTGTAATAATAGTAGTAGTAGTAGTATTATATTACTATTCATATTAGTATATTAGTATTAGTATTCATATTATTATTATTAGCATTAGTGTTATTATTATTATTACTATTAGTATATTAGTATTCATATTAGTAAATTATTATTATTAGTAGTAGTAGTAGTAGTATATTAGGATTCATATTAGTATATTAGTATTTATTTTAGTATTATTATTTGTGTTGTTATTATAATAGCTCAGTCAAAGCCCATTTTAGTAATTTGACATTGAAAAAGTGCTTTTAAGAATGTATATCTAAACAATTGGTGAAATGCGCTCACTTTAAGTGAGACAAAAGGCTTAGATCGTGAGTTCGACTTCGAAGGAGTGCGAATTATTATGCGGCTAAGCAAAACAATACCTGGCTTGTGATGAGTTTTGTTCTGGATCTCACTAAGGTGGGCCAGTCTCTCACAAAAAAAAATGGGCATGTACAGTAACGACTTCTACAATAATGGGCCGAAAAATTGGGTTATAACAATCTATCCCCCTTAAGAAAAATTTCGTCCTCGAAATTTCCTTGGACTCTAATATTATACTACCAAGGTTACACAACTATGGCAGATTGATTACACATGAAAAAAAAATTCAACTTGGGTTAATACAAATTGGATCCAATAGGGATGATCAGAACACCTTAACTAAAAATATGGAACTAGAAAACTCAAACCAAAGCTTTAGTTTTTTTTTTGTCACGCCCCGAACCCGGCTCGCCGGACCCGGCGTGTGGACAAACGGCCGCAGACCGACAGGGCGTGAACCCCATAAGCCTGCAAGGCCTCAGAACCTAATAAAGAGCAGACAAAATACGACAAACCGACTAGGAGAAAATATAAAAAAAATGGTAAAGAAATTCAACACAGACCTACAGATACAAGAATCCAAAGTACAAATACAGGTTTTCAAAAATTACAAGAAAATGACAACCCTAGTGGATCCATCCTATCACCGGATGAAACATCATGGTCTTAAACACAACAACCTTAGAGTCCAGTACCTGAAAAGATAGAAGAAGAGAGGCTGAGTAACTCGGTTAATCAGTGAGTGGGGTGAAAATAGGTAGAAAACTTTCGAACACTTTCAAATACAGAAGAAGTTCACTCATACCTTTCCAAACATCAATAAAAACCACAAGTAAATAAACGTTAGACAAGAAACCATGTACAAGTATGAATACGTAAACGTAAGTTTCCAATGCACAACTTTGTAAACACTTCTCAATATCGCCATTAACTAAATACGAAATCCAGAAAAACAAATATTGGAAATATAGAAACTTATAGACATAGTTTCAAACAAAATGTCTCTAAATTTACTATAGATAACATATGGCCGTTTATTATTACCGAATGGACATGGTACCAGATGGTCGTTTATTATTACCGAACGGACACGGTATCAGATGGCCGTTTACCACCGAACGGACACGGTACGAAACTGCAGTCTCAATTCTTACAGAAGTTCTTATCGACAAGGTCAATATTTAACCCAACTGACAGGGTTGAGTACAGTTTATTTGGAGACTAAAACATTCAAACAAACTTGCAGTCAAAATACCGAACGTTCACAAATTTTTCTTAGATATTCCAAATAAACAGAAATTCATAACTTCAGAATTCCACTTTAGGGGAAAGTAGATAAACAGAAATCAATTATAGAATTTAGTAAATAAATTACCAAATCATTAATACATACCGAATCACTCTCAAAAATCAAGTGTAAAACCAATGCATAACCGAATAAAAAAATAAGCAATATTAAATATGAGCAAAGCAGGGAAATAACAGAACAAGTAAATGCAAACTTCAACACATAATTACATGATTAGCAAAATCCAACAATTCCAACTACAATTAATCTCAAGATTCCCATTATCAAGCTAGATTACATCCAATCATGCTTGCCAACCTAAATGCACATAGAAACCAAGGTATAATGCAAGATAAGCACTTAGCTTGTTATAATACATCTCACACTTCTCGACATGAAAACACCTCTAAACATGCCTCATTCCATAACACATAACTCCGAAAAAAAATATTATCAAATGCAAAGATATTTTGCAAAAACAAACTTAGGACAATCTTGAACATTTTCCTTGTTTAATTATTTCCCAAATTCAGCCTCCAAGAGTGAGAAAAATTCTTCTAAATCTGAAAATTCTGCATAGAAACATCATCCTGCACAAGCCCTCTTTAATATATCATAACTCATAATCTACAAATCCAATAAACTTGAAATTTCGCAGGTTGAAAGTTAAGGTGATAAGGAATATTTTCTATACTGGGAACTTTGTCTAATTATACTTAATGAGTCCAGAATTTGCCTCTAAATCTACAGGTCTATATAGTAATACTTCCAGGGCATGTCAACTTGAATAGATCATATCTCATAGAATATACGTCCAATAAATATTAAATTTTGTAGGTAGATAGATCAAACAAAACACTACAGCTTTTCAATTTTAATCATCCACAAATTCCGTCTCTATAACCTCCGAATGTTGGCAACAATTTCCAGCCACTCAATGTCATTTCCAGATTTCAAGATACATGCATTCATCTAATCTCAAACCAACTCTTTTAACTCAAGTCATGCAAGCATTTGAGATATGATTTTCAAAGGTTTCACAATCAATTAAAAGATACAATTTTAAACATTCATCCAAAATTTATACAACCATAAAAATTCCTCTAACCACACACCTTCACTTCAATAATGACATCATTTTCATCACCCATCTCATAATCATAGCTTCATTGCTTACAATTAATTCTTAACATATTATGTCAATACTTGGCATGCATTATTCAAATATTCATACATGAGTTCCAACATAACCAATAATGACTGATTTACATACACCAATCCTCTCCAATAACAAAGATGCAATAACATCAAAGTAAACTCATCAACTTTTCAATTTCACAAACTTGGGACTGTTTTCCATTCCAAATGTAGATATAGGAAAAAATAAAGTCTTCTTCCACCAATTTACCAATCTATAATAACAATTCAAACACACCTCTTAAAACATATATACCCATGTCATTAACATTAATATAAAACTCTCACACAAACATCATCTCCAACAATCCATAAACTTATATCATCATATTCTAACAATCAATTGGTTATTGTTCACAATAAAAACTCAAGAGCATTTCATCAAACATCTTGCATGCAATGACCAACTTCCCACACATCACTTCTAGCATAATACATGAATACAACCCATTTGTATAAGACATTCTTCAAGTATTTTTGTTCCACCCAAAATGAGAAAAATCAACCCATTTAATACATAAGATCCACTAATTTTTTGCACATAAATCACATTGGATCTAATTTCCAAAGGTCTTCAATTTTCATAAATCAAAAGTAACATGAAGCATGGTGTTGCAATACCACACAAAATGAATCTTGATAAGTAGAATAATAATGAGCCAAAATATATAAACAAAACCTTGAATATCAAATAAAAATCATTAAATAAATTCATGGAGATCGATCTCCCAATTAAACTTGGTATGATACTCCAACAAGACAAAACAAGAGTTCCAACATCATCATGCAAAAATCATCTCAAAAGCAAACCAATACCTCATACAAGAGTAAAAAGAAACCAACAAGGATTAGGTTAGCCCACTCACCTGAAATCTCTTCATTCCCTTTACTTCAAAAGATCTAGGAAGAAAACAAAAGAGGAAAAAGATAGAGTCCAAATCTAGGCTTAAGGTTAAAATTTGCGTATAAAAAATTTTAAAAAAAACCTAAGATTCACTTACCCATAACCATCCACAAAAAAAAAAAAAAAAAAGTGGATCAATTGGTGAGAGGTGCTCACTTTAAGTGACACAAAAGGCTTAGGTCGCGGGTTCGACTCCGAGGGAGTGCGAATTATTATGCGGTTAAGCAAAACAATACCTGGCTTGTGATGAGTTATGTTCTGGGTTTCACTGAGGTGGGCCGGTCTCTCACACATGGTGAGCTTGATAATTAAAACTACATTATTAATTTTTTGTTAATTATCTTTTAACAAGCCAAAGTAATAGCATTATTGAATTTTGTTTGCAAGTTGGCAACCCTGAAACAGATGACTATTTTGATTCCAAAGCTTGGTGGAGTATGCATGGAGCCACACTGTCATATATGATCAGATTTATGAGAGGGTTGACAAAGATTGTCACTTCAGACTGTTCAATAACTGGACCAACAAGCTTCTAGACTCCTATTCTTGCCATTGAAGCCCCTCCGTGAGCTATTCTTGTAGACTTGCACTTGACAGCATCGTTTGATTTCTTTAAAAATTAACCATATTCTTGTTCAGATTCATATCCTTATCAGATAGTACCTTGCTCCTATCACCTTCCTATTTCTTGTACCAACAATAGAGAACCTGATAATAAATTGAATCAGAGCCATTGAATAAAAACATACTTATTGCAATCAGATGTTGTGAATAACTCCAGTTTGACACTCTCCAGGCTGGTAATTCTGGCCATATCCCTCTAAAATTATGACAAGAACCACATACAACTTACATGCTTTATGCTACATATCTAACAAACAACATGAAATTTATACATACATGTGTGGTGAAATTTAACTAACCACTGTCAATCAAACCAATTATAACATTCTCTTGGTTATGTTTACATGATTCACTTGTTTAAAATTATGGGATGTTAATTGTATACAATTATATTACAAAATTGGTGATAAAAAAAATAAGTTTTCACATTAAAACTCTTGGTTTTTCAAACATATTAATACAACTATAAAAATATAAATAATAGGATAATCAAAACCAAAAACAGAGATCCATTCAAGATTATCAATGTACAACACAAAACAATTTCTAAGGCCAAATTTTCCAAAAAAAATAAAATAAACCTAAGTCATGAGTACAAATTTCATACCTACTTTACTTTTGGATTTAAGAAAAACAAAACAAAATTAAATTTTAAATTACAAAGTAAAAATTAAGCCAATGTAGATAATATTTGTTATATTGATAAACCATTTAAAACTTAATTTAATAATTCAAAGGGGTGATTTTTAATTTTTGTTTATTATTATAATAATATTAAGTTTTGTAAATAATTAATTAACATAAATTTATGCTACTAAACAACATTACATTTTAAATGAATTTACAACCTCTCTCACAAATATAGGGTAATCTCACCCTCTACCCAAAGTGGTGATCATAGCCCCACTTCGGTGTTACCAAACACAATGAACTGTTGAAGTCACATTTTCCAGATTTTCAGTTCTACCATCCAAACACCTGAAGTGGTCACCGATGTGACAATTTTCCTCTCAACCAAATACATGTAAGTAGAGACCTCCAATTGAACTCCACACTTCCACTGAAGTAGTGTTTTCAGACTTTTATCACCTCAGTCATTCACTTCCTAACCAAACACCCCCTTTTAACCGTGATGCTCTTTTCAAAAGCTGACTTTTTTTCCTACTTTTTTTCATGTGTGTGTATATATATATTCAAGGATAATGTTAACCGAAGGCTTAAAAAAAGGCAAAATTCTCATTTTAGTCCCTGCACTTATTAAAATGTGCCCTTTTAGTCCCTCTAGTTTAATTTGTGCCTTTTAAATCCCCCTACTTTGTGATTTGAGCCAATGTAGCCAATTTTAGTCCCTATATTTATCAAAATGTAGCCAATTTTAGTCCCCCAATTTATGCCTGAAGGACTACATTGACTCAAATCACAAAGTAGGGGGATTTAAAAGGCACAAATTAAACTAGAGGGACTAAAAGGGCACATTTTGATAAGTACAGGGACTAAAATGAGAATTTTAAATTTTACACATGTACTTCACAATCTTAACCATGGTGCCCTTTTCAAAAGCTGACTCTTTCTCCTTTTTTTTACATTTATTTCATTATATTAAATTATATTAAATAATATATATATATATAAGCTTTATCTGTCTATTTTTTTTATTATTATATGATTATTATTATTTGATTTTCATCTCAAAGTTTCTAAACTTAAATACTTTCTCCGGAAGAAAGAGAGTTAAACTTTTAAATTTTTACTTAAAAAAAATAAAGCACTACTTTTTTTTATCTTAGAAGTGGGAAAATTAATTTTATTGGTTCTATATAAGAGCTTATGCATCATAATTATCAATATATTTTCATTAAAACATATTTATTTTATAAAAACCAACAACATATTTACTTGCAACTTAAAAAAAAAATCAATTTTTGCCAAAGTGTCTCAAAAATGAACGAAAAGGGAAATATATATATATATATGAATTTTTAAAAGCTTATGCAAGGAAAAGAAAAGGAAAATAATTAATATATACAATGTGGAGGATCCTAATTTTTGGGGTGTAGGAAAGGAAAGTTGGAGGGAGGGTGATGTTTTTAAGATAAGTTTTTTAAACTATCTGGATGATTCAACATCCAATTATTTCTCTCTCTCTCTCTCTCTCTCTCTCTCTCTCTCTCTCTCTCTCTCTCTCTCTCTCTCTATATATATATATATATATATATATATATAGAAGAACACATACATACAAATAGCATAGGCCATTTTCAACCTACAAACCCAAATTTCTATCCCAAATCCCAAATTTGGTTTTGGTACAGTAAATTATATTCCAACCACAAACCCAAATTTTACCCCAAAAAAGTATATTCACAAAATATTCCTTCCTCATTTTTCTAAAATTATTATTATTATTCAATAAAAGAATACTTGAAATTAATCATTTTTAACAATAATTTAATTAAATATTTGTTACAATTTAATATTTTACTAATAAAAATAATTCACAACTAAATTTTTTTAATTTATGATTTAATTTATTTAAAAATTAGATTATAAATTTCTTAATTATCTTGATAAATAATAAAATTATTTTTTCATATAGCAGGAAAATATTTAATATTTAAACACATGATTGATTAAAATTTTAACAACATGAAAATTATTTTAATTAGATATTTTACATTAATACTTTAATTTAATTAATAATTTTATTATTAATTAAGTAATTAATTGCATACAAATTAATATTGTAAGTATATAATGAATAGTTATAATTATATTAATGAATTATTAATTTTATAATTTTAATTATAATAATTATAAAAATAAAACAAAATGATTAAAATATATAAATTTTTATGGGACCCCAAATTTGGGGTCATACTATTGCAAATCCCAAATTTGGGGTGGGATTTGGGTGTGGATTGGAGCAATCCACACCCAAATCCCACCCCAAATTTGGGATTTGGGTATTAGGTTGGAGATGGCCTAAAACACCATCTCCCTAGAAAGTATCAACTTTTCAAATAAAAACATAAGAGAGTGTACTAATTTCGTTTGCCAACAACAAAGAAAACAAACAGATCAAAGACACTTGCACAATTTCCTCATTCAAAAATCAGAATATATATATATATATATATATAAAGTAATGCTATATGTGGTGAAGGAAGTTCACGAACCAGCCACACGACACATGTGGCTGGTGACGTGGACTTTTTTTTTTAAGTTAAAAAAAAAAAAAAAAAAAAAAAGACACGGGACCGTCCTTCAGTCCCTCACTCTTTCTTCTCTCTTCTCGCTCTCTCCTCTCTCGTGTGCCCTAGCTTCTTCCCCCGGCCGCCGCTTTCGTCCGCCGGCTCCGGTCCCCGGTCTAGCCGCCGGTTTCCTCCCCAGCCCCCAGTCCGCCTTCCGGCCCCCGTCTTCCCTCCCCCGCTCCCAGCCTCGTTCCGACCGCGGCTTCCCTCCCACGCTCCAGGCCGCCAGCCTTGTTGCCCCGCTCCCGGCCCCCTCTCCGACCGCCGGCTTCTCTTCACCGCTCCCGGCCGAAAGCTTTCCGGCCCCATTCTGACCGCCGGCTTCCTTCCCCCGCTCCCAGTCGCCAGCCTTCCTGCCCTGCTCTGGCACCGCTTCGACCTCGTTCCGACCGCCGCAGCCCTCCCCCGCTCTCGGTAATGATAATTGAATAGTGTGCTTGGATATATATATATATATATATATATATATATATATATATATATATATATATATATTATGTAATGGAGATAGATTAAATAATTTTTGGAACGGTAAAAAATTTTTTTAGCATGATAATTGAATGGTGTGTGTATATACGACACAACAGCAATTAATGCATGATTTTTAGGAAAGCAATGCATGATTTCTGTTTAGACATATAATGCTGTTTATCCTAAGAATTTATTTATAATATATCAATTTATCATGATATATTGATTTCGGAACAATGCATGATTTCTGTTTAGACATATATTGATTTTTAGGAAAGCAATGCATGATTTTCGGAACAATTAATGCAGAATTTATCATGTTTATCCCGTAATCAATTAATGCATGATTTCGGAACAACTAATGTTGTTTTCTTCTTTAATTTGTTTTTCTAAAATCATATTATTTGTATAGATTTTGGACTAAATGAATTTATCTGATATATAGATTTGTGTTTATATAGATTTTTGTTTATTATTTGTCTAAAGTAAAATCCAAAAAATCAGTGCTATATGCAAATTATTTATGAATTTATTGTTTGTCTAATTTGTGTTTAGACATATACCTAAAGCAAGAACATGGAAGAAGTGGTATTTGGGTGTTCTGAGCAAGAAAAAGATAATGTAGAAGTTGAATGTTCAAGTTTTGAAATGCATGCCAAAGAAAAACCCGTAGATTTGGATTTAGTTGAAAATATTGTGCCGGAGGCCGGTATGATGCGTGATTCAGAAGAAGAAGTTTATAAATTGTAAATCGAGTATGCGCGGCGTGAAGGGTTTGGCATCACCAAAAAAAGCACGAGATTAGGTGATGATGGGAAATTGAAATATTACACGCTAGTATGTGCAAGAGGTGGCAAACAAATATGTACTTCAAAAAACTCCTTCAACCCAAGGCTATCCACCAAAGTAAATTGTCCGGCAAAGATTAATGTCATTGTTGGCAATGATGGGCGATTTACCATTTCTAGTGTCAATTTGGAGCATAACCATGCACTTACCCACAAAAAGCTCGTTTCCAAAAGTGCAATAAAAAAATTGATGCATATGTCAAAAGAAGGCTTGAATTAAACGACCAAGCAGGGATAAGCCTAAGCAAAAATTTTCATTCCCTAGCGGTTGAAAATGGGGGTTATGAAAATTTAACATACACCGAGAAAGATTGTAGAAATTATATTGCAAAAGCAAGGCAATTTAGGCTTGGTGTTGGAGATGCCGTGGCACTTGGAAAATATTTCTCTCGCATTCAACAAAGAAACTCAAAATTTTTCCATTTGATTGACATGGATGAGGAAGGTCGTTTGAAAAATGTCTTTTGGGCGGATGCGAGGTCGATAGCGGCTTATGAAGCATTTGGTGATGTGATTTCCTTTGATACAACATACTTGACCAATAAGTATGACACGCCATTTGCTCCGTTTGTCTGTGTAAATCATCATGGGCAGACGGTATTGTTTGGGTGTGGCTTATTGTCGAAGGAAGATACAGAAACATATGTTTGGCTCTTCAAAACTTGGCTGGAGTGTATGTCAGGCAAGGCTCCTAAAGCAATTATTGCAGACTAGTGCATGGCTATTCAGGGTGCAATTAGATTGGTTTTTCCAAATTCCCATCACCGCCTTTGCCTTTGGCATATCATGAAGAAGGTTCCCGAGAAGCTTGGAGGTTTAAATGAATACAAAACAATCAAGAAGATTTTGAAATGCATCACATATGAAGTAGTGGATACTCAAGAGTTTGAAGACACATTCTTGAAGATGATGGCGGACTATAACATTGAGAAGAATGAATGGTTGAATTCTTTATTCAAAATTCGTGATCATTGGGCTCCTATATATGTTAAAGGCATATTTTGGGCGGGAATGTCTACCACTCAAAGAAGTGAGAGAGTAAATGCATTTTTTGATGGTTATGTTGGTCCGACAACTTCACTGAAGCAGTTTATTGAGCAATATGATAATGCCTTGAAAAGCAAGATTGAGAAGGAGAACAAAGCTAATTTTGTTTCATTTAACTCATGTTTTCCATTGATCACTGATTGCTACTTTGAGAAGCAACTACAAGAAGCATACACAAATGAAATTTTTAAATTGTTTCAAGATGAGTTGTGAGGAATGATATATTGCAATCTTACTCTCACTGGTTCACATGGGGCAGTCTACTCATTTCAGGTGTCCGACGTTGTCAAAGGGAAAGAAGGTGCATTTAGAAAGCAAGTGGTATACAATGTTTACACTAACGAAGAAGAATTTGACATTAAATGCTCTTGTCAGTTGTTTGAGTTCAAGGGGATTATTTGTAGGCACATTTGCAAGATGCTTATTGAGAAGAATGTGAAAGATGTTCCCTCTAGGTATATTTTACCACGTTGGAGGAAGGACATCAAACGCATGCATACATATGTACTAAACTGTTATGATGACCCACAAAACACTGAGGAGAAACTACGGTACAATAAATTGTGCTCTCATTTTTCTAAAGCCGCAGAACTTGGAACAGAGTCAAACGACAAATATGTCTTCTTGATGAAATATGTGGATGAGGCAATTGAGAAGTTGATGGACAACACAACTTGCAAGGAAAAGTTGACACCTATGTTGTCGGAGGCGACTAATGTGCCACACCAGAAATTTCTCACTCCTTTGAAGGTGTGGAGTAAGGGTTGTCCACCATAAAAAAGGAAGAAGTCAAAAGTTGAAGAAATAATAATCAGAAACAAGAAAAAGGTATTTTTATGTAGTATCATATTCATTACTTCTTATGATTTTTTTTCGATGAAGTTTTTTTTTAGATAATAACATCCATGTTATTATTGGCAGAAGCCGCAAACAAAGGGAGATGCATCAGATCAAAAATGTACACAAGATGATCACTGCACACAAGAAAGCGTGGTAAATCTCTTGTAATTGTCATTAATGTGAAAATTACGTACTTCAATTATTTAATTTCGACTAATGATTTGTTGGTAAATAATCTCTTTTCTTAGGTGAATTCAAATTCTATATCGATCAATGTGGAAATGCATTATAGTTCTTCTTTAGGTTTTTCAAGCCAATGCAATGATCTCTGAAAAAGGTGAGTTGCAAGACGTATGTATCTTATTTTTGTATTCAATAGTAAGTGAGTAATAGTGTTGGTTATATGAAATTGTGATGTATTATTTATTTTTCTTATTTTTGTGATGTAGGGTGTTGAGCGAGCACAAGTTTTGATGGAATGGTATTGTGATTGTAAACTCTCCATGGGAGAGATTTCCCTCTTATGTTGATACATGGATGGATGAGATTATTTTGTTGATACCTGCAGATTATGTTTTGTTAATACTGTGATATGAATCTGAATGGTATTGGTGTAATAGAACCCCAATTGCTGCAGGAAATGATGTTACCTCTAGGTATATTAATTATGTTCAGATTATATGTTCTGATTATATTAATTATGTTCAGATTATATTAATTAAGAATATGTATTTATACTATAAACAGTTGTTGCAGGATTGATACTATATACAATCAAAATGAGTCTGTATTTTTACTATAAGACTGAGAAACAACAGAATGAGACACTTGGGCAGCCACATCTGGGTAGCCTGACAAAGACTGAGAACAGAATGACACAAGTAATTTAGGTAGCCTGAGAAAAGATTGAGATCTGGGTAGCCACATCTGGGCAGGGCACACACACATCTGGGTAGGCACACACACATCTGGGCAGCCAAATTGTTGAGATGGTCTGATTATTATTTTGGTTAATCTCTCAAACATTAATTTCCTGCCAATAGTATACCTTTTCACCATCAGGCCTTGTCGAGAGCCTCTTTGCCATTAGTCTTGTGTAAGCATTAACAGCCAGCTTCAACATAGAGTAGTCAGTCAACATCTGCGGCCATCCATTTGACACCCATGTCCCATTTTTCACTTGATTAAGAAACTTCAAAACCATTCCATCAATAAGTTCCTCAGATAAGCATTCATCTCTAAGAAGTTGCTCTCTGCTGGCTGTGAGGTCATACACAAATCACAAGTGCGTATATAATGTTTGAGCATGTTAATAGCAAAAGATGATATTGATTCCATTTAAAATTCAATTTAGCACAATCAAATAGAATTTCTGTGATGTGAGAATATCAAACTAACACTGTTTGTGCTATAAAGTACAATTTAAGAATTGTCACAAGAAATACCATCTTGGCCAGAATTTCCATTCAGAATAGTTACTGGACAAATTTAAGAAGCAAGCACGCTGATCTCCTAAGCCAACCGACGCATCTATAACTCACACCAAAGAAACCTATCAGTACAATTAATAGTAAAGACAATTTAAGTAGCAAGCATGTTCTTTGACAACTCCCTCCAAGAGTACTTATCATTATTATCCAACAAATAAATAAGCAGAGAACATACAAATTGAAAAATCACATTGAACCAAGCAATCATATGCATATTGCATAGCTCTGGCTTCCTCTATGAGTTGGACTAGGGATACAAAGAGGACCTCATATAGCAACTTGTAAATTCCTCACTTACCTTATCCCCAGGTGCTTGGACAATTAATAGGGGACAGTGGGACACACAAAAAGCAAGTTTGGTTACTAAACTAAACCATTAAAATATTAAATTAGATCTAACCATTCAGAAAGCAGAGCTTCATGGTTATAAATTTGTCAGTAAGGATCATGAAAACATACTAGTGGTTTATGCTGGAAAAATTAAAAATTGGTTTTATATTCAATCTAACATGCCATTGAAGAGTATGTTAATTACCTGGGCAGCAATAACATCAGTATCACCCGACATATCTCTGTCAAAGCATGACCATTAACAAATCTATTATAACACTCTCAGCATATTCAACAGAAAATTAATACAACTTCATAGAAACCATTGTATTTGTGACATAGAGATCAAATAAACAAGCATAGAGATCAAATAATATCTTGACTGAAATATATTGTACTTGTGACATAATTACAAAGATGTGGCATAAATTTCAAACAATTCATAATAAAAAAAGGTGAAAGGCAAACATCAGGCAATTAAAGATCACATCCTCATTGGATTCTAATTTACAAATACATGAACTGGAGCCAAGTTCATCGGTAAAATTAAACAGATATGTAGATATGTAGCATATTCTAAAATTAAACAGTCATGACCTTGAAAATTAAAAAAAATGCATATTCTAAAATTAAACAACAATTGTCAAAAATCCTATAATTTGATTGAGAATTCTAGAACTAACAAGCCATTTAGAACAAATTAAACACTAGAAAATCCTATAATTTTAACCAAATACAAGACTAAAAATGTGACTACAAGGCAACAATATCTCCTTCAGCCCTGCTGCTACAGATTCCAAGCAACAATATCTCAATTCACAAAAACAAGTCTAATGATGCAAACCTGCAAAAATACAACAAAATTTTCTGAGAATTAATTTTTTTTTCATTTTAGGCTAAGATCTTTCCCCTCTATTCTTTCACATGGATAAACCTGAATCAAGGGCTGCAACTAAGGTTGCCATGCCACCCAATCTCCATACTCTTTTATAGGGAAAATCATCATGGCCACAAGAACATCATTTCTAAAGAGTAATGCTATACAGAACGAAGCAAACACATGAACCAGCCACATCAAGTAACAGAATCGAACAAGAGGCTCAGATTTCCCCACCCTTCCCTTTCCCTCTACAACAATACGAGTAGCGGTTGCCTACTAGGCCATCCAAGCCACTACGCAATCGTTGTAGAGAGATGAGGGCACGATTTCTAGGGCATCATCATTGCCTCTGTACCTGAATTGAAGACGAGTCGAGACTCTCAGACAACCGATCTCGTGCCCTAGCTTCTCGTGCACCATCGATTCGGCCGCAGCTCCCCTCTCTTGTGCACCACCAACCTGTGCCTTAGTTTCTTTTCCAAGCCAAACAAGAGAGAGGGGCGGGCGGGAGCGCGGTCGGAATGGGGTCGGATCGGGGCCGGAAGGCTTTCGGCCGGGAGAGGGAAAGAGAAGCCGGCGGTCGGAGAGGGGGCCGGGAGCGGGGCAACAAGGCTAGCGGCCAGGAGCGTGGGAGGGAAGCCGCGGCCGGAACGGGGCCGGGAGCGGGGGAGGGAAGACAGGGGCCGGAAGGCAGACAGGGGGCGGGGGAGGAAACCGGCGGCTGGACCGGGGACCGGAGCCGGCGGACGGAAGCGGCGGCCGGGGGAAGAAGCTAGGGCACACAAGAGAGAAGAGAGTGAGAAGAGAGAAGAGAGAGTGAGGGACTGAAGGACGGTCCCGTGTCTTTTTTTTGTTTTTTTGTTTTTTTTTTAATTAAAAAAAAAAGAGTCCACGTCACCAACCACATGTGTCGTGTGGCTAGTTCGTGAACTTCCTTCGCCTCATATAGCATTACTCATATATATATATACTTTCTAAACGTTTTTATTTTATGAATTCTAAGATCACGAAATAATTTTTAAAAATTTCATAAATAATATCATAATTTATGATCATAATCATATTTGACTACATGCATTAGCAAGGGGAAATATATAATTTAATATGCTTTCTGAAGGATCATTTTATTAGCTTTACAAAAAGATTATAATTAAAAAAATGCACATTTTTATTTTTAATGAACTTTTATGTGAAAAAATTCCTATATACAAAATTATGTATTACATTATTATTATTAGCTTATTTATTATTTATAATTACTTAGGACATTGTGGTAATTGGATTTATTGCCAAAGTAGATCATTTCTCTTCAAGAATTCAATAGATAAAAACCAAAAAGATGAAAAATCAAGACCATGTTATTGTCATTGCACAATTTAAAGTAATGCTTAAGGAAATATTAGAAAAATTAAGATTACATGCACCAAGTTACGAGTGTGAAAAAAATAGTTCAAATCATCAACCAAGGTGAAATTTGAAAACAAACTTGAAAATCATAAAGAATATGGATTCATGAGTATACAAAGAAAGAAGCCGAAAATGAAACTGCATTGCAAGTTGTGAGGTATCTTCAAAATATTTATAATATTATCATTAAAGATATGAATGAAAAAGGATTATATGGAGTTAAATATGAATTAGAGGATTAAAAATATGCCGATGAAAACATAAGGTAAAGACTTGCTAAATTTACTGATGAGTCGGAGGAGCTGAAGATTAAAATGAAAATGAATTATTCAGAACAATTTGCAAACAATGAAGAGTTACTCATCAAACATCGGGAAAAAAAGAGCATTTGCAATTCATGATTTTCCCTCTGGATATGGCTAAAGAATTAATAAACAAAGTTATTGAAAGCAATTTTAAAGTATTGGTAATGTTAGAAATAGTTTAAGTCATTAAAGTTGTATATATTGTTGTAATTATGTGCTTTTATATGTTAAATAAAAAGGTGATCAAATTAAATATGTACTAAAGTATCTCTTAGTATATCTTGCAAATATATACTTATAAATAAACTACTGATGATATATATATATATATATATATATATATATATATTATGATTATATGACATTTATACTAAAACTAAATGTTTTACATAGAATAACAATTGATAAACTAGCTTACCAATTTAGTTTGAACTTTAGATCAAAGCTATAATCTGATATGTCAACTTTGAAGTTAAAATATCTAAAGTATGTTGTTTTCAATAATTTTTCCCACAAAAGAAAATCAATAGTATGCAATATTTTTTTATTAATTATCATAATTTTATTAATACGATAATTAATAACAAAAACATACATGCATGAAACACATGAAAACACTAGCATCAATATAAGGTGCAAATAATATGGAAGTCCTCTTTCAAAAGAAATAAATTCAAGCTAAAGACTGGAATATTCAAACAATCAAAGCTGGACAAATTCTCTATCACAAATAAAAGTTAGAAAGATAGATATTTAGGGGATGGCATTTATTTATTTTAAGTAAGAAGAAAATATAAGTATATTATATATATATACACATACACACACACACACACACACACATACTTTATTATTATATTTTGTTTGATTTTAGATAAATCCAAATAATTTAAATAATTCAAATAAATCTGATTAGAATACTAAACAAATTATTTTAAATAAGAAATCCTGACTAGAATTAGATTGACCCATCTTTAATAAAAAAATGCCTACCTAACTAAATGAGCCCCTATTATCTCTTTATTTAAATTAAATAAATATAGAAATAAAATTATCTTTGGAATCTATCAAAAATCTACTCAATCATGCATGAATTCAGCGCTATCTTATCTCACACATGAACACCCGATATTTTATTCTTTAAAGCTTTGTAAAACCCTAATTTATTTTTTAAAAAGAAAACTAACAACAAAAAATAGAGAAAGAAAATCTTCAGGCCCTTGATCACCCCGGCGAGCTATGTAAAAAAAAAACAAAGACCCTGGGCATTCAATTTAAGAGAATATTGGCTTTAAGCATGAGGTCAGTGGTACATTGATTGAGTGGAAGTTAGAAAAACTCTGCATTGAAATAGTAGGAAGTCACAAATTCTTTTTTATGACATGACTTGAGCCTACATTGCAATCTCATAAAAATTATTATATAAAATTGCAAATGCTATGTATAAACATATTAAGAGATATTCTTTATATTTGTTCAGCCGTAACAAATATTTTATTTATTAAAAAAATGCAGGTACTAAACCAATTCCTATCATTCTTTTAGCTGCTACAGTTATAAATTTACACTCAATGGAAAAAATTCATATAAACAAACATTCATTTATAACTCTTATAAGATTAAAGAAATACAAATTTTCATATTATAATTAAAAAGAGACCAAGAAAAGATACAACACATGTATGTACTCACACATCTATATATTGGATTTATTTTTAACAACACAATTAAGAGGCCCTCCTTTGTTACATCAATGGAATCTTAAACCAATTTTTCCTCCAAAAATTCATTATATATCACACTCATTCAAGAAAGTACCCATGCAATACCAGATTGCACATACAGAGAACTATAACAAAAACAAACCAAAACACTACAAATATTACATAAGTTCTGTAAGCAAATCAAATTCATATTTCCATATATAAACTCAACTACAAACTCTCTCACTAATCCATCTTCATCTAATTATCCATTGTAAATTACATCATTGGTCTTTCAACCACATAACTCTTATCACAGTTCCATGCCCCTTTTCCATCCATTTACCTTCATACTCCATACTTTCTCGTTTAAAAAATTTTTTTACAACATATCGGCAATTGTTTATTATATGATTACCTGATCTTTTGCTCTCTATTGCTTTTGAAGCATTATCTACTTTTCCATTAGCAACCAAATTCAACATTGTTGTATTAGAAATACGTATCATATGATCTTTGTACAAATAATCTCTGTTGCGTATCTTGCAGGCAAATAACCTTTAAAAGTTGTATTTTCTAGATATTGAATGCCTGAATCCATTTTCAACTTTATACTTTATACTTGCAAAATAATTTAAAAAATTAGTTTCCAATATTAATACTATAATTTATCTAAGATTAAAAAATATTGAAATCATAAATTTTCACCAAGCCAAGTTTTAAACAAGCTTTTAGATTTCCACTCGATGCACAATTCTGTATAAAATTAATATATTCTTCCATGCCAGCATACCATAAATTATCTATTCACATCAACTGCCCAACTCTCTAACTTTTAGAAGAGAAATATACTGCTCAACTGCACAATTCTGAAGAAAAATAATATACTTCATACACGCCAAGTTTTGCAACTACACTAGGTAATCACAACTATGGTAATCCACACACGCCAAGTTTTACACAAGCATCTACCCAAATCAAGCATGCCAAGTTATACAAACACATGAATAAACACAAGAAAACAATAGAACTCTATAGGCATTAGAACTCAAGTAGTCAAAGTATAATAGACAACATAGTTCACAATCCCGGGGCACAATGGAACAAGTAGCCCCTCATGAATTCATACAAATGAGAGAGAAAGATAAACACAAGGAAGAGAGACATCTAGGCTTCCCCCTTTCACAAGATCTCCTCAAATGTACTTCAAGAACTCTATGGGATGGACAACTCCACTTCTTCGGTGTCTCTAACTCATCCTTAGCCTCCTTAGCTCAAGTGGTGATGTCTGATCATCATTCTCTTGATAGTTCCCCCATTGGAGAAGAAAACTCCCAAACAAAAGATGCCAAGAAACCCTAAATCTAGGGATTAATAAGGAACTTTTGGGCTCAACATCTGAGTGAAAAGGGCTAAGTGTCATCCAGAGGGAGTCACGGGGAGAACACGATCATGCTCCACAAAGATCTTAGAATGTACCCTGGTAGGCATTAGACTCAAGTCAATATCTTAGGCACTTAGGGATCATCCTGGGGCATTATCCTTCTGCTATCGATACTCAATCCTATTCCACTTAGTTCTTCCATCCTTTGTTCTTATTCTTAGTAGTTAATACATTCATTACCATTTCAATTAACTAGACATTAGAAGATCAATTAGTACTAGAAATCTAGTCCCTGAGTTCGACAACCCTACTCTCATGTGGGGTACCACTTTATTTCTTGTAACGATCCATGCATTTGTGGAGAATACATTAGGATGATGCAGCTTAATATGAAAATGAGGATAACATTTACATTGAGGATGTAGAG
Organism: Dioscorea alata; assembly: GCA_020875875.1. NCBI lineage: Eukaryota > Viridiplantae > Streptophyta > Magnoliopsida > Dioscoreales > Dioscoreaceae > Dioscorea > Dioscorea alata. The sequence goes on from CM037021.1 coordinate 11,681,195, forward strand.
GGGTTCTCCCAAGTACCGATTGAAGACTTTCCTATGCCTACTCAAGAGGCCCCATCACCTATGGCATCTGATTATAGCATCTCAAGAGCACTTAGGTATCGGAAAAGGAAACATCTAGCCCAAGACCCAATAATGGAATGAATATCTACAAATTTTCAAAATTTTGTAGATCTAGTTAGTCCATAGTTTAGAGCATTAGCCGAAGCTGTAGCCCGTAATGCTGAGTCAGCTGCTCATATGGCTGTATCTACAGCACGCAAAGCTGAATCTGCCCCCGTAATGTTAAGATTGTCACACACAATGTAAAAACTTCTACATGTAATATTGAAATCACTACATGTAATGACAAGGCTCATGCTGAAATTGAAGAGAAGAAGAAACGCTTAGGTGAAGTACTTTTTGGCTTAGCAATGATGAGGCAATGTTCATGCTACAAGTTTTGGCGAAAGATGAAGATCAACTCAAAGTCTTTTGAGATCTTCCAATTGATAAGAAGCTATGCTCTTGTCAGGTTTTCCTATCAAGAATGTCATATTGCCCACGTGACATATAAATCATCTTGGTAAGATTTTCATATTGTCTAGATTGCTTAAAATTCATATTTATTTATTTTTTATGTCATATAGTAAAATTGTGACTTTGATTAATCTATGGCATGTAAATTGACTTTATTTATTGTGTTTTGTTGCTCTTCATACAAACATATATATGCTTTACAAAAGGTTTAAAACAAAAACAAAAAAAAACAAAAAACAAAAAACAAATTCATGTGGTTCATATGCAATTTAAGTTGTATAAAGGAGAAAGGGGAATAACTTTGATCCTTAACAATTTATTCTTTCTAGGTGCATCTATTTGGAGGGCAAATGACATCATGGGAAAATGACCATGGAGAACTTTTCTTTGTTGAAATTAATATACTTTAATTTGGTGGGATGCTTTGTGTTTGTTGAACTTTAATGGATTTTATGACTTTGTCACTTTATTTTGGTTGTTGGAAAATGTTCATTGTCTTGGGTAGGAGCAAGATAGACTTGTATGGTTAGTATGACTTTACTTTGGTGGAGTGTGTTATGCTTGTTATGTATAACACAAATGTTTTCATTGTTGTTTGTGAGTGTATTTTCATTTTTGTTTTATGTATGTTGTTTGCAATGTCGTATGTGGTTATATAATTTTTGGAATGCTTATTTGTTTGCTAAAGTTATTGAATGATATTTGCTATGTTGTTCTTGTAGTATATAGATGAAGTTCTTGTATTTTATGGAATGCTTATTTGTTTGCTAAAGTTATTGAATGATGTTTGCATGAAAAATGGCTCCAAGTGTGTTGAAGTTCTTTTTAGCAGTACTTAAAAATTTATTTGATTAAAAGTTTAAAACAATAATTATAACAATTAACCATATAATTGAAATGAGATTTAATTAATTTAAATAATTAATTACAAAAAAAAAACATAGATTGAACATTTAAAAATGAGAAATTTATTCAATTTAATTATTAATTGTATTAATAAAATAATTAATTAACTTAATTAATTCTTAATTAGGATATTAGTAATTAAAAATATTTATATGTCATCAAACATATATACTTTTTTTATAAGAAGGGTATAAGGGTAATTGTCTCATATATCCTCCATTTACTTTTTATATTTTCAATGCATAACTTTCTCTAACCAAACACATTTTCATTCCTATCCCCTCTCCATTATCCCTATTCTCATCCCTCTTTTCATTACCCCCATTCATATCTCTATTCTTACTTCGTCATCCAAATGCACTTTAGAACAAGCTGAATCAATATAGTCATATCTATTCGTTTGATTTAACTTAAATATTTTTATTCTTAAATCTAAGCACAGCTCAACTTGGTCAAGTAGCTCTAGTATAGTGACTCTAGCTAAAGTAGATTTCAATTTTAAACGCTTAAACTCAAATTGCCTTAGGGCTGTTTGTTTGCAAGGAATGGAGTTGAAGAGGAATGAGATTGGAATGAGATAGGAATGACAATAAAGGGGAATGGATTAGGAATGAGAGGAAAACTGTGTTTGGTTGGAGGGTATGGGAGAGTAATCCACTGGGAATGGGAAAAGTAAATAGGAGAAATATGTGGGAAATGTCTTTTATGCCCTTATGGAGTAAATATTAAATAAATAAGGGAAAATTTTAAAAAAAAGCCTTGTGGTTTCACGAATTTGCAAAATGAGGCCTGTGATTTTTTTTTCGTTTTAATGTCATGTGGTTTCCCAGACTAACAAAAAAGGAAAAAACCGTTAACGTCCTTCATCCAACGTTAAGTGGCAGGGGCAAATCGGGTATTTCATCCTACGTGGCTTAAAATATACTGTAAACAAATTAAAAATGTCTTTTCTCTCTTCCCTTCCGGTTAAACCTTTCCCTTTTCTCTCATTCACCCCAAACTCCATACCCTAGTTTTTGATTTCTCCATCAGCCGAGGATTTAAGAAGAAAAGGAAGAAGAAAAGGAAGTGGATGAACCCTACCTATTTTATTTCTCCATCAACCATTGATTCCCAGGTTTGCATTTATTCGCTCTTCTGTATATTGAGTGGGATTTCGGAAGCGACCCATTCATCGAATCTTTTAAATATTTTGAATGGACTTTTTTCATTCTAGATTTGGATATGCTCAGATTATAGTATTGCTATTTTTTGGAATTTGTTTTTGAATGGATTGATAGGAAACACTTAATTTTGGTGTTATTTGTATGAGATTTGCTTTAGATGTCTAATTGATGTCTATTGGTCGTGTGATGTGTTTTTCATTGAGCATACAGTATATTTTAAGCCACGTAGGATGAAATACCCGATTTGCCCCTGCCACTTAACGTTGGATGAAGGACGTTAATGGTTTTTTCCTTTTTTTGTTAGTCTGGGAAACCACATGACATTAAAACGAAAAAAAAAAAAAAATCACAGGCCTCATTTTGCAAATTCGTGAAACCACAAGGCTTTTTTTTGAAATTTTCCCAATAAATAAATATATTAGCAAATAATATTGTTTTATTTGTAATATGTTGTCATTATTGTTATAATTATTTATTATAATTAATTTTACAATTAATTTTTATTATTAATATTTTTGTTTTGTTACAATATTATCATTTTATTTTTATTATTTTGTCTTTTATGCCCCCTAAAGAGTAAATATTAAATAAATAAATATATTATCCAATAATATTATTTTAATTGTAATATATTATCATTATTGTTATAATTATTTTTTATAATTAATTTTACATTTAATCTTTATTATTAATATTGTTGTTTTGTTACAATATTGTCATTTTATTTTTATTATTTTGTCTTTTATGCCCCTAAAGAATAAATATTAAATAAATAAATATATTAGCCAATAATATTATTTTATTAGTAATATATCGTTATTATTGTTATAATTACTTTTAATAATTAATCTTCATTATTAATATTATTGTTTTGTTACAATGCTATCATTTTATTTTTATTATTTTAGAATTAATTTAATTTATTATTATTTTTTTATAGTATTATTGTTTTTTTATAATTAACCTGAAAGTGTGCAAAGCTCTACCCCAATTCCAACCTTGAATATTGAATCCAAGGTTCATTAACAAGTCCTGAAAGTAACACCATGAATGTAATTCTAAAAACACATACCATATTTTTGCATCTCCAACAAAGCAATTAAATACACCACATTTGAGAAACTTCAAAACAGGATAAACATATCAACAAGTACATAAATGCTTGTGTCCTCGATCACTTCAAGATATACTCAATAAGATAAAAACAAGTTCAAAGTAAGAATGAAAGTAGTGTCTTCAAACAATTTTATTGGCATAAATATAAAAACTAAGGAAGCAAATCGGAGACATAGTCAACATCATTGAAAAGTTTAATTGCATGGAGACGCTAAATAAGGTCGAATCTTGTGCTTGTGTCCTCGATCACTTCTTCAACTTTTTAGGTGCTCTGCAAACAAGTAAATCAAGCAAATATAACAATTAATCTATGACCAAACAACAATTGCAACTAAAACATAGAGTTAGCAGTATATGTAACATTCAATAACCTGGCGAGGCAACATTCCAAACTGCTGATCATGGTTTCCTCAATTAACCTGGCCAAACAACATTCAATCAATCTATCAGTTTTCATCAACTTATCAAACAAACATCATGAGAGAACTTAATATGAATATTAATACCATGTGGGGAAAATGATGATCTCGCTAGGAATACACGACAAAAGCGTAGTTTCCTGCTATCCGGTAAGTTGAAAAAGATTTTCATTTGAGTTTCATTGTTAGGCAATTCTTGCAAGATGAACATTGCCTCATCGTCCGTCAACCCATCAATGTCAAATATAATTTCACCTAATAATGTTAACATTTTGTCACGCTCTGCAAGAGCAACTTTCTCAGCCTCTATGCGGGCTGCTTCACGAGCTTCTTCGCGAGCTGAAGAAGCTGCTATCGCCTGAAATCCTTGACCAACCAGTTCTGCAAAGTTATTCAAATTGTCATTTAGTTTATCAATTGATTGGTCCATTGTTGGCATTTTCCTCTTACGACACGTTTTTGAGGTACCGGCATCAGATACCATAGGAGACTGAGCAGGAATGGGTTCTTCTGTTAACATAACAAAATCATTGGTGGCCATTTCAAAGAAAGCCCTGTCATCATTCAAATTAATGTTCTCATGCTGGTAATGCTCTGCATCATCACCAATATTTCCTCCTGCAGTGCCTTGTGCTCTATCTTTTGCATATACTTGGACTAGGTCGTTGAAAAATGGAAAAGATTTTCCATAAAGACCTGCAGCTTCTTTGTGAGCCTACGTTGCAATGAAAAGTACAATTAGTGATACAAACAACATAGATGTAACCAATATAAATTTACCAAATAACAATTTTATCGTAGCCATTTTTTAAAATTTAATTAGATGACAATATTTGCAAATCAAACATGAAAAATTTCAGAAGATAAGAAAGAAGAAATCAAGAACAGGAAGAAGAACAAGGAGAAGAAAAGAGATCTAGAAAGCAAACCTTGACGATCACGTGCTCGATGACGTTTGTCACGGCCGGCGGACAGATTTCCAGCACAGATTGACGGCGGCAGCGATGGTTGCTCTGCAGGTTTCTCTCACGGATCAAAGGAAGAGGAAAGGAGAAAGATAACAGCTGGTTGGAAAAAACTTTAAAGCAAGGGTAAAATTGGTATTTTCTCTATCCGGATTAGCCATTCCTCAACCAGTTGGGTTGAATGACAATCAACCTTCTCTCCTTATCTTATTCCTCCAAAAAAAACCTCCCATATTCCCATGCCTTGCAACCAAACACTGCATTGGGCCCATTCCCAACCCATTCCCAATCCATTCCCATTCCAAGCCTTACAAACAAACAGCCCCTTAGTTCAAAATAAAAATTGAGTTTGGACTTGAATTCAAAATTATTGAAACAAGACAACTTTATAGTTGATTTTATATTTATATTTAGCACAAGAACTGTCAAAATAAACACAAATAGTTAAGATATATTTTACTTAATATTAAATTAGAATCATTTCCATAATGAAAAGGGTTTTTTTTTTTTTTTTTGTTAAATAAGCCACTTACCTTAATTAGGGCCCATATGGTTCGTACTAATGATATATTACCATATAATGAGATTACCATAGTAATATGGATGTGAATGTTATATGGTTGAAAATATTATGCTAATTTGATATAACCATATTTGATTGAGAACTCTTATTAGCGGGAATAGTTCATTACCGTGTTATAAGATTATCATATATTTAGTAATCCAAGATAGACAGCAAATTTGATAGTGATAACTTTCTTGATAATGTTCTCAAGTTGGTATTGTGATATTACCATCCAGAATACCAACAGTATAATGCCAAACATGGTTCATATTACCACGTTTTATTTTATTTTTTCTCAAAAAGCTATGAAGCTGGAATTTGATCAATCTTGACGAGAGCTTCTGATTAATTATGAGAGACACCTATCCAACGGTCTTGGTATAGTTGTACTTCTTTAGAATACGGTAGGTATGCATACCAAAGATTTGGAGTAACTTTCCATTTTCCAGCTTATTTGAGATTCTCATCAATCTGAAATTAAATGATGCTGGAAACCAAAATAAATTTCACACAATTCTATGATATCAATGTTATCAATCTTTGCTAAATATTTCTATTTTTTAGTTAGTAACAAAAAGGACTAGATTTCTCCATTAGAATTATCTTAGACACTCTATCCCCAAAATACAACTTCAATATTTGAACTGAACTGACAACACAATGATCATACAGATTATACAAGGATGCTCAAACATGGAGGGAACAAGCAGCCCACATTTTATGTATTATAAACAGCATCATCCTGTCCAATATGAAGTTTCTATACGGAATTTGCGAACAAATCTAGACAGGGACCGGAGCTGGTGCAGTGGGTGGGACCCTGTTCTCCACAGGGATTTCAACGAACTCTGAAAGGATTGCCCGGAACTCATCGCCACTCAGTGTCTCCTTCTCCAGGAGGACCTCTACAATCTTATCAATGGCTTCACGGTTGTTTCTGATATGACTTAATGCAATCTCATATGCTTTGTCTGATATGCGCTTCACAGCAGCATCAATGTCCTCAGCAAGCTTCTCGGACATTGAGTTTCTTGCCATCATTCTCATGATAACATCTGCACTCTGTGCTGAAGAGTCCATAAGGGACCATGGACCTATCTCTGACATTCCAAAAGTGGTCACCATCTGTTTGAGGACAGACAGAAGAAATGAGAAAAGCATGTTTTATGTTGTTTCATGAAATTGTTTGGCGATTGGAAAAGATCAGTGTAAAAATTACCTGTTTGGCCAAACCAGTGATCTGCTGCAAATCACCGGCTGCACCAGTGGTTACTTCAGGCTCACCAAAGATTACATCTTCAGCCGCTCTGCCTCCAAGACCACCAACAATTCGAGCAAATAGCTGCTGCTTGGATATCAAGGTCGGGTCATCAGTAGGAATGAACCATGTAAGTCCTCGTGCTTGGCCTCGCGGGATCAGGGTGACCTTTTGTACTGGATCATGTCCTGGAGTTAGAGTTCTGCAAGGAAAAGATGTAATTCATGTGAATTAGCAAGGTAAGGTTTTATTGCTATCAAGGGACCTATCCACAATGTAAGGTTAAGTGCAAGATAACTTCACGAGACATGTGGAAGCAAAAGAGAAGTTAGATACAAAACTTTATCTCAATCAAATTGTTCAAAGGCAAACTGCAGGGTGTCAAACTATCCATATTTGTCGGTAAAGATAAAATCCTGAACTATGCTAGGGTGAATTACCACATTTAAGACTCGAGAGCTGCATTAGCTGCAACCAGACACAACACACATCCAATTATCACAATATCAGCAGATGCCCGAGAGCAAAAACCAAATGGTAAAACTATCAAGAATCTGCCAAGACACTCAATAATTTCAAGTTTTTAAAGGACAAGGTCTATACTGGGGCCGGGTAGGAAAAAAAAATGAAACTAAGCAATAAGAAAGTAAATAGTATAGTTTTAAGCGCTTACCCACAGATGGCATGCCCAACTTCATGATATGCAACCAAACTTTTACTTTTCCCATCTGTCATTACAGTACCCTCCATTCCAGCCACAATCCTGTCAATTGAGTCATCAATCTCTTTGGAAGAAATTGCAGTCTTTCCCCGGCGACCGGCCAATATAGCAGCTTCATTCAAAAGATTTGCAAGATCTGCTCCACTAAAACCAGGTGTCCTCATGGCTATAACATCAAGAGAAACATCACCATCAAACTTTTTGTTGCTGGCATGAACTTTCAGTATTTCTGTACGCCCACGGACATCAGGAACATCAACTGTGACCTGCCCAGATAGTAGGCAATTTCAAGTCGTCATCAATGGAAACAAAAGTAGCCAAGAATGAGCTCGTTCTCTTGCTAAATTAAGAACAAAAATGAAAAATATCACTCACCTGTCTATCAAATCGCCCAGGTCGTAGTAAAGCAGAATCTAGAATGTCAGCACGATTAGTTGCAGCTATTACAATGATTCCAGTATTTCCTTCAAAACCATCCATCTCAGTCAAAAGCTGATTAAGAGTCTGCTCTCTTTCATCATTCCCTCCTCCAATTCCAGTCCCTCTTTGCCTTCCAACAGCATCAATTTCATCAACAAACACAATACAAGGAGCATTCTCTTTAGCTTTCTTGAAAAGATCACGAACTCGTGAAGCACCAACACCAACGAACATTTCTACAAACTCTGACCCTGAAATCGAGAAAAATGGAACACCTGCTTCACCAGCAATTGCCTTGGCAAGCAAAGTTTTTCCAGTTCCAGGAGGCCCAATAAGAAGAACACCCTTGGGAATACGAGCACCAACTGCTGTAAACCTCTCTGGTTTTTTTAGGAACTCCACCACTTCCATGAAGTCTTGCTTTGCTTCATCTACACCAGCAACATCATCAAAAGTGACCCCTGTGTTGGGTTCCATCTGGAACTTGGCTTTAGATTGACCAAAAGCAAGAGGAAATCCGGGCCCTCCAGGTCCACCCAATCCGCCAGAAGACCGTCTTGACAAAAGAAACAAACCTCCAATAAGGATTAAAGGGAAAGCCAGGTTGCCAATCAAGTTGAACAGAAGAGAACCAGAATCTTCCTGAGCATTATGTGCTGCAAAATCAATGTTCTTCTCTCTTAACTTTTGAAGAAGCTCTTGACTAAGCCCTGGTAGCTGGACACGTACTCTTTGCACACGATTACCCAACTCAGGAGAGACAGCTTCCACAATTGCTATGGTTCCATTTTCAAACAAGTCTACTTTCTTCACCCTATCCTTGTCTAGATACTCCAAAAACCTTGAATATGACATCCTCGAAGAAGACACACCTTGCTCATCGGCATAGGCATTTCCACCACTCACTAAAACAGGAAGGCCTAGTCCTACATTTCCAAGCAGTTTTAAAAACCCTCTTCTTCCTTTGTGCAGTTTCTGATCCAAAGAAGCTGTTGTTGAGACTGATCTGAACACTCTGCTTAGTGGCAGAATGCCTGCTGAAGTAGTCAGATGTTTACCATAGATTTCCTTGGTCAAGCTTGGTTTACCAGAACGTGTTGGTATTTTATTTGATGTGATGTACACAGCTGAAGCAGCCATTTTACTCTTCCTATACCAAGATATTAAACCAAAATCAGATCCAGCATACCTCAAATGTTGCCCTAGTCCATAAAATGTATTTCTTCATGAAAATGGCAGATCGTAAAATTACAGATTACATTAAAAAAAAAAGGCATGGCATGACATACAATACTGCCTCGTTTTTTTTTTCCATAGAAGCACTTTCTATTCCAGGGGAAATTCAAGTAAGACAAGTACTAAATGAAACAGAAGCATATCAAGTCAAAAGTTTCATGCATTCATCGAAGAAGCAATTACTAGATAGTTAATACACATTATCATCATTCAAATTATCTAACCATGACTTCCACTTGCAAAAAGACTATATATATGAACATTAAAATGGTAAGCAGACCGACGCAGTCAAGACTTTCATCTTTCCCAGATGACACTGCATCTTTCAATCATTCAACAAACCTTATACATTGAATACTTTCAACTTGCCCCACATGCACAAAAACTCAGTAAAACAATTTTGTTAGAGAATTGATTTTTGATATTGAACAAATGCAAAGTGAATGAACAAATAGCATGAATATCATGAAAACAATTTCAGTTCATTAATTTTTATATTTATGACCATTTTGTTAAATAAGTTGCTCATTAGTTTGCTTATTTTTCTGCTAATAAAATTCGCCTATGACTGAGAATATAAACATAAAAAGCTAGCCAACCCACACAACCCACTCTCTCAACATAATGTCCTCAAGAACTATGATTTTAAGCAGCAATATTGAACTACTGTTAAGAAACAGGTTAACTCTAAATGAAAACCTAAATCAATCCAAAAAAAAAAATTCATTCTCCTCAAAAACCACACAAAATGCTCTAAATCCCAACTGAAAATCAATTCATTCTCCTCAGAAACCACACAAAATGCTTGATTTCTTTCATCTACTCCATTCCAAATCCCACTCCTCAAAAAAATTTGAGAAATCCAACATTCCAAAACCAAATATCATCTCATTCTTCCAAGAAAACCAACCAACCACATAACAATGAACAATTCACACACAAACAACAAAATGAACTCTTAATTCCCAGCAAAAACAACTGAAAAAAAAGATCAATAAGCAAGAGGAACAGTGAAGAAACATGCCTGCAAACCGATCCAACGAACTCCTGCTGAGATTTCAGCAGCTCTTGCTTGAATCCTTTATATAGAATCAAGAAACGAAGTGAAGGAGATGAAGAATCTCTCACGCTACAAACTCAGCAACGTGGCGTCATCCTCGGCCACACTCGCGATAAGGAATCACCAGCTCCATTGGCCTGAGATTTTTTCCCCCTTTTATTTTTCTCCATTTTTCTAATTTATATATTTTATTTATTTATTTATTTTTTTTTTTTTCGCAGCTGTGATTGGCATTGATTGGAATTAAGATGCATGATAATTAACATTTTTTATATTATTATTATTATTATTATTATTACTACTATTATTAGTGAAATTACCCATAAGTTTTCAATTTTCCCGATCAGTCAGTCCCTTTGATTTTTTCCCCCTAATTTCCAACATCTCATTTTTGAAATTTTTTTTTTCTAAATTTTTACCATTTTTGTATAAATTTAAATTTAAAAATAAATTATTTGAAAAGCAGAGTTTTTTTTAAATATAAAAAATTTGACGGAATTTTAAAGTATCTTATGTTATTATTATTATTATTATTATTATTATTATTATTATTATTATGCACACTTTTTTATTATTTTTTATTTTAAATAAATATTTAAAAAATAAAAATTAAAGTACTACAATGAGTATTTGAATTAAAATTCACTGTATAATCTAAAATTAGAAAAATTAAATTAAACACAAAAGGTATTTTCATACAAAATATTCACTACTAAAAAAACCCAATTTGAAAAAGTGGGATATGAGGCAAATGGTGGGGTAAAAATTTTAGTAGGCCACTGTACTATAGTTGTTTTTCACTTTGCTCACTGAATTTCAATTTGTTTCTTTTCAATCATCCTACATTGATTTTCTTTCGCCGAGAGGTCACCCATGAGATTCCCATGAAGTTTTGATGAACTGGCCACCGGAATAACACGTCATACATTAAATTAATAATATTTATGCCACATGGCATTGACACGTCACCGCCTGATGTGGATTGGGCTTTAACCTTGGTGACGTGTCAATGCCACGTGGCATAAATATTATTAATTTAATGGATGACGTGTTATTCTGGTGGCCAGCTCAGCAAAACTTCATCGGAATCTCATGGGTGACCTCCCGACGAAAGAAAATCAATGTAGGATGATTGAAAAGAAACAAATTGAAATTCAGTAAGTAAAGTGAAAAACAGCCATAATATAGTGGCCTACTAAAAATTTTACCCGCAAATGGTGCTACACCCTACCAAATTTATACTCCTACTTCTCCTTACTCATCCAATCAAGCACACATTACCCCTCTTCACTCCATACCGTTTCTTTAAAAAATCCCAACTAAATAAAGAGTGAAGGTTGGTGGCAGAGCTTGATGGATCATTAACTCAATTGCTCGGTTCCAAACATGGTCAGAACTTTTTTTTTTTTTTGGCCTATGCTCTCTCTAATTATCACAACCTTATTATTTGTATATTCTATAAAAACCGAATTTAGTCCTATACTCTTAATTTAAAAATTAAATAAATTTTATAGAAATATTTTATCTTATTATATAACCAAATTTTAAATTTTTATTTAAAATTTATTTTCCTTTAAATATGAAATTAATTGTTATATATCTCAAAATTACAAAATTTTCACATTTCAAATAATTTTAAAATTTTAATTCAAAACCACCTCATTATATATAATTTTTCAATTTTTTAAATCTTATTGGTACTGTATTTTTTTATTCAAGAAATATCTTTTAAAATTTTATGTTTATTAGTATGTATCAACAATAATTAAAATTTTATTTTAATAAAAAACATAAAGACCAATAGAAAGCATTGAGCGCAAAAATTTTATAACATCATCTCAAACAAAATAAAAATAGAAAGATAAGAAACAAAATAAAAAATAAAAGGGCAATATGTGGCCTATATATATGAGACTAGTGTGAGTGAGTGCAAAGCTTCCTATTAAGAGCAAGTTCCCAAGGTGTGAGAAAGAAGCGCAAGTTTTTCGCTACAAGTCTTGTTAGCTCTCTTGTATCAAGGTATGTTGTTTCTTAATCATCTGATTGTTTATAATTTGTTTTTCCTTTTATTTATTTCTACCCTTTCTTCATAATGATTTCTTCATCATCATGTACAATTTGTTTTTTTATTTTTTTATTTTATTTTTATTTATTTATTTTTTTTACAATGATGGTGTGCTTACTCCACAGTCTCACAATAGTAAATATACTGTTGTGCAATTTTGGAAGGGTGAAAATTGGCTAATTTATTAAAATATTATTTTTTAATTATTTATTAAATTACGTATTTATGTAATTATTTACAAAAAAATACACATTTTATATTTTTTAAATTTTTTTTAGTTAATGGTCACACTGTATTTTTTTTAATAACTTAATTATTAATTGGAGGTTGCTGGGATGAATTATTGGTGGCATGTGGCACTTACCCCCATTTATGAGAGTCATTGAATGAAATTGATCTAAACCATCCATTAGTTAGGTAGAGGTATATATAAACCCTCCAAGTTCTTTTTCTAAAACACACAAAGTATTTCTGTAAAAAAAATTATCAGTATAAAGAGAGTTCTTTAAAATTTTTGTAATTGTTTTTTTATTTTCCTACAAAGTTATTTTATTTTATTTTTTTACATTAAACCTAGCAAAATTCATATTCTTGTCATACTGAACGAAGGAGACAACCTTGGTCGAGAGAAACACCGACCAAGGCCCGCAGGGACTCTTGACAAAAGAACAAGCTTCCACTACGATTACTAGTTACTCAATTTTGATCAATGGCTCTCATGAATGGGGTAGGTGGTGCCACATGTCACCGATAATTCATCCCAACAACCTCCAATAAATAAGTTATAAAAAAATTAATAAAAATTATAAGGGCTTAAATGTAATTTTTTTTTAATTTAAAAACTACCGGGCCCATAGTTAAAAAAAATAAATATTTAATATTAAAAAAATAACAGGCGCTCTATTTTTAAAAAAATAAAATTTAAATATTAAAAAAAATACAATGGTACCGTTAACTTAAAAAAATTTAAAAAATATAAAATATGTATTTCTATAAATACTTACAAAAATACGTAATTTGATAAATAATTAAAATAATAATAATATTTTAATAAATTAGTAGTGGAGATTCTGTAAAATATGACTTCTCTTGCAGAAATCTTTAAATGACTTCTCTTGCAAAAATCCTAAAATAAACAGTTGATGAGTAGTTTGGATGACTTACCACTAACAATTCGCATGCGCGACGTTAATATTCTTTAGAGTTAAATAGTTTATAAACCTTATAAACTTCACACTCACTATCTTTCAAATCAACTTCTATTACCTCTGCATCACTTGTGAACTACTGCACCATTTTCTTCTCAAATTTTATCCCTGATCCACTAGTTTCCACTAATTAGTAATATCATCATCGTCATCATTAGATTTTAATTATACCGTCCTTAGAGTTTGAACACTTGGGTTTGAGAATTGGTTCTTATTTATTTATTTATTGGTTGTCTTTTTTTTGGCAAGTGGTAAAGGTAGATTACTTAATAATTACATGCAACCAGGAAGACATGAAAGTCATGAAAAAAAACTTTTCTGATTGCATGAACCCAATAAGGATAGAAAAGATGTTATTAGGGTTTTCTTTTGAAACCTCTACTTTCTTCAACACCAAATTTCCATCCCTAATATTATCTAAATTAGTCTAAATTATTATCAAAACTGAATAGTATAATATTATGTATCCTTGCAAAATTCTAGTTTAATTAGAATTATAATCTTAATTATGATGTAACCCAAATTTAAAGCTATTTATGTAAACAATTTATAACTGAAAAGGATAAAATAAATGACACATTATCAAGGGGTTATATGCAAGATCAGGTTTCGATAATGTAGTGCATAATATATTATGTTTTGTCAGCTTTTGTTAAAAAAAAAAACAGTCTCTAAGATCTGGAGCTTCCAAGATATGACAAAGAAACTCAAATTTTTCAAAACATAAAAAAAACACAAAATAATTTGATTGCAGTTTGATTATACATGGAGATGAACAGTCTCTAAGATAATTGGTTATAAATATATATATTATTGGATTTTTATTACTAGATCTTTTTCATATAATCAAGGAGTTTTTTATTATTTGATCATGCTTGGAGATGAACCAAATCTTATGTTTACATAGAACAAGATAGAACAAGATAAATTAGGTAAAATTAGATTTGTGATACTAAATTTTATGTTTAGATTTATTCAAAAAAATTATGTTTAGATAGGATAAGATAATTGTTGTAAAATTATATCAGTTATACCAAATCATATTTTTGGATAGTATAAGATAATTGAAACCAGTAAAAATAGACTATTTTAATGCTTGTTTTTTTATTTCAATTCAAAATTACTTATTTAAGCAATCAAATTTTTTTCACTTGGAACAACTCTTTGGTAATGATGATATTATTATTGTTATTGTTATTGTTCTTTGATATTCCTTTTTTATTATTATTTCTCATACAAAATTTTCTAAGTATTTTCCGACAAATATTATATTTATTTATTACTTATTATTTATTTGGAGTTATAAACGAATTCTCAAAATATATATAAAAAAAAAGTGGGCCAGTTTTTGTACAATGGCCCACACGTCCTGATAAGTGTCAGCCTTGCTCATTTTCTGAGCTTGGTGGGCCGAGCCACACTTTTGAAACTTTGCCGGGCCCGGCCCACTTCTAGTTCGATCCAAATTCGATGAGCTTCTTCTCCAGCCTTCTTATTTCCTCTTTTATAACCGCTCCTCTCTTCCTTCCTAATTCTTTCCCTGACCTTCGTTAGGGATTTGCGATTTCGCCGATCTGATACCGTTTTCTCATCGTTGGAGGTTGCTCTTACGCCGGAATTGATCGCCGGTGGTTTCTTCATCGGTAAGCAACCTAAACCCTAGCTCTGTCCCCGATCTCTTTCTTGGATCGGAATCGCTATTGAATTCTACGGTCAATTGATCCTTTTCTGTTTGCAAACTCAAAATCTTGTCCCAATTTCTTTGTTTTTCGGTGTAAAATGTAGAAACCCTAACCCTAATTTTGATTTTTGTGGTGTATTGATCTCGTTTCGATCGGCAGGTCTTCTGCGTGGAGTCGAATTTCAAGAAGATTTTAGACGAAAATGAGGGACTACGAGAGAGTATGATGCCGCACTATAGAGCATAAGTTTTTTTTTTCGCACTTTCGAGATGTTTTTGGTTTAAATTTTTTTTTTTTTTTTTTTTTTTGTTCGTTTGTCAGGAGTATGATCGGGAAGGGTATGGAGAAGATGAGTATGATGATTATGAGGAAGAAGGTGGAGAAGAAGAAGAAGAAGAAGAGGTAGAAAGGAAGCCCACGAAGGAGGAACAAGACTTTCTTAAGTTGAGAGAACAACTGAAAGAAAGATTCAGAAGAAACTTGAAGAAAGAAAGTGCTAAAGTTCTTGGACATTCGTCACGGTCTCAGGATAGGAGGACATCAGCAAATGACAAGTGCGTAGTTCTCCCTTGTTCTCCTAATGAGTTACTTGATATGTAGATTGCTTCTTGGTGATAATGAT
Organism: Dioscorea alata; assembly: GCA_020875875.1. Classification (NCBI taxonomy): domain Eukaryota; kingdom Viridiplantae; phylum Streptophyta; class Magnoliopsida; order Dioscoreales; family Dioscoreaceae; genus Dioscorea; species Dioscorea alata. The sequence continues at coordinate 11,697,120 of CM037021.1, forward strand.
TCAATGCTTTAAAGTTTGCTTGATGCTTGATCAATTAGTTGCATAATTCTCCACAATTGCATAAAAGGTTAGACGTCCAAAATATGCTTGATGCTTCTGTTTGGAAATGATAATGATATTCTTTTGAGTGATAGAATTGTTTCTAATCGTAGGACTTGTATCTGCATTGGTTTACTGATTTTTCAAATCCAAAACCTTGTGAATGACTTCATTGGATACGTTGCAATGCATATTTAATCTTGTGTACATTGAATTTGAAACATAACTTATAAACGAGAAATCACTTGCTATGCTAACCAACAGCTAGGGATAATGTTATAGAACAAGATGTTGAATGAAATGTGATTAACAATAAATTATGTTGCATGAAGATTGCAATGAGGTTTGTTTGAATCAGTGAACAACATTAAGTTTATGTAATATTCCTTTAACTTGTAATTAGGATGCTGTTGAACATTTGGCTATGTTCTTTGGTATTTCCTGATATCTTCAATTTTGTTCACAACCTTTTTTTTTTCTTTGGCTAGCCTTGTTGTTAACTTGTGCTTGAGTATGATGATGGATTTGGTTGTCAAATTTATGGTCCTCATATTGTGTGGCTTCTTGCAGATTTGGCTCCTTCTTTGGTCCTTCACAGCCTGCTATTGCTCAACGGGTTATTGAGAAAAGCCAATCGATACGTGAAACTCAGCATAATACAGCTAAACTTCAAAGTTCTTCAAGTGTATGTATCATTGTCTATGCCATATATCTGTTGTAGTGATCTGTTTTTCTTTCTTTTTTTCTTTCTTCTTCATCTTTTTTTTTTTTTAATTTTTTTTTTCTATTTTTACCAATTGTATTTATTTTTGCAGAACAAGAAGAATTCTACTTCTATATCCTCTGCAATGAAGACAAACCAGCAATATCAGCGACCGAAGGTTGTCAATGAGGTATAGGGGCATCTTGATACCATGATGCAGTCGGCAAAGGTTGCTATTTAGTATTCACATTTTCTAAGTAAATTTGTTCTTTGCAGATAAAGAGAAAAGCACAAACCCTCAAAGACATGCGTGACTATTCATTTTTACTGTCGGATGATGCTGATATGCCAGTTCCTGAAAAGGATCAATCTGCACCCCGGATGACTACAGGTTCAAGTTCTGATGTTTTGTCTTGATTCATGTAATCTAGTTTTGATTCATAAGTTTCTAGGAAAATTTAGCCTTTTCATAGAGGATACTGATACAGGTTTCTTCTCATGTTCAAGATGTTCGATTAGCTCAAGCATCATTGAAGAACAAGTTGCCTATTAGCAAACCTGAAAGGCAGAGCGTCATCAGGCATCACTCCAGGAACTCTACTGCAGCAAACAGGCCTATGCCTGCCAAAGGTACGGCTGTGAAAGAAGCTCTTGCAAACAGGCCTATGTTACCTTCATCTGAATTGAGGAAAGCGGGTCAGAATATTTCTGGAAATGGGCCTGCCAGACCTGCAGGGAAAATTATGCCCTCTAAGGTTCCTCCCCGAGCTGCAATAACAAATAGGCCTCAACCTAAGGTTACAAATGGTTCAACATTGGAGAGAAAACCATCAACAAAGCCTCAGTCTACCACCCAAAATCACTTTGCTGCACACAGAAAAGTGCCTCAAGTGCCAGATAAAGTATTAACCACAAAGAAACAGCCGGAAGTATCCTTGAAACATCAGGTTTCTTTCTACATCTCTCTCTCTCTCTCTCTCTCTCTCTCTCTCTCTCTCTCTCCCACACATACACGTGTGCGCACGCGCGCGCAGTCACACACACAGACACAGAGTTGCAGGAAATAAATACATACATGATCAAGTGGATTCTGACATGTAGCTCTTCATATATTATTTGTGAACTTAGTTGGTTTAATGAAAGTGTGTCCTTTTGTTATGTATAGCTACATGCGAGATCTATATTTTCCTTATGCTTGCCATTTTATTTGTGTGCTGGCATGCTATATATTCCACATATTTCTGATATTAAAATTTTCTACTGATGAAGCCTCTCAAGAGAAACCCATCACATGGTATTCATGAAGAAAGACTGAAGAAGAAGCCACTGAAGAGGCACCCATACTCAGATGATGATGATGAAGAGGCTATTAATATGATCAGACAAATGTTCCGGTTAGTAAATCTTATTATGATATTTTTAGCATGTTTGCATCTTATATTGTAAGTTTCTCTTTATAGGATTTAAAGAATATATACAAATATGTATATTTTGTCATTTTAAGATGATTCAGGATCTTTAGGTAAATTTGGTTTCCTGTTTATTGGCAAGATGTATTTGTCAAGAAGGATAACAGTTAGCATGTGAGAATTCTTAACATTATCAAATGAGAAGAATGTTTTGTGAAATATTCTGTGGTTTGTACTGTTGACCATTATTGAAGTAGTTTCCTTTGTAGTTTAACATTGTTTTTGCTGTTCTGCTGTTCTGAACTAATTTTATTGTGAGTTTATTGTTTGTTTGGCAGACTAGACAACTTTCTGATAGTTTTTTTTTTAAATTTCTTTTGGTTCTATTTGGACCTTTAAGCTTCTCAAAAATACATGTTATTTGATTGCAATATGAGCACCAGGAATTTATTTCGTTTTTATGTTTTATGTTGATATGTCTTCAATTTGTAGGGCCTTTGATCTGTAGAAATACTGGAAAACTATTTCTATAAGCAACTTATAATTTGACTTGCAATAGATTTTAGCTAAGATATTGTTATTTTAAGTGCCCCTGAAAGTCTAAATTGACTTTTTAATATTAGGTATTATGTAGTTTCTCTGGTGAGACAGTGTTATCAAAGTACTTGCTGGTTTTATGACATGTGAAATCCAATGTAAATCTCTTAAACATTTTTAGATAAATCAACCATCTTTTTGTTTTGACCAAGTTATATTGGATTTGCTATCTTGTGAACAAGAAACTGTTTGTTTTCAGGTTTTACTTGATAAAAATCATTGAGAAGGATTAAATAATAGTTTATGGAAATATGATCTCTGTATTTGATATCTTTTGTCTTGTCTTGTAAAAGGTTAAATTGTTGGTTTGCAGGTATGATCCTAGAAAATTTGCAAATGACGATGGTGATGACAGTGACATGGAAGTAGGTTTTGATGTCATTCAGAAGGAAGAACGAAAGAGGTATGATTTTCTTTCCTTTTCCTAAAGAAAACTCATCTAAGCACTTGCAAAATTTAAGAACTCATTTTTCATCTGGTAAAAATAATTTAACAACGAGTCAAATTTGCTAGTTCTGCTGATTACACTATTTTCTGGCTTGTTTTTGTTTATTCCTAACAAGCTATTTTAAATTTGGTGTGTATACACTACAGCCTCTCTTGCCAATTAATTTTTGTTAAGGTCTTGAAATGCTGTTATTTATTTTTTCCTCTTCTGGAAGGAACTATGTAAATCTTGTACTCATACTCAATGATTATTAGCACAACCTCGTCTGTTCTTTAACATACACAAATAAAATTTTAATAGTTACCAGGATGATTTGAGATAAACAATCAAAAAAAGTCTGACCATATATATACTCTAACATATGCAAATATTTGGATGGTTAAAGGAAAAATTAGCATGTAAATTTATTAATCTAGATTCTGTCATACAAAAATATTACTTTGTGGTTAATTTTCCCCTTTCGTTGAGCCATTCAATTTCATGTTTGTGTTAGTTGGTGGCTTCTCAATTTTTAATAATGATTTTTGTTATCTTGTTATCTGTCACAGTGCCAAGATTGCTAGGATGGAGGATGAGGAGCAGCTTCGCCTCATAGAAGAAGAAGAGAAACGCGAGAGAATGAGAAAGAAGCAAAAACTAGGTCACCACCGGTAAAAGAATGCATGTCTACTCTTCTGAGGAGGTGCCTGCGCGGCCATATAGGACGTCTTTGTTTGTTTCGCAGCATGGTTCCTCACAACCAAAGTTCATTGTTTTTGCGCTATATGTGATGTTCTCCATTTTGTGCTAGATTTAGTAACATCCCATTTTAGTACCATTTATTTTTAGCAACCGGTGATAAGAGATGTTCTCTCTGTAAAGTAATCAACTTATTTCTGAAATGTATGATGGTTTCAAGTCAGCTGTGGTGATGTTGTTATGCTGCAGCTACAGATCCTGCACTAGCTCTGATTGTTACTTGAAATCCTCCTGATCCAAGCACAAAGAAGCTGTTTGTGCATTTAGGTGCCCAAAATGTATGCCATTGAGTTGGTGGCGTGCTTGCTGACTTTTTGGGAAGTTGTGTTTATTGTATTTGGATTGATGGTAATTAGATGAAAAGCAAAGTAAAGAAAACTGTTGGGACAGTTTGTTTTCTTGTAACTGATGCTTCCATTTTTTTGGGCGAAGGTGCATTTCATCAAATAATGTGAAATGTGTTGCAATAATTTAAATTATATTTCAGTTATTTCAATGAAGTACAAAAGATGGAGCTGGTTTTTTCTTTTTTCTGTTTCTTTTTCTTTTTTTTCTTTTAAATTATTTTCCTTAAGTCTACCTAGAATGTGAGACTGGTTGACATTGGTCCTTCATGTTAAACAATAATTTTGTTTCTGTGATTATCTTCTTTATGTTTAGCAGAGATACATGAAAAGGCACAACCATAAGGGCATCTGTGTAATTCCAAAATTTCACACAGGTGTTTTTTTTTTAATAAAAGGAGCTCTTAAAGCTTTTTATTATCAAAGAACTAGGAATAGAAAACATCAACAGGGAAAAAAACAAACTATCAGCAAGAGCCAGAATTAGACTACACTAAAAGAAAAAACACAAAGAAAAAACTCTAAACAAACAAAGTTTAGCTAGGAGCATTTAGAAGGTAAGACCCATCATCAGAAACTGCTTCATAATCCATCTAGGTAATTCTCGGCCTTGGTGAAATAAAGTCAAGTCATGCAAATTGCAGCCATGAACAGCTAACCCAGAAGACGCTTTGGCCCAGCTCTTTGGAATAGTATGCAGCTTGGTAATTCCCAGATCCCTCAACATGCTTCTAATATTCTCCATCAAATTGGCATTTCTCCAGCACTGAATAGGCCCACTATTCTGAATGGATTTAGCTAACTCCTCATGTGTGGTGAACACTTGCCTGGGCTTTAAATTGTTTTGATGAAGATACATAAGAATAATTTTCAATGCCACAGCTTCTGCTTCGAATAAAGTATCAGCTTTAGAGCTTAAGCAGCCTGCAATAGATATTTTAGCATTATAATCACATATGTAAAAACCATCCCCAGAACAAGAAACCTCTCTGTTCCAAACGGCTGAGATGACAATAAATGGACTATCAAGAGCAGTAAAATTATTCAGAATGTGATTTCTCCCTGGCTTAGATACTGAAGAATGAAAGTACTCTCGTGTATGAGCAACAGCCTTAGAAGCCAACAACCAACAATCCAGATTTTCATTTCGAAAAACCTTATTGCATCTCGCCTTCAAAATATACCAAGCAGTCGTTGCAATAACAGATTGAGTAAAGATATCCTTACCAGCCACAGAGTTGCTAAGCCAATTTCCAGATGTAAAGCCATTCTCAAAAGCAAAGGATTTACCAGTAAAGTAATTTAATATAAGACCAAATAATCTGAGCAGAAGAACACAAATGCAAAAGATGTTCAATATTTTCATACACCAGGCTGCAGAAAACACAATTAGTTTGAGGACCCAGTCTAAGATGATGCAGAAAATCATATGTTTTGACCCCATTATGAAACAATAGCCAGATAAAATGTTTAGCTCTAGGGGCCACACAAAGCCTCCAAATGTTACCCCAACCATCCCAATGGTCCTGCTGCGTAGAAGAGGTACTAAGATGAGTGTAAATTATGGAAGAAAGTTTTAATTTCTTGGATTTGGGGAGCCACACCAAAGAGTTATCAGAATCATAACAGATCTTCCCAAGGCTAAGAGTATCAGTATTAAGATGACTGCCAAAAACATTGTGCAAAGCATGTAAGTTCCAATGAGAATCCACAAGAAAATCAAAAATTTGTAAGTTATCAAGGTTAGCCTCCATGTTGAGGTAGGTCGGTTTAAAAGCGAGCGGAATCTCAAAGTACCAAGGTTCTAAAAGAAAAGAAGTCTTCAAAGGATTGACATTAAGAATCCAACAATTATGCTTGATAATCCTAGCAGTATGACATAAACCACGATAAAACCAAGAACAATTGGCTCTAATATCATCTGTCCAAGGATTAAAAGACCCGTATTTAAGATAAAGCAAATCAACCCAAATAACATTCTGTTTATTCACATAATTGAACACACTTTTAGCCATCAATGATATTTTAGAGTAATGTAGATTCCTGATGGATAACCCCCCCCCCCCCCCCCCCCCCCCCCCAACCCCCCCTCAGTTTTATCAAGCATAGTATCAGTCCATCTAACAGAGTTCATGCCTTTTCTATTGCCACTCTTAAACCAAAAGAAAAATCTAGCATTTTTGGCAATGGCATCCAGAATAGAATTAGGAACTGGATAAACAGAAAGATAATACAGAGGAGTAGACAAGATGGAGGAATTAATCAGAATTGTTTTACCAGCCGCAGAAAGTTTAGAGTGGTTCCATAAAACAATAGTCCTTCTGATTTTGTCTAACATATCATTGAAATGACTTAAGGCTAATCTTTTGGGAGCCACTAAAACACCAAGATATTTTAAAGGAAAAGTTCCAGTTTTAAATTGAAGAATAGAAGTGATACTCTTTTGCAATCTCCTATTAAATCTAGTAGGAAAGAAAATTTCTGATTTAATACTATTAGCCCGTTGACCAGTTAACTGCTGATAAATGGAAAGACAAAGCCTGATATTGCGGGCAGCTTTCCTAGACGCCTGAGTGACAAGGATTAAATCATCAGCATACATGAGATGGTTGAAATCATTAGAAAGAGAAGGGCTAAATCCAGGAATCATGTGATGTCTCAAGGCAAAGTTAAGAATAGCAGTCAAATTTTGGGCAGTCAAAATGAAGAGATAAGGGTTTAGGGGAGATAGGATCACCTTGTCTAGGTCCTCTAGTAGCATTAATCCACTTAGTAGGTTGTTTATTTATCAGGAGAGAATAAGTGGTGGATCTAATACAGACATTTATCCAAGAAATCCAAATACTAGGAAATTTCATTCGGTGAAGAGTGGCAAGAATTGCATTCCAACTCAAAGTAACATAGGCTTTTTATATATCTAATTTGATTAACATCCTAGGGGGGGGAAGAAATATCATTATCCATCGAGTGCACTACTTCTTGGAGAGCAATGATGTTATCGAAGGGACAGCGACCAGAGACAAAGCCACATTGTTCTTTGCCAATTAACAGGGGCAAGATGTTTTTAAGACGATTAGCTAGGATTTTAGAAATAATCTTATAGCTTACATTCCATAGAGAAATTGGACGAAATTCAGAAACATGCTTAGGGTTGGCTTTTTTAGGAATTAAAGCGATATAAGTTTGACCCCAAGACTTAGGCAAAATAGAATTCTCAAAGAAGTATTTGATAGCCTTATATAAGTGATCACCAATTTTATCCCAGAAAAAACGATAAAATTCAACATTCATACCATCAGGGCCTGGACTTTTACCTCTTTGATAAGCATATCGCAGTCGTTAGTATCCACAGTAGGAAGATCATCAGGAAGAGCTTGAAAAACATCACTAAGAGAAATATCATTAGGCTCCTTCCATAAATCAGAGAAAAAATTAATAAAAGTGCTTTCAATCCCAAATCGATTAGTAAAACAATTATCATTAGAGTCAGAAATATGAGTAATAGAGTTAGCATGGTTTCTAATACAAATAGAATTATGAAAAAAAGAAGTATTGTAATCACCACATTGGACCCAGAGAAGTCTGGCTCGTTGAGCCCATATCGTGGAGTTTTGTCTCTGAAGGGCAGATAATTTATTATACAATGCATTCAAACCAGTATGAGTAATTGTTTCCATTCTGTTACTATCCTCATTTACCTCCACCTCAGAGATATCTTGTTCAATTTTTTTAAGCTCGGAATCCAGCGAGCAAATGCCAGTCTTTTTCCATCTCAACAAATTTGTTCGAGTTCGAGCAATAAGATGAGAGAAAGCATGTAAAGGGTTAGAGTGTGGCAAAATGCTCCAAGCTTCTCTAACAACAGAATGACAACCAAAATAATCTAACCAGTAATTCTCAAATCTAAAAATTCTCTTATTGAATAAATTGGATCTAGGATAAATGGAAAAGAGGAGGGGAAAATGATCAGAACAAATTCTAGGAAGATGCTTAACAATGTAATTATTAAAATGAGCAGACCAGTTAGTATTAACCAAGCAACGATCCAAACAGGCCCAACGCCTAGCTAATCCTAATTGGTTGTTACACCAAGTATAATCAGAACCAATATAATGAACTTCCAATAAATTATTAATAGTAATAAAGTTGGAAAACTCACTCGCTTTGAGACGGTAATAAGAGAAAAAGCCCCCTCTTATTTTCTCATCAGTGCAAACGGCATTAAAATCACCAATGCCAATCCAAGGCAAGTTAGCCGTGACAATGCCTAAAAGTTCTTTCCACAAAATTCGTTGACCGTGAATATGATTTGAGTTATAAATAATGGAAAGGACCCAGGAATTCTACTGATCAGTAGTAATAGCTAAATGAAGAGCAAGTCGAGTTTTGGCTAAAGGAGTCACAATACCTATCTTCTTTCTCCAGAAAGCGACAATACCACCAGAATAGCCTTGCGAAGGAATCACTGCCCATTGCCAGTTATTGACAAGGACTTTACAGAATCTCTCCAGACGAGCCGAATCCGCCTTGGTTTCAACCAAACAAAACATCAAAGGATTAATCTTCCTTACCATGTACAAGATACGAGAGGTGGTATCCCGGCTCGACACACCTCTACAATTCCAACAAACAATATTAGTTAACTCAGTAGTCATATTATTATTCATGATTATTAAAAGGAAACCAGAAACAGAAGACATAAAGATAAAATCAGGATTAAAAGAACAAAATGGGGAAAAATGATACAGATTAGACTTCCTCTACTCCCATGTCAAGACGACCTTTTTTCTGTGAAGACGAGGCCTCTTGGGGGACCCGATAGACTAAAGATTCTTTCCGAACATCAGATAAGAGCTGGTCCAATGTTATATGGTCATCTGGCTCTTCTATGCCTTCATCATCTGTCATGTCAGTATTCTCTTCATCTTCATCCACATAGTCTGAATCTAATTCTGAAGAGTCTCCAGATTCACCCCTCTCAGTGATAGGGTTATCTTGAGAGGGAACTGATGGTTGTAGGATATCAGCTAAACGATCGACAATCATTATATGAGATACAGAAGACTCTCCATGTTCCAACCCCAGCCCCGGATCAACTGAAGATCTTAGCATTGGAGACCGAGAGTCATCAATATTGTCAGCTTTTGCTTTTCCTTTGAAGCAAGCAATACCCTTGGAACTAGAAAAAGGAGCAGCCACACCACCTCTATCAGTTTCCAAGGCATTAGTAGGAGACAGGGCCGTTGAAGAAGGGTCTTGTGCAGTGTGCAAATTTAAATCAGAAGTGACTAAAGGGGCATTAATGCACTGTTCAAGTGGTTCCCGAGATCTTGACACTGCATACCCTCCTCTACCTTTTACCAGGCCGCCACGTGGCGATCGAGAATCACCTGAGCGAACGGCAGTGTTACTGGTAACCTCATCACCCGGGGCACGTGAGTCCGCGTGCACCGCACGTGAGGCCTGTTGCCTGGAGCCACCGGCACCACCGCGCCCTCCACCGCGACCCCGTCGTCGAGTGACCAACATCCATGGACCAAAATCAGTTTTAGGGGCCTCGTTCTTCTTATCCGTCACCATTTCCAAGTCCTACGGCATAGAACCAAATCCTGCCTCCAAGCCATTACTTTGCAAACCTTGAGCTTCCATTACCACCGACCTTTGCCCGACACCAGTGTCAGAGCACAGGGGTGGAGATGAGAAGCTCTGGTTTTCCAAGTTCCGGCGGTTGCATGAATTTGTTCCGTGCCCAATAACACAGCACGAGTAACAGAACATCGGCAATCTTTCATAGAGGACAACCACAAAAACTCTGTGGCTATCATCTCCAATCCAGAAGCCTTGTTTCAGCGGTTTGGCCAGATCTATTTCCACACACACCCTCGCAAACTTTGACCTGGAAAGAGAACAAGTATAATCGTCAATTTTAAGCAAACGACCTAAACATGTAGATATGGTTTCCAGGGATTCGCCATCCCAAAACTCCATAGGTAAATTGTGGAGTTGAACCCAAACAGCCGCCGTAGTGAGCTTGGTGAAAGCCGATTCGAAGAAAGGCTGCCATTGAGCAAGCTGCAACACAATACCATTCACAGTCCAAGGGCCCTCAAATAATATTTTCTGCATAGATTCCTGGGAAGCACATCGAATAAGAAGGTAGCCATTCGGCATATCGGATATCATAACTTCGCCCAAGTTGCTCCACATTGTTAGCAGAATCTTCTTTATTTGATCAAAGGCTGGTGGCTTTCCAAAAAATTTCCCAAACAATGAGTGTTGGAAGCGAAGACGAGCTCTGGCCATGGTGTCGCCATCCATGCGGATAAAGTCATTAGAGTTTGCTTTGAGTCTATTTAGCACCGATTGATCCTGCAGGTGAAGAAAAAGAGCGATTCTTGCCAGCAATGTCCGCCCAGGAGGGCTGAGGTTGCAGGGGATGCCCCCCGCTTGCCATAGCAAGGGGAGGATAAGCTGGAGGGGGAAACCGTGCTCTCAGAAGAATGGGAAGTTTACTGTTTATCTTCAGAGGATGATACAACACACCATTTTATCTGTGGAATACTCTATATTGCAATGCATAAAATTGCTCCACATTAGTTCCTGTATAACATAAAACCAATACAGTTTACAGCCAACTAGATTTTACATTTAACTCTTAGATTTGAAATGTTTGTGGGAAAGCAAACAAAGTCCCCAGTTTACATCACCCAAACAACAAAATTTCAAACTTGAAGTTCTCTAATAACATTTGAGTTCAGAATTATATATAGACACACACACACACACACTCAAATTTAGTGTTATTACCAGTTTTGGTGTTTACACGTTTCCTGACAAACAATAACTGTGAAGCAAAATTTCGTAATTTTTACAATAAATGTAAGGACCGAAAAAACATCAAGTAAATCAATTTAATTCGCCATCAATGCGTTGGTAATTGGCATTCCATAAATACCCTCTCCAAACTCCAGCAATGTGCCTTTAAAGTTCATCAACGGTCACGAATCTACAATTACATGTGGAAAGATCACACACGTCGATTAGTTGAAAATTTGGGCGTCAGTGAAGGCCTACCCATTCTAAAATTTCTCAACCGAATAATGAACTTTTTTTTTTAAAAAAAATTATAAATGAATTCATTCATAGTTTGCTCTCGAGTCTTCGCTTTTCGCTTTGGATTTCGAAAGCTCTCCCTCTTCTGCTTCTTCTCCCGTTCGTGAGATTCCAAGCCTTTGATCCGGAGATGAGCGCCGGCGAGTTGCTTGGGATCGAGCCCTTGGAGCTGAAATTCCCATGTATGCGTTTTTTTGGTCTCTCTCTTGGATTTGGTTTTGATCCGTGTTTTTGTGATTTTCTTTTTGTTTTTGGGTTTTTGTGGGTTCTCTTTTTGCTGATTTTTTAGTTGTTTTATTGATGAAGTTGAGTTGAAGAAGCAGATCTCGTGTTCTCTCCAGCTATCGAACAAGACCGATGAGTATGTTGCTTTCAAGGTATGGGCTTTCCAAGGCTTGGGCGAACTTTTGAAAATCACCCAAAGTTTGGATTTTTTTTTTTTCTAGGTTTATTCGTGAATTCGTTTTGTTTTTTTCTCGGTGTGGAAATTGATGTTAGTATGTGCTGATTTTTAGGTCAAAACGACGAGCCCTAAGAAGTACTGTGTTAGACCTAACACTGGAGTGGTGTTGCCGAGGTCCACGTGCGATGTTATTGGTACGTTCATTCTGAATTTTTGTTTTCTTATACGTATATATACGCTTTTTGGTTGTTTTGGCAAACATTCTTTTCTTTTTCATTGGAATTATTAATTATTTTTGAGAAATTGGGTTTTTGTTGTATTTGTAAATGTGTTTTCAGTAACAATGCAAGCACAGAGGGAAATGCCGCCGGATATGCAGTGCAAGGACAAGTTTCTTGTACAGAGTGTTGTCACAGGCCATGGCGCAAGCCCTAAGGACATTACTCCGGAAATGGTATTTGTTGTTTCCTATATAGTAACTAGCATTTTGTTTCTGTTGTTATTATCAAATAGAATTTGATAGTTATGTACAGAGATTGATTTGGTGTTGTTTGTGTGTGATCTGGACCTGTTAAGTTTACCAAAGAGTCCGGCAATGCTGTGGAAGAGGTAAAGTTGAGAGTTGTCTATGTGTCGCCCCCACAGCCGCCCTCTCCAGTTCCTGAAGGATCTGAGGAGGGCTCATCACCTAGACCCTCTATATCTGACAATGGAAATGTGGCCGCCTCTGAACTTGTTAATGTAAGGATTTCGAGATTTATGATCATATGTTGAGCAGGTTGGTTTCTCTGTAATTTTGTGAGACTGATTAGTCACTTCTCTCTTTGTAATGGTTGCAGGCAGCAAGGGCATTTGTTGAACCTCAAGAAAAATCTTCAGAGGTTAGTTTGATATATCTTTTGCTTAATTTGCATTCATGAGATAGTTAAATGGAACTTGGAGATACAATAAATGGCTTATTCTTTTGTTTCACATTTGTTTTTTATGGTGTTCGTCTCTACACTTTATTGATCTGTCTCTATGTTTAGTCAGACTCTACTTGATTTATTTAGCTTAAGTCTAGGCTACAAGGTTCTGAATTTTCTACTTAAATTTTTTTTTAATCACCCTTAATAACCATTTGCTTGGATGAGTTAGTTGATCTTCCAATTTTCTGTTGTTCATGTATGAAGTGAGATGTTATATGAGGAATTAATCAGTGTATATTCAACTATCATCATTTCTTTAAATCAACTGCTTACAGTTCAAAAATTTAGAACTGTGAAATTTGTCAGGATTGATAGTATTGTTTGGACTGAAGATGAATCAAAGGATGGAAAGCAATTTCCGTATTTTGTTTAGCTTGGTTAAGGCTGGTTTGCTAACTATGTAGAAATTTCCAAAGTTGCTATGGAAGTTGTGTTTCTCCTTTTCCTTAGAAATAGTGGCATGCTGTACTTAATGACCTTAAACAAAGAAATACATCACTTTTTTGCATCAAAATTAATTCTTTTGACTGTGTTGAAGAAAAAAAAAAAAAAAAAAAAATCTTGGATAGCTTCTTGCTCTCTAAATTGTGTGCGGCTTGTTCAGTATGCCATTTTTCATATATAATAAGTCCAATATTGTAAGAAATTATAACTACTAAGTTCATGAGCAGAAGCATGGGAGCACAATCTAGAGAGCATGACACTACCTGTGCTTTGCTGGTATTAGGTTGGCTACTATGGACCCTAGAGGCCATAGTATATCACTCCATTCTTGTTATCTATAACAATCTTTCAAAATAATGGAATTTTGTGGTAGCTAGAGTGAGTTGCAGTTTATCAGAAGTGGATTGTGATGGTTAAAAAAATTAGAATGCGGAGGATTGGAATGATAAGTAAATGATGACTTCATTTGTGCATGATTTGCTAAGTATCTTGTGCTTACTAAAGCAATTCATTTTTGTTGAAATATATAAGATAATTGGTACTTTTTTCAACACCAAACTAAAGGTCAAATAACTTGATATGACATAAATGGAACATTAAATTTGTTTGCTTCACACATTAAATGCTATCATTGCACCTATTTACCCTGGAAAACTTGCTTCATAAGTGAATTTTGCCCACTGGAAGATGATTTAAAATGATTTTAATTTAAAGATACAATAGCCAACTTTAATAATGCTCTGACTTCTGCATGCTTTTACACTTAGTGGACAAATTTTTAATCCATGAGGCCCAATGGATGCTCTTTACATTTGGTGATGCTTCTTCTTGTGTTTTAAAGCTAGGGCAGGTAATATAGATGGGGCTTGAGACTGTGTACAATTCATTAATAATAATATGATTTACCTTGTAGGTCTTCAATTTTACATGCTTTTCTGTGATTTGCCATCTAGATCTACTTAATGTTTTTTTTTGGCATGTTGCTTGAAGCTCCTCTTTATCCTTTCTTGAAAGGACTTGTTCTTCTGGCGATCATTTTTGATATTATTGTTTGACTTTGTTATCATTTTGAGACCAGCCTCTGCTAACCTGATAATTTAAGACAAGGCTCTTTTGGAGAACCTATCTTGAGATTTGGGGCGTGGAAGGTGTTTTATCTTCAGCTATCTATTGATTTGCTGATGATAATATAGGGACTTCTAGACAGCATACACATTTTGCAATCATGATTCCTGATATTTATGTTTAGCTATCGTTTTGTTTAGGTCTGCTGGTTTTTCTGTTTGAGTTTCATCATAAAAGGTCATTCATTTTAATGATTGTTAGTGGATTGTTATATTCCTTTACATTGCTAGTAGTTCTTGTCCATTTTATCATATCTTTATCGAAGCATTTTATTAAGTTTCATCCATTTTAAAAAATTAATGCTGTGTGCCTGAATTTCTGATTGTGGTATCATCAATGGTACATAAATAGTAAATGGCACAGTATGATCGTGCATGATGGTGTTATCTGAATGAACTATAAACAACATAAGGAGAGGGAGGTACCTAAAAGAAATTGAGCAGCACAATTATCTGTTTTCGTGCTGTAGTTTGATTCAACATATTTTTGTGATCTCCGGCAGAATTTCATAAAACTATTGTTTACGATGTATGTGGATCGAATTTATGGCAGTTATTGTTTACAATGATATATTGTGGGATGCCTTTACGTTGCATGACTGCAAAAGACAAGGTTTAGCAATGATTATTATGAGAGGAACAGTGTGGTAGAATTGGGTTGGAAAAACTGCAAATGCAGACAATGAGCAAGTGGAATGTTACAAAATCACAAATCAAGATCGCTTAAAAAAGGAGAACTCATTATTCCACATAATCGTCTTTAATTTAATAGATCTATAGTGGAATCTATGCTAAAATTTTCTTTTGATACGGGATTTGTAATCTTATATGAGAGTTCAATATAAAACTAGTCTTAATATATGAATTTAGATAAATCAGGTCAAGTATTCCACTCTTTATGATTTCAAGTATTTATTTTTTAGATGCTTTCTCTTAACATAGATGGTGTCTACCTAAACCAGATAAAGTGGTATTCTTTAGATATTCTAGAAAGAAATTAGGGAGCATAAATATCCTTCAATGTTCACTTTCATTGAATTCTCCAAACATGACTATATTTTTCTTCTCTCTTTTTCAGTTGCTGAGGTTTACTGTATAAGGAGTTTTATTTATGGTTACCTAATAAAAGAAGTTGAGTTAGGCTTCTTTCTTGTTCTTTTGGTTTACTATTTAACTTATCTATTAGGGTGTACATGAGTGGAGATATCCTGAACTGTGGCTAACAATATTGGAGGTAACCTGTCCAAAATAAAAGATAGCTTTGAGTTATGGGATGGGGAGCTTGCACCCACAAGTTTCTTCTGTCTGGCTTTTGATGACTTTAATTACTTGATGCTCATGTTTCTAAAATATAATTAATATCTACTAGTATGTATTTTGTGAAGGAAAGAACAACTTTTCCGTCATATGCATCGTGGACCCCTCGGTGACCATCATATGCCTATATCATCTTGACAAAGCTTGGCATATTTTGCATGTTCTCTTATATGCATGTGGCTTTAGAATGGTGTATTCATAGTGTGAAGGATGTGCCTTGTGAATGTCACTACTAGCCTTTTTTGATTCTAATCAACCCATCTTATATGGCTGAAGTCTTTCTTGTATTAACATCTTGAGGCCATATTGATCTGTCCCTGTTCTCCAACTCACAAGAAATATGCTTTGAAATCTTAGTGCATATCAACACATAATGGACAATTGTGAATGGTTAACATTTAATCTGCTTACGGATGATGCATCATTTTTGTGTTAAGAAGCCTATTTCTTTTGCTGGATCTTTTATCCATGCTGTCTAATACCTCATACATTAAACTAAGACACATAAAAAGCGGTAGTTTTGTGGTACTTAAATTATTATGATGGTATTTTGACTTGAATATTTATTTGAAAAATATTATAGTTTGCATTTCTAAACTTTTAAGTAGGGTGAATTGTTTTGGTATTGCTGTTGCTGAATTATTAACAAGTTATTAAATCAATGCTCTCTCTTGTTGGATTAGAGCGGACCTTTATCTGTAGCTCCATAGTAAGGCTCCCTCAGATGTTTTAACCTTTTCTTATGTAAATTGTAGAACTGTCACTGTGATTGGGTAATTGAAAAGACTAGTGATATTGAGACCAGCTGCTGTTTCCTTATAAGATTCTAAAATAAATGGTGGAATTGGGTCAACACTACAGTACTCACTTATGCTGCATCATGTGCTTTTGGGAAATATTTGGTTTTCTAGTGACACTGTTTCTAACATAGATGAGAAAACGGTGTATTGTTTAGAGCAAAGAGTTAAATAAATATCTTCCTTGGTATGACTTGACTATGTTAGAAGAAAATAGTTAAAATGATTATTCATGAGAAGTTGCGCCAGATAAGGATATGCACTGAGGTTTTTACTTTTTTGTCCTTTTAAATTGGATTCGGATGAATTTTAATCTAGATATTAGATGGACTTACTGGCTATTTTGTACTTGCTTGTGATGTAGGTGACCAGCTTTTCTTTTTATCACCTTATTGTTTCTGCTATCAATCTAATGGATTTTGTTTTTAATAAATAAAAATCTTGAGACATTAGTATTTTGTTAATTTTCAGTGTTTACCATTAGATGCAAACCAAACTTATTATTTGCGCTTGATTCAACTCGAAACTCAAAGCTAATAAGATGATAGACCTAGATTTATATATTCAGATCCATATTTACCAAATTAATTAATATTGGACTATTATTTACTCTAATATTTATCCGTTGTGAATTGCTTTGTAGACAAAGGCCCTGATTTTAAGGTTGTCAGAGGAGAAGAATTCAGCAATTCAGCTGAACAACAAGCTTCAACAGGAGCTGGTAAGATGGTCTTTTATGCTTCATTTTCTTAAGAGCTTTTGTTCTGTAGTTGATGTTCAAACAAAATTCTCTTTTAATATATATTGTGTATGAGTTATCTTTACAATCTTTTGTTCGCTACTATGATATTCTTGTTATGTTCATTTATGTTGATTAGTCAGTGGCTCTGAATTTTCTTTATGGCATAGATATAATGCTTATGATTTATCATATGTAAAAAATATCAGAATTTAGTGTTATGATATTCTTCACACAAACCATTCCAATTTTATATCCTGTAGTTGGGTCTTCCAACTTATGGAGTACTCTTAATATTTGAATTGCATAGTCCCCTGTTCAAAATTTACTTGGATAAATTTCTTTTTGTTTTTTTTTTCTTGGGTAATGAGGCAGAAGTATGTTTTGGCTACAATGTCAACATTTATTGAAAATAACCCTCTGCCTTAGGATCATCATTCTTGGTAAATCATTGCTACTCAATAGCTTTTTTGTTTAAAATATCAGTCTACTCCTAGCCACATGTTTAGATATAATATATTTATTTTTAACAAGGGAAACACTTATGTAATACCAAGATTAACACAGATTAATACATCTGAGTTGCAGTCTAGGATATTTATGTTTTTGTTTTGTTTTTTGTTGTTTGTTTGTTTGTTTGTTTGTTTTGTTTTTTTTTTTTTTTTTTTAAAATCTGGAATGCATTTTACTATGCTAGTTTTCAGGAATCTGCAACTCATATCTGGCAGATTGTAGTATAGTTAAGGATTAGGTCAAGATCCAATTTGACTTCCTGCTACCCAATGTTACACATTTTCTTTGTTGGGTATATTTCTCCTTGTTACCTGGTTGGAGCAAATTTAAATTCTTGTATCAGATACAAGGACAGAAAGTTTTTTAATAGGATGCTTGTAGGGAGTAAAAGTGTGAAAAGGAAGGCAGAGAAACTTCTTTTTTGATGTCATCCTTCGATCTTTTTCTCTGTCAACATTTTCTTCAAACTAGATATAGTCATTTGGCCAAAGAATACAAACTTGAATAGATGGCTCTGGCTCAATCCGCTATATCTTATATTCAGAGTTTCCAAATCATTTGACCAATTAGATGGAGTGATAAGAGTTTTTTTTATAGCGTGCTAGATTAATTGCCATGCACTGATGGCACGTCTTTTATCTTCTAACCTAGATATTTATTCATTCTGTTCGAACCTTTTTTAGTGTAGTGGTTATGTTCTTTTGCATCATTCTTGAGCAGGGTCATTGTGTTAACAATGCTTGTGTACCTTCTTAACTATAGATTACCAATGCGCATGCCTATTCTAAAAGCAATTGGGGTCGTTTATTTGTGTGTATTCGAATAATTCTGGTGTTATTATATGCCGACTTTGCTAGGTTTTAATTGTCTGCCATTGCTTGAAGTGTGTTTGTTTGCAGTTTAATTGATCAGAGAACTGTGCTTATAACCAACCTTATTTTTAGCATTAGAAATTGCCACTATAAGTACATGCAATAATTCCTTGATCTGTTTCTAAATTTCTTCGCTTCAAACTATATACAAACCCTAATAATCCTGTCCGACGCTTTTTCTGCAGGATCTTCTGAGGCGAGAAGTCGGTAAAAAGCAGCGTGGGGGATTCTCATTCATGTTTGTGATCATTGTCGTTTTGATTGGTATTGTTCTGGGCTATCTTATGAAGACATGACCATCTTCATGGACTTTTCACTTTGATTAACCCCACAAGGAAAAGACTGGGAAGAGAGAAATTTGACTCAGTCTTTGTCCAATTGTATCAGCTTGAAATCCAGAACAGAGCACAAAAAAAAAAAAAAGAAAAAAAAAAAAAAAGAAAAAAATTTCTAGAATTGATTGGTTTTTGTGTTTCTTTAACTGTTGAGCAGGAATCTCGATCTCTGTAACACTTGCCTCAATGAACCATTTGAGTAACTTCTACCTTTCTTTCTAATTATTCACATTTTACTTAACTGTCTTTTGTCCATGTTCTGAGTTCTACATTATTCACTTTATTCAGACACTATCAGTTGCCAACTTGTAACCACCAATGGTTTGAGGCTTTGATATAAATATATTTTATGAAGCTTTTGTTTATCGATTGAATGTTCCCAATTGGTTATATATATATATATATATATATATATATATATATATAAAAGAAAAACATTGAAAACTGGATATTACATGTGATTTGAGAACAAGCAGAATTCGTACTTCCATCTGCAGAGTTGACTGCAAAAATCTCTTTGTAATGCATCTTCGCCTAACCATTCATTATGGTCTACATCTTTGGCTTTTCGTCCGCATAAGTAGTTGTCACATCTCCATTCTTCTTTTGTAGTCCATTTACGTCCTGTACCCCATGCTATATTTCCAAAATGTTTTGCCGCAGAACGTCGGCAATTGTTTATGATGGCATTGCCTGATCTTTTGCTTTCCATTGGTTTTGAAACATTGTCAATTTTTCCATTGGCAACCATGCTCAAAATTCTCATGCCAGAATCCCGAGTCATTTCATTTTTGTACAAAATAATCCCTGCAGCATACCCTGCAAGTAAATGACCTTTATTGGCTGCATTCATTATGTGTTGGATGCCGGAATCCATGTTCAATTTGATACATTCTACCTGAAAAACAATTAAATAATTATTTACCAATGTTAATAAGATAATTTATTTAAACTAAAAAAAATTAAAACATTGAAATTATAAATTTCTTACCAAGCCAAGTTGGAAGCTAGCTTCCAAATTTCCACTATCAACACAATTCCGAAGAAAAATAATGTATTCTTCCCTGCTAAGATGCCATGTATCATCAACTCGTATTGCTCGACCAACTCTTCGACTTTTAGATGCTTCATAAAAACTTTTACAACTATAATAAGAAAAAAAAAAAAAACTTTTCAATCATTGCATGTTTTTCATAATTAAATAAATAAGATTTCTTTTCCTTTATAGGTTAAATTTACCATCCACGTAATACTTTGAGATCATGGAGCGAGTCAGACGATGTTGAAGCCATGGTGACGACAATTTCTTCAATGAGGTCTCGAGGGATGTACTCGGTAAAAGGCCTGCAATGTTTCTTCACTTTGCTAATTTTCTTTTCCATCCTGAGAACGAGAAAAAAAAAAAAAATCAGGTGAATTTGAGAGAAAGATGGGTAAAGAGAGGTATATGATGGTGTTTATTTATAGATATATTAAGGGATGGGTGAGTTTGAGCCAAACTTAGATTTCTAGTTTGTTTAGGAGTCTTTTTAAGTACAAAAGATTATAAAACTTATACCTTAATTAGAATGATTTCCTTTTTTTTATATTTGGTTAGAATTTAAGCGCTAGATGGATGATTAGCCATAGATTCACTGTGAAAAATGAAAAATCTGTATATATATATATATATATATATATATATATATATATATATATATAATAAAATTATGTAATTAGATATATATACCAAAATAATAATAATAATAAATTTATTTTTTTAATTTGAAAATATGTGTTTAAATTTTGATATATAAAATGTGAGTTATATTTGAGGAGTAAAGCATGATTTAACAAATCAGAATATTTTCTTAAAATAAAAGAATATATATATATATAATTTAACAAATCAGAATATTTTCTTAAAATAAAAGAATATATATATATATATATATATATATATATATATATATATATATATATATATATATATATATATATAGACACACACACATTAAAATTCAAAGACTAAATCAGGCAGAAAGTTTAAACTATCTTTTTTTTTTTTTGGTTAAAATTAAAATAATTATGTTAATAAATTTCTGATTAAAACTTCAATAGACAAATATATATAATTGTTGGATTTCTACACTTCTGATCTTCAGATAATTTCTAGGCGTGATCGAACTTTTTAACTATTTATACAAGTGTGAAAATACAGATTAAAAAAAAAACGTTTACTTGAAACCAATGAAGTGCATTATTGCCAACTTTTCATTAAATAAGGGCAGTTTTGCTCGAATTAATATGAAAAATATCTAATTGCTGTTATACACAACTAAAAATTATATTTGCTTTTACAAACCTGTACACTGTTTTCAGTAATTATTATATTCCTTTGACTATAAATCAATTAAAATATTTTAAAAATTGCGGGTTAGTCCAACAGTAATTACATATAGTTATGATTGAAATGTCTCAAATTCAAACATCTAAGATTACAATTTATATTCAGAGTTAACTATGGGAGTTCTATATGAGAATTACCTTTCGTTCTCCTCTTTAGGATTGTATGGCAGTGAGTTATTCTTAGGAAGTCAGTTAAGACACTGTAACCTAAAAATAAATTGCATAAACATCTCCAAAAAACTTTTATAGAGGTGTACATGCAAAAATGTGAGAGTGCACCTCTTCAAAAGTGCATTAAGTCAATAAAAATTGCATGACATTCCAAATGTATAAAAAATGGGTTAAAGTTGTCAAGTGGTAATGTATAGGCTAAGTGGTAATGGGTCCCAGTGTTAACAACTATGTTGGATCCCCAGTGGTAATGGGTCCCAGTGCAAACCCAAATCAACACTGCTGAACCCGATAAGTGGTAATGGGTCCCCAGTGTTGGTTTGGGTTTGCAGATTAAGTCCCACATTATCGAGTGAGGATATATAGGCTAAACGATTAATTTTTGACCTTTGTGTAATCCTTGATTAATGTGCTTGTCGCATTTATTAAAAAAAAAATTGAACTTAAATCTAATCACTACCCTTTGCACGGCTAACGTCCTGAGTCATTAGATATAATAATAATAATAATAATAATAATAATAATAATAATAATAATTTATTTTTATTTATATGATAAAAAAATTGACACTTTTAGACATATTTCTGCCATCGACAGATTTTGAAAAAAAAGTTTGTTTATTAAAAAAAATGTATTTAATTTATAAACTAAAGATAACTAAAATTTGAATTAAATCTCATTGTAGATATAAAAATTTTTGAAATAAATTACGAAGGTGATTTTCGAGAAGTGATGCACGATTCAACCAATCAAAAGTTTTTTTTAAAGAAAAAATTACTAAAATTATCTTGATATATATATAAACTAAAAATTACTAAAATTAATAATAAATAAATAAATAACTCGATGGCCCGAGGGCCAGGTCGGGTCACATGTTGGTGACCCATGACCTAGCAGGTACGCCGAGTCAACCGGGCTCGGCGAGTTCTCACAATTAGTTAGGCCGGTTTCGGGTCCTGCAAAACTTGACCTGGACCCGCCGGGTTGGGCCCGGTTAACCTGCCCGCGCCCCCCTATAGGAGGGGTGAGTTTGAGCCAACTTGGATTTCTAGTTTGTCTAGGAGTTTTTTTTTTTTTTTTTGACACAAAAAACCATACAACCCAAAATCCCTGCTAATCAGTTAGGGGCGTGCACAAATTTCGGTGGAGCAAGTGGGTGCGGGGTCCGCGATCACATGGGCGTTAGGACCATCCGCACACATCTCCCAGAAATGTGCCATCACCCGAGGATCGAACTCTCATCATTTAGTGAAGAGCTCTATCGGGGACTAGGATACCAATAAATTTGTCTAGGAGTTTTAAGTATGGAAAGAATACAACTTAAGCCTTAATTGAAATCCTTTCTTTTTCTAATATTTGGCATACTTAAAACTCCTAGACAAATTTATTGGTATCTTAGTCCCGATAAAGGTCTTTACTAAGTGATGAGAGTTCGATCCTCTGGTGATGGCACATTTTTGGGAGATGTGAGCGGTGGTTGTGTGCGGGTGGTTCCAATGCCCATGTGAGTGCGGACCCCTCCCCCACTTGCTCCACCGAGGTTTGTGCACGGCCCTAACTGACTAGTAGGGATTTTGGGCTGTATGTTCTTCGTGTAAAAAAAAAAAAAAAAAACTCCCAGACAAGCTAGAAATCCAAGTTGGCTCAAACTTGCCCCTCCCAGAGGGGGGCGCGGGCCTGGTTTTGTCGGACCGGGAACTGGCCTGACTAATAGTGAGAACTCACCGGGGCGGGTTGACACGGCGTACCCGCCAAGTCATGGGCCCTCGGCCCGTCGGGTTATTTATTTATTTATTATTAATTTAAATAAAATAAAAAATAAATGTTATGGGTGAGACTTGAACTTGGGTCACTCATAACACCAACAAACATTTTTACTAACTACCCTATAAAAGTTTTGTGCATTTATAGTAAAACATCATATATAAAAAATAAGACTTCAAAACAAGTTTTCTTAAAAAAGTAATTTGAAAAATAAAAAATAGTTAAAAAAAAATTTAATAAATTGGAAGAATTTGAAACGACTCAAAATAAATAAAAAAAAATAATAATAAATTACACTAAGTTTCTTTATTTATTGAATTAAATAGTTTATATATATATATATATATATATATATATATATATATATATATATATATATATATATATATTCTATATATATATATATATATTCTTTTGAGTCATAAAATTATATTATATGAAAAATCATAGACATGAAAGTGTACTATTTTATATTGAAATTTTACCATCTATTTGTTTGAGAAATTAATATAAAATTTATCGGTGATTGACATAAAATATAAGGGAAATTATATTATAACTAATCTTATTAATTGTTGATTGAAATTATATTATATGAAAACTTATTAACATAAAATTTAAAACTCATGAACTTAATGTAAAAAAAATAACTAATCTTATTAATTGGTGATTGAAATAATCGAATAAAACAATACATATAAGGGAAATCAACACTAAATGTAGATAACAAGTAAAATAAAAACATTCACACTAAATTATTATATTATAACTAAAAAATTAAAAACACTAGTTATGATAAATATATAGAATTTGATAAGTAAGTAGAAGTAAAAAGTAAAAAATTCAAGTAATAAAATAAATTAAAATAATTGGATAAAAAACTTATTAACATAAAATTTAAAACTCATTAACTTTGAATTTCAATTCAAATTTAAATCTTCATTATAACTTTGTTTAAAAAAAAAACACTATATCATCACCAACAAAAGATAGCTCAATTAATTTCTCGAATTATGGAAGTAACAACTTTTTGAAAAGTTTTGATTTTTTAACCCGAAAATTAAAAAAAAAAAACTCAACCCACCCGGTCAACTCGGCAGGTCATGGGTCAACAAAATGTCAACCTGTAAACGAGCCCGCTACAGTGAGGGCCGGTTATAGGTTACTGGCTTGGCCCGCCGGGTCAACTGACCCGGCGATTTCTGCCGGACCGGTTCCAGGCAGAGCCGGGCCAAAAGTCAGCCCGTGCCCCCCTCTAACCCCTCCTTAATATCAATTAAATAAATACAGTAACACTGCCATCTCAACCCATCTTTATGTTAAATTCACCTGATTTCCTCCTTTCTTTCTATGATTATGATGGGAGAGAGACGTTGTAGGTCTTTTACCCAGTCTCGTCTCAATCTCTCCATGATCTCCAGCTTTTATGTTTTTTTTTTAAATTATAGAGAAACTTAATTACTAAAAACATTTTCTTATTGTTGTTAGGGTTTTCACGACTCATCTAAAAGTCAAAGGGTTGGGTAAGTAGTACAAATTGATACATGGTACTTTAGCATAAAAGAATGTAAAGTTTTTCTTAAAAATTATGTGAAGAGTGGCCATTTGGAAGTTAGTTTTAAACTTGGCTTGGTGAACAAATTTATAATTCCAATATTTTATTAAATTGTAGATTATTAACATCGGTAAGTAATTATGTGCTTGTTTTATAGGTAGAATGTATCAAATTGAAAATGAATCATAATATCCAACACTTAATGAATGCATCTATTAGAGATCATTTACTTGTAGGAGATACCATAGGAATTATTATGCACAAAAATAAAGAGATTCAGGATTCTGGTATGAGAATTTTGAACATGTTGCTAATTGAAAAATTAATGATGACTCAAAACTAATCAAAAGTAAAAGATCAAGTAATATCAACATAAACAGTTGTTGATGTCCCACAACAAAAATTTTTGGAAATATCACATGGGGGTATAGGAAATAATGCAATCACAAAAAACGATTGGAAGTGCGGCAAGATATTGGAAGTAACTAATATCTTAACATTATTGATTAAATTTATTAAATTTAAATTTTAAACCAATATAAAGTGGGAACTCATTTATCATTTATCATGACATTATAATTGATGGATGTTTCCAATGAGTAGGATATTGGAATATATCTTAACATAATAAGGCATCAACATCTAATTCAATATGCCTAAACCTTGACTCATTGGTACATCATCATAACATACCTTAAATTGTTAACATAAGTTATTTTTTGAAAAAAAAGAAATTTATTAAATTTAATACAGCTCAAATTGTTTTGAGAGAGCTTACTTTCACTAATTTCGGTAATCAACCCCTCTAGTACTGTTGTGACAATGCCACTTAATGTGCCACTTGGAAGCTTCAATTCAACCTTAAGAACTTTGCCAGAAGCAGTATCAACCTGGAAATATAGAAAAGGATAACAGATCAGATGGTAAATATAGATATCATGAAAAGATGATCTACAAAATCTTTAATAGAACTTGTAAGCAGGATCCCATTTAAAATTAAAATAAGTTCATGCAAATAATCAGCACATTAAATAACAGAACCTTGTTGTTCAAATTGCAAAAATCTGTGATAGGAGAAACTTGGTACATATTATAGAAACGTATCATCACTGGAATCACATATAAGTATATATAGAAACATTAGCATTTTCGTCATATCCATATGTTGAGAATGGCAATAATAATGTTCAGGTTATTCTAACATAAATTTAAAAACCAGATGCAACCATGCTTTTTGCTCAAAAAGTTATAATACTGTCTAGACAATCAATTCCATGTTAATCCACACTGGCTTTGCCAAAGGTCATGATTCAATGAACAATAGACCATCTCACAAAATTAGTTAAGACCCTAAATGATGATGTACTGATTCTTGAATCTTTTCATATAGTAATAATGAAGTTTAACATTCCCCAGAAAGAGCTTTCATGCTGAGTGGATCTAATGATAGGTAATGAATGGATATTAATCAATGTATCTAATGCTAGATAATGAATAGATAAGAAGTTTAACATGCCATGTTAAAGTTTGCAGAAAAAAAAAAAAAAGGTAATGCTCTATTATAAAGAAATCCAGATAATATAAAAAAGTACTAAGTTTGAAAGGTCAATTTTCAAGGGCGGAGCAAAAAATTGTAGGATAGAGGGGTGAATTGCAAAAGATAAAAAAGAATTTAATTATAATTTTTTTTTAAATTTTTTTTATATGTTAATTTATAGTTTAGTTTATAAAATTAAAGAGTTAAATAATAAATTTTAGACAACTCTACTACATAGATTTTTTGAAAAAAAAATACTACTTAAAGTAATTTATAAAAATATCTAACAAATCAAATAATAAATTTTATAAATATTTTTAAGAAATATTTTATTTTAAACTATAGGTATTAATTTATAAAGTTGATATTTTTTAAAAAATAAAAATAAAAAACACTAAAAGAGAGAGAGAGAGAGAGATATTTAAATTAAAATAAAATTAAAAAATTTGTTGAAAAAAAAATACTACTTAAGGTAATTTATAAAAATATCTAACAAATCAAATAATAAATTTTATAAATATTTTAAAAAATTATTATATTTTAAACTATAGGTATTAATTTGTATAAAGTTGACATTTAAAAAATAAAAAATAAAAAAACCCTAAAAAAGAGAGAGATATTTAAATTAAAATAAAATTAAAAAATTTTCCGAAAAAAAAACTACTTAAAGTAATTTATAAAAATATCTAACAAATCAAATAATAAATTTTATAAATATTTTTTAAAAATTATTATATTTTAAAAAATAGGTATTAATTTGTATAATGTTGACATTTTTAAAAAAATAAAAATAGAAAACCCTAAAAAAGAGAGAGATATTTAAATTAAAATAAAATTAAAAAACAGAGCTAGAGAATAAAAAAAAGAGGGGTTCGCCGGTGATAGAGGGACGGCCGTTCTCCTCTCCCTCTGCCCCTATCAGTTTTAATAGGTTAAATAAACAAGTTTACCCTTATCTCATCTCTACTAAAATCTCCTTTGTTCTTCACAAACACGCAAATACTTTGAAATTCATAAAAAATAATCACCGACAAAGATAATTCAAAATAAATAAATAAATAAATAATTAAATAATAATTCAAAAATAATCACCAACACAACAATCAATATTTAAACCTTAAAATTTTTAAATCTCTATATGGATAAGATCTTATAGACTAAAATTTGAAAATATCAAAAAAAATTTAAAAAAATCATTATCTTACCGATATGCTAAGATCTTTTAAAAAATTCTCACATTTAGCGAAAAAAAAACCCAACTTGGGCATAGAACGGCAGAGAAACGAAGATCTAAGAAGAGAAACGATGCGGTGTAAAAGCAAGAAATATAAAAATAAATAATTAAAAAAAGAATGAAAAAGATCATACCTTTATTTGGGGACAGAATGACAGAAAAGCTGGAAGCAATTGGTAAGATCTAAGCGGAGGAATGTGCAGTCGTGCAAGATCTAAAGATCAGATACAAAATCATCACATTCACCAAAAAAAAAAAATTAATAAAAAATAAAAACAAAAATAAAAAAATAAAAAATAAAGAGGATTTGAGCAGATACTACCTCAACCTAGCGATAGACGAGGGAGAAGCAAGGAATGATGCTCTTGTGTGGTTGCTTTGACCAACAGAGAAGATGATGAAATCGAGGGCATTGGAAGATGTGATAGAAAAGTTCACGAGAGTCATGGGGCCCATACCCTTCCTAAACTGACAGCAATTCTCACTTGAGATTCACGTGAGGCTTGAATGATTTTCTTATGTCTAATTTGAGCGTAAGTTCAAATACATCCGTTAAAGTAATTGGACACCATAATTTTTAGAAGGGGTATTTGAATTTTACTTGTAACTTCAAAAACTTCCAAACAAACACTACCTTAACACTTAAAAAGTACAAAAGTAAATGTGAGAAAAATGTGTAAGTCACTCAACTGACTCATTGAGGCACTTGTTATAGAGATAAGATGAGAGGTTCTTGCTGTAGTCTAAAAATAGTCATGTCTTCAAAAGATAGCCCACCAAACATCATAAATCATTAAGGTTTTATATGTATAGTTTGTAGTGAAGAAATTTGGAAGACATTGCTAATTCCAAATAAATAGAAACAGATCAAGAAATTACAATATTTACTTATGGTGGCAATTTCCAATCCTTGAAGTAAGGTTATAAGCGCTGGTTCTCTAATCAATTAATTAAGCTGGAGACAATAAACTTCAAGCAATGGTAGACCACTAAAACCTAGCAAAATCTGCAAATAATTATATCAGAATTATTCGAATACACACCAATAAACATCCCAAACTGTTTTTAGAATAAGCATGCGCATTGGTGATCTACAGCCAAGTAGGTAATAGAAACATAAGCATTATTAAAGCAACCATGCACCCTATTCAAAGATGATGCAAAAGAATGAATATAGGTTAGAACAGAATGAATAGATAAATAACTCTAGGTTAGAAGAAGTAAGATGGAACATCAATATTGCATGGAAATGAATCTGGCATGGTATAAGAAACTCTTGTTGCTCCTGCAACTAATTCATCAAATGACTTCGAAACTCTGAATATAAGATACAGTTAACTGAGTATAAGAGCCATCTTGTCTAGGTTAAGTTGGTCTTCTTTGGCCAAGTGAGTAAATCTAGTTTGAAGAAAATTCTGATAGAGAAAAGGATTGAAGGATGAGGTAAACAAATAAGTTTCTTCGCCCTTCTTTTCACACTTGTCTTCCTCATAAGCATCATATAAAAAACTTCTGTCCTTGTGCTTGCTACAATAATTTAAATTTGCTTTGCAAAATAGCAAAGAGAAACATACTCAACAAAGAAAATGAGTAAAATTGGTTAGTAGAAAGTCAAATTGTATCTCGACTCAATCCATAATTGTACTACAATCTGCTAGATATGAGCGCAAATTCCTGAAAACGGAAGTGGTAAAATGTATTCCAGATTTCTGAAAAAAAAAAAAAAAAAACAAAAAGAAACAAATTAAAAACACACACATATATATATATCCCAAATTGTGACTCAAAGACATTAATTTGTGCTAATCTATGTACTAAGAAAGTGTTTCCCCTGTCATATATATATATATATATATATTATATCTAAACATATGGCTAGGAAAAGACTGACATTTAAATAGATAAGCTATTGAGGAGGCATGATTTACTAGTAACTATAGCCTAATACCAAACTCATAAGAATGATGGTCCTAAGGCTTATTTTCTATGAATGTTGACATTGTGAAATGAAGAATATCATAACACTAAATTCTGAAGACTTTTACATGTGATAAATCACATAAGCATTATATTTATGCCATAGAGAAAATTCAAAGCCACTAACCAATCAACATAAAATGAACATGGCAAGATAGTGAAAGAGAACTAATATACGATGCATATCAAACAAAGAAATTTGTTTAAACATCAAACTACAAATCAAAAGCTCTTAGGAAAATGAATAATACATGACCATCTAATCAGCTCCTATTGAAGCTTGTTGTTCAGCTGAATATATTGCTGAATTTTTCTCCTTTGTTTGCCTCGAATTCAAGGCCTTGATAATGTTTGCAAGAGCAAGCACTTGCCAATCACTCAATACTCACAACACTCAGTTTGAAGAGGGAGACATGGATTAATATTTAACCTTCATGCATTCAACTTAAACTTAATAGAACATTACAACAGAATGTAAAGAGAAAGGCAGAGCAAGCTTTACAGCAAGGATGCTGACAAGCATTCAAAAGGTTACAACAAAAAGTATAAAGTAAAAGATAGTGTCCAATCAGCTTCTAATCCAGGATTTGGTGAAGTCCAATCAACATGCAATCCTTAATGAGTCAGTACACAATAGCTGACTCTATCAACTAGTCAACTAAGCTTTATATGCATAATTCTCAAGTTGACTTATCAACCATCTCAACAAGCAAGCTTCTGAGTAGAATGTTGCAGAAACTTCATCATCCTCCCCTTACTCAGAGGCTTGTAACTCCCAATGCTTCTTTGAAATGCTCAAACTTGTGACTTGGAAGGGCTTTAGTGAAGATATTGGCTACCTGGTCATTTGTGCTACAATAAACCACATTAATTTCACCATTGCATACTAAGTCTCTAATGAAATGAACCTGGTATCAATGTGCTTTGTGCAACCATGCAAGGTTGGATTTCGAGTGATCAAAATGGCAGATTTATTGTCACAATATATGACAATTGGTTCTGATAATTTCACACCAAAATCAGATAGTAATCGCCGGAGCCACACAGCTTCACAAGCTATTGAGGTTGCCGAGATGTATTCAGCCTCTATACTCGATAGAACTGTGATTAATTGCTTCTTGGAGCTCCATGCTATAGCAGCTGAGCCGAGTGAGAAGCACCATCATAATGTGCTTCTTTTGTCACATGTTGAGTCCCTTAGTCATTGTTAGTGAACCCATATAGATTTAATTCATCAGTGTCTGTATACATAAGCCCATGACTCAAAGTTCCTGCAACATAGTGTAAGATTCTCTTCACAGCTCCATAATGATGTACGATAGGTGTTTGCATGAACCTAGAGACAATACCAACAATGTATACAAGATCCGATCTAGTATGAATGAGGTACAAGAGGCTCCCAACAACCTTCCTATATTGAACTGGATCAGTCTTCTCTGAGCTATCCTCCAAACTCAGCTTCTCATTTGCATTCATTGGGTTGCAAAACTTCTACAATTCATCATATCAGTTCTTTTCAATAGATCTTCAAAATATTTTTGCTGGGAAACAAATAAAGCCCTATCGGATTGAATCACTTCTAGACCTAGAAAATATCTTAAAGGACCTAGATCAGACATTTCAAAGGTCCTTAGCATCTTCTCCTTGAATTCAATCAACAAATCATTAGATGACCCATGTAGATGATGTCATCTACATAGATACACAATAATAAGATCTCAGAATTTCCTCTAACCTTAGTGTAGACAGTAGGCTTGTTTACGCTTCGGAAAAATCCCATTTGAATGAATTCTAGATCAATGCGTCCATACCAAGCTCTCGGAACCAGACGAGACCATAGAGAGCTTCCCAAAGCTTGTAGACAAGATGCTCTTTTCCTTTGACTGTGAACCATTCAGGTTGATTAACATACACTTCATCAGGCAATTTCCCATTTTAAGAATGCTGTCTTGACATCCAACTGGAAAATGCACCAGTTCCTTTGAGCTCTAATTGAGAGAAACACACGCACTGTCTCCATACGTGTCACAGGTGAGAAAACATTAGTGAAGTCAATGCCTTCTTGTTGTGCAAACCCTTTGGCGAAAATCCTTGCCTTTTTCCTGAGCACTGATCCATCAGGATTAATCTTTGTCTTGTAGATCCATTTGAGACCAATTGCCTTTTTCCCTTCTGGCAAAGCAATGAGCTTCCATGTTTGATTTTTGTGAATTGCTTCCATTTCATCTTCCATGGTTGCCATCCATTCTCTATGCTTTGATGCGTCTTCAAATGTGACTAGATCTACAATCATTAATGCAAAAGAGTAGTTATAGATATCGGTCAGATTTCTATACCTTACCAGAGTTGGAGATAGAGGTGGAGTTGAAGACTAAGGTGTTACTTCCTCGCTGGCGCTAAATAGAACATCGGTTAAATTTTGGGTGCTTCTGATCCGTTCATCAGAGGAATCAGACGCCTGAGAATCAACTGGTTCATTATTAACTAAATCAGTTTCCATCTCAGCAGGATACATGAAGTTTTAAGCATCTGACTTAGCTCCACTCCTCCAATCCCACTTCTTTTATTTAAAAAAGGAGATTTCCTTGCTTACGTGGTCTCTTCTCATTGCTGGATCAAGACACTTGTATGCCTTCGAATCTTCGCAATAGCCAATGAACACCATCTTCTGTGACTTGGCATCTATCTTCTTCCTTTGCTAATGATCAACCAATACAAAATAGGCATAGCTGAATATCCACAATTGGTCAACTCTGGGCTTTCGACCGGTTAATGCTTCATATGGCATCTTCTTCTCCAACGCATTGGTCGGCGATTGGTTGATCATGTGAACAACAGTTGCCACCGCATCAGCCCAGAGTTCAGTGGGCAAATTCATGTCTTTTAGCATAGTTCTGGCCATCTTGGTCATGGTGCGATTTCTCCATCCAGCGATGCTATTCTACTATGGCGTCCGAGGTGCGAAGAGCTGGTTCTTGATGCCATTATCTTCCCATAATGATTTGAAGGCCCTTGAAATGAATTCTCCCCCTCGATCGGAGCGGAAAACCTTCACTAGCGATGAGTACATCTTCTCAATGGAGAGTTTGAAGATCTTAAACCTTTGCAAGGCTTCATGGTTATTTTGGATGGAATAAACCAAGCTATATCTCGAATAATCATCAGTTAGTAGGAAAAAGTACATATTACCTCCAAGAGATGGGTTCTGTATTGGCCCTACTAAGTCTCTAAGAATAAGCTCCAATGGAGCTATCGTTCTATATGCTTAACCTTTGGGTAATGCCCGATGTGTTCATAGCGCATGCCTCACAGGGTTGTATATGAGTGATGGTGGGAAGGCCATCAACAAGTTAGTGTTCAACAAGATAATTTAAGCTTCTTAGGTTGAGGTGCCATACCTTCTATGCCAGAATATTGAAGTGTCTTCTTGTCTTTGCACAATGTGAGTTGAATGTACATCATTGGCTCCAAGTGGAAATAGTCGGTTGGATGTCATGGGAATTCTGGCCACTTGAATATTGGATTGAACTTCACTTACAATACACACTCCATCTGAGAACTCCACCTTGTACCCAGAGTTCATAAGCTGACCCACACTCAATAAGTTATGTGCCAATTTAGGCACAAATTGAACATCAATTAGGACATGATTCTTCCCAATGCTTGACTCAAGAATCACAGTCCCCACTCTTGCAACTTGAAGAAGGTTGCCATTTCCCAACCTTATGATATGTTGAGGAGTGTTTTTCAAGTTCTTGAATAGCTTTAAATTTCCTGACATGTGGTTAGAACAACTACGAACAATCACTGTCAATGAGTTACTTCACTTCTTCTTCACTTCTTGACTCAGTGCTTGCCATGAATAAGAGCCCATCCTTTGACTCTTTTGGTTCTTCTTCTGTCACATTTGCCTCCTTGCTTCTGTACTAGCATTGTGACTTCATATGCCTGAATTTTTTGCAGATAAAACACTACATTCCTTTGTGTTGTCTTGATCTTTCTATAGGATGAGAGAATTCAGTGTTCCTCCCACGTCCACAGCCTTTTCCTTTTCCTCTGTGAAAGCCACCGTGACCTTGTCCACTTCCACCTCTATTGAACTGATCTCCTATTGAGGTAGTTCTAACATGTAGTGCCTTATCTTCATCTTGCTCACCTGAATTTAAAATGGATTCATGGCTTTTTAGTGAGCCACATGTCAGAGGAATCTCTCTCACTTTCGAATTGGAACACAAATGGATAGAGGCAAAGAACAGTTTTATTTCTGGAAAAACTGCAATTGAGAGATTGATTTTATTATAAGCTAATGATCTCTTTTATAGGGATCAGTTACATAAAACAACGTGCATACTAACAAGAAGGCTGAAAAAAAGGTAATGGCTAAAGACTAAATCAAAGACTGAAGACTAAATCAAAACACATGCATAATAGACAACAAGATTATTATAGTAATAATCTCCCCCCTAATCTTGTTCTTCTCTTCTCTTCACAGTCTGCACTCCAATCTTACTCCGCATCTCTGTGAACTTCACACGACCGAGCGGCTTAGTTAAGATGTCTGCTAACTACTCCTGAGATGTGACATGCTCAACAATGATCCTTCCATTGTCCACGCTCTCCCGGATATAGTGATAACGGGTGTCGATATGCTTGCTTCGATCATGATAGACTGGGTTCTTGCAGAGCGATATTGCAGATTTGTTATCAATCCTCAACACCACTGCCTCTTCCTTTCCTTTTGTTAGATCTGCCAAGAGGTGACTTAGCCATGTCCCAAGGCATGCTGTAGTTGCAGCTGCAATATACTCGGCTTCACATGAAGAGAGGGCCACCACTTTCTGTTTCTGAGAAGTCCAAGTGACCAGGTTTCCACCGTAGAAGAAGACGACACCTGTGGTACTCTTTCAGTCATCTATATCGCCGGCGAGATCACTATCGCTGTACCCGACTAACTTGGCTGTTTCTTCCCTTTTAGTATATATGCACCCCATATCAAGTGTGCCACGGATGTACCTGAGAATTTGTTTCATTGCTGCTATATGTTGAGTGGTTGGCTTCTCCATGAATCTGCTCAGAATCCCAACTGAGTAAGCAATGTCTGGCCGAGTGTTCACTAGGTATCTAAGACTCCCGATAATGTTGCGATAGTGGGTTGCTTCAACTGGAGGTTCTTCACCAACCTTACTTAACTTGGTCCTTGGTTCCATGGGGTCTTGACAGGGATTGCAATCAATCATTCCAGTCCTTTCTAGGATTTTCTTTGCATATGCTGTTTGGCTCATGGTGATCCCAGATGGCGCTTGTGACACCTCGATCCCCAAGTAATACGTGAGTAACCCAAGGTCACTCATTTGAAATAGCTCCAGCATTTGTTTCTTGAATTTGTCAATCTCCTTGTCATCGGACCCTGTTATAATCAAGTCATCTACATAAACACCAATTAGAATTTTTGATTTTCCAGTATACCTTTTGTACACTTCATGCTCGAGTGGACTTTTCTCGAATCCAAGTGACATGAGACTTCTGTCTAGCTTAGAATTCCAAGCTCGAGAGGCTTGCCAAAGACCATACAAAGCCTTTTTGAGCTTGAGAACTTTTAGCTCATTATCCTTCTCTTCGTACCCGGGTGGTTGAAAGACATAGACTTCCTCTTCTAATTCTCCATTGAGAAAAGCGGACTTAACATCCATATGATGCACATGCTACCCTTCTTGTGCTGCCAATACTAGGAGCAGCCGCACTGTTTCGAGTCTTGCCACGGGTGCGAAAACTTCATCAAAATCCACTCCTTTGCGCTGCACATAGCCTTTCACCACCAGTCTGGCTTTGTGTTTCACCACCGCTCCTTCGGAGACCTTCTTGATCTTAAAGACCCATTTTAAACCTATTGGTTTAT
The DNA here is from genome assembly GCA_020875875.1 of Dioscorea alata. NCBI lineage: Eukaryota > Viridiplantae > Streptophyta > Magnoliopsida > Dioscoreales > Dioscoreaceae > Dioscorea > Dioscorea alata. The sequence goes on from CM037021.1 coordinate 11,732,545, forward strand.
GGCCTTTAGGAAGATCCACCATCTCCCATGTGTTATTTTGGTGTATAGCCTCCAACTCAGCTTCCATTGCATGCCTCCAGCTCGCATGCTTCTTTGCCTCTTCATAGTTTGTAGGTTCCTCAGCTCCTAGTAGGCACAACCCAATTTCATCTTCAAGTTCAGTAGTAGTATCATATAAATCTTGAAGAGATCTGAGACCTCGAGGTCCAACTTCTGTCATGCCGCCGGAGTTTGGTGTCTCCTCAATCGATTCTGAAGTCATTTGTGGTGTGTCTAGTTCCAACTCCTCGTCGACTTCCTGTATTCCTGTAGCAGATTGAGAAGAAAAATTCTCAATTGTGAAGAAGTTACCTTCTCTTCTTGCATTTCTTTCTGGTACTAGGTTCAAATTCCAATGTTTGTCTTTGATAAGTGCTTGTGTTATAGTATCGCGAAGCGCTATTATCTTACATTAAGCATACCTTTTATCATATTTTATCACTAAATGTGTGCATTTGTGTTCTCTTGTGCATTGAAGGTATTGTGGAGCCTAATTGGAGAAGAAGAATGAAATTAGGTCGCGTTTGCCAATGTTGAGATGTTCTCGGACCAAGCAAGGAACGAAGCACGTATTTGGACTTGTGGATGTGTGCCAACCTCCTTTGGAGGGGCACAAAGGCAGTCACATTCACAACAAGTCCAATCCGTGTTACTTAGGAGAATTTCGCGAAAGAAGAAGACTTGAAGAAATCGGCGCGACCTACCGTTGCTTGTGTGCCCAAGTAATGGCCTCGATGAAGAACAATGGACCCGGGAGGCGTTTCGGCAAGTTACCAAGCCTGTTCAGCTGAAGACCAGTGTTCCAGAGAAGTCACACGGGCGTGTGGAAATTCCACACGGCCGTGTGTTTTGCAATTTCAGCCATCCAGTGAAGACACACGGGCGTGTGGAAATTCCACACGGCCGTGTGAAATTAATTTTTCAGCCGAGACAGAAGCTTCACACGGGCGTGTGGATATTCCACACGGCCGTGTGAAGCCCCCGATAAGTCCAATTTTAAAGCCGCGATTCAACATTATAAAGGGGGATTTTTGCAACCTTTTGGGGGATCTTGGAACCGAACTTTTCCCCAACTTTCTGGAGTGCGGCTAGGGTTTCGGAGAGGGTTTCGTGGAGGTTCTAGCACATCGTCGGCATCGATTCCGAGGTTCGACGTTTGCACAAGACCACGGCCACACCAACTTCGAGGGGGTTTTCATCTATGTCTATGTTTTATGCTTTAATTTTCACATTGATGAACATGTATAGCTCTATGAGGAGCTAAACCCCTCGCGGGGGTATTCGGACTTGTAAACTTTAGGGTTCTTATGTTTCTTTGACATTGATTATTATGCTTTCCATCGTTGATGAATAAATTGAGTTTTAATCTTAATTATCTCTTGATATTGTTTTCCCTTAAACGTGACATTAGGGTTGAGAGCAATCTAGGTTTTCCTTTGGAGGTGTGACAACTCCTATAGGATTAGACTACTTAAGATTAAAGAGGGTTGAGAGGGAGAGTTGTGAGGTAGCAATGTACCCCTTTCCCTTCCGATGTGATTTCTCTCTACCTCCGATTCCTTGATTTAATAGCGGTCGAAATAGAGTAAAGCAATAGGTAGATAAACTCCCCTAGGGCTTAATTGCGCAAGCAATAGAGTGAAGGGTTGTAGTGAATCCTATATGCTGGGGCTTAATCTAGACTAGGGTTCTTCCACCTGGACCAAAGGGTTAGAACTATTTTTGTAGGAACAGGTTTAATCACTAGGAATCCCTAGAGCATAATGCAATCCCATATAGTGTGAGGTTTAGGTAGATGGACTCCCCTGGGGCTTAATCATCTAGGTGACAGAGCGAAGGGTGTTGTGAATCCTAATACCAAGGCATAGCGTTGGGGTTAGTCACGGTTGTCCTTAGGTTTGGGACCGTGAGTCTTAGGATTTCCTCGACTTAATTGACATCAATAGGAGAGTATAATATCATAGTCTTGCACTTGAAACATAGATCCTAGAGGTAGCTTGTCCGGATACCCCCTTTTACTCATTGCAAGTCCTTCTCGATTTTCCTATTTGCACCTCTTACTTTCATCCTTCTATTTAGTTTATTGCTTTGCATTATTTTTCACTCATCAATCCTATTATCGTTTCCCGTATTTCGCATAGCTTAATTAGTGAAACCTTATATTCTATCTCCCTATTCCCTGTGGATTCGACTACCTTCTCACCAAGGTAAATTTATTACTTCGACAAGGCCGTGCACTTGCGGTACACACGCAAAAGGTCGTGTCAAGTTTTTGGCGCCGTTGCCGGGGAATAGGCGTTTTAGATATTTGTTTTTCACTACTTTAGCTATTCACTTCGCACTCTATCTCATATTTTCTTTACCTATCATTGTTCTTATTTTTCTTTTCTTTATTTTCGGCTCCAGGTTATGACCCGTGGGAACCCTTCAATACTTGTTGAAGGAGACCCAGACATTGGAAAAAGAACACATCGTAAAGGGAAAGAACCTGCACAAGAAGCATCAAATCAAGCCGATATTGAGACAGAAGGGTCAGAGACAATGGCAGAACAGAACGAGCAGCAGCGAACGTTGTCTGATTTTGCTAGACCCGCAGTTATGGGGACCCAATCAAGCATTGTCAGGCCCCCAATTACAGCAATGAATTTCGAATTGAAGCCATCGTTCATTCAGATGCTGCAGCAGTCCGCACAGTTTAATGGGTTAGCCGATGAAGACCCTAATAGTCACATAGAAAATTTCTTGGAAGTGTGTGACATGTTGAAGATAAATGGAGTGACGGACGATGCAATTCGATTGAGAGCCTTCCCGTTTTCATTGAAAGGAAAAGCAAGGCATTGGTTGCACTCATTACCGAGAGCCTCCATTACTACGTGGGAGGAGATGGCCGAGGCATTCTTGGCTAGATACTTCCCACCGGGGAAATCTGCAAGACTCCGGAATGAGATATCATCCTTTGTACAGATGGAATTGGAGTCTCTATTCGAGACATGGGACAGGTTCAAAGAGCTCCTTCGCAAATGTCCGCAACATGGATTCCCCGAGTGGATGATTATTCACACATTTTACAACGGGTTGAATCCGAGTACAAAGCAACTCTTAGATGCGGCGGCCGGAGGGACTCTTGGAAGCAAGACTCCCGGTGAAGCTCGGCACCTTGTAGAGGAGATGGCTATGAATAGTTATCAATGGAACTCAAGGGATAGGAAAAAGGTTGCCGGAATTCATGAGGTTGATGCGGTTACATCATTGGCAGCACAAGTGGAATCGTTGAGTAAGAAGCTAGATGCTCTAGCTTCGCCAAGAGTTGCGGCCATCACTACTTGTAACGGTTGTGGGGGAGGACATGCTTCAAGCGATTGTCCTATTGCTATTGGAGGCACTAGTGCGGTGGAGCAGGCCGATTTTGTGGGGAATTCATATCGAGGACAAGGCCAAGGCAACCCGTATAGTGGTACATACAATCCGGGATGGAAGAACCATCCGAACTTCTCTTGGAGCAATCAAGGACAGTCACAACAGAACAAAAATAGTGCACCACCGGGATTTCAAAGTCAACAATCTCCGAATTTAGAAAGCCGAGTGACCGGGTTGGAGGGAAAGATGACTGATCTAGAGAGAGCCCTCACACGGTTCGTTTCTTCTTCGGATGCAAGGTTCCAATCGGTGGAAGCTACTCTTCGCAATCACACCGCTTCCTTACACAACTTGGAAAACCAAGTAGGACAAATTGCGAAAACTTTGGCGGAGAGACCTCAAGGTAGTTTGCCTAGCAATACGGAGACCAACCCAAGAGAACAACTAAAGGCAATAACCTTGAGAAGTGGTAAGGAGGTTGAGGGACATCTCCCTCTTGAGAAGACTAAGGACTCACCCGAAGTCGTGGAAATAGAGGATGAAGCACCAAAGGAGAAAGAGGTGGCACCCCCACCTTATAAGCCGAGAATTCCCTATCCTTCACGATTGAAGAATGACCAAGACAATGAGCAATACAAGAAATTTCTGGGTGTCTTCAAGCAATTGCACATCAACATTCCATTCGCGGAAGCATTAGCCCAAATGCCCAAGTACGCGAAGTTCTTAAAAGACCTCTTGACCAATAAGAGGAAGTTAGAGGAAAGTGCATCCGTCATCCTCGATGCAAACTGTTCGGCAGTGCTACAGAAGAATATGCCAAGCAAGAGGAAGGACCCCGGAAGTTTTATCATACCGTGCAATATTGGTGATATGGGTGAGGAGATGGCACTAGCCGACTCGGGAGCAAGCATCAATGTCATGCCCTACACATTCTTCCAAAAGCTAGGCTTGGGCGAGCCTAGACCTACCCGGATGACACTTCAGCTTGCAGATAGATCGGTGAGGCATCCGAGGGGTGTTGTTGAAGATGTGTTAGTGAAAGTGGATAAGTACATTTTCCCGGTCGACTTTGTAGTGCTTGATGTAGACGAGGATGTCGAGGTACCGCTGATCCTTGGGAGGCCGTTCTTGCGCACTTCCAAGGCTTTGATAGACATGGACGGTGGAGAGCTCACACTTAGGGTTGGGGACGACAAGCTCACTTACCGCCTCGCCGAAGCCATGCGACATTCTCTTGATTTTGATGATGCTCTATATTATCTTGATGTCACTGATGATTGCATTGATGAATATATGCAGGATATGTTTAACCCGGATCCATATGAAGGGTGGCCAGACCAAGACATAGAGACTGAAGAGGAAGAAGTGCTCGCGCTTGTTTCAGTTGAGATAGACATCAAGAAGGAGAAGGAGCTTAGGAAGAAAGTCCTTCGGAGATTGAAGCGGTCGAGACGTCGCCACAACAAGAACCCCAACAAGAAAGGGGATGAGCATTCACGGAGTAAGGGTGTTTCACCCATGTGTGGTAACAAACTCGATAATTCTCCCTCTACCTTGCAATGATTATGCAATGCTTGCTTTCAAATTTTAGGGAAGAGGGCAAATTCCACTCACGAACCTCCGTAAGGTAAGACAGGTACGTCAAGCTAAGTGACGTTAAACAAGCGCTTCTTGGGAGGCAACCCAAGCGTTTTTACAGTTTTCTAGTACTTAGTTTAGTTTTAGGATTGAATAAAAGTCTTAGCAATGGTGTCCCAATTTTCATGTGCATATGCTGGGTTTTCTTGTGGATTTTCGATTATTTACATGTGCCTTAACGTTAATTGACGAAGTTTGAGTCGGTTGAGTGTGTTTTCGATAATCTCTGGTCATGTTTTTATGGTTTATCCAGGCTCTAAGTGTTTTAAAAGAGTTTCTGAATTTTTCTGAGAGTCTGTAAAATTTTCTAAGTAAACCAGAGAACACACACGGCCGTGTGGAATTAACACACGGCCGTGTGTTACCAATTGGAGCTCAACCAGAGAAGACACAGGGGCGTGACTTTGCCCCTGTGAAAAAACTTCTGAAGGGGCACACGGCCGTGTGGAATTAACACACGGCCGTGCGAAATTCCGCAGAATTTCAACTCTTTTCCAGAGAGTCCACAGGGGCGTGTGGATGCCCCTGTGAGTGCCGCTGTGCCAAGGCACACGGCCGTGTGAAACTCTGCAGAAAGAACCCCAAACTTCCCGAGAAACCACAGGGGCGTGTGTGAGCCCCTGTGGGCGAGCTTGTCAAGGCACACGGCCGTGTGGTTCATTCACACGGCCGTGTGAAACACTTAGTTTTCTCGGGCAATCCAGAGAGGTCACAGGGGCGTGTGACATGCCCCTGTGACCGGCCTTGTGTTCTTGGCCAGGTTGGACACACGGGCGTGTGGAAATTCCACACGGCCGTGTGAAGTTTTTCAGAGACCTTTTGTGTTCTCCCGAGACTCCACAGGGCCGTGTACCAGCCCCTGTGGATATCTTTGTGAAGGCACACGGCCGTGTGGAATTAACACACGGCCGTGTGGGGTAGTCAGAGAACAAACAGAATGCACACAGGGGCGTGGGTTGGCCCCTGTGAACCCTAATTTGAGAGGCACACGGGCGTGTGGAATCGTGACACGGCCGTGTGAATCCCCAGAACTCCAAAAGCCGCGCGATTCCTTTTGGTTTTCACTTGTGCCTCTTCTATTTCCATTCTAAACTCTTCTCCTACCCTCTCCACTAGTTCGCCAACCATCTCAGAGGATTTTTGAGGCATTTTATTGGAGTTTTCCGGCCGATTCTTAGTATTTCTTCATCCACTCCGTCGGTAAGAACTTCAAAGCCTTTTTCTTCGTCGATTCTCAATTTAATTCGTTCTTTTGATGATTTCGCCTTTATTAATTGATTTATGAGTATGCAATGTTGCTTAAGAATGAATTAAAGCGAATTAGATTGTAAATTTTGAATTTTTTTTAACCCACGGCCGTTATACTCTGTCCGCCCGATGATCCACACGGGCGTGTGGAATTAACACACGGGCGTGTGGATTTCTGCAGATTGGTTATTTTGAACTGATTTTGATTGTTTTCTTTTCCAATCTTACAGGAATGTCTTCTAGACCCAAGAAGTCGGCTGGGAAGCGACCCCGTGAGCCCACACCCCCTCCAGAGGAGACAGAGTTCAGTATACCTGAGCACCAGACCAGGTTTGATAGATTATCCCCACTCCGTTTCGGACAGTCACGATACCCCGACCTGAGCATTATCAGAGAGATCCAGGGGGGTGACGGTATTGCCGAGGAGGTTGAGGAGCTACTTTCGGTGGGTGGCTGGAGGAGATTATTGAGGATTAGAGACCCAGCCATTCGAGGGGTGACACTGGAGTTCCTGGCTTCATTTGAGTTTGACAGGTCATACAGGGATTTTTCCACTCCTGATACCATTCAGTTCAGGGTATTAGGCCAGCATTTCAGCTTCAGCTTGACCCAGTTTTCGATCCATCTGGGACTATACGATGAGGCCTATACACAGACCGAGGAGTACAGAGATCTTCCTACAGACTACCCGGGCAGTCTTACCCCGCAGAGGGCATACAGAGATTTGTGCGGAGAAGGCCAGTATGAGCCAGGAATCTCAAAGGCCACGTGCTTGTCTCGCCCGGCCTACAGATACTTACATGCCATTCTTAGTAGATCAGTGAGTGGCCGAGGTGATAGTACTGGGGTTCTGAGTCGCCAGGAGCTTCTTTATCTATATTCGATGGCTCAGAGGGTACCACTCCACTTAGGGCACATCTTAGCAGAGTATTTGCGCCATCAGGGCCAGTACCCTAGGGTTGGAGTGATCTTTTCAGGACCCTACATTTCGAGACTCCTGATAGGGATGAGTCTCAGAGACGGAGTACGAGGGGCAGAGAAGACCAGTATACCAATCCCTCTGGGCACAGATACACTGAGGATGATGGGGATGATCCACAGGACAGGGCCAGGAGTATATACATGGACCATTCCCCAGACAGCGCAGGCCGAGGGCTCCCGGGCAGCATTGGAGCCACCCCCGCAGGATACAGAGGCAGAGGCTGAGGTACCCCCCACCGCACCGGAGCCACCTCCGGTGCGGATGTTTTCACCGTCTCGAGGCCAGGACAGACTGGAGCGCCTCGAGAGCGCAGTGGGGATCCTACAGACCGAGGTGGCTGAGGTTAGGGCCACACAGATTTCACAGCACCAGGAGGTGATGGCGCAGTTCCAGAGCTTACGACAGACCTTCGAGCAGATTGCCTCCTCCTCCTTCGTGGTCCGACCTCGAGTTTCCACTCCACCACCTCCATCTCCCGCATCACCAGCAGATCCACCTGCACCGACATCAGCCGATCCACCAGCAGATACAGAGCCTCCAGCAGCACCAGAGGCCACCACTCAGGACACCGACGCTGAGGCGTCCTAGATTTTAGATTCTTTTCTTTTATTTTTCATTCTGTATATCTTTACTTTATTTTGGACTTGTAGTACTCAGAAGGGATTCTCCCTCTGAGTATAGCTTTTATTTTGCTTTTTATTTTGTCTCGAGTTGTATTCATTGCTTTACATTTTATATACTCGAGTTTTATTGAGCTTTACTGAACCCTCGTTTATGTGTGCGCAGATGGTCTTGGATGTAAGGATTTTGAGGAATAGTCATTGACACGGTCATGGGATCGTGTGTGCTCCACAAACCATTGAGACTCATCTTTCAATGACCTAGCTCCATCAAATGCAACACTTGGAGTTCAGGGGAGTAATGTTTCAATTGCCACTTCCACACTAGTTGCTTTTATCGTTTTCACTTATTATTGTGCTTCTACGCGTACATTGAGGACAATGTACATCTTAAGTGTGGGGGGGAGTTCACATTTCACACACCTTTACTTGTGCGCTCAATTGTTTATGCTAATGTAGCCTATGGCGGTTCACCTTAGTTGCAACGGTTGTATTCTTAGAGTTTAGGAGAATTTTTAACATTGTATCCTATCATGCTCTAGTTCCACTTGAATTTTAGGGGATTTTTGCTCGATTACACCCTATTGCACTACTCACTCTTGAAATCTTTTGGAAACTCGATCTTGAAGTTTTAAAGGACAAATTTATCATCGTTCTTAGTTTTACTTTGGAAAATGCATATATATAAAAAAAAAAAAAAAAAAGAAGAGAAAAAGAATAATGAAAATGAAAAGAAAAATGTGAGTTTGTGAATAGTTGCTTTCTTTTATGTATGCATTTGAGGTGGAAAGAGCTACCACCCATGAAGTATGTAGCTACTCTCATAAGTCGGATACAAGTTATGCCCTAATGAGAGAAAGAGCTATCTCATGGGATGCGTGAAAGCTACTACCCCGGTAGAAAGAGCTACCTCCTCGAAAGAGTGAAAGCCACCTTTGGCGGCCGCCTAGGAAAGGGCTACCTTCGAGGATGTGTGAAGCTACTACTTCCTCTCTTAATTTCTTTCGTTCGTAAATAAGTCTTTGTAAACAAGAGTTTGAGGAGTACTCGTTGGTTCTCTTGAGTGAAGTCGCACACACTAACACGTTTTCGAGTTGTTATCCTTTTTAATTCATGTTTTTAGCTAGAGCATTGATAACCTTATGCAATGTTTTGATTTCCCCTTACTTGTAGAATGCTTCTTTTGCACTTTTGGTGAACCTAAGGCCAAGCACTTTCAATTGTTCTTCCCAAGTACTTTCACGTTTTATTTTTGCTTGAGGACAAGCAAAAGCTTAAGTGTGGGGGAGTTTGATAAGTGCTTGTGTTATAGTATCGCGAAGCGCTATTATCTTACATTAAGCATACCTTTTATCAGATTTTATCACTAAATGTGTGCATTTGTGTTCTCTTGTGCATTGAAGGTATTGTGGAGCCTAATTGGAGAAGAAGAATGAAATTAGGTCGCGTTTGCCAATGTTGAGATGTTCTCGGACCAAGCAAGGAACGAAGCACGTATTTGGACTTGTGGATGTGTGCCAACCTCCTTTGGAGGGGCACAAAGGCAGTCACATTCACAACAAGTCCAATCCGTGTTACTTAGGAGAATTTCGCGAAAGAAGAAGACTTGAAGAAATCGGCGCGACCTACCGTTGCTTGTGTGCCCAAGTAATGGCCTCGATGAAGAACAATGGACCCGGGAGGCGTTTCGGCAAGTTACCAAGCCTGTTCAGCTGAAGACCAGTGTTCCAGAGAAGTCACACGGGCGTGTGGAAATTCCACACGGCCGTGTGTTTTGCAATTTCAGCCATCCAGTGAAGACACACGGGCGTGTGGAAATTCCACACGGCCGTGTGAAATTAATTTTTCAGCCGAGACAGAAGCTTCACACGGGCGTGTGGATATTCCACACGGCCGTGTGAAGCCCCCGATAAGTCCAATTTTAAAGCCGCGATTCAACATTATAAAGGGGGATTTTTGCAACCTTTTGGGGGATCTTGGAACCGAACTTTTCCCCAACTTTCTGGAGTGCGGCTAGGGTTTCGGAGAGGGTTTCGTGGAGGTTCTAGCACATCGTCGGCATCGATTCCGAGGTTCGACGTTTGCACAAGACCACGGCCACACCAACTTCGAGGGGGTTTTCATCTATGTCTATGTTTTATGCTTTAATTTTCACATTGATGAACATGTATAGCTCTATGAGGAGCTAAACCCCTCGCGGGGGTATTCGGACTTGTAAACTTTAGGGTTCTTATGTTTCTTTGACATTGATTATTATGCTTTCCATCGTTGATGAATAAATTGAGTTTTAATCTTAATTATCTCTTGATATTGTTTTCCCTTAAACGTGACATTAGGGTTGAGAGCAATCTAGGTTTTCCTTTGGAGGTGTGACAACTCCTATAGGATTAGACTACTTAAGATTAAAGAGGGTTGAGAGGGAGAGTTGTGAGGTAGCAATGTACCCCTTTCCCTTCCGATGTGATTTCTCTCTACCTCCGATTCCTTGATTTAATAGCGGTCGAAATAGAGTAAAGCAATAGGTAGATAAACTCCCCTAGGGCTTAATTGCGCAAGCAATAGAGTGAAGGGTTGTAGTGAATCCTATATGCTGGGGCTTAATCTAGACTAGGGTTCTTCCACCTGGACCAAAGGGTTAGAACTATTTTTGTAGGAACAGGTTTAATCACTAGGAATCCCTAGAGCATAATGCAATCCCATATAGTGTGAGGTTTAGGTAGATGGACTCCCCTGGGGCTTAATCATCTAGGTAACAGAGCGAAGGGTGTTGTGAATCCTAATACCAAGGCATAGCGTTGGGGTTAGTCACGGTTGTCCTTAGGTTTGGGACCGTGAGTCTTAGGATTTCCTCGACTTAATTGACATCAATAGGAGAGTATAATATCATAGTCTTGCACTTGAAACATAGATCCTAGAGGTAGCTTGTCCGGATACCCCCTTTTACTCATTGCAAGTCCTTCTCGATTTTCCTATTTGCACCTCTTACTTTCATCCTTCTATTTAGTTTATTGCTTTGCATTATTTTTCACTCATCAATCCTATTATCGTTTCCCGTATTTCGCATAGCTTAATTAGTGAAACCTTATATTCTATCTCCCTATTCCCTGTGGATTCGACTACCTTCTCACCAAGGTAAATTTATTACTTCGACAAGGCCGTGCACTTGCGGTACACACGCAAAAGGTCGTGTCAAGTTTTTGGCGCCGTTGCCGGGGAATAGGCGTTTTAGATATTTGTTTTTCACTACTTTAGCTATTCACTTCGCACTCTATCTCATATTTTCTTTACCTATCATTGTTCTTATTTTTCTTTTCTTTATTTTCGGCTCCAGGTTATGACCCGTGGGAACCCTTCAATACTTGTTGAAGGAGACCCAGACATTGGAAAAAGAACACATCGTAAAGGGAAAGAACCTGCACAAGAAGCATCAAATCAAGCCGATATTGAGACAGAAGGGTCAGAGACAATGGCAGAACAGAACGAGCAGCAGCGAACGTTGTCTGATTTTGCTAGACCCGCAGTTATGGGGACCCAATCAAGCATTGTCAGGCCCCCAATTACAGCAATGAATTTCGAATTGAAGCCATCGTTCATTCAGATGCTGCAGCAGTCCGCACAGTTTAATGGGTTAGCCGATGAAGACCCTAATAGTCACATAGAAAATTTCTTGGAAGTGTGTGACATGTTGAAGATAAATGGAGTGACGGACGATGCAATTCGATTGAGAGCCTTCCCGTTTTCATTGAAAGGAAAAGCAAGGCATTGGTTGCACTCATTACCGAGAGCCTCCATTACTACGTGGGAGGAGATGGCCGAGGCATTCTTGGCTAGATACTTCCCACCGGGGAAATCTGCAAGACTCCGGAATGAGATATCATCCTTTGTACAGATGGAATTGGAGTCTCTATTCGAGACATGGGACAGGTTCAAAGAGCTCCTTCGCAAATGTCCGCAACATGGATTCCCCGAGTGGATGATTATTCACACATTTTACAACGGGTTGAATCCGAGTACAAAGCAACTCTTAGATGCGGCGGCCGGAGGGACTCTTGGAAGCAAGACTCCCGGTGAAGCTCGGCACCTTGTAGAGGAGATGGCTATGAATAGTTATCAATGGAACTCAAGGGATAGGAAAAAGGTTGCCGGAATTCATGAGGTTGATGCGGTTACATCATTGGCAGCACAAGTGGAATCGTTGAGTAAGAAGCTAGATGCTCTAGCTTCGCCAAGAGTTGCGGCCATCACTACTTGTAACGGTTGTGGGGGAGGACATGCTTCAAGCGATTGTCCTATTGCTATTGGAGGCACTAGTGCGGTGGAGCAGGCCGATTTTGTGGGGAATTCATATCGAGGACAAGGCCAAGGCAACCCGTATAGTGGTACATACAATCCGGGATGGAAGAACCATCCGAACTTCTCTTGGAGCAATCAAGGACAGTCACAACAGAACAAAAATAGTGCACCACCGGGATTTCAAAGTCAACAATCTCCGAATTTAGAAAGCCGAGTGACCGGGTTGGAGGGAAAGATGACTGATCTAGAGAGAGCCCTCACACGGTTCGTTTCTTCTTCGGATGCAAGGTTCCAATCGGTGGAAGCTACTCTTCGCAATCACACCGCTTCCTTACACAACTTGGAAAACCAAGTAGGACAAATTGCGAAAACTTTGGCGGAGAGACCTCAAGGTAGTTTGCCTAGCAATACGGAGACCAACCCAAGAGAACAACTAAAGGCAATAACCTTGAGAAGTGGTAAGGAGGTTGAGGGACATCTCCCTCTTGAGAAGACTAAGGACTCACCCGAAGTCGTGGAAATAGAGGATGAAGCACCAAAGGAGAAAGAGGTGGCACCCCCACCTTATAAGCCGAGAATTCCCTATCCTTCACGATTGAAGAATGACCAAGACAATGAGCAATACAAGAAATTTCTGGGTGTCTTCAAGCAATTGCACATCAACATTCCATTCGCGGAAGCATTAGCCCAAATGCCCAAGTACGCGAAGTTCTTAAAAGACCTCTTGACCAATAAGAGGAAGTTAGAGGAAAGTGCATCCGTCATCCTCGATGCAAACTGTTCGGCAGTGCTACAGAAGAATATGCCAAGCAAGAGGAAGGACCCCGGAAGTTTTATCATACCGTGCAATATTGGTGATATGGGTGAGGAGATGGCACTAGCCGACTCGGGAGCAAGCATCAATGTCATGCCCTACACATTCTTCCAAAAGCTAGGCTTGGGCGAGCCTAGACCTACCCGGATGACACTTCAGCTTGCAGATAGATCGGTGAGGCATCCGAGGGGTGTTGTTGAAGATGTGTTAGTGAAAGTGGATAAGTACATTTTCCCGGTCGACTTTGTAGTGCTTGATGTAGACGAGGATGTCGAGGTACCGCTGATCCTTGGGAGGCCGTTCTTGCGCACTTCCAAGGCTTTGATAGACATGGACGGTGGAGAGCTCACACTTAGGGTTGGGGACGACAAGCTCACTTACCGCCTCGCCGAAGCCATGCGACATTCTCTTGATTTTGATGATGCTCTATATTATCTTGATGTCACTGATGATTGCATTGATGAATATATGCAGGATATGTTTAACCCGGATCCATATGAAGGGTGGCCAGACCAAGACATAGAGACTGAAGAGGAAGAAGTGCTCGCGCTTGTTTCAGTTGAGATAGACATCAAGAAGGAGAAGGAGCTTAGGAAGAAAGTCCTTCGGAGATTGAAGCGGTCGAGACGTCGCCACAACAAGAACCCCAACAAGAAAGGGGATGAGCATTCACGGAGTAAGGGTGTTTCACCCATGTGTGGTAACAAACTCGATAATTCTCCCTCTACCTTGCAACGATTATGCAATGCTTGCTTTCAAATTTTAGGGAAGAGGGCAAATTCCACTCACGAACCTCCGTAAGGTAAGACAGGTACGTCAAGCTAAGTGACGTTAAACAAGCGCTTCTTGGGAGGCAACCCAAGCGTTTTTACAGTTTTCTAGTACTTAGTTTAGTTTTAGGATTGAATAAAAGTCTTAGCAATGGTGTCCCAATTTTCATGTGCATATGCTGGGTTTTCTTGTGGATTTTCGATTATTTACATGTGCCTTAACGTTAATTGACGAAGTTTGAGTCGGTTGAGTGTGTTTTCGATAATCTCTGGTCATGTTTTTATGGTTTATCCAGGCTCTAAGTGTTTTAAAAGAGTTTCTGAATTTTTCTGAGAGTCTGTAAAATTTTCTAAGTAAACCAGAGAACACACACGGCCGTGTGGAATTAACACACGGCCGTGTGTTACCAATTGGAGCTCAACCAGAGAAGACACAGGGGCGTGACTTTGCCCCTGTGAAAAAACTTCTGAAGGGGCACACGGCCGTGTGGAATTAACACACGGCCGTGCGAAATTCCGCAGAATTTCAACTCTTTTCCAGAGAGTCCACAGGGGCGTGTGGATGCCCCTGTGAGTGCCGCTGTGCCAAGGCACACGGCCGTGTGAAACTCTGCAGAAAGAACCCCAAACTTCCCGAGAAACCACAGGGGCGTGTGTGAGCCCCTGTGGGCGAGCTTGTCAAGGCACACGGCCGTGTGGTTCATTCACACGGCCGTGTGAAACACTTAGTTTTCTCGGGCAATCCAGAGAGGTCACAGGGGCGTGTGACATGCCCCTGTGACCGGCCTTGTGTTCTTGGCCAGGTTGGACACACGGGCGTGTGGAAATTCCACACGGCCGTGTGAAGTTTTTCAGAGACCTTTTGTGTTCTCCCGAGACTCCACAGGGCCGTGTACCAGCCCCTGTGGATATCTTTGTGAAGGCACACGGCCGTGTGGAATTAACACACGGCCGTGTGGGGTAGTCAGAGAACAAACAGAATGCACACAGGGGCGTGGGTTGGCCCCTGTGAACCCTAATTTGAGAGGCACACGGGCGTGTGGAATCGTGACACGGCCGTGTGAATCCCCAGAACTCCAAAAGCCGCGCGATTCCTTTTGGTTTTCACTTGTGCCTCTTCTATTTCCATTCTAAACTCTTCTCCTACCCTCTCCACTAGTTCGCCAACCATCTCAGAGGATTTTTGAGGCATTTTATTGGAGTTTTCCGGCCGATTCTTAGTATTTCTTCATCCACTCCGTCGGTAAGAACTTCAAAGCCTTTTTCTTCGTCGATTCTCAATTTAATTCGTTCTTTTGATGATTTCGCCTTTATTAATTGATTTATGAGTATGCAATGTTGCTTAAGAATGAATTAAAGCGAATTAGATTGTAAATTTTGAATTTTTTTTAACCCACGGCCGTTATACTCTGTCCGCCCGATGATCCACACGGGCGTGTGGAATTAACACACGGGCGTGTGGATTTCTGCAGATTGGTTATTTTGAACTGATTTTGATTGTTTTCTTTTCCAATCTTACAGGAATGTCTTCTAGACCCAAGAAGTCGGCTGGGAAGCGACCCCGTGAGCCCACACCCCCTCCAGAGGAGACAGAGTTCAGTATACCTGAGCACCAGACCAGGTTTGATAGATTATCCCCACTCCGTTTCGGACAGTCACGATACCCCGACCTGAGCATTATCAGAGAGATCCAGGGGGGTGACGGTATTGCCGAGGAGGTTGAGGAGCTACTTTCGGTGGGTGGCTGGAGGAGATTATTGAGGATTAGAGACCCAGCCATTCGAGGGGTGACACTGGAGTTCCTGGCTTCATTTGAGTTTGACAGGTCATACAGGGATTTTTCCACTCCTGATACCATTCAGTTCAGGGTATTAGGCCAGCATTTCAGCTTCAGCTTGACCCAGTTTTCGATCCATCTGGGACTATACGATGAGGCCTATACACAGACCGAGGAGTACAGAGATCTTCCTACAGACTACCCGGGCAGTCTTACCCCGCAGAGGGCATACAGAGATTTGTGCGGAGAAGGCCAGTATGAGCCAGGAATCTCAAAGGCCACGTGCTTGTCTCGCCCGGCCTACAGATACTTACATGCCATTCTTAGTAGATCAGTGAGTGGCCGAGGTGATAGTACTGGGGTTCTGAGTCGCCAGGAGCTTCTTTATCTATATTCGATGGCTCAGAGGGTACCACTCCACTTAGGGCACATCTTAGCAGAGTATTTGCGCCATCAGGGCCAGTACCCTAGGGTTGGAGTGATCTTTTCAGGACCCTACATTTCGAGACTCCTGATAGGGATGAGTCTCAGAGACGGAGTACGAGGGGCAGAGAAGACCAGTATACCAATCCCTCTGGGCACAGATACACTGAGGATGATGGGGATGATCCACAGGACAGGGCCAGGAGTATATACATGGACCATTCCCCAGACAGCGCAGGCCGAGGGCTCCCGGGCAGCATTGGAGCCACCCCCGCAGGATACAGAGGCAGAGGCTGAGGTACCCCCCACCGCACCGGAGCCACCTCCGGTGCGGATGTTTTCACCGTCTCGAGGCCAGGACAGACTGGAGCGCCTCGAGAGCGCAGTGGGGATCCTACAGACCGAGGTGGCTGAGGTTAGGGCCACACAGATTTCACAGCACCAGGAGGTGATGGCGCAGTTCCAGAGCTTACGACAGACCTTCGAGCAGATTGCCTCCTCCTCCTTCGTGGTCCGACCTCGAGTTTCCACTCCACCACCTCCATCTCCCGCATCACCAGCAGATCCACCTGCACCGACATCAGCCGATCCACCAGCAGATACAGAGCCTCCAGCAGCACCAGAGGCCACCACTCAGGACACCGACGCTGAGGCGTCCTAGATTTTAGATTCTTTTCTTTTATTTTTCATTCTGTATATCTTTACTTTATTTTGGACTTGTAGTACTCAGAAGGGATTCTCCCTCTGAGTATAGCTTTTATTTTGCTTTTTATTTTGTCTCGAGTTGTATTCATTGCTTTACATTTTATATACTCGAGTTTTATTGAGCTTTACTGAACCCTCGTTTATGTGTGCGCAGATGGTCTTGGATGTAAGGATTTTGAGGAATAGTCATTGACACGGTCATGGGATCGTGTGTGCTCCACAAACCATTGAGACTCATCTTTCAATGACCTAGCTCCATCAAATGCAACACTTGGAGTTCAGGGGAGTAATGTTTCAATTGCCACTTCCACACTAGTTGCTTTTATCGTTTTCACTTATTATTGTGCTTCTACGCGTACATTGAGGACAATGTACATCTTAAGTGTGGGGGGGAGTTCACATTTCACACACCTTTACTTGTGCGCTCAATTGTTTATGCTAATGTAGCCTATGGCGGTTCACCTTAGTTGCAACGGTTGTATTCTTAGAGTTTAGGAGAATTTTTAACATTGTATCCTATCATGCTCTAGTTCCACTTGAATTTTAGGGGATTTTTGCTCGATTACACCCTATTGCACTACTCACTCTTGAAATCTTTTGGAAACTCGATCTTGAAGTTTTAAAGGACAAATTTATCATCGTTCTTAGTTTTACTTTGGAAAATGCATATATATTAAAAAAAAAAAAAAAAAAAGAAGAGAAAAAGAATAATGAAAATGAAAAGAAAAATGTGAGTTTGTGAATAGTTGCTTTCTTTTATGTATGCATTTGAGGTGGAAAGAGCTACCACCCATGAAGTATGTAGCTACTCTCATAAGTCGGATACAAGTTATGCCCTAATGAGAGAAAGAGCTATCTCATGGGATGCGTGAAAGCTACTACCCCGGTAGAAAGAGCTACCTCCTCGAAAGAGTGAAAGCCACCTTTGGCGGCCGCCTAGGAAAGGGCTACCTTCGAGGATGTGTGAAGCTACTACTTCCTCTCTTAATTTCTTTCGTTCGTAAATAAGTCTTTGTAAACAAGAGTTTGAGGAGTACTCGTTGGTTCTCTTGAGTGAAGTCGCACACACTAACACGTTTTCGAGTTGTTATCCTTTTTAATTCATGTTTTTAGCTAGAGCATTGATAACCTTATGCAATGTTTTGATTTCCCCTTACTTGTAGAATGCTTCTTTTGCACTTTTGGTGAACCTAAGGCCAAGCACTTTCAATTGTTCTTCCCAAGTACTTTCACGTTTTATTTTTGCTTGAGGACAAGCAAAAGCTTAAGTGTGGGGGAGTTTGATAAGTGCTTGTGTTATAGTATCGCGAAGCGCTATTATCTTACATTAAGCATACCTTTTATCAGATTTTATCACTAAATGTGTGCATTTGTGTTCTCTTGTGCATTGAAGGTATTGTGGAGCCTAATTGGAGAAGAAGAATGAAATTAGGTCGCGTTTGCCAATGTTGAGATGTTCTCGGACCAAGCAAGGAACGAAGCACGTATTTGGACTTGTGGATGTGTGCCAACCTCCTTTGGAGGGGCACAAAGGCAGTCACATTCACAACAAGTCCAATCCGTGTTACTTAGGAGAATTTCGCGAAAGAAGAAGACTTGAAGAAATCGGCGCGACCTACCGTTGCTTGTGTGCCCAAGTAATGGCCTCGATGAAGAACAATGGACCCGGGAGGCGTTTCGGCAAGTTACCAAGCCTGTTCAGCTGAAGACCAGTGTTCCAGAGAAGTCACACGGGCGTGTGGAAATTCCACACGGCCGTGTGTTTTGCAATTTCAGCCATCCAGTGAAGACACACGGGCGTGTGGAAATTCCACACGGCCGTGTGAAATTAATTTTTCAGCCGAGACAGAAGCTTCACACGGGCGTGTGGATATTCCACACGGCCGTGTGAAGCCCCCGATAAGTCCAATTTTAAAGCCGCGATTCAACATTATAAAGGGGGATTTTTGCAACCTTTTGGGGGATCTTGGAACCGAACTTTTCCCCAACTTTCTGGAGTGCGGCTAGGGTTTCGGAGAGGGTTTCGTGGAGGTTCTAGCACATCGTCGGCATCGATTCCGAGGTTCGACGTTTGCACAAGACCACGGCCACACCAACTTCGAGGGGGTTTTCATCTATGTCTATGTTTTATGCTTTAATTTTCACATTGATGAACATGTATAGCTCTATGAGGAGCTAAACCCCTCGCGGGGGTATTCGGACTTGTAAACTTTAGGGTTCTTATGTTTCTTTGACATTGATTATTATGCTTTCCATCGTTGATGAATAAATTGAGTTTTAATCTTAATTATCTCTTGATATTGTTTTCCCTTAAACGTGACATTAGGGTTGAGAGCAATCTAGGTTTTCCTTTGGAGGTGTGACAACTCCTATAGGATTAGACTACTTAAGATTAAAGAGGGTTGAGAGGGAGAGTTGTGAGGTAGCAATGTACCCCTTTCCCTTCCGATGTGATTTCTCCCTACCTCCGATTCCTTGATTTAATAGCGGTCGAAATAGAGTAAAGCAATAGGTAGATAAACTCCCCTAGGGCTTAATTGCGCAAGCAATAGAGTGAAGGGTTGTAGTGAATCCTATATGCTGGGGCTTAATCTAGACTAGGGTTCTTCCACCTGGACCAAAGGGTTAGAACTATTTTTGTAGGAACAGGTTTAATCACTAGGAATCCCTAGAGCATAATGCAATCCCATATAGTGTGAGGTTTAGGTAGATGGACTCCCCTGGGGCTTAATCATCTAGGTGACAGAGCGAAGGGTGTTGTGAATCCTAATACCAAGGCATAGCGTTGGGGTTAGTCACGGTTGTCCTTAGGTTTGGGACCGTGAGTCTTAGGATTTCCTCGACTTAATTGACATCAATAGGAGAGTATAATATCATAGTCTTGCACTTGAAACATAGATCCTAGAGGTAGCTTGTCCGGATACCCCCTTTTACTCATTGCAAGTCCTTCTCGATTTTCCTATTTGCACCTCTTACTTTCATCCTTCTATTTAGTTTATTGCTTTGCATTATTTTTCACTCATCAATCCTATTATCGTTTCCCGTATTTCGCATAGCTTAATTAGTGAAACCTTATATTCTATCTCCCTATTCCCTGTGGATTCGACTACCTTCTCACCAAGGTAAATTTATTACTTCGACAAGGCCGTGCACTTGCGGTACACACGCAAAAGGTTGTGTCAGTCTTCTTGAAACACGACATCTCGTGTTACATGGACCTTCCTCGCTACCGGATCATATACCCGATAGGCTTTGGAGCCTTGTTGATATCCCAGCAACACCATTGGTTTGCTACGATCTGCGAGCTTCTGGGGAAATGGAGTTACCGGCTTGACATGAGCAAGGCAACCGAATGTTCTCAAATGCTGCACATTGGGCTTCTTTTGAAACCAAACTTCATAAGGTGTTTTACTGATGATGCTTTTGGTTGGCGCGCGATTCAGCAGATAAACTGCCGTGGTCACTGCTTCACCCCAAAAGTAGTTAGGCATGTTCTTGCTCTTCAACAAGCTTCTCGCCATTGCAACTACTGTTTGATTTCTTCGCTCAGCTACACCGTTTTGCTGGGGTGAATAAGGTGCAGTGGTGAAGTGTTTGATTCCATTCTTGTCACAAAAAATTTGAACCTCCTTTGAGTTGAATTCCCCCCTTTTGTCAGTTATGAGGGATTTAAGCTTCAAGTTCACCTGTGTTTCAACTGCCACTTTGATCCTTTTGAGTGCCTCAAATGCCTCATCTTTTGTTTTGAGCAGTGAGATCCACATGTACCTGCTAAAATCATCAATCAACAAGAGGAAATAGGAATTGCCTCCTGCTGTTGGTGGTGAAATAGGCCCACATAAGTCACCATGAATCAGTTCCAAGGGTCGAGTTGCTCGGTAGCTTGATTTAAGAGGGAAAGATGCACGACGTTGCTTCCCAACGAGGCCGCCGTCACACACTTGATCGACATGATCCAGATGCGGCATCCCCACTACCATGGCTTTACTTGCTAGGCTTCTGAGTGCTTGAAAATTCAGATGGCCATAGCAAGCATGCCATAGCTAAGCATCATCCTTTATGTTTGTTAGAAGGCACACTGGCTCCACAATGTTCAAGTGTAGGATGTAGAGCCGATTCCTCGACCTCTTAGCATTGGCCAATAGCTTTCTGTTGCTATCAAAGATGCATAGGTGGTCGTCTTCAAGCACCATACAACATCCGTTCTCCTCCAACTGGCCGAGGCTTACAATGTTGCTTCGTAATTTTGGTATATAGTAGACGTTTGTAAGGACGCGATGTTCACCGTTTTTGCACTTGAAAAGAACAGTGCCGCGTCCCTGGATTTCTACTATAGAGCCATCTCCAAATCTGACAGTGCCTCCCACGGATTTGTCTAGTTCTGTGAACTTTTCCAAGCTTCTTGTCATGTGGTTACTTGCACCAGTGTCTAAGTACCAAGAATCACTCACATACCTTGTTGTGCTTCCAAAATCAGGAATAATTCTTTCTTCATTGAGCATCACCTGGAGGGTTGGCTCCTTGGTTGCCTGCACCAGTGCACAGGCTTGTGCCACAAGCAAGATTGGTTCGTCATCATCTTTCTCGGCTAAATGCACTTGTTTGCCTTTCTTCTTGAATCTACATTCTGAAGCATAATGGCCCATGTTGTTGCAGTTGTAGCATTTGATCTTCTTCTTGTCAATCTTCTTTTGCTTGTAGTCTTGATTGCCATCATGATCATCTTCAGCACGACCTTTGTTACGGCTGAACCCGCGCCCGCGTCCTCGGCCACGCCCATTGCTTTTGCCGCGCTCCTTGAACTCCTTCTCCTTTGCATTCCACTCCTCCCTGGTTAGTAGGACGCGTTCATTGTCACCCCCCGCTGCTACCACGAACCCTCTCCTCGAAGGTTTTGAGGCGGCCAATTGCCTCCTCCATGGTCATTGTGGTTAGATCAGCAAACTACTCGATCGACGTCACAATCGGCAAGAATTTGTTGGGGACGGCACGAAGGAGCTTCTTCACGATGGTGCCTTCATCGAGATGATCACCCAAACTAGCAACCTTGTTGACTATAGTAGTCAGCTTTGCGGCGAAATCATCTATCGTCTCCGTCTCCTTCATTTGGAGGATTTCAAACTCAGTTTTAAGAGTTTGGAGCTTCGCCGCCTTGACACGATCCGCGCCCACATACATGGTCTTGAGCGTCTGCCATGCTTGCTTTGTTGTCTCCTTCTCTGCTATCAGCAACAGGCTTTCTTCAGGGATGGCTTCATAGATGGCGGCAAGTGCCATCTTGTCTTTCCTTATCTCCACATTTGTTCCAGGGTTGATGGCATCCCAGACATTTTGAGCTTGCAAGTAGACACGCATCTTGATAGCCCACACAGCATAGTTCGTCTTGTTCAGCATAGGATAGTGGAGAGACACGCTGGACTGTTTATCTGTCGATGTGCTTGTGATAGCAACATCATCATTGCCGGAGCTGCTGCTTCGTGGCATGATCTTTGGCATTCAACCTCGCTCGGATACCAAATATCAGAGGAATCTCTCTCACTTTCGAATTGGAACACAAATGGATAGAGACAAAGAACAGTTTTATTTCTGGAAAAACTGCAATTGAGAGATTGATTTTATTATAAGCTAATGATCTTTTTTATAGGGATCAGTTACATAAAACAACGTGCATACTAACAAGAAGGCTGAAAAATAGGTAATGGCTAAAGACTAAATCAAAGACTGAAGACTAAATCAAAACACATGCATAATAGACAACAAGATTATTATAGTAATACCACATAGCTCATCCACTGTAAGGGTGTTGAGGTTTTTAGCCTCAACAATGTAGGAGACTACATTGGTAAATCTGGTTGTCAAGCTTATGAGAATTTTAGTTACCACTGTCTTCTCTGAAAACTGCTCTCCTAGCATTTTGATTTGATAGACAATATCCAGAACCCTGGTGGAGTAGTCTTCTATTTTTTGCCCCATGCTTCATCTTTGTTGCATCTAGCTCTTGATGTAAGGAATGAAGCTTGACAGTGATGTTATTTGAATTCCATTAGTATTGAGTTTTTAGTGTTTCCCAAAATTGTTTTGCCATCTTTGCTTCAGTGATCCTCAGAAGAACCCTTTCATCCAAGTTCTGCTGAATTAGACATAGTGTTTTTGCATCTTTCTTGATGATTTCAGTAAGTCTTTTGTTGTCTGCTTCTTCAGCTATCCCCTTCTCAACAATACTCCATAGATCCTTAGACATGAAGACTGTCTTCATCTTGAGACTCTAGAGATTATAGTTCTCTCTCTTGAAGAGTAGAACATTTGGTTGAGAAGAGCTTGAGGAACTGCCAGACATCATCCCAGTTCTCTGATACCACTGATAATGTTTGCAAGAGCAAACACTTGTCAATCACTCAACACTCATAGCACTCGGTTTGAAAAGGAAGACATGGATTAATACTTAACCGTCGTGCATTCAACTTAAACTTAATAGAACATTACAACATGATATAAAGAGAAAGGTAGAGCAAGCTTTACAACAAGGATGCTGACAAGCATTCAAAAGGTTATAAAAAAAAAGCATAAAGTATAAGATAGTGTCCAATCGGCTTCTAATCTAAGATTTGGTGAAGTCCAATTAGCATACAATACTTAAATAGTCAGTACATAGTAGTTGACTCTATCAGCTGGTCAACTGAGCTTTAGATGCATGATTCTCAAGTTGACTTATCAACCATCTCAACAAGCAAGCTTCTGAGTAGAATGTTGCAGAAACTTCATCAGGCTTTTGCCCACAAAGCAATTTACAATGGGTAAATATTATAGTAAATAGTAGTCCTATATTAATTAATTTAGTAAATATGAATTTGAATATATCATTTTATAACTTTAACTTCTTCATTGGATCAAGCGAAAAAAATATATTTTGTTTGCATCTAAGGGTAAACACTGAACACTAACAAAACACTAATATAATGTCTCAAGTTTTTATTTAGTGAAAGCTAGTTGCAGGACAATCTTTTTCGAAACAACAAAATCACTGGTAAATCCATTTTATATTTGAATCAATCCCCATCCAAATCCAACATAAAAGAAATAATAAGGTTGAAAAACTTAATGCATATTTTTATCTGGTGCAACTGCTCATGGATAATCATTTCAACTATTTGCCCCTAATGTAATCAAGTCATACCAAGGAAGGTATTTATTTAACTATTTGCTCTAAACAACAAATTGTTTTATCATCCATGTTAGAAATACTGTAGCTAGAACAACAAATATTTCCCAAAAGAACATGATGCAGCATAAGCGAGTACTGAAGTGTTGAATGAGTTCAATTCCACAATTTATTTAGAAACTTATATATAAAGAAACAGTAGCTGGCCTCCATAGCAAAATTGTCTTGAATTATCCAATCTACATCAATTTAATGACAGTTCTACAATTTACATAGAAATAGTTAAAATATCTACGTGAACCTTACCATGAAGCTGTAGATAACTATCCTTTCTAATCCAACAAGAGAGTATTTATTTAATAACTTTTTAATAATATATTTCGGACACAGTAAGACCCAAAATAATTCATTCTGCTAAAAGTTTATAAATGTAAACTATAATATTTTCAGATAGATATTAAAGCCAAAATGCTATCATAATAATTTAAGTCACACAAATAGATGATTTTATGTATCGTAGTTTAATGTAAAAAGGTGTGAGACAACATGGATGATTGATCCAGAAAAAGAAAGAAGCTTCTTAAGACAAAAATCATGCATTATCCATAAACAAAATTTTTAACCAATCTCAATAAATTGTCACATGATTTGTTGATATGAAGTAAGATTTCAAACCATATTTATTGTAAGTTGAAGGAGAATAGGGAAAGATTGATCAATATGATCTTAAGACATTATACAAGAAAGACCTCAGCTATACAAGATGGGTTGCATAGAACAAATACATTGTAATGATACTATATGTGACATTCACAAGGCACAAGGCACACCGTTCGCATTATGAATACACATGTGACACCGTGTTCGTTGCTATAACGGATGCAACACCCAACCAACGAGGTTGTTTTGACGGACAATTGAATAACTGATAAAGAATAAATACATGTACATATACACTTACATGTACCATACAGAACTAGCCTTGTGGGTACAAATTGCTATAGAGTTAAACCAAAACTAAAATAATGAAACCACTGCATCCTTGGGATAGCTACTCATGACTTTACCCACACACTTACTGGATGACTACTACTGGGTCTCTTGTTCCTGCAACTTGAATAAAAAATAAGGTTGGTTAGCAGTGGTTACTCATTACAAAGGAAATAAAGTAATAATATAAATAAAGGTAATAAAATTGGAAACCTCAATTATCTTAATTTCTGTCTGAATGTATTATGCTCAATATATCTTATAAAAACTGATAAAATTTGCAATCATTGCAACAAGCATTTTAGGTACAGTACAAAGCACTCAGCCAAGTTGTGTACACACCCAACCTCAACACCTCAAGTCAAGTGATACACTGATAACTAATAATCTAGTAACTAATAAGCTGGGCCCCAAAGGGGCAACTAGTAACCGATAAATTGATAAACTATCACGTGCGCATGTTGGCCCCAAAGGGCATAACACCAATTTCCATGCTCCCAAATAGTTTGGGTAGCAGATTTTATAGAAAACCAGGTTTTAGAAATTCTTCCTTCCCAAATGTGATACCAAATGCGGTTCCAAAGACCTCAAGGATCATACATCGAGCCTAGGATAACTGGGCGTATTTTGAGAAGGTGCATACGTGACTTAGATTACCATTAACCCTCTAGTGAATTGAATAAAGTATTTCATTTTCTGCAAAGCTTACAATCACAATACATTAGCAACCACAATTAGAGTATGAAAAATTAAAAAGCTAATACTAGTAAACAGATTTAATATATAATGGAAAATAGCTTATATAAAGACTGGCAGTAAAACATCAATTAACTAATAAAACAACATTCGATAAAAATAATATGATATAAAACCAATCTCCCAAATGGATGTCCAATTTGCTTGGACAGATTTAAAACCAATTTAAAACTAGCTAATTGAGCTTAATTATCTCTAATTGTCTTAAACTAACTCAATTTGAGCTAAACCCACTTGAACTAACTTGAACAACTCCAATTGAATCAAACCAGCTTGAATCAAGCTCACTTCTAATGAAACCTATATAAACCGGGTTGGTTCAATCAAACCCAATTCCAATTAATTGGTTCAGCCAAATTTCACTGAACCAAACTCAATCCTTAGTCAATTTGAATTAAACCAGATTGGTTCAACTGAACCTGAGTTTACTTGAACCGTGCTAGCTCAACCACTTTGAATCATGATAAGATTTGGGCCCAAAACCAGTCCAATTGGACAAATCAAATCAACAAGTCCAATTCGGTTTGTCTGAATCAGGAGACATTAAACCAAGTTGAGCCCATGTTCCAAATTCAATTTTATTAGGCCCAATTGAACTAATGTAGTTGGCCTAATCATTTCAAATTCAAATCAATCAACTTAAGCCCACTCCTTGGGGCCCACTTAACTCAAGCCCAACAAACAATAACAAGTCAAACAAACCTACTAGACTTACACCAAGGTTTAAACCCAAACAAAGAACTCTTAAAATATGCATCATCTTCAAAGTTTAAAGCCAGTCCTTCCCAACATTCCTTCTAGATCATCTCTTATCTTTTCTAACGAGCAACTAAGTAAGAGCATGCTATCCATGGATCTATTACCCATGCATGCCATATATGCTTAAGACCATAACCCTCTCTTATTAATAATCAAGTATGTTTCCTCCTTTGATCATTCATGCATAAGATTCACTCAAGGAGATCTCTCTCACACACTTTCTTAAGCTCAAAGGAAAGAAGGAACATGGAAATTAAGCACAAAGTAAAATGCTTACCTTTCTTCACGATGCTTCAATGCACGACAACCACTCCTCCCTCACTCCCTAATTCTCCCTCTAAGCTCCACAAACCCTAATTAAGAAAGGCGGCGAGAAACTTCTCTATGTTTTAACTGCTAGTTGGTGAAGTAAACCTAGTGAGTTCAAGGTTGACATTCCAAATATGTACATAGCAAAGATGATAATTAAAGGAGCTTAAACCAAACTTAGCGTTTAACATTTAAACTTCAAGAATCCATTGAGAACTGTTGGAAGAAGTAAACTTAATTGGATACATGCATGCATGATAGTGGGAAGCTAAAAGTTTTTGTTTTAGTTCATGAAAATGTGTTTTGGTTAATGAGATGGTGTTTAGGGAAATGAATATGAAATTAATATGTAAATGTGAATGGTTACAAAAATGCTATAAGCAAGCGTTTTGTTGTCTTCCTCTAACAGTGGGAAAAATTGAATACATATTCCTCTTAAATTTTATCTTGCTTATTGCCCACCAATTTGTTTCATCCCAAAATTATTTCCAATAAAGTGGTATAAGAGCCGAAGGTGATCATTGGAGATGGCTTCCAATGTAATTGTTGTTCCCCGTTGCATCGATATGACATATGGCCACTTGAGTATACAAATAAAGACGATGCTTGAATTCCAAGATGCATGGGAAGCTGTTAAAGGCTTTGAGGAGTCTCAAGATGAGGAGAACCTTACGGGGGTTCAAAGAGTGACGTTGGTGGATCTAAAGAAGAAAGATAAGAAGGCTCTCAACATCTAAAGAAGCATGGGGTATCCTTGAAGAAATATACAAAGGAGATGACAGAGCAAAGAGCATTTGCCTCTAATCCTTGAGAAGTGAGTTTGAAGAGCTAGAGATGAAGGAGCCCGAATCAATATCAAATTATTTAGCAAGGGTGCAAGCCATTGTAAATAACTTGAAGAGAAATGGTGATGACATGTAGTGCAAAAGGTGCTGCGATCTTTGGATCCAAGATTTGACTTTGTTGTGATAGTAATTGAAGAAGCAAAAGATGTAAAGAATATGAAGGTGCAAGAGCTACAAGGGTCACTAAAAGCTCAAGAAGCTAGAATGTTAAGAAGGCACAAGGAGCCATTAGCGCAAGCCCTACAAACCAAGTTGTCTATCAATGATAAGAAAGAAAACTTAAAGTTGAGAGAAGTCAAGGTGGTCGCAGAGGTGTCTGTGGATGTAGCTATAGTAGAGGTCCCGGTGAAGGTTTTAGACATGCCCGAGGACGTGACAACTAAAATAATGATTTTAACTTTCAATGGAATGGGGGAAAAGGGCAACGAGGTAGAGGCTGGAGGTATGATAAAAGCAATGTTAAATGTTATCACTGTAACAAGCTTGTGCATTATTCTTCTGAATGTTGGCATAATCAAGCTAACTAAGTGCAAGGAAGGGTTAATTATGCTAAAGAAGATGATAGTGATAATGTGCTTCTACTAGCAAAGAATGAAGAAGATGACACAACTAAAAAATTGTGGTACTTAGACTCCGGAGCAAGCAATCATATGTGTGGGTACAAGGAACTGTTCACGGAGGTAGATGAGAAAGTGAATGGTGAAGTCTCATTTAGAGATGCATCCAAGGCGCAAGTAACAAGTGTTGGTAAGATTCTTATCAAACTCAAGGATGGAAACAATTAATATAATTCTAATGTCTATTATGTGCCCAAAAATGAAGACAAAAATTCTTAGTCTTGGCCAATTCTTGGAGAAAGGTTACGAAGTACAAATAAAGGATGGACATATGCATTTGAGAAAAGAAAATAAGTTGATTGCTCATGTTCCCATGTCTAGGAACAACATGTTTGGTCTTAATATTGATCATGTTGTTGCAAGATGTTTGAATGCTTGCTTGAAGGATAGTAGCACATGGCTTTGGCATTTGTGTTTCGGGCATGTTAATTTTGGTGCACTAAAAGTTCTCTCAAGCAAGAAAATGGTGAAGGGACTACTATATTTTGATGCACCAAATGAATTATGTGAGGGATGTGTTCTAGGCAAACACCTGAGGAAGAGCTTTGCGAAGGAGTCATTTAACCAAGCAAGGAGGCCATTTCAACTTATTCACTCGGATATATGTGGTCCAATCACTCTGACCTCATTTGGAGGTCATCGTTATTTTCTAACATTTATTGATTATTTTTCCAGAAAAATATGGATGTATTTCTTGAAAGAAAAATCTGAGGCATTCCAAGCATTAAGGGTATGTTTGGTTGTCAGGAGTAGATTGGGGAAGGAGTGGATTGGGAGTGATATGAGGGGTAGTGGAGTAGGAGTGAGCTAGATTGAAGAATGTGTTTGGTTGGTAAAGATTAGAGAGTGTAATTTATTGGGAATGAGAAAAAAAAAGATAGTAAAGATGATACAATGACATTTATACCCCTTATGCAATTATATGACATTGTATATATAATAATGAGTTATTTTTAATTTATATTTTTAAAACATTAACAAAATGTAACTAATTATTTATCAAAAATAAATATTTAATTTTATAATACTACAATTTCATTCTAATTTTAAAATTTAAATATTAATATCATTAATTAATTATTAATTAATGGTGTTAAATATAATGACTTATATTTAACACTATTAACTACTACAAGACATCAACAACACCAAGCTCAACATATACAAACACAGGCATCAACTAATTAGAAATTTCATTTAGCTGCTAAGTAGCTCTTTTCAGCAAAAAGAAAACTTTAAATTTTATTGATTTCACAAGAGAACAGAGAAAACACCAGATACCAAGAGCTGAGAAGTTCCTATTGTTCTAAAATTGAGGAAATTTTTTTTAAGGATTGGCGGCAAGGAAACACTGAGGGAAAAAAAAAATCCAAATACCAATCTAGAGAACACTGAGAAATAGGAACTTTAAAGAAAAAATGCCACAAATGCACAAGATACACATTTCAATAGTAACAGCGGTGTGGCGTTGGAGGCAGGAGGAAGTGGTGATCTCGCAAGTGACCTTCTCCTTTTCCTCGTTGGCAATGATGGGGTTAACGAAGAAGGAAAGGACCTCAGGGTCGAAGAAGATGCGACCAAGCTTCTTGACGTCAGCCATGGTGGTGTCGAGAGTGTTGTTCCTACAGGCAATGTTGGAGAGCGCGTTGGCATAGCTTGCTGCCGTAGTGTCGGCCATGACGGCCCCGCCGTGGCAACTGTGGCGGCTGTGGCGGAGAGCAACCTTCAGGGGAGGAGGGCGGAAGGTAGAGGAGAGCTTGAGGGAGGAGGAGGTGGAGATGAACGGTGGTGGAGGAAGGCGCCCGAGAGGAGCATGAGAGCTTGGATTTTAGAGGGTCTCAGGATCTTGCAATTCGAGATTAAAAAAAAACATAATAATAAAAAATTAATCCCAAGGGTATTTTGGTCTTTTTCACATTCCGGATAGGGCCAATCCGCCTAATTGGTGGTGATTGCCAATAGCTCACACACTCCTCTCCCACTTCCTCCACACTACTCTCTCACTCCCACTGATGCATATCCAAACAAGGGTATATACCGATTCCTTCCTCAGTCCCATTCCACTCCTAACAACCAAACATGCTCTAAAGGATTTTAAAGTATCGGTGGAGAATGAAACCGGCTACATTATTAAGGTGCTCCGATAAGATCATGGAGGAGAATTTACATCTAAAGAGTTTGAAAATTTATGCAAAACTCATAGTATTTGGAGGCCTTTAACAACACCTTATTCCCCCTAACAAAATGGAGTCGGCCTGAGGAAGAACCAAACCATACTTGACATGATTCAGAGCATAATGAAAACAAAACAAATGCCTAAAGAATTTTGGGCTGAAGCTGTGAATTGTGCTGTATATATACTCAACAGATGCCCCACAAAGAACTTGGATGGTCTCACACCACAAGAGGCATGGAGTGGAGTCAAGCCAGATGTATCTCACTTAAGGGGTTTCAGGTGCATTGCTTATGCACATATTCAAGATCAAAGGAGGGCGAAGCTAAATGACAAGAGCATTCCATGTATTTTCATTGGATATGATGTAAGGTCAAAGGTCTATAAACTATACGAGCCAAAGCAAAAGAAGATTATCATAAGTTGAGATGTGAAATTCCAAGAAGATGGTGCTTGGAATTGGAGTACTAATGCTGTGATAATTCAAGAAGAAGAACAAGTCAAGGAGCAAGATAGAGAGCCAACACCACCACCGTCTCCTACTTCAACAAGTTCAGATGATGAGGATGGTCTTAGTCCACAAAAAACAAGGAATATTCAAGAACACTATGAGATAACAAGACCCCTTACTATCATTTGTCTTTATGCTAGTGAAGAAGTTATATCTTTTGAAGAAGCCATTAAAGATGATAAATGGAGAAAAGCCATGGAAGATGAGATAAAAGCAATTGAGAAGAACAAGACTTGGGAGATTACTACTCTACTAGAAAGTCATAAACCCATTGGTTTAAAGTGGGTTTACAAAGTAAAAAAGAATGCACAAGGAGATATCAAGAAGTACCAAGCAATGCTTGTAGCAAAGGGCTATTAGCAACAAGCCGGGATTGACTATGATGAAGTTTTTGCCCTCGTAACTCGGATGGAGACTATAAGGATGATTCTCTCTCTTTCCTTCTCAAAACAAGTGTCAAATGTTCCAACTTGATGTGAAGTCGGCTTTTCACAATGGCTTCCTAGAGGAAGAAGAAGTCTATGTTGAACAACCAATTGTCTATATCAAAAAAAGGCAAGAAGATAAAGTTTTGAAGCTAAGGAAGGTACTTTACTGGCTGAAGCAAGCTCCACTAGCTTGGAACTCAAGAATCGATGCTTATTTTAAAACTAATGGTTTTGTGCAATGCCCAAATGAACATGATATCTAGACGAAAGAAGAAGGTGTCAACAATTTATTTTTTGCTTTGTATATGGATGATCTTGTTTATACAAGGAATTCATCTCAAATGATGGAAAGCTTCAAGAAGGCAATGGCAAAAGAATTTGAGATGACGGACATGGGACTTATGTCCTATTTCCTTGGGTTGTAGATAAAGCAACAAGATAATGGAATTTTAATCACTCAAGAACACTATGCTAAGGAGATCCTAAAGAGGTTCAAGATGAAGGAATACAACCCAATTAGTACCCCAGTGGATTGTGGAGCCAAGTTATCCAAGAATGATGAAGGGAAGATGATTGATCCTATGGCTTATAAAAGCTTAGTAGGATGCTTGAGATATTTGACGTGTACTAGGCCGACATACTCTATGGTGTTGGACTTATGAGTGGGTTCATGGAGGAACTTAAAGCAAGTCATTGGAAGGTGGCTGTTAGTTCCACTGGTATGGTTTGTGGGTTTGAAAAACACTCAACTACTCGTAGAAATCTCACATAAATCAAAAACAAGAAGGAGACACACGAAATTGATAACCCAGTTTGGTGTCAAACCACTCATCTGGGTGGCTAAGCTAGGAGATAAATAATCTACTAAAAGAGGTGAAAATATATAAGTACAAAACTTTTCAATCAACCTTTCCAAGGTGGACAAGAAACTTCAATGGATTCACTCAATGCCACTCCAGCTATCGCTCTCCTCCACCATATAATCTCAGTGTAAGGGTGGCTTGCATAGACATCTCAAAGTTCTAAAAATAGTCCATACCTCTTTTAGAATCTCTGCGACTACTAACTTTAGAATCTTCCAAAATTAGCTGTTGCAACTCCTGTTGTAATGAAACTTGCAACATGGCCCTGACTGCTGACTTAACTGAGTTCTGGTTCCATTGTGAAGCGACCTCAAGACCCATTAACCTCCTTGTCATGCTTAGTTTGAGTCGACGTAGCCAGATCTCTCGATCTCGACTACCAGCAGCTAACCTACCTCCTCAACTCCTCACCAAGCAATCCCCTTGTAAGGGGCACACAACATTATCATCTTCAGAAAACT
The DNA here is from genome assembly GCA_020875875.1 of Dioscorea alata. Classification (NCBI taxonomy): domain Eukaryota; kingdom Viridiplantae; phylum Streptophyta; class Magnoliopsida; order Dioscoreales; family Dioscoreaceae; genus Dioscorea; species Dioscorea alata. The sequence goes on from CM037021.1 coordinate 11,765,082, forward strand.
TGCCAAACTTGACCTCAATTTACCCAAGTTTGGTCTTCAAATCTTTGCAAGTAAAGATCTTCAATCAATTATGCCAATCATAGCAATAATAGGTATTTCATCAAATAGCCTCAAACCATATTTAGTCTTCAATCAAATCTCCTAAATATGGTCTTGATATGATCTTACCTTGAAGTTATAACACATACCCAAAATAGCTCAATCAAGATCTCCCAAGATATTTTTCTCCATGCCTAGAACATTTTCCAAGTCACCATGCTATCCACGAAATCATCTATGCCACATTACCATGAATTCCACATCACCTTGACTTAGTGTCAAATCATGCCAATTAAAGTGCATTTTGTACTAACAGCGGCTAAAAGGATCCTTTTGCTACATCCAAGGTACTCTTTGCCGTGGTTTATTTTATTCTTCTTTAACAACTTTGAGCTTATTGGCTATTCGGATAGTGATTGGGGTGGAGATTGTGATAACCGCAAAAGCACTTCCAGATTTTTCATGGGTGATGCGGCATTTTCATGGATGCCTAAGAAGCAACCAATTGTGACATTATCTACATGTGAAGCGGAGTATGTTGCGGCATCTTCATGTGTTAGTCATACTATATGGCTAAGAAATTTATTAAAGGAAATTAAGTTTGTTCAAAATGAAGCTACAAAAATATGCATTGATGACAAGTCGGATATTTCTTTGGGGACGAATCCGGTGCGTCATCAAAGGAGCAAACATATTGATGTTCGGTTTCATTCTATTCGGGGACAAAAATATGCCGATATTCATTAGGTGTTGTATGCTTGATCTTTATTCAATTTAAAACATTTTACCTGAAAAACAATCAAATAATTATTTTGCCAATATTAATAATATAACTTAATTATCTAAAATAAAAAAAATAAAACAATAGAACTATAAATCTCTTACCAAGCCCAATTTGAAGCTAGCTTCCAAATTTCCACTCTTCACATTTCTGAAGAAAAATAATGTATTCTTTGTTGCTAAGATGCCATGTATCATCAACTTGTATTGCTCGCCTAACTCTTCGACTTTTAGATGTTTCATAAAAATTTTTACGACTACAACAAAATAAAAAAAATGTTTTCAATCATTACTTGTTTTTTTTTATGGTTGAAGAAATAATATAATTTTTGTTTTTTAAATTAAGTTACCATTCACATAACATTTTGAGAGTATGGAGGGTTTAGACATTATTAAACCTTAGAGACGACAATTTCTTCAATGAGGTCTCGAGGGATGTAGTTGGTAAAAGGCCTACAATGTTTCCTTGCTTTGTTAATTTCCTTTTGGTTTAATTCTCTGAATAGTCCCTCTACTTTTTCAAACATGCCCTTTGGGTCTCTATACTTTAAACTGTAACATTTTAGTCTCACTACTACTTAAATTGAGCCATGTTAATTAGTCCTTCTAAACTCTAAACCCTAACCTTAATAGGGACTAATATGGCTCAATTTAATCAATAGTTGGACTAAAAAGTTACAGTTTAAAGTATAGAGATTCAAAGGATATATTTGAAAAAGTAGAGAGATTATTCAAAAAATTATTCCTTTTCTTTTCCAGAACAAGAAACAAATTTAGGTGAATTTAAGAGAAAGATGGCTTTAGAGAGCTATGTGATTGTCTTTATTTATAGATGTTAAGGATGTGTGAGCTCAACTTAGGCCAGATGGATGATGCGGCATATATATTCACAATGAAAAATCTTTATACGTTTATATATAACATTTTCGTATATATATTTTTTTATTTTGGGAAAATATTCGGATTCGTTAAATAATGCTTTACTCAAATATCACTCACGTTTTGTATTTCAAAAATTTGAAATTTATCTTGAATTTACTGTATATTATGAGTATATTCCCTCCAAATTTTTTTTTTTTTTTTTTTTTTGAGAAAGGCGACAAGTGCTGGAATATCAGGGACGGATACGTGGGGGAGCCGCGCTCACCACCGACCCGTGCCCTCACCTTACTCGTGATAGGTTTCGAACTGGGGAGCCACGCTCGACCATCGAGACAAAAACCCTACGCAAGGGACCCGGTGCCAAGGTCGTTGGCTTCCCTCCAAAAGTTTTGATATACACTCTCTACAATTCAAATTTTTGTTATTTTTAATTTTTATTTTATAAATTAAACACAAATATTTTCAAATTAAATATTTTTTCTTTTTTTTGGTATAAATCTAGTTAAATAATTTTACTTTTTTAATCTTAGTGACTTTTTTAAGAGTGGTGATTAGATTTAAGTTCAATATTTTAGAAGCTTTTGGGTTGTCACGCAATTTTATTTACATAAACTTTTCATTAAATAAGGGCAGTTTTGCTTGAATTAATATTTTTATTATATATTTGTGGAAAAATATATAATTGCTATTATACCCAAGTAAACATTATATTTGCTTTTACAAACCTGTACACTATCTTCATTAATTATTATATTTCCTTTGATTATAAATCAATTAAAGATTTTCATAAAAACATAACCAGACTACCCTTCATCCGCTCCTTTTCATCCATGAATATAAGAAAATCAGGGTTACTGAACCATCAATCTCTAGTTTTTTTCTTCAAAATTTAATTTTTTAAAATACCAAACAATCTCTCAATTTTACCAGTAACTATGAAGTTTTCTTTTTGCTAATTTATGAACTGCTACTTAGATTGTTATTTGTGGTAATATATTTGTCACATACCCAAAAAAAAAAAAAAAAATTGCATAAACCCATGCCAATATTTTGCATGTATACTTCCATAAAAGTTTCATGGAGTCAATAAATGTTTGTGCGCACATTCTTTACTAAGCGTGCTGCATTATATATATATATATATATAATTTAAATCTAGTCCCCACTCTTTGGACATCCAATGGCCTGGGATACATGCAAAATAATAATAATAATAATTTTATTTTTATTTATGGTATAAAAAATGGACACTTCAAGACATATTTCCACAATCCATAGAATTTGAAAAATATTTGTATTTAATTTATAAACCAAACATAACTAAAATTTGAATTATATCTCAGTATAAATATCAAAATATTTGAAATAAAATAGGAAGGTGATTTTCGAGAAGTGATGCATGATTCAACCAATCGAACGATTTTTTTAAATAAAGAATAACTAAAAATATTTTGAATATATATATATATATATATATATATATATATATATATATATATATAATTAATTAATTAATTAATTTATATATGGCTCGTCATCCATCTCGGGCTTAAATTTGTTTATATATATATAAAAAAAAATATCACATGTCTTAATTTAAATCAAATTAAAATTTTAAAAAATCACATATAAACCTAATCATAATCAAATTAGTGGTTAAGAAAAATAAATCTCATCATATTTGGATATGTGCAAGAAAAGTCTAGAAAATATCTTCAAGATAATCTCAAAATACAAATATCAAGATCAGCCGAGAACACCGATCTCGAGGTGATCTAAAAAAATATTCAAATATCAAGATCAGCCAAGAGCACAGATCTCGAGGTGATTTAAAACATCAAAATATCAAGATCAGCCATGAACACAGATCTCGAGGCGATCTAAAATGTTTAAATCCCGAGGCGACCCCTATCCCAAGATCAGCCATGGATACAAATCACAAGGCAAATATCTATAAATTAAATAAATAAATAAATAAATAAATAAATATATATATATATATAATATTAAAATTACATAAAAAAAATAAAAAAAATCAAATCAAATTAGAAAAAATATGAAATAAATTAAAACTAAATAAAAAAATCAGATTAAAAAAATTATTATAAAGATAAAATAAATTATATATATATATATAACATAATCAAATCAGATAAAAAATATATATGATAAAATAAATAAAATTAAAAAAATAATAAAAAATAAAAATACATATATATGTGTATATATATATAATAAAATAAAATAAGATAATATATAAATCAATCAAATCGCATAAAGATAAAAAAATCAATAATAATAATAATAAATATATAAATTAAATTGTATATATTAAAATAATAATAATATACATATATAAATCAAATCAGATAAATAAAGCAAACCCGAATAAATAAACATATGCATATAAACGATAATAATTATAATAATAGATAATATAAAATAATATAAAGTATAATAAATAAAATAAATAAAATATAATATAATATATAAATATATAATATAAAAAAAGGACGTGGAGGACGCGAGCGGCGTGGTCGCCCACGGTTAACGCGACTGCTCCACGTCGCGCACAACTGCTCCACGTTGCCGGTGAGAGCTTTTAAAAGAAAGGTTCTTGGTCTCTTCGAACCAGGAGGCGCCAGAGATAGAAAAAAGACGAAGAAGTGACAGAGGACAAAAATCAAGAGGAAGAGAGGAGAGCTTCTTGATCTATTTCTCTGCAATATATATATATATATATATATATATATATATATATATATATATATATATATATAAAAGGAACTAGTTAGGGCGCTGACGCTTTTTCTTGCCACCACCGCCCTCGCTGCCGTCACCGGAGAGACAATAAACTATAATTCTCCATCAAAGAAGAAGGAAAAGAACCAGGAAAGAGGAAGAGCAAAAAAAGAAGAAAGCATAGGAACCAAAGAAGAAAAGATCTAAAGAAAACGAAGGTTGCTGCCGTTGCCTGATGCTGTTGCTGCTTGACGCCATCACTGCTTGCTGTTGTTGCTGCCATGGTTACTTACCATTGTTGCCGCTGCTAGGTTGATGTTGAGGCCGGCCATTGTACGGAAACAGAAAAGAAAGAGCCAGAAAGAAAAAAAATCTGAAATGAGAAGGAGAAGCATATCCAGTCCAAGACTGCCACCAAGAAGAAGCAAGACGAGGATAGGAACCCGACGAAAGAGATAAGAAGGAAGACGGACGAGAGAAGACCCTCTCCCTGCCACTGTTGCTTACCTCCGGTGATGCCTGCTGCTGTTGTTTCTTACCACCATCGATACTGTTGCTGCCTGTCGCTGTTTCTAGTCACCCTTGCCACGACCACTCTGCGAGACGGAAGAGGAAGGCTGAGAGAAGTTGAAAAGAATCCCAACCATTGCCAACTACGTCATGTCAAGCGGAGGAATTGATAGCAAGAATAGACAGAGCTACCGCCGATGAAGGAAGAGGCGTTGTTGATGGCCCTGGGACGAGTTGAGAACCAGGTCATCGAGAACAATACGAAGAAACTTATTTACCTCTATCTCGGTATCGTGCCTCGCATCATCGCTGCCCTCACGTATGCCCAAGACCACACTGTCATCGTCTAGGATGGAGGATGCTATCTGGGTCATGATCGATGTTGGCGTTGTATTATCTCGCAAGCTAAAATCCTGATATAAGAAGCTATGAATTCTATAAAGCAAGGCAAGGGTTTCATCAAAGAGAGGAAACGCAACCAAAGCAACCGTTTCCCAAGCATCCTTGCCTTTACTTCCGTCATCGCCGACGCTGTGCGCACTAGTCTCAATCCCCACGGTATTGAGAAGATGATCTACTTCCTGTCCGGAGATGCCATCATCACCAATTATGGCATTGAATGGAGAAAGTCATGCTTTAAGCCTGGAGATACATGTTTGTCGAATCCCTTAAGACGAAGAAACAGGGTTAAAGTTGAGATGACGAGCTCCCTCAAACAGGCCAAGTATGGCAGTGCGTTCACTCAATGTGAAGGGTGCAAAGAAGATGTCCCTGTGGTATTGATCGGCATGATTGCAAATAATAATAATAATAATAATAATAATAATAATAATAATAATATATAAAATAGAGATATCCTCAACGTGCCCATGGAGAGCACGCCTTGGGAAATCGATGCAACTAAACTAGAACAGGAACTGTGCAAGATGGACGAAGTGGTAGCCATCCACGAGCTACATATATGGCCGCTTACTCTTGGCAGGGTTCTTCTTGCAGGTCATGTTATGATTACACTGGAGATAGACGCTGCTCTTCTTCTTAACAAGGTTATAGAATATATATAAGAAAAAAGAAAAAAAAATCAGCCACGTGCTGGTTGTTGATGAATTGTCTGTACATCATGTTAATTTTGAATGCGTGGTCTCCATTATGTACAAGAATTGAATAAAAATATACTAACTAGGAATGGGTCCACCATGAAAGAGACACATGGAAAAGAAATAAAAAAAAAAAAAATGAAAATCATGCAATGGATACGTGGGGTAATTTTTTTGGGTGGGTACTTAACTTTGCCCGTGTTGCAACTTGAGCACTTAAGTTTAATTCGTAACAAAGTGAGCACATAACTTCTATTTTGTTTCAACGGGAGGGCACCAGCGCTATTCCGGCCTTTGTTTGCTGATGTGTCCACCGGCCTGCTGACATGGACGATACGTTACCACGTCAACAACTCACGTGGTAAGCTCCACGTAAGCAACTTATCCACGTGGCCACCCTTCAACTTCACATAAGTGCCACGTGGATAAGTTGCCCTTTTTCTTCTTCTTCTCCCCAAGCCCGAGAGCCCTAATTTCTAAATCTCGAGATCCACCGGTGAGCCCGAGCCATAATTTCTCCAGATCCACCGGTGAGCTCCGGCCAGTGACACCACTCCTCCGGGCTGCGCACCAAGTGACCCAGGCCAAATGTCTGAAGCAACTAGATCCCTCATCCACAGGTGTGATCTGGTCAAGGATACGAAGCAGCCAATATGTCCTCAAAAGATTTGAATTTATTGTGAAGCCCTGAATTTATTTCTGTAAAGCTTTGAATTTACGGAGCTTTGAATTGATTATTGAATTGATGGAGTGAAGCTTTAATTTTATTATTGTAAAGCTCCGTCCATGATTTTATTGTTGTACTTGAAGAATGTTGCTTATGATTTCAGAAATTTAATCCACAATTATTGTTAAATGAATTGTTGAGATTTCCAGTTAATCATGTATAAACAATTAAATTTCAACTGATAAAGGATGCCAGAAAATATCTGGATTCATGCATAGAAACACTAATTGTTGTATATCTGGATTAACTGTTGCATAGAAACACTAATGCCAGAAAAATATTCATGGAGATATATATAAACACTAATTGTTGTAGATGTAAGAAAAATATTCCTGGAGATATATAGAAACACTAATTGTTGTACATGTACAAAAAATATTCCTGTAGATATACAGAAATACTAAAGGCTATAGATGTACAAAAAATACTGAATGCTGAATATGTTTCACCACGCTATACATTCCATTGCCAAAAATACATTGGAGAATTTCATTCCCAAAAAATATCATGTTTTAGAACAAATTTAAGTAGCCTATGTATACATCAAAATTGGCCACAACATTCCAAATAACTTGTTTCAGTACAAAATTAATTACCTTGTTGTATACAACAACACCAGAAAAAAAAAAAAACACAATCCAGTGCATCAGGTCAAGTTGCTTTTCCAGCCCTAGAAGCACCACCAGTACCTGGTGGCACCCATCTTTTTCTTTTTTGGGTTCCAACTTCTGAGGCTGTGGCATTTTTTCTACTTCTTGGATTTTGCTTCTTTGCATTTTCTGCAGGATTTTGCACCTTCTGTTTTTCACCAGGATTTTGAGCCTCAACTACATTCGGGGCCTTTCTTTTTCCTCCTCTTGTTTGAATCTTTGTTCTGTTTGTTAAATTTTCAGAGACAGTACTTGCACAATGGGGATCTTTCTCAACTGCATTAACAACCTGCATCATTGAAAATCACATTAGGTTAGTCACATTAATATTACCTACATTACAGTGTGTTTGACCTACAGTACATTAATATTACCTGTGATATAGAACGGTGGGGCTTCACAATAAATTCAAATCTCCGTAAATGCAAAGCTTTACAGAAATAAATTCAGGGCTTCACAAGAAATTCAAATCTTTTGAGGACATATTGGCTGCTTCGTATCCTTAACCAGATCACACCTGTGGATGAGGGATCTAGTTCCTTCAGACATTTGGCCTGGGTCACTTGGTGCACAGCTCGGAGGAGTGGTGTCACTGGCCGGAGCTCACCGGTGGATCTGGAGAAATTAGGGCCCGGGCTCACCGGTGGATCTCGAGATTTAGAAATTAGGGCTCTCAGGCTTGGGGAGAAGAAGAAGAAAAAGGGCAACTTATCCACGTGGCGCTTATGTGGAGTTGAAGGGTGGCCACATGGATAAGTTGCTTACGTGGAGCTTACCACGTGAGTTGTTGACGTGGTAACGTATCGTCCATGTCAGCAGGCCGGTGGACACATCAGCAAACAAAGGCCGGAATAGCGCTGGTGCCCTCCCGTTGAAACAAAATAGAAGTTATGTGCTCACTTTGTTACGAATTAAACTTAAGTGCTCAAGTTGCAACACGGGCAAAGTTAAGTACCCACCCAAAAAAATTACCCGGATACGTGCCATGATTCCTTATAAAAAAAAATTTATAATAAATAAATAAATGAATAAACAAATTTTAAAAAAAAAAAAGTGTCTTGATGAAGGCCTTTATATCTTAGCCTGGTGGAATTTTAATGCAACCTCCAAGCTTCAAAGAGTGATCTTATGTTGTTATTCACTAGAGAATGCCTAAACAAGGAAGAGTACAATGTTAATTCATGGATGAAGTTTAACCATGGCTCCTCCCAAGTCCAATCATGGTTGTTCATATATATATATATATATATATATTGGTGATGCTCAACTCTTACAAGGACTACGGAGACAGTGTTTATGGTCTAGCATGGAGCTCAAGGGAACCATTTGTGTTTGCTTCATTGTCATAAGACGGGAGGATGGTTGCATAATCTGTAAAAAAACATATATTCCAAGAAATTGAGAATGTTCCCATTCTTTTCAATGCAGTGGTGGTAAGGTTTTATGTCCTCTTGGATATCTTTTCTTCCTTGATTCTGGAGTGTTGTAAGCTAGCATGAGGTTTGAGGGTGCTGTAAACCAAATAGCAAAAGGTGGTTGTATTTTCATTTTTTGAAAAAATACAGAATCAATAAAAATGTGTGATTTGCCTATCTGGTTATGTATCATGTTCTACTCCTTCAATAAAAATATATTTTAATATATATATATTCAAAGAACGGGTCCCACCTCAACAAAGAAATGAAGGAAAATATGAAATGCCTTATGCAATGGGTCCCACCTCCACCACAAAGAAATGAAGGAGAATATGAAATGCCTTTTATATATATATATATATTTTTCATGTGCATGAGGTAAAAGAAAATATAATAAAAATAATATAATGAGAAAAATGCAATGCATGCATACATCATTCGTTGAAAAGAAGAGTTTTTCAAAAAGAGCGGGTCCTACTATGCACGTGGAGATGAAAATGATCAGCATGAATTTGTTTATATATATAAACATCATAAAATACATATATATACATATACATGTATTCATTCTAAACAATAGCAAGAATATTCATTTTGAGGCAATGACATGATTTTAAATTTCAAGACGGTGAGATATATATTTTTTAAAACGGTAACGAGGCATGTAATGTGATGACGAGGCACATGCAATGGCCATACATACATATATATAAATAAAAATAAAAAAATAAAAAAATAAAGCCAAAGCAATCAAGTCGAGACTCAAAATATAAAAAGAGTCAAGATTTGAAAATTCATACAAATCGACAATTGAACACAGCGGCCTGAAGATACCAAAAGACAAAGACCTCAAAAGTGCCACAAGTCAAGACTTGAAGGAGGCTTCACAGACATAAAAGCTTCGACACAAGCTAGTTCACAAGTCAAGATCATTTCAAATTCCTTGCCGCAAATTGTTTCCTCGCTCACACTAATTTCTTAATCGGAGGTTCCTGCGACAATGTCCAACATTAAGGGCTTGCCCCTAATGGAAGTCATGAACCCATAATCTCTTGAAGTCATAAAAATTAAATTTTGATTTGTGATCCATTATTTTTTAACCGGTTTAACCATAATCAAAGTCCTGGTGAGAAAAAAGGAGCCCACAAAATTCTTGCAAACATATAAAAGATACCAAACATAAAGAAGAAAGCATTCTAATTAAAGTCTAAGTTGCACTCTTTCTATACTTAAAACTCCTACACGAACTAGAAATCTAAGTTTGGCTCAAACTCACCTGATTTCTTTGTTCTTCTCCTGATGGGAAAGAAACGTTGTAGGTCTTTGATAGAATGGCTCCCTCAAGACCTTGTTGAAGAAATTGTTGTCTCCGTAGCTTCAACATCATCTCAATCTCTCCATGGTCTAAAACTTTTATGTGGATGGTAATTTAATTTATAAAACAAAACTTTTTATTATTTATTTATTTTTTAAATGATAGAGAAGTAATTATTAAACACTTTTTTTTTTGTTTTTTTTTGTTTTGCTAGTTGGTATAAGTTTTTACAACGCATCTAAAAGTCGGAGAGTTGGACAAGTAGTACGAGTTGATGATACATGGCACCTTAGCATTGAAGAATACATAGTTTTTCTTCAAAATTGTGTGAGGAGTGGAAATTTAGAAGCTAGTTTTAAACTTGGCTTGGTAAAAAATTTTATAATTCCAATGTTTTTTTTTTAATTCTAGATTACTAACATTTGTAAATAATTATGTGCATATTTTATAGGTAGAATGTATCAAACTAAAAATAGATTCAGGTATCCAGCACCTAATGAATGCAGCTATTAGAAGACAATCACTTGTGGAATATGCTGTAGGGATTATTTTGTACAAAAGTGAGGTGACACGAGATTCAGGCATGAGAGTTTTGACCATGGTTGCTAATGGAAATGTTGACAATGTCACAAAACTGACAGAAAGCAAAAGATCAGGGAGTGGCAACATAAATAGTTACTGACGTCCCACAGCAAAGTTCTTTAGGGATATGGCGTGGGGCACAGGATGTAAATGGACCACAAAAGAAGATTGGAAGTGCGATAACTACTTGTGCGGTCAAAAAGTCAAAGATGGAATTCATAATGAATGGTTTGGTGAAGATGGATTACAAAGAGACTTTTGTAGCCAACTTTGTAGATGGAAATTCGAATTCTGTTTGTTCTCACAACTCATGAAACATTCAGTTTTCAATGTTTTTTGAAATTCAATTGGTAACATTCAATCAGTAAATAAACGTTTCATGAAAGATACATCTATCAAATTTTGAAACCATTGGTGGTAACGAGTTGGCAACTAATATTGTCTGAAAGAAGGGGAGATAATGCAGAACTCTTAACATGTGTTACAGAGATGAGATGAGAAGGTCTCTCTCAACAATTAAAGAAGAACTAAAGTTTGAAGATTGTCATGTCTTCAAAAGATAGCCCAAAAAAAAAAGTCCAACTAAAATAATGATTACCAAAAAGATTAATGAGAACCCTGATGCTATTTCTTACTGAATTCTCTATTCAGAAGCTTCTCGAGAAAAGATGAGGGATAGAATGAATCAGTTAAACAGATCAAGAAATTACAATATTTGCTTATAGTAGAAATTTCTATCCTAAAGGTAAGGTTATAAGAACTAGTTCTCTAATCAATTAAGTTGCAGACAAATAAACTTCAAGCAATGGCAGACAGTAAAACCTAGCAAAACTTGCAAATACTAATACCAGAATTATTCTAATAAACAATAATAAACATCCTAAACTGCTTATGGAATAAGCATACGCATTGGTGATCTATGGTCAAAAAGCTAATAGAAACACAAGCATTATTAAAGTAATGATCTTGTTCAAAGATGATGCAAAAGAATATAACCATTACACTCAAAGTTCCAAATAGAATGAAGAGATAAATAACTCTCATATAAGAAATAAGATGCATTGTTGATGCATGGCAATGAATCTAGTACACTATAAGAAACTCTTATTACTTCAACTAATTTGTCAAGTGACTTGGAAACTTTGAATATAAGATATAGTTGATCAAGCCATAGCCATCTTGTCTATGTTAAGTTGGTCTTCTTTGGCCAAGTGAATATATCTAGTATAAAGAAAATGCTGATAGAGAAAGAGATCAAAGGATGACATCACAAAAAGAAGTTTCTTTGCCTTCCTTTTCACATACACTTGTCCTCCTTGTAAGCATCCTATAAAAAACTCCTATCCTTGTATTTGATCCAAGAGTTTAAATTTACTCCACAAGTGTGACGCCCCGAACCAGTTTCACAGAACCAGGTGCATTGACAAACGGTTGCACACCTACAGTGTATAACACATTAGGTATGCAAGGCCTCAGAACCTATCTCAAGACAGAACATACAATCTAACAAAACTGTAAGTTCCAAAAGTCAAAAACCAAAATATACAAAATTTACTAAATACAAGCTCAGAGTTTACAATATAGACAAAATTATGGCTTAAACTACACCAGGGATAGGCTTGCTACTTGTTCGCTCCCGCTAAGCTATTATACTCATGATTTGAAACAAAATTCAACAACCAGATTATGAGCTTGATAGCCTAGAAAGCAGCCCACTAAAAATAATTGATATCATATGAATTTCTAAAAATTCAGAATTTAAAACAAAATCATATCAAATAGTACAAAAATATATCCAAAATATAGTTCATAAAGCCAAAATGGTTCAACACCAACAAAAATACAATTCAATAGCAAACAAAGATATATGCCCCCAAATCACTATGGCGGAAAACAAAATATTAGAAATCGCTTATTTAAACTCGGTGACCTGAGTCAGATTTTCAGAGCTCATTTATTTACCCTTGATGACCCGAGCCAGATTATCAGAGGCCGCTATTCTCTATCGACTGAATGGTTTGAAATTATGATTTCTTAATAGAGTCAGAGGTTCATGTCAACATGGCTAGTGTTTAAACCCCAATAAAAGGGTTAGTGCCTAGTTAATTGGAATTAAACATATTTATATCAAAATAACTTTGTTCTCTAAAAACAAAACAAAATATCAGAATTTCAAACAAATCCGGATTTGCAGAATAATTTGCCAAACAAAATATCAACATACGCATGATCCCATTTCTTTTATAGCAAATATAATCCAATTATATTCAAAACAATTAACTAGCTTAAGATATCAAAGTTAACAAATATAATCAAATGTGGGAATAAATGTTTCAAAGAAAGAGAAATAATTCAAAATTTTAATAAATGTATAACAACAGAAAATAAATTAAAACACAACAAAAGACTTAAAATTATGTATACACACACACACACACACACACACACACACACACACATTTATATGTGGTGTTACTTACCTGATTAACGTCCAAAAACTCTAAATCCCAAATCAAAAAAGTTTCCTTAGAATACCCTATATTTGAGAGTAAAATCCAAGGATATAAAAAATCTTTTTAACACAAGCAAGAAAATTGAAAGAAGTACTAGTTAACCTAACTTCTAAAGCTTGCAACAATATCAGAAGATAGTAAATAGCCTTGGATTCTTAACCACTTAACTAAAATGATTAATTATCCCTACTTGAACAATCAAACATTCAGAATATTAACAAAGGAGCTAACTAGAATAGAACTAAAGATTAACAAATGCATGATTCAAGTAGGACTCATACCATTGAGAACTAAATCTAGCATAACTTTTTTTATACTTTCCCAAATCACAAAGTTTAAGATTCTAAGAAGAATAGACACCTAAAACTATGACATATCCAAAATACACAATGATTTGAGATCTATAGAATTTAAACCATGAATTTGAGTAAAACTATTTCTGCAAGTAAGAAAATTCAGGCATACCTTTTCTAACAAGAATACCTCATAGCATAACCCTTCAAACAAAATCAAACTTTAGGATTAAATAACTAACTCAAAATGGAACAACTTTTTAACTGATAATGCATCCTGATTCCAAATCTAATACAATGAAATTGTCAAACCAATCTTCAAACTTTTTGTAGAAATGTCATTTGAGCAAAAGTATAGTAATATGGCTATACCCCAATCATTGCTGAGGTATAAGTTCTAAAATTTTGTAGATCCATAGATAATGTTGACTTCTACAACTTTCCTATATAATTCTATATCTAATTCAAATATAAATTTATGAAAAAAAATCAATAACTCTTCAAGGGCCATACAGAAGTCTTATTTGGAACACTTGAATTTAAAGGATGTAACTTACATCATACACATGTAGAAAATCTGAAATTTTGTAGTAAACTAGTTAAGATTAAGATCGACAAATTCTGTATTTTTATCTCCTCCAAATTCGGTCTCTAATTCTCCCAAATTAAATAGAGTTCTCTGCTATGCTAATCGCAAATTTCTGAATCTTATCCTCAAATAAATCAAATCCTTCACATAAGAAGCATGGATGGTTCAGGCATTTCTATCAACTCAAGGTTGACATCAATTTTATAATGATCAGAATAGAATTAGAGACAAAATAATTTCTATAAGAATAACCTAAACTATGAGAGCAAGAGAGCTAAATCAAGGTTCTCTCCAAACGTTAACCCTAACTAGCATCACATCACAAATAATCATAAGAAATAGCAGAAACAAAATCAATTAGAACCTTACATCAATCACTCACAGTCGAGCACCCATGGAGATGAGTTCCTCATCTTCGTCATTAGAACCACGTTGTGGTGAGGGAGAGATGAAGTTATCACTCTCACTTTTCTTAAACTGCGATGCTTGGTCCGAAGGGGGTGAAGAGCATGAGATCGTGCGAGGAGAAGTGGCTAGGGTTTCGAAAAGAAAATAACCAAATAAAATACAATAAAAATTAAACGTCAACGCTTAACAACATTAAAATTTAAAAAATAAAGTGGGGCCCACAACAAGGTTGCAAAGGGAAATAAACGTAAAAACTAGCAGAAAGTCAAATTGTATATTGACCAAATCCTTAACTATAGTATAATCTGTTAGATATGAGTGTAGATTTCGAAAACCAACATGGCAAAATGCATTCCAAATTTCTAAAACAACAAAACAAAATAGAAACACATCTATCCAAAATCGTGACTCAGATATATTAATTTGTGTTAATCTAGGTATATTGTGAAAGTGTTTCCCTTGTCAAAAATAAATATATTGTATCTAGACATATGGCCAAAAAGACTAACATTTTAAGCTTGCTAGTAGCCATGATTTACCAGTAACTATGGCCTGCTACAAAACTCATAAGAACGACAGTCCTAAGTCTTATTTTCTATAAATGTTGACATTGTGGCTAAAACTTACCTATGCCTCGTTACGCACACACACATACACACACAAGGGGAAAAAAAGAAAGAAAAAGGAATTCAAGAAAATTTGAATAGGGGATTAAGTAATTCAAATATTTAGAGTACTCCATAAGTTCGAAGGCACCATTAAAGGATATTAATTTGGAATGGTTTGTGGGAAGAATAATCATAAGAATTATATTTATGCCATAAGAAAATTCAAAGCCACTAACTAATCAAAATAAAATGAATATGACAAGATAGTGAATTTTTTAACTCATATGCATATCAAACAAAGAATTTTGTTTAAATAATAAATTACAGGAAAATGAATTATACTAGACCATCTTACCAGCTCCTATTAGTGCTTGTTGTTCAGCTGAATAGCGGAATTCTTCTCCTCTATCAACCTCAAAATCAGGGCCTTTGTCTACAAAGCAATTCAACAAGGGTAAATACTCGAGTAAATAATAATCAGACATTAGTTTGGTAAAATATGGATTTGAATTTGAATTTGAATATATATATATTAACCTAGGTCTATCATCTTATTAGCTTAAAGAAAGCACAAATAATATGTTTTGTTTGCATCTAATGGTAAAAACCAAACACTAAAAAACAAACTTAAAATAATGTCTCAAGTTTTGATTTATTAAAAGCTAGTTGTAGACAAAGCAAGTAAGTCTTTCTATTGAATCACTAAAGTCACTAAAGTCATTTCGCAAAAAAAAAAAAAAAAAAAAGAAAAAAAAATCCTACATCTACATACACAATCTTTTCTTAAGACTATAAAATGACAGATATACAAACATTTTCAATACAACAAAATGAATGGTAAATCCATTTAAGATCTGGATCAAAATCCATCCATATCCAAAAATAAAAGAAAAAAATAGTGATAAAACCAATGCATAGTTTTATCTGGTGCAACTACTCATCGAAAATCATTTCAACTATTTTCTCCTGATGTAGTCAAGTCATACCAAGGAAGATATTTATTTAACTCTTTGCTCCAAACAATAAAATATTTTCTCATCTATGTTAGCATGCTAAAGAGAAGAAATTCTATCTGAAGAAAAGAGAGAACATTTTGGAAGAGAAAAAATATTTCTTGTTCATACTTTCAATGTACAAAATGCATGTCTATATATACAACATAGTACCAGTAATTTAGTCCAATCAATCTACATAGCTCTAATGGCCTAAACTTATGCAATTATACAATTAACTATATACAACACCACTAATTTAAGAACTAATACATCCTATTAATTTAGTATGCAATTAGCTATATATAGCCCCACTAATTTAGGAAAAAACCAACACTCCCCCTTAAGCTGGATTCAAAGAATTAATGGATCCGAGCTTTCTTAATAGTTATTGAAAGTGAAGAGATGGCAGAATCTTGGAATACACATCTACAAGTTGATTGTTAGTTAGAACCTAACGAGTATCAATGAGCTTGGACTGAACTTGCTGACGAACATAGTGACAATAAACTTTGATGTGTTTTGTCCTTTCATGAAAAATGAGATTTGCTGCAATATGATGTGTTTTATCACAGAAAAGAGTCATCAGAGTAGTACACGAGATGCCCAAATTAGTGAGAAGACTCTTAAGCCACACAAGCTCACACACAACTGTTGCCATAGCCTGATACTCCGCTCAACACTAGAATGAGCTACAACGTGCTATTTTTTGCTTTTCCATGAAACAAGATTACCACCAACAAATATACAATAACTGGTAGTAGAGAATTGATCAAGAGCATTTCCAACCGAATTTGAATCAGTATATCCTACAATGTTGGTGTGCCCATTCTTGGCCATAACTGTTCCTTAGCTAATTGTTCCCTTCAAGTATCGCAAAATAAGTTTACCGTACTCAAATGATAAACTATTGGATCATGCATATGTTGACTAACAAGGCTTACCAGAAAGTCAATATCAACCCTTGTAATAGTCAAATAAATAAGTTTGCTTATAAGTTTCAGATAGTAAGTAGGACACTTATGAGCTTTTGCATTTGAATTAAGCTTCAATTTATAGTCTAGAGAGGTAGATGCAGGTTTGGAATTTGTCATTACTTGTATTCTTGAGCAAATCTAGAATATATTTGCACTGGTTGAGGAAGAGTCCTTTAGTGGAACTTGCCATCTCTATTCCAAGGAAGTATTTTAGTGGTCTGAGGTCCCTAATAGGGAATTGTCATTGGAAATTCCATTTTAGCTTAGTGATTGAATCAACATCATTTCATGTTACAATGAGATCATTGATATAGATAAGAACCATCAATTTTTCAACCTGTCCAAGTTAAACATACATCGATGAATCTACAATGCTCTTCAAGAAACCAAGACCTTCAAGAGCTGCTCAACTTATCATGCCATGCCCCTAGGACTTTGTTTTAATCCATAAATTGATTTATGGAGCTTACACACCAAGTTAGGATTGCCACTTTGAGGATGACTAGGAGGGAGCTTCATGAAAACTTCTTCTTCAAGATCTCTATGCAAGAAGGCATTTTTGACTTCCATTTGGGACAAGAACCGCCCATTATTAATAACTATAGATAGAAGTACCCTGATACTAGTCATTTTGGCAATAGGGGCAAAAGTTTCTTTGTAATCCACACCATATTTTTAAGTGAAACCTTGGGCTACAAGGCATGCCTTATGGCAATCAACTGCTTGCTTACCACTAGGGAGAGGCATTATACTCCAAGTATTATTCTTGTAAGAGCTATCATTTCATCCTCCATAGCTTACTTCCAAACAACTTGAGTTTCAACTTCTTGAAATGGTTTTGGATCATGAACATTGGAAACAGATTTAAGAAAATCTGAATATGTGTGTACAATTTTTTATAAGTTAAAGAATTTGTAGGTGGGTGTTTGACTGAGAAAGCCACAAAATCATACACTTTCTCTGAAGGCTAATGATCTCGTGGAGGATTACGGTGAGGAACTGATGAATGAATATCTAATGATTCTTGCTCATTGGGAATAACAACAGTTTCTTGATATTGAACATTAGCCAAATTGTCGCATTAGTAAGAGTATGCAAGTCTGATAAAGAAGTTTTAGCTGAACCTTGAGCTATAGTATTGTTTGAAGTTTCATTATATGAATCAATATTAAGCAAAGGAAGCATCAAGTAGTCAAGATCTCCCCATTACTCAAATTTGTAAAATAAGGACTAGATTTAACAAACCACACATCTCTAGTAACATAGAGGTTCTAAGCAGTAACATCATAACACTTGTATCCTTTTTTAATTTGCGAGTAACCTAGAAAAACACATTTGATTGCCCTTGGGTCAAGTTTGTCTCAATGAGTCACTAGCAAATGCACAAAACAAGAACAACCAAAGACTCTTAAATGAGATATATTAGACCTTTTTGTTTGCAATACTTTAACAGGAGATTTAAAGTCGAGCACTTGACTTGGTAATCAATTTACTAGATAGGTAGCATTAAGCACACCGTAGGACAAAAAGATTTTGGAACATTCATCTGGAGCATGATGGCTCGAGTTTTCTCAAACAAATCTCTATTTTTTATTTAGCAACCCAATTTTGTTAGGGCGTGTCAACACAACTATTTTGATGCAATACTCCATAAGAAGACAAGAAATTAGTTATGATATTGGATGTTGACGCACACCAACCACGCGAATGGTTTGGCGCGCGTAACACCGCAAGTATATGGGCCATCAAGTAATATCTCGTGGGTGAGCATGAGGGTCTTACTCCTCAAGGGACAGTGAAAGGCTCCTATTACTTAATTAATAGCCTAACATCTAGGTTGGCTCTTAAATCTATTCCTACAAACTAATTAATAAAATATAATTGAGGATCGTTAAGTGCAATTGGAAGGAGTTGGGTAATCATATGATGATTCCCTTAACAATTACTTGCGATATAACATTAATAGGTAACAATTTGATCTAGTATTCGACCGGGGGAATTCAAGGGCCTATTATCCAGCCTCTTGGCAACTAGATCTAAAACACTAGAAACTTAAGATGGAATCTCTTCCATCCCAGCCTCCTATGTCTGCCTTAAGTTCAAGAACTCCACTAAAAGGGCTAATCAAACTCTAATCCAGAAACCTAGCTATGGATAATCTCTTAGTGCATGCATAGATCTAACAAGGCATGAGTGTTCTAATGAGTGGGAATCTCTTCCTCACAACATCACCAAAATAGCATCAAACAATCATGCAATGAATCCAAGTTAACTAGAAAGATTAATAAATTGCCAATGAAAGTTCACAAATAAGAGTCAAGGTACATGATTTACAAATAATAAAAAAGGAAAAATAGAAACTCAGTACATATCATGTTTTTTCTCCTTTCTTTTTCCTTGAATGAAACAATCGTTAAAGAACAAGTTCCTAGCATATAAAAACCTATATCATCATCTAGTAGATTGCAGCATACAAAAACCTACATCATTTTTTTCCTATTGTTGTGCATACTGTGCCTAGTTGCTATTTTTGTTTACCATAAAAATTTCTAGTTTTCAGCTTCCTTCTCATCATCAGAGAATTCCACCTTATCCCTTATCTCCTCGTCATTCTCACCTGATGCATCATACTTTTTTTTTTTTTATAGATGTCCTTATCATTCAGAACATGTTTTGCAAAATCAGAACAAATGAGAAACTCATGCCACCCTAGACTCTATCATGGCTTTTTATGTAAGAATTGTACCTAGAAATATAGTAAGGATTTTTAGCAGGTCAAAATATTTCATTAACCACACCCAAAACCCACACTCAAAAGAGACTTGGTTTTAGTAATCTAGACGATAGAACCCTCACTAAGAGGATTGTGCTTCTCTGAACCTTCTACAATGATCCTGCTTCCCAAAAGATTTAATTCATGAAACAACTTCAACGCTACAAAGGGACAAATAAATCATTAACTGAAACTCAGTAGATTAAAAGTTTCTTTAGACAAACTCAAATGAAATTTCTTCAACAAGTAATGTCTAATGATGTGGTTCCAAGCACACTTCAACAGGAGGAATTGGAGGAATAACCTATAATATAAAGCATCCAAAGTACTCAAAAATCCAAGTTTTACCATGCACATGAATGAATTAGCAGGAACTACCTTCTTACTGAACTAAAATAGATAAAAGCTTAGCAGTACTACATTTCACCAAAGTACACAAAAACACATAACATATAGCATAAATGAATTTAGAGATATTCAAAGCACAAACTCACAAATCCCCAATTCACAAGTTGCATAAATAATCGAGAAACTGTAATGCAAACATCAATTGCATCACTATTTAATATGGTTAATACCAAACATAAACAACTAATATATATATATAGACACACACACACACATCAGATTAGTTACCTAATCAATGATAACTTCTGGTTCAAAGGCATCGCATCATAGGAAGTTTGATTTGCTTGATTTTAGCAAGATCACAATCGATCTCACAGGAACTTAAGGAGACGAAGAGGAATTTGAGGGTGCGGGAGAAGGAAAGGGGGAGGAAGATGAATCTAATGAGCCATCTTCCTCAAATGCTCTCGCGATTGATCTTGCCAAAACTTGAAGAGGCAAAGAGGAACCTAAGGCTGAGGATGAGGGAGATGAATCTGATGAGTTTTCTTCCTCAAATGCTTTCAAGATCAATCTCGCTGGAACTAAAGGAGATAGAGAGAAATCCAAGGGGTGGGAGTTAGGAGAGAGAGAGAGTGGGGACCTCTCTTGTTCTCTCAATTAGCCTCACTGGCCAAAACTTGAAGAGGTAGAGAGAAGGCAGAAGGTGAGGTAAAGGGAAAGGGAAATTGAGAGGATCTCTTTTTTTTTTTTTTTTGTTAAATTTATATATTTTTTTGTAATTTTCTAGGAAATAGAAACTAGATGACATGGATTCCAGATAGGCATCCACATCATTTGGTGTATTAGTTCAGCCCACTCATTCGCCCTAAGTAGCATTTCTCTTAGGGAATATGTTGTGAAGTTTGAGTGCCAATTTAGTTGTATTTGTGTAATAGGATTTATTATTATAGGCCTATTACATGGTTCGTCCTTGCAGTGGCATGCATGCTAAGATGGCCCTGGGAGGGGTTTAGGGTTTATTCATTTCAGTTCATAGGAACTTTAGCCCTTATTATGAACTTAGAACCAATAATTATGAGCATATTTGTAGCTTATTCATTCTTCTTATGTAGATATTCAATAATCCCATGAACTTGGGAAATAGCGTGCTGGTATCCTTACCGTGTTTATCCTTGAGAAATCAGAAACAATAGTTCGAGTATAACCACAAGGTTCTTTGCATGTCTGCATGATGAGCTACGAAACGGAATGTTGCAGGGAAGTTTGTAGACGTTGAGAATGCTACTTTGAAAGTCTACAAGCAAGCGAGCCTTTCACAACAAATTTGTCTCAATGGTTGTTGGAACCAAAAGTGAGGTCGGAGAGATCTTCAATATTGTACCTGATAACAGAGGCCGGTTTAGTTTCAAGGAAGCCTAATATCTTTGAGTAATTTTACATCCAATGAACTTGTTTAGTATATCTTCCCGTTTGTAATTTATTTTTAAGTATAGTTTAATTCTCTACTAATTATCACAATGCAGAATGATGATATTTTAAGCCATACCAAAAGTAGCGTTATATTTCTTGATTTCTCGATTGCATCATCTAGAGATGGAGATTCTTTTCATTGCCACTCAATTTATCCATTTCTTATGCATCACTATTTTCAAATAGTTACAGTAACTTCATATATTATAGGTTTGAAAGTGAAATTTTTGAAGTTCTATATTTGATTACAAACCTTTGTTTTAAATTTCTTAGAGATAATCCAAATATTTAAAAATTATTATTAGTTTCAACATAAGATATGGTTTGAATATGTTTAATTATCTCGATTTAATTGAACAGTAAACTTGACTAATTTGAGTTTTTTGGTAGAATTGGCCAATATAAGAACTCTATATGCGAACTATTATGAAAGTGGTGGTGTATAGTATCCATATCATGGAAGCTATAAGAAATGGGTTGGAAATGGCTGCATGTTGTCCAATAATATCTTCATCGAAGTTGTCTGCACAAATCCACATGCCTACATATTAGAGCATTCATAGAACTATATCAATTAAGATAGCAAGCAAAAGGAAATAGCCCAATATTTCCTTTTACTTACCTAGCTAGCTCTAGCTACTAGTTAAAATTGTTGGAAGTTGTAAACTTAGATTTTCATAATTATGTAATTTAAGGAAACCAAAAGTTTTTTAGGAGTGATAAGTTAAACATTTCGAAATATTAGAAGTTGAGGGTTATTAATGTTATGTATTAATGATTCATAATTATGAGAGTTAGGAAGGAATGTGAAGGGTTTTGTTATAGTCTATATAAAGGGCTAAGCCCTTTCAAAATATGTAAGAGTGGAGTGTTATGGAAATTCTTATAATATAATATTTTTTTCTCTTTCTTTCTAATATCTTCTTGTGTTGTGTTTTGATTATTTTGTTTGCATGAATTTCACATTGGACCCACAATAGCTTCCAACAATTTGGTATTAGAGTAAGGCTCTCTTGATTTGTCGAATAGAGATAAAGATAGGTAAACTCTCCATCATTGATAGAGGACCTTTGAGACCCAAGCCCACAATAGGAGCACAAGGCCATGCAAATATGATAGGGACTAATGTTACCTACAACATCAGTACACATACAGATTAAGTAATAAAGTGTGCGTAAAGCAGGGTATTGATCAACGAGGAACTTAGGAGTACTTGTACTAATTCAAGGCTCGTTACTTAACCTAAAATAAAATTTAAGGTGTCAAATCAACAGTGAAAACAAGAAACTAAAATAGAAATAAAGTGATGGCAAATTAAGTATAAAAGAGAGGTGTTTAGGTATAGGTTTCCCCTAAGGTTAAGCTCTAAATATTTACCTAGCTTGTTCCCCTAGCATAAAAGACAAGGTTGCACTAAATATTGTAATGTAGTTGAACCAAAAGAGTACCTAAATCATATCACCCCCTTTCTCAAGGTGAACAATAACTAGTCCCATATAGCGCTAATACAGAGTACCCTTTGACTACATTACACTCGATGAACTCTATTTAGAGAAAACACATATTTAATGAGTAGCCAATCATTCTCTTGAACCTATTGGCACTAATTCCATACAAAACAAGATTGGAATATCTTCCTAATACTCACTCTCTATAATTGTAATATGATTGGAATCCTAATGTCAACTCACTCGGGAGAACCACAGGGAGAGAGGTCTCAATTTTGAAGTGCCTTATTTCTAGGTGGACTAGTGATTCCTTTCAATTGTGGTATGCCTATACAAGGTGGATCTTGGGATACATCACTCAAGTACATCAATCATGAAACTCCCGACTCTTGCTGCAATAGAGGTCAAGATAAGAAAACACACATTTGAATTAAAAAGCATAGTATTACAATTGATCAATTGATACAAGATATAAAGTCTATAGCCATTATAATAAAAAAGTAAACCTAAGTTCTACCTATGCCCAAACACCATGAAGTTTAGTTCTCCACTAGTGGTGAACAATCATATAATCCAATCAAGATGAAGAAAGTAAATGAATTCATTAAAACTCCCTTCAAGCTTCATGGCATCAGTTTGCCAATGAATCTTCCACAAATCTTTCACAAACACCACAGAGAGCCAGCCTCAATGGCTTTTATGATGCCCTAGACCCTGGCTGGAGCTCTCCAAGTGGTTAGATTTGTGGAAGAGAGGAGAAAGATTATAAAACCCGTAGTAAAATCTTTTATATCTAACCCCTTACTGGTTATGAGGATGTCAGGAACTGGAGATGAGGAGTTGCATGCCTTATAAGCATCTTACAGGCATAAGTTCTGCCTGTAAAGTCTTTTATTTGAGTGTTATAGTCCAGCTTACAGCGGTAAGCCTTGGACCATAAGCTTCTTTGTCTTGTACTTGCGATCTCCTTTATTGGCATATGTCATACTCGCAAGCTCCTTTGCTTGATCCTTATGCCCATGCTTATGAGCGTAAGCCCGACCCATTAGCCCTTCTGTTTGGCACTTATGCTCTTACTTACGGGCATAGCATGGCCCGTAAGTGATGAGCATAAGGTGCATTGTTTGGCTTGTTCTTCTATCCTTGGTGTCATCTTTTTTCCTCATCTTGCCCCAAAATTGCTTCTTTTGACTCTCTTATCCTTATATGCTTTGTCCATGACCTAAAATCAATTTTACACCATGTTAAGCACCATCTTCCAAATAATTGCTACATTTCATGCTAATTAAACATAGAAAATTACACAAAAATATGTCGAATTATGTACTTATCAAAATACAAGGATCTGTGGCCCAAAGCTTGGAGTACAACTATAGCATATTACAAATCAATTGTGAGAAAGATATCACAAAGATAGAAGACGATAAGTGTCTTCATGACGACTCATAAACCAGAAGAACAAGTTACGGAGAGCGAAAGATCTCTTATTGTGCCAACATAATTCAAAGTACTGCTGAAGTAGATACTAGAAAACCTAAACCTCCCACCAATAAGGTATGAATTTAATAGATCTAATCCTGGCCATCTACCAAATTTTGTAGTGAAGATAAAGTTTGAAACAAATTTGGAAACCATGAACTGTACTGATACAAACCATATAAAAACGAGGAAGTAGAGAATAATGCTACTTTACGAGTCATAAGACATCTAGAAAAATATTATAATGTTGTAAAAGATGTGAATGAGAGATAGTTATATGAACTCAAGCATGAGCTCGAAGATCTCAAAGAAGCCTATGAAAACCTATGGAAAAAACTCTTTGAAACTAATGTTGAATTGAATAAATTAAAGATTAAGATGCTGGAGAAAGAAACTAATGAATTAGAAGATAGTAATGATTTCCAAATCAACCAACAAAAAGATTGATGCAATTTGTGATTTAACTACTCAATGGGGTTGGCGTCTTGAATAGTATTTAATGAAATATTTAAGTTTAAGGGAATGTTAGAAGTTAAAAACTTAAAAATCTCATAAATATATGATTTACGGAAAGAAAGTTTTTTAAAAGTTATAAGGTAAAGGTTATGGAATATTGAAAGTTGAAGGTTAGTAGTTATAGACTATATAAACTGCTTATTGCTTTGGATATAGGCTGTGGAGTTTTATGGTATTTCTTATAATATAATTTTATCGTTCTCTTCCTAGTATCTTCTTGTGTTGTGCTTTGATAATTATGTTCGCATGAATTTCACATCTGACCCACCATAGTTTCCAACAAAAATCACTCTCAACCCATTTGGGTTACCATGTGTGAGTTAGAGCTTTCACAAATTTATCAAGGTAAAGCAGTACAACCATTAAAGTTAGTCACAACAAGAACTCATTTGCCATGAACTTGGCAAACAAACTTATAACAAATCAAAACCCATACACAAACACACACAAAAAGACAACAATAAATACTTGTATGAAAGTAGAGAATACTAGACTATTATAAAACAACAGTCATTTGCAAAATTAAAAAAAAAAATAAGAAAGCTGCTGATAGAGATCTGGTTCATTCAAAAGATTGCATCTAATATAGATTGGGTGTCTTGGTGTTGGAGTAATATGTAGATCAATTGAATAGAAATATTTGGAATTTTTTTTGCCTTTATTTAAATTGATGGTTATAGGCATTTATGTAGCACTAGAAACTATAAAAATTAGAAAAGGCAATAAAATAGTCCCAATGAAACATGAAAAAAATTATAATGCAAGCAAAATCTTTATCAGTACTCCATAACAACTATAGATCATGCAACACATTTGCAGCAAGAAGTTATGACGTGGACCATAGTAGTTGTTGGCTTAAGGTCATAAACTTTAACTATCTAAATGGAGGATCCCCTGAACCTTTGTTCCACTCACCACCTAGAAATAAATCCTTCTTCTTGGCAGGAATCACACCCATCTTACCTTCTTTCTGGTTTTACTGTTCTAAGATTGTCAAAAATGGTACTTCTACTTTGTTCTTGTTTGACAATTGGATTAATGGTAAATCACCCAAAGACATTTGGCCCAATTTTTTTAATGATTGTACCCTCCTTTGGTCATCTGTAAGAGAATTCTTTTCTGAATTGCATTACCCACACAACTATTTAGAACAACCACTCTGGAAGATATTTCGCCTCTTCTATCTGTTATTCCAGCCCATTTTGAAGAGCAATATGACTTGCGAATCTAGTCCTTGGAACGCAAAAGGATTTTCTCAGTAAAATTATTTTACCACTTCTTAGTGGATGGAGGTATTCATAATCCATTATATAACAACTTTTGGAAAACAGGAAGTCCTACCAAAATAACCCTTTTCTACTGGCTTGCTTGGGATAACAAAATTCTAACTCTTATGAATTTAGCCAAAAAAAGATGGCAACATAAATTGTGTAACAAACATATGTGTTCTTTATTACAGAAGTCCTGAATTAGTTGATCATCTCCTGACTAATTGCGAAACATCCATTTGTATATGGTCTTTTTTCAAAAAAAATCTAGGGTTGGCTTCTCAACCTAGTTGCATTTTTGAGGTGTGGATTACCTGGTTACCCGCTATTGATGATCATCAATCGACTCTTTTTGGGATCTTCTTTCAAGAGCTATATTTTGGAATTTATGGCTTGAAAGAAACAACCACATTTTTAATATGCATGCAAATTCTCATCTTTTTGTTCTTGCCAAGATAACTCCACTACAACAATAAAGGATTATTGTGACATTTTTGGAATAACAATTTTTATAAGTGTTACTGTAAACTATTAAATTAACTTTTAAGCGACAATTGTAATAAATGTTGATATACTTTTATTTATTCCTACATTTATAATGATGTTTCTACTTATAGTTAGAATAGGTTTTTGTTTTGTGATATTTTTGAAGATTTTAGGGCCGTTGAAAGAAATGTCGGTACAATATTATTTGTTAAGATGCTTATTACGACCTATGTAACAAATTTCATAATTCAATATGACTTTTATTGGATCAATTTGTTATGACATATTTGAAAATGTTATTTTAAGTTTATATATATATTCAAAAAATATGAAAAATATTTTGAAATAAAATACCAGTATTTAAGGAAAATTAAAAGTCACAATATTTTGAATTTTAGGAGTGCCAAAAATTAGGTGGCAATTTCTTTTTATAAGAGCCAAAACCTATGTGGTTTATATATACAAGATCTATAAGACAAAAAAGAAAACTTAATAATGTTAATCGCTAAAAGTAAAGTTCTTGTCATGAGAAAAGTAAGTATCTCTCTTAGTTTTGCCGGTTAAGGTCTGTGAGTTAGATGAACATTCAACTCTCACAAGAAAAGCACGCACAAACCAAATAAGAAGGAGACACAAGAAGTTGGTAACCTAGTTCGGCGTCAACTCGCCTACGTCTGGGTGGCCAAGCACGGAGACAAACAATCCACTAAAAGAGGAAATAAAAGAAGAGTACAAACACTTTGTCACTCTCTCACATAAATAAGAATACTACCCTTTCTAGATTGTCCGGTGCTCCCTACTCCCTCTTTCAAGAGTCGCACCCAATCTCAGGCCAAGGTAGCTACTAACTGTAGAACCTTCCAAAATTAGATGTTACAACTTCTGTTGTAATATATGTTACACCATAGCCCTGACTGCTGGCTTGACTGAGTTCTGGCTCCATTGCTAAGTGACCTTAAGACCCATCAACCACCTGGTCATGCTTAGTCTGAGTCGATGCAGTCAGATCACCCGATCCTAACTACCGGTAACTAATCTCCCTCCTCAGTTCCTCACCACACAGTCCCCTCACAAGAGGCGCACGCCATTGTGCGTCTTCACGAAACTTTCCAAACTTGATCTTCAATTCACCCAAGTTTGGTCTTCAAATCTTCTATCAAAGATCTTCAATCAATCAGCTCAATCATGCCATAATTAGGCATATCTTCAATCATTCCCTTAATAGTCTTCATCAAAATCTATTAAGGTTCTTCAAATCATATCTTCAATAATAGTCTTCAAATCTTTCCATTGAGAGATATTTCTTCATTTAAGCTCCCTCTATATTTAGTCTTTAAACATATCTTCTAGATATGGTCTTGATGAGATCTTGCCTCCAAGTTGTAGCTTGCATGATCCACTTGCCAAAATTAGCTTCATCAAGATCTTCAAAAATATTTGCCTCCCAGCCAAGTTTGCATGCCATGTCACCATACTATCCACGTCACCATTTATGCCACATCACCATGGTTACCACGTCACCTTGACTAGGTGTCAAATTATGCCAATTTAAAGTGCTCTTGCACTAACAATCTCAATTTTATTTATTCCATAATATTTTTTGCATTGTTTTTGTTGTAATATTATTTAAATATTTAATTTGTTGTTTATTTTGGTTGATGATTGATAGATGATTAATTTTTTAATTAGTTTTTCTTATACAAAAAGTATGAGAATTTTAATTAATCTAATCCTAGCATTTGAGAATTTTTTTTATAAAGAAAAATAAGATTGAATTTAATTGGGATGAGATTTCAAAAATATCCCCTTTTTGGTGGAAATTAAAATGTGTTTTCGCTTTTCTCCTTGCCGATGTGATGATGGGGAGGTTATGATATCATGCGGTGGTCATGACATGGATCTAAGGCTTTAACCCTTTAGATTACATTTTAGTTTTTTTATTTAATCTAGTTTTGTTGAAGTTTTAGAATTAGCTCCTTTTTTTAATTTTTTTTGTATTTCGTTAAGGTTCTTGCTATGAGATACTCATAGCTTTGGTGGAGTTTTGGAATTTTTCCCTTGTATATTTTTTATTTTTCTATAGGGTTATCATTATAGTTATGACCCACACATAGGTGTGAGGTTTGTTAAAGTTTTATGTTTTATCCTTTTTTTCTAAGTTCAATTTTTTAAGGGTTCTTATTATAGTACAAATCATGTATTCTCCATTTAAATAAAAAAATTATTTGTATTCTTTTTTATGCAAATTATATATCCTCCACATAGGTTTTTTTTTTATATTTCAAATAAGTATATTATTGATTTTAATATATAATATATCAATATTTAATTTAATTTTTATTATTATATTATATTGATTTTGTTAAATATAAAAATTATTGTAGTTTGAAAAATACTAGAAGTAGTCCTTGTTTTCAATTAACTATTTCTCAATTTCATTATAGCTTTAATGGTCATATTGATTGTATGACTTTTATAATATCGTCTAATTACATTTTTAAAATTTTTAAAATTTAAAATTTTATTATTTATTAATCATCTTTTCTTTTTAAATTGATTTGGATATCCACTAATGTAATTGTATATTTTATCTTGCAAATAAGAGGCCACCATTATAAATTTAAAGGCAATTCCAATATTTGAAGTCTTAGCTTTATTATAATGTTTCAAACCTATTTCTGGGGAGATTTGTTTATCTTATGTTAATATTATTTTAATTAGTGATTACATTTTCAAAATTTTAAATTTTAATTTTATTAATCACTTTTTCTTTTTAAATTGATTTGGGTGTCCATTAATGTATTTGTATATTTTATTTTGTAGATAAGAGGCCACCATGATAAATTTAAAGACAATTCCAATGATTGAAACCTTAGCTTTATTATAATTTTTTAAAGCTATTTCATTGAAATTTGTAGATCATATTATTTTAATTAGTGATTATATTTTTAAACTTAAAATTTTATTATTCATTTATCACTTTTTTTAAATTGATTTGGATAGTATATTTTATTTTGCAGATAATAATAGGCTACCATGATAAATTTAAAAACAATTCAAAGAATTGAAGAGTTAGTTTTATTATAATGTTTGGAAGCTATTTCTTTGAAATTTGTAGATCATATTAGCATTATTTTAATTAGTGTTTTAATGCTAGATGGTATTCTTAAATTTTTGATGAATAGTTTTAATTACTATTCTATTATATTTATGTAAATCAATTTTATAGAATTTAAATTTTATCTCATATTTAAATATTAAATTATATATAAATAATATTTAAATTAGTATTGTGAAAAATTATACAATATTTTTTTCAACACTTGCAAATGTTGGATTTCGTTGTTGTCCACAAATACTATACGGTTAAAAAAACAATAATGAAACGCCGATATAAGAGTTTTAAGAGATACTTAACAAATGTTACTAAACAATTCTTGTACAAATATTTATAAATGAAATTTAATTTTAAAATTAGATATGATAAAAAAATTTTACCAACATTTACAAATATCGACTTAAATTAGGATTCATAATTGCTATTTTATTAAATCAATATTTACACAAGGTCAATATAAATAATTTAAGAGACCTTTAACAAATGTTACTATATAATCTCTACAACAACAATTACAAAATGTTTTAATATTTTAAAATTAATGTGATAAAAACTTATGACGACATTTGCAAATGTTGCACAAAAAAAAAAAAAAAAGTGTTGCTCAAACCATATACGAATATTGGAATAAAATCCATATTAATTCTTTTACAAATGTTGGGAAAATTTCATAATAAATGTCGGAATATATAGGTATCGAATTTTTTAGAAATATCACAACAAAGTATAACAACTATGGCAGTTACAACATATAATCGACATTTGTTACAAAAGTCGATATATGGCTATTGCAATGGTTTTTGTTGCAGTGCTCACATGTTACTGTCATAGATTGCTGCAGCTAGAGATTTGAAACAATGCTTCCCAGGTGACTCCATTCGAACTCTCAAGTGCTCCTTGGACTTCTTGAGAGCTAGACCAGCAGACCACACCGTCACCTTAACCTCGCCTATTGAGCAGGAATAATCTGCTCCTTTCGCTAGTTGGAGAAGACCTTGGTCATCAGAGGGTAAACTTCGTCTTCTCAGTTGCTGCTCTTTCCTTTGTTTTCACTTCCCTTCAGTGTTTTATCCTCTTTAGAGGTGACCTCTTGTGATTACATTCCACCTCAGGTTTAGTTTATTTCCCTTGTTTCTTGCTCTGTTTGTATTGTTCCTTGTTTATTCTATTTGTTCTTTGTACTATTTCCTTCATTTTAATAAATCAGTGGTTTATCCACATTATTAAAAAAAAAAATGAAATTATGACATGTTAAAGTCGACCCATTCTCAAAAAGCAAAATAATCAAATTTGTATTGATTTTTGACAATTCAAACAATCCATAAATTGGACACCTAGCTCGTTGCTTCATATTAAGGTGATCACTCAAGGAAAAGGAAGAACATAAAAAGAAATACATCATTATTATGGCGATGGAGGTGAAGAGCCATCGGAATGGAACCAGAGCAGCAATGGGTGGTAGAGAGGACTGTAGAGAAAAGGGGAAGAGGGATAGAGATAGATAGGTGAAGCAACCATTGATTAAATTGTGAAGAAGTCATGGATCGAATCTTAATAAAATTTGGTCCTATCTCGTTGGCTACTTTTATTCATTGCCTCACCACACACGAACTTCTTGTCAGGGCCCTAAATATTCACATTCATTGCTACCAAACTAGAACGATGGACCATATTTATATCTCCATAAGTATATATATTTATCTATATTGTCCTAGATCAAGTTCATTCAGAAGTCTAGATATAAAGATTGAGAGTGGCCCCAGTTCCAAGACCTATTTAACCATTTTTAAAGAAGAAGAAAAAAGATATTTTAAAGTACACTTTCGTTTTATGTTTATAAATTGAAATATATATATATATTAAAATTTTATAATTTTATGAGTGATCCCTATATCGGAAGATGTGGACTAGTGTTCATGTGCATCTATGAACTTGGGATGATTTACTTGTCAAAAAACGTCAAGGCCCAATGATTTTACCATTCCTAATTCTATATATGCACATGATATACTTTGTTATCCTATCTGATGTGGGACTATTTTTAGTTAAAAAAACATGTATATACAACTGCTCGATGAGGCTCGTGAGCACTAAAGTATTAAGATACCCGAATTCAGCTCTCTTGTCCTTTTAAGCTTAGTTCAACCATGATCAAGTTGAGTTCATATTTTTCTATAGTCAAAATCGAATAACTTTGCGAATAGTGCTATATCATTTATAACCTCACTTGAAGGTAACTACTATTTCTCCATCCTATTTGTAAATTGTTAATTATTTAAATAAAGATACTTAATGATAAATTTTAAAAAATAACATTAATAAATATTTATTATTATTTTAAAATATAAAATTTTGGTTATTAAAATACACTATTTTATAATGATATTGATTATGTTAAATACTCCTCAATTCAAATAAAAATTAAAACCCGCCCAAAGTTTTATCCGTTCACACTGAAATAGATCCATTTGTTTGGTGTCACATGCGTTGACAGTGAAGTTTTATTATATGTTGCCACTCATATTTATATCCGGTCTTCAGTCTCTTACTGAAGATCTCAGTGTCATATGTGTTGACACTGAAATTATATATATTGGCACGTATATCTATGTCCGATCTTAATTAAGACTTCGGAGTTGTTTAGGTTGACCATCAAAAGTTTAAGGCATTCACACATGTATAATTAATGACAATTTTGCACCATATAATTGATGAACTTTAATTAATTTGTGACCGAGTTCCCCGGCCCTCATTTCCACTCTATAAATAGGTTCGGAGCTTGGAGTAGTCACTCATCTTCAATCTTCTTACTTTGTGTCTAGCTAGGGTTTTCACTTTGTGCAGTAGAAACTCCGGAATGGCTCTCAAGTATATATCCATTTCACTAACATCTTTTGTATTATTCATATACATATATGATACATGTGTGGTTACCGGTAATTATATATACTTGTCAAGCTAATTAAAGCTTTGGTTGTGATTGATCGCAGGGCTGAAATCAAGACTTTAAAAGTTGAGGATGCCAAAGAAGCACCTTCGATCGTTTATAAAGCAGGCAAGCATGACAGTACAATAGTTGTCTTGGTGGAAACTCTGGTTGGTCCCAAAGGCGGGGTAGGTGAGATTTGCCATATTGTTCTTGATCACGGTGGCCAATTTCAATTCGTGGAAGGCCAATTTCTTGGAGTAATTTTCCCTCCGGTGAGCTTGTTTAAGAACATGTATTTTCATGTTTGTGATTTAATTCCAAGCGTTGTCTCTCTACTAATTAATTATATATTATATATTATCTTGCAGGATGGTGATCATGATTCATTGCATTATAACCAATTTAGCCTTGCATTTAACGCTTACTCCATCGCATCATGTAGAGATGGAGATTCTTTTGATGGCAAGACACTCACTTTGTGTGTTCGTCGCGCAGAACTGTCAGCAGAGAGTGTCAGTAATTACCTCTGTAACCTTAAAAAAGGAGACGAAGTTCATATTAAAGGTTTGAAAATAAACTCTTTTAAAATTTTGTGTTTGATTACAAGCTTTTGTTTCAAATTTGTTAGAGATAATTCAAATATTTAAAAATTAATATGAGTTTAAAAATTAGATAGAGTTTGAATGTGTTTAAATGTCTCAATTAAGTTGAACAATAAACTGGATTAATTTGAGTTTCCAGTGGAGTTCATTTCATGTGGCCTGTATAATACCTTTATATGCAAACTATTGTGAAAGTGGTGTGATCATGTAAACATATATTGGGTACAGAAAGTTTGTTGAAATTGGGTATTTATTCTTATATCAATATGTTTTTGATTTTGATTTTTTTTTTTTTTTTTTTTTTTTGTCTCAAATCCTTTATACTATAAATTTTCACAATTCTTTTACTGATAACAAAATTGGTTTTTGACATTCATTTCTATCACAGGCCCTTTTGGAGGGCCAATGGTATTCCCAGATGATCCGGAAGCCAAACATAAACATATCATGGTTGCAACGGCAACTGGTATTGCTCCTTTCCGCAGTAACATCCAGCGATTGTTTGTAGATCCAAAATCAAAGGCTAAATTCAATGGACTAGCTTGGTTGATCGCTGGGGCTGATAACTATAACAGCCTCCTTTACAGCAAGGAATTCGCTAACATCCTGGATAAGAATCCTGATCACTTAAGGTACTTTGGATGAACAAACAAATCCTTCTTTATATATATGTTATCAATGCATGTTACTAATCATCTGGAATTAATGCGCACTGAAATATTGCAGCTATGAGAGAGCCTTGAACAACTCTGTAGCTGACAGCATCTACAAAAGCGGCGATGAAATTTTCACACTTTTGGATGGAGGTGCATATATATATTTCGCTGGATCAAAGACGATGATGCCTGGAATTCTTGAGACATTTGAGAAAATTGCTCAGGAAAGAGGTGTGATTTGGGAAGAGATGCTAAAGCGGCTAATAGCAAATGATCAATGGCGTGTTGAAGCTTACTAGATAACTTAATGCAATGGTTTTATGTTAAATCGGTGACAATGACATTGAGTAATAATGTCTTTTATCTATTCTAGTTTAATAAATGTCACCTGTATGTGTCTACATGGTTTCTAAGTCTGGTCAGAATATTATTAAATGTATGTCGCTCAGGGTCCTCTTCTTTCTTTGTTTACCTTTGTTGGTTATTTCCATCATCTATGAACTTTTATTCCCATTTTCTGTTTTATGTTGTATCTTTATTTTCTCTGTACTTTATTTAATTCCGATTAATAAAATTATGGTTTATCCAATTTTATGAAAAAAAAACTTTACTCTCTAGTTGTTTCTATAGTAAAATAAAGGTTTAATAAATATCATTTATGTGCTATGAAATTAATTATTTTTTATAATTGATTAAAAACTAGAGGGTGGTATAAAATTTGACAGTTCATTGACAAAACTTTTGAAAAAATTTATATATGAAGAGTTAAGTTATAAATAATTAGATTTTTTAATAGTATATGGTTTTGGTAAATAGGGAAAAGAAACCCTTTTTTTAAAATAATGCAAAATTTTTTATTTAATTACGAAAAAGTTAAATTTTAAATTATTTACGAGATTTCATAAAGCTGGAAGTTTGATACTGGTTTAATTATTTTTAAAGCAAATAGGACAAATTTTCCCTTACGAGATTTCATAAAGCTGGAAGTTTGATACTGGTTTAATTATTTTTAAAGCAAATAGGACAAATTTTCCCTTTTTTGGTGTAATTTGCTAGAAAACGGCAACATTGTTACCATTTTCGTTGTTTATATATATATATATATATATATATATATATATATATATATATATATATATATTGTTATTAATGAAAACAGGACGAAAATGGGATTCTCCATCCCGTTTTCTGCTTTTTAATTTTTTATATTATTTTTTTAATTTGTATACAATTTTTTTATTTTAACCCTTTATTTTTTGTTAATTACATTTCTGTTTTTAATTACTAATTTTTTGCACTTTAACCCACATTTCTTTTGTAATTATTTCAACAATTTATTTGTGGTTTTTTTAAGCCAATTTTTTCAAGAAAAATTGTAATTTAAATAAAAAACACTATTTGAAATTAGAATTATTATTTTTAATTATTAAAACAAGAATTATTTTAAATTATTTTATTAATAGTTTGAATATTATTATTATTAGAGTGACAATTATGGAAGTAGAAATTATTGAAAATTGTTTTTATTATTATTAGTAAATTATTATCATTATAGTGAGAATTATTTTCAATTATTTTGTTGATGATTTTATTATTATTAAAGAAAGAATTATTCCAAATTATTTTATTAATATTTTAATTATTATTATTAGAGTGGGAATTATTTTAAATTATTTTATTAATATTTTTATTATTATTAGAGTTACAATTATTGAAGTATGAATAATTGAAAATTATTATTATTATTATTATTATTATTATTATTATTATTATTATTATTATTATTGGGAGAACTTTTTTCAATTATTTTGTTGATGATTTCATTATTATTAAAGAAGTAATTATTCTAAATTATTTTATTAATATTTTGATTATTATTAGAGTGACAATTATTGAAGTAGGAATTATTGAAATTTATTATTATTATTATTATTATTATTATTATTATTATTATTATTATTATTATAGGGAGAATTATTTTCAATTATTTTGTTGATGATTTTATTATTATGGAAGAAGAAATTATTTCAAATTATTTTATTAATATTTTAATTGTTATTTGGGAATTATTAAGGT
This sequence comes from Dioscorea alata, assembly GCA_020875875.1. Classification (NCBI taxonomy): domain Eukaryota; kingdom Viridiplantae; phylum Streptophyta; class Magnoliopsida; order Dioscoreales; family Dioscoreaceae; genus Dioscorea; species Dioscorea alata. The sequence continues at coordinate 11,801,373 of CM037021.1, forward strand.
AGGAATTATGCAAAATAATTGTTAGAACAGAAATTATTTAAATTATTTTATTTACTATTTCATTATTATTTTTTTACTCCAACTATAAATATGTTACTCTAATCCAATACCCTCATCAACTTGAGAGTATCTTACTGACTTTGTTCAAATCCAAACTCTACAATATATTCCTCTTAATCAAAGATGGCAGAGAGATCACTCATTCTTGTCTACTACAATGGTTTCATTACAACAACTGAAGATAGTGTCATATATTTGTGTGACAATCAATCTTGTTTTTACGTAGAAATTGATATCTCTTTACGATTTTTAAAAAGAATCATTGAAGAAAACAAATAGTGAAATGATTACGCATATAAAAAACAGGCTCCCTATTTCTTGTGGCAATGGGAGGATTTGCTATCGATCATTTAAATTTTGTAACGATCGTGATGTTCAGATGATGTTCGATTGTCACCAAAGATTCCCCGAAATTCAAGTTCTTGAGCTATATATAGAGCTCGGTGCTGCTACTTTCACTGGTGGTTCTTCTGAACAACACATCAATACTGTTAAAAGGACATCCAGAGACCGGATGGCATGGGATGATCCACCATGCAATGTTGGGTTCACTCCCTTACAACCATCGAATGCACCAACATACTCCCCATCTGGAATGCAGCTACAAATGGAATTAACTAGCATACATCAAGATATTGGAACTACTTCTTTTCATGATACCCATGAAAATAAAGTTGATGACTATGGGAGCTCTAGCGGGGATGAGTTTGATAGTGACAACCACATAGAGAATAGCGAGGCAAGTCCTGAAAATCTTCATTCATAAGATTGTAATTTGGATGATATCCCCAGACAAAGCACAGATTTTATGATGCCACCATTTGAGCCTCCAGCTCATATGAGGATATTAGATTTGGAAGCAATGTCCACCCACTACAACATATAAGGTCTTCCCTGGCGTTTTTATTGACCTTTTCTGATGTTTATAAACGCCACCAAATCACTAAGTGTCGACTTTGGGAAACACCGGCACAAACATCGGGAATTCTAACGTCGTTGAAGGAGTGGCGTTTTTAGGGGAAAGCGCCGCCATTTAGCAGTGTTTGTCCACTTAAAATGCCATCAATGTTGTAGCCAATTCTCTGATAAAACCTGGATTTACCGGCGTTCTCAATGTAAACGCCACCAATGTGCCGGTGTTTTTATTCATGAACTCCGCCAAAAGAATTGCGTGTAATATAAGATTTTTGTTTTATTTGCGGTGTTTTCATAAACGAAACACCGCCAATGGGGCGGCATGTTTTGAATAAACACAGCAAAAAGGCCAGCGTTTTTAAATAAACGCCGGTAATTACACAAATCCCGTAATATTATTTTTTCCATATTTTTGCATTTAATACCTGTAATAAACTTGAATATCATGTATCTAAAACCCAAATTAAACTTCAAGGTTCTCCATATGTTAATAAAAATAAATATGAAAGCAATAAATAATGTACATTCTTATATTTGAATGCCACAAAGATATTATAAATAAACTTAGAGATCTTGAATCTCATTGACAATTACAAGTATTTAACAAAATATGATAGGTAAAATTGTGAATAAATCTCATAAAGACACCAAGCCCATTCAAAGTTCGCATACAATCACATCAAAAAGGGGAAAAATATCAAACATTCATCGGTCTTGATCATCAAACCTCCTAAGAGTGCATCAATGTTTTGGAGAAGCCTGATTATGCAAGAATAATGTAGAGTATTAGATACTATTCATAAACACAACATTATATATTTAATGTAAAATTACTTGAACATACACACTAGACCCTGCTGTGTTAGCCTTAGGAGTTTGAGATCCAATGCATTGATTTTGCAATAATTACAATTACATGGTTAAAATATAGAAATGAAAATAATAATATAGTAGTAGAAACTTATAGAGAGGAAGCATCAAACAAAATGAAATATTATTAACCCGACAAACTAATCACACATTTATTCATGGGAACCAATTTGACAGGGCACTTTGCAGTCTCAATGAGCATGAGCACATAAACTGGAACTCTGAGAAAACTGCTTAAGTACTTAAAAATCACAAGGAGTACAAATTTCATTTGCCCTGCTAAGCACTTAATTCACCCATGCTGCTCACATAGTTACATAAGTGAACATTGTCATCCAAAATCAGAAGAAACAAGATTCTTGTCCTAATGACAATACTTCAAAGTACATGGAACATCGCTTGTAGCTTGCTATAAGATGTTATTGAAAGATACACTGACAATGAGTTCCTGAATGTGAATTTTGTTATATATATGTTCTCACCTCACTAAACAGGTCCTAGAATCCCATCCTTAAAACCAATACAAGAGCACTAACCAAAGATAAAATGCTCAACATCATGTGTCACAAGTGCATCTTGAAACCCTAACTTCATGGTTACCTCATAAAAAAAGACTTCCATTCATGGCTTCATAAAAATCTTATCTCACTTTATACCATTTTTTGCTAAGACATTATATCAAACACCTACCAGGCAAGAGTTTAAGCATCTAAACATTCAAATCAACATTGAGAATTCATCAAAACAAAGATCAAAATAGTAATTATACTCATTTTAAATCCATTTTCATTAGAAATTGCAATTCAAGTTTGAAATACCTGCGACTGGGAAGATGATCCACCTATGGTAGGCAGGGGGATAGTGGCTCCTGGGAATTGCTGTTGCAAGAAAGTATAAAGAGCATTGTAATTAGCACGTTCTCGCCCAAGCTCGCATTCCATCTTTTGGAACTTTTCATCCATCTGTTGGCAAAGTTCTATGCACTCAGATGAATGACCACCACATGTTGCGGGACGACAACTACCTGAATGGCCGTAATATTTTGTGGGTGTAGGACCCAATCCAAGCCCTCTTACTCGGCCATGTCGCTCTTTTCCAATCACTTGAGTCAAAATTTTTGTTTCAGCCATTCCCTCATCCCCATCTATTGAGTCATATTCAGCTAGTTTTTCATTTGCCTTTTCCTACAATTATTTAAAAGTCTTTTAACAAATGTCATTTGTGAAGAAAGTAATAAAAGAAAGAATAATGGCCAAAGACTTAATACCATAATGTCTTCTGTCTCTTTATTCAAATATGATCCATCTTTTTTAGTATGGGTCACTTTGAAAAACTCGAAATATCCTATTTTCTTTCCACTTCTAAGCTCCTAAATGAAGAAAATATAGATTAGTAATATTAATAGTAAAGCATACTCTTTGGAAAAAATCATATATAACAAGTATTGAATCTTGAAAGACTTAACAATTTGTTTCCATTTCATTTTCTTTTCTTGCGAAACTTTTTGAACCAGAAGTGTGTGTACTTTTGTTGCTTTCTCGAGGAAGCCCCAACTTGTTCTGATTCCTACATAATAACATAAACATTATATTACTCATATAAGATAACATGATTATTACATTTAAAATAAATAATATATTATTCCAACCTCCCTTTTCCTCAAGTACCAAAAGTCAACTAATTCTTCCCATTGCTAGATAATGGCCCCTTTTGGATGCTTCTCTTTATTTTCTTGCAACCCATCTCTTTTGAAATATTTTTTCTTCAAATCATGTTTGTAGTCCCTCCATTTCTTTCCCAAAGACTTAAGCACATAGTCTTTTGGGATTTCAAGAACAAGCACATCTATTTGACAACCAAAAATAATTTCAACCAAATATTATGACCTTAATTAATAAGATTGTTTTGTAAATAAAGAGCACCTTATGCATTACACAAATTTAAGCATAAAAGTACACCTTATTAATAAGTTTATTACTCGCTAGACAATCTTGACTTATGCATCCAACTCTTATCCATCACTGTGTTACCATCAATGAAGTTAATACAATGCTTACAAACTGTAATAATAATAATAATAATAATTATTATTATTATTATTATTATTAATGTTATATATTAGGTTGACATCCAACTGTACACTATATATATATATATATATATATATATATATATATATATATATGAGAAAGAATAGAATGTGAAAAAAAACCAAATGAGTTTGAATTCACCTGCCTCCCACTAATTACAACAACAGATAATTAATATTCATTATTTTTATTCGTCAATGTCATTATCAAAGTTATACTTTAAGTCACACGAGTGCTGTATATCTAATATCAAAATCCAAGTCCTCTTTCATGAGTCCTTTTCACCAAGACTCATGAAGACAAAGAAGGAGACTGGATGACGGTTAATTGGAGATGTCCCTTGGGAGTATGCTTATGCTTAATACATCATACTTAATTATATTACCATTGTTATTGGTATTGAATCTAACTATATATGTATAATATATGCTGTTTTGACTTGCCTTTTTTTTTTTTTTTTTGCTTTTTCTGTTTGTTAGGATGTACAAACTATTACAATATTTCAAGGTCCAAAATTCCTTTCTAAAGACCAAGTCAAAATACCACAATCTTCCAAATTTAATATATTGACATGGACCAAAGCGTCTAAATCCAATTACATTAATTTACAAGGGTATATACACAAAAACAGCCCACTTTTATCAAAAGCAGAGCCTTGTTGATCTATTGACCTTGGTTAGCCTGCACTAAACTATGTTTTTGAAAGAGAAAGAGATGAGCAAACTGTGGACATTTGTCACCCACCTGAGCTCCTTAGCAGGGTAATTAATTATATACATAAACTCATATCACCATCTCCATTTCTATATATATATATATATATATATATATATATATATATATATATATATATATATATATATATATATTCCCTTCTTCCTTTCAAACTTCATTTAATTATCTCTGATATATATTTCCTATTAAACTTTTCATATCTTGCAGGCCAACCATCATGCTCATATATCCCTTTTATGTACCATTCCTTTTCCTATAGTTTCACTTGATTTAATTACAGTCTTTTTTTTTTTTTTGTTCTAAAATAATTGTTATGTTGTTGATTAGAATTGCATTAGTTATAGCAATAGAGAGCCAATCAAAGCTTGATGATGAACAATGGTTGGCTTATTGGATCTTGTACTCTTTCCTAACACTTGTGGAGATGGCTGCTGAGCCAATTTTATAGTGGTAATCTAATGGCACTCATCTTCTCCAGTTTCTTGCTGAATTTCTGACACCATGGTTCTGTTAATGTAGTATGTGTGAATATTTGCTAATAGTTTAGTCCCACATCGGATAAAGAGAAGAGTTAATATATATTTATATATTATAAGATAATAAATAAATTAAATAATTGGATTTGAGAAAATTGCACGTGGGCCCTCTAATATATATATTTGTATATATTTATTATAATAATATTATATTTATTTATTTAATCTATGAATGGGCACTTGGGCATCTTGGGTTGAATTAAATAAATAATTTTATTATTTTTTTTATGAAGAGATGCCACCTGTTAGTTTTTCAATTTTTTGTCCAACAGACAAATCCGTTGGTTCACAACTCTTCATTAACTTTAAATACAGAAGTGTTCTCAAAAGAAAATCATATACTTTTCTGCAAAGTTTGATCTTGGGATTTTGTTGTATCCTGAGGGAATTATTGCAAGAACTTGGTGCAGACTTGTGGGCGATAAATTCCTAAAAGGCAGTGTTCTTATACGCCTCAAAATCCACCAAATCCTTCTTCTTCAACCTCTGTTTTCTTTAACAATTTTTAGGAATTTATTACTGTTTTGCAATGGAGAAACACCCTGAAACTTCCTTCAAGGTGATGAACCAAGACTTCATGAAGCTTAATCGTTTTGATGGCACCAACTATACTCGCTGGAAGGACAAGATGATGTTCTTTCTCACTGCTTTGAAGATTTGGTATGTGCTTGATCCAAGTCTGCCAGAAGTTCCAGAAGTTACTCCTTATGAATCTGCAGAAGCCAAGGCAGAACGTGTCAAGCGTCAAGAAGATGAGTTGTTGTGTCGTGGTCACATTATGAACACTCTTTCAGACCGTCTGTACGATCTCTTCACTTCTGTTCAATCACCAAGAGAAATCTGGAAAGCTTTGGAATTCAAGTACAACACTGAGAAACAAGGAGCAGATAAGTTCATTATTCTAAAATTCTTTGAGTTTACTATGTTCGATCATATTTCTGTATTGGATCAAGTGCATGAACTACAAATCCTAGTCTCTAAATTGAAGGACTTGAATGTTGAAGTCAGTGAAGCATTACAAGTTGGGGCTGTCATAGCCAAACTTCCTCCAAGTTGGAATGATTACAGAAAGAAATTATTACACTCCTCTGAAAATTTCTCTCTAGAACAACTTCACAAGCATCTCAGAATCGAAGAAGAAACTAGAATTCGAGATGGAAAGAGATTCGGAAAGGAATCTGACTCCAATGTGAATTTTATTGATGTGAATAAGTCTAACAGATTTGGAAAGAAGAGGAAATTTATGGACGTAAATACAAACTTAGACAATTCTGGTTCCAAGAAGAACAAGACATGCTTTCATTGTAAGAAGAAAGGGCATTTCAAGAAGGAGTGCAGGTTTTGGAAGAAAATGAAGAAGGATCATGTTGTTGTTGGTTCAAACAACAAAGTTAGCATTGTTGAAGAACAAGTAAAAAACCTTGTGGCTATGGTTTCATATTTACAGATCTCTATGATAACAGAAGTCAATATGGCTGCCTTCTCAAACACCAATGGTTGGGGGTATGATTTTGGAGCAACCATTCACATTTGCAATGATAAGAATCTGTTCAAGGACTACGAGATTGCTGCTGATGGACATGAAGTGTTAATGGGCAATCATAATGCTGTTAAAGTTCATGGAAAATGGACAGTAGAGATTTTCTTCACATCTGGAAAGAAACTCACTTTGATCAATGTTCTTCATGTTCCTGAAGTTAGAAAAAAAACTTGGTGTCTGGAAATTTACTTTGTAAGGGAGGATTTAAGACTGTATTAGAAGCTGATAACCATATCCTCTCAAAGAATGGGGTCTTTGTTGGGAAAGGATATGCTTGTGATGGAATGTTTAAACTTTCTGTAACTTCAAATATTAATAATACTGAGAAAGTTTTTGCTTATATGATTGATTCATCAATTTCTTTATGGCATTCATGTTTAGCACATGTTAATTTTAAATCATTAAAGTTTATGGCAAAACATGGATATATATCTTATGAAAATAGTGATCATGATAAATGTGAAATTTACATTCAAGCAAAAATGACTAAGTTACCTTTTCCTATAATAGAAAGAAAATCTGAATTATTGCAAATTATACATTCTGATATATGTGAGTTAAATGGACAATTGACTAGAGGAGGGAATAGGAATTTTGCCACTTTTATTGATGACTACTCTAAATACACTCATGTTTATCTTATGAAACATAAAGATGAAGTCTTTGATAAATTTAAATTATTTAAAGCTAATGTTGAAAATCAGAAAGAAAAACGAATTAAAATCTTTAGAAGTGATAGAGGTGGAGAATATTTTCCAACAGAATTTAATTCCTTTTGTGAACAACATGGTATAATTCATCAAAGAAGTGCACCCTACACTCCACAACAAAATGGATTGGCTGAAAGAAAGAATAGAACTCTTATTGATATGGTAAATGCAATGTTGTCAAGTGCTAAATTATCTTATTCTCTTTGGGGAGAGGCATTATTAAGTGCTTGTCACGTGCATAATAGAATTCCCTCAAAAGTGACAAAGACATCTCCATATGAATTATGGAATGGTAGAAAACCAAATTTAAGTTACCTTCGAGTATGGGGTTGTCTTGCATTTTATAGAGTAATAGATCCTAAAAGAACTAAATTAGGACCACGAGCCATAAAGAGTGTTTTTATAGGGTATGCTGAAAATTCTAAAGCATACAGATTATTAGACTTAGAATCTAATGTCATTGTGGAATCCAGAGATGTTCAATTTATTGAAAATAAATTTCGTCATAATTCCACAAGTGAGTCAACTCCTAATACAACTTTAGATTGCACAGATAAAACTAATGATCATAACAAGGAAATTAAGAGAACTAGCACAGTCAAAGAAGTTGAACCAAGGAAAAGTCAAAGAATTAGAAAAGAAAAGAACCTTCATTCTGATTTTATTTCTTCTCAAGCTTTAGTCTTTTTAGTTGAAGGTACAAGAACTGAAATAACAAATAAAATTCCTATTTTATTAAATATAGACGAAGATCAAACTCCTAAAACTTATAAAGAAGCTCTTGCTTCAAGAGACTCGGCATTTTGGAAGGAATCTATTAATGATGAAATGGATTCTCTAATGTCTAATGGAACATGGGTTTTGGTTGATCCACCTCCTGGTTGTAAGCCAATTGGATGCAAATGGGTATTCAAAATTAAAGATGGAAATATATTTAAATCCAGATTAGTGGTAAAGGGGTTTTAACAAAAGGAAGGAATTGATTATTTTGACACATATGCTCCTGTTGCTAGAATTACTTCTATCAGAGTGTTATTTGCATTAGCATCTATTTATAATTTACAAGTTCATCAAATGGATGTTAAGACAGCATTTTTAAATGGTGAGATTAATGAAGAGGTATATATGAAACAACCTGAAGGTTTTATTCTACCAGGAAATGAACATAAAGTGTGCAAATTAACAAAATCCTTGTATGGACTAAAACAAGCACCAAAGCAATGCCATGAAAAATTTGATTCTGTAATTTTACAATATGGCTTTAAGCATAATGGTGCTGATAGATGCATTTATTCTAAGTTCACTAATAATTTTGGTATAATACTATGTCTCTATGTTGATGATATGCTAATCATTAGTACTAACATGGAAGGAATAAATGACACTAAGAGATATCTATCCTCAAATTTCCAAATGAAAGATTTAGGTGAGGTAGATACAATCTTAGGTGTTCAAGTCAAAAGACATAGTGGGGGGTTTTGCACTCTGTCAATCTCATTACATTATGAAAGTGTTAATTAAGTTCAATCATTTGAATATTAAAGAAGCAAATACTCCTTATGATGTTTCCATTAATTTGACTGAAAATCCTGATAGGGCAATAGCTCAACTCGAATATGCTAGTGCTATAAGTAGTCTTATGTATGTTATGCATTGCACTAGACCTGACATAGCTTTTGTAGTTTGTAAATTATCACGATTTACTAAAAATCCAGGTGTATTACATTGGAATGCAATAAAAAGAGTTTTAGGATACCTTAAGAGGACAAAAGACTTGGGCTTATTCTATGATAGTTTTCCTGCTGTATTAGAGGGATATTCCGATGCTAGTTGGGTAAGAAGTACTAGTGACAAAATGTCAACTAGTGGATGGATTTTTACACTAGGAGACGGGGCTGTCTCCTGGGCATCAAAGAAGCAAACATGTATAACACACTCAACAATGGAGTCTGAATTTATTGCCTTAGCAGCAGCAGGCAAGGAAAGAGAGTGGTTGAGAAACTGGTTATTAGATATCAAGTTGTGGCCACAACCAATGCCAGCCATTTCCTTGCACTGTGACAGTCAAGCAACTATGTCAAGAGCGCTCAATAAAATATATAATGGTAAGTCAAGACATATAAGTCTAAGGCATGAATTTGTGAGACAATTGATCACTTATGGTATTATTACTATAACTTATGTGAGCTCTTGCAAGAATCTAGCAGATCCATTAACTAAAGCTCTACCAAGAGATTTAGTAAGAAACACTGCTGCTGAGATGGGTCTACAACCTTTCAGCTAAACTTATTATTAACAGGAACCCAACTTTTATGTTAGCATTAACACTGGTATAAAAGTTTAAAGGGTAATAACAAGTTAGTGATAAGTGTTTTGAGTACTAGGTTTTGCTGATTAGCAAATTAGTACCATGGTCATTAAGAGGGTGAGTGTAGAAATTAAACACTCTTAATGAAGCAAAAACTTCACCTATATAAAATTGAGAAGTGGTGCCGCTTCTATCAAAGTTAAGTACACTTTGTAAAATTTTATGAAGTCAGGATGGAGCGCATGGCCATAATAGTGTTGTTTTTTTCATTTTATAGAGAACTTCTGTTTGAATGTCATTAATAGCAAAACATGTGTGGTAATTCCGATTTGGTGGATAGAATCACAGTTTAAGCTTCAGCCACTTGTGCTTTTGCTAAATTCTTGAATTGCTTACACTACATAAAGGTTTAAAACGAAAGTTAATTTATAAATGCATTTAGCTATAATATGACTGTATCAATTTCACACATACTAAGTGGGGGATTGTTAGTGTAGTATGTGTGAATATTTGCTAATAGTTTAGTCCCACATCGGATAAAGAGAAGAGTTAATATATATTTATATATTATAAGATAATAATTAAATTAAATAATTGGATTTGAGAAAATTGCAAGTGGGCCCTCTAATATATATATATATATATGTATATATTTATTATAATAATATTATATTTATTTATTTAATCTATGAATGGGCACTTGGCCATCTTGGGTTGAATTAAATAAATTATTTTATTATTTTTTTTTTATGAAGAGATGCCACCTGTTAGTTTTTCAGTTTTTTGTCCAACAGACAAATCCGTTGGTTCACAACTCTTCATTAACTTTAAATACAGAAGTGTTCTCAAAAGAAGATCATATACTTTTCTGCAAAGTTTGATCTTGGGATTTTGTTGTTCCTGAGGGAATTATTGCAAGAACCTGGTGCAGACTTGTGGGCGATAAATTCCTAAAAGACAGTGTTCTTACACGCCTCAAAATCCACCAAATCCTTCTTCTTCAACCTCTGTTTTCTTTAACAGGTTCCATCTCTACTGTTCTACTAATTTCATTTGCTAATATAAGTTCTAATCATATCTCTAAACTAATTGAAAAACTATTTTATGTAAATATGATACACTAACCATCCTAATTTTCCCAGCATGTTCCAGCCATGTATATCAATTAAGGTCCAACAGTTGATGCAAAAGTGCTAGCTGACCAAGAATGAGCATTAAAACCACATTCCTTTTTTTTTTGTCATTCAGATGATCTGTTCTCTAGATGAATGTAAATTCTTCAGTGGTACTTGAGCATGAATCTCATATTATTGTCTTCTTTGAATTATAACCTACTTGATCCTCTAGAGATCCAATCTATACTAATCATTCAATCATTCATGTACCCTGTTTTCATACATGAAACAATTCTATTATGGACTTCATCATATTTGTAATTGTTTACTATAGGATAATATCAGGTTTTATTTGATCATGTTATCTAAGCAATTCTCATATTTCAATCCATAAGTACATTAAAACTCAATCATGACAGGTTGGTTGCCATCTTAAAACTCATTCATGACCACACCAAACTGGCAATTAAATTAGTTTTAATCTTGGGAAGCCTTAAGTTACAAAATCCCCCGGAACTAGTGATTGTGGCACTATGATACAGGGTTTTCTATTACGAAAGAATGGCTGAAATTCTGTACACTGGCTGGATACTGAAGAATTAATCATGATGACAAAAAGAGCTACTTGATAAGATAAATCCTCCTAAACTTCGCTAAGGAATATGACTCTAGTTCAGGAAATAACTCATTTCTAGCTTAAGAGCTCCGCATAGAGAGGATATGAAGTAGGACACTAGTGTAAGACTTTCTTGCATACCCATCAGGTGCTGTGTATATATGAAGGGAAAACAAATGTGCAATAGAATCAAATGAAGCACTAGGGATCGTTTATTTAAAAAAAAAACACAAATTAGGAAAAGATAAGATATGCCTGAATTAACTACTTGCTCCTTCTACAATACCATCTTAAGCAACATCACGAAAAGCACCAACTAGACAAATCACATAATGCTGCCAAGAAAATGTTAATTCAAGCAGAAAGTTGACAACTTTTTAGATATAAAGTGGAAATCCATCAACCAAATGTAGATCACACTAAAACTTCAGGGACTAATGTCAATCTTAAGCATCAAGAAACCAATTATCAAAATCCCTTTGTTCCTAAAGAGATAACTAACGTTTAACCAAATTAAATAGTAAGGCAAGATAAAATCCAAAGCTCAATCAGTACAACATGCACAAGATCAAAAAACCCTAATCTCTTGCTATACCTCAAAATACAGAGAGATACAAAAACAAAAAGCAGTAGCAACATCATCAACAACAACCACAACCACATCTTCTACATGATCAGAAATAGTATTTATTCCCAAAACTCCACAATGAAAACAAAACATCCATTGAGATAAACAATCCAAGAAAAATATAAGCAAATTAATACCTGAAGGGCTGAACACCTTCAATCCGAGAGTAATCCGAGTGTTCTAGCAATGAAATCGAGATTGATCACACAGAAATTCCTAAAAAACTCGGATCCACAGGCAAAAACATTAATGCATAGAGCTTGATAGAGATCGAAAGACGAAGAAAAGAAGAGTGATACCTTTAATTTGAACTATAGAGAGACGACGGGATTGAGTGGCAAGGGCCGGCGAACTAACAAGAGGATGCTCGCCGAAGAGGAAGGGGATTTGGATGCGGAGGCTAACAGAAGGGGATGGGGATTTGGAGGATGCCGATGGAGATTTGGCCGCGTAGGAGATTGAGAACCTAATGGAGAAGACAACCTACAGACAAGGCAAGGGGAAAGCAAAATAATACACTTGCTGGCGTTTTATACAAAAAACGCCGCCACATCAAGAGTTGCGTTTTAAATTAAAATTATTAAAATCAAATTTTCCCGGCGTTTACAGAAAGCCCCTCTAAAACCGATAAATTCCAGCGTTTGTACACTAAAACGCCGCTAAAACAAACAAAACATTACCGGCGTTTGTTCTGGCATGTTAGAGAAAATTTTGTTGATGTTCTCAAATTCTTCTCGCCATCCTTTTTCACTTAGCTCGCGAGTGCACGTTACCAGCATTTAAATAATAAATGCCGGCAATGGAAAAACAATACTTGCGTTTTTGCATCAAACACCGTGAAGGTTCAATTCTTTCATTATAGAAAGACCTTTCGTGGCTTTTTATTATGAAAACGCCGTATGTATGCCGGTGTTTATGAAAAACACCACCAAGAAAATGCCACTAAAATCCTATAATGTTGTAGTGGCCCCAGAATTCCCAAGCCATCCTTTCTTTAACACCCACAGATATGGAGGGGCAATAACAGATAGAGAATTGTATATATGCAGGCATGCAATTCAACACCAAAGATGATGCCATCATTACGATTAAGAATTATTACTTGTAGAAGTCAGTGAATTACATTGTAATCGAGTATGGTCCAACTCGATATGTAGGAAGATGCAATCGATATAGTGACGGATGTCATTGGAGGGTTCGTGCATCATTCAACAAGAAGAAGCAGATTTGGCATATTACAAAATACAACGGTCCTCATGCCTGTGCGTTGGCAATGATCTCCCAAGACCATTCCAAGCTTGATTGCAATATGATTTGTTAGCACATACAGGCTTTGGTTAAAGAGAAGCCAAGCATCAATGTATCTGTTTTAATAGCAGAGATCAATAATCGATATGGGTATACTCCAATGTATAGAAAGGTATGGATTGCCAAGCAAAAAGTAGTTGAAGCAACATTTGGGAATTAGGAGGAGACATATAATGAATTACCAAGATGGTTATCGGCTTTAGAGCAATTTGTCCCTGGGAGAATAATTGATCTCCAACTCAACCAGCATATAACAAGAACCACATGCAATTGTGGCTTCACCACAAGTCAAAGTGGAATGTGTGTGTTTCTGGCCGCCATCTCTCCACTAATGCACTGATAAGACCATAATCAATCTGAAAATGACGAACTTGAGCTGCATGCATGTGAAAACCCCGCTTCTCTTAAAATATCCGTGATTTGATTTGGTGGCTCAGCAATAGAAATATGTTTGTATCATTAATAACAATGATTAAAATATATATATAAAAACTATGAAAACGGTAACAATAATGCCATTTTCTAGCATATTACACCAAAAAGGGAAAAATTGTCCCGTTTTCTTAAAAAATAATTAAAACCGGTATCACACTTCCCGTTTTACCTAAACTCATAAAATAATTTAAAATTTATCTATTTTCGTAATTAAATAAAAATTTTTCATTATTTAAAAATAAAAGCCGAAAAGAAATATCAGCACACAAGTGTGGTTTTAAACTTTTAATACTATATGTGAAAAAATTATTTAAAAATAAAATAGATTTGCATGCATACCACTCAAGATTGCATAATTACATAAAAGTTTTAGTGTTGTATGTGAAAAACTCTTGGCTATGGGAGATTTAAATTTATAAATCTCACTACAAGAAAGTTGATCTATAGTTACTAAATTTAGCAGCACATTTATAAATTTATCACTATAAATCTCTTTAGTGGCAGATTTTTTATATTAGCCGCTATACATATGTTTTTAGTTGCAAAATTTTAAATTAGCTACTATAGAGATAAATTTATTTATTATTTTTTTAAGAATAATTTTTCTAGCGGTAAATCCATGTATTAGCTGCTATATAAATTAAATTTAAAAATCATATACGAAGGTATAGCGGGAAATTTTTTATATTAACCGTTTGTTTTTAGCGGCAAAATTTGAATTAGCTACTATAAACACAGGTTTATTAATTATTTTTTTAATATAGTTTTTATAGTGGCAAATCCATCTATTGGGCGCTATATATTTTAAATTTTAAAAAATATATATTTAATTGTTGAAAATGATGCTCACTATTTTTTTTATCATTTATTTAAATAAAAATTATTAATTGAAAATTTTTATTATCTCAAATTTTATGGATAATTTTGTATTTGAGAAACTTTTAACCAACTTAGATTTTAAAATTGTATTTATTTATTTATTTATTTTAGATATTCTATTATTCCGAATTTTATGGATAATTTTTTTATTTTAGGATATGTAATTCATTTTAATTCTAATTATTATATTATTTTCATTTTTAATTGATTTTTTAATTTAATGGTTTCAATGACTTAATATCCCCTCGAACTCAAGTTTTACCATATGTCAAAATTTGAAATCACAGCTCAAGTTTTACCATATGTCAAAATTTGAAATCATAGCTCAAGTTTTAATTAATTAACTAATTCGCCCAAAAATATAAAAATAATATCCATGCTCTAATTTCCCAATTATTTTTCATTTCATCACTTATTTTATTTTAATATTTTTATTTTCCATATTTATTTCTCGTATCACTTTATCACTAAAATAAATCGGTGATTATAACAACGGAGAGGGATCTGGTAACTTCACCACCAGCGGATACGCGTGCTTATTTATATAGCCTGGGAAGTATCTTCAATGCCCGTTGAAAGAGTCAAAAATTAGCTAAAAAGTAAAAGGGCAACATGTCAATGACATAGTCAGATTCACACAAACAACTTTTCGTCCCATTAAACAACCCCACTCATTAAACACCACCCCCACCCCCCAAGTCAGTCTTACTAAACCTACTCCTGACACTGTTAAACTCCCATATTCAAGCACATGCCTCATTTACTCTCGAAATTTCCAATAATTTCAGATAATTCTATAAAATTATTATCAATCAATAAATAAATACAATAAAATAAAACGGATCCATGCCTTTGCAACGCAAACGCAAGCCAGAGTCTGGACCACGTTCCTTTGCATCAAGATCCGTACTTGATCACACTATCAAAGGTGATCGTGTGGTTGATCAGTCTGGAAACCTAAAGACTAGAAAAAAAGAGAAGAGAAAAGAAGAGAGAGAGAGAGAGAGAGAGAGAGAGAGCGAGAGGAACACATCGCAAGAATGGCGAGGGCTTCATCTCACGCTGTTGTTTGAATCCTTGGAATAGAATCGATCATGTTTGCTTCTTTGATTGATCGGAAACCCTTGATTGGGCGCTAGAATCAGCTTTTTGGATCGAATTTTTGGTAAGAGTTGCTATATTTTGTTGTTTTTAATCGCTGGATTTGCTGTGGATTAACTGTATTTGAGGGGGATTGGGTTGGGGTTTTGAGTTGGATTTCGGGGGTGATTTTGTTTGGTTTTTGGAAATTTAGGGTTTGTTTTTGAGGGGAATTTGGGGAGAGATTGGGGTTTGTTTGTGTTAAGTGTTGGATTTTTGGTTTATAGGAATGCGGCATGGGTAGATGGTATTTGCTGGATCGGAGCTAGTGAAAGGGTTCTTGAGATTTCTGGGGACTTTTAGATGGGGTCAATTTGGAGTGGAGCAGCGGACGTGGTTCTGAATCCCATATGAGTTCTCTATATCTCTGTTCCTTTCTAGTTTTCTTTTTTTTTTTCAAATATTTTGTTGTTGTTTTTGTTTGATGGCCATTTGATATGTATAATCAAAGTTTAATTTGGCATAAATTTTTAAGGAAAAGGGAACCTGAACAATGAATTATGCATATTGTAAATATGACAAGTGTGTAAGCTTTGGGAGAGGCTTTTCATCTCTTGAAGTACTCTTATTTTATTTTTATTTCAAAGTTGCATTATTTGGTGTTTGATTTCTAGTTTAATCTATTTTTTTATTACTTTCAAGAATGACGAAAGAGGCAATGATATTATACCAGCTATGGTTTACAGGTATCTTTTTAGCTGCTTCTTACCTGGCATTCTGTTTATAAAAGGCGTGTTAGACTTCTTACTTGACATTCTTATTTGATCTCCTTGAATGCTAAATGTTTGTTATATGGATTAAAAAAAGGTATATATTGTTTCCTGATTATCCAATATTTATGCTATGTAAAAATTAATGTTGATTCACTTAGTGCAGTATGCATATTACATATGTTCTTGAAATGGATAATGGAAGAAGATGAGTTTGGTAAGTTTTAAATGTGTTGAGGGGATAGTTACTTATTTTCTTTGGATGGATGCTGGAAGTAGATGAGTTTGGTGAGTTGTACATGAGAATCTGGAATTTGCACAATTTGGATTAGATAAGAACCATTATTCAGGTCATAATTGTTTAAACCTGGAAACTGTTGGAGATTAATGTAGAAAGCAGATTGTATAAAATTGAATTATCTCTCTTGAGCCAGATAACTATTCTAGGTTTTAATTTGGAGAATTATGTGCAGAAAGGAAAAGTTGCTAAAATTACAATGTGCACATCTAATTGTAATGTCTTCTTTCCTTGTGGGCATGGTTTTCAACAATAGTACTACTAATGGACCATGTATTAGAGAAATTTGATGGGAATTCATCATAGATATAAAAAGACAATGTCTAGAGAAATAAGATTTTTCATATTAGTTCATCGCATGGGCTCCAATAGAATGATGCCTCCATGTTTATCTCATAATTCAAGCTAAGAAAGGCTTGATTTTGCCAGATCTTTTTCACCGTAAGTATGAAAAAGCCAGGTTGTCTTATTAACATGGATTCATAAACGATCTCTATTCTTACACTTGACTCATCACCATGACTGTTGAAAAATCCTGTAAGATCAATTGAACTTGGCTTCTGTTTGGGTTGTGAATATCTAATTTTGCTTTAAATGATCATTAAATGCTTAATGGTATCGTCTGCTGAGATATATCTATGGTCTAAATTTTTATTCTTGTTCCTAATTGTTCTGGTAGGTGAAACAATTGCATCTCCTGGAGCCAGAGAAGGGTTGTTTCCCCTTGTTATTCCTCTTTCAGTAAGTCCATCAGGTTCAACAAAGAACTCTAGCATTTTCAGAACCAGGTGTTATAGCTTAATGAAAATTCTAAATTCAAATGTCACCACTAAAAGGCTTTCAATGGGATTTATATAGGTGCTTTGACATCATTTTTAAGTTAGTCAACAGCTCCATCTGGGTATGTTATTGATAGTTCCATTATTTATCCTCTATATCTATTCTTTTGAATTTGGTTCTTAACTAGATACTTGAAATTTAGCAAAATAATTAATATTTTTCATGCAGAATGGAGATGAATATTGTGGAAGTTCATCAGCATGGTGTTTGGCTTGTAACAAAGAATGTAAGATATATAACTATGTTGTTATAACACTTGAGCATGAACACTGGCATTTGATTAAATTTGACTTGATTATAAGTTTCTAAAATGTCAGAAAAAGTGTATTTGTTTGATATGAGCAAGTTTTTGAGCTATTGACAATGTCATTCAAGACTTGCAGTTAAGTGGCTTTTAGTTGAGCATGGTTAATTTCTTATTTCCTGCATCATTCTAATAAACATACTCACTACAAAAGTAGAGTCCCAAGTACACTAGCCATCACAATGTGTAGTGCATCAGGTAGGGCAAATGAAATCTATGCGCCTCACTACTATTGAATTCTATACTAGGGTCATTTCCCTGGATTTGAATGGCCATTTGTGTTCAATGCTGAGGTTTTGCTGAAGTTCATAATGGGCTTTAGTAATTTACTTTGAATAACATAATTACAATTACTTACAGATATATCAATCCAACAAGTATTTGTGCATTTACCCAATTCAACCTTCTAGGATAAGACGTAAACTTGAAGCCAAAGATGCAGCAAGGGGGGCATTAAAGTCCCCTTGGTGGAAATTGGGATGCGAATACCATGTATGAGCTAAAAATTTCTCCGGGATAACATTCTTCTTTCTTTAACTGAAGATTCGTGCAATTACTGATTATGAATGGTTTGACTCTCTTGGTCACGAGGTTGAGGAGATTGCACAGTGGGTCGATGAGCAAATTGAATTCATAAAGAATAAGGTGAGGAAAGATGGTAAGCTTGAAGATTTGAAGAAAGGAAAAGCACCTGAGCAGGTAAAGAGTCCTTTTGTTATGTCCAATTGTGAGAATAGAATGCAAATGCTGACTAAAACAAACACCACAAAACCAACTGCATGTGCACACACAAAGAAGGTAGTATTTATGTGGTCCGGTCAATTAAACTTACATTAATGGGGGGTGAGAAGAATTTCAGACTATATATTTTGTACCAATTTGAACCCGAGACAAATAAGGAAATCAACACATGCTGATTTGGTCACAGTTGAACTATTCAGCATATGCCTTTTGCACATACATCATACTTTTATTTTTTTTCATATTTTCTTTGGACAAGGTCTTGTGTTAATTGAGTTCAAATACAAGACATACATAAAGTTATGATATGTGAAAGCGACAAAAAATGGTGGTGACTTTGTGTTAGGATATAAGTATAATATGGTAATATTTGATAATGTGTACATGAGAAAGAAACATATGAAAACGAATTTATTCCTTTTCTGAAAGATGTTTCGGTTCACAATTTGCAGGTTTCCCTTGATGAAACCTTATTTTTATTAGACTTGGATTCTGTCGAAGGGACATGGACTAATAACATTAATCAAATCGCAGAATGTTACAAGAGGCTGCACTTTCAGATATTGCAAGGTTTGTATTGTACAAAGACTAAACTTAGTTACATCATATAATTACTCTTACTTGTTTTTTAGTTTTCTTTTTGTTAATTTTCATTTTTATTGAATACTAAATTATTTCTCATGTGTGGATAAGTATTCTCGGTTTACATGAGGAATATAAAGTTATAAATATGTATTTTTAGTTGTTATTTTGTCAACTAAAAAGATGCAATAATTATTGTTCATGTTTCAAGGTTAAGGAAACAATCTCAACTTTTTATTGTTCTCTTTTTGCCTTTGCTGAGTATAATGGGTATGTATTTTGTGTGACACCCCTATGTGACAATGCTAAGTGTATAAATCTGAATATTGACACTTATCTTTCTGTCTTGTCTACAAATAACAGAAGAAATGATACAATCACAGACACTAGACATGGTCATTACTCTAGTAGATAAGCTAAGTACACTTTATTTTTTTCATAAATGCAGGTTAGTAGCTATATTTGTTGTAGTTTTCAGAGTGTTTGGTAAGGATGCTGCTGAACTTCCTTTGAGAAGTCCAAAAAAATTTCATGTTTATGGAAGACCCAAGAAAAACTCCAGAAATAATACTTGGGTATTTTTGTTTGAATGATTTTGATGGCATAGAAATGTAATATTGCTAAAAATCATTTTCCAAAACTTTTATTGTAAATTTCATTGTTATTTTTCCTTCATGAATGACCTAACTTGCCAAAACAATCTGAGCAATTATGCTGAAGGAATTGCATGATTTTTGGATAAAAATATGCATAAAATAAATCTTTGCAAGTTCATTGTTAAAGCATCTACTTAATTAATTTACAAGATCTATAGCTGTAGATTTTTCTACCGCTATAGCATATTAGACAAATCTATACGATTTATAGTGACAGAAATGTTCCATAGCTATAAAAGTTATAGCGTCAAAATTTTTTTCCGCAATAGATAATTGTGCAGCTCCAATCTTAATATATGGAATAGCAGCAAAAGTGTACATTTGTCGCAAAAGACATACAACGACCAAGGATTTAGCGGCTAATTGGATATCTACCGCTATAGGAGTATTGTGGCTAAAATGAGGCTTATAGTGGCAGATTTTTTCCGTCGCTATGAGTCTTTTTTGTTGTAGTGTCTCTGCCAATGTTTAGGTTAGTTGGGCCTAATTTTTCTTTTAAACATCCATTATCCTCAGCTTATTTATGACTTAATTTATAAATCTTATCAAATGTTTAGGTGTAAAGCATTCATTTAATTTTGATGGGAGTTAATTAGGAGTCTATAAATTAGTCAATTAGATAAATTGGTATAGCAATTATGAGTGGTTCCTTCAAAAATATAACTTGAACGTATTTTCAAATTTTTGCTTTGATAATTAATGATAGGGACGCAAGTGTATATGCAGATCTTGTAATAAAGTGTGCTGAAGAGAAAGGTATAGATCTTTAGGGAAAATAGAGTCTACTAGTACTAATCCTTAATCCAAAAACTAGCCTACTCAAAATTGTGTGATGTGAGAACAAATAATGACAAGAAAACAGAAATTGAAAGCACTAAAACATATATGGTCAAACAAGCCAGGGAAATGGGGTGCTCGAGCATAAACTCCATCTAGGGTTTTATAAGTCTTGGACAAAGGTTTTAAGTTTAGCAATCCTAATTGAATCGTGAGAAATTCTAAAGTATACTATCCCCTTTCTCAAGGTGAATAGTAATTGATTCAGTATGGTGTTGATACAGATAACCCCACGATCGCATTACACTATATGAGATCTTAATAAGAATCAACAAGAATTCAAAGTGCATATAATCCATTTCTTGAAGTGATTGCCCCTAATCCCATACAAAGTAGAAATGATATCTCTCTCTAGATCTAATCCCTATGATTGCAAAGAGTATGAAATTACTTGTTAATTCACTCAGAAAAATTGTGGGAGAAAAACTCTCAACTCCAAAGTACCTTATCTCTAGGCTTATACACAAATCCCCTCCAATAGCGGCTTGCCTATGCTATGTGGGTCTTTCAACTTATCAAACAAGAACATCAAACATGAAACTAGGGCTTTCACCTCGATAGTATTCAAGATATTAAGAACACGTGATTGAATTCACAAGTAAAGGCTCGCAATTAGAAATCAAAGTAAAGCATGAAAATTCCACAACCAATGTTAATTTAATCTAACCTTAAAGTTCATCTATGCCCAAACACCTACAAAATTAGTTCTCCATCAAGAAAGAATAATCATACAATTCACAAGAGACAACAAGATTCATTGAAAACATTAAACCCGCTTTCCAATTGTGCCTCTTGAAATTGCCAAAGAACTTCCCCATTTAGTTCCACAGTGCCGCCAAGGTGCTCCTTAACAACTCCAATCTCCTTCCTTTAAGGTGGGTAAGCCTTTTCTCCCTGATGATTCTCCCTAGATGACCTGGAGAAAAATCACCTTTCTTTTCCCAAACATGGCCGTCAAAAGATACCATCAAAACTCTTATCAGAATCTTTTATATCTAGCCACTTATGGGCTACTTACAGGAGTATGAATGAGGCCATAATTAAAAGTTGGAGATGATGGGTCACTTGCCTTATGTGACACCTTACAATCACAAGTGTCATCCATAAGGTCTTTTGTCTTGGTGTTACAGTCTAGCTTAAGATCGTAAGCCCTGGGCCATAATCTTCTCTAAATTACGCTTGTGACTACCATTACGAGCGTATGTTGCTCCTTGTAAACTCCTTGGGATAGTCCTAATGGCCTGAAATATGGCTATAAGTTTTGCCTGTAATTTCCTTTATTTGGTCCTTATGCTCCCCCTTACGAGTATAAGCATGGCCACAAGGTTCTCTGTTTGTGGCTTACGGTTATAAGCATTTCTGTAAGGTACCCATAAGTGGTTCTATTTGGCTTGTTCTTTATTTATTAATGCCAAAAAAGCTCCATCTTCCTCGTTTTGGTTCTTTCTTGCTTTTTTTTTTTTTTGCTCTCATTCATCCTTTAGCACTACCCGGTACCTGAGAATACAATTTACACCATGTTTAGCATTGTATTCCATAAGAATACTCTAATACATAATGGATGTGTATAAAATGATATTATATAACATATAAATGTGCACTTATCATTTAACCAATAAGATAGAACTAACTAATTATGAGTTGTCTTTGATGATGTCCCTCTAGTATTCAGAGGTTGTAGGAAAAAAACAAAGTGAGTTGAATCCAGACAGAACCACACGCTATCATTCAAATAGCTTCAACTCAAAGATATGCACCATCTAGCATTATTGCACCATATTCGCAATACAAAAGAAAGGATTTAGTAAACATAGTAATTACATACCAACGCAGCCTGTACTAGTTCCCATACTAAATTATAATGCAGACAAAAAGTTACAATAACTAGACTGACTTGGTGTTCTTCATACCATACTCTTTCTATGCTTGAACACTATAGCTCACCTCATGCTTTCTATCAACTGACAACATTTCCTACCCTTGATTAAAAGTTACATACTCTCAATAGAGAACAAAGGTGCATATGTTGCCAGGGTGATAATGGCTTCATAAAAATGTCAGCAAGTTCTTCTTCAAATGAACAATACTGCAAAGTAATGACTCCATCTGTAATCAAGTTTGAAATAAAATGAAATCTGAGATCAATATGTGTAGTCCTGCCATGTGGTGTTGGATTTTTAGCTATAGCAATGGTTGATTGGTTATCACTTTATTATTTTTTACTTGAGATATACAAGATAGTATTTTTATTCTTGTTATTTTCTATTACATATGTAGAATGCATGTTTGCACTTAACAAACTCCTAAGCAAGTGCTTGTAAACCTTTGGATCAACCTACCTCTCCAAGAAACTTTAGTCTACCTCGTTTTCTTCTAGAGAAGAAGGAAGTAGTGAAAGCCGTATCTTGTTGCCTTCAATCATTGGCATAACAAAAAAGTTACTATTTAGAAACAACAATTTTTCGTTTTTAATACATTGCTAATTCAGTTTAAAAATAGATTTGAAACAGAATTTATCTATTTCAAACACCATTGTTTCTAATTTAAATTTTGAAACTGATTGAAAATGGAAACCAATCCATTTCTAACTTTTGAAAATTAAAACGGAATAATGCCTGTTGGTAATTCATTTCTAAATGTCGTTGTAATTCTGTTTCCAAATTTAGAAATAGATTTAAAACAAAAATATAAAAATTAGAATTGGATTTCAAACAAAATATTTTCTATTTTATTTTTGTTTAACCCCATTACAAACAAAACTATTTTTGTTTCCAATCCGTTTTTAAAGTTTACTTTAAAAAAAATTAATATTGAAACAAATTAATCTGTTTCTAATTTGTTTCCAAAACTCAAGCAAATAAATAAATAAATAAAAATTATATCCCTATAAAGTATACAAACCTACTACATGAAATTTGTTTTAAACCTAGAATACCGACAAATAAGATAAATTCATCAATTCATTCAAAAAGAAATGTTCAAGCATATATGTTCAACACAAAATACTAACAAAATGACAAATACAACTATATGTCATTAAGATCAACATCATGACCATTAGTAAAAGGCATAGTCTTGTGTGGTAATACTACAAGAGTTAAGATTTTTAGTGACAACTTTTTGTGTAACCCGGTTACTTTGCCATAAATATTAGGTTTTTTGTGTCAAAAAACTTAATAGACACTATTGTTTAACTTAATTACTATAACTTATGTTTTTGTCACTATTATAGTGATAATTGTGACAATTTAGTATATGTTACAATTAAATCGTCACTGTTAATATATTAACAGTGGCAAAATTTCTTGTGTCTAATGTTCATTACTAAAAGCATACAAGATTTTATGTCAAAAATTTTTTGATAAGAATGATGTGCAATTGTGACAAGAAATACTGCTGTCACTATAATTTTTTATTTGTTGTGACGAAAGTGTTTTCCATCACTCAATATATATTTTTTTGTTACAACAATTTTGTCATAAAAAATTCAACCATTTAGTGACCACTGAATATTGCCACAAAAATTAAATTTCTTAACCATATTCTTGGGTTTTTTTATGCTAAAAAAGTTAATTGACGTAATAGTTTGGATTAGTCGTGACATCTATTTATTTTGTCACTATTACAATTTCAATTATGACAATTTAGTATCCATCACAATTATAGATCTTACCTTTTGTGTAGATAATTTTATATATAAAAAATTCAAACACGTAGTATATATAGTTGTAAAATTATATTGTTAATAAAATATTAAAAACTCTATTTTTTCCTACCCAATCTCAAAGGTTATGTATAGATTTTTTAAGTAATTATAGATAAAATTTAAAAGGTTTTTAAAATTAAAATTTAACATGCTTTATCAAAAAAAAATTATTATTTGTGAAAACTTCAAAATAACATATTAGATACTAAAAAAATTTGTTCTATTAAGGCAAAATATTACCCTATTAAAATATTTAAAAGTAACTATGCACAAATACTAAATCATCATCATCACATTGGTGTATCGACAATGCGAAGAAGAATATTCCATATATATATATCAATCATTGACCAAACAAACAACTATTTTTCACATAAAATACCAAAAGTAACACAAAAAAAAAAAAAAAAAAAAAATTAAACAGTAAAAATATAGTCCTGGCTTTCACCAATCTAGTTTTAATATACCAAGTAAATTATGCTTGTACTACAAGAATTATGACATTATGATTTTTTTTTTGTAACTATCAATCATTTTTTCACAAATATGAAGTTTTTTGGGATAAAAAAAATTAATTAACACTTTTGTTTAAGTTAATTGTGATGATTTTTTGTCACTAAAACTATTATAACTATGACAATTTAGGATCTCTCACAATTATTTGGTTATTTTATTTTTTTGTGATCACATTTTTTGTCACAAAAAATTCAACTATTAATATCTACTAAATATTGTCACAAAAAACCCTAAATTATGTTTAACATATTTTAGGATCAAATTCGATGTGTGTGTGTAAGCATTTTTTTAAAAGAAAAAATATTCAAATTTTATTAATATTTGTAAAAATATGAGATAAAGATAAAGATCAATGCAAAAAATATTCTCCAAATTCATTGTTTTGCAAGTTGTTAATGATTATCCAATCCTCAAAATTGATATTTTAAGGGATAGAAAACAAGCTTTTAATTTAGATTATATCTAGGATTTATAGTATTAGAGAAAGATTTTAAAAATTAAAATTAAATAGAGATTTACCAAATCTCATAAAACAAAATCTAGAAAAAATATATATATTTTTAAAAAAATTAAAATTTAAAAAGATATACATCCTCAATGAATTTAATATATAAAAAGAGTGAAGCCTCGATTAATTATGTGCCTATGGAGATCGATGGCAACGGTTAGGCTTCATTTGATTCGAAGAATTAAAGTGACTCAGCTAACTCTTGGTGTAAAGACACATATTATTGATGGTCACAAGATTTGCTTAATTTTTTTTCTTAAATTCTTTTGCTTAGTTTATGCAATGGATTTGAGTTTATTATTTTTTTGCTTTATCTTTTTTAATCTTCAAAGTTAGGTTTATTGAATTGTTTTCAATGATGATTGTTTATTAGTGTTTTTATTTTTGATACTTTAAATCTTAGGTTCAGGTTCATCATAGGAATATGTTATTTAGATTTTGATTATGTAATTTTCTTTTTTTTTTTTTATGATTTTTTATCAATTGAAAATCACAAAAGCCAAATGCAACATGGAACTTGTCTCAACTGAGAAGAAATAATGGTATGAAAGTTGTAATTAAAATTAAAATTTTTAATTTTTAAAATTATTTCATTAGATTGTTAATTTTTTTTCCATAAATGTGCAGAATAAGAATCAAGGAAAGGGAATAACATTAAAGTCCCAACAAAAGAGTCAAACTCTAGCAGAAGTTAAGGCTGAAAAGTAAAAAAAAAGATTCGAATGCATAAAGGAGTATTTCATCTCCAAATTTAGGATAGTTTTATAATTTTTCTTTAAAAGGATAATTTTATAATTGTATTTTAGATATTAAAATTTCCAATTTTATATATTCAAAATTTGAATTTTGTATATTTTGATGATATTTATTTATTTATTTTCATTTAATATTAAATACTTTATTTGCTTGTGTGACAATATTTTTTCTACTAAAAATTTGTCTTAACAAAAATATCTAAAATATAGCTTTATATTTACCATAAATAATTTATTATGTTAGTGACAAAATTAGCATAACATAATTTTTATTTTAGTGACACCATTATTTTTAAATTAATAATTTTATTTGTGACAATATAAACACATAACAATATCTCAAAGAAACATTAGTGGCCAAGTACTAGTCACCATACTATTGACAAAAACGTTTTGTCCCTATTGTATTTTTTTTTTTGTGTCAACAATATTGTCACAATAAAATAGATTATTGTGATGGCTTATTCATCACAATTTAGCATTTTTCTTGTGTCAACAAAATTAACACAACTAAAAAAATTATTATGAGCACTTTATTGTACCCACATCACTTTATCACAAATATTAAATTTGTTAGTGTCGTAAAATTTGTCACAAAAATATGGAGTAATTGTGACCATTTGTCTAAAATGGTCACTCTTGTATTAGCATCGGAGGTATTTGTGACGGGAGCTGACGACTTCTAAAATTTGCTACTATTACTAATTGTGACTAAAATTATTGCTTTGAGTGATAATTTTTGTTAATGCTAAAAATACAATTTGTTGTGGTGATTCCATAAGACGGACTTTTCTTTCCTCCCCCACAACCTTATAGTATAGAGTTGTTTCATCCACAATAGGGAGCTTACCATGCCCTTCTTGTGTTTGAGATGCCTACTCGACAAGCTCCAAATGGCTATCCTACATTAGTTAACACAAGTTATTAATATAAACTCAAGTAATATTGTAGACAAAGTCACTTCATAAAGCTCATAACAATGAGGGTCACGTCCAAGCCTCGAACAATAGAATAATACAACAAATTGAATTTTGTTTCGATTAGCAATAAACTAATTCTTTATAATTGAGAAACACATTCATATAAATATAAAATATTACCAATATATCCACATGGGAAGCGTGAGGGATATACAAGATCCAGGTCTTACAATCTAAGTGAATCAGTTTGCGGTAGCTTTTTCATTCGAAGTTTTAAATTCTGGGGAATCCCATGCCTCCGTCCATGTTTCCCAAGTAGAGTCAAACACATGTATGGATTTTTCTTTCCCTTTTCTCAAACTACACATTAATGCTTTATACTGTTCCACAACTTTACGCTATTATGCCACCTTGATAGTAGATTACACTAACTCATCCCACAAAAAGAATTTCTGTATTATAACATAAACAAAGTTACATAGTATATATAATTCTAGATTTAAAATACTAACTAATAAGTTCTATGTCAATGAAATTGAAACTATATAATTAATAATTCAATAAAAAATATCAAATCAAATTATTTAGCCCCACAAGCAACATCAATAATTTATTTTGCTAACATCCTATTATCATAACTAGGATTTACAAATTTACTAAAAATTACAAATTCAATAAAAACTACAAATTTAACTGCAAACTAAGCAACAATATTAGTGAGATGTCTATGGAAAGAACTATCCGAGGACAAGTGAATTAAAATACTAACCAAAAAGATTCTAGGTTAGTGTGATTGCTATCATCATTATAACTAGCAATGTTTTGTATTAGAACTACTAATGTTTTGCTAACTATAATTATAGTGAAATACTAACAAATAAGCTCTAGGCTAGTGAAAATGACACTATATAATTAATAATTCAATAAAAATATTGTTTTTTCAATTTATTTAGTCCCACAAGCAACATCAATTATTTAATTTGCCAACATCCAAGCAGTCATAAGTAGGATTTACTAAGTCACTAAAGATTACCAACTTAAATACTAAGCAATAATATTCGTGAGATCTAGATGACATAAAACCCATTAACAAATAATCTCTAAGTTACCGAAGTTGACCCTATACATTTAGTAATTCAATCAAAAAATTGACTTTCAATTTATTTAGCCTCACAAACAACATCAATTATTTTATTTTGCCAATATCCTAGAAATCATGTTAAGAACTTACAAATGCAATAATGATTACAAATATATAGAAAAAACAAATTCACTTTAAGTATTATTTAACTAAACTCTGAAATTCATTCCAATAGGGGCCCGTTGGGGGGGGGGGGGGGGGGGGGGGGGGGAGGAATGATAAAAAGGAGAAAGAGGAGGATAATGATGAAGGTGATTGGTTGGAGGGAATGAGAGTTAGGAATATAAAAAGTAAGAGAGAGAAATATAGTAAAATTACACTTATGTCCTTTTATATAAATAGGATGACATTTTACAAAACAATAGATTATATTTAATAGTAAGTTATTAACATGATTATTATAAATATTTGTAATAAATTGAATGATTTATTTTAATTTTTTGTTTTTAAATATTTCATGTAATTAATATAACTTAAGAAAATTTTGTTATATTAATTAATAAATAACCCGTTTTATTTTTATTTAATATTTTAATATGTTGTTTATTTCTTCAAATTGTAATTAAATATTTCAACCAATTAATATAATTTAACAATTGTTTGCTTATTTTGATATTATCTTTGTGGGATCGAAAATACGCGTCTGGCATCATGTCTGTGAAGAAGACACCAGATGATATATCGAAGCACAAATATCATATTTATTTTATCGATTTTTCCATTCCTAATAGAGGCAAGCCCCTATTATTAATTACCCTAGACAGTGTCTTGGGAACCTCCGATTAAGGGCAAAGTACAAATAACAAGGCAATGAATAATAAATTTATTACCAACGCTTTGAGATCCAGTACATATAAATATCGCCTTATATATATAGGCATACATATTTTATTTACTTATTATTATTTATTTATTTATTATTATTATTATTTTATTTTGACGCCATCATCCGCCTTGGGGAACATGTTTCGCCGAGGTCTCATGCCTCATTGCCAATTTGAGATCAAGTATTTCACCGCCGCTCCGAAATTCATGCCACTTTTAAAATTCGTATTCTTTGTTTGTCGCCTTAAGATGCATTTTTATTGTTGTTTCAAAACTTGTATCCCTCCTTAAAATTCGCGTCCCTTTAAGATTTGGATTTCTTCAACCGTCTCGTGATATGTGTTCCCTTGTTGATCTAATTTGCTTCTCTATTTCATCTCTATGAATTTTTTTTTTTGAAACTCTTATTCAACCTTTGGAGATGTGATAGCTGAATAATAATTTTTATCAGATGACTAGACACAGTGTTGAAGCTCTGGTGATAGTGAAACCTTTTTGGAATGTGATGATGGTGTCAGTTGATGAAGATCCAATTTCTATGTTTATCAGGAAAGTGAAGGGTCACTTTTTGTCATCCTCAGCATCTCAGGTCTCCCTTACTTATGATTTGTGTGAAGTGGTTCTTGTTGATGAAGGATGAGGCTGATAGGGTCTTGTACGCCTTGTGGATTAACAAAAATCAATTTTTGAAGCATTGTTGAGAATGATTGAAGCTGAGTATTCTGTTTAATTACAGAAATATCCTTGTGGTATTAGTTTGAAGTCAGAGGGCATTTAGGTCTTTTCCAGTATTTGGAGTTTGAGAGGGGAAGGATGAGCGGCTGAGATCTCATCCATCAGAAAGATGTGTTTAAGTTCTAGGCAGTTCCAAGATTAGTGTTTTGATGGAGAGTCAGGATTTCATCATCAAAGAGTTTGGCATTAGTTTGAGGCAAGAGAAGTAAAGCGGTTGGGGTTAACCAGAATGGGACACCCAACTAGCTGAATTACTTGATTCATTTCTTTTTGGTCACCAAACTAGCTGTAAACTTTTTTAAAAATTGCCATGTATCTTCTATAGTACCACGTCCATGCCATGCATTTTTAATAGCATAAGTGGGAATTGTATGCATTTTTTTAATAGTGATTCATGACTTTGCATTCATGAATCACATAAATTGAGAATCGTTTTTTTAAAATCATGCATGTATGCTCATTTTTTCATTGTTTTTTGTTGAATCATGCACGTATACATACTATTGCATGCTTTTCTCATTTCATTTATTTTTTCTTTCTTTCTTTCTTTCTTTTCTTTTTTTTTTTATGCTTTTCCACTTTTTATTGTTATCATTTTTTTATATTATCTATATATATATATATATATTTGCCTTGAAATAAACACATAACTCCATACTCATCTTTTTTTTTGAAAATTTTCATTTTTTTTAACAAATGATACTCGTGAGTAAATATGCATGCTATTACATGTACCTCTTTCATGGTGGAACCCATTCTTTTGAAAATTTTAATTTTTCATGTCATGCATGTATGCATACTTTCTCATATATATATATATATATATATATATATATATATATATATTTGAAAAGCAAGGAGACAATCATCTCATGGTCAATCTCGTGAAACTCAAAACAATAGATGTTCACTGCATGGAAACATAGAATGAAACTAGAAAGGGTTTTTCAAACCAATCAAATCATGGCCTACAAATATCCTTGTCCCTACGAAACTCTAGCAAGATGCATCTTTTGCTAGATCCCAACATCAACACAAACAAAAGTAAACCGTCAAGAAAATGGTAGTATGATGCAGAGAACATGAAAATATGACACTTATGTGTGCTTGAAGAGAATGGTTATCTCTGCAATCGAGGAGGTAACCACATATGGATCCATGTTTGAAGCTGGCCTTCGGTCCTCGAAGTAACCTTCGTCATTCTGGCATTCTGCTCGGTTTCACGGCCAACTCTGATGGGTGCTCCGCGGTTCAAAACTCCCCATTTGAAGGTGTTGATATCAGCAGTCTCGTGGCATCCTGTGAGGCGGCGCTCATTGCTTTCACCGTAGGCAGCAATATGTTCCTTGTGCCTTAATCCGAGCTTTTCAATGGCCTTTTTGATGACCTCAAAGCCTCCATCCTCCCTTATGGATTTGATGCTATAGTTTGTGCGAGCACCGGTGCCATTCCAGTTACCTTGGATGGGTTTGGGGGTCAAATGAGAGAACAGCAACAGCTATCTCAGTGATTCGATCAAGAATGTATCGAGCAACCCAAACTTCATCACCAGCGGAGATACCAACAGCAGGGCCAACTTGAAATTCCCACTGACCCAGCATAAAGTCAAGCCTTGTAGTGAGCATCAACAACATCACGACCAAAGGATTTGCCAACATTGGTAGAGCAGTAGTATGGACCCTGAGGACCAGGATAGCCTCCGACAGGCCACCCAAGAGGCCACTTGACATCCTTCTGCAGAAGAGTGTACTCTTGTTCAATCCTATACCAAGGTACTTCAGCAGCAACATCAGGGTGGCTAAAGATCTTGGCAGCATTATATCTTTTGTTAGTAGTAATTGGCTCTCCAGCAGGAGTGTAGCAATCACATATGACAAGGATGTTGTTTCCCCACATCCCATGCAACCTTTATTACATCAATGGAGGCCCCACTTAATGAAATTTATAAACTTTCATTTACGGTACTTCTCCTTGAATGACGTTTAGGCCCTATTTGGATGCATAGTAATTTTTTCTGTAGAAATTTTTTCCCATAGGATTCAGAAATGATTCCTATGGAATTTACTACAGGAAAATTTCCTACGGATTCAGTGTTTGGATGTGCACAGGAATTTTTCCATCAGAATTTTTAATTATGAAAATGAAACTAGCCGTTAGAGTTTTTTTAAAAAATTAGCCGTTGGAGTTTTTTAAAAACTAGTCATTACCAATTTTTCTCTATTTAAAGCCACCACCCTAGTGCAATTTGTAAACTTGCCTCTCTTCAACTCACATTTTACGTCTCAAAGTCGTTTGTTTCAATATGGATTTGGATTAATGGAGAAAGACTAATGAAGATGATGACGAATTCATGCTCACCATTTTACCAAGTTTATTTCCTGTAAGTTCAGAAACTAGGCCTCGTCATACATCAATATTAACAGGTGTTGCATATGTACAAGAAATTCTTGAAGGTCATGAGGCACGTTGTAAGAGCGAATTTTGTATGGTGCCTCGTATATTTCAAGCACTTGCTAATTGTTTAAGGGAAAGATCTTTTCTTCGCAATTCGAAAAGAGTTACAATCAAGGAACAACTAGCAATGTTTGTATACACTCTTGCACACAACGCTAGTAATCGTGACGTGCAAGAATGCTTTCAACATTAGGCCAAAACGGTTAGCCGTTATTTTGGTAAAGTGCTTAAAGCTATTACTACTCTTGCTAATACATATATAGAATTGCCAGCGACAACAACATCACCCGTTATCCAGAATAGTAGAGTGTTTTTTCCCATATTTCAAGGTTAGAAATCTTTATACTGTCTTTTTATTTATTATTTATGTTTTTTAAATTTTTATTCTTACCCAATGTTATGGTTTTATTGTTTTAGGATTGTATTGGTGCTATTGATGGAACACATATTCCAATAACTATTTCTCTGGTCTTGCAAGATCCTTATAGAAATAGAAAACAAACATTGTCCCAGAATGTTATGGTCGCTTGCGATTTTAACCTACGTTTTGTATATGTTCGAGCTGGTTGGGAAGGTTCTGCTTCTGATGCTAGAGTACTTCAGCATTCAATCGACCAAGGCTTCCATGTCCCGCCCAGTAAATTTTACCTAGTGGATGCAGGATATGCAAATACTCCAAATTTTATTGCTCCATACCGGGGTGTGCGTTATCACTTACAGGAGCAAGGACGGGCAGGATGTAGACCAAGCAATTACAAAGAACTATTTAATTTGAGACATGCTTCATTGAGGAATCATATTGAACGCATTATTGCTATCTTGAAAATGAGATTTCCTATACTTAAAGTTGCAACCTTTCATCCAATAGATTCTCAAACTGATATAGTAGTTGCCGCATGTGTCTTGCATAATTTCATACGGATATACAATAGCACTGATGAAATTGAGGAAATCAGTCATGGAGGTGACGAAGTTAAAATTCCAAATGGAGATGACACATATGAAAATGATGTCAATACAATGAAATCTGAACGTATTGTAGGTGCTCGCAAAAGAGATGAAATAGCAATGCAAACATGGAATGATTACTGCAACTATCATAGAAATGTAATATAAATATTGTGTAAGATTATCAATGTTGCTTTGCTTTCTTGTTATGTAATAGAATGTTGGCCTGTCTTAAGATTATCAGTGTTGATTTGCTTTCTTGTCAAGTAATAGACTATCCACAAATAATTCAAAAACCATTCCCGCAACATAACCAAGTCTATCTAATATAGATAAGTGGATCTCGTAAACATAACGTCTTACACAAAAGAGTCTAGTAATTGTGACAATAATAAACATCCTCAAACATAAATTGTATGTAAGTAAACACAAAAAGCATATAACATAACATTGTTTTTAATTAATCATTTGTCAAAGCCACAACACTTTCCGATCTTCGTTGAGATTCAAGAAGATTTCACGATTATCCTTGTCTTTAAATAATGTTGTAGCTTTAACAACTCATCATCTGAAAGTTGATCACACACCATATTAAATGCCTCCATGCATTCTCCTATGCTGTACTTCTCATCTACCTTGTTCATTTTCATAGCATCAATATATCTATCATTCTCAGCTCGACGCATATCCATATATTTTTCTAAAAATACCTCTTGAATATTTTTCCGCTTTCGGTCCTTTTTCTTTCTCTGCATATCATCACCTACGCTTTGTCGTCTTGCACTACATGAAGTTTGTGGTTGTGAAATATATGGTTGACTGCATGGAGGTTCCGCTTGTGCAAAATCACGACCCTCTGTCTCTATTTCGAGTGTAGACAATGATTTGATGAGATCATTTGGAGCCGGAATGCTTGGAGATGGAGTGTCCATTGGCACGTTTGAGTAATAATCCACATCACGAGAGCGTCTTCCTTCTGCATATCTCCCTGTGTAATAAATGTACAAATGATTAGCAAAATTATTAGAAATCTTTAAATCAAACATTAATAAACAACACTTTTCTACCCTCATAAATCTCCTGCAATGCTGTGAAATACGGAAATGGTTTTTGATGCCATCTTCTTGCTTCTTTATTTCTCTGCATAATTTCATGAAAATGATTAAAATAAACTATTGCATAAAGTTTGTAAATTATGTAAGAAAAATAAATACCTCAAGTAGTGGTGCCAAAACTTCTTTAGTGGCTTCTACCATATTATTTTCATTATCCCATCCAAAGCCACTTAATTCGGTAAACCCCTTCAGAAGCTTGTAATTTTTTTTAACTCTTGCTCTAATGCTTTAACTTGTACAACAGTGCATTTTAAATTAGGGAATTTCATCACCATGTCACACAATATTCTATTCCATGCCTCTTTAGTCCATCCATTTTGTGAGCGGTATGCGGGAACGTCATAATCACCTAACAATTTCACTAGATGAGCCCTATGATTTTCATTCCATTTGGCCCTTGTGTCGGTCTTCTCTTGAGTTGCCATCTATACAATTCAAACAAAAGAATGGCATTTAAATAACAAGGTAATAATTGTCAATGGCTGACAATTTAAATAACAAGTTAATAATTGTAGAAAAGAATGCCATTTAAATAACAAGTTACTAATACACATACATTAATACACAAACACCTCTACCATCTCAAGCTCTATACATTCAAACAAACACCTTCTCATCTCTCTAATTAAACCATGAATCCCCTCTAATATTTACATTTGTTTGCAGTTCGAAGTTTTCATAAATCATCACAAAGTTTTTAAGATAAAAAGTTGTTTAACAGCAACATAATTACTCTTTGTGATAGAGAAAAGATACACTGATTCAAATGAAGGATCAAACAGTGATAAATTTTGCATTTTTACAGCATAACACCCCCACACAGAAGATGATACTTTCGATTTCTTTATAATATATCACACAAATCAAATCTATCATGGATACATCCACCCAAATTTTGCATTTTGAATGTAAATACCACAGTTGATCTACTATCTCAAGCTCTATACATTCATGTCCCCGCATCTACTATCTCTTCCTCTTTTTCTTTCTCATGGTGATCCCTCTCATTGTTCTCACCGATCCAAATTTATTCACAAATATCAAATTAACCATGAATCTGAATAAAATCTGGAAAGACTTTCTCCACCTCTTCTGCCCATTCCTAAATCCACATATCCCATCCCCTTTTCTTTTCATCAGAAACCGTGAACATAATATCAAAAATTCCAAAAATCCAACTTTTAGATGCTTTCAGAATTTCGGATACAAAAAAGCAGTATAAATAGCCACCCGGTCAAACCCTTTTCTTACGTATCAGTCCAAAAAACTCGATCCATGGAAAAAGCATGATACAATAGAAAACCTCTGAAGAAGAAACACATAACAAGCACTCATGGTCACAATAACTCAAAGTACACCACATTCCAAAACCTAATATGCCCTCTAGTCAAGCAATAGCATGAATTTTTTATGCATGGTGTGTAGGAAATCACAGGCCTGAAACTCAATTATCAATCTTAAATTCATTAAAATCCGCAGAAGAAACAAATCACATCAAACACATAAAAAGCCAAATATTGACAAATTCCTAGAAAATAAAGATCTCAAGCATGAAACACAACATTCACATCCCACCAGCAAAATGTAAAAAAAAAAGGAAAAAAGATAGAAAAAGTAGAAATTTCACCGGAGCAGCAGCTTCTGAAAGCCAATCGGAGTCAAAAGGCAACGCAGAAGCATTGAGATCCGATCGCAAGCTCTGGTAGGAGTAATGGCGGCGATCGACAGCGCGGTAGAGCACGATAGTGGGGAAAGCGACAGCAGCAACTAGTAGCAGGAATGTCAGGCACTGTCTAGTCGTCGGAGATGTCGGAGTCATCGGAGAAGGAGGATAGGAGGGGCTCGTTTGGAGAGAAAGAAGAGAAGATGGGAATGTTTGTTGTGAGTTGGAGTGGAAAGGAAGGCAGCCCGAAAAACAAAGGGAAAAAAAAATTTGGGTCCCCCATCTTTTACAAATTCCTATGGAATTGATGAGATTCCATGCCATTTTATTATTATAAAAAGGTGTCTAAACAGCAAAAAATAGAAATTCTATAGGAACATTAAATTCCATAGGAATCACCACTATTCCTATGGAATTTAGGGTATCCAAACAGGGCCTTAATATTGAAATATAGTTTGTTTGGTGACACAACCCCTTGCGTGTATCCCGCAAGTGCACGGGTTGTCGAAGTAATAAATTTACCCTGGTGAGTGGGTAGTCGAATCCACAGGGAATAGGGAATTAAAATACGAGATTTCACTAATTAAGCTATGCGGAGTACGGAAAAGCAATGGTAGGATCAATGAGTGAATATAGAATAAAGTAGAATGAAAGACAAGAAATCAAATAGAAAGATGGAAGATGAGAGAGTGCAAGTAAAAGAGAATAGAGAGGACTAGTAATGAATGAAATAGGGTATCCGGACAAGCTACCTCTAGGGTCTATGCTTCTAGTGCAGGACTATGCTATTATACTTTCCTATTGATGTTTAATTGAGTCGAGGATATCCGATGACTCACGGTCCCAAACCTAAGGACAACCGTGACTAACCCCAACACTATGCCCCGGTATTAGGATTCACGTCACCCTTCACTCTGTCGCTCGCACGACTAAGCCCCAGGGGAGTATATCTACCTAAATCTCACACTACGTGGGATTGCTTTGAGCTCTAGGGATTCCTAGTGGTAAAACCTGTTCCTATATGTAGTTTTAACCCTTTGGTCCAGGTGGAAGAACTCTAGTCTAGATTAAGCCCCAGCGCATAGGATTCACTTCAACCCTTCACTCTGTTACTTGCGTAACTAAGTCCTAGGGGAGTTTATCTGCCTAGCACTTCACTCTATTTCGACCGCTATGAAATCAAGGAAACGGAGGTAGGGAGAAACCACGTCGGAGGGGAAAAGGGTACATCGCTACCTCACAACTCTCCCTCTCAATCCTCTTCAATCTTAAGTAGTCTAACCCTAAGGAGTTGTCACACCTCCAAAAGGCAATCTAAATTGTTCTCAATCCTAGTGTCACATCTAAGAGAAAACATTAGCAAGATGAAATTAAGATTGAAACTCAATTTTATTCATCAATAATGGAAAAGCATAATAACAATGTCAAAGAAACATAATAACCCTAGAGTTTACAAGTCCGAATACCCTTAAGGGGTTTAGCTCTTCATGGAGCTATACATGTTCATCAATGTATGAAAGAAAGCACAAAATAAGGACATCAATGAAAACCCCCTTGCGTATGGTGTGGCCGTGGTCTTGTGCGGCCGTTGAACGTCGGTGATGATGCCGATGAAGCGCGTTAAACCTCCACAAAATCCTCTCCGAAACCCTAGCCGCACTCCCCAAGTTGAAGAGAAAGATAGGTCAAAAGATATCCCAAAAGGTCTCCAAAATCGCCTTTTATAATGTTGAATCGCGGCTTTAAAATTTGATTTATCGGGGGCTTCACACGGCCGTGTGAAGTTTCTGTCTGCTGAAAAATTAATTCACACGGTCGTGTGTTAATTTCACACGCCTGTGTGAATTCTCTGGAATTCTGAATTTCGGCCGAAAGTGAACAGTAACTTACTACAGTGTTTTGCTACAGTACAAAAGCTACAGTGCTACTGCAGTACTCGCCCGAAAAGCTCCCGAATCCGTCGTTCTTCATCGAGGCCATTGAATTGGGCACACAATCAATGGTAGATTGTGCCGATTGCTTCAAGTCTCTTTCTTGGTGAAGTTCTCCTAAGCCACACGAGTTAGACTTGTTTGTGCCCCTCCAAAGGAGGTTGGCACACACTCACAAGTCCAAGCTTGTGCCTTGTTCTGTGCTTGGTCCGAAAACTTCCCAACATCGGTGAGCACGATCTAATTTCGTTCTTCTTTTCCAATTTAGCTCCACAAACTTTCAATGCATAAGAATACACGAATGCACGCCATTTAGTGATAAAAACTGATAAAAGATATGCTCAATGTAAGATAATAACGCTTCGCGGTACTATAACACAAGCACTTATCATTTGGCTAGCTTTAATAGCACCAAATGCAATAGTTTTGCTATTGACATGACACTCCACAAATCATCATTCATATATCCTGGATAATATAGAGTGATTGAAACTAATGAATTTATTTGTGCAGAAATTGTTTTGCTCAATGGAATTCGCTCAACACAATCTGCAAGTTATTTCAAGGTCAACAGCAAATTGTGAATCTGAACCACATGTTTTTTTTTTTTTATCTTGCTTTTAACAAGTTAAAGCACCAAATTAATGCAACAATTAGGTTTATACACCTGGAGTTTTTTTTATAAACATATAACTCAAGAACAGCAAACAAGTGACAAAGTCTAGGCTCATAGTAGTTATTTCTTCTTTAATCTTTCTTTGTTCTTGATCTTTGGTCCTTCCCAATCCAATATACCACATGATTTTCAACAGGTTCCTCAAAGCAACTTGACGAGATCATACCTCAACAGCATCACAAGCCGGTTCTTAACATGATCTTCAGCCAATATTTCCATCACTTTTTCTGTAGTTTTTTAAACTGGGCATCTATTCACTCATAAGCTTGAGAGATTTTCTTTTGAAAGCAATAAGCATCGAAGTCTTGAACAATTCACCACAGGGACCTCCTTGGCCTCCTCGAGTCATTATGTGTCATCAATCCCACTCATCTATATAATACCAGATCCATTTTGCTTGTGCTCCTCCTCATTTTCTTCAAAAACTGCACCACAACTCCAATAACATTATCCAACGCTTCTTCATCGTACTGTTCTTATCTTTTGTGAGCTTGACATCTCCGACATCTCCAACAAGTATCTTAGCATTTGGATTGAGAACATGTACAAACGCCTGTTTGGATCGATGCTCTCAGCCTCCTTCTTCCATCTCGCAAAGCGACAACAGCAGTAGCAGCAACAACATCGAGTAGTGTTAGGCCACAGCATAAGCTTCGAGTCAACGGCCAGCAAGGGGTATTCCATCCTCGCCAGCATTGACAACTGTAGCGGTAGGCGGTTTTAAGTCAACTACCAGCGAGGGATATTCCATCCTCGCCAGCGTTAACAGTGGCGGCGGTAGGCGGCTTTGAGTCAACGGCTAGCGAGGGGTAATCCACCCTCGCCAGTGTTAACAGTGGTAGCGGTAGGCAGCTTTGAGTCAACGGCTAGCGAGGGGTATTCCACCCTCGCCAGCGTTAACAGCAGTAGCTGTGGCCGGCATTGCGTCAATGGTGGCAGGCGACAACTTTTTTTTTTATATTTCTAATATATATATATATATAGGTATGGAAGAGAATAAAACATAGAATAGTATCAGATTTAAAAATTTTTTTTAAAAAAAATCATTAAATTTAAATTAAAAAAAATCAAACGAGGATAGGATTCAAATTTAAAAATTTGAAATTTAAAATCCAATCCGCCTAGGGATATGTGCTTGGGTGCCTCGTGATTTGCACTTTCTCAGGCTGCCTCGAGATTTGTTCTCAGGAATTTTAGGATTGCCTCGAGATATGTATTCAGGCTATCCTGAGATTTAAGATTGCCTTGGGATATGTGCTCTCAAGGGCAATCTTGTAATCTGTATTTTGCCTAGAGATATGTTCTCAAGTCAATTTTGTAATTTATATTTTGCCTCGAGATCTGTGCTTTTGGCTGATCTTGAGATTTAAATATTTTTTTATTACCTCGAGATCTGTGTTCTCGGCTGATCTTGAGATTTGAATATTTTAGATCGCCTAGAGATCTATGTTCTTGGCTGATCTTGATATTTGAATATTTTAGATCGCCTCGAGATCTATGCTCTCGGCTAATCTTGAAATTTAAATATTTAGATCGCCTCGAGATCTGTGCTCTTGGCTGATCTTGAGATTTATATGTTTTAGATTGTCTCGAGATCTGTGCTCTTGACTGATCTTGAGATTTAAACATGTTAGATCGCCTCTAGATTTGTGCTCTAGGCTGATCTTGCTATTTGAATATTTTGGATTGCTTCGAGATCGGTGCTCTTAGCTAATCCGGAGATTTGAAAATTTTAGATTGCCTCGAGATATGTGCTCTTGGCCAATCTTCAGATTTTAAATTTTTTTTAGATTATCTCAAAAATGTCTTCTAGACTTACCTTGAATATATCTAATTATGATGAAATTTATGTATTTAAACCACATGTTGATTACAATTTTTCTGTATGTGATTTTAAAATTTTTTTATTTGATGTGACTTAAGACATGCAACAGTCTTAAGTCAAGTGTTTGGCTCATACATCATTCCCATCATTGAGATTAACCAAAATCACACTTGAACACTATTCTCTCTAATGAAGATCAGCTATAACAAGCAACGAAATTTATCAATAGGCCTCATAAGCAATACAAGAAATATATCAATTTTACAATAAAATACAATAAAATTACAAAAAGTTGAAAATTTATCAGATTACTGGAGAACATTATAAGCAAATATAAGCGTAGAAATATCTTGAAATGCTAAGTGTTCACCTCTCACAAACTAGTTCATGATCTTTCTCAGAAAGCAAAGGAATCACCAACACAACATCCCTAGCACCATCTTTTCTAAGATAAACAGTATGAAACAAAGGGGTCACCGTCGTTCCAGTCATCCATGGGAGACTTGCAGTAATGAAAATTGCAA
Source organism: Dioscorea alata (assembly GCA_020875875.1). Taxonomy (NCBI): domain Eukaryota; kingdom Viridiplantae; phylum Streptophyta; class Magnoliopsida; order Dioscoreales; family Dioscoreaceae; genus Dioscorea; species Dioscorea alata. The sequence goes on from CM037021.1 coordinate 11,842,468, forward strand.
TATTTTGCTTCCTTGTCATTGATTCAACCATGTTGATAATCTTAGCTCTCAAATCAGAATATAGCAAGGCCTTCAATCCACCTGAACAAATTAGAACATTTACAATAAGAAACATCTATCATGTCTCATCAATGTTACTTAAATCATACCCATGCCTACAATGCAAAAGTTTTGTTTGCATAATCCTAATAATCCAATGCAAAAGTTTTGTTTGCATAACTCTAATAAACCAAACATGAAAAATGCATCAGGATTGAAGGAAAATATAAGAAAAGGATTAAATTCTTCTTTATATCATCTTGTATGGATGACGAATCAAGTGTGTAGTAATAAAGTTCAAATTTTTCTACATTTTTCCTTCATTTTCTTTGAATCCAATGAAACAAAAGGAATTCAACATAAAATTCAAAGAAAAAACACAAATCTAAATTAGAGAATTAGAATTGCATCACAATGGAGAGCATCCGTAAAAGAAACATATCAGATTAAATCCAATTGTGAGAGGATGGATGAAGGAGAAAACCCTACTTAGATCTTCATTCTTCCAGTCAATGGCGGTCTCATTGACCTTATTAACCTGATTAACCATCGCTGACCGGATTTTTGCGACCTTAAAATCAAAATTAGCCACAATAGCAGTCCTCATCATCTATGCATCAATCTTTCTGAGTGTTTGGCTCACAGCGGTGGGGTCTCCATGTTTGGCAACAAAGTAGAGCTCGGGTGTCATTGTGCCTCCCCATCACCTGCTTCACATATTTCTTTTTCCTGAACTAGTCCATCCGTTTCCCGGAGTTCGACAACACCAACACTAGCGTCATTGTCGGAGAAGGTGTAACTGATGGAGAAGGCAATGATGATGTCGCCAACATGCTCGGTGACGGCGTCATCAACCCCATCTCTAGGAGAACCAAACTTTATAATGAAAGGTATAATGGTATTTTCCTAACTAAGGAGTTACAAACCTCCCAATTTTCTCAGGAGTGAAAAACACCCAAGTTGAGTAATCTCAATCCCATGAAAATGTATTGTTCACTCCTTTCCTGATTACAAAACATGGAAGTGGGATGCCTAGGTGCATGTGATTCCCACTTCGAAGGCATCAACCTAGGATGCAAATGACCCCTAGAAATCAATTGTCTCCTTAGAGACATTCTTCCAACTGTATCCATTCCCCTCCATTCTTTCCTTAAAGATTAATGTAATTTTTCGAGCACAAACATCTGAGAGATGTAACCTACAAATATACAAAGACAATGAATAAATTAAGTAGCTCATCACTAACAATTTTACATAAAAATAAAGCAATTTTAACACTTACATTCCATTCACGAGCTTTATGCATGGTTTCCTTGACACATCAATAGCAAAGGGCAAACAACCCATGGATGATTCCGGGTATCTCTAGCAGGCATAGTAGGCTCGCCATTGGGGGTAATCCCTCCACTAGCACAAGGAGTAGAAGTAGAAGATGATGATGATTTACCATAACCATGGGCAACAAAAAACTGTAATGGTCACGACAATATAGTAGGTGCAGAAGTAATTGATGTTGAAGCATCACAAGTTGCCAAAGGTAAACTGTCATAATGTTCATCATGCATAGGCCAACTCCTCTGATATATGGGTGATCCCATATGCCTTAACTTATCACGTGAACCACTGTAACTTGAATCTCCTCTTTGACCCATCATTCTCGTGCTGCTTGAACAAGTACTGTTATATCAGAATATACACAAATACAATTTAGAAACAAATGAAAAGCAACTTATGCTATAATTAGTATTATTTGGTTTCATTACTTTCATCAGTTTTTATAAAATATATTACCTTAATTTATCTACTACCACTTTCAATTTCATCAAGTTCATCTTCTTCATCATTGCTTTTTGATTCAAATTGAAGCTTATCTTCAATCTCAAGTCTTCATCATCAATTTCAATCAATACCCCACTTGGATTATTTAGAGCTTGTTCTTCATTATCAACATTGATTTGTGTAGAAGTGACTTCCATTTCATCTTTCTAAAAAGGTTCTTCACATCATGTCGATGTCTTTAGGTGAACTTGTTTAGGAAGCTCTACAACATATATAGCTTTTACTTTGAACACTACCCACCAGTCGCTCTTGTCACATTTTAAGCTAGCTAGGATATGTTGCACAATTAACTTGAATTTCTTGGGTGGTAAGAACAAATGGTTCATATTTGTTATAGAACCGCTTATTATTGACATTCATGAGTTTATATTGTTGATGACATTTTGTATCCACCTTTGGTGGTGGAACAAACCAATCACATTTTAACAAGATAGTTCATTTAATTGGTAATCCTTGTAGTCCAAGCGTAAAAACTCAACAAATTGTCCATAGTAGTCATTTTCATCTGTAGTATAATTTGTGTCCTTTACACATGCACCACTATTCATCATTGCACTGTTTGAGCAATGAGTTTTTGTGTGAAATTTGTAGCCATTTACTATGCACCCATTATAAGACTTATAGCTTCTTAATGGACCTTTTGATAAGTCCTTCAAGAATTGGTTGGAAATATTTTTAGATGGATCATGAGCAAACTTGTAGAACCATGCTGCAAATTCATGTTTTATTTTTTTTTATCAACATGTCTATCATCAATGTGCTAATTCTCTAAAAGCAACTTATCAACATAGATCCTAATACATTGAAATAGAAGATTATATTAGTATATAATCAAATGTGAACCATGAAATCTTCTCATTGAAAAATAAATAGCCATACTTGGTAAACGGCTGCACTTCCAGACAGTTTAATAAGATATACATTTCTATTGCCGAATAGTCTTTTTTTGTAAAATATTTATTTTTTCTTTTCCCAATGTTTTACTGGGACGTGTGAAAATTAATAACTTGCCAAAGTGTTCTACTACCTTTTTCCCACCATCATCATTATGGGTTGCCTTTTGATGTCTTGTCCTTACATGTGGTTTGAAATAATATGTGCCAAATGATATTTCTTCCTCAACCAAGTAGGCATTGTATATAGAGCTTTCAAGTCTTGCTTTATTTCTCACAATATTCTTTTTCAGTTTTCTGAGATATCTACAAATTTACATTGATATTTTATGAGTTAATTGATATGGTTCAAGTGTAGAGAGTACAACAACAATTTAAAGGTTTTATCTCTCAAATGGATACATCCATCGATGTTGTACTGGAACCGCAATCCATTCTTCATAAGCCAAATGCACCCGAAGATGCTCCATTGAATCAAAAAAGCTTGGGGAAAATATACACTCTAGCTTATAGATAACTAGAGGAATTTCTTCATTAAACCTTAATGTGTTTTCTTCTTAGATTATAGTCGAAGTTAGATGTTTGAAAAAATTGCTCATTTCTCTTAATGCATGCCAAACACTTAATGGAAGCAATTCCTTGAATGCTACTGGGAGTAATCTCTGCATGAAGACATGACAACCATAGCTATTCATACCAAAAAAGTTTAACTTTTGTATATCAATATATCGGCCTATGGTTGACACATAACCATCCAGGAATTTAGGATTGTGAAGACATTCACAAAACATAATTTTTTATTGCCTATCAAAAGAGTGCCATACATGCTCAATGGATGGTTTATGGTTTTTAAGTTTTGTACTAAGTTTTCTCCCATAACTGTTGCTTTTATTTGCTAATTTACTAGTACAATGAATGAGCTAAATGACTTGCAGCAAGAACAAAATATTTTTCTGAGGTATGCAGAAACTAATCATCATCTTTTGTGATTCTCATCATTTTTGAATTTTTTAATATAATGTCCACTACAAAAACATGGCTTTGAGAAGTTATCCTCTAGAAACTATATATTATAAACTAAAATTTTCCTGTTAAAAATAATAAATCTATCAAGTATGTGACAATATCTGACAACTAATCAGGATCATTTATAATTTTAAAAGGGCAAATAATAGTTTCATTTACTAGTTTGTACTTTTACCCCTTGTTTGGTTCAAAGAAGGTGGGGGTAGGAGGGAAACAAGTGAGAGTGAGGAGGAGAGAGGATGGAGAGGTTGAAATAATTTCATGTTTGGTTCAATGGAGGAGTGAGGAGGGGTAATATATTTTTTTTACTTAATTGGAAGAGGATTATGATGTTGACAGGCTCCCCGAAAGTGCACGGGTTTGTCGAAGTAATAAAAGTTACCCCGGTGAGAGGGTAGTCGAATCCACAGGGAATAGGGAGTTAGAATATGAGATTTCACTATTAAGACTATGCGAAGTACGGAAAAGTAGTAATCGATTTGTGTGTGAATTGCAAGAACAATTATACTAAAGACAGGAAATTAAATAGAGAAGGGTGAAAGATTAGAAATCGCAAGAAAAGAGATTAAAGAGGATTTAACAATTAATGAAGTGGGGTATCCGGACAAGTTATCTCTAGGATCTATGCTTCTAGTGCAAGACTATGCTATTATACCTTCCTATTGATGCTAATTGAGTCGAGGAAATCCTTAGACTCACGGTCCCAAACCTAAGGTCAACCGTGACTAACCCCAACACTATGCCCCGGTATTAGGATTCACAACAACCCTTCACTCTATCGCTCACACGATTAAGTCCCAGGGGAGTACATCTACCTAAACCTCACACTACGTGGGATTGCATTAAGTTTTAGGGACTCCTAGTGATTAAACCTGTTCCTATGTGTAGTTCTAACCCTTTGGTCCAGGAGGAAGAACCCTAATCTAGATTAAGCCCCAGTGCATAGGATTCACTTCAACCCTTCACTCCGTTACTTGCGTAACTAAGCCCCAGGGGAGTTTATCTACCTAGCACTTCACTCTATCTTGACCGCTATTAAATCAAGGAAACGGAGGTAGGGAGAAATCACACCAGAGGGGAAAGGGGTACATCGCTACCTCACAACTCTCCCTCTCAACCCTCTTCAATCTTAAAGAGTCTAATCCTATAGGAGTTGTCACGCCTCCAAAGGAAAACCTAGATTGCTCTCAACCCTAGTGTCACATCTAAGGGAAAACAATAGCAAGATAAAATTAAGATCAAAACTCAATTCTTATTCATCAATAATGGAAAAGCATAATAAAAATGTCAAAGAATCATAATAACCCTAGAGTTTTACAAGTCCGAATACCCACAAGGGGTTTAGCTCCTCATGGAGCTATACATGTTCATCAATGTATATAATAAAACAAGAATTAAAGACATAGATGAAAAACCCCCTTGCGTATGGTGTGGCTGTGGTCTTGTGCGGCCGCCGGACATTGATGACGATGCCGATGACGCGCTCCAAACCTCCACGAAGTCCTCTCCAAAACCCTAGCCGCCCTCTCCAAAGTTGAGGAGAAAATTAGGTCAAAGATCATCCCAAAAAGTCTCCAAATCGGGCTTTTATAATGTGGAGTCGCGGCTTTAAATTTGCTGAAATCGGGATTTCACACGGCCGTGTGGAATTTCCACACGCCCGTGTGAAAATTCTGGAAAACAGATTTCGGCCGACTGTGAACAGTAACTTACTACAGTGTTTTTGCTACAGTACTGCTGCAGTAATTTTGCCGAAACGCTCCCGAATTCTTCGTTCTTCATCGAGGCCGTTGAATTGGGCACATAATCAATGGTAGATCGTGTCGATTGCTTCGAATCGCCTAGTTGGTGAAGTTCTCCTTGTTGGCATGAGTTAGACTTATTGTGAATGTGACGACTGCCTTTGTGCCTCTCCAAAGGAGGTTGGCACACACCCACAAGTCTATGCTCACGCCTTACTCCTTGCTTAGTCTGAAAATCTTCCCAACAACGCCAAACACGACCTAACTTCGTTCCTTTCCTTCATTTTATCTTCACAACCCTACAATGCACAAAAGTAAACAATTGCACACTTTTTAGTGATAAAATCTGATTAAATTAATGCTCATTGCAAGATAATAACACTTCGCATTACTATAACACGAGCACTTATCAGATGTATATTTAGGGATGGCAAAAACCGAACCGACCCGAGGCTTTCGACCCGATCCTCCCCAAACCGACCCGACTTTAGGTGGGGTGGGGCGGGTTTGGGTTTTCCATTCCCCGCCCCGCCCCGCCCAGCAATTAATTTAACTTATTATAAATATTATATAGTGTAGGGGTAAATGAATTTTTTTTTTTAAATTTTCAATAAATTTCTTATGGGCGAGGATGGTAAAGGCGTGCCCCTCCCCGCCCCGCCCCATTGTCACCTGGAGCAGGGATGGTAGAGGCGTGCCCTGCCCAAGCCCCGCCCCATTGCCATCTCTATGTATATTGACCAATTTACTCTTTAATATAAAATGAATTATGATTATTTTTTTTACACATTTTTATTTTTAAATTATTATTATTATTTAGAAAATTAATATCATGCTTGCTCATTTTTTATATTTGTTAGACATTTTTACTAGCTTCTTTTTCTATTTCAATGTCATCAAACTCAATGTTACTAACTTGTTCATTCAAATAATGCTTTCACATGTTTTCTGTGATGTCAGATTGGGACATGCTGTCACTTGTGATGATTGTCACTTGTGATGATGGGCATCTTTTAAACTTGCAAACAAGTATTCAAAAGCAAAGATCAAAAAGAGTGACAATATAAATAAACTAAAAAAGCATAGTGGTTTGTAATAGAAAATATAAACTCTAAATCCTAACTCTACATAAATTTCAAAATTAGTTTTGTAATATGTTACTTTGGAGGTGAAAGAGAATTAATTAAGATTTAAATTAAAAACATTAAAAATTTTATTTATTATATTTTAATTCATAAAAACTAGTTCATTAAAAATATGAAATTAATTAAGTATTAAATTAAAAAATTTTAAAATACTGATTTATTATAATAAATAATAATTATAATTATAATGATATTGTCTTAAAAAGTTTAAGTGATTCAATAGCCCCTAGGAAATATATACTTAACCTTAATTCTATCCCTCAAAAAACCTATTCATCAAAAGTTTCCCTAAGAAGGACATTTGGCCAAATCTGATTAGCCATCACAATCAACGGCCAGTCTTTCTCCTTTTGTAATTAACGGTGGATCTTTCATTTATTTTGTTTTTGAAACCCTAGCTAAGTTGGGTCTCTCTCAATAGTGGAGCCGCCGCGCCTCCCTCATCGCTTTCCCCGACCTCCACCCCCGCACCACCAGCCTCCCCTTCACTTCCGCCATCCTCGCAAACACCGGCACCGCACCCACCGCCCATCAAGCCCAGATCTACAAGCTCCTGGATAGCCGCATCAAGCCCAGAGCGATCCGCCTTCTTAGCAAGAAACTTCACCTCCTGAACAACATGGATCCCTCACCCAACCCTTAGATCCGGCAAATACAAGTGGCGAATCGCCGCATCCACCACCCTCTTTCCCTTCCCATCATCCCTCCGATAATCCTCAAGGAATCTCCCCACCGTCCGTTGCCTCAACTCCCTTACCTCCACCTTTCCACTCATCGCCGAACTCGCCGCCGTAAACAAGCAGTTCCCATCTGCTTCCACGTCCCCCCTTGCGAAGATATTGGCCACTACCACTTCGCTACCAATGGATTGCATGGTACTGAGCATCAGAAGCAGCTCGGATCCATTGTTTCAGTTCATGATCCCATTCCTTACTGAAAGGTGAGATCTTTTTGGTTTACACAAAGGATTGGCTTTTGTTAGGGTTTTGTGAATAATAGTTCATAATTTTGAGTTTTAGGTATGGGATGCTCTTATGATTCTTGATGATGTGGATGTTGATAATCCTGAGACTTCTTCAGATGTGTGAGGTATGATCTTTTGTTGTTTGTGATGAGATGAAAAAAAAACACCATTTTGGGTTGTTTTGATTGCAGGATTGAGATATATTCATTAAGGGTTGTGGCCAAACATTTGGCAAGGAGACCTGATGTATGGAACAGTGAGTTTGTGTTTTAATTAATTTACTTAAAGATTTAATCTTTGCTCTTTGAAATTCAAATTGTTGGTTTTCATAATTTATTTGCTCTAAGTTGAAGGAAGTTTGAGCTTTGTTATGATTGTAACAACTAAAAATAGTTATTTATATATACAGTAATTGATGTTTTCGTATTTATACAGAAGCATCACCGCCAAGGCCAACGGACATTCCTATCCAGGAAAAGACTGATGAGACCCGAAAGGCTCACAAATCTCATGCCTCAAAGAAGATACTTCTGCCAAGCCTGAGTGGAATATTCCATAGGAAGAAGAGCCATTCTGACATTGGATTGCCATCCTATCTTCCCAATGAGAAGCATGTATGAAATATTTCCCTCTACCACTGCTAAATTTGATTTCTGAATTCCACAGTTATTATCTATTTTTCTTTCTTATTATAACATTAGATTTTGAGGTTTGGTCCAATCCATTACTTTAGCTGATGACATTGAGGAGCATTTGCGTGTTGTGATACAATAAGATAAATGGCTGAAGAAATTATGTTAGAAATCAGTTTGTGGTAGAGTATTCATGTTCGATGCAAACCATTTACTGAATTAGGAAATCATCTTTACTCCATGTTGAAAATTCTTGCACAAGTATTTATTATATTATCTTTTAAAGCAATCTGTCAAATTTTTTTTCACCCTTTTTACTTTTGGTTTGAATATGTGTGTTCCATTTGGTTCACTTTCAGATTCTAGATGGATCAACGTTGGTTTCAGCGACAGCAAATGAGACGATTCGTTTCTGGAAGGTGTTTGAACTACTTTCTTCTTCAACATTGAGGTCAATCATTGATGAAAGCCATTATTTCTTTCCTCTAAGCTGAATGGATGATGTATAGTATATTCTTGAAAGTTTTTTTTTGGAATTTGTTTAATTTGATTTAATTGATTTTTTTTCCTGGGAAAGGGTTAAACACGATTTTTGTGGACTTATTGTTTTTTCTTTCATTCAGAATTTATTGAAAAAATGCTAGCGATCCAAATTGCATAGATGAGGTTTTAATTTTTCATGTATTTTCATTATAATTTTATTAATTATTCATGATTATCTTTATCATCATTTTATTTTTTATTTTGGGTTTTGGAATGATTAATTTGAATTTGATTGATTTCTAATTTGTTTGTCTGTTTCTTAATTCTTGCTTTTATGCTTAATTTTTTGGTTTTGAAATTATTGCTTTGAATTGGATAGGTTGTTAATGTATATGCTCATGTGGACCACACGTCTGATGTGATTTTTTCCTTGCATAATTCATGTTCTTACCCTAATTTTTATGGTCCCAATAATGGAGTTGTGCTATTATATTAAAAAAAAATTATTTGTTAAATAGTTGATTGTTGTTGTCATGTTTATTAGCATTCAGAGACTGAATTGTTGGCATTTCATTGATATAGTATTAACATGTGAGTAAAAAAATTATTTGGTAAATAAATTATGTGATGTTGTCATGTTTATTTGCATGCTTGAGACTGAATTGTTGACATTTCATTGATATAGTATTAACATGTGAGTAAAACAATTATTTGTTAAATAAATTATGTGATGTTATCATGTTTATTAGCATGCTTGAGACTGAATTGTTGACATTTCATTGATATAGTATTAACATGTGAGTAAAAACAATTATTTGTTAAATAAATTATGTGATGTTGTCATGTTTATTAGCATGCTTGAGACGGAGTTGTTGACATTTCATTGATATAGTACATATATGATTGTAAATTAGGTATTGATGTTTTTTAATCTTTGAATTTTGATATACTGATACAGTATATACCTTAAAAAAAACTATTGCTTATAAAATGGTTATAAAATGATGTGATGGCATTGTAAGCCATTGCATGCTATCCATCATTCAAAAACAAGTCAGGTAAATCTTGTGATTACTAATTTTATATCTATGTTATTTTTTCATTTCATGAATTACATGCTTCTCTTTTGATTTTCAATTGAAACCACAAGCATGAATCATGTGATAAAAAAGAATTTAATGTTATTAAATTCATTATTTATATATATATGTATAAATCATAAGGCCATAAGATTCATAACTCTCTCTATATCTGTCTCTTGCTTTAATTAATGATGCTATTATTACATTATTGGCCACAAACATGCATAAACTTGTTTAGGCTTCAAACCATGTTCTGATAGTGATAAATGAAAAGGTGGAGAAGCATGACAGAGCTTTATAAACATAACTGTATAATAGGATTATCTACCCATAATCTCATTGTTAATCTCAAACCTAAATGATGTTTGATCGTATCCTTAGTTAAAGAACTTCAAATAGCATTACGAGATTGCATCAGAATGGAGGTTTTCCTTTAAAGGAAAATTTATAAATTTATGAAGACTCTAAAGATCATATATGGAGGTTGTTAAGTATCCAAAAGAGTCAAATTAGTTATTTTTTCATTCATTAGTAATCTCATTAAATATTTAGCTCTTAAATGGAATGGTTCATGATATAGTTTGTTGTCGAATTTTGGATGCATTCCCTTATTGGAATATGATGCTCTAATCATTATTTAATTTGACAGCATGTTCACATATATTTTTAAATTATAAGATTTTTATTTTTAAATCTATAAATGGGTTTATACTTTATTTTAATATTCTTGGCATATTATATATACTGTTTGAACCAAGTTAAAAATAACATTTTTTTTATATATTTAGTTTTAATATAATATATGTTTTATTAATTCTTATATATGTGAATTCATTATTTCATTAATTACACTACATCTTAATATTACTATCAATTATTATTTTCTTAATAAAAATTTTCATATCTCTTTTATAAATGGAATGGTTCATGATATAGTTTGTTGTCGAATTTTGGATGCATTGCCTTATTGGAATATGATGCTCTAATCATTATTTAATTTGATAGCATGTTCACATATATTTTTAAATTATAAGTTTTTTATTTTTAAATCTATAAATGGGTTTATACTTTATTTTAATATTCTTGACATATTATATATATTGTTTGAACAAAGTTAAAAATAACATTTTTTATATATTTAGTTTTAATATAATATATGTTTTATTAATTCTTATATATATATGTGAATTCATTATTTCATTAATTACACTACATCTTAATATTACTATCAATTTTTTTTTCTTAATAAAACTTTTCATATCTCTTTTATAAATGGAATGATTCATGATATAGTTTGTTGTCGAATTTTGGATGCATTCCCATATTGGAATATGATGCTCTAATCATTATTTAATTTGACAGCATGTTCACATATATTTTTAAATTATAATATTTTTATTTTTAAATCTATAAATGGGTTTATACTTTATTTTAATATTCTTGGCATATTATATATACTGTTTGAACCAAGTTAAAAATAACATTTTTTATATATTTAGTTTTAATATAATATATGTTTTATTAATTCTTATATATGTGAATTCATTATTTCATTAATTACACTACATCTTAATATTACTATCATTTATTATTTTCTTAATAAAACTTTTCATATCTATTTTATAAATAATATAATATAACCTATTGATATATTTTTTTTTAATCTATATATATATATATATATATATATACCAGCTCCCCATCAAACTCACAGGTCAAACTACCACCACAAAGTCCTTTAAAAATCTTTGATGTCTTAGAGACTATGAGAGACAACCCATAAAAACAATAAGTTGTGGCCCATTAGAGTTATTCAGAACCTTAAAAAAAAAATGCCTTTTGTTCCCTCACAATGTACTTGCATTGAGGAAGGACAAATATACACCACCCAAACTGACATGTTCGTCTTCATCTTCTCTTATTTTCATCTTTGATATAGTTCTGTATTTTTCTAATAAAACTTTTCATATCTCTTTTATAAATAATATAATAGAACCTGTTGTTATATATTTTTTTTAATATATATATAGTATATGTTTTATATGTGATCTCATTACATCATTAATTTCACTATATCTTAATATTAATTAATTATGTATTTTTTTAGTAAAACTTTTCATATTTTTTTTTCATAGATAATATAATATAGTTGGTTGATATATATTTTAATATATATATATATATATATATATATATATATATATATATATATATAATAGATATTCTATAAAAAAAGAGATAATAATTTAAACAAGATATATTTTTTCAAGTAATGATCTTCTTTAAAAACTATAAACGAGTAAGGAGAATTGAATGAATTAATTATTATTTCTTTAATAGAATGGATATGTTCATTATAATTAGTATATAACATTATTGGGTAAGTAGATTTACTTCATGTAAGATGCACTATGTGATAATAATTGGCTTGATATAGAATTAGTTTATGAAATCTTGTCACAATAACTTAATAGCTCATAAGTTTAGTTTATATAAATATTCCTATGTTTTTTATATCAATCTATTAATGGAAAGTTTTACCTGTGTTTAATACATCACAATAGGTGGAAAAAAATGGAAGTCGACATGCAAATCGTTGTTGATGTAGAATTTAAGATAGTACTTAAAGAGCTTATGGAAAAATTAAGATTACCGCCTGCAATTTATGTATGTGAACAACATGGTCCAGATCACAAGCCAGTTTTTTCATGGAAAATCATTTTTGAAGACAGTTGTGGAGTTCATCAACAACTTGGATTAGAAGTAAATACAAAAAAAAAAAGGCCGAAAATTATGCTACATTACGTGCCATAAAGCATCTGAAAAAATATTTATGATGTTATTATTAAAGATGTGAATGAGAAGGAACTACGTGACGCTAAATATGAATTAGAAGAGCTAAAGGATATTAATGATATATTATCAGGCAACATTGCAATGATGACTGATGGATTAGAAGAGTTGAAGGACAGAATAAGAATGTATGAAGCAGAACAGTCTGAAAGTGATATGAGTTGATAAAAAAGTAGATCTGCTTCATAAATTTCTTTAGTTATTAAAATAAATTTTAATTATGTATAAATATTATGTGTTTAATATTTTATTGTGTATTTTAATGTAAGTCTAATAATATTAAATATGTAACAAAATGTGTGTTTTGTATTTCTTTGCCGTTTATATGCATAATAGCTCTATTGTATATATTAATTAAAATATGTAATTAAATTATGTTATTGTCTTTATCTTGCAAATTTGATTAAATGTTTACAAATGCAATCATGTTATGTCGATTGGAAATCTTGAGTAAAAGTGATAAGCTAATTCGAATATTTGCAAACTTCTGTTTAGGTAAGAATTTTCTTATATATGTATTTATATATTATACTTATATGATATGTATACTGTATTGGTGAGAAAAAAATGTGGTACTTTGGTTGTCGTCAATGGTCCCAAGCTTTCTTTTTCAGTTTCCTTTTTAGGGATATATGTGCAAAATGTTCTGGTCAAATAAAAGAAATCACACGCCTTAAAAGATCTCGATGCTCTACATCAAACCCTAAATAGGACCTCCATCGTGCCGCAAGCAGAGGATTAGGGTTTCTGGCGGTTCATCTCTCGCCGTTTTCTCGATCCATTCCCTTCATACGCCGATAATTTTGGCCAATTTTTTTATTGCGAATGATGGTTTTCTTGATGAATCTTTTGTTGTTTTTGGTTTCAGGTGAAGCTCTTGTGGATCTCTCGAGGGGAAGGAGATGATTCTCAAGTTTGTCAAACAATCCCTTTTCCTTGTGATTGATTAGTGTTAATTCACACATAGATGTTGGTCTTGATTGTTGAATCTTTTGCAGTGGAGTTGTTTTGCTAAATGTTGTATTTTGCTTGTAGGACTGAGCTTTGCCGGTTTAGTGGCACAAAGATATACCCAGGTAAGGGTATTAGATTTGTTCGTTCTGATTCGCAGGTGAGGATGCTTTGTTCTTGTGATTTGATTTAATGCAATAAGGTTTTTGGATTGTAGATGAGGAAAGTGTGTTCCTTTTTTTTTTTTTAAATTAGGTGTTTCCTTTTGCCAACTCAAAATTCAAGCGCTATTTCCACAACCGCCTGAGGCCTGCCATGCTCACCTGGACTGCTATGAACCGGAAGCAGCACAAGAAGGTGAGGAGATCGGATTCGGAGAAGGAGATCGAAGCCGGAGGGCAAGGTATTTTCCATTTGATATTCTTTTTATTTCCCTTACATCTAAAATCTATTTTTCATTGGTTTTTTTTGTGGGTGGTGGATTGGAAACAACCAAAGAAAGTTTATTGTTTTACCGTTTTTTATTTGATGTTTGTTGTAATGAATGATGATAATTAATTATCCTTCCATATTTTAGATATGATGAAGTTGGGTATGATTGAATAGATTTTAGATGGTTTAAGTTTTTTTTTATAGTAATTATTTATAGAAAAATTGATTTAATTTCATTCTGTTTGAAAAAAAAATAGATTTTATTATATCTTGGTGTTATTAATTTTTTTAATTTTATGCCTCATGTATGTTATAATCATCATAAAATAAAATTATATGGACCCAAACAAACCAAATAATTTCACATTTAATTAAAAAAAATATATATTCAACAAATATTCTTTAGTGATATAGTTAGTTAAATATTTTTTTAACAAAAATATAAATTAATGTTAATCTCTCCTTTTAAAAGAAATTTACAAACTTGGTAATTTAAAAAATTTGTTTTTCAAAATTTATTTTTATATAAAAAAAATCAACGCAAGGAATGCACATTTAACTTGAGCTAAACAAGTGAGTGATCACGTGATCCCGTGGGAAATGGAACAATATATATATATATATATATATATATATATATATATATATATATATATAGAGAGAGAGAGAGAGAGAGAGAGAGGGGCACTTTTAATTGGATGATGAAAACGAGCTAATATTCCCCACACTAATATTCTCAATAAAAATGATTCCAATCAAAATTGTTTGCTTTGACATTGTAAATTGATATGGTATATAATTGTTAAGTTGTCAAGGATTTTTTTCTTTTTTTTCACCTTTTGACAGATTGCTACTAGAGAAAAATAAAAATAATATCCTTTCATCTTTTATAAAAGTATGTCAATAATGTGCAGGAGCATATCCCAAGGTGCAATCTAACTGTGAGACTTTATGTATTGATTTATTTATTTAAATATTTACTGAAAAAATATCTACACAGTGTTTGAAACTTAGTCACAAAGTTATCTATTAAAAATTTGGATGTACCACTTTGAATACAATCAATTTAATGAGACTTTATGTATTGATTTATTTATTTAAATATTTACTGAAAGGATATCTACACAGCGTTTGAAAATCAGTCACAAAGTTATCTATTAAAAAATTGGATGTATGACTTTGAATACAATCAATTTAATATGACGATATATATATAAATTTATTTATTTTCTCTGTTTCAATAAAATTGTTTTAATGTTACAATATTTGAATTAAAGACATATCAAATATTGATTATATTATGAATAAAAATTAAAAAAAAATTTAGATGAGGGTTTTGGAAAATACCTATATTTATGAGGGGTTTTCCGGGATTCCTTTTTACATTAATAGAAACTTCAACGAATTTCTACTTCAAGAATATATTACATATAACATCCATTAAAAAAGTACATCTATAATACAAGATTACAAATATAAAAAACTATAACATAAAAAAAAAATAAACAATAAAAATATTACATAAGTTACAGAGCAAATTAAATTCATATTTCCATCTACAAGCTGAGCTGCAAAACTCTCGCACTATATCTTCACCTAACCATCCATTATAAATACTATCATTGACATTCTGACCACAAAACTCTTTACCACACTCCCATACCTCTTTTTCCATTCATTTGCCTTCTACACTCCATATTATCTCTCTAACAAACTCTGCTACAACATATCGACAACTATTTATTATAGGATTACCTGATCTTTTGCTATCTATTGCTTCTGAAACATTACCTATTTTTCCATAAGAAACTAAATTTAACATTGTTATACCAGAATTGTGTCTCATATGATCATTATACAAAATAATCCCATATGCATATCCTGCAGGCAAATAACCTTTACAAGCTGCATTATGTAAATATTGGATGCCTGAATCCATTTTCAACTTTTTAACTTCTACCTGCAAATCAATTTTATAAATTAGTCCAATAATATTTATACTATAATTTATCTAACATTAATAAAAAATTGTAATCATAAATTTTCACCATGCCAAATTTCAAACAAGCTTCTAGATTTCCACTTAATGCACAATTTTGAAGAAAAGTAATATATTCTTCCATGCTAAGATACCATAAATTGTCTATCCGCATCATCTGTCCAACTCTATGGCTTTTGGATGCTTCATAAAAACCCTTGCAACTAGAAAAAAAAATACGTTATTATTTAAACAAAAAAAATTTATTTCTATTATATAAATGAATGAAATTACCAGCGATGCAAAAGTTTAAGATCATGAAGGGATTTAGAAGATGTTGAAACTATACATCTGAAAATCCCTTCAACCATATCTTGAGGAAGTTTTCCCCAAAAATTACTACTATAATGATCTGCCATGCTAAGCCAAACAAAAACATCATAATCACATAATCAGAGCAAATAAAAAATAATCAAAGAAAAAAACTAATGCAATAATTGCAAAAAAAATACATATGACAAAAGATGAAAACCTATATGCTGAAAAGAAAGCTTATTGCAATTGTAGTAATACTATTTAATCTTTCTTATGGTGTTAGAAATAAGAATAATGATGATAATGAGTCTTACTGTATTGTTAGAGATGATGTTGAAGATACTTAATCTTGCTATGTTGGAAGCCACAACACTACAGGTAAAAAAAAATTACAAAGCCAGTGTCAAATTTGATAGAAGAAGAAGCCTTATGAAATAGTGTTACCTTGAAATACGTTGCTTTCCATTAAGACCTCATCCACCCCCCTAATTCCTCTAATAAATGACAATGATGATATAGAGAAAAAGATGAAATAGAGAAAGTGGTTTTTAAGAGCATGATTATTGTTGGGAGTGAATGATAGCTATAATTGGGAAAAAAAAATAATTATCCAAATAAAAGCATAAGGCCTAGATATTGATGGAAAAAATTATTCACATGGACTAATTTTAATTTTTTCCTTTATCTTATAAAATATTTTTAAAATATTATCCCCTCAAATATCTTCCTTCCCAACCCTTGGTTGACATCGGCATTTGTCACTTTCATTGATGTCTGTTTTTTTCAAAACTGATTTTTGAAAATTGTTTTGATTTGATTATTTTATTTTTGTGAGTCTAATAATTGCACCCAACCCCCAATAAACTAAATAATTGAGCCCCAATTGTTGACATTTTAAACCAATAGTATATAATTGGTTACAACTTAGGCATTGGGATAAAAAAATAAATAAATAACCCTTGATCCCTTATATGAGGGTGTTATTTATAACACATATACTTAATCTTACGTTTGACACATTCATTTAAAAAATTAGTAAGTAAATTTTATATTTTATATTTTGTATTTGATAATATTAATAAATATAATTCTTGTTGTTAATTTCATTATTTTGATCATGGTTTAATAATAATATTTTTGAATGGTTTTAGAAATCAAGATATTTTCATGAATAATAGCATATGGTTTCCTATATTGTTTCTAAGAATGCTACCATAGCATTATGTTATTGTATAATTTCAATTTGTTTGTATTATTCATAGAAGATATTTATAGCATCGATATTATGTATGTTTTTTTTTTCTAATTTACGATCAAATGTTAATATAATGCACATAGTTTGATCTATGAATTGGCTATTGAACCCTATTTGTGTACTGGTTTTCTTAATAAAAACTTTTGAGAGATATGATCTTTAGTAATTGAAAGAACTATTATGTCATCTTCAGAATACAATATTCTGCTATTATATAATTTAAATTTGTTTATGTTACTCATCTCTTAATTTATATGATAACATTTCTCTAAGTAAAATAATATAGAAATTTTCTAAGTGACACTATATTTAGAAGTGTAGAGGATATGAAAACGTAAACAATAATTGATAAGAGAAAAGACGTTTCCATTTATAATTATTATGCAATCTCAGCTACAAATACATTTATATATAGATATATATTTTATAAAAGTCGATAAACTACCAATTTATTAAATAAATGAAGTACAACATAAATTAATAATAAGAAAAACACTCAAAAGAGAAAAATTAAAATAAAAAATCAAATAAAAGATTTTACAATCATAAAAAATAATATACTTCACATAAACATCCACACAAAAGCAAAAGGAAAACAAATAAAGACAGAAATGATTGACTAAATCCACCTCCTGGTAGCAAACACCATAAAAAAAAATAAGCACCTAAGATTTTGGATAAAAACATCTGAAAAGCATTAATTCAAGTGCATATTTAAACAAATCCAAGCAATAACAAAAACATGGCCTTAAAAAAAGAGAGAAGAGATGCAAAAAAAAAAAATTACATCATTGTTACCTTAGCACTTGAACCATAAGGATAACAAATATATCTTTAAATATATTTATTTGAACTATATACTAAAGTTGAATGGAAATATATAGAGAATGAAACCTTAAAAAATTGTTAGAGAGAGAGAGGGGGAAAGAAATATGATATTGATGACAGATAGAGTAAAGAGCACAATTAAGACAACATGGAATGATTATGTCACCATTATTGATTAACAATGCTCTCTCTCTTCTGTCATCTTCTCCATCTTCATCATCTCTTTATCATACCATCGCTACATTATCCTGTCTATCATCATATATCATCATCATCATCATCATCATATATATATATATATGTATATATATACACACACACACACATCTTAATTCTATCCCCCAAAATCACTACTCCTTAAGATTTTGTCTTTGTTGGATATCTGGCCATCCCTTATTGGTTGAGTATTTTGTCTTTTTAATGAGTTTAATAAAACCAAAGCATCACAACCTCCTCTATCATCAATACCTCTGCTGGCCCACTTTAACATCCTTCTCGATTCCCTGTTGTTAGTCAACTGGCTAATGAGAAGCTGATAGCAATTTAATGTTAGAAACACTGTCCAGCACCTGTTTCTTTACTCGCCTGGATCAGCGTACCATCAATTCGAGAGGGCTTTATAGGTGATTTTTTTTTTTAACCCTAACCCTACCCCTCAATGACGCTACTGTCTCCGTCCCTTACGCTCTCAAGCATGCCACCAATCCAGCAGCTTAAATAATGTTCCCCTTCTATTTTATATGTAGCTGTGTCTAGCTGTCTCTAGCTTTGTAACATAATTGACAAGAGATCTTTGCTTGGATTTTGTTTTCCTTTGCTATCAAAAAATCCATATTATCATTTACATATTATGGTAACATATTAATGTCCTATATATTTGTTTTTTTTTTTGTTTTTTTTTTTTTTTTTTTTTGTTTTGGATATGGGCAGACTTGCATAATAGCATAATTAAGCCACAATTGTTGACCCTTCTATAGTAGAATCGCACATTTATGTGAAATTCATTGAACTTTATAACATGTAAAGTAGATTTTGTGTGATTTATCTTTGACTTATCCCACCGTTATACAGGAGGAACAAAACATAAGATTTCTGTAAGATATATAATATAGAAATCTTATGTGTAGCATTATATTTAGAAATGTATAGCATATTAAAACATAAAAAATAATTGACAAAAGAGAAAACCCTAATTCAATTGTTTTTCCAAACGATATATATATATATATATATATATATATATATATATATATATATATATATATATGATTGCATGAAACTATATATAAAGAGATAAGATACGAAACAATCAGACAACAATTAACATTGCATATCTATGGACACAACTGACTTACAATGCATCAGGCTACCCTGTCACCAAAGAAGATGATCTTGAGGATCAACAGGAAACTTAGAAGTATTAAGGAGGCCATTGGGACGTTATGCAGCAAAGATTTAAAACATGGGCCGGCTTGCATAATAGTATAATTAAGCCACAATTGTTGACCCTTCTATACTAGAATCATACATTTATGTGAAATTCATTGAGTTTTACAACCTGTAAAGTAGATTTTGTGTGATTTATCTTTGACTTTTTCCACCCTTATACAGGGGGTAAAAACATAAGATTTCTGTTAGACATATAATATAGAAATCTTATGTGTAGCATTATATTTAGAAATGTATATCCCTCAATGACGCTGCCGTCTCCGTCCCCTACGCTTTCAAGCATGCCACCAATCCTACCGCATGAATAACGTTCCCCTTTTGTTTTATATGTAGCTATGTCTAGCTGTCTCTAGCATTGTAACATAATTGACAAGAGATCTTTGCTTGGATTTTGTTTTCTTTTGCTATAAAAAAAATCAAGATCATCATTTACATATTATGATAACATATTAATGTCCTATATTTGTTTTTTTTTTATATGGGCCGGCTTGCATAATAGTATAAATAAGCTACAATTGTTGACCCTTGTATACTAGAATCGTACATTTATGTGAAATCCATTGAACTTTACAACGTATAAAGTAGATTTTGTGTGATTTATCTTTGACTTTTCCCACCCTTATACAGGGGAAAAAAACATAAGATTTCTATAAGACATATAATATAGAAATCTTATGTGTATCATTATATTTAGAAATGTATAGCATATTAAAACATAAAAAATAATTTATAAAAGAAAAGGTGTTTCTATTAATGGTTATTAAGAAATCTCCAATATATCTCTCTCACTCTATTTGTTGCTAGCTTTGTCTAGCTGGCTCTAACAGTATAAAATGATTGACAAGAGATCTTTGCTTAGATTTGGTTTCCCCTTGCTACTGTGCTATATAAAATTTGTTTTATTTGTATTTTATATTATAAATTTATAATTTTATCATTAAATCATCAATATCGATTATATGTCTAAAATATAGTATTAATGTCATACTCTTAATAAAAGTAAAGGAGAAGTCATATATAAACTACAAGTTTAAGAATTAATAATAATAATAATAATAATAATAATAATAATAATAATAATAATAATAAGAGAGAGAGAGGGAGAGAGAAAGAGAGAGAGAGAGAGAGAGTGTGTGTGTGTGTGTGTATGTGTATGAGGATTTGTAATCTACGTACGACCATCGATTTCAAATCTAAGGACATCCAGTGTAGTCATTGTATAGCAACCTAACAACACCTACACAACTCTAGAAAACCCTAATTCAATTGTTTTTCCAAACTATATATATATGATTGCATGAAACTATATCTAGAGGGATAAGATACGAAATAACCAGGCAACAATTAACATTGCATATCTATGGACACAACTGACTTACAATGCATCAGGCTACCCCGTCACCAAAGAAGGCGATCTAGAGGATCAATTGGATACTTAGGAGTACGAAGGAGACTATCAGGACGTTATGCAGCAGAGATTAAAAACCCTCATACTTGGAAGAGACATTGGTTAGGCACATTTGATACACTAGAGGAAGCAGCATTGGCTTATGGCATGTCATCAATTACCTTTAGTGGTATCGATAGAGCTCAAACTAATTTTTCCTATATGTTTCCTACTATGTCTTCTTCATCTCCTTCACTACCACCTCCGCTACCTCCTCCACTACCACCTTCGGTACCTCCTCCTTCAGAGGAGGAGAAAGAATATTATTTTGAATATGACTTTGAAATTAATAATCATGACGATGATTGGATTATTATTACCACCATTTTGCAGAGTTTTTGCCAATCGAATGCATTTTCTTCATCTTTTATACTATAACAAATATGATGTTCATGACTTGCAATGTTGTATTGCAAAATAAAAGTTATGTTCTCATAAAATAACTGAGGTGAGTTTTCTTATGAATAAAATAGGTTTTTAATTTATATTTGTTTTGTTAGAAGATGAATATAGATTAATCATTAAGACCTTTGTGAAAGTAATCAAAGACTTATATTATGTGTGTGTGTGTGTGTGTGTGTGAGTACAAGTTGCATTAATTCTCAAATGGGTTATTAACTATCATATTCTTTCATATATACTCATTGAATATATGTAATTTAATCAATTAAGAAATTCAAATAGGAAAAATATAAGCACAATAGTGTAACAATTAATGATTGTATACTATAATGTCTATTAAAAAAATATAAAATGCATTTCTACCATAAAAACATATTCATCAACCATATAATAGTAGTATAATATATTACTTTTTATACATATGGATTCATCTATTATGTTTTTCCCTTCTATTGATTCCAGGTAAGAATTTATCCGGCACCTATCATTTGCTATTGCATATTCCCATCTATGCTTGAAGAACATTAGCTTAGCATTTACATATCTACATATTGATTTTTTTTTTTCCTTTGTTACATTAATAGAATCTTCAACGAATTTCTACTTCAAGAATATATTACATATAACATTCATTAAAAAATGTACATCTATAATACAAGATTACTAATACAGAAAATTATAACAAAAAAAACTAAACAATATAAATATTACATAAGTTCAGAAAGCAAATTAAATTCATATTTTCATCTACAAGCTGAGTTGCAAAACTCTCTCACCAATCCATCTTCACCTAACCATCCATTATTAATAATATCATTGGCATTATGACCACAAAACTCTTTACCACACTCCCATACCTTTTTTCCCATCCATTTGCCTTCTACACTCCATAATATCTCTCTAAGAAACTCTGCTATAACATATCGACAATTATTTATTATAGGATTATCTGATCTTTTGCTATCTATTGCTTCTGAAACATTACCTATTTTTCCATAAGAAACTAAATTCAATATTGTTATACCAGAATTGCGTCTCATATGATCTTTATACAAAATAATCCCATATGTATATCCTGCAGGAAAATAACCTTTACAAGCTGTATTACGTCAATATTGGATGCCTGAATCCATTTTCAACTTTATAACTTCTACCTGCAAACCAATTTTAAAAATTAGTCCCTAATATTAATACTTTAATTTATCCAACATTAATAAATATTGTAATCATAAATTTTCACCATGCCAAGTTTCAAACAAGCTTCTAGATTTCCACTTAATGCACAATTCCGAAGAAAAATAATATATTCTTCCATACTAAGATACCATAAATTATCCATCCGCATCATTTGTCCAACTCTACGACTTTTGGATGCTTCATAAAAACCCTTGCAAGTTGAAAAAAATTACGTTATTATTTAAAAAAATAATTTTTATTTCTATTATATAAATGAATGAAATTACCAGCAACGCAAAAGTTTAAGATCATGAAGGGATTTAGAAGATGTTGAAACTATATATCTGAAAATCTCTTCAACCATATCTTGAGGAAGTTTTCCCAAAAAATCATTACGATAATGATCTGTCATGCTAAGCCATACAAAAACATAATAATCACATAATTAGAACAAATAAAAAATAATCAAAGCAAAAAACTAATGCAAGAAGTATGAGAAAATACATATAACAAAAGATGAAAACCTATATGCTGAAAAGAAAGCTTATTGCAACGAAAGTATTACTGCTCAATCTTTCTTACGGTGTTAGAAATAACAATAATGATGATGATGATGATGTTCGGTTATACCGCAAAAACAATAATATCATCATTAGCATGCGGAAGCAATAATATATTTGCGATATATTCTAATTGGTTTAATGAACATCATAATTTTCATTAATTACAAAGGCCTAGAAGATTACCTCATAATATTTGAAGACTTTCTTTAATGTGTTGAATTTGTTCCTTAGACTTTCGTAGATCTTTGTAGCGTCGAACGAATGTCCCACGCCTCTAGATCACACGCCGGGATTGAGAAACAATATTCTCTTCTTCTCCAGAAGGCGGCTAGGGTTAGAGAGGAAGAGAGAGTCTTGGGGATTCTCACACTAGAGAATTGATTGATATTGTCTAGGGTTAAAGAGGAGTCATATTTATAGAGACTTCGTAAAACATGATAAACATTATTCAATTATGAGTCCTATTCGAAATATGAACTTTCATAATATGATAAACATCATTCAATTATGAAGTCCTATTTAAAATATAAACCTTCATAATATCATAAACATTATCATAGAAGTTCTATTAGAAATATGAGTCCTAATCTAACTAAAACCACTTTTGTCTTTTAGTCCTTATAATTTTGATTATCTACTTGACTCCATCAAATTTAAATCAAAATTTAAACTCAAGACAAAAATCCTAGACCAATTTATAATTTAACTCATCACATGAAGTAAAATTGTAAATTGACAATTTTACCCCTGCACTCAAAACAAGATTGATTCTTTATCCCTTTAAGCGTGACTCCCTAGGTTCATTCCGATTGGCAATGGGAGGATACCAAAGAACGTGGGTGACACCTAGCCAGCCCCATGGCCCCACGTCGTAACCCAACCGAACACGAATGAGTAGATCACTATGAACCTTTCCGATTATGATTACCATATGTGTATAAACCTTTCGTTCTTGTATCCCAATCGAGTGAAATCCATGGTAATTGTCAAACTCACTGAACTCGATCATATGCAAATAGCTATAGTATGGTGAGATTACCAAACTACCCATCGTGTCCCACACGATTAGTTTGACTGCCTTGGCCAAGGTCTTCTAATCTCACATACTTACAATTGCATAGGATACTAACTCGTTTACTTCTGAGAGAACGAATTCCTTCTTGGTAATTACTCACAACTGCTACTTGCCCGACATAGTCGCACTTCGAGGTTGGCCCTACCAAAAGGTAAACTGAGCCTAACAACTCTAGTAACAGACTAGACGTCACAGGTACATTGTGATCATGATACCTCAAGTCTAAGGTCCACTCATATGATCATAACTAACAATCTCAATCATTGACTGTCAAAGAGTAAAACCCATGTGATTGGATTGTTGCGAGTCATATTCGAATGCATTAATCCCAGTGATGCATTTATGACATATGCTCCCACTATTTCATAGTGTTCAACTAGCCCTCTTTGTCAAAATATATGTCATACAAATTCTTACGAATCTTTAACGCCCAATTAAAGGTTCTCTGATTTGCGAACTATTTAAGTGTATAAGAACCAAACCCTTCTAGTGCTCTCCTCTTTGTCCCACAAAGAGTAGAAGGTTTAACTTAATACACATGGACTATGATATTCAAAACTAATTACAATGCCATCACAAGATTTATATGAATATCAAAATAAGTGCCTATATAATAAATAATAATGTATAATACAAATAAAATGCCCTAATACAAGTATCCTCGTTGGCATTCGAGGGCATAATCCTAACAGATGAGTCTTACGGTATTGTTAGAGATGATATTGATGATACTTAATCTTGCTACGCTGGAAGCCACAACACTACAGGTAACAGAAAATTACAAAGCCAATGTCAAACTTGATAGAAGAAGAAGCCTTATGAAGTAGTGTTGCCCTGAAATACGTTGCTTTCCATTAAGACCTTATCTACTCCCCCCTCCCCCCAATTCCTCCAATAAAGGACAAGGATGAGATAGAGAATAAGATGAAATAGAGAAAGTAATGGTTAGGATTAAGAGCATGATTATTATTAGGAGTGAAGAATAGCTAGAATTGGAAGAAAAAAAAAAAGATAATTATCCTATAAAAAATGGACAAATGTCCATCCCAAAAACAAGTTTAGAAGTCTCTCAATATCATAATAATGATGAAATGGTCAAAAAGAACAACTAGGTCCTCTGCCTTGGTCATTGTTTTCCCATGTCAGTGCTATGATGATAACTCTAAAATCACCTCCTTGGTCATCATACAATCTACGAGGGAACAGACTACTTTGCTCCATTACCAATGTCTTAGAGCATATTTCTTTATTTAGTCCATATATTTCTCTTTTTCCCCCACATTTTGATATATATATATATATATATATATATATATATATATATATATATATATTGTACGATGTAGGTATACATAGATATATGCATGTAATATACATCTCTCTCTCCATCTCTATTTGGTATACATAGATAGATGCATGTATATATCTACATGTAGGTATATAGATTTATATACATTGCATGTTGTAGGTATACATAGATATATGCCTATACATACGTACATAAAGTATACATCTAGAGATATATCATAAGCATTTGCTACTCACTCAAGCACTCACTCCCTTTCTCTCTCAGTCTCTCTCTATATATAACCAATTTAAAAAAGGAAGAAATAAATAAACATACTTAGATCACCTAAAGACCCCACCTACTACCACATTGCAAAAATCTATATCTTACCTCTACTTCACATGCTACTTTATTGTTTTCTAACAAATTACTACCCAGGTTTTAAAATAATAAACCTTAACAAAACATATGAAAAATTCATTATATGATTTATTAACATTTAACATATTACTTATATATATATGTTATCATAATCTTTTACTACTTATACTCACTCCCTTTCCATATGTATATCTATCTATCTAACTATCTACTTATCTATCTATATATGTTTTTAATCTAAACTTTTTTTAAAAAAATATAACTATCGCTTTTATATATATTTTTTTTATTTTTTGTTCTAAAAATTATCAATTTGTTATACACATCGTAATATGTATAGTTAAAAAACTCATAAATTCCCAAAAAAATGTTGAAAATATTTATTATGACATATATTAATATTTAATAAATTATGTTATAAATATAATATATGATTATCGAATAAATTCCCCCTACCTACAATTCCTTTATATATATATATATATATATATATATATATATATATATATATATATATATAGGAAAATGCCATCAAAAGAAGGAAGCGCATACGATGCTTGATAGAGACATCTGAGAAGCATTGGTCCAAGTTATTATCTGCATAAATCCAAGCAATAATAATATAAATAATTTTATTAATACTTCACCAAAAAAAAAAACCCACACACTGAAACAAAGATAGAAGAAATACAAAAAAGATTACACCATTGTTACTTTAGCACTTAAACCATATGTATAACAAGTTTGAATATCTTTGTATAAACTATATACTAAAGTTTGAATAGAAATATATATATATATATATATATATATATATATATATATATATATATATATAATGAAACCATAAAAACTAGAAGAACATAGAGTGTCAGAGAGAGAGAGAGAGAGAGAGAGAGAGAGAGAGAAAATAAAAAAGATAAAATAATGATGGCACAGACCAGAGAGCACAATTAAGACAACATGGAATGATTCTTTCACCATTATTGATTAATTATACTCTCTCTCTCTCCTATCATCTTCTCCATCTTCATCTTCATCATCTCTTCATCGTACAATCACTATACATGCTCTCTCTATGCATTATACCAACCTTATAAAATATATCAAAACAAAAATGCATAATATTTCATATAATAAATAATTAATTAGGTTTATATGCATGCAACTTTCAACAATCTACCAAGGGGAGAAAAATATAAAACAATAAAATATATAATCAACTTATAATAATATATAACCATACATTATATAAATTATGTTAATTATATACTTTAATTATGAAATAGGGAAAATATAACAAACCACTCAAAGCCAAATAACACTAGCTTCTTTCAACATAGGAATAAGCTTGCCAGTAACATGAATAGCTATGAGCTAATCCAAACCCCCAACCAATTTTCCCCCGATGAATATCGCTGGAAACAATGGTGCAACCAAAGTCTTATAATCTCCTCTAAGAGCCTTTCCAAGGTTACGCATTAATGTCATCCTAGCTACAAACTCTTCACTAACTTCATACATTGTTGGATAAGCTTTCAATCTTTCCAACAATCTCTGAGCAACGTAATTCATGTGACAACCTCTTCTACCTACAATCACCACCATACCTCCCTCCGCAATTGGTATCAAACCTTCCTCTTTGATTGCTAGCATCAATAATTGCTCCATCACAATCTTTCACTCTCAAAGAGTTTCAAATGTAACATAGCATGTTCTTCCCACCACATTCATTATATAATATAATATTAGATATTTTTAGATATAGATTAAATTATTTATATATCATAAATATACACTGACATTACCAATGTGTTATTTGTATTTATTCCCTTCATTCATAAAACTATTGAAAATACATAAAAGACTGATATTAACAAAATCTTACATATGTAAAGACAATCAACAAATTAAATCCTCCAAAATATTTTTTAGACAATAATATAAAAATATACAAAAATTTACAGATACTTATTATATCATGAAAATATTTTAAAAAGATATCATATATAATAATATTAATAATATTAATAATAACAATCACATAACAATTATTCACAAAAACACAATTCAAATTATTTAAAATAGAGGAAAAAAATCCTTTCAAGAGATAGAAATCAAACTATAAGAGTATCTAAACCTAACCTAAAACTATATAATATATATTTCACTATCATAATATTATCTCACTCATATATTCTACCTTTGTCATCCACATCTTTTTAAAAGTATTGTAATTAAGAAGAAAACATCCTATAAAAACATAAGAATTAAACTAAGAGAATCTAAACCTAAACTCAAATTCCTCCCAAAAGAATTAATGCCGCATTTAAAGAAAACATCCCATCAATAGATACGAATCAAGCTAAGCGATTCTAGACCTAGGGCTAAAAGTATATAATATATATTACACTATAATAATAATAATATTATCTCAGTCAAACATTGTACCGCATTCGTCCGTATATAAACAAAAAGATATGATTGAAACATTTTTAAATAGGAAAAACAAATCCTATCAAAAAATACAAATCAAACTAGCAAAAGTTAATCCTATGGTCTAGGAAAGCGTCTCACCAAAAAGAAAATGAGGAGAGAGGGAGAGCAGGTGAGAGATCCAGCCGTTAATTACAGTGGCTAGGGTTTGAAAAACAAAGAAAGCTCTTTCCATCATAACAAGATATTTTTCTTCCAACCATAGCAGAACAAATGTTCATCAAAAAAAGCTTAAAAATATATATATTTGGGTGATGAGATTAAGATTGAAAGATCATTTGAGCCTAGGAAACTAATTTGTCGGTGAACAAGAAGAAGGAAGAAAGAGAGAAAGTAAGAGATCTGGCCATTGATTACAGTGGTTAGGGATGGAAAAAAAAAAGAAGAAAGTTCTTTCAATCATAGCAAGACATGTGGCTTCCAACCATAGCAAAACAAATATCCATCAAAGTAAAACTTGAAGAATAAAAATTTTAGGGAGATAAGATTAAGATTAAGTAACTAAATATATTAAGATTAAGCATATATATATATATATATATATATATATATATATATATGTGTATTGTAAAACATATGAGCGAGAAAAGAAAACCTTTCCATACATATCTACATTTGTTATATATATAAAAAAACATAAAAAACATTGTATATGACTTAAATATAAAAAAAATACTAAAACATAAAAAACACATAGTCATTTTATCAAGCTTAATATTTTTTAATTAACTACTACAATGTTTGTTAATCTCCATCTATTAATCATTATGTTTTTATCTTTCCAAACATTTCACAAAGTCTGACATTCTTGGAACTTTATGTTGTTTCAATTATGTTAATAATTGACATGACACAACAAGCTAAAGCTTTTAATAATGCATAGGTATTAATTTATTCTCGATAAAGCTAAACTGTATTCTCCACATATAATGGATGATGTCTATTCAAATTGTCAACGTTTCAACCTAACAAAAAAAAACTGAAAAGGAAAATGGAGGAAGAAAAGAAAAAGCACTGCATTCAAGTTCAAAACAATCTGTCTTTTTTGCGGTAGTAGTGCAAGAAAGAAAAAAAGTTACCAAGATGTTGCTATAAATCTTGGCAAAGAACTAGTTTGGTTTCTATCTACATAGTTATTGTCATTTATCTTGCAATTCTCCTCCTTCCTTTTCCCCTTCTCAATTCTTCTTCTTCTTGAAATATAAATAATTTCTTAAACACCATTAAAATATTTTACTGAATGTTGCCATTGTCAGGTGTTGAAGAACATTGATTTGATATATGGAGGAGGAAGTATTGGATTAATGGGTTTGATTTCTCAGACTGTATTTAATGGTGGTAGAAATGTTATAGGGTATTGATCTCTTTTCCCCAAACATTTTTTTTAAAAAAAAACCTCCATTTAATGAAAATTTGCTAAAATTATTAACGAAATCTTTTCTCCATGTATTTAGTGTCATTCCGAAAGCTTTAATGGGTAAAGAGGTATGACAATAAATTGTTTCATTTTTCTTCCATTCTTTCTGATGTGTACATTTTTTTCCTTGCCCTTTAATGAAAAAACATATCCCTGCATTTGTCCACGTATATGAAAACATATTCTACAATACTATATTTGTATGTAATTTTTCATTTTGCCATTTGAGTTTCAGATCACTAGTGTCACTGTCGGAGAAGTAAAACCGGTTATAGACATGCACCATAGGAAAGCAAAGATGGGCAGCTATGCTGATCCCTTTATTGCTTTGCCAGGTTAGTATATAAATTGCATTTATTATCACTTAATATCACATATAATGAAAACTCATTTTCTTTTTTTTTTATATCAAATATACATTAATGCTTGCAATTCAAACTTTCAATGAGAAATACAATGAAAATATATTTTTCTCATGTTGATCACTGAAAATGCGCATAAATTAGCTACTATGAAATTTGTATTATATATCTATTTGCAAAGCTTACTAATAGTTAACATAGAACACTGATCTACCATTGAAAAAAAATAACATTTTCAATACTTTAATTTTGTTACCACTCTTTTATCACTCATTATACTTAAAAATCACAAATTTTCTAATTGATTATTATATCTACTATCTTCAAACAGACAACTGTAAATGCAAAAAAAAAAAAAAAAAATACTCATTTAAGTATATTTTTTTAATATTTAGGAGGTTATGGAACTCTTGAAGAGCTTTTTGAAGTAATTAGTTGGGTACAATTAGGCATACATAACAAACCGGTAATTTGATCTCAATGCTCTATATACACACATGAAATTATAAAAAAAAGATACATAACTTATGTGTTCCAGATTTGTTTGCTAAATGTTGATGGATATTATAACTCGCTACTTTCATTCATTGACAAAGTTATAGAAGAAGGGTTCATCAACCTAGCTGCATGGCAGATCATCATCTCTTCTTCAAATGCAAAGGAATTGATTGCAAAACTCGAAGTAATAATTATAAACTTTTGAATACTATTTACAACATGTTTCTTTTCAATCATTATTATTGATTATTTTAAATTATGATTACAGGAATATTCCCTACATTCATCTCCCAAAATCCCATCTTTAGGCACTCTGATTGACCTCAACCTTCCTGTTGCCATAGATGACAACGTTGAACACTCCACTATCTCTGATACACATCCATGATGGCAACCATGAGTGGAATGAAGCTGTGTCACTTTTTTCCCCTTTTCTGTTCACTTTTTTTTTAGTTGAAGATGAGAACTTGAACAACATTTTTTTGTGTTAATACAAGTGGGTTTGTTTGCTAAAACTAAATTAGAATTATGAGGACCTTGCATAATATCATCTCAACAACAACATTGCTCTTAAATTAATACTTATGTGATGATGAATTGTAACAAATTCTCTTGAATGATGAAGTGTGTATATATATATGTGTGTGTGTAGTAAAAGGCTTAATACTTAAAATTGTTTTTCCTTTCGAAGTATTGAAATGAAATCATTTTCATTATTTAATAAACAATATAACATATTCAAATAATATATTTTCCAACCTTTCACATCTTGCGAATATACTTCTCATACTGAAAACGATTTACAAAAAAATAATAACATTAACATTTTTTTTTAAAAAAAATTATACTATCTTTGTGATTGTCCTGTTAGATATAGTTAACCCGTAGCGTTAGCGTGGGTACATAAATCTAGTATAAGGTAATTGTTTGAGTGTATTCACACCATCCAACCTCCTAGCTCAATTATTTGACTAGATTTTCACCATCCCATATTTAAATGGCAAATGAACATTTGACTCCTTTTGTTTATGAGGTTCTTATAATTTTCTCTCTATTCAAAAATATCAAAACAACAGGTACTAGACTAAATCTTTTTTAAAAATATCATCAGTTTTAATATTTTAATAATTTATAAAATTAATAAACTATCCTACATATGTGGAACAATTTGTTTTAAAAGCAACTAATCAACTCTACGTTTATAAAAGTAGTGTATTTATTATAATTAGAAATTTCTAATTTTATTTTCTTTTATTCTTCATAATGAGCAAAGCCAATTTTGACTTTCATTATTTTCAAATTTCATTTTTAATTCTATCTATAATTTAAAATATATATATATGTATAATTTTCATCATATTTATAATTTTAAAATTTTTTTAAAAACATTTCCTGCTATTAGACTTTGCTTAACATCAATGCCTCAATCTATCCACCTCATTAGTTTTCCATGCCTAAAGTCATCCCCTAGGATTTGGTTGAGAAATAATTTTATATATCAAACAAGCCCTAAATTTTTAAAATAAATCCATTTTGAATAACTCAAAATGAAAGTTTGAATTTGAAATAATTGGATAGTATGTTTTTTATAAATTATTTTATTTTCAAATTAACATTCAAGTACTCGATTAAAGAATATGAAATATTTTTTTATTTTAATCTTCTTTGCAAAAAAATTTAGGGCATGAATAAGGATTGAGAATCTTAATAGCTGGGGTCTAACTATATATTGAATTTCTTTGAAGTTGGCAATCAAGTTGGAATTTTATCCTTATAACATAATGTTCTTTTTGACAAAGTCGACAAACTATAAAGCAAAGGATAAACTGGTACGGAGGTGTACCAGTTACGGTGGCTTGCTTGAACTCTTAAGGATAACCCTCCGCTATGTAACCCTGGAGGAGAGAACGGGAGATAATTATCACACAAAACTCCCACAGGAGACCCTGAACATGAATTGTAATCTGAGAGGTTCAAAATCGAGACCTCTCAATCACAACCACAGGTAGTTACCGTTGAGCTAGCCCACAGTTCTTTATAACATAAATTTTCATGTTGTACATTTTGCATGATGATATATAGGTTAAAATTTATTCTTATGCAGCATTGTTGTATTATAACAATCAACCAAAAAACCATTAGAAAGTAAATAAACAAACATTTCACTAGTTCAAATTGCAAAATTGATGCTAGAATTATGTTGAAATTTATTTGACATTGTTCCAATATTATCTTCTTAAAAAATTTGAAAAAACAACTTGTTAATTATTGGCATTGTTATTTTTAATCGTCTACTCCTTTCAAAATAAAACATTTAATGTGGGTGTTTTCTTTTCTTTACTTAAAACCAAATGGAAAGTAAGTACACCTTTATTTTATTCCAAATCTCTAATCAAAATATTAAAGAAAGTTATGAAGAAAACATATTTGTTTATTATTTCATCATCGAATATCTTATTTCTTACCCAAATATTATTTTTACAAACCAGACTTCCTAAATGAATAGTTTTTTTTTCTTGAGATATAAAAGACAGTATTTTTGTTTCTATTATTTTCCATCACATAAGTAGGATCCATGTTTGCACTTAACAAACTCCTAAACAAGTGCTTCGGAACCATTGGATCAACCTTCCTCTCTAAGAAACTTCCGCCTCCCTTGTTTTCTTCCAGAGGAGAAGGAAGTAGTGAAAGCCGTATCTTGTTGCCATCAATGATTGGAGGGTGATTGGACATAATAGAAAATTAGAGATAGAGACAAATACCCAAAATATCACATTTCTTTTTCTTTTTCTACCTTTCTTTCTAATGTCCATAGCCGAAGTTCTTGGTGAAACCATGTTGAGATTTGTTCTGCAATTGCTTTCCTACAAAAATTTTAGTAAAACCACAAGACCTCATCCTTAATCCTGTAGAGGTTTCAAAATACTCGTCAAACGAAAACAAATTTTGTCTTACCGAGGTTGTTTAGTTCGGTAGCGCATCCTCTTTTGCTCACAATAGAATTAGGGTAAGGTAAATTTATGTGTGACTCTGACTCTATTTATAGACCGGTACTAAGGTAATTAAAATGACTTTTTTGCCAGCGTAATTTAAAAGAATATTATTTGCATAATGAGTTATACAAAATAGACAAAACATTGTAAATTAGCACAAATGTCCAAGTATTATTTTTTATAATTTATATGGGTAAGACGTGGCTTATTATCTACAAAATTAAAGTACAAACAAAAAATAAAAAGATCAAAAGTGAAATATTTTGAGATAAATGCTACCAAAATAAATAAAAAAAATCCAAACGAAACTTTTTAAATAATCATTTCCAAATTTGAGTCAAAAATCTCAACCATAGATTTTCTTTTGGTTAGCTTCTCTTTTTACGTTGTGATCATGTTGCTATGTTAAAACTTAAAAAAGAGTTTTTATTTTAATTTAAACAAATACTTTTATATTACGAATTCTGTTGCTTATATGCTCCTCCGAAGCCACATTGGCACTCAAATAATAACCTTAAATATAAAAATATTTTTTAAAGAAAAAGTAAGGTGATGTCATGCATATATCATTCTAAAATTTATAACGTACATTTATCAATTTTAAAACTACCAGAAAATTCAATGTCAAATTTTTTTTAAAAAAAAGCCAGTAATTCGGTACAAATTAATGCCAACATAAACTACTGTACACATACCAACAAAATTGATTTAAACAAAGTGATAATCAAACATATTGACTAGATTTGGTGGGGATGGGTGGCCTAAATTTTACAAGACTAACTTAAGAATAACTCTTTTAGATAGAAATACAAATTAAAATTGAATTAATTTAATATCTTGCTTTCTCATTAATTAATTTTTAGTTCTTTTGATTAAAATGTTGTGAGCACATGATTGAAAAATTAAAACATTTTTCCAATACTCTCCATCTGTATTTATTTGGTGGGCATTGTTATCAATTTTTCTTTTTAATTTTTCAACAACTACATCTAAAAATCAAGCTACATACTCATAATAGTAGCATGCTTAATGTCTGTTTTTATGATTTTTAGGTTTTGTACGAAGTTTTCTCCTGTCACCATTGCTTGTATTACCTAATTTACTGGTTCTACTAAAGATCTAAATACTTGTAGCAAAAACAAAATACTTTTTGGAGATCCACAAAAAGCAACCATCAGCTTTTGTGATTCTCTCATTTGCAAAATTTTTAATATAATGTTCACTAGGAAAAAGTCATTGAGAACTTATTCCTAGAAAATGTATATTAATAACTCAAATTCAACTATTCCAACTAATAAATGTATAAATTATGTGCGAATATTTGCCCACTAGTTAGGATCATTTATAATTTTAGAAAGACAAATAATAGATTTATTTACTAGCTAATTGGTACTTTTAACGATGTATGTTAGACATTTTACTAGCTTTTTTTTTTCAATGTTATCCAACTCAATAATGTTACCAACTTGTTCATTCAAATAATGCTTTCACATATTTCTAGCATATCGGATTGGGACATGATGTCACTTTGGATCGATGGCCATCTTTAGAACTTGCAAACAAGAAATCAAAAGTAAAGATAAAACAGGGTGATATATAAATAAACTGAAAAAGCATTGTGATTTATAATAGAAAAAATAAACTCTAGAACCTAATTCTAGATGAATTTAAGAAATAGTTTTGTAATATGTCAGTTTGGAGACGAAAGAGAATTAATTAAGATTTTAATTAAAACATTAAATTTTTTATTTATATTATATTTTATTGTATAAAAATTAATTAGTTGATAAAAAAGCAATTAATTAAGTATTAAATTATTATTTTTTAAAATACTGGTTTATTATATTTGGATATTACCACCCTTTTTGCTTGTTTCATTTTAGATGTTTGGTCCTTTATATTTGTCTTAGTTGTCTATTTAGAAATTCGTAAGCCATGAAATATTACAAATTCCAATAAATTATATTCAACGTAATTTTGGAAAGTTAATGTAAATTTTATAAAATTTATATTACCAAATAGATTTAACCAACTTTCTTAATCAATATGTTAAAATGGACAAGTAAAAAGGACCACAAGGAGTATGTTTTTTATAAACTATTTTATTATCAAATTAAAATTTAAGTACTTGATTAAAGTATATGAAATCTTTTCTATTTCTATCTTCCTTGCAAAAAATTTAGGGCACTAATAAGGATCAAGAATCTTAATAATTGGGGTCTAATCATATACTCTATCTAGTCCTTTAACTTGTCCCATTTTGAAAAAAATTTTATCCTTTTATTTGTCAAATTAGAAAATTTATGAAATATTAAATATTATTTTTTTCCGATTTACCCTTTATATTTAATTTACTTCTACAATTTCCAATTATTTATATTCAACTATATATTTTGTAAAACATATTTTAAATAAAGGTAATCTTGGAAAGTTAATACAATTTTTTTTATAAAATTTAGAAAACTACCTAGTTTTAACCAACTTTATGATTTATTTAAAATGGATAAGTATAAAGGACCAAGGGAATATTGAATTTCCTTGAAGTTGATAATCATGTTGGGATTTTATCCTTATAACATAAATTTTCATGTGCAAGATGATATATAGGTTAAAATATATTCACAAGCACCATTGTTGTATTATAACCATCAACCAGAAAATAACTATATACTAAATAAACAAACATTCCACTTGTTCAAATTGTAAAATTGATGCTAGAATTATGATAAAATTTATTTGACCATGTTCCAAGATCATTTTTTTCTAAAATTTGAAAAAACAACTTGTTATTCGTTGGCATTGTTATTTTTAATCGTCTACTCCTTTCAAAACAAAACATTTAATGTGGGTGTTTTCTTTTCTTTATTTAAAATCAAATGGAAATTATACCTCTATTTTATTACAAATCTCTATTCAAAATATCAGAGAAAGTTATGAAGCAAACATATCTATTTATTATTCCATCATTGAGTAGCTTACTTCTTATGCAAATATTATTTTTACAAACCAAACTTCGTAAATGAATAGTATTATTTTTTTTTATTAGAGGTATAAAAGATAATATTGTTGCTCTGAAACAAGTGCTTCGAAACTTTTGGATCAACCTTCCTCTCCAAAAAACTTTGGTCTTCCTCTCTTTCTTCTAGAGGAGAAGGAAGTTGTGAAAGCAGTATCTTGTTGTCTTCAATCATTGGAAGGTGATCGGACATAATAGAAAATTAGAGATAGAGATAAAGAATCCAAAATATAATATATATATATTTTCCCCTAGATTTTTTTTCCATGACAATAGCGGAAGTTCTTGGTGAAACCATGTTGAGATTTGTGACATACTTGCTTTTCCATAAGAATTTTAGTAGTAAAACCACAAGACTTCATCCTGAATCATGTAGAGGTTTCATAATATTCATCAAATGAAAACAAAATTTGTCATGAGTTTCTAATAAAATATTCAAATAATAAAAAATAGTGTCTTACTGAGGGGAAACCGAAGAGAGGAGTAGGGCGGCGCCGCAACTTCTTTTGCTCACAATAGAATTAGGGTAAGGCGATGCTGTAGGGTAGGTAAAACAAAATGACATTTGTACCCTTACAATTTTAAAATAATAATATCTGCATAATGCCTAATACCAAATAGACAAAAATTTAAATTAGCAAAATCATCCGATAAAAATTTATTATAATTTATATGGGTAAGATTTCACTTATTATCTACAAAATTTAAGTAAAAAAATAATAAAAAGATCAAGATTGAAATATTTTAAGATAAATGCTACCAAAATAATTTTTTAAAAAATCCAAACAAAACCTTTTAATAAATAAGCATTTCAAAATTTGACTAAAAAATCTCAACCATAGATTTTCTTTTGTTAACTTCTCTTTTTAAGTTGTGATCGTATTGGCAGGTTAACACCAAGTTTTTTTATTTCAAAAAATATTATTATATATATTACGAATTCTATTACTTATATGCTCCTCCAAAGAAACATAAGCATTCAAATGATAATCTTAAATATAAAACTATTTTTTTAATAAAAATATGGTGATGTCGTGGATATATCATTCTAAAATTTAATATGTCAATTGATCGATTTCAAAACCACGTCAAAATTCAATATTATATTTTTGAAAAATGCCAGTAATTAGGTAAAAATTAATACCGACATAAACTACTGTATACATATATAAAAATTGTTTTAAAAAAGTGATAATAAAGCATATTGACTAGATTTAGTGGCGATGAATGTTCTAAATTATATAAGACTAATTTGAGAATAACTCTTTTTTTTATTGAAATACAAAATTAAAATTGAATTAATTTAACGTCATGTTTTTTGGTTAATTAATTTAATTTTTTAATTAAAAAGTTGTGAGGACATGATTGTAAAATTAAAACAATTTCCCAATATTCTCCATCTCTATTTATTTGGTCTTGGCCATTGTTATCAATTGTTCCTTTTTATTTTTCAACAACTTAATTTAAAAATCAAGCTACTGATAATAGTAGGGTGCTAAATGTTTGTTTTATGATATTTAAGTTTTGTTTTATGCTTTCTACAAATTTACTATAACTGCTAATAAAACTAAATAACACAACAAAAACAAAATACATTTTTTAGATCTGCAGAAACCAACCATGATCTTTTGTGATTCTCAACATTTTTGAGAACTTCTTTTCTAATATGTATATCAATAACTTAAATTCACCGGAACCAACCAATAAATCTTTCCAATATGTGCCAATATTTGACCATTAGTTAGTGATCATTTATAATTTTAGAAAGGCAAATAATAGATTCATTTATTTGTTGGTACTTTTAAGGATCTATGTTAGACATTTTACTAGTTTTTTTTTATTTAAATATTATTCAACTCAGCAATGTTACTAACTTGTTTATTCAAATAATACTTTCATATATTTTCTATCATGTCGGATTGGGACAAGATGCCATTTGTGATTGATGGGCATCTTTTAAACTTGCAAACAAGAATTCAAAAGCAAAGTTGGACATAAATCAATTGAAAATGTATTTCGATTTATAACAGAAAAGATAAATTCTAGAACCTAACTATATATTAATTTCAAAAAATAGTTTTGTAATTTGTTAGTTTTGAGACAAAAACAAAATCTAATTAAAACATTAAAAATTTTATTTTATAAAATAGTTCATAAAAAATATGAAATTCATTAAGTATTAAATTAAAAAGTACAAATAGTAATTTATTATAATAAATAATTATTAAAATAATAATGATACGTTTTTAAAAAATTTTGAGTGAGAAAATAGCCCCAAAATTAGGAGATCTAAAGTAATTGTTTGAGTGGATTCACACCTTACCATTTCCTAGAGAAATTATTTGAGTGGATTCACAACATCCTAGATTTAAATGGTTAAGAAATATTTGACTCATTTTGTTTATTTGGTCCTTATAATTTTCACTCAATTAAAAAAAATTCAAAATAACTGTCACAAACATAAATCTTTCTTAAAAATATCATCCGTTTTAATAAATTAATATAGTATCCTACATATGTGGACCAATTTCTTTTAAAACAAGCCAATCTACTCACATTTTTATAAAAGCATTGTTCTTATTATAATTAAAAATTTATAATTATATTTTCTTTTCTTCATCATAACAAGCCAAAAAAAACCCTTGACTTACAGTGTTTTCAATTTTCATTTCTAATTCTACCCATAATTTTTTTTTAAAAAAATGTGTTTAATTTTAGTCATATTTACAATTTAAACTTTTTCCCCAAAACTTTCATGCTCTTAGACTTTTCTTAATGTTAGAGCCTCAATCTATCCGTCGCATTAGTTTTCAATGCCAAACACATCCCACAAGATTTGGTTGAGAAATAATTTTACACTAGCAAACAAGCCCTAAATTTTTAAACATGATCAAGAATCTTAATAGCTTGGGTCTAATCGTATATTGAATTACATAGACTATAACAATAATGTTGGAATTTCATCCTTCTACCTTAAATTTTCATGTTGTATAGCTTGCATGATGATATATAGGTTAAAATATATTCACTCGCACCATTGTTGTATTATAACCATCGACCATAAAATCACTAGAAACTAAATAAACAAACATTTCACTGGTTCAAATTGTAAAAATGATGCTAGAATTATGTTAAAATTTATTTGACCATGTTCCAATATTACTTTTTTTTTTAAATTTGAAAAAATAGCTTGTTATTCGTTGGCATTCTACTCCTTTCAAAACAAAACATTTATTATTGGTGTTTTCTTTTCTTTATTTAAAAACAAATGGAAAATACAGCTCTATTTTATTCCAAATCTCTGTTCAGAATATCAAAGAAAGTTATGAAGCAAACATATATGTTTATTATTTCATCATTGAGTAGCTTATTTCTTATGCAAATATTATTTTTACAAACCAGACTTCCTAAATGAATAGCAATTACTTTTTTTTTTTACTTGAGATACAAAAGATAGTATTGTTTTTCCTGTTATTTTCCATAAGTAGGCTTAACAAACTACTAAACAAGTGCTTCGAAACTTTTGGATCAACCTTCCTCTCCAAAAAACTACGGTCTCCCTCTCTTTCTTCCAGAGGAGAAGGAAGTAGCGAAAGCCGTATCTTGTTGCCTTCGATCATTGGAAGGTGATCGGACATAATAGAGAATTAGAGATAGAGACAAAGAACCCAAAATATAACATATATTTATTACCCTAGCTTTTCTTTCATGTCCAGAGCCGAAGTTCTTGGTGAAACCATGTTGCGATTTGTGACGCACTTGCTTTTCTATAAGAATTTTAGTAGGAAAATCACAAGACCTCATCCTGAATCATGTAGAGGTTTCATAATATTCATCAAATGAAAACAAAATTTATCATGAGTTTCTAATAAAATATTCAAATAATAAAAAATAGTGTCTTACCGAGGTTTTTTAATAGATTGGAAGAGAAGATCAAGGAAATTGAAGAGAGGAGTATGGCGGCGCCCCAACTTCTTTTGCTCACAATAGAATTAGGGTAAGGAGATTTTATGTATGGCTCTCACTCTATTTATAGAGGGGCTCTAGGGTAGGTAAAATTAAAATAACATTTGTACCCTTACAATTTAAAATAATAATATCAGCATAATGCCTAATACCAAATAGACAAACATTTGAATTAGCAAAATGATCCCATAATAATTAATTATAATTTATATGGGCACGACTTCGCTTATTATCTACAAAATTTAAGTAAAACAAAATAATAAAAAGATCAAGATTGAAGTATTTTAAGATAAATTGTACAAAAATATTTTTTTTAAAAAATCCAAACAAAACCTATTAATAAATAAGCATTTCAAAATTTGACTAAAAAATCTCAACCATAGATTTTCTTTTGTTAACTTCTCTTTTTACGTTGTGATCGTATGGGCAGGTTAACACCAAGTTTTTTTATTTCAAAAAGTATTATTATATGTATTACGAATTCTATTACTTATATGCTCCTCCAAAGCAACATAAGCGCTCAAATGATAATCTTAAATATAAAACTATTTTTTTAATAAAAATATGGTGATGTCATGGATATATCATTCTAAAATTTAATATGTCAATTGATCGATTTCAAAACCACGTGAAAATTCTATATTATATTTTTGAAAAATGCCAGTAATTTGGTAAAAATTAATACCAACATAAAATACTGTATACATATATAAAAATTTGCGTTAAAAATAGTGATAATAAAGCATATTGACTAGATTTAGTGGCGATGGATGTTCTAAATTATATAAGACTAATTAAAGAATAGCACTCTTTTTGATTGAAATACAAAAGTAAAATTGAATTAAGTTAACATCATGTTTTTTGGTTAATTAATTTAATTTTTTAATTAAAAAGTTGTGAGCACATGATTGTAAAATTAAAACAATTTCCCATTATTCTCCATCTCTATTTATTTGGTCTTGGACATTGTTATCAATTGTTCCTTTTTATTTTTCAACAACTTTATTTAAAAATCAAGCCACTGATGATAGTAGGGTGCTCAATGTTTGTTTTATGATTTTTACGTTTTGTTTTACGATTTCTACAAATTTACTATAACACAACAAAAACAAAATACATTTTTGAATTCCGCAGAAACCAACCCTGATCTTTTGTAATTCTCGACATTTGGAAATTTTTAATATAATGTCCACTAGTAAAACGTTTTTGAGAACTTCTTTTCTACAAAATGTATATCAATATCTTAAATTCACAGGAACCAACCAATAAATCTATCAAATATGTGCCAGTATTTGACCACTAGTTAGTGATCATTTATAATTTTAGAAAGGCAAATAATATATTCATTTATTTGTTGGTACTTTTAAGGATCTATATTAGACATTTTACTAGTTTTTTTTTTATTTAAATGTTATTCAACTCAGCAATGTTACTAACTTGTTTATTCAAATAATACTTTCATATAATTTCTATCATGTCAGATTGGGACAAGATGTCATTTGTGATCGATGGGCATCTTTTAAACTTACAAACAAGAATTCAAAAGCAAAGTTCCACATAAATCAATTGAAAATGTATTATGATTTATAATAGAAAAGATAAATTAGAGAACCTAACTCTACATGAATTTCAAAAAATAGTTTTGTAATTTGTTAGTTTTGAGGCAAATAAATAAATAAATAAATAAAACATTAAAAATTTTATTTATTAAAATTATATTTTATTTTATAAAATAGTTCATAAAAATATGAAATTCATTAAGTATCAAATTAAAAATTCTCAAATAGAAATTTATTATAATAAATAATTATTATAATAATAATGATACATTCTTAAAAAATTTTGAGTGAGAAAATAGCCCCAAAATTAGGAGATCTAAAGTAATTGTTTGAGTGGATTCACACCTTACCATTTCCAAGAGCAATTATTTGAGTGTATTCACAACATCCTAGATTTAAATGGTTAAGAAATATGTGACTCATTTTGTTTATTTGGTCCTTATAATTTTCACTCAATTAAAAAAAAAATTCAAAATAACTGTCACAACCATAAATCTTTCTTAAAAATGTCATCCGTTTTAATAATTTATAAAATTAATATAGTATCCTACATATGTGGACCAATTTCTTTTAAAAGTACCCAATCTACTCACATTTTTATAAAAGCATTGTTCTTATTAAAATTAGAAATTTATAATTATATTTTCTTTTCTTCATCATAACAAGCAAAATCAACTCTTGACTTTCAGTGTTTTCAATTTTCATTGCTAATTCTATCAATATTTTTTTTTAAAAAATATGTGTTAAATTTTAGTCATATTTACAATTTAAACTTTTTCCCCGAAAACTTTTCATGCTCTTAGACTTTTCTTAATATTAGAGCCTCATTCTATCCGTCGCATTAGTTTTCCATGTCAAACACATCCCACAAGATTTGGTTGAGAAATAATTTTACACTAGCAAACAAGCCCTAAATTTTAAAACTTATGCATTCTGAATAACTTACCATGAAAGTTTGAATTTGAAATAATTAAATATGAAATAATTAAATAGTAAGATTTTCTATAAATTGTTTTATTTTCAAATTAAAATTCAAGGACTCAGTCAAAGAATATGAAATCTTTTTTATTTTAAACTTCTTTGCCAAAAATTTAGGCACCAATCATGATCGTGAATCTTAATAGCTTGG
This sequence comes from Dioscorea alata, assembly GCA_020875875.1. NCBI lineage: Eukaryota > Viridiplantae > Streptophyta > Magnoliopsida > Dioscoreales > Dioscoreaceae > Dioscorea > Dioscorea alata. The sequence continues at coordinate 11,886,142 of CM037021.1, forward strand.
GTCTAATTGTATATTGAATTTCCTAGACGATAACAATCATGTTGGAATTTTATCCTTATACCTTAAGCCCTTGTTTGGTTGGGGGAGTGGGGAGGGGTGAGAGGGGGTGAGGGGGAGTGGGGAATGTTTGGTTGGGGGAGTGAAGGGGGGTGAGAGGGAGTGAGGAGGGGTGCCTCACCCCTCCTCACCCCTCATAATCCACTCCCCCAAATTGGGGGAGTGAGGAGAGGTGAGAAGGTTGGGTATTTTTGTTTTTATTTTTTATTTTTTTTAAATAGTACAAAATGTCAATAATACCCCTTACACATTTGCTTAATTACCACTATATCCCCCTTATTATAATCCTATCTTCTTATATTATATTTTTTTATTTTTTAAATGTATAAAACTATTTTATTTTTTTATTATTGTAAAGTTCCATTTTTTTGTATTATATTATGACTCCTCATAATTTTTTTTCAAATAAATATTTTTTCCCTAATTATTGTATTATGTATAAATATATTTTATAATGTTTATCCTATATTATATATTGTGTTATTATTATTATTATTATTATTATTATTATTATTATTCTACAATTGATTATATATATATATATATATATATATATATATATATATATATATAATATTACTTATATATTGTAAGGGCAAAATAGTCAAATACACATTACACTCTTTCTCTTTCCTCCCCACTCCTCTTTTCAACCAAACAAAAAATAAATAAATTACTCCTCCACACTTCTCCATGAACCAAACACAATATTTTCTCAACCCCTCCATACTCCTCCCCCCCTCACTCCCCCTCACCCCTCCTCCCTCCCCCTCCCTCCTACTCCCCCTTTGAACCAAACATAGGCTAAATTTCCACATTTGTATTATAGCCATCAACCATAAAATCACTAGAAACTAAATAAACAAACATTTCACTGGTTCAAATTGTAAAATTGATGCTAGAATTAAGTTAAAATTTATCTGACCATGTTCCAAAATTATTTATTTTTAAATTTGAAAAAACAACTTGTGATTCGTTGGCATCCCATTCAAAACAAAACATTTATTGTTGGTGTTTTCTTTTCTTTATTTAAAACCGAATGGAAAATACAACTCTATTTTATTCCAAATCTTTGTTCAAAATATCAAAGAAAGTTATAAAGCAAACATATGTGTTTATTATTTCATCATTGAGTAACTTATTTCTTATGCAAATATTATTTTTACAAACCAGACTTCCTAAATGAATAGCAATTATTTTTTTTTTTTACTTGAGATACAAAAGATAGTATTGTTTTTCCTGTTATTTTCCATAAGTAGGCTTAATAAACTCCTAAACAAGTGCTTCGAAACTTTTGGATCAACCTTCCTCTCCAAAAAACTACGGTCTACCTCTCTTTCTTCCAGAGGAGAAAGAAGTAGTGAAAGCCGTATCTTGTTGCCTTCGATCATTGGAAGGTGATCGGACATAATAGAGAATTAGAGATACAGACAAAGAACCCAAAATATAACATATATTTATTCCCCTAGATTTTCTTCCATGTCCACAGCGGAAGTTCTTGGTGAAACCATGTTGAGATTTGTGACGCACTTGCTTTTCTATGAGAATTTTAGTAGGAAAACCACAAGACCTCATCCTGAATCATGTAGAGGTTTCATAATATTCATCAAATGAAAACAAAATTTATCATGAGTTTCTAATAAAATATTCAAATAATAAAAAATAGTGTCTTACCGAGGTTTTTAAATAGATTGGAAGAGAAGATCAAGGAAATTGAAGAGAGGAGTATGGCGGCGCCCCAACTTCTTTTGCTCACAATAGAATTAGGGTAAGGAGATTTTATGTATGGCTCTCACTCTATTTATAGAGGGGCTCTAGGGTAGGTAAAATCAAAATGACATTTGTACCCTTACAATTTAAAATAATAATATCTGCATAATGCCTAATACCAAATAGACAAACATTTAAATTAGCAAAATCATCCCATAATAATTTATTATAATTTATATGGGAAAGACTTCGCTTATTATCTACAAAATTTAAGTAAAAAAATAATAAAAAGATCAAGATTGAAGTATTTTAAGATAAATTGTACAAAAATATTTTTTTAAAAAAATCCAAACAAAACCTATTAATAAATAAGCATTTCAAAATTTGACTAAAAAATCTCAACCATAGATTTTCTTTTGTTAATTTCTCTTTTTACGTTGTGATCGTATGGGCAGGTTAACACCAAGTTTTTTTATTTCAAAAAGTATTATTATATGTATTACGAATTCTATTACTTATATGCTCCTCCAAAGCAACATAAGCGCTCAAATGATAATCTAAAATATAAAACTATTTTTTTAATAAAAATATGGTGATGTCATGGATATATCATTCTAAAATTTAATATGTCAATTGATCGATTTCAAAACCACGTGAAAATTCTATATTATATTTTTGAAAAATGCCAGTAATTTTGTAAAAATTAATACCAACATAAAATATTGTATACATATATAAAAGTTTGTATTAAAAATAGTGATAATAAAGCATATTGACTAGATTTAGTGGCGATGGATGTTCTAAATTATATAAGACTAATTTAAGTATAACGCTTTTTTTGATTGAAATACAAAATTAGAATTGAATTAATTTAACATCATATTTTTTCGTTAATTAGTTTAATTTTTTAATTAAAAAGTTGTGAGGACATGATTGTAAAATTAAAACAATTTCCCATTATTCTCCATCTCTATTTATTTGGTCTTGGACATTGTTATCAATTGTTCCATTTTATTTTTCAACAACTTAATTTAAAAATCAAGCCACTGATGATGGTACGGTGCTCAATGTTTGTTTTATGATTTTTACGTTTTGTTTTATGATTTCTACAATTGTACTATAACACAAAAAAAAAACAAAATACATTTTTGAGATCCGCAGAAACCAACCATGATCTTTGGTGATTCTCGACATTTGCAAGTTTTTTAATATAATGTCCACTAGTAAAACGTTTTTGAGAACTTCTTTTCTTCAAAATGTATATCAATAACTTAAATTCACCGGAACCAACCAATAAATCTATCAAATATGTGCCAATATTTGACCACTAGTTAGTGATCATTTATAATTTTAGAAAGGCAAATAATACATTCATTTTTTTGTTGGTACTTTTAAGGATCTATATTAGTCATTTTACTACTTTTCTTTTTTATTTAAATGTTATTCAACTCAGCAATGTTACTAATTTGTTTATTCAAATAATACTTTCATATAATTTCTATCATGTCAGATTGGGACAAGATGTCATTTGTGATCGATGGGCATCTTTTAAACTTGCAAACAAGAATTCAAAAGCAAAGTTCCACATAAATCAATTGAAAATGTATTATGATTTATAATAGAAAAGATAAATTAGAGAACCTAACTCTACATGAATTTCAAAAAATAGTTTTGTAATTTGTTAGTTTTGAGGCAAAAAAATAAATAAATAAATAAAACATTAAAAATTTTATTTATTAAAATTTTATTTTATTTTATAAAATAGTTCATAAAAATATGAAATTCATTAAGTATCAAATTAAAAATTCTCAAATAGAAATTTATTATAATAAATAATTATTATAATAATAATGATACATTCTTAAAAAATTTTGAGTGAGAAAATAGCCCCAAAATTAGGAGATCTAAAGTAATTGTTTGAGTGGATTCACACCTTACCATTTCCTAGAGCAATTATTTGAGTGGATTCACAACATCCTAGATTTAAATGGTTAAGAAATATGTGACTCATTTTGTTTATTTGGTCCTTATAATTTTCACTCAATTAAAAAAAAATCAAAATAACTGTCACAAGCATAAATATTTCTTAAAAATGTCATCCGTTTTAATAATTTATAAAATTAATATAGTATCCTACATATGTGGACCAATTTCTTTTAAAAGTACCCAATCTACTAACATTTTTATAAAAGCATTGTTCTTATTAAAATTAGAAATTTATAATTATATTTTCTTTTCTTCATCATAACAAGCAAAATCAACTCTTGACTTTCCGTGTTTTCAATTTTCATTGCTAATTCTATCCATTTTTTTTTTTTAAAAATGTGTTAAATTTTAGTCATATTTACAATTTAAACTTTTTCCCCGAAAACTTTTCATGCTCTTAGACTTTTCTTAATATTAGAGCCTCAATCTATCCGTCGCATTAGTTTTCCATGTCAAACACATCCCACAAGATTTGGTTGAGAAATAATTTTATACTAGCAAACTAGCCCTAAATTTTAAAACTTATGCATTCTGAATAACTTACCATGAAAGTTTGAATTTGATATAAATAAATAGTAAGGTTTTTTATAAATTGTTTTATTTTCAAATTAAAATTCAAGGACTCAGTCAAAGAATATGAAATCTTTTTTATTTTAAACTTCTTTGCCAAAAATTTAGGCACCAATCATGATCGTGAATCTTAATAGCTTGGGTCTAATCGTATATTGAATTTCCTAGACGATAACAATCATGTTGGAATTTTATCCTTATACCTTAAATTTCCATGTTGTATAGCTTGCATGTTGATATATAGGTGAAAATATATTCACTCGCACCATTGTTGTATTATAGCCATCAACCATAAAATCACTAGAAACTAAATAAGCAGCTAGAATTAAGTTAAAATTTATTTGACCATGTTCCAAAATTATTTATTTTTAAATTTGAAAAAACAACTTGTGATTCGTTGGCATCCCTTTCAAAACAAAACATTTATTGTTGGTGTTTTCTTTTCTTTATTTAAAACCAAATGGAATTCAAAATATCAAAGAAAGTTATGAAGCAAACATATCTGTTTATTATTTCATCATTGAGTAGCTTATTTCTTATGCAAATATTATTTTTACAAACCAGACATCCTAAATGAATAGCAATTACTTTTTTTTTTTTTACTTGAGATACAAAAGATAGTATTGTTTTTCCTGTTATTTTCCATAAGTAGGCTTAACAAACTACTAAACAAGTGCTTCGAAACTTTTGGATCAACCTTCCTCTCCAAAAAACTACGGTCTCCCTCTCTTTCTTCCAGAGGAGAAGGAAGTAGCGAAAGCCGTATCTTGTTGCCTTCGATCATTGGAAGGTGATCGGACATAATAGAGAATTAGAGATAGAGACAAAGAACCCAAAATATAACATATATTTATTACCCTAGCTTTTCTTTCATGTCCAGAGCGGAAGTTCTTGGTGAAACCATGTTGCGATTTGTGACGCACTTGCTTTTCTATAAGAATATTAGTAGGAAAATCACAAGACCTCATCCTGAATCATGTAGAGGTTTCATAATATTCATCAAATGAAAACAAAATTTATCATGAGTTTCTAATAAAATATTCAAATAATAAAAAATAGTGTCTTACCGAGGTTTTTTAATAGATTGGAAGAGAAGATCAAGGAAATTGAAGAGAGGAGTATGGCGGCGCCCCAACTTCTTTTGCTCACAATAGAATTAGGGTAAGGAGATTTTATGTATGGCTGTCACTCTATTTATAGAGGGGCTCTAGGGTAGGTAAAATTAAAATAACATTTGTACCCTTACAATTTAAAATAATAATATCAGCATAATGCCTAATACCAAATAGACAAACATTTGAATTAGCAAAATGATCCCATAATAATTATTTATAATTTATATGGGCAAGACTTCGCTTATTATCTACAAAATTTAAGTAAAAAAAAATAATAAAAAGATCAAGATTGAAGTATTTTAAGATAAATTGTACAAAAATATTTTTTTAAAAAAATCCAAACAAAACCTATTAATAAATAAGCATTTCAAAATTTGACTAAAAAATCTCAACCATAGATTTTCTTTTGTTAACTTCTCTTTTTAGGTTGTGATCGTATGGGCAGGTTAACACCAAGTTTTTTTATTTCAAAAAGTATTATTATATGTATTACGAATTCTATTACTTATATGCTCCTCCAAAGCAACATAAGCGCTCAAATGATAATCTTAAATATAAAACTATTTTTTTAATAAAAATATGGTGATGTCATGGATATATCATTCTAAAATTTAATATGTCAATTGATCGATTTTAAAACCACGTGAAAATTCTATATTATATTTTTGAAAAATGCCAGTAATTTGGTAAAAATTAATATCAACATAAAATACTGTATACATATATAAAAATTTGCGTTAAAAATAGTGATAATAAAGCATATTGACTAGATTTAGTGGCGATGGATGTTCTAAATTATATAAGACTAATTAAAGAATAACACTCTTTTTGATTGAAATACAAAAGTAAAATTGAATTAAGTTAACATCATGTTTTTTGGTTAATTAATTTAATTTTTTAATTAAAAAGTTGTGAGCACATGATTGTAAAATTAAAACAATTTCCCATTATTCTCCATCTCTATTTATTTGGTCTTGGACATTGTTATCAATTGTTCCTTTTTATTTTTCAACAACTTAATTTAAAAATCAAGCCACTGATGATAGTAGGGTGCTCAATGTTTGTTTTATGATTTTTATGTTTTGTTTTATGCTTTCTACAATCACTGTTGCTTTTATTAGCTAATTTACTAGAACTACTAATAGAACTAAATAACACAACAAAAACAAAATACATTTGCAAATTTTTTTAATATAATGTCCACTAGGCAAACGATTTTGAGAACTTCTTTTATGCAAAATGAATATCAATAACTTAAGTTCGCTATAACCAACTAATAAAAAATTTGGAATTCATTAAGTATTAAATTAAAAATTCTTAAATAGTTATTTATTTTAATAAACAGTTATTATAATAATAATGATACTGGCTTATAAAATTTTGAGTAAGAAAATAGCCGCAAAATTAGGAGATCTAGCAGTAATTGTTTGAGTGGATTCACACCTTCCCATTTCCTAGAGCAATTATTTGAGTGGATTCACTACATCCTAGATTTAAATGGTTAAGACACATTTGACTCATTTTGTTTATTTGGTCCTTATAATTTTCACTCAATAAAAAAAAAAATCAAAATAACGGTCACAGGCGTAAATCTTTTTTAAAAACATCATCCGTTTTAATAATTTATAAAGTTAATATAATATCCTACATATGTGGACCGATTTCTTTTAAAAGTACCCAATCTACTCACATTTTTATAAAAGTATTGTTCTTATTATAAGTAGAAATTTATAATTATATTTTCTTTTCTTCATCATAACATGCAAAACCAACTCTTGACTTTCAGTGTTTTCAATTTTCATTTCTAATTCTATCCATAATTTTTTTTTTAAAAAAAATGTGTCTAATTTTTGTCATATTTACAATTAAAATTTTTTTTCTCAAAACATTTCCTACTCTTAGACTTTTCTTAATGTTAGTGCCTCAATCTATTCGTCACATTAGTTTTCAATACCAAACACATCCCCAGGAGGCTAATTGATTAAAATATAAATTTTTTAAATTAATTATCAAAATTATTTACGGAAATACGCATTTTATATATTTTTTTAATAATTTTTTTAAATTAACGATCCCACTGCATTTTTAATATTTAAATTTAATTTTTTAAAAAAACAGTGGGCCCATTTTTTTTAATATTATGTTTTTATTTTTTTTTTAAAACTACAGGTCCAGTAGTTTTTAAAATTAAAAAAATTTTATATTCAAGCCCTTATAATTTTCATTAATTTTTCTTATAACTTTTTTTTTTCTCACTTCTACTATGCTATTTCTATTTTCACAAATTGTAATAATTTAAATAAATAATTTTAATATTTTTTTTTAATAACAAAATATTAAATATTCAAAAATTGCGGTGGTATAGCTGGCAGTTACCGCATTGATTTGATAAGATGATTGTGTGATTGTGGTGAGTTTCAAACACTTTATTTTCCTTGTCGCCATGTTCTTGCAGCGTATGCAAACATTCATCTACATTGGCAGCCATATGTAGATAATGTTTATAGGCTTGAGATAATTTTTAATGTATACCATAAAGAGTTTCAGTCAATGTCAAATGAGAGATATTGGAACCCCTATAATGCTCCACGTTTATGTCTTGATCTTATAATAGGAAGATCATCTTCAGGACGTCCAAAATCCAGTGGAATTCATAATGAAATGGACATAAGGGAAGACGGTCAATCAAAGCGTTATGGTTTATGTTGCAATGAAGGTTACAATCGTCGAAATTGTTCGAATGTCGCTGGTCTAAGTCATATGCCATAATGTAACCTAAATATTGTATTTGTTAAATTTTTTTATAATATATGTAATTGTTTTAGTTTATTCAAAATATTAAGTGAGTTTGGTTTAGTTGTAGGAGTAAATTTTACATGTGAAAATTTTTTAATATTTAATTTTTTTATTATGAAAAATATTAAAATTATTTATTTAAATTATTAACAATTGGTTACAATTAATAAAAGTAGAAATAGCATAGTAGAAGTGAGAAAAAATAAGTTATAAGAAAAATTAATGAAAATTATAAGGGCTTGAATGTAAAATTTTTTTAATTTCAAAAACTCCGGGATCCCAGTTTTAAAAAAAATAAAAATTTAATATTAAAAAAATAATGGGCCCCTCTATTTTAAAAGAAATTTAAATTTAAATATTAAAAAAATGTGAAATGCGCATTTCCATAAATAATTACAGAAATGCGCAAATTGATAATTAATTTAAAAAAGAACAATATTTTAATCAATTAGCCCCTCCGAAGATTTCATTGAGAAATAATTTTACACTAGCAAACAAGCCCTAAAATTTAAAACTTATGCATTCTAATGACTTACAATGAAAGTTTGAATTTGAAATAATTAAATAGTATAGCTTTTATAAATTGTTTTATTTTCAAATTATAATTCTAGTACTCAATCAAAGAATATGAAATTTTTTTATTTTAATCTTCTTTGCAAAAAATTTAGGCCACCAATCATGATCGAGAATCTTAATAACTTGGGTCTAATCATATATTGAATTTCCTAGACGTTAACAATCAAGTTGGGATTTTATCCTTATACCTTAAATTTCCATGTTGTATAGCTTGCATGATGATATACAGGTTAAAATATATTCACACGCACCATTGTTGTATTATAACCATCAACCAGAAAATCACTAGAAACTAAATAACCAAACATTTCACTGGTTCAAATTGTAAAATTGATGCTATAATTATGTTAAAATTTATTTGACCATGTTCCAATTTAACTTTTTTTTTTAAATTTGAAAAAACAACTTGTTATTCGTTGGCATTGTTATTTTTAATCATCTGTTCCTTTCAAAACAAAACATTTAATGTGGGTGTCTTCTTTTCTTTATTTAAAACCAAATGGAAAGTACACCTCTATTTTATTCCAAATCTCTATTCAAAATATCAAAAAAAGTTATGAAGCAAACATATATGTCTGTTTATCATTTCATCATTTGAGTAGCTTATTTCTTATGAAAATATTATTTTTACAAACCAGACTTCCTAACTGAATAGTAATTACTTTTTTTTTACTTGAGATATAAAAGATAGTATTGTTGTTCATGTTATTTTTCATTACATAAGTAGGATGTATGCTTGCAACTTTGCACTTAACAAACTCCTAAACAAGTGCTTCGAAACTTTTGGATCAACCTTCTTCTCCAAAAAACATCGGCCTCCCTCGCTTTCTTCCAGAGGAGGAGAAAGTAGTGAAAACCATATCTTGTTGCCTTCGATCATTGGAAGGTGATCGGACATAACAGAAAATTAGAGATAGAGACAAAGAATAAAAAATATCAAATATATTTTTCTCCCTAACTTTCTTTTCCATGTCCATAGCGGAAGTTCTTGGTGAAACCATGTTGAGATTTGTGACGCACTTGTTTTCCTATAAGAATTTTAGTAGTAAAACCACAAGACCTCATCTTGAATCATGTAGAGGTTTCAAAATATTTATCAAATGAAAAAAAAAAATTTGTCATGAGTTTCTAATAAAATATTCAAATAATAAAAAATAGTGTCTTACATAGATTTTCGGTGCTGCAACCTCTTTTGCTCACAATAGAATTACGGTAAGGTGATTTATGTATGGCTCTCACTCTATTTATAGACGGGCTCTAAGGTAGGTAAAATCAAAATGGCATTTTTACCCTTACAATTTAAAACAATAATATCTGCATAATGCCTAATACCCAATAGACAAACATTTAAAATTAGCAAAATCATCCAATAATAATTTATTATAATTTATATGGGTAAGACTTCGCTTATTATTTGCAAAATTTAATTAAAAAAAATAAAAAAGATCAAGATTGAATTATTTTAAGATAAATGTTACCAAAATAATTTTTTAAAAAATCTAAACGAAACCTTTTGATAAATAAGCATTTCAAAATTTGACTAAAAAATCTCAATCATAGATTTTGTTTTGTTAACTTCTCTTTTTAAATTTTTATTTTCAAAATTATTATTATTATTATTATTATTAATATAAGTAACAGAATTCGTAATATATATATATATATATATATATATATATATATATTACGAATTCTGTTACTTATATGCTCCTCCAAAGCAACATAAGCACTCAAATAATAATCTTAAATATAAAACTATTTTTTAAATAAAAATATGGTGATGCCATGGATATATCATTTTAAAAATTAATATGTCAATTGATCAATTTCAAAACTATGTGAAAATTCAATATTATATTTTTTGAAAAATGCCAGTAATTTGGTAAAAATTAATACCAACATAAACTACTGTATACTTATGTACAAATTTGTTTAAAAAAAGTGATAATCAAACATATTGACTAGATTTAGTGGGATGGATTTCTAAATTTTATAAGACGAATTTAAGAATAAGTCTTTTTTAGATTGAAATACAAAACTAAAATTGAATTAATTTAGCATCATGTTTTCTAGTTAATTAATTTAATTTTTAATTAAAAAGTTGTGAGGACTTAACTAAATAACGCAACAAAAGCAAAATACATTTTCAAGATCCGCAGAAACCAACCATGATCTTTGGTGATTCTCGACATTTGCAAATTTTTTTTAATATAATGTCCACTAGTAAAATATTTTTTGAGAACTTCTTTTCTACAAAATATATATCAATAACTTAAATTTGTCATAACCAACTAATAAATCTATCAAATATGTGCCAATATTTGACCACTAGTTAGTGATCACTTATAATTTTAGAAACGCAAATAATAGATTCATTTATTAGTTGGTACTTTTAAGGATCTATGTTAGACATTTTACTAGTTTTTTTTATTTAAATGTTATTCAACTCAGCAATGCTAATAACTTGTTTATTCAAATAATACTTTCACATATTTTCTATCATGTTGGATTGGGACAAGATGCCATTTGTGGTAGATGAGCATCTTTTAAACTTGCAAACAAGAATTCAAAAGAAAAGTTCAAAAAAGAGTGACGACATAAATCAATTAAAAAAGTATTACGATTTATAATAGAAAAGATAAATTCTAGAACCTCACTCTATATGAATTTCAAAAATAGTTTTGTAATTTGTTAGTTTTGAGGTAGAAAAAAAAAATTAAAACATTAAAAATTTTATTTATTATATTTTATTTTATAAAAATAGTTCATAAAAAATATGGAAATCGTTAAGTATTAAATTAAAAATTCTTAAATGGTAATTTATTATAATAAATAATTATTATGATAATAATGATGCGTTCTTAAAAACTTTTGAGTGAGAAAATAGCCCCAAAATTACGAGATCCAAAGTAATTGTTTGAGTGGATTCACACCTTCCCATTTCCTACACCAATTATTTTAGTGGATTCACAACATCCTAGATTTAAATGGTTAATATAGTATCCTACATATGTGGACCAATTTTTTTTAAAAGTACCCAATCTACTGACATTTTTATTAAAGCATTGTTCTTATTTATAATTATATTTTCTTTTCTTCATCATAACAAGCAAAACCAACTCTTGACTTTCTGTGTCTTCAATTTTCATTTCTAATTCTATGCATAATTTTTTTTTTAAAAAAATGTGTCTAATTTTCGTCACATTTACAATTAAAATTTTTTTTTCATAAAATATTTCCAGCTCTTAGACTTTTCTTAATGTTATTGCCTCAATCTATCCGTTGTATTAGTTTTCCATGCCAAACACATCCCCAAGATTTGGTTGAGAAATAATTTTACACTAGCAAACAAGCCCTAAATTTTAAAACTTATGCATTCTAAATAACTTACAATGAAAGTTTGAATTTGAAATAATTAAATAATACGGTTTTTATAAATTGTTTTATTTTAAAATTAAAATTCAAGTACTAAATCAAAGAATATGAAATCTTTTTTATTTTAATCTTCTTTGCAAAAAATTTAGGGCACGAATCATGATCGAGAATCTTAGTAGCTTTGGTCTAATCATATATTGAATTTCCTAGATGTTAACAATCATGTTGGGATTTTATCCTTATAACTTAAATTTTCATGTTTCGCAGTTTGCATGATGATAGATAGATTAACATATATTCTCATGCAACACCATTGTATTATAACCATCGATTTGAAAATCACTTGAAATAAAATAAACAAACATTTCACTGGTTCAAATTGATTTGGCCTATTTTATTTGTTTTTACTAAGAATTTGTTTTGGCACTAGGAAATGTTACAGGACAGGTATTTTGAGCCATTCCTTTCCTTTGCCTTTGGTCCCTTCTTTATGGTCACTCACCTCATTCTCCTTTTAGGTGAACTTGCTCTCCTTCTTCATCCCTACACTTTCATGCTAAAATTGCTTCTCATAAGTGTTGGAATCTTATCATTAAAACAAGAGAATTATCAAGTGAAAATACATGCCAATACGCAGCGGATAACAAAATTTTAATAGCAAGTAATCATGATAAATCCCTAATGCATGCCAGAACTAGGATTAAATTCTAAATAAATAGATAATTAAATGTTATACCTTTCTTTTGAGGACGATTCTTAACGTACCTTTGTTTCCGCAAAATCGAAAATGGACTGCGAATCGCGACTCAACTCTACAATCATGTACACACGAACGCCTTTGGGAATCAAGCAGGTATGCTAGTACCTCAAGAAACAACACTTGTTTCTTGGTTCGAATAGCAAGCACCAGAGATTCAAGAGAAAAAGGAGCTGTAGGCGCGGCGGCGATGGGTTCCGACGGCGGCGGCCAAGGGAGAAGAGTGGGTGAAGGCTAGGGTTTCTTGAGAGACAATCTCTCAATAACTCTATTTTTCTTCACCTTCTTATATTAGGGTTAGACCATCTATTTATATTGGAAACCCAAAACCCTAATTTATGAAAAAACCCTTCACACCTAATCAAATTAGGAATCTCTTTTTACTTGATTAATTAAACCATTTTAATTAACCAAATCGATTAGATTGAATCAACACTTAATAAGACCCAACCCGAATAAGCTATTCGTTCCACCTAATTTAGGTTTTTCACCAAAACCCTAAACAGGTGATCCAATAAGTAACAAATACTGAACCTTGATCCCGACATTCTTAGTGTACGATCCTGTAGGTCCATTTAACATTGGTAATGACCTTAAACAATTTTAACGCTCATAAATCATAATTATTTTCTAGCAAGATAATACGATTACCCAATATTAAATGAAGGTCAATTTCGAGAATTAACGAAACCTATCGCAACCTCATACAATCCTTTGCCACTGAATATCTTAATTAGCATAAGGCATGGAGCAAGTCACCCTTATTTTAATGCTAATTAATTTTTTGATCTTTTAGTGAACTGGCTAGGTCAAGTAAATGATAACTCTTATTATTTTCCTTGGGGGTGGCCACACACTACTCAGTCTCACTAATCAAGTGGCCGGTGATATTCACTCTCTCTACAGAGAGGGACAATCCCTTCACTTCACTATATTTCTGAGCATGAATTGTGACATGCCCAATCATACCCGTACTTACCACTCAGTTACGAATGACGTTAGGCGTAAGTCAAAGCATGTAAGGATTCATCCGAGATCCATAATGATTTCAGGTCGAAGGATTCTAGTACAAGAATTGCTTGAGAAAAACACTTATGACTTTACAACCATGTAGTGTTCTCAAGAGCGGATCGATCCAGGTACACTATTCCCTAACATGTATCTATGTCCTTTGATTGATATCCCATATCCTATGACCCGTAAAACAAGGCCATCTCACGAAAGACATACTAGTCTTAATTTATTTTCATTCCCATGAAAATAATCGACTAGAGACATTTAGAATTTCGTTCTAGTTTATGCTTCAAGGTTTTACTATCCAAATCACGCATTTGATAACTTGAGCAGAACCAATATTTAATGATATTTTATCTTATTAACTATGCACAGAAATAATAATAGATAAAACAATGCCTCATAATAATTATCCAAATAATAAGAGGTCTTACAATGTATTGGGGCTAGGGCTTACACTAACAATAAGAAGGATGTAACTCTTTTCCACTCCTTAAATTTACAGTTTTTAGTGACTTTCGAGGGTTGAATTCTGTGTTACTTGGGAAAATTCCATGTGGATGCTCAAAATTATCAGAAGCAATTTTATTAGACTGGATATATGTAGTAATCAAGATCTAATGATTTCTTGATTGCATGATTTCTTCATGCTTGCTACATAAAGATCCTCTAGTGGCCGCATCCAACATCTGTTTCTTGGCAACATTAACTAATTGTAGAAAATTTGTATTTGCATTCACTCAACAATGTCATGTTGTAGACATTTTCTCAAGAGCTCCTTATACCTTTCCTATGTATCATAAAGTGTTTCAGATTCTAATTGCTTGTAAGAAGAGATATCACTTCGCGACTTGGTAATCTTCGCCGAAGGAAAATAGTGAGTAAGGAGCTTCTCGGCTAGTTGTGCCCATGTAACAATAGGCTCCTAGGGCAAGGAACTTAGCTATTGCTTGGCCCTTCCTCAACCGAAAAGAGAAAATACCGAAGACAAATCACATTCTCAGATACTCCATTCACCTTGAATGTGTCACAAATCTCGAAGAAGTTTGTCAAGTGAGCATATGGATCCTCATCCTAAAACCTATCAAATTGGCACATTTTTTGAACCAATAAAATTCGGCTTCTGCTCAAAGTTGTTAGCTTCAATTGGAGGTTGAAATATGCTAGGAGTGGCACCCTCCATGATGGTTCTTGCATAATCTAAAATATTGCACTATGGGAAGCCAAGGGATTTACTTGCTTAACCTCAACACTGATATTAACAGAATTTGTTCCTCTCAAGACCACATTTGTCAAATTATGACGGAAAGTATGTTCAATTTCATTATCTCCCTCTACAAGTTAAGAAGGGTTTCCTTAGGTCATGCACGAGTATCTTCACAAGAAAAGAACATAATTAATCCTTTATTGAAGCAAATCTTAACCACAAACAAAGAAGTAATATGAAAACTGAAAAAGATGAAAAGAAAAAATAAAATGGCTAGATTAACAGAATCTTAAAGTTCCTAGAATGTCAGCACCTATATATATATACAACAAGTACATGAGTTGTAAAAAATATTATAATGTACTCGAAGACCAGGTAGTCGAATGCAAAGGGACTAACTCTACTAGTACCTTTTCACCCTCTATTATCTAGCCTATAGACAGAGATTGATGTTGCTAATCCTAATTATAAAAATTTAAAATGCTGAGAGGGATGATAACTTGGAATAAAATCAAGGGATGGAGAAGTGCCCCAGGCTCACTCTACTCAAGACACTAACAAAGACTTCCTATATTAGCTATTGGTAGAGCACTCTTGGACCACGAAAATTCCTAGAGTAGTTGATCTCTTTGGCCCAAGCAATCATCCTTAATCCTAAATGGTAATGACACAATAGGACTTGAGATTCATGACCCGAGGAACCGAATGATGGTTTAACCTTTTATGTTCAAAGGTAGCATGATACTTTCAAAGATTGAAGATGAAAACAACATCATAGTTAAACCCCCTTAAGCTCCTCTCTAAGGTTGCAATGGAAACCAAGGATGGAGAAGGCCGATTTATCACACGCTCACCTCTGGACCTCAAAGGAAGCTTGAATCTCCCCCCGAATGATGGCCTTTGGCTCTCCCTTCAAAACCCTAGTCGGCTCCCAATTTCTTCAACAAATAGTCCCCTCCATAGTTTAACTTTTGGGCTTAAATATGTACATTCGCCCTATGCATGGTTGTGCTTGGGGCCATGCACTTTACTGCTGAATTTTGTGGCTCAAATTGTAAGGAAAATCTATCTCTTAAAATTTGGATGGGCAAAGCACAACCTGAAGCTTGGCCATTAAGGAGCTAGTTGCCTATGTTTCCTTAATTTCTCAAAATTTGTAACATGCCCATGCTTCCTTTTGCACGGCCATGCACAGGCACTCCCCTTTCTTTGTATTATTTTTATATTTTTTATGTCTATTTTCTTTATATTCCTTAGACCCCTTGATGTATACTCATCTTACTTTTTATTGCTTTTTTTAATGAAAGTGATTTCTCTAGTTTATTAAAAAAAAAATAGTTTTACAATGATTTTGAATTCTTGTGCTATATGCAAGGATTTTTTATGCACACAATTTATATACACACACTATATAGTTACAAAACTGAGATGGAGAATATCCACCAAGACCTACTGGGTGGTGCCCTTATTAGATTAATAAACCCACCAAGACCAAAAAATAGAGAAGGACCTATCACAAAAAGAATACAAAACATGACGAAATCATTATTTAGTCACTCATTTCTCTTGTTTGAAATTTTATGTAACGATGTTTTAAATTGTTGCATGATATTGTCACAAAAGGTATAGCTCCAAATGTACTCATATTTTTAGTCACAGCTAAAATATTACGTGCCAAATATAATACGCCATTAATACAATATTTCTTTTGTGACAAATTTTAAAATATCCTGTTTTTAAACTAAATTTAATATAAGTTCACTAATATTAACATATATTATCAATGACAATTTTAATTATTTCATGTATCTTGATTTATTTTTATGACACATAGGTCTTTCACCAAAATATAAGTAATAATGACATTATATTATTGTCACAAATAAATATCCCATTATTTGATGATGTTGGATAATGTCACTATTTGTTACTAACTTTAATGACATTGATTATCTCTTACTAATAATATTTTCTAGTAGTCAAATGATAAATGTCAATGGAAGATAAAAATACTAAATGGCATAAGCATTCTTCTATGCTTTACTATTAATTTAGGATAAAAATATAACAAAGTTATTTATATAAATTGGTATAGAAATGAGTAAGAACATAGCCATAAATTTTTTAGATAGGTTACGTAAAACGTTAAGGGGCCAACAACAATTTTCTTTTATAAATATTTTTATAAAATATAATGTTCAATATCTTGCAAACCAATTTGTCTAAGGTAGAAAGCAAACAATACACTTTTCCAAATATTTTTTCTAAAAACATATATTTTTATACTATATAAATAACTTTTGCTAGAAAAAAATCGAGAAAGCAAAAAAAAAAATATATTTTTGCAAAAAAAATATAATCATTTTATTATCTAGAAAGAAAAAAATCCACAAAAAAAAGATTTTCTCAAATATTTTTCCTAAAAATATAATTTTTTAAACTCTATGTATCAATTTGTACATTGTTTTACATTTTCAAAAAAAATTATGAAGAGGGTGTGTAGCATCCCCATATTAGTTTTATTTCATATTGATTTATTTTAAATTATTTATTTATTTTTATTTAAATTCAAATAACTATCTTTATCTCTTTTTGGAATTTTTTTAGGGAAAAGTAAAAAAAAAAACCTGTGTTTTCTGAGTTTTGCAAAATAAGGAATGAGGAATTTTTTTTCGATTTTATGATGTGTGGTTTCCCAAATTTGCAAAAAAAGAAAAAACCGTTATCAAACCATTAATGGTAACTCACACGGAAAAATCATCATTTTATTTAAAAATCAACTTATATGACATAAATTTTTTTTTTTAAGTTTATTTATCTCTTCCAAAATTCCACTAAACAAAAAAACTTAAATTCCAAAAATCAAACAAAATAATGTTTTTTATGCCACAGTTATTTTTTACATGAATGGGCAATTTTGCCACTAGCAAAACTAGAAAAGTTAACACCATTGACGGTTTTTCCTTTTTTATAAATATGGAAAACCACATATCATAGAATAGAAAAAAAAATTCCTGATTCCTTATTTTGCAAAACTTGGAAACCACATGGGTTTTTCTTTTTTTTGTATTTTGCCTAGGGGTGTTTTTTTTTCTCCTTTCTGCTTGTGTACACCATTGTGTTAGTCTTTTCTTTTTGTCCGTGAGTGCCTTTTTGTGTCTGTTGTTCTACAGTTTCCATGACTTGTGGGCTATTTTGTTTTTCCTTTGTGTTGTTATTGTATTTTCTTTTCTTTTAATGAATGTGGTTTATCCATTTTTTTTAAAAAAAAAACTATAGAGCCACACAGATTATATATCCTTGGTGGGTTTATTAATCTAATAAATTATTAAATTATTTTAAAAATGACAATACCAATCTTAATTATTAGATGTTTTTTCATAAGCCACATGGATGTTTGAAAAATTGATCTATAACAAAGTAAAAAAAAAAATTATTGCCACCTATCATTGAATTTAGCATATAAGTACCTAGAGTATTCAAAATTACATAAATTATACCAAGTTACATTTTTTTTTAAAAGTGCCAATTTTTATGAAATTAAGCAGAATAGTTAATACCATAAAATGTCTAAAAACTAAAAGATAATTGGAATCTTTATTTCCAAAATTCGAATGAAAATCTAAAAAATGGTCATTATAATTATTTTTTATATACAAATACAAAAGTCTAGAATATGTGTAAGCTGAAGCCTTTCAATGATCATGCATACATACATTCATATATATATATATGAATTTTGAAAAATAAAAAATGATTAAATAGGGCTTTGGGAGGACATCCATGCAACTATTTTTTATTGTGCTGCTCCTTATGGGCTTGGATTTAAAGTGCTGGCTCAAGCAATTAGTTTAAGGCTCTAGTTTGTTGCTTTTAACTATACATGGTTTTGCTGCCTCCTACCTTTGTTTTGTAGTTAAACCTTTTGCTTTAGCTTCTTGATGCAGCTACTTTAGCTTTAAAAAAAGACATAGGCATATATATCTGTGTAAAAAAATAAAAATTAAAAAAAAAAAAAACTCTATAAGGTATATATGATTAGGCTTGGTCAATTGGCTTGGCTATAATTAATTAATCTAATGATAAAAATAAGGACACATGAAACACTTCAACAATTAAGACAAAAGGGATCTTGGTGGATTTGACCCACCATCCTCCCATGCATTGGTCATATGGTTCAAAAGACCATACTAAGCTAAATGCAAGTGTGATCTAGCCATTTTGAGCTTCAAGATCCAAATACCCAAAAATGCAATAGTACTCAACCCAAGATATAACCAAGACTACTACATAAATGGCTATTTGCAGTGGTCATGAACAGTTGCAAAAAGCCTTATAATTGTTGCATAAGATCTATTGCAGTGGTTTGGCAGCCGCTGTATCTGCTCCCATTGCAATAGGTTATTACAGCTGCTCTGTCCATCTTATTGTAGCTGTTTCAAACCGTTGCGTATATAGTTCTAATTGGCATTGGTTTTTGTAGCATCTTTTAATTTTGCAGAGGTTGCTTCTTATAATGTTGCGGTTTATTTTGTAATGGTTGTTTTATATAATGCAACGGTTTCACAATACCTTTTGCAACAGGTTTCTAATACCTATTGCATCATTTTTGTAATATCTATTACAGCGGTATTGTAATACCTATTGCAATGGTTTTGTAATATTTATTGAAGAACTTTTATCATACATTTTGAAGTAGTTTGGTAATATATGTAATAATTTTACAAATAATAATTTTAATAATTCAATTCAATAAAAATTATAACATTAGCAAACATCATCCTAAAATGTAATAAACACTTAGAATAAAAAACATCACATTAAAGTTGACAAAAATATTCAATAACATAATAATTCTAGGAGAAAACTATTTAATACAAAACAAATTTTGAAGTTTATACAAAACAAGTCATCTTCAATGTTTTTTGGATAAAACGAACTGAAATCATAGCATCATTGTCCCTATAATTAAAAAAAAAAATTAGTTAGTAAAAATAATAAGAAAAAACTTTTGTGATATATACAATTTATATTAGTTAACATAATAATAAAATTTCTTAAAATAAAATGATACTATAAACTATATTCAACATAATGACATCAAAATAAAATAAAAATTATTATAAAAGAATACCTGAGGTTCATGGCTACATAATAATAAAATTCATAAGAAATTCCAAATAAAACGCAATTGCATGCTTGTCTTTTTAACAAAATATTAGAGAAGTTATGGCATTAAACTAGCATCAACTATTTACTATTGTTGATGAAGAGTAATGTCAGAGATCACTTATGTAATTTATTTTCAAATAAGAGTTGATAAGTGATAAGTGCTCATGTATTAGCAATACGAAGTATACTTTTCTTACATTGAGCATTACTTTTATCAGGTTTTATCATTAATTCGTGTGTATTTGTGCTCTTTTGTGCATATAGGGTTGTGGAGGCGAGTTCAGGAGAAAAAAAGCAAGAATAGGTCACGAACGCGATTGTTGAGGGAGTTCTTGGACTGGGCAAGGAACAAGGCACAAGTTGTGTTCAAAGACATGTGAGTGTGTGCCAACCTCCAACTGAGTTCAATGGAATATGTGAATTGGAGGGGCACAAAGGCAGTCACACTCACATGTTCCGACTCGTGCAACATCATCAAGAACTTCATCAATGCGGTTAACTTGAAGATGCGATGTGATCTACCGCATGGTTGTGTGCCCAACTCAGCGGCCTAGATGAAGAAATAAAGTCAAGAGCATGGAAAATTACAATTTTAGAGAATCCACACAGGCGTATGGAAATTACACAAGGCCATGTGGATGCCCGATTTCAGCCTTATAAATACCGCGATTTGGGAATTAATGAAGGATCTTTTATCCATCTTTCGCCCAACTTTCGAGAAGAACACGACTAGGGTTTGGAGAGGTTTTTTGCGAGCCTTTTGGAGCAGTTCAACGGCATCGACATCGAGTTTCTTTGAAGGAGAAATATTGGGGGAGCTTTCATCGGCATCGATTCGGTGAGGTGTGCCCTAGGTTTGACAAGGGAACCTTTGGAGAAGACGAGGCGGCTCCACAAGATCATCGACACGGACCACAAAGGGGTTTTCTTTATGGTTTTTATGCATATGTTTTCACACTCTTTGTTGATTTTGTATTGCTCCATGGAGAGCTAAACCTCTAGTGGGTGCTTGAACTTGTAAACCCTAGGATGACTTTGTTTTATTGACTTCTATTATGCTTCTTTAATTGCTAATTTTAATTGAGTTTCAATCTTGAATGTTAATTGCATGATTTTCCCTTAGATATGATACTAGGGTTGAGAATCCATCTAGGTAAATCTTTGAAGGTGTGACAACTTCATTAGGGTTAGACTAAACAAGATTGAAGAGAGTTGATAGGGTGAGTCTAGAGATAGTGGAACGTCCCCTTTCCCTTCCGACATGATTTATCTTACCTCTATGTTCCAAGAGTTATTTGCGGTCAAATTAGAGTAAAGTGCTAAGAGATGAACTCCACTGGGGCTTAGTTGCGCAAGTAACAGAGTGAAGTGTTGTAGTGAATCTTAGTGCTGGGGCTTAATTGAGACTAGGGTTCTTTCGCCTGGACCAAAGGGTTGGAACTATATTAGGGAATAGGATTTATCACTTAGAGTCCCTAGAAACCCATGCAGTCCCACATAGTGTGAGGCGTCAAGAGTATCGCTTTCCGCCGGGACATAGTGTAGAGGGCTAGTCACGGTTGACCTTTAGTTTGGGACGTGTGTCTTTGGATTTCCTTTACTCATTAAAACATCAATTAGGAAGTATAATATTAGTCTTGCACTTCAAACAATAATCCTAGGGTGAACATTGTCCTGGTACCTCATCTTCATATCGATTACCTCTCTTTACTCTCATTGCTCTTCTTGCGTTCTTTTATTTTCTTTTGCATTCTTGAACTGATCTTTCTCATCATCGATTTTCTTCATAGCTAAATAGTAGTAACTCTTGCTTCTAAACACTATTACCTATGGATACGACTACCCACTCACCGGAGTAAAATTTTATTACTACGACGACTCATGTACTTACGGAGCACTCACGCAAGGGGTGTGTCAAAAAGTCCTAAAAAACAAAAACAAACATGTCAAAAATATGTAAACAATCACTAATGACAAAAACAAGGATCTAAATTGTAAGAGAACAAAAAAAAAAGATAAAAAGATAAGAAAGAAGAAGAAAAAACAAGAAATGCAAAAAATAAATAAATAAATAAATAAATAAAAATAAAAAATAAAAAATAAAAGTAATAAATAATAAATAATAAAAGAAGAGACAGTGAAGTTCCAATATGGCTACTTCTTTAATTTTGAAACTTCTTATCTAATCACAAAAGTAGATGTATTGAAGTTTTAAATATAAACATCCAACATATGAATTGAACATAAGCGTGCAGTTACCTTGTGATATCAGGTGAGTAATGAATGGAACAACATTGCTAGCATATGAATCATCACCAACATATAGAGGATTGGACAGGAATTTTGGGTGATCAGCCAGCCACTGTTATCACAACACGAATTTGATTTTCACTAATTGTTATTCAAATATTTGAAACAAATGCAAAAGAACATGAGGAGCATCAAGTAAGTGAATACCTTAAGGATAAACTTGTGAATTCTCAAGGATGAAGTGACATCACTATCAACATATGTCTATGGAGTATTTGAAAATGAGAATCTAGTTCAAGGCTTCATTGCAAAAGAATTAAATGACTCTAAATTGCGAAATCAATGACCAAATCAATGACTTAGGTAACAATGACAAAATTACTTATTATATTCAAAATCCCTAGTTTTTCAACTTGATGTGAAATTTGGCTATCATCAAATGAAAAGAGATACAATTCAACCATCATGCTTATCTATAGCAATAGTTATTTAGTGTGTTATAATATTCCATCCAAGAAAACCTCCTACAAGCCCCTTTTTCTACATACTACTGATTGCACATATGTTTTCTATTCTCCTTTATCAGCAACCTTACAGTTTTCTTTTTCACTTAGGTTCTGCCTTCTTCCATTAGCTACTTTGTTTATGAGTTCATAAAGATAGTCCTGAAAGTAGAGTGACGACAACAATGTGATTACCCTTCAGACACAATGCTTGAAAACTCCCTACAGTTTGAGCAGTTCTTATATCTCCCTAATTGTTTCTCATGTTCTGATGCTCAATCATTGCAGGAAGCAAGGGATTTTGACAACAATATCCCATATAAAACATTCAACATTGAATAAGAGTTTTTAGAGGTTTCTTTTCTTCACATCCTGATTATCCTGACTAAACTGCATAGTGTTTACATATGTAATAACATGTTGTGCATATTAGTAATCACATTATTATGTTACCCATGAGTAAAAACATTCTTACTCAGGTGTGAAGCTTAAACTTTATTTTCAATGTGATCACACACAGCCACACATATTTTCCATGAAAATGATACGATCTTTTGTAAGACTAGTCAACGCAGGGTTGAAAAAAATTGCAGAAGTACTAAATGTGAAATGTGGAAGAAATTGTAGTAACGTTAGTATTCAATCAAGATTTTGCATGGCCATGGAATTAGACCGTTTTTGTTCAACGGTCAGTAGAGTTTCCTTGTAATACATTCACAACTTACTATGTCACACTTAACTTATCAAACTTAATTAGCCTTGCTTCTATTCATTGATTCTTCAAGAACAACAACAAAAATATTGTTTTTCGCATCCTATCAACCATGAAAGGTGGACAAAAAAAACCATTGACAAACATTCAAGTTGTATATTACAAGGAAAAAAAATCATCTTTGTACATGAGTCTAAAATTATAATGCATCTAATAATGTTCAAAGGTCCTAAGGGAGGACGAGAGTGTGCACCATTAAAAATCAAGCCCATCCGTGTACGTTCCACTATGGTAATTTGGTTAAGAAAATTCTATGTTGAATACAAAGTGGAAGGAAGAGTGGGGAGTTAGTTATTGAAGAAGTAGACCTTTCTTTATATATTAGTTTGCTCCTACTTTTTCATATGCACTTTTCCAAATAGGAACTATTGATATAATGCTTCTCAGTAATCTTTGAAATGCCATTTTCTAGCAAAAAATAATGCTACAAATTCAGAGCAATGAAATCTTTGGATATGGTGTAGAAAGACAAAACATTAAAGGAGAATGAAGGTGGTCATTTACTCTACAAGCAAACTTAGAAAAGTTGAGAAGAAAAGCTATTGGATATGATATGATAATGGACAAAATATTATTCTAAGGTTGCTATAAAAATGGAAACAATTTTAGAGTAATCCTATTCCAAATTGGACCAGCAGGATTTTAACAGAAAATTACTTGTCGAACAGAGTAGTCAATAAATTGATTAGTAATCATTTTGTAGCTTTTCATCAACAAAATCAAATACTCTCTCTAATACAGAGAAAAAGCAGTGAATACATCAAAATTAAATTGGCAGATAAATTATCAGAAATACATAGTTTGCACATATCTGATCAAAGATAACTGATGCTATAAGTCATACGATGATCATAGCAATAATGCTTTGGACCCACTGCACACCAGAGAAAATTGTTTGGGTTGATATTAGAAATCTTGATCCACTCTAGCAGCTCAAATCCCAATTGTGATAACCACCTCAAAGGTGATGGTTTTGCCCGTTAAGGTCTTCACAAAAATTTGTATCCCATCATGGAGGCGGAGGACAAGATGAAGGGTAGACTCCTTCTCGATGTTGTAGTCAGCTAGGGTGCGGCCATCCTCTAACTATTTGGCAGCAAATATGAGGCGCTGCTGGTCCAGGGGAATGCCCTCCTTGTGCTGGATCTTGGCTTTCACATTATCAATGGTATTTGAGGACTCAACTTCAAGGGTAATTGTCTTGCCGGTGAGTGTTTTGACAAAGATCTACATGCTCCTAGGCCTGAGGACCAAGTGGAGGGTGGATTCCATCGGATGTTGTAATTGGTGAGGGTGTAGCTGTCCTCCAACTAGTTGCCGGTGAAGATCAAATGTTGTTGGTCCAGGAGGATGCCCTCCTTGTCCTAGATCTTGGCCTTCACATTGTCGATGGTGTCAAAAGAATCCACCTCATGGGTGATCGTCTTCTCCATTAAGGTCTTGACGAAGATCTGCAGCCACCGCAAAGACGGAGGACAAGGTGGAGAGTGGATTCCTTCTAGATGTTAGCAAGGGTACGCCCATCCTCGAGCTACTTGCAGTTGAAGATCAAACGCTGCTAGTCTGGCAGAATATCCTCATTGTCCTGGATCTTAGTCTTGACATTGTCGATGGTGTCTAAAGACTCCACCTTAATGGTGATCGTCTTTTCAGTGATGCAGGGGGCATGATGAAGGAAGAGTTCTTGGGGGAATACAAGCCAAGCTGTTAGGGAACTTTGATATGGGGAAGTGAAGGCTCTAATTTGATGGAGCCTAAAATCATAATCTCTTGTTGCATTATTTATTTATTTATTAATCCATATATATCGAGTGATATTTATTAATTAATTGATTATTGATTAAGGAGAGATGTGTGTTCTTTTTCTTTACTGATTATTTTTTTTATTTTTTAATTAATTATTTTTTTATTAAGGAGATGTGTACGATACTACAAAATAAATTACTTTAAGAGTATACTCGTACAAGTAAAATATACTTTCTTATTTAATTATTTATATCATATATTTTAAACAAATGATATTATTCTTATTTATTAGATTTATTAATTTTGTCATCTGCGAGTATAAATTTTATTAAAATTATGTATTATTTTCACATAGGTAGCGGTTTTTTTTTAAAATCGCTACATATCATAACCCATACGTAGTACTTATTGAGAACTATTGCATTACAATTCATCTGCAGCAGTTATAAACCACTATTTTTTTTAACATTTGCAGCGATTGTATAGACTATTGCATATCTATCTTAATATGTAGTGATTTTTGCAACAGACTAAGTCAAATGTAATACTTACTCAGAAAATTGCCTGTAATGATATGAAATAGCTATAAAATAGCTGCAATAGATAGCCTAGTGTAACAGTTTTATAACCATTGCAATGTAACCGCTGCATAAGTGCAGTTATGTCGTAGCTCCCACGTCAACAACCTACAAACTTGGATGAATTAGTTTAAGAGTCCAAGTGGGGTGGTTGGTGAATGAATAACCAAAAAACCAACACAAGCAGAGGTATAACTTGGAAATAAATTTACTTAAAACCAACATCTCTCATCATAAATACATACATACATATAAAAAAGCAAAAAAAAAAAAAAAAAAAAATACTTACATACCCATGGAAACATTATATGTAACCTAGCCACCCTTTTATATTATTCTCATTTGCTTAGAAAACCTTATGACTAAAAGTTAATTAAAAATTTTAAATAAATTATCATTTACCACCTCCTTTATTTGGGATAAAAATTTTAAGAATGGCCAGGTTGAAAATCTTTTCAAGGAGTGAGTTAATTAACGTGATAATCTGTAATTTGCTTGTAACTTTAGCATTAAATTTTTTCACATTTAAAAAAAATAAAATTGCTAAAAAATTAAAACATGCAAGCAAAATATATATAGACTATCCCAAACTAACAAGCATGTTAGTTGAAGAGAAAAAGAACCCTTATGACAATGTTGAGAGATCAACTCTCTTAAGATCTTGTTCATGGTTAGTAGCTTTTCTAATTTATTGAATATATATATATATATATATATATATCACATACAGATCAATGATCAGTTAGTGAAAGAAGATTAATGCATGAATCAGTTAGTTGCCTATGTTAGTTGTGGCATGGTGAATGTATTTGCTAACCCGCAAGTGCACGGGGTCGCCAAGTAATACCCCTCGCACGAGCACGAGGGGGTCGTATTCCCAAGGGCCCGAGAATCTACTCTTACTTCCTTATCGCAATGTTGTCTAACCTTAGCAATCACTTGATAGAGAGAATTACAAGTAATCTACGGATGTAAATAGCATGTAAATAGTAAATACAAACATGGAGGGAAATCAAGGCAAGGAAATGGTCACGGATGAGGATTCCCTCGGGGGCTACTAAAGTGCTAAGGATGCCCTAACTAGCATGCACGTGGACGGTTTGGACTGAGAAACCCTAAATTAGACCAACCTGATGGTCACGGCGTTTGGTCCCTAATCCGGTACGAGTAGTGGAATACGGAATCACTTCCGCCCAAATCCTCCTACGATCGCATTGGGGGTAGTGGATTTCTCAAGCTATGGTTGAGACACAATCAAGGACAACCCTAACAAATGGAGGGGTACAAATAACCGATGGTCACGGTGTATTCGTACATGTATCCCTTCCAAGTTTGGTGAGCCTAATACTAGGGTAATGGTCATGCAACCTAGTATTTTCTAGGAATTGATACATAGAGTTCTCATACATACCAAGGCATTCAAGATACACCAAATATGGATCACAAACCAAAACAAATGCAAATACTAAGTCAAGCATCCAAACAACACAAGTTCACCCCTAAGGTTCACCTACATCCGGTGACCTTGGGGTTTAGTTACTCATGATCACAAAATAAGCAAGAAAATATATGAAAACAACAAAAAACATAATGAGAACACTCCCTCAAAAGATAAAGGCCGAATGACGCTTCCAAGGATGCCACCCAAGGAGTGGCTTCCTTCGTCGATCTTCCTCTCAAATGTGGATCAAAGGTGTGGACTCGTCGTGTCGTGCTCTCCCCGTCGTCCTCTCCTCAAGAATCTCCTCCAAAACCTAGCCTCCAACTCTCCTCCAAGGTGGTGAAGTCAAGCTCTCAAAAGACCTAGGGTTCTTCCCCTTTACAAATGCTCCAAAAAGTGCCTTAAAAACCCATTCCAGGCAACCATGCGGCCTGGCATGCGGTCGGTATGCGGGCAGAGAAGAATTCTGAGAAATCCCGGAAATCGCGTAAGTTGCTACAGGAACTGGCTACGGCTTGGCATGCGGTCACCTCATCCCTTTATTTTTATTGCATATCTCGCACCTTACTCTACTGATCTACGTACATTGAGGGCAATATACAACTTTAGGTGTGGGGATGGGGTACTTTACTTGTTTTGCATGCATGATTACCGATGATAGCTATGATTTTAGTGTTTAGCACTTCCTAGCTTGAAAGAATGATAGAAGTGAGTTGTATTTTTATAATGTGCTTGAATGATGTCCTGCTTTATCTTTAGTGCTTTTCCATGTTCTATCATGATTGCTTCCACCTTATACACTCCAACCAACCCATTATGATGATTTTGGCATTAGACTGTTAAATTCTATCTTCAATATTCTTTTAAGAGCTTTTGAGTTCCTTCGTTGTTTTCTGTGGCCTTAAGTGAACTATTGTGGCAGGTTACCAAGGGACATGAGATACAGTATGTACAGTCGAAAATAAAAATAAAAAAATAAGTGCAATGAATTTAAAGACTTGGGTTGCCTCCCAAGAAGCGCTTTTTTAATGTCTTTAGCTCGACATGTTTTACCTCATGCTCATAGTGGGACAAAGGGATGAGAGATACCTCCATTTTTCAGTGAAGAGTTATTACCCGGGAAGTAATGTTTCAACCGGTGCCCATTGACTTTGAACGTCCCATGTTGTGGATGAGATATCTCAATGGCGCCATGAGAAAATACTTGAGTGACCATATATGGTCCGTGCCATCGTGATTTTAATTTCCCCGGGAAAAGTTTCAACCTTGCATTGAAAAGAAGTACATGATCCCCTCTTTGGAAGCACTTAGGTTGCTTAATGTGTCGGTCGTGGTATTCCTTCATCTTCTCTTTGTAACGGACTGAAGTTTCATATGCCAAAGCTCGCCATTCCTCTAACTCATTCAATTGAAATTTTCTCTTGTGGCCACAAAGATGGCGGTCGAAATTGAGTTGCTTTATTACCCAATAGGCTCTGTGTTCTAATTCCACTGGCAAATGACATGCCTTTCCATAGACTAACCGGTAGAGAGTTGATCCAGTAGGGGTCTTGAATGTAGTTCTGTATGCCCAAAGTGCATCCTCGAGCTGGTCTGCCCAATCTTTTTGGTGGTGGTTGACAGTCTTTTCCAAGACCCGCTTCAGCTCCCTGTTCGACACTTCAACTTGACCACTTGTTTGAGGGTGATAAGCGGTCGATGTTCTGTGAGATACCCCGTATCGTTTAAGAGCTTTCTCGAACTGAGAGTTACAAAAATGAGTTCCACGGTCACTTATGATTGCCCTGGTGGTTCCAAACAGAGAGAACAATTTTTTTTAAGAATTTCACCACCACCCTTGCATCACAAGACGAGCAGGTCTGTGCCTCCACCCACTTGGAGACATAGTCCACTGCAACCAAGATATACTTGTTGCCCTAGGAACTAGGGAACGGGCCCATAAAATCAATTCCCCACACATCAAATACTTCGCAAGCTTGGTTCCAAGTTTGAGGCATTTCATCTCTTTTTGATAAATTACCAACTCTCTGACATCTATCACAATGCTGCACCAATGACTGTGCATCTTGGAACATAGTAGCCAGTAGAACCCCGCATCAAGTACCTTCGTAGCTGTTCTGGTCCCGCTGCAGTGGCCCTCAACAGGTCCTGAGTGACAATGCAACAATATGTCATACCCCTCGTTCTTTGAGACACACCTCCTCACAATCTGATCGGAGCAAATCCTGAACAGGAATGGATCCTCCCATGTATAGTGCTTCAGGTCGGCGAAGAATTTTTTTTCTTTGTTGAGATGTGAGCCACTTTGGAAATGTTCTTGCCGCCAAATAGTTCACGAAGTCAGCGAACCACGGGGTCTCATTATGCTAAATCACTTGAATGCTACAGAGCTGCTCCCCAGGGAAGGTGTCGTTTATTTCTCCTTTTTGCAAGACGCCCTCATACGGGTTCTTAAGGCGCGAAAGGTGATCAGCAGCTAAGTTCTCTGCCCCTTTTTTATCTCTTATCTCCAAATTGAACTCTTGTAATAGTAGAACCCATCGGATCAGTCGAGGCTTGGCGTCGGGCTTATTCAACAAGTATTTCAATGCAGAATGATCAGTAAACACAATCACCTTGGATAGCACCAAATACGAACGGAATTTGTCAAATGTGAAAACGACGGCGAGCATTTCCTTCTCGGTAGTGGTGTAATTTTCTTGAGCATCGTTCAAGGTTTTGCTTGCATAATAGACAAGATGGAAATGATTGTCTCGTCGCTGCCCAAGTACGGCCCCCACTGCAAAGTCACTTGCATCACACATTAACTCAAACGGCAGACTCAGTCCGGGGAGACCATAATCAGTGCTTCCACAAGCTTCATCTTTCGGGTGAGGAAGGCATTCATACAATTGTCATTGAACTCAAAAGGGGCATCCTTTTCAAGTAGTTTCGTAAGCGGTCAGGCAATTAATGAAAAGTCCTTCACAAACCTTCTATAAAACCTTGCATGCCCCAAAAAGCTTCTGATTGCTTTAACTGAAGTAGGAGGAGGAAGTTTTTCGATAGTTGAAACCTTTGCCCTGTCTACCTCGATCCCTTTTTGTGAGATTTTATGCCCGAGCACTATGCCTTCCTTGACCATAAAGTGACATTTTTCCCAACTAAGCACCAAATTAGTTTCGTCGCCCCTGTTCAAAACTCGTTCTAGATTTCTAAGGCACAACTCGAATGAATCACCAAAGACCGAGAAATCGTCCATAAATACTTCCATGATATCTTCTACCATATCTTCAAAAATTGCCATTATGCACCTCTGAAATGTAGCCGGTGCATTGCATAACCCGAAAGGCATACGACGGTATGCGAATGTGCCATAGGGACAAGTGAAAGTGGTTTTCTCTTGATCTTCTGGGGCAATGGGAATCTGAAAATAACCGGAGAGACCATCCAAGAAACAGTAATAAGAATGTCCCGCAAGTTGCTCAAGCATCTGATCAATGAAGGGTAAGGGAAAATGATCCTTCCTTGTGGCATCATTAAGCTTCCTGTAGTCAATGCACACCTTCCAACCTGTGACAGTCCTAGTAGGAACAAGTTCATTCTTCTCATTAGCAACAACTGTCATTCCTCCTTTTTTTGGTACCACTTGCATTGGGCTTACCCATGCACTGTCGGAAATGGGGTAAATAATGCCTGGATCCAATAGTTTAATAACTTCATTCCTAACTACCTCTTTCATGTTCGGGTTGAGTCTCCGTTGGGGAATCGCCCGGGGTCGATGATTGTCCTCCATGAGAATCTTATGAGTACAGAAAGATAGACTGATCCCCTTAATGTCTGAGATTTTCCACGCAATTGCCTTTTTGTGTCTTTTAAGCACATTTAGAAGCTGCTCCTTCTGTCCAACGGTCAGATCTGATGCAATAATGACTGGAAGTTTGGACCCCTCTTCCAAGAAAGCATATTCTAGGTGTTCAGGGAGAGGTTTCAACTCTAATTATGGGGGTTCCTGAATTGATGACTTCTGCTTCCCATAATTCCCAAGACCAGACTGTTCGGTGTCACTGTAGTCCCCCACTGGTGGGCTACCAATGTCCAACACTTCTTCCACGCACTGAAACACATTTTCAATCACATTTGCATTACCCCCTGGCACATAGGCAGACGCCTCTGGATTGCCAGTCCAAGTTTGATCTACCACACTCTCAGTAGGCATCAAAGAATCGGTAGGATAATCAACATCTCTTCTTAGCTCATGATTAGGGGCTTTAGGTTGGTAATTTGGTAGGCAGGTTTCTGTCACTGGTTGTCCTACACTAGAGTCCATATATTGGCCAAACAAGGCCTGAGCCCCTAGTCCTTCAAGAATTGTAACGGCTACGTCACCAACTGGTGGTCTCATCCACTGTTTATTGCTGGGGCGAATCTCACCCTGCTCGAATGGTACGCTTAGAGGAGAGAAATATGGTTCCTATGGATAGTAATTGTAAGCCCAAGTGTTAGTCAAAGCCATAGTCTACAGGGAGAAAGAGAAATATGTACAAAAAACAGTAAAACCAAATAAAAGAAATTAGAGGAAAAACAAGCAAGATGGAATAAGGAAATATAAGCAAGAATGGTGAGACAAACAAAATAAAATGGTCAAATCAACACGCTTTAACTTTTCTGAATATTCCTCGTGGGTCCCCTGCAACGGCCCCAAAAACTCGGTGAATGTATTTGCTAACCCGCAAGCGCACGGGGTCGTCAAGTAATACACCTCGCGCGAGCACGAGGGGGTCATATTCCCAAGGGCGCGAGAATCTACTCTTACTTCCTTATCGCAATGTTGTCTAACCTTAGCAATCACTTGATAGAGAGAACTACAAGTAATCTACAGATGTAAATAACATGTAAATAGTAAATACAAATATGGAGGGAAATCAAGGCAAGGAAATGGTCACGGATGAGGATTCCCTCGGGGGCTACTAAAGTGCTAAGGATGCCCTAACTAGCATTCACGTGGGCGGTTTGGACCGAGAAACCCTAAATTAGACCAACCCGATGGTCACGGCGTTTGGTCCCTAATCCGGTATGAGTATTGGAATATGGAATCACTTCCGCCCAAATCCTCCTACGATCACATTGGGGGTAGTGGATTTCTCAAGCTAGGGTTGAGACACAATCAAGGATAACCCTAACAAATGGAGGGGTACAAATACCCGATGGTCACGGTGTATTCGTACATGTATCCCTTCCAAGCTTGATGAGGCTAATACTAGGGCAATGGTCATGCAACCTAGTATTTTCTAGGAATTGATACATAGAGTTCTCATACATACCAAGGCATTCAAGATACACCAAACATGAATCACAAACCAAAATAAATGCAAATACTAAGTCAAGCATCCAAACAACACAAGTTCACCCCCAAGGTTCACCTACATCCGGTGACCTTGGGGTTTAGTTACTCATGATCACAAAATAAGCAAGAAAATACATGAAAATAACCAAAAACATAATGAGAACACTCCCTCAAAAGATAAAGGCCGAATGACGCTTCCAAGGATGCCACCCAAGGAGTGGCTTCCTTCGTCGATCTTCCTCTCAAATGTGGATCAAAGGTTGGACTCATCGTGTCGTGCTCTCCTTGTCATCCTCTCCTCAAGAATCTCCCCCAAAACCCGGCCTCCAACTCTCCTCCAAGGTGGTGAAGTCAAGCTCTCAAAAGACCTAGGGTTCCTCCCTTTTACAAATGCTCCAAAAGGTGCCTTAAAAACCCATTGCAGGCAACCATGCGGCCTGCCATGCGGTTGGCATGCGGGCAGAGAAGAATTCCGAGAAATCCCGGAAATCGCGTAAGTTGCTACAGGAACTAGCTAAAGTAAACTGCTACAGTACTGCATGCGATCTTCAATGCGCCGGCATGGTTGCCCGCATGAACTTCTAGACCAAGCCGTTTCTTCAAGTCTTTATGCTACAATGGCAGCTACAGTACCGGGCTCAGAAACAGTGTTTTCGATGCTGATTTCTTCTCCAATTCTATCATCGAGCTCGCTAGGGCCTCATTGGTACCTGTAATATGAAAGAAACCAATTTAGAACAAAAATGGGCATCAACTAATATAAAAATACATAATACATACACTCGAATACATATAGAATACGTATATTTAGGCGTTTATCATGGCATCCTTTGGAAAGGTTTCAAAACTAATTGATATATGTTTGCATGCATGTGTGTGTGTGTGTGTGTGTGTGTGTGTGTGTGTAAGCATGTTGTTACTTATGCATGATTGCATTGATTTACAAAGTAGTCTTGTTTCGAAGAAGTTTAGTAAGCCATGCGCAAGATGAGTAATGATCGAGACTGGTTCTCCCTTCGGACCAATGCCGTCCATGTCATCGTCTACCACTTGAACGCCATCAACCATGTCCACTTCCGCTCAGTCTGCTCCAACTGGAGAGTAGGTATAAAGCAACGCCAAAGGGCCTCCTTTTGATCCTCATTGACCTTGACAATCAAGATAATATCATACTTGATCTCTCCTTCTTTGACATTATCCGCAAAGAGATCATCCCCCTCCAGTTCTGGAAGTCCTTCTAGATTCAAAATTCCTACTACGTCAGTTCCTCCCATGGATGGATCTCCATAGGCAAAGCCATCGTTCCTTAAGTTAATGGTTATCACTAACAACTAAGGATAACAGTGCTCAACCCCTTCACCAATGGCACTATCAACCTTCCCTTGCTGACTGAAAGACCTATAGGCTGGGTCTTTCTTTCTAGTACACAGATGAATTTTTGGTATGGTAACTTGATTGTAGTTTATTACACTAAAAAAAACTTTCACGATGGAAGTGTGTACTTGATAAGTGCTTGTGTTATAATAATGCGAAGTGTTATTATCTTACAATGAGAATTATCTTTATCAGATTTTATCACTAAATTATGTGCATTTGTATGCTTTTGTGCAATGTAGTTTGTGGAGCTAATTTGGAGAAAAAGAGCAAAGTTAGATCGTGTTCGCCGTTATTGGGGAGTTTCCGGACTAAGCTAGGAACAAGGCACGAGCCTAGACTTGTGAGTGTGTGCCAACCTCCTTTGGAGGAGCACAAAGATAGTCACATTCACAATAACACTAACTTGTGTAGCATAGGAGAACTTCACCAATAAGGAGAATTGAAGCAATCGGCACGATCTACTGTTGATTGTGTGCCCAATTCAATGGCCTCGATGAAGAACAATGAATTCAGGAGTATTTCAGCAAGAGTATTGCAGCAGCACTGCAGCAAGTTATAAAAGCCCGATTTAGCCAATTTTCAGCCACGACTCAATATTATAAAAGCCCGTTTTGGAGACTTTTTCTGGATCTTTCTACCAATCGTTTTTCCTTGTTTCTGGGGGGTTGCAGCTAGGGTTTCGGAGATGACTTTGTGGAGGTTTGGAGCTCGTCATTGGCATCGTCATCGACGTCCGGCGGCCTCACAAGACCACGACCACACTATACGCAAGGGGGTTTTCATCGATGCTTTTGATTTGTATCTCTTTTCATAGTTTGATGGATTTGTATAGCTCCATGAGGAGCTAAACCCCTTGTGGATATTCTGACTTGTAAACCCTAGGATGATTATGTTTCTATGACATTATTATTATGCTTTTCCGTTATTGATGAATAAAAATTGAGTTTCAATCTTAATTGCATGTTGTATTGTTTTTCCCTTAGCCGTGACACTAGGGTTGAGAACAATCTAGGTTATCCTTTGGAGGTGTGACAACTCCTATAGGGTTAGACTACTTGAGATTGAAGAGGGTCGACAGGGTGAGTCGTGAGGTAGGAGATGAACTCCCCTTTCCCTTTCGGTTTGATTTTCCCTACCTTCATGTTCCACGAGTTCTTAGCGGTCGAAATAGAGCGAAGTGCTAGGAGATGAACTCCCCTGGGTCATAGTTGCGCGAGCAACAGAGTGAAGGGTTGAAGTGAATCCTAGTGCTGGGGCTTAATTGAGACTAGGGTTCTTTCGCCTGGACCAAAGGATTAGAGCTATACATAGGAACATGGTTAATCATTAGGAATCCCTAGAGCTTAAAGCAATCCCGCGTAGTGTGAGGCTTAGGAAGACGGACTCCCCTAGGGCTTAGTTGACAGGTCAACAAGAGTCAAGGGTCGTAGTGAAACCTAATGCCGGGGCATAGTGTTGGGGTTAGTCACAGTTGACCTTAGTTTTGAGACCGTATGCTCAAGGATATCGTCGACTCATTAATCATCAATAGAAAAGTATAATAGCATTGTCTTGCACTAGAAGCATACATCCTAGGCGTAGCTTGTTCGGGTACCCTATTTCATTCATTGATTGTCCTTCTCTATTTGCGCTTACTTACGCTCTCCTAGTTTCCGCATTTCTCTTTATTTCCTTCTTGCTTTTGATTACTTTTGCACACACACAATTGACTTGCTCTTGTTTTCCGTATTTTGCATTAGTTAAATAACAATTGCTCTTATCTTTGATACCTACTCCCTATGGATTCGACTACCCTCTCACCAGGCTATTATTATTATTTCAACAAACCTGTGTACTTGCAGTACACACATGCAAGGGGTGTGTCAGTACTTCATTAGCGCTAGTGAAAACCAAGACATCCTTCTTGATTTACCATCGGTCCAATGTTGTAGCTTGTGATGTCCACTTCTATGCGAACTACAATAGGGTACTCTATGAGATAAGTTTGGAGAACCAAGATGTTATCATTATGGATCTCCTATTGCCAGACTTCCTTCCATTTCAGTTATTTGATATAGCATCTTCCTTGAGGTTCTTGAAAGGCCTCATGAACAACTCTATTTTCTTTTCATTTCATCCTTTATGACAAGCTTGTATTGTTTCTTGAAAGTGTGTCTCTTTCATTGGGACAATTTGGATGTGCTCTATTGATGGACCTTTGAGGTGTGTGTGAATTATGCAAAAATATAAAAATGCAAGTACACAAATAATATTACAATAAGTCTATTAATACGGCAAGTGTACAGGTCATCAAGTAATACCTTGTGGGTGAGCACGAGGATTGTATTTCCCTAGGAATAGTGAGAGGCTCATATTACTTCTTTTTCGCTTAATCAATAGCCTAAACATTTACGTTCTTTCCTTAATCTACTTCTACAATTTATTGCACAATACAATTGGAGAATCGTTAAGCACAATTGGAAGGAGTTAGGTGGTTATATGACAGTTATCATGATTTTTACTTATGATAGGCGTTGGGTATGACAATCATATTCTAGTATTGGACTTGGGGAATTCAAGGGCCTACTGGTCCCAATCTCTTGCCAACCAGGTCTAAACACTAGGAACTTAAGATGGAATCTCTTCCACCCCAGCCTTCTATGTTTTCCTTAAGTTTAAGAACTCCACTAGAAGGGCTAATTAAATCCTAATCCAGAAATCTAATCAAACCATAATCCAGAGATCTAGCAATACCTAACCTCTTAGAGCAAGCACAGATCTAACAGAGCATGAGTCTCCTAATGTGCGGGCATATCTTCCTCATCCACATTAACAAGAATATCATTCAAAAAAACATGCAATGAATCACAAAAGAGTAGAAAGATTTATTGAATTATCAATCAAGATTCATAAACAATAATTAAGGGACCTCGACATATAATTCCCCTCGAATTGGGTTACTATGAATTATAAAATAAAGAATTAAAGCAAGAGTGAGCCATAAGACTAAAAAATAGATGAGCGTTTAAAGAATTCCTAAACTAACTCTCTCCAATAGGTTTATCAAGGTTGAGGGTGAGAGGATCCCAAGATTGATAAGATGACGGCGAACGCCTTCGCTAGCCCTCCTCTAACGATGATCATTGGATTATCCTTGAGAAACTCACTGAAATATATTGAAATATGCTTGAAAGTCGTCTCCAACAGTTTAGATCTCCAAAACTTCGGCTGCTCTGCCTTATTCGGCAAAAGAGTCTCACCCAATTCAGAGAAAACTAGGTATTTATAGGATCGAGTCTACCACAGCCTCACCAAGGGCGTTGTGATGTCTGTGGTGAGTAAGTTATTTCTTGGGCTCTAAGTTGTGCCTTGGCACGGCTCTCTGAGTATTATGTGGATAAATCATAGCCGTTATGGTTTCACGCTACCGTTGTGAGGCCATTATGGCTTCTGTGTTGCTTCAAGTGGTTCCACACTGCCACGGCTTGATAACGGTAGTGTAAGTGTAGACAACGGGCGTGGTAACTTGTCACCATGCCCGTTATGAGTGGTGGTGAAGCTTTGATTCATCAACTTGGTCTATTTTGCTTCAAAATGCCTCTGAATTTGTTTCTTTTTTGCTAAAATTGAAATAACGGTCAAGGTGAATAAAAAAATGAAGTTTTGTACTAATTAGGTGCTAAATATGTTAGAATCCATGTTAAATACAGTGTAAATAATATTAAAAAATATGAACTATTTAGCATTTTTCATCTATTCTATCTTTTTACTTTAGAGCAGAAGGTTCTTGTTGATCCATGATGATTTGAATTTGAAAACACTAAATGAGTAGCATGTCGTTATTGTAGATGACTACTATCCATATAGCCTCTTTTTCAAAATCTCAAGGTTCTGGAGTAATGGTCTAAACCCATGGAAACCCGTTGGCTAGATTACTCCTGCTTTGCTAGATCAAGGTGACCTCCTTTATTGAGTTTCTTTTCTCTTTTCTTGTTTGTTGTTTTTGTGTTTTTTTTTTGTTTGTTGTTTTCTTGGTTTTTTTATATTCATTAGCAGCTTCTCTTAGTTTGCTATGAGTTTGTGATAATTGAACATAATAATTAGCTCATCTTTTTGTATCAAATTTTTTTATTCTAGGTTTTTGTATGTATCTTGTGTTAACTACACTAGTACATCTTTCCTAATTTTTTTTAATTCTATTAGTTCATGCAGTTTGATGCCTATTATTTCTCAAATTAAATAAATGGTTTCAATCATGTCTGTCATGTTTTTTTTCCCTACTATTCTAGAATTATTAGATGATCATGATATTATCTTTCTTGCTACAAGAATTGATGTTAATTAATTCATTCCTTTTAACATATGATTGATGGCTGAGAAAGTTGAGTCTTACTTCCATGTAGAATACATACTTATTCAGGCCTTTCATTCTCATATTTCTTTTCAGTGTTGATTTCTAGTTCTCTAGATATAAATTTAGCCAATGAGTTTATGCAAAAGCAGCTTGGAACCATCAGTTTCTAAATAAGAGTTCTTTTTTAGTTGATTCATGTTTTATTTACAATTTAAGTTCAACATCTATCTTTATTATGGAGGACAAATTTTGAAACTTAAAATGGATGACAAGTTAGCAGTTTGGTTTTTGTCGCAGGTCTGATTGTAATAGGCACACATGATT
The DNA here is from genome assembly GCA_020875875.1 of Dioscorea alata. NCBI lineage: Eukaryota > Viridiplantae > Streptophyta > Magnoliopsida > Dioscoreales > Dioscoreaceae > Dioscorea > Dioscorea alata. The sequence continues at coordinate 11,925,127 of CM037021.1, forward strand.
TTATAGGCGCAGTTATACTAAATAAGCCATAACTTTCTAATTAATTTTCCAATTGGGTATTCTTATTTCATTTGAAAGTTAAGCTCAACATCTATCTTTTTGATGGAGAACAAATTTTGAAATTTCAAATGGATGACAAGTTAGAAATCTGGTATATGTCACAAGTCTGATTGTAGTAGTGATAAGTGCTCATGTTAAAGTAATATGAAGCATTATTTTCTTACATTGAACATTACTTTTCTCAGTGTTTATCATTGATTGGTGTGCATTTGTGTTCTTTTGTGCATGTAGGGTTGTGGAGTGAACTTAGAGAAGAAAAAGCAAAATTATGTCATGTTCGCCATTGTTGAGGAGTTCTTGGACCAAGCAAGGAACAAGGCACTGGTTCTAGACCTGTGGGTGTGTGCTAACCTCCATTGGAGGGGAACAAAGGCAGTCACACTCATAAAAGTCTAGCCCGTGTAATATTGGAGAACTTCGTCAATAAGGAGAAAAGAAGCAATCAACATGATCTACAGTTGATTGTGTGCCCAATTCAACAGCCTCAATGAAGAACATGAAATCGGGAACATTTTTGTGCGCAAGTACTGTACTAGTTACTGTATCAGTTTACTGTTTACTACACGCCAGAAAATCAATTCCAGAGAATACACACGGGCGTATGGAAATTCCACACGGCTGTGTGGATGCCCTATTTCAGCCGATTTAAAGCCGCAACTCAGCACTATTTAAGGAACTTTTTCGGACTTTTTAAAGGATCTTTTCCCCAACTTCTTGAGGGGTTGTGGCTAGGGTTTAGAGATGATTTTGTGGAGATTTGGAGTGAGTCTTTGGCATCGACATCGACGTCCGCTAGAAAATAGCTATTAAGGGAGCTTTCGTCGGAACCTATCCGGCAAGGTGTGCCCTAGGCTTGACAAGGGGCTTGGTGGAGAGGACGGAGCTACCTCACAAGACCATTGCCACGCACCACAAAGGGGTTTCATCTATGTTTGTTATTCTTGTCGATTCATATACATTAATGACTTTGTATAGCTCCATGGAGAGCTAAACCCCTTGTGGGTATTCGAACTTGTAAACCCTAGGATGACATTGTTTCTATGATTTTTATTATGCTTTCTTAATTGATGATTTTAATTGAGTTTCAATCTTGCATGTTAATTGTAATTGATTTTCATTTAGCCATGACAATAGGGTTGAGAATCATCTAGGTTATCCTTTGAAGGTGTGACAACTTCTATGGGATTAGACTACTCGAGATTGGAAAGGGTCGAGAGGCTGAGTCGTGAGGTAGCGAATCGTCCCCTTTTCCCTTCGGTGTGATTTTTCCTATCTCCGTATTCCAAGAGTTCTTTGTAATCAAAGTAGAGTGAAGTGCTAGGGGATGAACTCCCTTGGGCCTTAGTTGCGCAAGCAACAGAGTGAAGGGTTGTAGTGAATCCTAGTGCTGGGGCTTAACTTAGATTAGGGTTCTTTCGCCTGACCAAAGGGTTAGAACTATATTTAGGGACAGGGTCTATCACTTGGAATCGCTAGAACGTCAAGCAGTTCCACGTAGTGTGAGGCTTAGGATGATGGACTCCCCTGGGGCTTAGTTGAGAGATCGACAGAGCGAAGGGTTGTAGTGAAGCCTAATACCAGGGCATAGTATTGGAACTAGTCAAGGTTGACCTTAGGTTTGGGATCGTGTGCTTAAGGATTGCCACGACTCATTAAAAATCAATAAGGGAGTATAATATTAATCTTGCACTAGAGACATTAGTCCTAGGGGAAGCTTATCCAGGTACCCCATTTTACATTGATTGTTCCTCTCTTTACTCTTTGCTTGCACTCTCTTGTCTTTCATATTTCTCTTTCATTTTCTTGCACACACATTGATTCTTCTCTCATCATCCGTATTTCACACTAGCTAATTAGCAATTACTCTTGTCTCCAATCCCTACTCCCTGTGGATTTGACTATCCTCTCACTGGAGTACTTTATTACTTCGACAACTCGTGCACTTTCGGGCCCATGTCAAGTAGTTACACAAGCTACGCTGAATCAACAATAACCTTCTAATTTATTTTGCAATTGAGTTGATTTTTATTTCATTTGAAAGTTAAGTTCAACATTGATCTTTTTGATAAAATACAAATTTTAAAATTCAAAATGGATGACAGGTTAGCAATATGGTTTGTTTCGCAAGTCTGATTATAGTAGCTACACATGAGTAATTAGATGCAACTACGCCGAATCAACCATAACTTTAGAATTTATTTTCCAATTGAGTTGATTCTTGTTTTATTTGGAAGTTAATTTCAACATCTATCTTTTCAATGGAGGTCAAATTTAAGATTCAAAATAGATAATATGTAGCAATCTACTTTATATCACAAGCTAATTATAGTAGCTACACATGAGTTTATAGGCCCAACTACAGCAAATCCGCCATAACCTTCTAATTTATTTCCAAATTGAGTTGATTATTGTTTCAATTAAAAGTAAAGTTTAACATCTATCTTTTTGACGAAGTAAAAACTTTGAAATTCAAAATGGATGAAAGGTTAGCAATCTAGTTTGGTTCATAGGTCAGATTGTAGTAGCTATAAATGAGTTTTTATGCTCAGCTATGTCGAATCAACCATAACTTTCTAATTTATTTTCTAATTAAGTTAATTCTTAATTTATTTAGAATTTAAGTTCGACATCTATCTTTTTAATGGTGGAAAAATTTTGAAATTCAAAATGGATGACAGGTTACCAATATGGTTTGTGTCACAGGTTTGATTGTAGTAGTTATACATAAGTTTATTGGCGCAGCTACGTCGAATAAGCTATAAATTTCTTATTTATTTTCCAATTGAGTTGATTCTTATTTTATTTGGAAGTTAAGTTCAACATTTATCTTTTTGATAGAGGACAAATTTTAAAATTTAAAATGGATGATGGGTTAACAATCTGGTTTGTCTCGCATGTTTGATTATGGTACTAGCTATACATGATTTTATAAGTACAACTACGGTGAATCAGCCATAGCTTTCTAATTTAATTTTCAATTTAGTTGATTCCTTTTTTATTAGGAATTAAAGTTCAACATCTATTTATTCTATTTAGGATAAATTTTAAAATTCAAAATGGTTGAAAGATTAGCAATCTAGTATATGTCGCAAGTCTGTTTGTTGTAGCTACACATTTGTTTATAGATACAGCTACTACGAATCGGCCATAACTTCCTAATTTATTTTCTAATTGACTTGATTCTATTTCATTTGAAATTTAAGTTCAACATATATCTTTTTAATCGAGGAAAAATTTTGATATTTAAAATGCATGACAAGTTAGCAATTTGGTTTATGTTATAGATCTGATTGTACTAGCTACAATGAGTTTATAGGCATAGTTACGCCGAATCAGCCAAAACTTTCTAATTTATTTGCCAATTGAGTTGAGTCTTGTTTTATTAGAAATTTAAGTTTGGAATTTATCTTTTAGATGGGGAAAATTTTGAATTTCAAAACAGATAACAGATTTAGCAATCTGGTATGTGTCACAAGTCTAATTGTAGTAGCTACACATGAGTTTATAGGCATAGCTACGCCGAATCAGCCATAACTTTCTAATTTATTTTTCAATTGAGTTGATTCTTATATTATTTGGAACTTAAGTTCAACTTTTACTTTTTCAATAGAGGACATTTTTAAAATTCAAAATGGATGACAAGTTAGTAATCTTGTTTGTGTTGCAGGTTTGATTGTAGTTTCCACACATGATTTTATAGCATAGTTACACCGAATCAGCCATAACTTTGTAATTTATTTTCCAATTGAGTTAATTTTTATTTTATTTGGAATTTAAATTCAAAATCTATATTTTTAGTGAAGGACAAATTTTAAAATTCAAAATGGATGATAGGTTACCAATCTTGTTTGTGTCGCAGGTCCGACTATAGTAGCTACACATGATTTTATAGGCGTAGCTATGCTGAATCATCCATGACTTTTGAATTTATTTTCCAATTGAGTTGATTCTTATTTAATTTGGAAGTTAAGTTCAAAATCTATCTTTTTATTATAAAACAAATTTAAATTCAAAATGGATGGCATGTTAGTAATCTGGTTTGTGTCGCAGTTCTGATTGTAGTTTTCACACATAATTATATAGGCTCAGCTATGTCGAATAGCCATAACTTTCTAATTTATTTTTCAATTGAGTTGATTCTTATTTGGATTGGAATTTAAGGCCAGCATCTATCTTTTCAATAGAGGATAAATTTTGAAATTCAAAATGGATGACATGTTAGTAATATGATTTGTGTCACAAGTCTTATTCTAGTTGCCACACATGATTTTATAATTGTAGCTATGCTGAATCAGACATAACTTTCTAATTTGTTTTCCAACTAAGTTGCTTCTTATTGTATTTAGAATTTAAGTTCAACATCTATCTTTTCAATGTAGAACAAATTCTGAAATTCAAAATGGATGATAGGTTAGTAATCTAGTTTGTGTCACAGGTTTGATTTTAGTTTTCACACATAATTTTATAGGCACAACTATGTCGAATCAACCATAACTGTCTATATTATTTTTAAAGTTAGTTGATTCTTGTTTGATTTGGAATTTAAGTTCAACATCTATCTTTCAATGGAGGCTAAATTTTGTAATTCAAAATGGATGACAAGTAAGTGATCTAGTTTGTGTCGCAGGTCTCATTGTAGTATCTACACATGATTTTATAGCCGCAGCTACGTAGAATAATCCATAACTTTCTAATTTATTTTCCAATTTGAGTTGATTCTTAATTAATTTGGAATTTAAGTTCAACATCTATCTTTTCAATGGAGAACAAATTTTAAAATCAAAATGGATGACAAATTAGCCATCTAGTTTGTGACATAGGTCCGACTATAGTAGTGGCACACAATTTTACAGGCAGCTACGCTGAATCATCCATGACTTTTGAATTTATTTTCTAATTGAGCTGATTTTTATTTTATTTGGAAGTTAAGTTCAAAATCTATCTTTTTAATGTAGATCAAATTTTAAAGTTCAAATTGGATGACATGTTAGTAATGTGGTTTGTATCGCAATTCTGATTGTAGTTTTCATACATAATTTTATAAGCGCAGCTATGTCGAATCAGCCATAACTTTTTAATTTATTTTTTAATTGAGTTGATTCTTGTTTGGTTTGGAATTTAAGTTCATACAAATGATTTTAATTGTAGCTATACTGAAGCAGCCATAACTTTCTAATTTATTTTCAACTGAGTTGATTCTTATTTTATTTATAATTTAAGTTCAACTTCTATCTTTTCAATATAGGATAAATTTTAAAATTCAAAATATTGGAATGTTAGTAATCTAGTTTGTGTCGCAGGTTTGATTATAGTTTTAACACATAATTCTATAGGCCCAGCTACGTCGTATCAACCATAACTTGCTAAATTATTTTCAAAGTGAGTTGATTCTTATTTGATTTGAAATTTATGTTCAACATCTATCTTTTCAATGGAGGATAAATTTTGAAATTGAAAATGGAAGGCAAGTTAGTAATCTGGTTTGTGTCTCAGGTCTCATTGTAGTTTCCACACATGATTTTAAAGGCACAACTATGCTGAATCAGCCATAACTTTCTAATTTATTTTTCAATTGAGTTGATTCTTAATTTATTTTGAATTTAAGTTCAACATCTATTTTCTAAATTAGGACAAATTTTAAAATTCAAAATGGATGGCAAGTTAGCAATCTTGTTTGTGTCGCAGGTTTAATTGTAGTAGCTACACATGAATTTATAGGCAAAACTATGCCAAATCAGCCATAACTTTCTCATTTATTTTCTAATTGAGTTGATTTTTGTTTTATTTGGAAGTTAAGTTCAACATCTATATTTTTTATAAAGGACAGATTTTTAAATTCAAAATTGATGATGGGTTAGCAATCTGGCTTGTGTCGCATGGGTGGTAGTAGTACTAGCTACACATGATTTTATAAGTGCACCTACGGTGAATCAGCCATAACTTTATAATTTATTTTTCAATTCAGTTGATTCTTGATTTATTTAGAATTAAAGTTCAACATCTATCTATTCTATGGAGGATAAATTTTAATATTCAAAATAGATGAAAGGTTAGCAATTTGGTGTGTGTCGCAAGTCTATTTGTTGTAGCTACACATGTGTTTATAGGAACAGCTACACCGAATCAGCCGTAACTTTCTAATTTATTTTCTAATTGACTTGATTCTTGTTTCAATTAAAATTTAAGTTCAACATATATCTTCTCAGTAGAGGATAAATTTTTATATTCAAAATGTATAACAAGCTAGCAATTCGGTTAGTGTTACAAGTCTGATTGTAGTAGCTACACATGAGTTCATATTCGCAGCTACGCTGAATCAAACAAAACTTTCTAATTTATTTTTTAATTGAGTTTAGTCTTATTTTATTTGAAATTTAAGTTTGGCATCTATCTATTAGATGGGGAAAATTTTGAAATTCAAAATGGATGGTAGGTTAGAATTCAGGTATATTTTGCAAGTCTGAGTGTAGTAGCTACATAAGAGTTTATAGGCACAGCTATGTTGAATCAGCCATAACTTTTTAATTTATCTTCCAATTGAGTTGATTCTTGTTTTATTTGGAACTAAAGTTCAACTTTCACATTTTCAATAGATGATAATTTTGAAATTCAAAATGGATGACAAGTCAATAATCTGGTCTGTGTTGCAGGTTTTATTGTAGTCTCCACACATGATTTTATAGGCACATCTACACCGAATCAACCATAACTTTCTATTTTATTTTCCAATTAAGTTGATTTTTATTTTATTTGAAATTTAAGTTCAAAATCTATATTTTTAATGGAGGGCAAATTTTGAAATTCAAAATGGATGATTGGTTAGCAGTCAAGTTTGTGTCACAAGTCTAACCGTAGTAGCTACACACGATTTTATAAGCGCAGCTACGCTGAATCATCCATGACTTTCAAATTTATTTTCTAATTGAGTTGATTTTTACTTTATTTGGAAGTTAAGTTCAAAATCAATTTTTTAATGTTGACCAAATTTGAAATTCCAAATGGATGACATGTTAATAATCTGGTTTGTGTCATAGTTCTAATTGTAGTTTTCACACATACTTTTATAGGGGTAGCTATGTCGAATCAGCCATAACTTTCTAATTTATTTTTCAATTGAGTTGATTCTTATTTGGTTTGGAATTTAGGTTCAACATATATTTTTTCAATGGAAGACAAATTTTTAAATTCAAAATAGATGACATGTTAGTAATCTGGTTTGTGTCCTAGGTCTTATTCTAGTTTCCACACATGATTTTATACTCACAGCTATGCTGAATCAGCACATCTTTCTAATTTATTTTTCAACTGAGTTGATTCTTATTTTATTTAGAATTTAAGTTCATCAGCTATCATTTCAATGTAGGACAAATTTTGAAATTCAAAATGGATGAAAGGTTAGTAATCTAGTTTGTGTCGCAGGTCTGATAGTAGTTTTCACACATAATTTTATAAATACAGCTACGCTGAATTAGCCATAATTTTCTAAATTATTTTCAAACTAAGTTGATTCTTATTTGATTTGGAATTTAAGTTCAACATCTATCTTTTCAATAGCGGACAAATTTTGAAATTCAATATGGATGACAGGTTAGTAATTTGGTTCGTGTTGCAAGTTTATTGTAGTTTCCACACATGATTTTATAGGCGCAACTATGTTGAATCAGCCATAACTTTCTTATTTATTTTTCAATTGAGTTAATTCTTAATTTATTTGGAATTTAAGTTCAACATCTATCTTTTCAATGAAGGACAAATTTTGAAATTCAAAATGGATGATAGGTTAGCAATCTAGTTTGTGTCGCAGGTTTGATTGTAGTAGTTACACATGAGTTTATAGGTGCAACTGCCCGAATCAGCCATTACTTTCTTATTTAATTTCCAATTGAGTTGATTGTTATTTATTTGGAATTTAAGTTCAACATCTATCTTTTTGATAAAGGATAAATTTTAAAATTCAAAATTGATGATGGGTCAATAATCTAGTTTGTGTCGCATGGCTGATTATAGTACTAGCTACACATGATTTTATATGCATAGCTACGGTCGATCAGCTACAACTTTCTAATTTATTTTCCAATTGAGTTGACTCTTGTTTTATTTGGAATTAAAGTTCAACATCTATCTATTCTATGGAGGACAAATTTTAAAATTCAAAATGGATGACAGGTTAGCAATCTAATATGTGACGCAAGTCTATTTATTGTAGCTACGCATGTTTTTATATGTATAGCTACGCCGAATCAGCCATAACTTTCTAATTTATTTTCTAATTGACTAGATTTTTATTTTATTTGGAATTTAATTTTCACATATATCTTCTTAATGGAGGACAAATTTTGATATTCAAAATACATAACAAGTTAGCAATCCAGTTTGTGTCATATGTCTAATTGTAGTAGCTACACATGAGTTTATAGGCACAGCGACGATGAATCAACCAAAACTTTCTAATTTATTTTCCAATTGAGTTAAGTATTATTTTTTTTGAAATTTAAGTTTGGAATCTATCTTTTAAATGGAGAAAATTTTTGAAATTCAAAATGGATGATAGGTTAGCAATCTAGTACGTGTGTCAAGTCTAATTGTAGTAGCTATACATGAGTTTATAGGCATATCTATGTCGAATCAGCCATAACTTTCTTATTTATTTTGCAATTGAGTTGATTATTATTTGATTTGGAACTTATGTTCAACTTTTGCCTTTTCAATAGAGGACAATTTTGAAATTCAAAATGGATGACAAGTTAGTAATCTGGTTTGTGTTACAAGTTTGATTATAGTTTCCACAAATGATTTTATAAGCACAGCTACATTGAATCAACCATAACTTTCTAATTTATTTTCTAATTGAATTGATTTTTTTATTTGGAATTTAAATTTAAAATATATATTTATAATGGAGGATAAATTTTGAAATTTAAAATGGATGACAAGTTAGCAATCTGGTTTGTCTTGCAGGTTTGATTGTAGTACCTATACATGATTTTATAATCGCAGCAACGCCGAATCATCCATGACTTTTGAATTTATTTTCTAATTGAGTTGATTATTATTTTATTTATAATTTAAGTTCAAAATCTATTTTTTCAATGTAGAACAAATTCTGAAATACAAAATGGTTGACATGTTAGTAATCTTTTTTGTGTTGCAGTTTTGACTATAGTTTTCACACATAATTTTATTGACGCAGCTATGTCGAATCAGCCATAACTTTCTAATTTATTTTTTAATTGAGTTGGATTCTTTCTTTGTTTCAAATTTAAGTTCAACATCTACCTTTTTAATAGATAACAAATTTTGAAAAAAAAATAGATGACATATTAGTAATCTGGTTAGTGTCGCAGATCTTATTCTAGTTTCCACACATGATTTTATAACTGCAGCTAAGCTAAATTAGCCATAACTTTCTAATTTATTTTCCAACTAAGTTGATTCATATTTTATATATCATTTAAGTTCAACATCAATCTTTTCAATGTAAGACCAATTTTGAAATTCAAAATGGATGGCAGATTAGTAATCTAGTTTGTGACGCATGTCTGATTGTAGTTTTCACACATAATTTTATAGGCCCAGCTACGTCGAATCAGCCATAACTTTCTAAATTGTTTTCTTAGTGAGTTGATTCTTGTTTGATTTGGAATTTAAATTCAACATCTATCTTTTCAATGGAGGACAAATTTTGAAATTCAAAATAAATGACAAGTCAGTAATCTGGTTTATGTTGTAGGTCTCATTGTAGTTTCAACACATGATTTTATAGGCGTAGCTATGTCGAATTAGCCATTACTCTCTAATTTATTTTTTAATTGAGTTGACTTTTGTTTTATATGGAATTTAAGTTCAACATCTATCTTTTCATGTAGGACAAATTTTAAAATTCAAAATGGATGAAGCGTTGGCAATTTGTTATGTGCCGCAAGTCTGATTATAGTAGCTACACATGAGTTTATGCACACATCAGCCATAACTTTAACATTTATTTTCTAATTGAGTTGATTTTTTTTTATTAGGAATTTAAGTTCAACATCTATCTTTTTGATAGAGGACAAATTGTTAAATTCAAAATGGATGATGTGTTACCAATTTGGTTTGTGTCACATGTCTAATTGCAGTGCTAGCTACACATGATTTAATAAGCGCAACTATAGTGAATAAGCCATAAATTTCTAATTTTGTTTCCAATTGAGTTGATTCTTGTTTTATTTGGAATTAAAGTTCAACATCTATATATTATATGGAGGCCAAATTTTAAAATTCAAAATGAATGACAGGTTAACAATCTGGTATATGTTTCAAGTCTGTTTGTTGTAGCTACACATGAGTTTATATGTACAACTATGCCAAATCATCCATAACTTTCTAATTTATTTTCTAATTGACTTAATTCTTGTTTCATGTAGAATTTACATTCAACATATATCTTTTCAATGGAGGACAAATTTTCATATTCAAAATGCATTACAAGTTAGCAATCCTGTTTGTGTCACAAGTCTGATTGTAGTAGCTACACATGAGTTTATAGGTGAAGCGATGCCGAATTAGCCAAAACTTTCTAATTTATATTACAATTGAGTTGAGTCTAGTTTTATATGAAATTTAAGTTCGGCAACATCTATCTTTTATTTGGGGGAAAATTTTGAAATTCAAAATAGATGGTAGGTTACCAATCTGGTATGTGTCACAAGTCTAATTGTAGTAACTACAAATGAGTTTATAAGCACAACTACACTGAATTAGCTATAACTTTCTAACTTATTTTCCAATATAGTTGATTCTTGTTCTATTTGGAACTTAAGTTCAACTTTTACCTTTTTAATGGGGGATAATTTTGAAATTCAAAATGGATGACAAGTTAGTAATCTGGTTTCTGTTGCATGTTTGATTGTATTTTTCACACATGATTTTATAGGCACACCTTCACTAAATCAGCCATAACTTTCTAATTTATTTTTCAATTAAGTTGATTTTTTATTTATAATTTAAGTTTAAAATCTATCTTTTTAATGGAGGACAAATTTTGAAATTTAAAATGGATGACAGGTTAGCAATCTGGTATGTGTCATAGGTTACAGACATGTTCGGTGAATAAATGTTTGAGTCTGAGAATACCGCAAGTGCATGGGTGGTTATCAAGTAATACCTCGTGGGACAGCATGAGGCTCGTATTCCTCAGGGAACGGCGATAGGCTCCTATTGATTCCTTTTCTCTTAATCAACAGCCTCAACAATTGTGGTGTTTCTAAATTTTGCTTTTACAAATTAATTAATAAAATACACATGAGGATCGTTAAAACTCACTAAAAACATTACGAGAATTATCAAGCCAGTACTTTGAGTGCAAGGGAGGAAATTTCCTGTGAAATAGGAGAGAAAACTCAATATCAAGTGAGAAAGACCAAGGGACGGTCAACGGTAACCCTATAGCCTTTGATATGGCCTTCACAATGGCCAGATAACAATAGTTGTGTGTCTTTCCAGTGTTCATAAGAACAATGCCCTTGATAGGGTCGATATGAGGCCTTGTCAACTCAGTTAGGGCTCAAAAGTTTCTAAGTGTGGACAATGGTCGTTCTAAGGCTCATTGTGTTGATAACAACCTCAACCACTGGTGTGGTAAGGGTCATGCTAGAATTCTGAATAATAAAAAGAACAAGCACTCTTTAAAGACCAGCCGTTATGGGTATGTCAACAATAGTTTTGAGCCCATGATAGACTCACTCAATTTATCCAAAAAACTACTTCTCTTTTCCTGAACATCATAACGATGAATTACGGATGTACAATGCCCGCTGTGATGTAAACAATGAATAACTATAGATTCTCCCTCTAACCAAATGGCATGAAAATAATTCCCAACCATGAAAATTGACTCCACATACAAATTTCACTCATAAAAACTAATAAATACAACTCAACTTCACAACATTTAATCAAAACTAAATTGATATAAACTAAAAACATAGAAAACTACTTGGGTTACCTCCCAAGAAGCACTTGTTTTACATCATGAGCCTGACACACCTGTTCTTACCTCAAGATGGCTTCTGCTTGCTTAGAGTAAGTAAAGAGAACATCTCATCATTACCTGTCTTTGGAATGATGGAGTTGGTTACCTTACTAGGATGATTATATTTGGGCTCTACCTTTCTTCATACCTACGTTCTTGTTGTGGTTCTCAAATTACTCCTCTTGTTGATTTGTTGAAGAGGTGGCCTTGCTAGTTGTGTTAATTCTTTCACAAGCCTTCCCTCGAAGTATTATTGTAGGGGCTTCACCATGAACATATCCTACACAAAATCAGAAATAGACAAGTCAGGTTCATGTGCAAAATAACATTCATCGTCTTGGTTTATGGAGTGCTTTATGGCACTTGGGGATTTGCACACCACTTCTTCCTCCCCAATTTTCAGGGTCATCTTTCCATCTCTCCAATTGATGAGAGCCCCAAATGTTTTTAGAAAAGGTCTTCCAAGAATGAGTGGGGTCTCTACATCCTCATCTATATCTAAGATCACAAAATCCATAGGGAAGACAAGTTTTTCAATGGTCACAAGAATATCTTCCACAATCCCCCGTGGTCATCTAACTGATCTATCAGCCAACTACAAAGTCATCCTTGTCGTCCTTAATTCTCCCAATCCAAGTTTCAAGTAATTATTATATGGCATCACTTTAATGCTAGCCCCAGAATCCGCTAGTGCATTCTCTTCCACACCATCACCTAATAAGCATAGGATTACAAAACACCCAGGATCTCTAAATTTCATCGGCAGCTTCCTGTCCAGAATGGCAAAACAATTTCCATTAAGAGCAACTGTATCATCCTCTTCCAATTTCCTTTTGTTATTGAGCAAACCCTTCAAAAATTTAGCATATTTCGGCATCTAGGACAATGCTTCAATAATCGGGATATTTATATAGAGCTACTTAAAGATGCTCATGAATTTCTTATAATGTGCATCTTCCTTATCAGCCTTCAACCTGGAAGGGTATGGAACTCATAGGCAGTATTCTTCAATTGTGGGTTGGTGATGGATCTCCAGATTCTTTCTCACCTCTCTGCTCATACTCCTCAATGGGTTCTTGTGAAGCACTAGGGCCTTCTTGTACGGCTGCCTTTTTCTTCTAGGCATTTAGACCCTGGGTGGTCCTTGCCTTAATAGCCTTACTACTGCAGAGTGATATTATCTTTAGGTGCTCCCTCGGATTAGCTTCAGTGTTGCTCAGGAGGCTACCTTGAGGTCTCTCTGTACTAGCTCTTGCCATCTATCCAACCTGATTTTCTAAGTTTTTGATCAAAGCTTAAATGTTTCTCAATGTAGCACCAAACTCTTCCATCTTAGCATAGTTTCTCATCATGTACTTGGCCAACTCTACTGCTGACCCTGACTCCATGAAAAGTTAGGATGACTCCTCCATCCTGGGATGAAAGTTTGTTATAGGGATACTTTGATTCCTCTGACATCCTCCAATATAGTCAATTTGTTCCATAGGAGCTGAAGCTGAACTCACAGTTGGACACTGAGCTACCCCATATCCTCCTTCACATGTTTGACAAAACAGAATGGCCATGGAATTTGTGCTGACACCCTGACCATTGCTTATGAATAGATCCAGCTTCCTACTGAGCATGTCCACTCTTGCTGCGAAAGTGGTATCTGCATTTATCTCATGCAATCCAACAACTTTTGGCTATCTATCTCTTAAACTCCAGTGCGACTCATTGTTAAACATATCCTCAAACAACTGTTCTAGCTCATCAGGGTACTTGTTATTCAATGACTCAGCAGGTAAGGCATCGATGATCTACTTAGTCTGATAGTTTAAGCCATTGTACAGAATTTGCAACCTCATCCATGAACTGAACCCCATGTGGGGGCATCGCCTAAGAAGGTCCTTGAACCTCTCATGTGCCTCAAAAAATGTTTCAAACTCTCCTTGTATGCTGAGATCTCCTGCCTAATTTTTACTGCTTTACTTGGTGGCACCCAAGAAATTTCTCCACAAAGTCATTCCATGTCTTAATCGACCCCGGTGCTAGAAAAGTAAGCCATTAATATATTGAACCTCTCAAACTGAACAAGAAAGGTCGCAGTCTGATAGAGTCATCTGTTACTATGCTTATCTTAAATGTTAAACATATTTGCAATAATTTTGAGAGATGGGTATTTGGGTCTTCATTTGTTAGACCATAGAATTGACAAGAGTTTTGAATCATCCCAATAATGCTAACTTTGATTTCAAAGTTGTTTGTTGCCACTACTGGGGCTTGGATACTGAACTTCTTTCCTATAAAATGTGGCATCTCGTACTCAAAAAAGTGTTCTCCTTGGTATAGCCATTACGACAGACTCTCTGTCGTTACTATCTAGCTCTTTTGAGACTGCTGAATTCTATTTAAGCCTTCTCAACAATGTTCTCTTGATCTCACTATCTTCTTCTATTAGGTTAGTATGGTTTGCTTTGGTCAAGAACAGTTACCTACAAAACAGAATAGCAAGAATGAATTAATTAACAAAAGAATAAAATGAAATAATACAGCAAAAGAATAATTGACTAAAACACTAAGCTACGAGTTTTCGTAGAATCTCTTGATTAGGTGGTCCTCAGTAACGGTGCCAAAAATATGACAGACGTGTTAGGTGAATAAAATGTTCAAGTCTGTGAATACCCCAAGTGCACGGGTCATCAAGTAATACCTCGTGGGTGAGTAAGAGGGTTGTATTCCTCAGGGAACAGGGAACGGTGAGAGGCTCCTACTACTTCCTTTTCGCTTAATCAATAGCCTCAACATTTACGGTGTTTCTAAATTTTTCTTTTACAAATTAATTAATAAAATACACATTAGGATCATTAAGTGCAATTGGAAAGAGTGGGTGATTGTAAAAGAATTTACTTAACTATTACTTATGATCTGAGTTGAGTTATGATGATTATTTTCTAGTATTGGAATGGGGGAAATTAGAGGCCAACTATCCCAATCTCTTGGCAACACTAGAAACTTAAGATGGAATCTCTTCCTACCACAGCCTACTATGTTCGCCTTAAGATCGAGAATTCCTCTAAATGGGCTAAATCAAACCCTATCTAGATATCTAGCAATACCTAATCTCTTAGCGCATGTATAAATCTAACAAAGCATGTGTGTTCTAATGCATGGGAATCTCTTCCCCACACATTGACAAAATACCATTAACAAGCATGCAATGAATCACAATTAAGTAGAAAGAGTAATCTATTGTCAAAGAAAGTTCACAAGTAAAGTTAAAGTATGCAAACATATAATTCTCCTTAAAAGATATAAATAATGATAAATCCACAAGAACAAGGAATAAAGAATTCCTAAATTAACTCCCTCCAATAGATCTGCAATAGTTGAGGTTGAGAGGATCCCAAAATCATCAAGACAGCACCGAATCTCTTCGCGCATCCTCCACTATTAATGCATGTTGACTTCCCCTTCAGAAACTCATTGGAACTCGCTAAAATTTTGATGGAACTTATCTCCAACTGCACAAGTCTCCAGAAATCTGGCCGCTCTACCAAATTCGGCAAAAGAACCTCCCTTTTATTGAAAACCTTAGGGTATTTATAGTATCAAGTCTACCACAGTCTCACCACGCCATTGTGGATGCCGTGGTGAGTAAGTTTGTCGCTTGGGCTACAAATCTCATCCTAGCATGGTCTACCTTGGCCTGGTGTGGATTAGTCACGGCCGTTGTTGAGGTTGTTATGACTTCTGTGTTGTTCTCTGTGATTCTACATTGCCGTATTTGGAAAACGGCTGTGATAGAAGTGGACAACAAATGTGGTAAAATGACAATATGGCTATTGTGTACTGTGGTGATGCTTTGATTCAACAAGATGTTTTGTTTTGCTTCAAAACACCTTTATTTTTTATTCTTTGGCCCTAAGACGGAATAAAAGCTCATGGTAAACAAAAAAATGAAAATATGTACTAGATTGGTGCTAAATGTAGCATAAATAATATCTAAATTATGCACTTTCAAGCACTATCAGTAGGTCTGATTGTAGTTTCCACACATAATTTTATAAGCACAGCTACGCTGAATCAACCATAGCCTTCTAATTTGTTTTCCAATTGAGTTGATTTTTTTTATTTGAAAGTTAAGTTCAACATCTATCTTTTCTATGGAGTACAAATTCAACATCTATCTTTTCAAATGCAGGACAAATTTTGAAATTTAAACTAGATGACATGTTAGTAATCTAGTTTGTGTCACAAGTCTGATTGTAGTTTCCACACATAATTTTATAGCCGTAGCTATGCCAAATTAGCAATAACCTCATAATTTATTTTTCAATTAAGTTGATTTTTGTTTCATTTGAAAGTCAAGTTCAACATATATCTTTTCAATGGAGGATAAATGTTGATATTCAAAATGCATAATAGCTTAGCAATTTGGTTTGTGTCACAGGTCTTATTGTAGTAGCTGCACATGAGTTTATAGGCACTGCTACACCAAATCAGCCAAAACCTTCTAATTT
The DNA here is from genome assembly GCA_020875875.1 of Dioscorea alata. Lineage (NCBI taxonomy): Eukaryota > Viridiplantae > Streptophyta > Magnoliopsida > Dioscoreales > Dioscoreaceae > Dioscorea > Dioscorea alata. The sequence continues at coordinate 11,941,699 of CM037021.1, forward strand.
ATTTTCTAATTAAGCTGATTCTTGTTCTTTTTGGAATTTAATTTCAACATCTGTCTTTTAGATGGAGGAAAATTTTTAAAATGGATGACAAGTTAGCAATCTGGTATGTGTTTCAAGTTTGATTGTAGTAGCTACACATGAGTTTATAGGCACAGCTATGCTGAATCAGCTATAACTTTCTAATTTATTTTCCAATTGAGTTGATTCTTGTTTTATTTAGAATTTAAGTTCAACATCTATTTTTTCAATAGAAGACAAATTTTGAAATTCAAAATGGCTGATAGGTTAGCAATCTGGTCTGTATCAAGGTCTAATTGTAGTAGCTAGACATGAGTTTATAGCCACAACTACGCTCTTAGGATCTTTTTTATGTAATGATAGTATAGATCCACATCCTCCAAATTTATAATTTCCACAACCATAGTAAACTTTCCTTATTCCTAGGATAGAAAATATAGGTACCTTAAAAATCAATATTCATAAGCTAGCATTGTTAAATGACTAAATCAAGTGAACTAACCAAGAATGACCAAGGCACTAGCACACATTATGCAAGGTTCACATGCCACATGAATATCACATTTGGAAATTTTTTTTAGCTATTTGCAATTGGTCAAGCCCACCCTTCTGCGACTTTCCAAGTAAAGAATCAATGGCATCCATTTCTGAATATCTTGTAGCCTAAAACATAACAAAACAATAAGTTTATAGAGTATGATTATTCAACAGATTTCGTCAGTTGATTTACATAGCATGTGCAATTATATATATGCATATAATATCACTAATCATATTTGTACAATAAAGTTTCTAAAACATAGTGGTGATTAACATATTACCTTATATATCTATGAGAAACAAACAGTAATATGCCAATTCAAGCATAATTATTGAGAAAATTTTGAGCTCATGGTGCCTTTACATGAAGAGAATGTGATATCTAATAAACTTCAATGATAGGAATCTTATATCGCATGCAAAACTTAGTATGTGGAAACTTCATTTAAAGAATATACATTTACAAATAGAACTCTAGGGTGAAAAGAATTTTAACAAAATTCCACATTTAGACAGCCAGATTTGGAAATTTACAAAAATTCATGCTTCTTTGCACACAGAGATCAAACTTGAAAGAGGAACAAATATTGTACAAAATCCATGAAAAAAAATCACCTCAATTCAAATTTAAGCATGGGGTACACACGTTATTAGTAAAATTTACTTGGTTTTATTACTTCGAAAGATAAGATTGATGACTGGATTGGTTTATAGTTTTCACACTAGAACCACTGTGATAAAAAAGCTGTTTAACATAAGATTGGTGATGAAATAGTTCAACTAAATATCATTAGTCTAATCTTTAAAAATATGGGTATTATTATAGGTCCTCAGTATTTATCTGCCTATTGCAATTCCATGCACTGAGAGTAATGTGTAAGTTGTTGTTAAAAACTATTTTCAAGCACATGCTAACAATTGGAATATTGCATTCAAGTGATATTAGTCACCTATACTTCACTCACACTTCTACAAGTAGTGGAACCAAAAAAAGAAGGTTCAATGTTCATCATTCAAAGATTTACCACACAAATATCATCTCAAAGACTACAAGGCCTAGGTGTAAGTACAAGCTCCACCAAACAAAGTTGTCACATACAAACCAAACAAACAATTTTAACTCATATCAATCGTAAAGCTTAAAACTAATAAGATGGAAGCCCGTCACTTATATGTTTAGATCCATATTTATTGAATTAACTGATCTAGAACTATTAGTTACTCTAATATGCCTAGTTGTTACACGTTAGTTTATTTTAACTAGCCACATTGCAAATAAACCAATCAAACCAATTAACACCAATCATTAATACCACATCAAATGCAAACTAATCATATTATATAGGGCTAATAAACCCAAATGCTTAAGATAATAAGATCAGAAGCTCAAACTTATATATTCAAATAAATATTTAGTAAAGTAATTAATGTGAGACCACTAGGTTGTGTTTGGCTGGTGACTATAAGTGTCTTTAAGGGCAAGTTTTTTTAAATATTTTAAGGGAAAACTTTTATGGGGACTGATCATGCACTTAATAATACTAATAAAAACTAAATTTTTTAAATTAAAATTTTATTCAATGATATATATTTATTAATATTAATATTTTGTTAAAAATTAGTTTATAAATTTATTTAATTAAAAAATTAAATCACATAAAATTGCATTGGCAAAATAAGTTATGGGTGTTTGATTGAAGAAAGTGATTTATTTGCCTACCAAAAAATCTTTTAGTAACTCTGACTTTTTTGGAAATGCAAAATCCTTCAGAAATCTAAACAATGATAAAGGGCCAGTTATATGATAAGCCATTTGGCAGCATTTACAACCCTAAATCAATTAAAGAATTTGCCCTTGCTTGCCCTTGTAAGTAACTCTCTTCTTCAGAATGTGGTTTGCCTTAACATATCCTTTTGGCTTTTTTGTATGTTTTTATAGTTCCATCTCTGTGTGTGCATAGAATTGTTTGAGAAAATTAGATGTATTCGATACTGGCAGATGACTCCTTCCTTTATACTTACATCTAATTTTTCCTAGGTTTGTTTTATGTTTTTTCAAGGGATAACATTCAGTTTACCTTCAATATTTCTTTTCATTTTTCTCCACTTGCCATTTGGTGGTTCACAAGCTTACTTGGCAATGTCGCTCATATATAACTTATGGTTTGTGTATTAGAGGTGAATAATTTTTTGCATAATCAAGTTGCTTCTTGATCTCATTTTTCAACAAGTTTCACCCTCTCTATTTACCAATGCTTTCTAGGCATCATCTGGATTTAATACTTTGTTTTATCAGCTTGGTGTCAGACTGGCAAATTGCAGGTTGTTATTACTACTGTTTTATCAGCTTGGTGCTTTTAAAGGTATATGCCTATTATCCATCCTGATTTCCGTTATAACAATAAAGTTTACTGAATTCTTTTTTTCTGAGGATACATCATTAGAAAAATTTCCTTGCATTAAGTATTTCAATGATTTAAACTTTATTTTTCTTCATTTATTTGTTGAGATAGTTTGTAATTATACAAATGAGTTACTGCTCACTTTATATATACTTGTGCATTGAGGGAAAGAATGCCCACATTCATTTAACCTTTTATGTAGAACAGGCGACATGGGACTATTAACAGGATATTTATTATTGCTTTGTATTCCTTTGCTAATAAATTTTTAGATGAAATGGTAGGGTGGTCATCTTTACTGAATCTCACTTTTGTTTTTCAGGTATAATCGGATACCATGATGTACAAAATACCTCTTAGCTTTTAGAGAATTTTTGTGTTTTGTTAATCTGAGATTGTTGAGTCAGAATGCTTTAATGTTCTATTTGTGTTAATTTTCATTTGTGTGTGTGTGCCTCTTTTTCTACTAATAAAGTGTCTTGGATTTCTGCATTTTATTTGATTCAATTTGTGGATAGGTTTGTAAAACAAAAGCATTGCAAGAGTCAATGGTTTATGTACATAACTCAGCTTTATTTCATTTTGTGGGCAATAATAGATTGATTTTTATTTTGGGGTGATTTTGATAAACTCTTATAAGATTCTAAGAAGTTAACATTTCCAGTGTCCTTACCCACTCTTGGCCTTTGGACGAAGGAATAAAGTCCCTTGTTATTCCTCTTTATTCTTCTAAATTTTGGTAGACATTTTTACAATCCGTAAGCTATTTTCATTTGTATTTGCAAGAAATAAGAGTTTTTAATCTAGATTAAGTTATGATTGCTCAGTCCTTAAAAAGAAGTTTATTATGGACTCAATAGAATAAACATTGTAATTATGTTTCTAGCCCAATCTTTTGTTGTGATTTACTTTTTTAAAAATTTTTTTGTTGATTATGTACAATTATGGAAAACTAATGATTTAATTCCCTAAACAGTCCCTCTATTTTTTCAAACTTACCCTTTTAGTCTTTTTTATTTTGAATTGTAACCTTTCAATCCTTCTACAATTTTAATTTAGGAGAACGACATGGGGACTGGCATGACTCATTTAAACATAGTAGAGGGACTAAAATGTTACGATTTAAAATGAGGGACTAAAAGGGTAAGTTTGAAAAAGTAGAAGGACTATTTAGAGAATTACACCAAAACTAATTAATAAAATTTTAATAGCGGTGCATATATTTGCATATGTGCATATATATGTATTTATGTATTATGTATATTAATGTTAATGAGGTTTGTACACATCAATAACAATTTTGATTTTTTTAAAAGGTGGATTAACCACTTGCATTAAAATAAAATAAAACGTACATGGGACAAAGATGGCCAGACGCCACAAACATTCCATCAGGAGTGGGAAACAAACAAAACATACACTAAAAACAGAAAAAAAAAAAAAAAAAAAAAAGTCTAAAGGCCACAGAGGATGAAAGTCTAGTCATCAATAAGGGTGGAAGGATCCGACTACGAAGTACCCTGCCCCGCATTTCTGGAGACCAGGAAGTCCAGGCTCCTCTTGACCTTTGCCACAGAGTCATCAATTTTTGCTTTCTTTGAATCTGGACCTACAATGAACCAAGAGAGAATCATACTATCAATCTTCATAATAATAGAGTTAGTCGATAAACAATTGGAATTGAAAATACGTGCATTCCTTTCTATCCAAATATTCCAATTGATGGCTCGCACAAGCAAATCCCAAAAAGGAGTAGAATTTTTAACTAAGGTGTGTCTCCAGTCCCCCCAAAGGTCTAAAAGGGAAGTGGGGGGATGAATGACCCCGAATAGTGGCCCAAGGTGGTTCTAGATGTGTGAGGCAAAGGGGCAATAGAGGAGGATGTGATCTACAATTTCGGTATCAATTAAACACATCACACAGGTGGAACATTGTAATTGATTGCATCTCCGCCTTGCCAGGTTATCAAGGGTCAAGATCTTACTGTCCTAGGCTAACCGGTTGAAAAGATTAATTTTTTTTTTTGGGCAAAAAACTTTCAGAATAATTGGAGTCCTCTGACATCTCAATCCCTCATCATTCAAAAAATTATAGAAGGATTTCACTGAAAAGTTTCCATTGGCCGAAAGTGTCCAACATTTGCCATCCATAAGAGGTTGGTGAGCTTCCCTCAGGCTATTGAGGATGTTATCCCAAGCCAGAAAAATATTCGAGGGGATCACCGGAGATCTACTTGCATATTCACTAAAAGTTTTCTCCTTATGTTGGGCTAATTGAAAATAGTGGGGCCAAATGTCAGCAGGGGCACGTCCATCAACCCAGTTGTCTAACCAAAAAAGTGTTGTGGCGCCATTTCGAACAAGAGTGGTCAATTTTTTTCTAAAGGCAGGGAGGGAGTGAAGAATGCCATTCCAGAAGTAGGAACACCTGCTGCCCTATCTGTGAAAAAGATTCCACATAGGGGAGCTTCTGAAGTAGTTTTCTCGGATAATATCTTCTCCACACCAGCGAGTGCCAGAGGCGATCCTCCACCACCACTTATCAAGCAAAGCGCTATTAAAGGTTCGTAGGTGAAGAATACCCCACCCACCTTGCTCTTTTGAGCGGCACAATCTCTCCCAATTAATCAGTCTGATTTTATTATTTTGGATGTCTAGACCTGATCAGAGAAAGTCTTTGCGGAGCCTATCAATAGAGTTTGCCACCCAACTAGGCAGCTTGAAGATTGACATCCAGTATGTGGGGATGACCGTCAGAACCGAGTTAAGCATTGTAAGTCTTCCCCCAAGGGAAAGAAGATTGGATTTCCAAGAGGCAAGACGTGATCTAATTTTATTAACTAGTAAATCCCAGTCTTGCCTTCTAGGTCTACCTCCTGAAATGGGAATACCGAGATAGGTAAAAGGTAGGAATCAATTTTACAGTGAATCGTCCTAGCCAAAAAGCAATGAGGTGTGAGGTTTCGATGGGCGGAATATAGACAAGTTTTGTCATAGTTAACCTTGAGCCCCGAAATGCCCTCGAACATGTAGAGAATGAGTTTGATGATTCGTAGGTCTTCTCCACCACCGTTCATAAGAATTAGAAGATCATTTGCATACTGCAGATGGCACATCTTGACGCAAGTGTCCCCCAAGGCCACCCTATGAAGAATCCCTGAATGTAAAGCATTATAGATCATGGTACTTAGAACATCTACCACAAGAACAAAGAGGAGAGGAGAAAGAGGATCCCTTTGTCTTAGGCCTCTGCAATAAAGGATATAGCCACATTGACTACACTTAATGTGGAATTTCGCTTTTGAGGAAGAGAGGATAGAGTTAATCCATCCAGCCCATTTTGAACTGAACCCCCTAGCTTGTAAAAGCTCAACAAGGAAGCTCCAATCCACCATATCAAAGGCTTTTTCAAAATCAACTTTAAGGATCAAGCTGGGGAGACAATGTTTTTGCATGTAAAAAATGAGTTTATTGGTAGTGACAATATTGTCGGTGATGCATCTCCCTTTAATGAAGGCTGATTGGGTGTCATCCACCAAAGAATCGATCTTAGATCTAAGTCTAGCTAGAATCTTGTAATTGATCTTAATGGATGAATTGATTAAGCTAATGGGCCGATAATGTGAGGGATTATTAGGGGTTTGATTTTTAGAAATTAAAGCAATGTTTGCACAATTGATTCTTTCTAAATTGGCTCTCCCTCAATAGAAATCTTCACATAGCTTGAATATGTCAATTTTGACAATGTCCCAATATTTCTGAAAGAAAAGAATCAGGAAGCCATCCAGACCAGGGGCTTCTTAATTTCCCTTGTTTAAAGGAGGAATCTAAAGAAGATAAGTCATGATGCAACTTGGATCCCAAGAGATTAGGCCAATTAATCTTGAATCGGACGTCCTAAGTTGTGCCACAAAGACTCTGGTAAAATGTAGTGAAAGTGGAGCCAATATGCTCCGTATCAATTATTCTATTGTTGTTTTGGACTATCCAAGGAATGAAGTTCCGGTTCCATCTTCCATTAGTGACAGTGTGGAAGAACCTAGTGTTTTCATCCCCCTCTTGGAGCCAAGTCACCCGCGCATGTTGCTTCCAGTAAATTTCTTCTTGTTTGAGTATCTAAAGCAAATCCGCATTTAGCGTGATAGCCTTAGTAAGTTCCTTTTCAGTGAGGGAACATGATTCCTAAATATTGTCCAGGAGATCAATCTCATGCAAGAGCACAAGTTTCTTAAGTTTAATCGAGCCAAAATCCAACTTCGCCCATTGCCTAATATGGTTTCTAGTATTAGCAATCTTCTTAGCCAGGATGAAAACTCCACAACCAAGAAACTGAGAGGAGTTCCACCACTCATTAATAAGGTCCGGGAAATGATCTACTGAACACCAGGCCTGTTCAAAATGGAAAGGCCATCGTACAGAGGGGTGGATACCTGATTCAAGCCTGATAGGAACATGGTCCGACCCCAACCTGGGTAGACAATTTTGAGTGGTTTTAGGGAAAAGAGCGATCCAATCCAGGTTAACCAGGAAATGGTCCAATTTGACCAATATCGGATTAACTTGTCCGTTGGTCCAAGTGAACCTTTTCCCAAATGAGGGTGGCTCAAGTAAGTGTAGGTCCATCATGAACGACTGAGCCAGCCTAATGTCGCCAAGATTGGGACAGCCATTTGACTTATCATTGTGGGTGAAAATGGAATTAAAATCCCCACAAACAACCCAGGGCACTCCCCCTAAGGTGGCATAATCTAATTTCGTCTCAAAATTCAGGTTTTAGGTGACGCACATTGGGTCCATAAACAGAGGTGCAAACCCAATGGGTAGCGTTAGATTTGAATCTGAAATCAATGGAGAGGCAGTAACTGCCTTGGAAGATCAATTGACCCTAAAACAGACTGCTATTCCAACCTCTGATCATACCTCCTACAGAACCTAAAGCAGGGGTAGTGAGGTATTTGTTGAGCCCGGACCCACCAATTTCCTGCCAGACAATCGGGCTAATAGAACAAAGTTTTGATTATTGTAAGCAACAGATATCGACATGGTGGAGTTGAAGAAAATCTTTAACAAGGAAGCGCTTATAGGGCCTTTCCAAACCCCTAACGTTCCAACTAACTATGTTCATAGGGAAACTAGTTTGAGCAAGTGGAGGAACTTGAGCACAAGTTTCCAGCAGCAGTTTGAGTGTTTGCTAATCTAGCAGTTTCAAGAAGACGTAAATGTGCTAAACAAGTATCTCTATGATACAAAGAATCGAAAGAAATTCCAAATGCATTACAGTAGTTAATAAACTGCACATCATTCTAGTCATTGATAAGAAGGGGGGTTAAGGATGTACCTTCTGGTGTTGTGCTCAAGGATCCCTTCTTCCTGGTAGATCTGGGTGGTTGTGGAATGAAACCCACCTCTTCAATCCATCTAGAGGAAGGTTTCTTTCTTCGTTCGCTTCTTCTTGTCCCTTGGATCGGGTCCTCAGTTTGCCCTGTTTGGAGCAGTCTACGAATCTTTTACTCAAAATCCCATTCTGAATATTCCTGCTCTCGACTGTCAAGGATGTTTGTATGATAGGATTCTACAGAGAATCATCTTCCTGTCTCACTACTAACCCAGTTCCACCGAATTTCTTGCTTCTCTGTAGTGTCCTCAATTTATTACCTATTGGAAATATTATTGGAGAATTTTTCCAGGACCATAATCCAACAACCATGGATGAAAACCCAAGTAAAGTTTGGAGGGAGTGGGAAATTTGTTGGTGGATGTTCAGGGTTACAAAAAAAATCCACATCACTGCCTGGGTTTTTATTGACAAGCTGGTTTTGTGCTTAGGCCATAATCGCCAAATCACTGTGCATCGTTTGGTTGTAATCAGCCAAAACACTTTGCACCACTTGGGTTGGGTAATCCAGCCAGGAGCTACAAGGTTGGTCAAAGATAACTCCTCTACATGGGCCACAAAGCTGACCCCAAGTGAAACCAATTCAATTTTACGGTTTGGGCTTGCAAGAGATGGCCCAGCATTTATGGAAATGTCCTCAACTAGGCCCATAGGGGAATGGCCTTGAGCGGTTGAATCCACACATGATGGATCCAAACCTCTTACAACTGCTCAATGTATCACTTTCTCAATCACCCCACTATCTCCATCTGCATCCCCTTCGTTTCACACGCCCAGAACCTCGACCAGTGGCTGATTAATAATGCAAACTGGGTCTAAGGTTGTGTGCCGTGACCCGAATGGTTTGTGAGGCACTGCAGAACCAGTGAGGAAAGATCGAATCAAAGGGCCAATCGAGGGATCATCAGTCCAAAGGATGGCAGTCCTCCAGTCAATATCGATACAGGAAACTAAGATCATCGGACAAGTTACCGAGGAAATGGAGATGGCTCCGGGAGTCTCACTCACCGGTCGGGCCTGTTTAGTCTGTCTTTTCAAGACCCCGGGAGAGGGGCTCACCGAACGGGTCTGTTGCGGCTGAGCACAAGGTTTCCAGGTCAATGAGCTACATTGCATCATCGAGACTAGCTCCTCTTGTTTTTGCTAGTCAGGTGTGAATCATCCTGAGATTCAACCACCTCTTTTTCCTTTGTTTCAGGTGATAGTTCGGATGATCGTCGAGTCTCAGCTAACTTCTGAGTTCATAGTCAACCTGCTGCGGGTTGTGATAAACATACTTCTAGATATCACACCGATAGATCAGAAAGGGAAAACGATTATCAGTGATTAGGACAATGTATCTACGCATTCTGAAGCCAACATAAAGTTCATGCGGTACGACGTTCTCTGGCGACACCGGACAAGGACAGAGAGGAAGGATTTGTGAGGCTTGCTGGAGTAAGGGATGGCCACCAGTTCACCTATTGGTTTTAGAACTTCAACTAACACGGTCCAGGTCCAGGCATGAAAACGGAGATTTCAAATGAGGAGGACCTGGGTCTTCACCGACGCGGATCCCACCGAACCAATCTCCGCCGACCAAGGTTGGATGGATAGAACACAAGGTCCCATCTTGGATGAGAGGCTTAGCTCGCCCAACTTGCATGCTTTGGCGACCTCCTTTTCACTGCTTAACGTGGCCAAGAAAAAGCTGTCTTTGAACTCATGGACGACGTTCACCCTGGGCGTGTTTAGGGCTCCCGAGAGGAGGTTCCTTAGAATGTCGTCACTAGTCTGCCCCGATATGGTGTCGATGACGATGACTTTGGCTAGATCTTTGCCAATCTTGGCAGTCTCTTATGTGAGTGAAATGGATATGTGTGAGCACTGCCAGTTAAGTTTAGAGGAGTTGTCGTTCTCTGTGGAAAAGGTTTCGTTCACTAAGGCCCCAGTAGAGGAAGACGTCACTTTGGACTTGGGACGTGCTCAACAGTTTCGCGGAGGAGAGGGGAGTTCTACACGGCAGTAGATCGCCAAGTGTCCCACGCTTCCACAGCGCTTACACGTAAGCCAGTAGCGATATTCAGAGGTTTTGTACGTTGACCGTAGGCAGTGATTGTAGCTTGGCGGCGAGCGAAGACGCTTAGATCCAGGCACCAGGAGAGTACCCATCGGAGGAGAACTGATAGCAGTTTAATCGTCAGATGTTGGAGATCATTTGTGTCTGCGAGAGGTGATCGTCTCCCAGCCTCCTTGAATGACCCCTGAGTCTTTCTCTATTTCTTTATGTGACTCTTCAGTCGAGGCATGCATGCTTAGGGGATTAGCAGCAAAGGCGTAGGTGGTTCCTTCCCTGATGAAGCTACTTCAGGGGGAAGGACGGCCACTACCAGAAGAGTGACTGGGACCTTGCTGACGGTGACGAGAAAAAGATTTTCTCAGCTACCCTCCTCGGCTGACACCAGGTTTATCCTTCCTTCCTCCATCTCCAGGCCCGCTAAGAAGGTCATCGTGTAGGGAGTCACCCGCCATAATTCGTCAGTCGTCAGACTTTGTAGACCATTAATCTCCCTGAGAAGGAGTTCCTCTCTCCAATATTCTTTTTATAATCTTTGACAATAATGTTAATTGTAATCCTAGTTATAATATTTTTTTCATGTATATAATTAAATCAAATAGACAAACATAGAAATAAATATCCATAATCCAATGATGAGTTCCATGCTTTATCCACGTTAACATAATAATGAATTTTTATAGGTGCATTACTAAAGCAAAAAAAAAAAATTGAAAACCCCATCAACCTAGTAAATGGTATTATTATCTAGAATGATTGATGGGACAACAGCTAGTCGGTAACGATGATATTTTAATTTCCTTTTATTTTTTTAATTCATTTACATTTTGATCTCAAATAATCAATGTTTTTCAATTCGTTTACTTTTTGATCTCTCTCATACTGTAACTTTAGTTTTATGATTTCTCATTTTTACCACTGTGCTCAATGAGAAAAATCCCAATCACATGTATTTTTTGTACTGAGGAAAAAAAAATTTCCCATCACCTCACCAGTTTGTTTAGATTTTAATTTTTTTTCCCCTACTATATGCTTTTCAACTTTTGAAAATACAACATATGTTTCTCCCTTTCTTGTTCCTTACTTAAACCCTGTTTAATTACGAAACAAAAAAAATATGACATAATTTTATTATGTAGAAAGTGCAAGTGATTATTATAAAAATTGTAACATATTTTATTCTTACAAAAATTGTGCTCCCTCATTTGGATCTCTGTTTCATTTTTATTTAAGAAATAATCACATTGAGTCTAATTTAAAAACCCTAATGACTATATCTAGCAAATGGCCACAGATGAAATGTATCAAATCACAAATGTGAAATGAAATTCAATGAGATACTCACTGATTAACGACACAATTAGTGACTTGGCGTCCCTTATTTAGGCACTTCTCAGGATCGGTGCCATACAGTCGAGTGATCGGCGTGGAGAAAATCTCTCCATCACCATTCAGTTGGAGAGATAGGGTAGATGGTGAAAGAAATAGGGTAGAAGCCACGACGCCGAACATCATCTCTCCATTGTGTAAAGCCATATACTTTGCAATAAGAAAATTTTCCACTTTGAGTGGAATATTTTTTATGCCATAGCACCCATATTATGTAGTAATGTTTTTAGTCTCAATTAAGTACCTAAATAGCCTATATGGCAAGATTCTTATAAAATGTTAAATTATAGATATTGTACGAATTATGCCATAATCTTGGGCTACCCAAATAGGACCTTAAGTTACTTTGTTCTCATTTGTCTATGATAATTTTGTCTTTTTTCTTACGTTTCTTTGTTATTTTATTCCAATGTCATCAATTTCTTCTTTTGGGATGACTGTCTATTCTTCTTTATTGATTCAACAGTAGATTGAAGGTCCAGAGAAACATTCATCTTTAGTACGAGGCTTTTACTCATTTTTGGAAAGATTTCTCATATATTATGCTATTAAAAATATTGTTAGTGCAAAATGCTCTTGCTGGAGGTTGTAAATGAAGACCATTTTTTGCTATCATGAGATACAAGGAAGAGGGATGAGTAAGGTAGTATACCGGATTAACTTCTTAGGAGTTAGTACTAACTGAAAGATATAAACAAGGGGTCCTCGAAAATTAACATAGCGTTAAATTTACTATAAATATAAAACAAATCATATGATTGATGCAAAGATAAGGAATAATAAAGAGCAGAAGTAGAGGAAAGTTTCAGGACGTACAAACTCATCATTGCAATTATATCATACTGATTCACTTAGCAAACAATTACTTTTACATGTCTTGAAAGATAAGGGAAAATGAGATCTTGAAGAAACTCACGTGAGAAAAACGATTAATTTGAAATGCTGCAACAAGTTTCAACCTATTTGCAACTAAAAATGTCTTTTTTATTTTCTTACACTGACAACTAAATAGGTTTCTCGTTCTAAATTCTCGAAAAATAAATATATTGCAGCTATTCATCAGTTATGATAACTATTTATCTTGTTTCAGCTATTCAGAACTGTTATTTATTAGCATAATCCGACACTAAGGTATGAATTGATAGTTCTTGGAAATTTTTAGCATGTGTGTGTATATATTCCTAACAAAACTATCTTTTTTATGTGTGTGTGTGTGTGTGTGTGTGTGTGTGTCTAAAAGCCAATAGCAAATAGGCAAAAAAATTCATTGATTGCATTAAAATATAGCCTTTTATCAAACTGATTGTGTGTGTGTGTGTGTCGATTGGGAAGATGGAGATGAATTCCTTGAGGATGAGACTGTGGATGATGATCTATCCCTAGGAGATACCAATATTTCTCACTTGGAGACCAATCTCCATTTACCTATTCAGATTGAAGATAATCCTATTCCCCCTCTCACTGGTACCCCCAGAGAAGACAAGGAAGAACCTCTCATTGAAGATATTTCTCATGTTCCTCCTCAGGCAAATACTCAACAGCCAGTTAATTCTTTGCTCTCTAAAGATCAGAAGCTTATTCGCAGGACTGAAAGGACCAAAAAACCATCTGGACGCTGGAATGAAGAAGCCAGATTTGTTCCTCACCCTCCTAGATCTATGAAGAAGAAAATTCCAGATGATCCTAGAGAAGGTACACATACTTCTTTAAATTCTTCAGTATTTTCCAATTGGTCAGATGCCCGATTACTCAATTATAGCAAAGCATGTGGTGTTAATTTTTTGGGCTCTCCTAACCATAAATTTAAATGCATTGAGATCATTCATAATCTTGAATTGAATAGAGCAGACCCCTCCTCTAAATTATCAGCATCTCATTCAAAATCTGACAAACAGGACCTTATCATTTCTCCATGAAAATCTTAAGTTGGAATGTTAGAGGTCTCGGCAGACCCTCTAAACACCACTTAGTTAAAGATTTTATTCTAGCTTCCCTCGCAAATATTGTATGTATTCAAGAATCCAAATTATCTGATCTCCACAGTTCTATCTAGAGATCAATCGGTGGAACTCGCCTAGATTCATTTGAATTCCTCCCAGCTTTAGGATCGGATGGAGGAATCATCATGGCATGGAACAGTACTCTGATCTCAAGCAACCTAATTTTCAAAGGGATTTTTTTCATTACAATAGAATTCACAAACAAAGATAATAATGCTGTTTTGGCTTGTACCCGTGTTTATGGGCCTACTTCCCACTCTCTCAAATCCGATTTTTGGACTGAACTTCGCTCTATTAAAAACCTAATTTCCCTCCCTTGGGTGATTTGTGGAGACTTCAATACCACTTTCAGCCTTGAAGATAAGAATATAGGAGACATTCATCCGAGAGATATCTCTGTTTCTCAATGTCTTTTAAACAATCTTAATCTCATTGATCCACCTTTACATGGTCGCCGTTACACCTGGACTAATGGACAATCGGATCCGATTTGGATTTGTATAGACCGATTCCTGTATTCTCATGACTGGTCTAATCTTTTCCCTATATCTCACCAGTTTGCTTTACCTAGACTTAGCTCCGACCACTCCCCTATTTGTCTAGACTTTGGGGCTCATACTTCTTGCCCCCAAATTTTTAGGTTAGAAAAATCATGGTATACTAACACCCAACTTGATAACTTAATACATGAATGGTGGTCTGAATCGAATTACAATGCTTGTGGGGCATTTATCATTTCCAAAAATTAGCCCTAATGAAAGTGAAACTTAGAAACTGGGCTAAGACAAACTTTGGTGCAGCAAATCTTCACAAGAAAAACCTACTCATTGAACTAACCTCACTAGACTCCACAAGGGAAGTAAGATCTCTTACGGAAGCTGAATCTGCTCGCCTCTCTCAGATTCGCCTTGATTTACACACTATTTAAAAACAAGAGGAAATTTATTGGAAACAGAGATCTAGAATAACTTGGCTCAAGGAAGGAGACTCAAACACAAAATTCTTCCACAAACTTGCTAACGGAAGACGTAACAAGAATTTTATACCCTGAATTCAAAATAATGGACACCGGGTGGAAGGAGATTTTGATATTGGAAACTTATTCTCCAATCATTTCCAACTTCTTCTTGGAACTCCTTCCAATCATAGATTCTTCCTGGATTGGCAAAGCTTATTCAACTACAAGACTCATGTTGATCTCTCTTCCCTTGAGCGACCTTTTGCTTTGGATGAGATCAAACAAGCTGTTTTCGATTTGAATGCTGACAAAGCCCCAGGTCCAGATGGCTTTCCAATTTTCTTCTTTCAAAAACAATGGACCACACTTCAAGATTCAGTTGTTAAACTTTGCCAAGACTTTTATGATGGATCAATTAACCTCGAAAGGATTAATTGGGTTCATAGAGCACTTATTGCAAAAAAGAAGGGTCCGACTGATGTTTCTAATTTTCGACCTATTAGCCTAATTAATTCAACTTGTAAAATTATCTCCAAGATTCTTGCATCTAGGCTAAACATGGTGATCAATGATTTAGTTGATGAATCTCAATCTGGTTTCATCAAAGGAAGATGTATCGCTGATAACATCATTGCAGCTCAAGAATTAATTTTTCACCTTCAAAAAAGGAAATTACTTGGTTATCCTTTCAAGGTGGACTTTGCTAAGGCTTTCGACTCATTAGACTAGGACTTCCTTCTTGAAATTCTTGCCACAAGAGGCTTTGGTCCCCGGTGGTTATCTTGGATTCACACCATTCTTAAAACCGCCAAGGCCCAGATTCTCATCAATGGTACCACCCAAGGTTACATCCGCTACAAAAAAGGCATTAGACAAGGAGATCCACTTTCCCCTCTCCTTTTCGCCTTAGCTGCTAACGTTCTCAGCGCTATGTTCCACCACGCCCTCAGATCCAAAATCTTAATTGGGGTCCAGCTCAATTAAAATGAAAGCATATGTCATCTACAATATGCAGATGATCTTATTATTTTCTCCGCTGGCGGACAAGAAAACCTTCACATCATCAAATTAATTCTTTACCTGTTCGAAGGCTCTTTTGGTTTATCTATTAATTTTTCAAAAATCTACTTATACTCAACAAACTTTGGCTTTCAACCAAATGCTTCTTCTACAGCAATACTCAACTACAATAGAAACACTTAGGTGTTGCACTTTCTGGTAGACGCCCTAGACGCCAGAACTGGACAGAACTTATTCAGACTGTTAGAGCGAGACTTCCACCTTGGAAAGCCATTTACCTATCCCTGGGTGGTCGTCTAACCCTTATCAACTTTGTCTTATCCACAATACCTATTTATTGGATGATAGTCTTCAAACTTCCAACGTGGGTAATTAAGGAAATTGATAAGACTTGTAGGGATTTCTTCTGGAAAGTACCAGACTTGAACTCTAAATGAGTCAGACTAGTCGCTTGGAAAAGGATCTATCGACCTCGACCCATGGGAGGTTGGGGAATTCTCAATCTTCAGGAATTCAACAAAGCTCTTTTAGGAAAATGATGGTGGAAGCTTTCTACTAACCCTAGCTTGTGTTGGGTAAAAATCATCAGATCCAATTACTCCCTCAACTTACCGGGGACCTTGTTTCATACACCTCCTACAAACAAATCTTTCTTCTAGGCTGGGGTCAGTACCACCCTATCGTCATTTAGATCTTGTATTACCAAAGCGGTTAAAGGTGGCAATGAAACCCTATTCTGGTTTGATAGATGGACGGAGGGGCAAGCCCTAAAAGATCTTTGGCCAACCCTTTTCAATGACTGCACACAACCGTGGATCACACTAAGACAGTTCTCGCACCTTCACAACTCAACTGAGAGCCTGTTTCTTATTGCAACTCGAGATGATTTATCTACTATCTTAAACCTGATACCAGACTGTTCTCATGATTAGGAAGATTTCATTATCTGGACACAGGAAAAGAACATCATTTTCTCTATTAAATCCTTTTATAATTTTTTAATTGATGGAGGAATGCGCAGCCCACTATACTCCAAATTTTGGAAAATTCACTGTCCAAGTAAAATTACCCTTTTCTCCTGGCTTGTTTGGGACAATAAAATACTCACTCTCTCTAACCTCTTTAGAAATGGTTTTAGTCTTTTATTCAATAAAGCAATGGTTTATCCAATTTTTCAAAAAAATAAAAATAAAAAATAATAATAATAATAAAAACATTAAAATGAAAGATGCAGAATAAGCTTCATAATCTAAATCTAAACTTTTGTGGAAGCTTCCATCAAAGTCATTGTAAAATTCAATCTATGAAAAATAACATGATCAGCTTTGTAATAACAAAGCAATTTATTTGAGTGTATTAAAGTAGGAAATTGATTTTTGTTGGGTTTAGAAGTATTAGAATTTTTTTTTATGTTAGTTTGTAAACTAAACAATTTATTAATTTTCTCATATGTAACACACATAATAGATGAGAAATTGGAAAAACACGACCAAATTGAAAATGATTACATGGAATAGTTGTTGTTGTTGATGATGACATTGTTATTGTGATATTATTAACTTCATGCTTATTGTTTGAAAATATATATTTAAACAAAAAAATTTTAATTTTCAAAAAGGCGTACACACAAAAAAAGTATATATGTATACATATATAACTTGGAGCCTGACTTGTCGGTGACGATGTTTTCTCTTTCGATGATGAACTTGTAAATACAAGACAATTTACACATAAATTCCATCACCCAAAACATAATTTAAATATCATTGCAAAAAAATAATTTTAGATAGAAAAGACAAAAAATAGAGGAAAGACTGATTATAAGTAGACATTACAATGACGACTATGACTTTGACTACGGAACTCAAACAAAGACTCTAAAATTACCAGTCAAATTCAATTTTTAAAAGGATAATTTTTTTGCTCGGAGAAATAGGACTGATGAAAAACACTCCGTGTTAAACTTGCTAACAAATGATAGTGCCAGTGGCTTTACACGAAAGGTGTAATAAACTACAAATGTTTTGATATGATAGTCATTTAGAACTATGTAACATAGCAACATGCAAGTAAAAAGATTGGAGATGATAGACTCCATTCCTACAAGGTTTGTCAAGTGCTTAAAAACAGAATTGCCCCATCATAATTATAAGGTGTCATTCATAACTATCTAACATAGCAACATGTACAAATTGATTGTTGTTGCCAAAATAACACTTTTATTTGTCAATATGAAGATAGTGAATTTCAAAATAAATATCCTAAAGTAAGCACTTAAACCAAGTTATAAGCAATTCATTACTTTGGTCGCACATCTTGCTTTTAAGTTTGACTACACAGAAAAATGAATAGAAAGGACAAATGTTTGACCACTGACAGTTGAAGAAATAATAAGATTATTAAGGGCTTTAGTTGCTCCAAGAGCAAGCTTTAGGATTTCTTGGTTTTGAAAGAAGCAGCAAAAGTTTTTTTTTTTTTTTTTCAATTTTTCCTGCCACATGCCAATAATATAACTTGAGTTAAAAAAAAAACTGAAAATACAAATTGAAAATTCGGAGACAAAATTTTTATGTTCGTTTCATCATGCATTGCTATTAACTCAAATTATTATGTCCAGAAAGCCATATAACAGAACAACATAGTGCATTACCAAGCATCAAAATATGAGAATGAGTACAAGATATGAAAAAAAGACCCATAATGATGAGGAAGAGATAAGGAAGCCAACCCTTTATTACCATGGCAAATGCTCTTCACAACTTCCTTTACTCCTTTCTTCAAGCATTTAGACTCTAAAGCTGAAAACAAAAATAAATGCAATGTTTAATTGTCTGGAAGAACACACAGGTAAAAACAAACAATGGGCAATGATACAGAAAAGGAAATTGTGAAGCGCAAACGACCAAAAGCTCAATAAGAGAAAATTCATCAACTGATAAAAAAAGTTGATGGCTATCCGCCATGACATAGCTACCAAACAAAAAAACAACAAAATGGAAATGTAAATAAACTAAGTTGTAACATTTTCTGATTCAATTAGAAATAGAGCTAATTCATAAGATACTTCCTTAAAGCAGACAATGTACATTTGTTTTCCAAATTCATACAATAATAAGATACTAGGAACAACATAATCAAAGAAGAGCAAGAAAAATCGCAGGGAAAAAAATTATAAATAACATTAATATTATCAGCAGATGAAAATTTGATGCAAAATATAGAACTAACCTAAATATCAGAAACTTATGGATCTATTGAAAAAGAATAAAACACTGTAAAATGGCATATCATCATGCTATTTTGGAAAAACAAAGAGAAATTAGCATCTCTATGGACTTTGCTGCTCTTCCTGCAAATCAAATACCAATTGATCCGCGGATCAATTGATGAGAGGCGATCTTCTTAAGAGCGAGACAAAGAGTAGGTCGTGGGTTCGATCCCTTGCGAGGCTGAATGCTACAGATATTGTACAATACTTAGACTGTGTTGAGGGGGCTAGTGGGCCCATCTGTCTGATCTGCCGCTATAAGGAGAGCAGTCTCTCACACAATCATATAGAGCTTAGGTTAAAAAAAAACTGCATCCTACTTCTGCTTAGGATTAGTTGAGCACTACCTTGAGAAAGGAGTGACCATATTTGAGGAATAACAGTTGTCCAATTTATTCAATATCAATTAGATGTCCTTGTCTAGGGCTTTATTGGTGATCCTAGAGGGATTCCTTCTCCGGATACCCTCTCCTATGATTAACTTCTCTCTGATTAATTAGTTTGTGTAGTGTTGCTTGATTTAGTTTAGCTTTAAGTTTTCTTAAGAATAGAATCATCCATTGTCTTATAAGCTAAATCATAGAAGAATAGTAAGTACTAGTACTTCTAGTCCTCCTGGAATTGATAATCTTACTTCTATAACACACTTTACCACTTGATATAATGCGCACACTTGTGTTGAGTGTTTATTTTACACACACTGACCATTAATGGTAAGTACAGTTAGTTGCTAATCTAGCCATGAATATTGGAGATCCAACCTTGATCGACTCAGACTTAACTAGGAGGGTTGATGGTGCCTTAAGGTTGTGTTGTAACCCGAAGTTATAACTTAGCTAGTTCAGAGGATCTGGTGGGCCAGATTTAGATGCTGTGGAGAATCAAAACAGAAGAGGAAGGTTTTAAGACTTGGTTCATGCCAGCGTCTATATAAGACTCGTCTTAAGAATTTAGGATGCGAGGATGAGAGGTCTGAGAGAAAAGGGATAGCATCTATCAATCTGGAGATAGTGCTTAATGTAAAATGAGATTGTGATCATAAAGGAGTGTCGCATAAATAAGGAGGTTGAGACTCGTGTAAAGATGGTTAAGGCAAGCCTTCAAGGATAAGATCATGTCTCAAAGGTCAATGAGTGTATGGTGTTCCCTTATACCTTGTAAAACTATTGTACTCTCACGTTACCTCTTCTCAAGGATTTAATTCTCTAGGCTTGGCTCCGCACACTTAGGCACATTGCGCCGAACTACATTATCAAATTTTGTGTTCTATGCTATTACTTACATTGTGTGTTTGGTAACTTTAAAGATTTGATAATCCACCAAACCTTAACATAAATAATAAATATCTTTTATATGGAATACAAACGTAAATTTCAAATATTATTTTTTCTAGGAAACAATTGAAACATATTAGGTTTCACTCATTGAAGCATTATTGACGTTTAAACTAATTAATTATTAAGTTTAACAATTTAAATAATTAAAAATCATAAAAATGTTGTCTCCGTTCATTCCGTTTTTGTTTAAAGCATTTGGGGATAATCACACAATCTATAACATGAGGGATGTTTGTTGGGGATAAACATGTAATATTGAACAATTGATTTTAAAAATTACTTAGTTGAAACACTTTATTTACGTCAATTAAATATTTTTTTATTAGTGGTTTTGACTTCTAAAATTATATTTTGAAGTTGAATTTATATTAATTAATCAGACAAACACCTGCAACTCTTAATAATGTTACCTTGTTTTCCAAATAATGTCAATAAATAAATAAATACCAACAAGTAAGTACTAAAAACAAGCCCAAGTTAAGGTATCCTTTTTATAATATATTTTTTTTTATAAAATTACAGATTGGACAAAAATCATAAGTAATTTGGGTGATCTCACCCTTTTTAGCAGGGTGATTACATTCCATTTTTTATAATACCACTTTTATTATATAAATAATTAAACCGGTGGAAGTGTAATTTTTATTATAGTTTTTAATTTATTAAGTACAAATTATACCACCAAATAAAAATTCAAAGGTACAATAATAATTTTTTTAAATGTGTACATATATATAGTCTAGTGTTTTATTAAGTGAAGAACACCATGATTCTAGAAATACACAAATAATAATTCCAAACAATCAAGGGGCATAAACCGATAAATGTAATTTTGTTATTATCTGTACAAAGATTATATCTATATCAAATTCATTTAAAATGCAAGTAGTTCCACTAATATGGGCTAAATTTTTTTTTTTGGTGGTCACCTAACTTTAGTCTTGTTTCAAATCAGTCACTCAATTTCAATTTTAATCAATTTGGTCACCTTGCTTTAATTTAGTTACACCGTCAAGTCACTAACCAATTTCTCGCACCCTTTTGTTTAGGTGGCAATCTAAGAAGTCCATTCATCCTCTCATTACTCAGTTGGTGTCATGTGGCATTTTCATGTCACATAAAACGCCACATGACACCCAACTCCTTGCCACCTCATTTTGAACTTGCCATGTCAACATAATCATTCTCAAGATGTAAGAGTAAGACAATAAGAATTCAGACATGATCATAATCTCCTTCTTGGGCAAGTTTTCACCTCCATTGTTGTGAGACTATGCGAGAGTGAGAGAAACAACGAAGCATTGCATCCATCAACGAGAATGATCGGAGGGACTACGGTCAACAGCAATGGCGGTGAATTGGGAGAGACGGCTAACAGGGGAAGAAGCACCGGAATACTATAACTTCTTTCTTGAAACCCTAACCCTAGAGATTTTGGCATTCTTTCTTCCGACATTGTAATGAATGGAGTTTTATGTGCAATTGGAGTTTACATTAGAGGTTAGGGTTTTCACATTGTGAATGAATGGTGTTGACATGGGGTTCTTTTATGTAAGGAAAGAATTTATTTTATGCTTCAGCTTTCCAATAATATTGCATTGCCTGATTTGAACATAGGTTGACAAAGGTGTTTTATCGTTTGTTGTGGTCCCTAACAAGACAAACTTAGAAAAGTAACAATGTGCTAATTTAATATGTTGTTGCCTTTGTTGATAGTTTCAATTTGGTGACCAAAATGGTAGGAAATTAAACAAAACAAAAATGCCAACATTGCCTAGCACATATTTTGATTTGAATGTCAACCTTTATATTTTTTCTTAGGGTTTGATTCCAACACTACTTGACTTAAAAAAAAAAAAGTTGATGTTCAATTGAGATCTTTTTTCCCTTTGACTTTGTCTCACCCCATGTTTAATTTATGACAATTTGGGTTGTTTTTAGACTTTGGTATTCGATGATGTCTACCTGCATGATTTGTTCTTATATTGTTGTACACTGCCCTATTTTTAACCCTAATCTTTTTTTTTTTAATATTTTTGGCATTCTTGGGAATTAGAAGGCAATTTGGTCTTTTCCATGTTCCTTCTTCTTGCCATAACCCAACCATACCTTATCATTTTAAGCCATACCATGTCAACTCAAGGCCGTGCCTTGTCATTTCCATCCATGCTTTGTCATTTCAAAGCCATATCTTTTAAAGCCATGGTTTCCTTTCATTTCGTCTTTGTTTTTCTCTTAGAAATGGAGACCTTGAATGAAATCCTTCCCTTAATAGATTGAAGCTCCATCTTTCCTTCTGCCTTCTATCTTGAAGCTAACAAGGTAAAGACCATATACTTTCTTGTTTTCTCCTTGTTTCTTTCATCCTTGCTAGAGGGATTTAGTGCTTGTGGTAAATGAGCATATTTGAGCCTTGATTCTTGCACTATCTTCTTGTTGTTGTGTAGAAAGATGTTGGAGTATGACCCCCTTGTTTCTTTTCCAAATATTGTTGGAATCTTGAGTGAATTTTGTGCTTGCAATCTCGGGATTTACTGTAGCACCGAACCGAGTTAGGCCTTTCTTGTTTTCCTTGTTGATTTTAAGAGTTGTACGAGGTCTATTCTTGCTAGGACTTCTTGTCATAGTGTTTTGCAAACCCTAGAAGCAATTGTTCTCCATTTTGAGCATTTTTCCTTCATTTTAGTTAATCAAATGTTGGATGATGTATGGTTGCTTGTTTTGGTTGTTTAAATGCTTCTAGGAGGTGAGACATCAAGTAAGGGCAAAAGGCAGGTGGAGAAGTAACACTGGGGTATTTTCGCTCGCCAAGTTTGTGAGTGGGATTTACTAAATTATGGACTATAAATCATTCATGCTTGTAATACTAAATTTGCTTGTTTTTGAAAGATAAACTCCTTGTTGTTAAAAAGACTCTTGAAATATTTCCAACATGATTTAGAAATCATGATGAATTATGATTTGACTTATTTCTTGATTATTGGTAAATATTTTTATATACTACTTGTGGTTTGGTAAACCCTATGTTTTGGAATATATGGTTTTTAAGTCCTGTGTTTTCACGGGCCTTGATATTCTTGTTATAAAGACCATAAAGGCATATGTAAACCAAATTGATTTCATTGGGATGATGCTATATTTGAATCATATTTTCAAAGAATACTTTTGTATGGTGTTCTTGATGGAAATGATCTCATTAAAGATGTTTTAATCAAGTTGTTCACTCTTGGAGTGAAAGTTGCATATGTAAAAACTTGTGATCTCTTGATGAGGCTTATGCCATTGTATTGATGTATATACTAAGCCTACAGGTTGGATTGTTATTCAAATATTTTGATGGTGACATGAGGGATCCCCAATGTTTACTGTAGTAAGTGATAGATGGTTTCCACTGGCTAACCTGTTAGAGGTGGCGTGGAAAATTGTCAAACTGGCTATGTCATTTCAAGTGGGAGCGTAGAATCCTGACTTGGATATAGTTGGGTAGTCCAGAGTCACCACACGGGCTTCCCAGCGCCCAACGCCAAGATACGTGCATCTTGGTGGCTCCTGACCTAACCGAGGCCACAATTAGCAAAAAAGAGGGTTTTCTAGGCTATTTGTGATAATATCGATTGTTAAATTTTTGATTTATTTATTTATTTTTAAACATCTTGAATTGTGAATTACCAAACGAATGTATGAATCTGGATTTTATACTTGCATGGATTTCATGATGATTTAAAGAGTTTTATAGGGTGTTTCGTTAATGCAAACTTAATTTATTACTTCACATTTGCTATTTAAAGTACATCAAATATTTTGAGGACCAAAACATATTTTTGACATCTTATTTTAATTCATAATGTAAGAGTTATAGCTCCATGCTTAGCCACTCACTGAGTAACCTAGTTACTCATCCCCTCTTTCTTCCTCCCAGGTGATAGCACAACATAAGGGAGAAGGCGTGAAGTGCTTAGCAAGAGTTATATCTGTCTTTCCAATTTGAGTCGTGTAGGTTACCTTAATTTCTCGGCATGCCTATATTATTAGGGATCCACTAGGATGTTATCAAACCCTACTATGTGTCTTCCATCTTTGAATACTTATTTATGTCAGTATGCTCCATGTTTTGTATGAGAAGTATACCCTCTATTTGGAGTGGTTATTACCATTGTCGTTATGAAACTTCCTATTAAGATTATCTATGTTTTATACCTTGTATTAAATAGATGGGTATGTGTAGGAATATTTGTATATGTTGTATTATCAAAGTATCGCTTGTTGTTATAGATGTATTGTACAGGGAACAGGTTAGCCTTACGGCAATCTAGGGTTGAGGCAGGTGTTTGACCTCCCCTGCTGGGTTGTTGTGGTGGTATGTTACATGCAGGACCCGCAGGTCGGGGTGTGACATATATGATATGGCAAATAAATCTTATCTCATTTATTACCTTGCAAAGTCTACAAGGTTGATATTTCTGGGAATTTTTGTTTACTAGGATTGCATTGTAGTTATTACAATATCAATATGGTTACATGCATACGTATGTAGTTGCATTAATTAATTTGTTTTTCATTAATGTTTTCCATGTATGAACATGATAAATAACCGCATAATTTATCTTTCTTAAGTTATTATCCTTTGCTCCATAGTTTTTGCTAGTTTTGTATGTGGTTTATGCTTTGTTTTGCCAAAGAATTTTGATTTACTAGATAACTATAGTTATTGTTATATTTATATGATCTACATTTTTTTGGACATCTTTTGCAGCTTTAAAATTTTTCATTTTCCTCCATTGGACTGGTTATGTATATGTGCTACAATTTATTTTAAGGGTTTGTAGAATGTCAGTGTAATGAAAAAATATGATCCTGTTGTTTATAATGCGACCATTTTTTTTTATGAAGTATATAATGGTTTTATAAGTAATTACGAGGTCATTTAATATGCATTATCTACTAAAATTCTACCATGAAGTGCATTAGGAATCATAGATTCTCATTTGAAGCTTAAGAGCAACATAAGCTACAAGTTAATGAGGTTGTTGAACCCTAACACTTATCCTAAAACCAATCAACTTCCGAATGATTTGTTGTGATTCCTAATGCATTCAAGGAAAAAAAATTATGTTAACAATAATGAATTTTGCTAATGAATTTTAATCTATATGGTAACTATAATTGTTGTCATATTTTTATAATCTCAAGTTTTGGAATTTTAATCCATGTTGTGAGTTTCATATAACGTAAAGAATGAAATATTGTTCTTCTTAAGTTTGTGTTCTTTGTTGCATGCCAAGGTGTTGTGTGAAGAAATTAATTTTATTGATGATATTTTCTTTGTTTTCATTTCCCTTAACCAAAAATAAATAACTAAATAAAACCAGGGACTTTAATTATTGGTAAATTTTACTTCATTATGAATTTTAATTTGATCCTCTGACTTATGCATATCGGTTGGAGGGTTATGTTTGACCCATAGAGGGGAATAATGAAAATTTTGTCTAAGTATTTTCCTATGCTCCATAGTTTTTCCATCATTTTTGCTAATCAACATGGTAACTATAGTTGTCGCTATATTTTTATGATCTCAAGATGTTGATTTCTATGCTCCATTGTTTTTTCCGGTCTTTTACTTACATGTGCTTTCTATGCTCCATTGTTTTTTCTAGTATTTTTTAAAATATGATCATGTTCTATGTTATGCTGTAATCTTTTTTTTATGATGCATATAATGGTTTTGTAAGTGATTATGCTTTCAAGTTGTATCTTATGCAGTAATCTTTTATGTGATGCATACAATGATTTTGTAAGTGATTAGGAGCCATTCTAAGAATGAAATAATCCATGTAGATGCTCTGATGTATGTTTTTTTTTTTCCTTGATTTTACAGGTTTGGTCTTTTTCATGCTTGATTTAATTTTTACTGTGGAAAATGCCAAAAAAAATTATATTGTGCTATTCCCAGTATCCCAAATGCATAATATGTAAATGTGAGCCTTTCCTTTCATTCTTTGTGTTTTGTTCTAGTTAGGCTTTTGTATAATGTACTATTTTTTTTTTTTTTTTGTTCTGGTTAGGCTTTGGTCAGGTTTTTTTTTATGTTATCATGGTTTCTTACAAGTAGTTGATATTTTCTTTTTTTTTTTGGCAACTATAGAATGTCTTTTTTCCAGTGCTAGATGTTGAGTTGTTCACAATTAAAATACACTATACAATTTGGTACTGTAGAAAGGTTAGTTGGCTTTGCTGATTTATGTTGTACATATCAAATCTCAAGAATTGTGTTGTTAAGTATGCCTAGAGCTGTCAAAACGGGCCGGCGGGGCGGGCCGGCCCGCGGGTCACCAAAACCCCAAAACCCACCATTTGGCGGGGCGGGGTGGGCCGGCCCGCCATTAGGCGGGTTGGCAAAATGCCAACCCGACCCAACCCGCCTTGGGTTGGCGGGTTAAGCGGGCTAGCCCGCTAAAAAATTTAAAATAATTAAAAATTATATATATATATTAACAAACCAAACCAAAAGAGATTATAATAAATCACATACCTAAAATAATAAAATAAGCAAATAACAATATATACAACCAAATTAACCAATTAGCCCAACATTCAAAAATCCCCACATCAAGATTCAACACCAACCATATATAAGAGAAATATCAATATCATGAACTTACATAAAGCACCTAAAACATATATCATCATTATCATACATTAAAAATTTAAAAGCAACAACAATTCCATATTTCCATCACATGCCAACTTAATCTTCAATCTTCATATCTCTCTCCCTCTTAAGTCTTAAGACATACAATAAATAATAGAGTTCATTACAAATTTAAAATTCATCAACCATGAAATTTGAAGTTCATTACAAATTTCCATCTTCTCCATCTCCTTCCGTTCTATCTTCACCAATAACTTCAAAAATGTTTGAACCCTCACCGAATGTAGTTGGTTTAGTATTTGCTTCATCTTCATTATCTACATAAAAAGTATTAAAAACCCCCAAATATAAAAATTAGTTAAAAATTAAATTTAATATAAACAAATATTTCAAGATTTCAACTAAATAAACAATTTAAATTAATAACTTGTAAATTACCAATGTTATAACCATGCAACCAATTACGAGTGCAAATGAGAGTTGTACTTTTTCAGGAAGGGTACAACTTCTATATTTGTTGAGCACACGAGCACCAATAGAAAAATCCGATTCAAATGCAACAATTGTTATTGGGATAGCCAAGACATCACTTGCCATTAATGCAAGAATTGGGAACCTATGCTTATGATTCTTCCAATATTCCAACACATCCAAATCTTCATAATATGCAAACTCAAGCTTTGGCTCCTCCAAATAAAGATCCAATTGAGATTTCCCCGCACTTGTAATTGATTGACTCTCAAATGCTTTAATTTCCTATATTTAATAATTAGCATATGTTATCATAAAAAAATTAAGCAAATTAAAGAAATAGAAAAAGAAAGAAACAAAGCGTTATAACACTTACATCAAAGATTCTTTTGCCCTTACTTTTAATTCCTCCACCACCTTGTGTAGATGTAGGTGTAATGATAGAAGAAAATTGTGGTTGTAAAGAACTTGACTCATTAGAATTTGAATAATATTGAAAAAGTGTGTATAGCTTTGCTCTCACAAGTGACACCTTATCTTGGCATTTAGTAAAATCACTCTCAACCTTCCCATAAAAATACTCCAACATTGACAATTTAATTCTTGGATCAAGAATAGTCCCAAATGCAAGCACCATACTATATTGTCTCCAATATTTATCAAACTTTTCTTTCATCCTTCTACATATGTCACTAATCACCACATCTTCACTTGACAATTTTTCTTTTAATAAAACTTCAATCTTCCAAACTTGCATAAAATACAAGTTTGATGTAGGATAAGAAGATTCCGATATCAAGTTGGTAGTGTTATAAAAAGGCTCCAAAAACTCATATATTTTCTCTCCTCTTTTCCATTCTTCATTTGAAGGGCAATACTTATAATTTCTATCATTCAATTGAAGAGAAGCGAATGCCCTTTTATATTTAATGACACTATCCAACATCAAATATGTCGAATTCCAACGGGTGGATACATCTAATCGCAAGCCAATACTGGTGTCGATGTTGCCAACTGCGCCCACACATTCTTCAAATTTTTTCATTCTACTTTCTGAACCCTTCACATATTTGACAGATTCTCTGATTTTATGCAAAGCATCATGAGCTACTTTCAAACCTTCTTGCACAATGAGATTCAAAATGTGAGCAGAACAACGAATGTGGAAAAATTCACCACCACATAATAAACTATCCAATGTCAAAGAAAACACTTTTTTCTCAATTCCCCATTCTTCCAAAAATGAAAATAACTTTGCAGCCAATTCAACTCCCGAGTGTGGAGGAGGCAATTTAGCAAAGTTAAGAATTTTACTCTTCAATATCCAATTTTCATCAACAAAATGCCATGTTAAGCAAATGTAACCCTCACTAGTGCATGCAGTCCACACATCTGAAGTTAAGAAAATTCTATTCTGAACATTACCCAAAACATGCTTAAGTTTCCCTTTTCTTCCTCATATATATTCTTGTAATATCAGAAACAAGAGTATTTCTTGAAATGCAAATGCCATCAGGATTTACATATTTTATCCAAGCTCTAATGCCATCATATTCAACAAATGAAAATGGCAAATCATGTTTTATAATTGCAGCAGCTAATAAGTCACGTGCAATTTTTTGATCTATTTTCTTTGAACTTATCTTCCCTTCATGATCAATAAACATTTGTCCTACATCATTGAAGTTAATCATTTTGTAGTTATCCTTGTGGCGCCTCAACGAAGAAGTCCCATACCTTTTACCCCCATATTTGTATTCTTTCTTACATCCCTTGCATTCTGCTATTTGTATGCCATCTTGATCCACCCCCTTCTTTATAAAAGAATTCCAAACATTAGAAAATTCTTTCGCCTTTTTACTTGTCTCCTTGCCCGATTTACTGTTTTCCAATTCTTGTTCATCTAAGTTCACACTTTGATTCAAAGAGGCAGAGTCCATGATTTTAATTTATCCTGCAAATATGTATGAAAAATATAAGAAATGATAAAACAATAAGATAAAATAATCAAATCTTTGACAATGATAATATATATATATATATATATATATATATGACATTATATCATATTTTTCTTCAAGGTCTTCTAGAATCTTATTATATTGGTAGTGAATCACAGTTCACAGGCTTTATATTTGCTCATATAAGTGGAGTGAATTCCTTCAAGTACAACTACACAATTGAATCATGGATATGAAATGGCATACAAATTAAAAACCATATGAGTTTAGTTATTTAAATTTAATTAGGGTTCATAGAACGAATGGCTGACTAGAGTTATATATTTGTCTCACAAGACATGTATGAAGAGGCATTAATGGAAAGCTTTCAATATTATCTTATTATGTAAATTTCCTTTTTGTTTTTTTTATCATTTATAGTCACAAATTTTATCTTGAAAAATAATAAATAAGTGCAAATATATAGGTCCACTCAATGAAAGACACATACAAAGTTGCATTAAAGTCTTTGGAGCATTGCATTGTATGAGTATGGTTTAAGGAAACAACCCAAAAAACAAAATCATAAAATAATACAAAATTAGTGAAATTTTAGTAAAATGAAAATTATTGGGACATTTTTATGTTAATTTATTTTTAAAAACTAAATTGGTGGATTTTTATTTAGACTAAGTTAATAAAAATTTTGAGATATATGGAATCTTAGTTAACATTATATATACATAAAACCAATGACATCACACCAAAAGAAAAGTGTTTTAGCCTTGAAATGTTGTTGTCTTAATGGGACATTGGGACCTAAGTTAACATCATGTATTAACTTTTCTTTCAACTCTTATCTAAATATCTTCTAATAAATAATTATATAAAAGATCATAGATAGATATACTCACATGGGAAAACAAAAACACAAAGTGAACACATGGGAATTAAAATTAGAAAAAGTTCAACGTTACAAACTTTTCTCACATTCATTATTTTCAGAGGAACCAAGGAGCAATAGGCTCAGATCTGAACTTTTCTTTATCAGAGATAAACACTGAATCAGAGATAAATTATTATTTCAAAATTCATCACTTCTCTACCCAACTATTGTTATCGTAATAACTCCAAGTCCAAGCTTAACAATGATCATGATAAAAAAACAATACAAAATTTATACAAAAATCAAACAATAATAATCGTTTGAAGAATTAAAAGAACATCGAAGTTCTATAAAAATTTAAAATTTAGACATAAAAATGAATCATTCTCACAAATATACACTAATTCACATATCCATAAAAAAACATGAAAAAAACATGAAAAATGGATGAATATGATCAGAAAATCAAATGAAATACCTTGAATAGAGAAGCTTTTAAGGTTGGCACAAGAAAATCCAAGGAAAAAACCAAAGTGAGGAAAGGAGTGGGGGCAGCACAGCAATGGGTTGATCTATGTGATGGTGATGATGATGCCAGTGATGGTGATGAATCTGATGATGATGATGATGCCGGTGATGTTGATGATGATGGAGATGTGGCTGGCTGTGGTGGGTGGGTGAAGAATCGATTAGGGCAAGATCAAGATGCCAACTACCAAGATTCGTGAGCACTGAGCATCGTGAGTCGTGAGGTTGAGACAAAACACAAAAGGGCCATCTAATTTTTAATTCATTTAATTTTAAAAAAAAATATATTTTTTTAAATTAAATGAAAGGGCGGGCTAGCCCGCCCAAAGCCCTCCCACCCCACCTAAAACCGTAACCCAAACGGGTTAACCCGTTTAGGCCCGCTTCGAAATGGGCCTACAAAAGACCAACCCAACCCGCCAATTTTTGTTGGCGGGGTGGGCCGGTCCGACGGGTTAGACCCATTTTGACAGCTCTAAGTATGCCTAGGGAATTCAAACTAGATGTCACTAATTGCAAGATATGGTGGTTGGATGTGAGCAGTGAACCTAGTGCTCTGAGGGAAATTAAAGATGATATGGATGCACTAACCATGGCAAATAGTGTATACTCTTTTAGGGAGATTTATGTGCTTGTTAGAATTGCAAATAGTAGCCCTGTAGAAACAAAAAATGTACTAGAAGATATAGAGGGAGAAGAGGAAAAAAGTGCATCAAACATTGACTTGGAGAAGCAAATACTTGGTATTTACAGTAAAGGGAACATAAATGATGAAGACCTGGAATTCCATGATCTGACTATGATTTCAGCAATGAATCTGATGGAGACGAAGTAAACACCAATCAGACAAAAACGATGATGGTTGTTATTACTACAGAATCACCAAGATCAGTCCATGAAACTGATATTGAATCAGATTATACAGATACTAATGAATTCCAGTCTTACTCATCTACAGATGAGGATGAATTGATTAGCAGGAGGCCTAAGTACTCAGAATTTAATGATCAATGTGACATGAGTAATCCACAATTCAAAATAGGCATGAAGTTTAGGTCTTTCAAACAATTCAAGGAAGTTGTTGAAAGTTATGGTATTAGAAATAGATAGATATGTCCTGAATTTCAAACCCAATTCTTAGAAAAAAAGATGCAAGGCCTTCTGCAAAAAAAAAAAAAAAAAAAAAAAAAAAAAAAAAAAAAAAAAAAATGTCCTTTCTACTTGTGAGCTTCCCCTATAGTAAAGGACAGTAACACAATACAAATAAAATCCAAACATTTGAAGCATGAGTGTACAAAAGATCACAACAACAAGCATGTCAATGCAACGTGGATAGCAAATGCATGTATGGAACAATTTAGGACTGACCTAACTTGGAAAGTAGTTGGAATTATCCAAGCTATGAAGATCAAGCAAGAGGTTGACATCAGCAGACTGAAGGCTTATTGGGCAAAGTACACCCTGAGGTGAGTTCCAAACCTTAATTCTCTTTATAATTAATTTTTTACAATATGCCTAACTAGTTGGTAATTAATTTAATGTATTATATTTGTCAATCTATGTCAAGACTCATATATGGTGATAAGCATTAAAAGATGAGAAGACTTTATGATTACAGGTTAGAACTCTTGAGGGCTCACCCTGGATCAACAATAAAGTTCAAGTGTGATGTAGGGGTATTCCAAGCCATGTACATCTATTTTTAGCAATTGTCATGGCCTGACCCGCAGGCCCATGGGACACGACAACTGCCATGACAATCCCGAGGAAGGATAACCCGCCGTTTAACCTTTGGGGCATCGTAAGACTAACCAGCAAACCAGGAATCAATAATACTTACACAAATATAGAGCAGTAAAAAAAATGCCACACAACGGAAGTAACAATAACAACAACAACGATGTATAGAAATAGAGAGGTTCACAAATGTACAAGGAAGCAATACTAACAACAGCAAAAAATGCTGATGCACAAGAGTTCAAGAGTTTTTTAGATACAAAATCATGCAACAGAATTCTCTACACACTAGTGGATCCAAGACTCAACAACATGTGCATGACCAAAATAAACATACATGAACTAAAAAGATACATAGAAGATAGAATAGTAGCAAATGCTAAGCACGTGCCACACAGCCGCACCTACTACCTGCAACAACCTAGGAAGAGAAAAGAGGCGTGAGCAACCATAGTTACTCAGTGAGCGGAGGTTAGCACAACTCCACCAGAATATACCAAAATACAATAATCATAAACCACTAAAATAATACTTTACTAATAATATAACTAGTTTAGAACATAATTACACAATACTCGTGCCAAATTGAATTTATGGGAGACTGTCCTCCTAAGAGCGATAGCTGGTCTTCACCCCCTCAACACAAATTCAAGATGACACTACAAAAGAAACACAGTAGAATAAATCTCAAACTCAGTTGCATGAAAACAACAAATCAATACAATACTCAACTCACAACACACAGCCAGCATGAAGTGGTCTAGAAACCCCTCAAAACCTTCACCGTGGCTGAGGCTAAGTTCAAAGCCATCAAGGTATTCATGCCCTTGATGTTGACCTGTTAGTTCACTGTATGGTGCCTCCGGCTCCCCGATGACCATCCAATCAGGGTCCTATGCCCCTCCTGAATTGAACGAACAAGGATCAGCAGGCCTACCACACCACCTCTATAAGGCTAGCCATGATACCACCGAACCACCTAAACAAAACAAGTACAACTCCATACGAAGTGCAATAGCCAACATGATACTCAGTAATCAAGAATCACTTCCATTTCCACAAGGAAATGATGAACATGCATGCTTAAGCAACGATTTTAACATAAAACAACTTACAACTTATGAATTAAGTATTAATCCGAAAATCCTTTCATTTGAACACAAATTTTGCATAAATGGAGCATCAATCAATAAACTCATTGCAAAACAATAAACAACTCAATTCAAATATAATGACCATCA
This sequence comes from Dioscorea alata, assembly GCA_020875875.1. Taxonomy (NCBI): domain Eukaryota; kingdom Viridiplantae; phylum Streptophyta; class Magnoliopsida; order Dioscoreales; family Dioscoreaceae; genus Dioscorea; species Dioscorea alata. The sequence continues at coordinate 11,975,533 of CM037021.1, forward strand.
AAACCTTACTAAAGCAAGATAGAATAAATATGCATATAAATATTGGTATTCTTCTAATAGGATTATGCTTAATAGTCCCACTCACAAAACTTGACGATTTTGCTTAGTTGAACACTAATCCTTGGCTAGTTCTTTTCCTTGAGCCAAAGCTTCACCTCCTTATCAAAGCACAACAAAACACCAACAAAGATTAGCACAAAAGCCAAGCAAAGAAACCATAGGTTTCTTCTAACAAACAATCCTAATCGGATCTAGGGTTTTCTCAAACTAAACCTTCAGGCTACTAAGGAAGTTCTAAAGGTTTAAACTTCACTCTAACCCAAAGAACCCAAGGAAACAAGGAGAACTCACTGGAGCTATAGTAACCCTAACCTAGAGGATGAAGGGTTTACCTCAAACTTCAACAAAACCAAACAAATATAACTAACCAAGACTTCTAAACTCAAAAGAAAAAACAGACCAAGGTTGTCCTCCAAACAAACAAAAGAGAGGAAAAGAAGAAGAAGAAGAAGAATCATACCTCAAGGCTCCTCAAAACTCAAAGGAAGACCTTCACAAGAAAGGAGGAATAAGATCTTCAAGTTTCTAACTCCAAATCAAAGGCAAGAAAAGAGAAGATTAAACAAAGGAGAAGGAGATCCAAAGAGGAGAATGAAAGGGGAGGAAGAAGTATAAGAAGAAAGGGAAAAGAAAAAGGCAAAATATGGGCATTTAAGCCCTAGAACCCTCTAGAATTGGAAGCCCTTGCGGGCTCCCTTGCAACCACAAGGGCTCTCGATATGCCCTTGCGAGCTTCCTTGCCAACACAAGGGAGGTGGCAAGGCATTCCAAGAGCCCTTGTGAGCTCCATTGTGCCCCCAAGGGAGACCGCAAGGCCCTAGGCTCCCTTTTAAGGATTTTCTGATGAGATCCACAAGTGCACAGGTCATCAAGTAATAAATCTCTTGCGCAAGAACGAGAGGGTCGTATTCGTTGGGGTCCCAAGAGCTGCAATTACTTTCCCCTAGACGACACTGTATAGTCTACCCAATATAAGTTTAAGAGAAACTATGAAAACTAACAAAGGTAAAACTATAAACAATTGGACTAAGGCACACCACATAAACACAATAAGAAAGCAATTAATAATGAAAGAGTGAGGCCCCCGGGTGAGGATCTCCTCGGAACTACTAAAGCTAGAAGCATGCTAGAATTACAAAGGCAATGGTGGTTTTAGGCCATGAGGCATCCTAAAGTAGGTTACCCCGATGGTCACTGTGCTAATCCCATACAAGTATTGGGTTGAAATCGCTTCCGCCCAAATTCTCTTATGATTGCATTATGCTTAGGGAAATCTCTAATTAGGGCCAATAGTCAATACCTAGGTCTAGCCCTAATGGTTGGAGAGGCATGAAATACCTGATGGTCACGGTGTATTCATACATGAATCCCCATCAAGCCATGTGAGTCTAGAACAAGGGCAATGGTCACACAACTGAGTACAACCTAGAAGTTAGATCGCAAAGTCTCATGCAAAACAACACATCAATGAACACAAAGCTTGAACCACAAACCAAACCAAATGCACTAGAAATAAATCGCAACATCCATACAAGAAAGTTTAGCCCAAGGTTCACCGGATGCCGGTGACCTTGGGAATCTAGTTCAGCATGAATAAAAGAGAGATCTCAAGGTACAAGTATAACATAAGCAAAACCAAAGAAACCCCCTTGATATGTTGACTAGAAGGTGGTGATGAGAGCTTGTAAAATCAGCATCGGCAAGCTCCTTGATATTCTCTTTGATAGCACTCCTCTTCTCCCCTTGGAATTACACCTTAGATCTGCCTTTTTCCGCCGCCTTGAAGCCCTAGGTGATGAGGGTGGAGAAAGGGTGGCCAAAGACCCCTTCAATGATGCCCTAACACTCCTTTTAAAATGTTCTCGGGTTGGCTTCACGACCTTCTTCATGGGCATAAAGGAGGCCACTAGAGTCTCGAGAATTCATAGAAAATTAGCGAAGTGCTACAGTAAAGTGCTACATTAAAACTGCACATTCTTCATCCTGTTCACGGGCATCTTCACGGCCATCAGTAGACCCATCAATGAAACCCGAGACTTTGCCGTTTCTCAAGTTTTTCATGCTACAGTAATTGCTACAGTTCTGTTGTAGTACCCTGGACTCTAAAACATCATTTTCGGTGTCGTTTTCCTTCTCTTTTGCATTGTCGAGCTCACCTAGGCATCCTCAAGATCTGTAACACAAATAAGACCAATTAAACCACACAAACGGCTAAAAATCATCGATATATACATAAATATTACAACACAAATGCATATAGAATACACACATTTAGGCATTTATCATTTGCGTTGTTGAGCTCACCTAGGCATCCTCAATACCTATAACATGAATAAGACCAATTAAACAACACAAACAACAACCAAGATAGCTCACATGCCAAAGACACACAAGGAAAAAGGGTCGGAATACCATATTCTACCCCCTTCCCCCCTTAAAAGAAATTTTGACAACGAAATTTCCTTCTAGAAAAACTAAAGGGGCAATAAGACTAACAAGACAACTACCCAGGATGACAACAAAACCTCAACTCTCTCCAAGGAAACCAACTTGGCCTCTACCACAACTCAAGACAACTCAGAAACACTGTGCTGTCAAACAAAGCAAGCAACACAAGAGCAACAAGCAAAAGAGAAAAGAAATTATACCTGCAAACACGTCTGATCTGCCCTTGGGCTCTTCATTTGTCAAGGCAAAAAATCCTTGTCTGAGATCTGGTTTGTGGATGTGATCCTCCTGATTATGGAATGTGCTAGCAGCTACGGATCTGGTGGCGGTGGCCTCTGTCTGAGCTGCAAGCTGTGTATCCTTAGTCTGATCCAAACGGCCTTAAACAAGCGTTGGTGTAGGATCAACACAATCTAACCGGGACACGCTGACCTGATGTGACCTGTTTAACCACACTAGTAACATCTTCATGGCTTTGAACAACGCCCATCATGGAATCTTTGGCAATTCCAACACTGTTGTTTAATTCCTATTGATCTTGTAGCTAACATACTGCTAGAAGGTACTGAACTCTGCTGCATAACAAACTGGCTTAGTGGAACCCTGAAGAACCCAACTAAAAGTGTACCTACAGATGAACTCTCACTTCTGGTCTTCTTCGAGGGTTGACTCATCTCTATGCTACTTCTCTTGGCCACGTTCTCTTGGACTCCTATGCCTTCTAAAACCAACTTTTCTGCTCAAAGGGCCAACTGAACTACATCCTTAAAACTCTGGTTTCTTGTGACTGCCATCCTCTCCCGGACGTTAAGATTTAACCCTTCCTGGAACTATGAACACAAGACCTCCTCGGAATCTACCAACTCTGGTACGAAGTTTGCCAAGTCCTTTAGCTCTGTCTCATATTCCTTCACGGATCTGCCACCCTAACTCAACTGCATGAACTCCTGCCTCTTCTGATCTCTATGGAAGAGGGTGTAGTACTCATCATCAAATTCCTTATGAAAATCTGACCAAGTCAAAGCAACGCAGGAATGGCCTTTCAAACTCTCCCACCATACTCTAGCTCTGCCATCAAGCAATCCCGTGGCGACCTTAAGCCTCAGCTCATTCTCAAGAACCATGTCATCAAAAGTGGCTATTACTCTTTTCAACCACTCTTTGGCCACCATGGCATCACTCATGCCATCAACGGAACTACAGCCCAACAAACGGACTTCCTTCCGGAGCTTGGACATAAATAAGCATTGGTTGGACCTACTGTCCTCTGCAAGGACTCGAGGAACTAACTGCATCTAAGCCGATACTGAAGTAGGTGGCCGTGTAATCGAGGCAGACCCTCTATACATGCCCCAACAGTTCATGAAGTCTCTGAACTCCCGGTAGGTTGACTGCCTATCTTGACTGTCCCAATAGGCTCTGAAAGCCTCCATTGCCTCTATGGATGGAGCTAACTCAAACGTTGGGGCTTAGGACACAGGCTTAGGTGCACCTAGAGTATGCACTAATGCTGTCATGGTAGGTGCATGCCTCGATGTAGCCCCCTGCCTAGGCTGCAAAAGAAAGGATGGTGGAGATGGTGGTCCACGCCGTCCATCTCTAGGTGGTGCAGTAGTAAGCTCAACATCAGGAGCAACTGCTCCAGTGCGTGTGCATGGGCGTCATGCTAGCATTTTTAATGAAATGAACCTAACAAACACCAAAACAATCTTTAGAATCAAATCCTACATGCAACAATGCTACATGCTCAACTCTAACTGGATCCACTAGTTACTTAAGAAAATAGTCAAAGACAAGAATAGTGTACATGTATTAGTATGGTGGGAAACTCTTAACAGTAGTGGGGATATATGCAAATGATTGTATCTACCCCATTGCATTGGCAACAATGGCCATGGAGAACAAGAAAAATTGGATATGGTTCCTTGAACACCTAGCAGAGGACTTGCATATCAACAACAACTACTACTGGGCTTTCATGTCTGATAAGCAGTGTTTGAAAAATCGGCCTAGGCAGCCGCCTAGGCGCTGGAAGGTGATAGGCCGTCCCGTTTTTGCGAAAAACGGTGAAAAAATCAGCCTAGGCTTTCCATAAAAAAAACAGACGCCCAGGAACCGCCTAGGCGGGCTGGGCGGCCGACTAGGCGGCCTAAGCGGCTTTTGGAAAAAAATTTAAAATTAAATGTTTTTAACTAATTTAAAACCCCCAAATTAATGTTTTGTGGGACTTGTACTTAATTATGTTTTTTCTTAGGGGTATATCCATCAAATATTTATTATTATTTATTTTATTTAAATTTTTTAATAAAATTCTAATTTCTAAGCACATAAATAATAAATAATATGTTATGTATAACGAACCTTGTCTTCGCTTATTATTTGATTGTTGATGCATCAATTTGGTTGTTGATAAATGTCTATTTGGATATTATATAGAATTAAAATTATATTATAAATATATATTTTTTTCTAAAAAGGTAAAACCGCCTAGGCCCCCGCCTAGGCTCTCTGGGTGCTAGAAGGTGGCTGACCGCCCGACTAGCGCCTAGCGTTTTTTTGAACATTACTGATAAGCAGAAGATGTGTTATAATCTGTTGAATTATCCAAGGTGTTTAATTAGTTCTCTTCTTCTTTAATTAGCTACATGTATTTTTATTTCAGTAATGTGACCACATATTCAATTAGCTCTTTGTTTGTTAATTTCAGCAATTAATTTGTTATTTAATCTTCTGGATTTTTTTTAAATTTTAGCACTAAATCTGTTCTTTAATTAATTGTCTATTTTTAGACCTGGCTTTTGTTTAAAGTTGTTGATTTGTTTTCTTCTATCTATGATTCTGCTATTTATATTTTTATTATGTTTGTGGGGGTTGATGGTGTGCCTTTCACATGTCCATTCTTAGTGTTTAGTACTTGCCATTGAGGAATTATTCCCAAACAGTGAGCATAAGTTCTGTGTTAGACATATCCACACAAACTTGAGGAAAAATTTTAGAGAAAAAGCATTGAAGGATCAAGTTTAGGCATGTCCAACTACAACATCTACTCCTACTTTTGAAAAAGCTATAGTCACTTTGAAAGACATGTACCCAAGTGCATATGACTGTATGAAGAAGATAGATCTAGGCATTGGAGAAGGTCATATTTTCAGTCAAAATTTAAATGTGATAAACTATTAAAGAACATGTGCGAATGTTTTAATAGTCATATCCTTGAGGCAAGAATTAAAGGAATAGTAATAATGAAGGAGATGATTAGAACTCAGCTAATTAGTAGAAAGTATTAAAGGAAGAAACTATTATGACAAGGACTCAAAATTCAAGAGCAATATCAAAATTCAACAAATGGAAAGTGTGAAAAATCAAGCTAAAAAATACAATTCTTAGCTAACAAAGCATGAAAACAAGATCTGATCTCTTGTTTAGTCCTACCAAAACAAACACACATCATTTATGAGGAATGACAACAAAAAAGGGTAGAGATTGATAGAAGAGAAATAAAACAAAGAGAAGAAGAAGAGGCAAACAAGGAATAACAAAGAGAGACAAAATGAGAATTGAAAGAAAACAGAGCAGAGAAGTACCTGATTCTCCTCTTTGCTTGCCCTCATCATCACCATCATCATCACCATCATCATCATCATCATCAGTTGCTTCTCCTCTTTGCTTGACCTAATCATCACCACCACCATCATCATCATCATTAGCTGCTTCTCCTCTTTGCTTGACCTCATCATCAATGGACAAATGGACAAGCCAGCAGAGGCCTTGGAGATGGTCGTAAATACAGAAGAAGTACTTGAGATCGCCGTCGTGGGATCCAAACGTGCGAGCGGCTCTGCGCAGGATGAGCCATGCCGCCGTCATGCTTCAAATGAGAGCGGCGATGCGCTCGTCGTTGATGCCGATGTTTCCATCATGGGAGCGGCCGAAACCGACATTAGAGGAGCTACGGCTGGCCGAAGGAGAGATGGGAGCAAGAGGATTGTCGGAATCGTCGCTGAGGTTGGTGCTGTAGCGTGTTATCTCAATCATTGTGAGCTCATTGATAGAGAGATGGAGATCAGGATGGAGAGAGCATAGAGAAGATATATATAAATGGGTGTGAAGAGGCGGCGAGCAATGGTAGTGAAGGGGCGTGGGAGAAGTGGATGAAGGGGGTGAAGAGGGTTTTGTTTATGTTATTAAAATGTATGAAAAAAATATTTATTATTTATATTTTATAATGTTTCAAGTTTAATAAATCTCTTATTCATTAATTATTAATTATTTAAATTTAAATATTATAAAATTAACAATAAACCAATTTAATTTAACATAATAATTAATTTTCTATTTTTATATAAAATACTTATAATTTCATTAATTTATATAATAAACATTATCTCTAATTATAGAAGAGCAAGTAAAACCACTATTCATTAATTATTAATTATTTAAATTTAAATTTTAGAAAATAAACAATTAATCAATTTAATTTAACATAAAAATTAATTCTCTATTTTTTATGAAATACTTATAATTTCATAATTTATATAATGAACATTATCAGTTATTATAAAAGAACAAGTAAAATAATTATTCATTAAATATTTATTATTTAAAATTAAATATTAAAAAATTAACAATAAATCAATTTAATTTAACATAAAAATCAATTTTTTATTTTAATATGAAATACTTATAATTTCATTAATTTACATAATGAACATTATCTTTTAAAAACTTGCATTTTTTTTAAATAGATATATCAAATATATTATAATTCAATATTAAAAGTAATTTTAAAAAAAATTAAAGTCAAATATTTATTTACCAAAAAAATCAAATATTTCTTTTTTAGTGATTGTAGTAATGAATGTTAATCTTTGAAATATTTATTTCGATAACTATGTCTCTTAAATCAAATAATCAAATAAAAAAGTATATGTTACAAATTAATTTATATATCCAATTGATCTTCATTAGCTTCTTATTTTTTTACAGATGTACTTATAATTTATAGAGTAAATTATCATGAAATTATTTTTTTATTTGTTTTATAATGTTTAATTTTTTCATTTAATTATTATTCTTAATATCAATCTCGAATTCAAATATGATAATATTATTATAATTAAGTCACGCTCTACTGAACATAAATATAAAAATTAGATAAACTTTAAAGTAATGTATAATTCTACCAACGAAATGATATCCGTCAGTGAATATCTTATCTATTCTAACACTTGGATAAGTGTAAGTATGAAGTAGTAGTTATACCAACATAACAATATCCGTAAGTAAATGTCATATTTATTCTGACAAATTGAATGTTCTGTTGGGGGTTAATTTTTCAGAAAGTCACCAAACTTTGACTTATTATCACTTCAGTCATCCAACTTCAAAATGTATCAAAGTGGTCACTCAAATTCTAATTCATATCACCGGGCAATCACTCGTGGCTTTCCAGCCTAAATTAGTCTAAGTGGCCGCCAAAAAACTGAAGTACCACAGTCACCTATGGTTTTTCAACTCAAATTAGTCTACGTGGCCGCCGAATCTCAGTTTTTTCGGCGGCCACGTAGACTAATTTGGGCTGGAAAGCCACGGGTGACTGCCCAGTGATATGAATTAAAATTTGAGTGACCACTTTGATACGTTTTGAAGTTGGATGACGGAAGTGATAATAAGTCAAAGTTTGGTAACTTCCTGAAAAATTAACCCGTTCTGTTGGTATAAATAGTCTATAGCTACATATTTGACCGTCACTATAGATAGAAGTCAGTATACAATAATATTTATACCAACAGAACAAAATCCGTCAGTAAATATCTAATATATAGTGACAGTTTTAAAGTATTGTTGGTAAAACCAGTGTATACCTACGGAATTTAATTGTTACTATAGAAAAGCGTTAGTATATGGCAATTTTTTTGTAGTGTAATGATTAGAATTCAAAAAAGAAGGGACTAGATGAAGAAATGCACAACTTTGCATTACCCTAGGATAATGAAAATTTTGAGAAGTTGAAGCAATCAAGTTTCCTATATACTACAACCTAGTCTGGAGGAGACCAATACCAAGTCTTAAGACCAGATGGTCAGTTTGTAGTGGACAAGGTTAGGGCTACTCGTTCACGTAGGAGATGGCAATTGGCTGGTATGTCATGCTCCCATGTCATATCAGTGATACACTACAACAATGATAGAGTAGAAAATTACATGCACAATTGCTACAAAGCCAGCACTTACATGGACATATATGGGCACACCTTATTAGGGCTCATGATAAATATGCTTGGCCCAAGAGTGATCAAGGGCCTATGATCCCTCTTAAACCAATTAGCAAAAGAAGAGGTAGAATATATTGCTAAGGGAGAAGGAGTTGGGTGTAGAAACCAAAGGCTTCACCAATGGTAGAGTCAACATAAAAGGTGTGACCATTAGGTGCAGCATATGTGGAGCTGCAAGGCATAACAAGAGGTTCCATGGTGGTGTACAGGTAACGAACATGTGTCACATTGTTATAGCAATTCATTATGAATTGGTAGTGTTCTTCCATGATATTAAGGTGAGCATGTCTCATTTTTGTTTGACAGGGAAAAAATTAAAGTGCAATGAACAATCAATATGCACAAACCAGTTGAGCAAGCCAGGATAACCCTATGGATGATATTGACAGCCAAGTTCTGCATGAACATTTCACAATGGTAACCTCTTTGATATATATTTATATACATGAAAGGTTGATGCTAGGATAACCTCTAATTACTAATGTCTGAGATAAAAAAAAAAAACTTGTAAGGTTAATGCCCTCATTAGTAGGAGCCAAAATGACCAAATGAGAACAAATTCACCTATAGAACCTAGTGCACTAGTATTTTACATGTTTATATTCTTCTATCTATTACTTAAAGCCAGTTGATTTTTTTCCCAATTTAACAATTTCATGACACTTTAAAATTGAAAGGTTCCTTTTGTTATAAGAAGCACCCAACCAAAGAATAGGGTGGGCCATGATCTCTCAATTCTACCAAACGTACAAGTAATGACAATCTTTAACTATGCATTCCTATCTGGTTACTAGCCTGTGAAATGTCATTTTTTAGGCAATCAACATCCTTTTGTTAATATAAAATTCATATTGTTAAAAGGTTGATCCAAACAAATTTATTTATGGGAGTTTTGCAGGTGTACTCTTGAATAATTTTGAAATTGCATATTTGCCCCTGAATAAAAGATAATTCCATACATACACCTAAATACTTTTGAGGGGTTTATAACCAATTTTTCTTTTATTTATTTGTTTGTCCATGTTTTACTTTAAAGTATCAGAGTTGGAGTAGGAGCACCCAAAATGAATCAACTCACACATTTGAAGACCCAAACTCACAGGTCAATTAGAAATGATTTAAAAGCTTCAAAAGTTTCACATTAATAATCATGAAAATATTTTGGTTTCCCTATTGGCTGCAATGATTGATGCATCTAAGACAAGTCAGGACATGGGTCATAACTTGCAAACGAGACAATCATAAGGATGCAAAAAATGAAAGTCATACGAGGCAAGGGTATTGCAAATGCAAAGCCACAACATACTACAAAAACAATTGCACATACTACTTCAAAATTTCCCGTTCTGAAGCCTCAAGGGAAAAATAAGGATGGTAAAGAAAGATATAGAGAACAAGATATTGCAATGAGAAGGAACCTTGGGTACCACCTGGAGGAAACAACACATACAGTGGGAAGTAACATCTTCTACTACCTAGGTGTACTACAATGTATGGTTGTGAAGTCAAAAACAAAATGAACATTTCTCAAAACTTCTCAATGGTTTTGTTTTAACAGATTTGTAAAAACACCATTTCCTATCTTCTAATGAAACTAAAAATCTTTTGTTTATTATCGATTCTTTTATTTATTTATTTTTCTTTCTTTTTCATCTGTCTTTATTTTCCCTTTTCAATAACCAAGTTTATGTTGCTGTGATGAATTCTTCTCTGCATATCCATTTCATTTTCACAAAATTAGCAATAGTTTGTAATAAGGGACCAAACATACAAGTTCATCCAAACAAAACAACAATTTGTAATAAGGGACCAAAAAAAAATTAACAGTAATATGTAACTAATGAAAAATTGAACTCCATAATTTGTTTATGTCTTCTCTCATTATTCCAAACAAACAAGTTCTTCTGACACAGAGAGAATGGTAACATTAGGGAATTTGAATAATTTCCATTTGTACATAGAGGATGAGCTGTAACTAGTCGATTAAAATTTATTTCGAAAACATCATCTTACAAGTTAAAGTATTATTAAAATTTCAGCCACATGAAAAGTAATAAACTAAAAAAAGGAATTGAAATAATTCCCATTTAACACTTCAACAAAATATATATGAGACTAATAAACAATCTCTTCTAAAGTTTCTTTACGCATGGATAGAAAATACATTTATAAAGTAGAAAGAAATTCGCAGAATGTGCCCCATAAGCCGATCCTCCTCCTATGTAAGCTCATTCGGGTAGGGCATGATCCTCCTTCAATGAGAGTTCAATTGGATGCTTGAAAAAGGCTCACCATCTGAGCATATCCTCCTACTGCCCAGGGGTGCACCACGGTTATTTCTCAAGGTGTATGGCGAAATGGGGAAAAAGATGAAGCTGACGTGGCTGGCCATTTAAAATGATGTGGCATCAATTATTGACGTGTCCAAATGATGCTGGCATGAAGATGCCAACTGAGCATATTGAGCTAGCAGTGAGGGGATAAATGGACTTCTCCAATTACCACTTAAGCAAAAGGGCACGGGAAAATAGGGCAGTGACTTGCTAGTGTCACTAAATTAAAGTGAGGTGGTCAAATTGATTCAAATTGAAATTCAGTAACCAATTTGAATTAAGACTAAAGTTAAGTGATCGCCCAAAAAAAAAAAAACTAGCCCACTAATATGAAAACAAATAGCTTTCTTAAGGTAGAGATCCGTACACAAAAAAAACAAATTTAAATATCTGTTTCTTTAACCAAAAAAGGCGCTGCCAATTCAAGAAAAGATGGTGGATAATTAATGTTCTGATCTCAACTATGCTAATCCTGTAAATTCAATCCACTTTCAATAATTGACACAAGTAATTATAAGTCCATAGCATTAAACCGAAATTTCAAACATACATACCCATGCAAAATCTATTCTTTTTTTCCTTAACAAGTACTACATACAACCATGGAGAACCAAGAACACGCCGGTATCTATAATTTTAAGCTCGGATGGATCAGATTCCTGCAGTTACAAGAGTGAAATCTTCTTCAGACCTTCCTCATCAATAGAAACAATCTTTGATCCAGTTCAAAGTTAGCTGCATTGGAGGGATCCCCTTTGAGCATCATCAACAGTCCTCCAAATGAAGCATAAATCTCCCTGGCAAGATGACATAGTCATTATTGATAGGTCTTAATCTAAATCATATTAAAACCAACCAATACTAGTGGAAAATTGCCTTCACAATGGGTTGATGAAGATCCAAGAGAAAACGTATTCATCAGATGTAATCAACATGAGAAAAAGAATCCATCAGATATGAAAGATTTCATAGAGAGAGTACTTTTTATATAAAAGCCTCAGAGTGTATACTCACTACGTCACTTGTTATGGGATTGGATAAGAGGCCGATGAGGGAGAACCAAGTAGTTCAAAACGTATTGATCAGATGTAATCATTAAACACATTCAAACAAAAAAGGTCCCATTCAGGTCAAAGCTACAAAGTTATGCTCAATTTGCTACTTTTTAGGGATTCGATATACAATAATCAATTCGTCTCATTATTTCAATCTAAAGCTGCTTTTCGAATTTATTGAATACTGCTTTTCCTAGTAGAAAACAGAGTAGGGCCAATAGCCACAAAATAAATTAAGTATTGAAGAATCCAATTAGTAAACTAAGTCAAAAACTGCCTCAAGTGAAAAGCATCACTGAATAATGCATAAAACATGTAGCTCGCAAGAAATAAGAGCGGCTGGATATAAACAAGTAAATAAGGTCAGTGATAGAACCTTAGCTGAAGGTTTGATGGTGAAATGTTTATTGCAGCTTCAGCAGACAACAAAAGGTTACATACTACTTATCAACATTATCATGCCCATAGGATTTAATGTTGGGACCTTGAATAGCACTGACTTTAATAAACCAATAATCAAGAAAATAACGAAGGCATACAAAATTGCAGCATGCTAATACCATCATGTGTTTTAGGTCCTGTCACTAGGGCTAGGTTCCTTCCTAATCCATTTGGCATAAAAACAACAATTCCATACTCATTGGATTTGCTAATGTTAACAAATAGATCATAATGAGAAACACAAATAAAGAGAACACACATATACAACATGCCAACAACAATAGAGAAGGGCATATATTTAAAACATGGCAAAAGTAAACCAAAATCATATAAAAAAAGAACAGTAAATATTTAGGAACATACACTTTTACATCAGGTCCACTAGAACTTTCTTCCGAAATCTTGTAGAGCTTCCCATGCATGACATACTCAAATTTATCTGCAAGTGACTTCCTCCCTCCCTGATGATTGAAAAGAAATTAAACCAAGTAATAAGATGCTGTACTTTGTCATCAGAGGACAAGACATAATTGAAGCCCTCTGCAGGTCTTGAGACAGAATGTTGTGATAGAAATAACATTTGAAAAAAAGGAAAAGAATGATACTAAAATATAACCAATCCACATGATCCCAAGATTATCTCAACATTTTCTAAAAGAAATCTCTCATGTCTGAATATTCAACCAAAACAGGGGTGCAGCTGTCCTAAAATAGTCCATTAAATGAAACCTAATTCTGACTCTAAAACAGGAACAAAACAGCTAAGTTTAAAAGCCAGTAGCTCGAAATACATCTATAAACCAAGTTACATGAAGCACATGAAAAATGATAGCCACTGGAATTTGTTAATGTTCACTGAAATGAGAGCAAGGAAAAAACGCAAGGTACAGAAAAGTTTTCATGGCCCCATTCAAAGCTTTACCGATCTTTCCCCAAATACTCTCACATCTCAAGAATCTACCTCAATTCAAACATCTTTCATTAGGCTCTTGCAGGGACATTGATTGATCTATAGCCTAATCTTTCTCAACTTGAGAAGGAAAAGGCTGCTGAAATTCCATAGAGTGTGCCTGGTTTTGGGTTTACCACAGGTCACCAACCAATACCCCAAGGTCGTCCCATCAACCTATATTTACAAGAATTAATTATTTACATAAATATTTTAGTAATTATTTAAAAAAATTATTGATATTAGTGAACGCATCCCATCAATTATACTTCAATCTTAAAATATTTATTTTGATTACTATCAACTAAGTTATAGTTTGGTCACCCATATAAAAGTTTTGCTTCAAAACGATTTCAAAAGAGCAACCTTTAATCCCATTATCGTAACACCAACTAAACAGACTTGGTGTTTCTAGAATCATAGTAAGTTTCTTAGCTTGCTGTGGTAACTGCATAATTCAACATCAAACATATGAGTATGGCTGACAAAAGTTGGGTAAGTAATCTCATAATGATGAAAAAAAATTAATAAAATCAAAACTCAATAAACCGAGGTAGGATATCAGAGCCATTCCATTCATTATTTTGGTGCCAGTAGGACATCCACCAGCTATTAGATTTTTTGGCAGTAATGGGGTTTCTTAACTTGTTAAGATGATTGCATCGTTCAACGTCAATATGTATGGTTATGTCAGAGAGAAGTTGGATAAGGAATCTCATAATGATGGAAAAAGTTGAATACACTTGACACTAAACAAATTGAGGAAGGGCATCAAAGTAGTTCCATTCATTATAGTCAAGGTGGTAGGATATCAAAGTGGTTGTCTATACCAGCAATTGGATTTTCTGACAGTCAATGACCCGAGTAGGGACCAGTTTTATAAGACTTTGGATGTTCGGCTAGGCTTTTTCCTCTGCACAGTAATGTTTAACAATAAAAGTTCCAAGTTGGGATGGTATGTGGTACTGTTTATGACCTACTAAAAAAGAAAAACCATTGCAATGAATTAAGGCAATGCCACTGGAAGGAGAATGATAGACAAGCTACCATAGAGTCTGGTGATAAGGATAAGGATGAGTTTTAGTAACTGTCTAGCTGGATGGGAACTTATTGCCCTGCATCTACTAGCACGCATTTAGCTTGGTTCTAACATGAGAGAAAAGCTAAGTTTTACAAAAATAACAAACTTTTGGTAGCTTTAAAATGGGAGAATCACTTCCCTTTATCATTTTGTTAAAGCATGTCCCAACTCCCAATTGCCGGTTTCCTACTCCAACTCAACAATGAGGAAAACCCAGGTATCATTTTGAGAAAATGCAAATCAATGAGTGATTTTTGGGCCTTTGTTAAAGAAAGATGGTCCTTATATACTGCATTGGAGATGGAGTGTAGCATGGCTACAAAACTAAAGAGCTCAACATTGAATTAGTGCAAAGGACAATTTTCTGGTATTCTAAAACAGAAAAGCATGCTCCTAAACACCATTGTGTTTCTAGAGGGCAAACAGGAAAGAAGGCCTTTGTCAACTAAACAGCAGAAAATCTTAAAAGTATAGGATGGAATTTACTAAAAACCTCAAGGTTAAAAAATGTGGATATCATTGCCAAAATTACATCACTAAAAGGAGGATATTCCGAGTCTCCTTTTCTCATATCATAACTGAATGACAATATGGAGATATTGCTATAAATAGACAGCAAGATTAGCTAAACATATCATGGGGCTTCAAAAATTCTTTCTTTGATGAGGAAACCTTCGGTAAATTGTTGTTGATTGGAGCACTCTAAATTCCCCTTCCAAATTGACTCTGCTCCCTCTAGGACTTTCACTTCACATGAAATCAAAGCAATTATTTGGTCTATTGCAGCAGAAAAGGCTCCTGGGCCAGGTTGAGTACCTATACTGTTCTTCAAACATTTTTTAATGTTCTTCAAGATGATATAGGCAACATTCAGTGATTTGTTTCATGGTAAACTGAGGGATGCAATTACTACGCTTATACCTAAGAAAAAGGGGCGAATAAAATTCAGGATTTCCAGCCTCTTTCTCAAAACTTTTAATAAATCACTATGTTTTATTACTCACGATAAAAACTCTGAATGAATATTGAAGCTAGTAGCCTAGTACTGTCGAGGAACCTTGAATCTTTGCTATGCAGATTGCTCCAAAGCCTACTTTCATAAATACACCTTTCCAGGACATTGTGCAGATCAAGCATTTAACTGAGAATGGTAGGTGGGGTATCTCATTGCAGGACTGCTTTTATGTGTTAATTGTTGAACAGGTTGTGAAAAAGTGTCCCTCTGATGAGCTTAATACTTGGGTCTGGCCTCATGGGCTGCTGCTAGATCTATTAGGGCCGATGATTATGAGGTTCTGAATCGTAATGGAGATAAGGATTGTTGGAGGTGTTGTAAACTTTCTGTAAAATTTTGGTTGCTCCTAAGAGTATGTGGTTGATCAACAATGGGATCTTGTACTCTTCTTGGATGAGTTGCTTCAAGACCAACAGGTAGGGGGATTTTAGGTATTATAATAATGTCTACTGAGGGTGATTTATTGTCTGCAGTTGCTTGAAGGTATAAAACTCAGTCCCCAGTAGAGGTGGAAGCTCATGTGTTGCAGATGGGTGCAAGGACCCTGGCAATAAATGGCATCTCATCAAAGATTTGATGTGACTACAAAAGTTTGATATATTGAATTAAAACCTAACCAAAAAAATCATTAAAAGGCTAAAGCTTTTATATTGGAGTGCAAAACGTTCTTGACGCTGCTACCAAAATGGACGATTCACTATTGCTAGCAATAGAGTAACAAACTGGCTGATTATTTGGCTAGAAAGACATTCAGAGTTGAATTGGACTAATGCAGAAGGAATGGCATTGTGGCTGGAGGAGCCCTCAGAGGCTTTAGTTGTCCCAGTCTCAACTAGCTGTGAATGTGGCTCTTCTGACAAAAAACAAAAAGAACGAAGGGAAGAAGTTTATCATAGAAAGACACGCAGAGGGTGATGTTGTTTTAGCATGAAGCTCTTCATTCTTATAAGACAGACAAGAAACAACAACTGATATTAAAGTTGAACTCTAAAAAAGTATAATACACAGTTGTCAGTTTCTTAATGCTATCCTAAAGGCTATAGGCGTTGGGCCTAATCGGTTACAATGGATGAAGTTATCAATTTGTTCTATATGGTTCCTTTTTCTGATTAATGATCAGACTTGCACCTGCATTCAAATTAAGAAAGGTCTCAAACAAGGTAATCCCTCATCTCCATACTTGAATGTATTGGTCAATAAATGCAGTAGACTTGATGGTCTCTATTGCTAATGATCACAATATGTTCAATGGAATAAACAGGAATAGTTTTGTTTTTTGAGAACCAGGGGTTTCTAAGTCACTCATTTCTTGTGACTGTCTGAAAATTAACTTTAATAAGACCTTCATCAAAGGTTTTTGCATCAGTTTTTCAGTTCGCAAAACTACTGAAACAATGTCCACCCAGAAGTTTAGGCTATACTCTTGACAAAAAGAGATGCAAGAATAGGCTTGCATCAAGTATTTCATCAAGTATAGGCTATCCTATGTTCAAAAATACGCAAGAATAGACTATCCTCTTGTACAGTTGTACTCTATTTATGTTCCACCAATTTCATCAAGTATTCCAAATATATTAAATAGAAGACTTGTAATTTTGACTTTAAACTACTAGAATAGGCTTTTAAATAGAGTATAACAGCAGGGCTTTTCTAGGAAATTGCTCGCTTTAGGTTCCACCAGTTCCTTAGAAATTTCAAAGAAATAGTAAACTTGTAATTTTGATTTTAAAACTAATACAAAAGGCATTTCAATAGAGTACAATGGATAGGGTTAATCAGAAAAAAGGATTTATCCTACTGTTTCCAATCCATCCAGTTTCAACTCATAGCATTCATCTTAGCAATTCAAATAGACAACGACGTCCACGACCTATAGCACATATGAATTGTTTTGTCAATTACACTTCAAGACTATGCCAAAACCAAAGTAAGCATTATTTCACAATGTACAGGTTTATACAATTAAACTAAGAACAGTGGATTCAAGTAGCGATGATTGAAACGTTATTTAGAGACCGTCTATACTCACATTGCTTATATTTATGAAAACAAGAGTTAAAAACACAAAATTCAGAGAATATTCAATCACCGGCACATAGAAGCCAGAGTCAGGAGTACCATCAAGACTCAGAGTTGGAGCTAACACCATAGTAAATTTATCCCCAACACTCATCGGATACACTTCCGTATTGACATCAAGCTGCATGAGCATATCAAACTGCTCGCTATGTGCCTCAATCCGAGAAACTGGTAAAGAATACAACAACAAACACTGAATCAATAACAAGAGCAAATCAAGATACCATTTTTAATGGTGCTTTCACTATTTCTTCATAGAAATCTCAAACCTTTGTCGAATTTCTTTCCATCAGGATCAATCCGTGTCAGAGTGAAGATATCCTCGAAGAGAAGCTCAACCATTGTTCAACCTAGTAATCCCACCCAAAATCTAGATGAAAAACCTCCAAGAACAACAACCTAAGCTCCGTGAATCAAAAAGAATCAATAAATAAATAAAAAGGAAAGATATAGCATGAAAGAAGGGTGAACCAAGGTTTCTCTTGGTTTCCAAGATGAAGGAACACTGTTTGCGAGATGAGGCCGCCGCTTTGGTCTTCTAATGCGCCGGTGAGCAGTGATGACGGCGGCTGTCAGGCGAGCGCGAGAAAGGAACCGGCGGCGTCGATGCCGGGAGGAGAGACAGAGGCCACAACCAACAAATATGTTAGGGTTTCTGCAGATTTAGAGGACATTTACGTCAGGCACCTTACGAAACATAATATTTACTATAAAAATTAAATTTATTGCAAATACTTCATGGAAAAGTTATATTTTCAATTGCTTCTTTAACTAATGCGTAGTAAATAAATATTAATTTTTTTATATATAGTTTATACTAATATTGTACTAAAATGAAATGAATCATTAATTTTTTAATAATTTAAAATTTTTATATTATCTCAGATAATTCATAAATAAAACTCTTTTCTTGTTGGATTATTATAAAAAATAAACTAGTTATAGAAATATCATTAATATACGGCATTTAGTTCACCCAAATTAGTTATATAAATATCATTGATATATGGGAATCGGAATCGGAATAGTTGAAAGGATTTTTCATTGAAATAATTATTATAAATTTATAGTTAAATAGTTAAATTAGATGTGTCATTTTAATTTATTTTAATTACTTTAATTAATTATTTAAACTAATGATTTTTATTTAAAATGAGAAAATAAATAACAAGGAATGGGAAAATTTCTTCATTTATAAAATAATGTAAGTGCTATTATTCATTTTAATTATTATAATAAAATAATTACATCAAATAATTCATTTTAATTATTATTCACTATAATTATTATAATTATACTTTAAATTAAATATTTCACATTAATTATTATTCATAAAAGTCATTATAATAAACTTTTTGTTAAAAGTAAAAAAAACTGTGAAATAAAAAAAATAATAAATTAAATTAAAAGAAAGTAAAATAAATACCCAAATTACCTATAGAAAATAAATAAGAAATAATATAGTAAGAAGAAGAGTTATAATATTGAAGATAGTTGTATATACAACACATATCGAAACCCTTATATATATATATATATTACAATATTAAGTAATGGAAGGGATATTAATGGAGGAGAAACGCATCCACATTTAGGGGTCGTTTGGTTCGCAGTAATGTAGAAAGATTACATGTGTTACGTGGTAATCTGAAAATATTACCACGTTTGGCATTGAGAAAGATTACTACATGTTACATGGTAATTTAGATGGTAATATCGCATTACCAACATGAGAATATTACCAAAAAAGTTGGTAATTCTATTATCACCAAATTTGGTGTCTATCTTGGATTACCATTGTTATAACCCAATTTTTTCGGCCCATTATTGTAGAAGGCGTTACTGTACATGTCTGTTACTGTAGCAACCCGGAAAAAAAAAAATTTAAAACATCAACCTTTTGTCTCCTCCAACTCCATCTCACATTCATGACTTGCAAACCCTAGCCCTATGATCTTTCTCCACTTTTTCTTTGTGGATGGTTATGGGTAAGTGAATCTTAGGTTTTTCTTTAATTTTATTTTAGACGCAATTTTTGACTTTAACCCTAGATCTGGTCTCCATTTTTTTTCCTCCTTTTGTTTTCTTCCTAGATCCTTTGAAGTAGAGTGAAGGAAAAGATTTCAGGTGAGTGGGCTAACCTAATCCTTATTGTTTTCTTTTTACTCTTGTATGAGATTTTGGTTTACTTTTGAGATGATTTTGCATTATGATGTTGGAACTCTTGTTTTGTTTTGTTGGAGTATCATACCAACTTTAATTTGGGAGATCTCCATGAATTTACTTATTAATTTTTATTTGATATTCAAGGTTTTGTTTATATATTTTGTCTCATTATTATTCTACTTGTCAAGATTCATTTTGTGTGGTATTTCAACACCATACTTCATGTTACTTTTGATTTATGAAAATTGAAGACCTTTGGGAATTAGATTCAATGTGATTTATGTGCAAGAAATTAGTGGATCTTATGTATTAAATGGGTTGATTTTCTCATTTTGGGTGGAACTAAAATACTTGAAGAATGTCTTATGTAAATGGGTTGTATTCATGTATTATGCTAGAAGTGATGTGTGGAAAGTTGGTCATTGCATGCAAGATGTTTGATGAAATGCTCTTGAGTTTTAATGTGAGCAACAACCAATTGTTTGATAGAATATGATGATATGAGTTTATGGATTGTTAGAGATGATGCTTGTGTGAGAAGTTTTATATTGATGATAATGGCATGGGTATATTTGTTTTTATGAGGTGTGTTTGAATTGTTATTATAGATTGATAGAGTGGTGAAAGAAGACCTTAGTTTCCCTATATCTACATTTTGAAATGGAAAATAGTCCAAAGTTTGTGAAATTGAAAGGTTGATGAGTTTACTTTGGTGTTATTGCATCTTGTTATTGGAGAGGATTGGTTTATGTTAATTGGTCATTATTGGTTATGTTGGAACTCATGTATGAATTTTTGGATAATGCATGCCAAGTGTTTGACATAATACATTGAGAATTAATTGTAAGCAATGATGCTATGATTATGAGATGGGTGATGAAAATGATGTCATTAATGAAATGAAGATGTGTGGTTAGAGGAATTTTTATGGTTGTATAAATTTTGGACGAATGTTTAAAAATCGTGCCTTTAAATTGATTGTGAAACCTTTGAAAATGATATCTCATATGCTTGCATGACTTGAGTTAAGAGAATTGGCTTGAGACTAGATGAATGCATGTATCTTGAAATCTGGAAATGACTTTGAGTGGCTGGAAATTGTTGCTAACATTCGGAGGCTATAGAGACAGAATTTGTGGATGATTAGAATTGAAAAGTGGTAGTGTTTTGTTTGATCTATCTACCTACCAAATTTTATATTTATTGGACATATATTCTATGAGATATGATCCATTCAAGTTTACATGTCCTGGAGATATTACTGTGTAGACCTGCAGATTTAGAGGCAATTACCGGACTCACTAAGCGTAATTAGACAAAGTGCCCAATATAGGAAATATTCCTTATCGCCTTAACTTTCACTCTACAAAATTTCAAGTTTATTGGATTTGTAGATTATGAGTTATGATATATTAAAGAGGGCTTGTGCAGGATGATGTTCTATGCAGAATTTTCAGATTTAGAAAGATTTTCCTCACTCTTGGAGGCTGAATTTGTGAAAGAATTAAATAAGAAAAATGTTCAAGATTGTTCTAAGTTTGTTTCTGCAAAATATATTTGCATTTGATAATATGTTTTTTCGGAGTTATGTGTTATGGAATGAGGCATGTTTAGAGATGCTTTCATGCTGAAAAGTGTGAGATGTAATATAATTAGCCAAGTGTTTATCTTGCATTATACCGTGGTTTCGATGTGCATTTAGGTTGGCAAGCATGATTGCATGTAATCCAGCTTGATAACGGAAATCTTGAGGTTATTTGTATTTGGAATTGTTGGAATTGTTGGATTTTACCAATCTTGAAATTATGTGTCTGAGGGTGCATTTACCTGTTCTGTTATTTCCCTGTTTTGCTTAAATTTAATCTCTCTTATTTGTTTATTCGGTTGTACAATGGTTTTACTGTTGATTTTCGAGAGTGGTTCGATATGCATTAATGATTTGGTAATTTATTTACTAAATTCTATAATTGATTTATGTTTATCTACTTTCTCCTAAAGTGGGATTCTGAAGTTATGAATTTCTGTTTATTTGGAATATCTGAGAAAAATTTGTGAACGTTCGGTGTTTTGACTGCAAGTTTGTTTGAATGTTTTAGTCTCCAAATAAACTGTACTCAACCCTGTCAGTGGGGGTTAAATACTGACCTTGTCGACAAGAATTTCTGTGAAATCGAGACTGTTGTTTCGTACTGTGTCCGTTCGGTGGTAAACGGCCATCTGATACCGTGTCCGTTCGGTAATAATAAACGGCCATCTGGTACCGTGTCCGTCCGGTAATAATAGACGGCCATCTGTTATCTATAGTAAATTTGGAGACATTCTGTTTGAAATCATGTTTAGAAGTTTCTATATTTTCAAGATTTGTTTTTTTGGAGTTTGCAATTAGTTAATGGCGATTTTGAGAGGTGTTTACAAAGTTGTGCATTGGAAACTTACGTTTACGTATTCATACTTGTACATGGTTTCTTTCTTGTCTAACGCTTATTTACTTGTGGTTTTTATTGATGTTTGGAAAAGGTTTGAATAAACTTTTTCTGTATTTGGAAGTTTTCGAAAGTTTTCTACCTATTTTCACCCCACTCACTGAGTAACCGAGTTACTCAGCCTCTCTTCTTCTATCTTTCAGGTACTGGACTCTTAAGGTTGTTGTGCTTAAAACCATGATGTTCAGCCAGTGATAGGATGGATCCACTAGAGTTGTCATTTTGTGTAAATGCTTTGAAAACCTACATTTATACTTTGGATTCTTGTATCTGTAGGTCTGTGTTGAATTTCTATACATTTTATTTGATATATGGTTCCTCCTTGTCGGGTTGTCGTATTTTGTCTGCTTTGTATCAGGTTCTGAGGCCTTGCAGGCTTATGGGGTGCACGCCCTGTGGGTTTGCGGCCGTTTGTCCACGCGTCGGGTCCGGCGAGCCGGGTTCGGGGCGTGACAACCATGGTGATCTCATAACTTTTTTATATTTTACCAAATTAATTACCATGAACCAAACAAGGTAATGAACTATTCCCAATAATAAGAGTTCCCAACCAAACATAATTATATCAAATTACTACAATATTCCCAACCATATAACATTCCCACCCATATTACTATGGTAATCTCATTACGTGGTAATATGTTATTACCACTAACCAAACGGCCCCTTATAATTCTCAACACATTAATTTATAACACTTCCCCTTGGATTCGTATAACAAAAGGATATGCCTCATTAAAACTTTACCAAGAAAAACCCAATGGGATAAAAACTTAGTGAAGGAAAAAGAGTACATGATCCTTGGTATATGGAGTAATTGCTGCCTCATTAAAAACCTTGCCCCAGAAAAACCCTATGGAATAAAAACCATAGTGAAGGAAAAAAAGAGTACAGCCTCCCCTTCAAAAAAGTAACAATCAACTTGTTTCATGTATGATGTTTTTGAGTCTTCTCATCCCGATTTTGTGCACAAGATTCTGATGAATACACTTTGGTAGTGATTTTGTGAATAAATCAGCTTGATTCTCATTAGATTGAATCTTTTGGACTTCTATAACTTCTTTCTGAAGATCATAGGTGTAGAAAAATTTTGGTGATATGTGCTTTGTTCTATCTCCTTTAATGTAGCCTCCTTGTATCTGAGAAATACAAGCACTGTTATCTTTTATAAATTATTGTGGCATTTATTGTAGTTGATGGTAATTTGCATGATGACTGTATATGTCCAATCATAGATCGCAACCACTAGCATCCCGACTAGCTTCATGGAGAGCTAGGATTTCAGCATTATTTGATGAAGTAGATGTAAGAGTTTATTTTGTTGAATGCTATGAAATAGCTGTACCATTATAAGAGAATATATATCCAGTTTAAGATCGTCCTTTATGAGGATCAAACAAGAATCCGGCATCTGCAAAACCTGTGAGGTTAGATGAAGACTCTTGGGGATAAAGCAAACCCATATATGTAGTTCCTCGTAAATAACGTAGCACATCCTTAACTCCTTTCCAATGTCTTTGTGTCGGTGTAGAACTATATCTTGCCAGGAGATTTACTGCAAAAGCTATATCTAGTATGATATTATTTGTAAGATACATTAATGCACCTTTGCACTTACGTACGGAGTTTCTAGGCCAAGGATTTCCTCTTCTTCACTAGGTGGACGAAATGGATCTCTCTGAACATCAAGTGTCCAGACAACCATTGGGGTACTTAATGGATAGGCCTTATCCATATTAAATCTTTTCAGCACCTTTTCTATGTAAGCTGAATGGTGAATAAATATTCCAGCATGTAAGTGCTCAATTTGTATACCAAAACAAAATTTTATTTTTCCCAAATCCTTCAGTTCAAACTCCTTGCTTAGATATGATGCTGCAATTGTAATTTCATGAGGAGTACCTACAAGATTTAAATCATCCACATATACTGCTATCACAACAAATCCGTTAGTAGAACTTTTAATTAATAAACAAGGACATATATTATCATTTTGGTACCATTCTTTTATCAAATAGTCACTAAGACGGTTATACAACATCCGTCCAAATTGTTTTAACCCATAAAGAGATCTCTATAATTTAATAGAGTGCAAATGCCGCTGCTTTGAAGCGTTTGACATTTTGTATCCCTTAGGGATTTTCATATATATGTCTTTTTCAAGTAATCCGTATAGATAGGCTGTGACAACCTCCATCAACAGCATATTTAATTTATTACTTGCTGCCATGACAATTAGAAATTGAATAGCGATCCCATCCATTACTTGAGAATATGTCTCCTCATAGTCAACACCAGGCATTTGGGAAAAACCTTGAGCAACCAGTCTAGTTTTATATCTAATAATTTTTTTGTTTTCATTTCATTTTCTCACAAATACCCATTTGTAATCAAGTGGTTTTATCCCTTTAGGTGTTGGCACTGTCGGCCCAAACACTTCAAGTTTTCAAAGGGAATTTAGCTCAGCCTGGATAGCTTCTTTCCATTTTGGCCAATCCTTTCTTTATTGACATTCATCAATAGATCGTGGCGTTGGATCATTATCTATATTTATTTCTATGTCTATAGCCACATTATAGATAAATATATCATTTGTATTAGCTTCATATCGATTTTTTATTTTACCATCATCTCCATAACAAATTAAGTTTCAGTATTTTTAAAGATATCATTCCCCATTAATTCTTTTTCATTGACATGCTCTGAGGGTTTTATATTTTCATCTCCCTTTTCATATAGGAGATCCTCCTCTTCAAGAGTTTTATTTTTCTGCTTCATTTTTCTAGGAGTTGAATCTTTTGCACCTATTGGCCTTCCACGTTTTTGACGTGGTTTGTTTTCTATTTGCTTTTCTTTTAATGGGGTAATAGAAATCTCAATTCTTGTAGGAGCATTGACAGCTAGTATATATGACTTGGTTACCCTTTTTGCATTTGTAAATGCATCAGGTATTTCATTTGCAATAGTCTGTAATTTAATGATCCTTTGAACTTCAAGATACATTCTTTCGTACGAGGATCATATGTATATAATTGGGATGTGTTCCAATCAATTTATTTCCACTCATTTTGAATAACCATGTCTCTTCCTAATGAAGGAAAAGTGGATTCATTAAAATGGCAATCTACAAATCTAGCGGTAAATACATCTCCCGTTAATGGTTCTAAATAGTATAATTGAGGGAGAGTCATAATCAACATATATACCAAGTCTGCGTTGTGAAGGGATCGCCAAGTAATACCTCATGTGAAGACACAAGGATCTACTATTACTCCTTCGTCGCTTACTATCTAACCTAACATCTTAAACATGAAAGTTTACTCTAATAGATGCAATAAAATAAATAAGATATGGTTATACAAATTTAAGAATAAGCAAGATGATTGCAAGAGCTACAGTGAAAGTGCACAAGCCTATGGATATGGATCCTCTTGAGGGGTCATCATGATACATGGATGAATGACAAAAGATAGCATGGTTGATTTAGACCGAAGGATCTCAAGATTGGATCAACCCCAATTTCTCGGTTATTGAACCCATACGAATATCGGTTGGAATTTCTTATTTTCTTCCTAACCAACATCCCTACGATTGCATTAAGTACAAGGAGATCCCAAGATAAAGATACACTAAACCCTAGTCTATCCTTATAGGTTAGAGGGGTACCGACATCTAATTTCTCGGCATGCCGATACAAGCAACCCCTTTTAGTTCATTAATGATTTAATACATGTGAGTAGGTCACATCAACGTGTATAACTCAAGAAAGAACTACGGATCTCTCCATTGAGTAGTTCTAGGCATGAAACACAATGAACTAAATCATAAATAAAACCAAGCTTTGCAATTAAATAAAAATCATCCAAAATACATGATGAACCCCCAAGGTTCACCAACATCCGGTGGCCTTGGGGGTCTAGTGTGTCATCATACAAACATGAACAACAAAGTAAAGAAAAACACAAATAGAGTTCATAGGTAACACTCCGTATGTGAAATGATGAGGAAGAAAGTGGAGATCCAACCAAATGATGCTTCCCCCATCCAAGAAGTGCCGAATGATGCTTCCCCTAGCCGAAGGTTGCTTTCGAGTCCAAGATCCTTCTTCCTTATTGATGATGAAGCTCTCCCCTTGATGATCTAGCCCTTGCCTCCTTCTCTAGCCCAAGAATGTCGTCTCTTTAAGATGTCTTCGTTACCCTTCTTCTTCTATTCAAGTCCTGGCTAAAGGTCCCCAAAACAAGCCCTAGAAATGTGGTTTTATACCCTGCAGGCATACGGGTCGTATGGGGGCTGTATAGGAACAAAAAGGAACTTAAAACCTTCAAAACCCAAGGCATACAAGGGGTCAATACCGGGGTCAATAATGGGGTCAATAATGGGGTCAATAATGGGGTCAATACTAGGCATCATTGAGGCTGTATGAAGTAGACCAATTTCTCTGGATGGGGCAGATGGCCTCAATGATGGGCATCATTAAGGCCGTATGACTCGAACCACTTTCTGGCTCGAAAATTCCCCAAGTGCTACAGTACTGCCACAGTGAATATGCTACAGTACCTCTGTTATGCAAATGCGCTACAGTACTCCAGCTACAGTAATACGCTATAGTACTGCGACACCTGGTTTTCTTCCTTTTTCGCCCTAATCGTGTCCTCGTGTTCTCCATGGCTCCTCCATGCCTTACAAAGCAAACAATACTCAATTAAGCACAAAATGGGCATCCATTCCTATAAAAAAAAATACATGCTAAGTGTATAAAATACATATACTAAAATACATACATTAAACACTTATAATTTTATCTAAAGCATAACAAAGGAATATAACTTTAATGAAAAGTATAACATATTGAATAAAAATAAAAACATAATACATATATTATAAATCTAATCTATTAGAATGTCTGACACATCTAAGTGTGTATTCTGAATTATATCATCAACAAAGTTAGTTTCTATGGAGATGTCTGCAAAATTTGTCTCAACGCCTTTACTCTTTTTGTCTTTAAATGAATCTTGGTAAAGTTGGATAAAATGCTTGGGGGTTCTACAAATTTTAGACTTATGGCCATCCAGTCCACAATAGTGACATATATCTCTTTTCTTGTCTAATTCATCATTGTGGTTTTGTTGTTTTTGATGATGCACATTTATTTTACCATCGTGTGGTCCGAAATAATTTCGGCCCCTAGCATGACCATGTCTGCCACGACCACTACGGTAACCTCTTCCACCTCAGTTCTTATAACCGTCATTACGACGACGCCATTTTCCTACCCATAATTGGTTTCAGGCAGTGGCGTTGATCCAGATGGTCGAGTTTGATGATTTAGCATCAACAATTCATTATTTTGCTCCGCCACAAAGAGACAAGAAATCAATTCAGAGAATTTAATAAAATTCTTTTCTCTGTATTGTTGTTGTAATATAACATCTCGAGCATGAAATGTTGTGCATGTTTTTTCAAGCATCATATTTTCTGTCACCGTTTCTCCACAGAGACATAACACTAGAGATATTAAGAACATCGAATTCTCTTCTTGTGATATTTGCCATGATATCAAATTCTATAGAAAATAAATAATATAACAATAATTCAATAAAAAATTAAAATAAAATACTAAATAATGGAAATGATAAATTATAAATTTAATATTAGTCAATATAAAGATAAAACATGTATGAAGTAAATCAAAATAATATATATATCAAAAGTAAATTCGTGCTGATAACGTGTTAAAAGTAAAGAAATTTGTGACATATAAATAAACAATAAATTAAATTAAATGAAAGTGGCACACCCCTTGTGTGAGTGTTCCGCAATTGCACGGGTCATCGCAGTAATAAAATACCCCGTGAGTGGGTAGTCGAATCCACAGCAAATAGATACTTAGAAACAAGAGATATTACTATTTAGCTAAGTGAAAACCAATAATGAGTGAAATAGAGATATTAATGTAAAGAAAAGTAAAAGAGAGAAAAGAAAACAAGCAATAGTAACCGGAGAGAGTAATCAAGAGTAAGATTGGGTATCCGGACAATGCTCACCCTAGGACTATTATTTCAAGTGCAAGACTAATATTATGCTTCTTAATTGACGTTTAATGAGTCGTGGAAATCCAAAGATACACGGTACCAAAGCTAAGGTCAACCGTGACTAGCCCTCTATACTATGCTCTGGTGGAAATGAGTACTCTCAACACCTCACACTGTGTGGGACTGTTTGGGGTTCTAGGGACTCCAAGTGATAAACCCTATTCCCTAAATATGGATCTAACCCTTTAGTCTAGGCGAAAGATCCCTGGTCACAATTAAGCCCTAGCACTAAGATTCACTTCAACACTTCACTCTGTTGCTCGCGCAACTAAGCCCCAGTGGAGTTCATCTCATAGCACTTCACTCTATTGTAACCGTAAAGAACTCTTGGAACATGGAGCTAGGATAAATCACATCGGAAGGGAAAAGGGATGTTCCACTATCTCTCGATTTACCCTCTCAACCCTCTTCAATTTCGCTTAGTCTAATCCTAATGAAGTTGTCATACCTTCAATGGATTACCTAGATGGATTCTCAACCCCAATGTCACTCTAAGGGAAAATCAACACAATAAGCATTCAAGATTGAAACTCAATTAAATCATCAATTAAAGAAGCATAATAAAAGTCATAGAAACAAAATCATCTTAGGGTTTACAAGTTCAAACAACCACTAGGAATTTAGCTCTCCATGGAGCAATACAAGATCAACAATGAAATCAAATAGAAGTGCATGCAATCTATAAATATAACCCCCTTGACGTCCATGTCGATGGTCTTCAAGAGCCACCTCGTCTTCTTGAAGGACTGCTCCGTCGAGCCTAGGGCACATCTTGCCGAATCGATGTCGTCGAAAGCCCCCCCAATAACTCTCCTTCTAAGGATGTCGATGTTGATGCTATAGAACCACTCCTAAAGCCTCGTAAAAACTTCTCCAAATCCTAGCCGCGCTCTCCCCAAAAGATGGGCGAAAGATAGGAAAAAAGATCCCCAAATAAAACTCAAATCGATGTATTTATAGGGCTGAAATCGGGCATCCACAGGCTGGTGTGGATTTTCAGGAATCGATTTCCTGCGCACTGAGAACAGTAACTGCTATAGTGAGCTTGCTGCAGTGAACTACTACAGTACTCCTAGCAAAATGCTTCCGACTTCATTTCTTCATCGAGGCCGCCAAGTTGGGCACACAACCATGCGGTAGATCACGTCATCTTTGGCTTTCAAACACAATGATGAAGCTCTTCAATGTTACACAAGTCGGATTCTATAAGTGTGACTACCTTTGTGCCCCTCCAATTTGTATATTCACTTGAGCACTTTGGAGATTGGCACACACTCACATGTCTACAACTTGTGCCTTGATCCTTGCTTGGTCCAAGAGTCTCCTCAGCAATTGCGTTCATGATCTATTTTTGCTTCCTTTCTTTCAAACTTGTCTTCACAACCCTAAATGAACAAAATAACACAAATACACACGAATAAGTGATAAAACCTGATAAAAATAATGCTCAATGTAAAAAAAGTATACTTCGTATTATTTATACATGAGTACTTATCAGAAAGTAAAATAAATACTCAAATTACCTATAGAAAATAAATAAGAAATAATATAGTGAGAAGAAGAGTTATAATATTGAAGATAGTTGTATATACAACATATATTAAAACCCCTTATATATATAGTACAATATTAAGTAACGGAAGGGATATTAATGGAAGAGAAACGCATCAACATTTATAATTCTCAATGCATTAATTCATAACACTATTTAAATTAAAGATTTTTATAATTACGAAGCAAAATAATTATTTTAAAAATTAAAGATTTTAAATAAATTATTTTCTAATCAAGTTAATGTAGTCGGTAATCAGGGGTAGAGGGACGGGGAGGGGGG
Organism: Dioscorea alata; assembly: GCA_020875875.1. Classification (NCBI taxonomy): domain Eukaryota; kingdom Viridiplantae; phylum Streptophyta; class Magnoliopsida; order Dioscoreales; family Dioscoreaceae; genus Dioscorea; species Dioscorea alata. The sequence goes on from CM037021.1 coordinate 12,005,849, forward strand.
GCAGGCTGCCCCCTATCGCCGGTGGGGTCAATGGACCCTATTGCCCTAAACTTCCCTCCGCCCCCTTACCCATCAGGACCATCCCCGTTCCTCGACATTCCTCCACGGACCATAGGTTGTCCTCCTTCCCCGGCAACAAGCAGAAACTAGCATGTGTTTCAGACTTCAGTGTTCCCCAGGCATGAGTGCATGAGCATTGACCAGTGAGCCGTGATAGTGAGTCGTAACTCTTTCTCCGGGCGGTTGGAGCACGTTTAGGATTACAAGATCCGCGTGAGTGCGTGAGCGATGAAGTGTCTCTCCGGGCCGCTCAAGCATGTTAAGAATTATGACTTCCCCGTAAGTGTGTGAGTGGTGAGGTGTCTCTCCGCTGGAACTCGATTAGGATTATAACTTATGGGTTACGCCATGTGAATGTGTGAGCGTGACCCGGGGTCGCTGGAGCACATTTAGATATTTGATTACGAGTTCCAATAAGTGTCTAATCAAGTCAATATTGCCCAATGAGCAATGGCACGTGGCTAATTTATTTCTTTTTTGTTGGGTCATGTTTCTAACAATGATTTTAATACAATTAAAAATATAAATATATTATGTATATATAAAACCATGAATTGAGAAAATAACCTAATATTCCTTAGAAGGATTACAATTTCTCATGTTGAGGGATTATAATTTATGAGGAAGCTTGAGCCTCCAACCTTTTAATTAAAGAGTTTGAGAAAATTTATTAAAATGCTTGTGAATTAAGATTGATAATTGTGGTATGTGGATTGATGTCATTAATTTGATTCAAAAAAAAAAAAAAAAAACAAAATTTATAATTTAATAATAAATAAATAAATATGTTTATCTATAAAAAAAATTTAAATGGATGTTATCACTTTCAAATAGTAAGATTTTAAATTTATAAAAATTATAAAAATTAAAATTTAAAAAAGCATTGAAGTAAATTCAAAAAAATCATTTTAACAGAGTAGGTTATAACATATACCCACTCATCATAATTATGCTAAATGAACAAAAATATTTTTAAAATACTATTTATATTTATATTTATATTTATATAACTATTAGTTATAACCATAAAAAAATTTTGAATTTTAAGATAATGATAGATAATTTTTTATTGAATTTTAAATTATGCCCTGATCAGGCTATTAAATAAGATTTTTTATTTAAAATACTATTTAAAGATAATAATAAATTGTAATTATTTATCTATTTTATTTATTGAATTTTAACTCATTATTCTCAAAATTTTTAATTTAAATTATAGTTTTATTTTAAATAAACTCAAAGGAAAGGTTGTTCACTAGTTCTTCCTCGCAGTCATTAGTGGTATTTTTATTTCGTATTTTGAAGTATTGTTCCTAGTATATTGTTTTAAATTTTAAATTTATAAAAATTTTGTTAATTAAATTTTTGTTATTTTCTGTTTGTAGCTCACCACCATCCCCCCTCCCCCCCTCCCCTCTTCCCTTTCTACACTTTCTGGCTCCGCTACTGTCTCTAATAGCATAGAGAGTTGGTGGTGGAGTGAAGATGTTCAAAACGTAATGTAGACTAAGACGAATTGTTTTTAGTATTGACAAAAAAAAAAGGTGAAGAAAATTTTAGGATGCATAATTTAAACAATAAGGAAGCTACAAAGATCATGAGCAGGCTAAGTATAAAGCTTATAATACGTTATATGCCAAAAGTAGAAAAGAATATTTATAAATTTCCTTAGGCTAGAGAAAGGAATAATACTAGTGCTAGTAATAAAATTAAGTATAATAAGAATATTAGAGTTGGTAAAATTAATGATGTTCTTAGAAGGATAAAAGAATGAAAGGTGCCCGCCCAGATAGTAACTTAATAGAAATTTTTAAGTCTTTAGGATATGAGAGGATATCATAGTTGACTAAATTATTTAATAGAATACTACATCCGGAAAAAATGCCAAATGAATAAAGAAAGAATATTTTAGTACCTATTGGTAAAGATATATAGGTAACATTTAATGTTGTAATAACTATTGAATTAACCTTACATGTTATACTACAAAGACCTTAGAGAGAGTAATTGAGCAAAGATTGAGATTTGAAATAAATATTTCTTTAAATCGATTTAGTTTACACATGGAAGGTCAACTGAAAATATAATTTATATATTAAAATAGTTAATGGAGAAGTAGGGATATGAAGAAAAATTATGAAGTATAGGGATAAGAAGAAAATTTTGCAAATGATCTTTATTGATCTAAAAAAGACATACTATAGGATACTTAGGGAGGTCTTCTGGTGGGTTTTAGAAAATGAGATTATTATTAGGTACATAGACATAATAAAAGATATTCATGATAGCTTTATCACTAGCATTAGAATTGTATAGGGTGAGACTAGAGGGTTCACAATTACTATAAATCTACATTAAATTTTAGCATTAAGTTGTTGTTGCCTATTTGCTATTTTATGGATAAACTAACTAAGCATAATCAAAATTAGATTTCGTGGTATATGTTTTTTCCTGATGATATGGTCTTTGATGATGAACATAGAGAAGGTGTTGACTTAAAGTTATAGATGTGGAAGAACATTTTAGAAGCTAAGTTTTTAAGGTTAAGTAGGGTAAAGATAGAATATCTTATATGTAATTTTAATAATAAGATGAGTATAAATAAAGGAAATTTAGGATGGATAATATAGAAGTAGAAGTTGTTAGTACCTAGGTTTTGTAATCCAAGATGACGGGGAACTTATAGAAGATTCCACAAATAAAATCAAGGCAAGTTAGGTAAAATAAAGGAGAGCTTCTAGAGTTCTATATGATTGTAGAGTACCTCCTAGATTGAAAAGTCAATTTTATATAATGGTTATTATGCTAGCAATGATATATTGATCAAAATGTTGGGTTGTTAAGAAACAACATACTCAAAGGATGGATGTGATTGAAATGAAAATGTTGAGATAGATATCAAATATTATTAGGAAGAACCAATTAAGAAATTAATTTTGTTTGAATAGATTGGGAGTTGCACCTATTAATGATACATTAATAAAAAAAACAGTTATGATGATATAGACATATCCTTAGATGACTAATAAAAGCCCCTTGAAAAAAGTGGAAGTTCTTTGGATGGAAGGTCATAGAAAAGGGAAAAGTAGACCTAAAAGTGTTTAGCAAAAACTTTACAAAATGATACATCACAACTTAGTTTATCTAGTCTTTCAGATCTTGATAGAGAAACATAGAAGGGAATGATTCATGTAATCAACTCAACTAGTTCAGACTAAATGTTTTTCATTGTTGTATTATATATAACTAATACTAATGTTTGTATGTTATTTTATTATAAATAAATTACATAGATATAAAAATACAAATTGTCTATTTAAAAAAATTTATTTGAATTATATTTTAATTAAAATTTAGTTAAAAGCATGATATCTAATAATCCTAAGATAAAAAAAAAACAAACAAACTTTGGAAGGTTTTATACTCCTTTTCCCCCTCCTTTTTATGTGATTCTAATCTCTAATCTCTAATCCCTAATCCCTTATCTTGTGCATAATTGTGATTTTACTCAAACCGTCAAACTAGGATTGGAGTTTCAATTTAGGATCGTGAATATCTTGCAAGCTTGCCTTAAATCTCGTGGTTTTCAATTCACCACTATCTTGTCATGATTATCAAGTTACTTCAACCAAATAACCAAATCTATTTTACAAGATAGAAACAGATATGCATCCTTATTATGTACATTGTTTCTCATTGAGATTTGAAAATAGGTTAGAAAATTTAAGGACCAGTAAGAAATGACACTCTCTCCAAACTCGCTCTATTGCCGTTCATCAATGAAATGAGCATAAGCAAGAAAAAACTCAAAGCTCAAGCTTTTTTTTTTTTTTTTTCATTTTTTCCCCTTGGGATGGTTTTCGTTGATCTAATATTTTTGTGATGGACCTTTTTTTCTATATTACACTATCAACTTTTCTTTTTTTATTATATAAATCAATTCTATTGAACTATGTCGCACACAAGTTTGATTAAATGTCTTTTAAAAAATAATTAAATCATTTTTTCTTTGTTTTTGCTTTTATGCAAGTTTATAATTTGTGTGTTTTTTTATTAGTAAATAAAATGTGATTGCTATAGGCAGGTTTGGTCTTTAATTGATACTTGTATTTTTTTTATTAGTATAATATTTTTTGCTTATTTTATTAGTATAATCTTTTTCCTTATTTTATTATCTATTATTATTGGTTAGTATCATTACCTTTTCTCTTAATTATGGGGACTAAAGTCACCACTAAACTCAAGTTCACATGCTGATCAAGTACTATAGTGAACGTGAAAGCAAAGTTATCGATCCATGAGAAACTTGGAATTACTAGTACTAACCGTTCACCCTATTATCTAGCCTAATCAAAGTGATGTCTGATTGAAATTAAAAAAAATCAAGGATAAAAATATCTTAACTAATGGCGCTAGCTCCTGAATAAAGTAAGCATGAAATGAGAGATGTCCAAGCACAGATTCCCCTTAGTACTAAAAGTATGAGCTAGACGAAGATGTAATATAAATATGCAATACAGATTAGACTATGAGAATTCCTACAGTATATTATCCCCTTTCTCAATCTCAAACAAATATACTTATAACTGCATTAACACTCTATTAATTCTATCTAGAAGTCAAACATGGTGGACCTCTCGATCTTCACTCGCGTGAATCATACATAGATTTCTTGGCTCTCACAATAATATAAATCAAGACAAGATAAAACACACAATTAAATCTCAATCAAAGTATTGCATTATGAAAATCGGTGAAATATTAGGAAAGATTAATTACATCCAAGTCTCGAAAGATAGAAGCCCTAAGGTTCATCGATATCCAAACACCTAGCAAATCAGTTCCCTATTGTTGTGGAACAACAACCCAATCGAAGATAAAATAAAAACATTGAATAAAGCATTGAAAACTCCCTCAAGCTTCTTCTATCTTGTTTGGCAACAAACTCCCAAGGAACTTCCACAAACACCACCAAGATCTCTCTCCAATAGCTTCCTTAACACCCAAGAACCTTGGTTCACTTGATTATGTCCTAGATTGATGAAAAAGAGTCTTTTTGTGCCCTGAATATGAAAAACAACAATTTAAACACTAGTTTATCCAACAATCATTGAACCATCATGCTAAGTGTAAAAAATAATGGCGACAATATTAGCATCCTCAAGTACTAATCACCTAACATCTTGATACCTCTCATTTCCTATTTTCTTGGGAATAATACTAGTTGGGATTAGACCTAACCTCGGTTTGGTTTCGGTTCAGTTATGGTTTTGAATTAATAGTTTCAGTTTTATAAATTTTGCAGTTGAGACTGAATCGTAATTATACCATTCCTATTCTAGTTCCAAGTTGGTTTAGATTTCAGTTTCAGTTTTGGTTCCAAACATCTAGCTTCCTGCTGCCTACTACCTTCATCCACATTCATATCTTTAAAGAAAAAAAAATCTCATTTTTACAAGAAAAGAAGCTTAAACCACATAAGCTATATCTAAACATCTAACTGTCTTCAATTCCCAATAAAATCACAAATACAAATTTTAGTCTCCAACACTTTCACAAATCCACCAAAATTGACACAAAGAATAAAAGATGTCCAACCAAAATGAGGGGAAAAACTCAAACTACAAATATATAATTTATGATGGTCAAAATGATAAAATCTACATAAACACAAAGCAAAGCTGTAAAAGTGAAGACATGAAGACCAAATACCCTAGAAGAGCTCCTTGAACCTTTGCTCTTTTCTCATCTGTTAAGCAACCAGCCATGGATGAAGGATTGAAGCCTGAAGCAGCAAGAATGAAGAAACAAAGATGAGAGAGCCTAGAAGATCTCCTTGAATCTTTACTCTTTTTTTCTCCTGTCAGCAAAAAACCATGGATGAAGGACTAAATCCTGAAAGCATGAAGCTATGTAACCATATAAAAAAAAAAATTTACCTCTCCACGACTCTCATGGTTGGCTTGAAATATCTTGATTAGTCCTTGGTTTAATAGGTGGATTAAATATTTAATTAAAGGATTGAACCAGCAAGCCTAAGATATTAAGATAATATTCGTTCTCATCTTCTTGCTTCGAAGTCAAGCATAAGAGATAGTATTTGACAATGTCACATGCAATGCTTTTAAAAAAAAAGGCAAAGATCTTTCATTTCATGAAAAGAAACATCAATATTTAAAATAAAATTAGTTGAAAAACTAAGTTTAAATGTTTTTCAAATTCCAATAACCTCTCTCTCCTCCATACAAAATTAAAATCAATCAAGAATTAAAATTAAATAGCTATTTCAAATATTAATTTTTCCAACAATGTTGTGTATTTGGTTTTTAATTACTACCCATGGTGCCATTAGTGGTTTGATCATTGAGAAGATCGTAACTTAATTATTTCTCCAATTGTTGTTATTGCTCAAATTCTTATTGTCTATATTGTGCTCTAGACCAATCACCAACGCAAACTTGAGCTTCAATTGACTCTGGGCTCATACAAGAACACATTGCATCTAATATGTTTCCATTGGCACTAAACTCTTATTCAATTGCAATTATAGAAAGTGGTATTAAAAGGACTTGCTTGGTTATAGTAGCTAAAAATAAAAAAAAAAATGTTTTAAATGCTCTTTTCACAATTGTATAATGTTAAAACTATTATCATTAATAAACTCAAAAGAAGTTGTTAGATAACTTCCAAGCTCTGGTCTTAAGCTTGTGGATGATAAAGAAGAACATTATTTTTTTTCTTTTTAGAACCAATAGTTAATACCTCTTAGTAAGTGATAACGATGGGAGTTCATAAGGGATGTTACTTTGTTCAAAATTAATACCACAAATTCTAGCATAATCATCACATTATTTAACAAATAAAGTTCTAGCATTAATACACAAAAGGGCAATATAAAATTTTAGATTTAAACATGTGTAATAAACATCTGAATAATCTATTAAACCATCAAATTTACAATGTGGATCAAAAACATATGCAAATAAATAATTGTAATATTTGTAAAATAATCACACCATTTTAGCTTCATAACACTAGCAAAATCAGATAATGCACCAACAATATTAATGCTCTCATTAAGGAATAAATGCTTTGTAGGGTTATAAACACCGGATAAAATATTAGTGACATTATTAAAAACTTTTAATAATTGACAAATTTTTGTACAAACATTCTAATGATGAAGATAAAGAATAACTTTTATTAGAATTATATTGCATAAGACTACATAAAAAACTTTTATATTCTTCAGTTTGAGAAAGTAATTTATATGTAGAATTCCAACAAGTAGGAACATAATAAGAAAATCTTATAGGATGTTTGCCATGAGTAATGCAAAATTTTGACCATGATTTCATTTGTGATGGATGCCTCCACGAATAAAGAATTGCATTCCTAATAGGTTCAATAAAACATTTTGAACTTAGGTCGGCCTTCATCCAAATGGTCCAACAATCATGTTCATTCCATGGCCTAATGGATGAAGACCCTAATGCACACTTGGGCACTTTCCTCGAAGTTTGTGATATGTTGAAGCTAAACTTCCTCTTAAGTATTGGGGTCAATGTCTTCTCACTACCACCCACTAATAAAGAGATTTCATTCCAAACTTTTATATAACAAAACTCCATATGAATATCTTTTTGGCTCTTCACCAACATACTCGCTCCTTAAAGTTTTTGGCAACTTATGCTATGTGTCCATGTAGCTAAAAACAAAGACAAACTTCAGCATAGAGTCAAACCATGAGTTTTTGTAGGATATCCTATTAGAAAAGAAGGTCCATAAGGTTCTAGCGCTTGGCACTAATCACATTTTTGTTTCTAGAGATGTTAATTTTTATGAAACAAATTTTCCTTTTTCATAATATCATTAACAATGAGTTAAATCCTTTACCTATTCCTATACAAGAACAAACCTCTCTTGACCCACAAAATTATTCCTTCTACTTTTGATATTATGCCATCATCAAAAAACTTTTTCTTTTGATTGTGTAATACCCATAAAAAAATCTAGTAGAATTCAACTACTCCTTATCTGAAAGATTATGTTTGCAACAATGTCTTGGCTAGTAGTTCTCATAATTCTATTTCTTGTTCTATAAACTACATGTATATCATTACAAACACTTGTTCCATTCCCAACACATTTGCTTTACATTTTTATCTCATTCAAATCAACAATTGTTGGCTTTACTAACTACTTTAAAAGAACCACATTCATATGGAAAAGCAGTTGATGAACTTGCTTGGCAAGAAGCAATGCAAAAGGAGTTTGATGCTTTAGAAGCTAATCAAACATAAGAATTAGTGAAATCACCTCACAGCAAGTCAAGTATTAGTTGCAAATGTATTTATCAAATAAAGTATAAAGATGATGGAATTGTGGAAATTAAGATGTAAAGCTAAACTTGTTGTTAGAGATTTCACTCATTAACTATACTAAAACTTTTTCCCTTGCGGTGAAAATGACTACAGTGAGAAGCATTGTGGTTATATCAGTTAATAAAGGATGTAAAATATTTCAATTAGATGTTAATAATACATTTCTTCATGTGAATTCACATGAAATTTATATGAAGGCACCACCTAGTCTTACAGTTTAGAAATTATCTTTATGGCCTTAAACAAGCCTCTCAACAATGGTACTATAAATTGTCAAATGCTTTGGAGAGTAGAAATTATGAGAATTCTAAGAATGATGATTTATTATTTTACTAGAAAGTGGATGACTTAATTGAATTCCTTGTAGTTTGATGATATCTTAATGATTGGAAATGATGAAGTTGAACAATTCCTTGATGAATAGTTCAAAAATAAGGATTTGGGCTTCTTGCATTATTTTTTTTTGGGAATTGAAGTGCTTCAAGAAGGTCAAAATGTTATCTTAACGCATAGCAAATTCACCTTGGTCTTACTTGATGAGTTCAGTTGTAACTCACTCAAGCCTATATTTAGTCCACTTATTCATGGTCTTAAGCTTAGTCTAGATGTAGGAAAACCACTTAATGATCCATCTATTTACAAGTGTTTGATTGACAAATTGAATTATCTTACTAACACCAAACCTGATTTGGCATTTGCGGTCCAGTATTTAAACCAATGCACGCCATCTCCTCATGTTCTCCGATATCTCAAAAAAAAATCCTAGCCAAGGTCTTCTCATGAGTTTAGATTCATCTTTCAAACTCCAAACTTTCTGTGATTCCGATTGGGTAGCTTGTCCCAATACTAAACATTCAATTAGCGGTTTTTATGTTATGTTACATGATAGTCCTCATTCTTGGAAGTTGATGAAAAAACATAGTATAGCTTTATCATCTACAAAGCTACATATAGATCAATGAGGAGTTTGTGCTTTGAATTAGCTTAGCTCACAAGAATGTTAAATGAGTTAGTCTCCTCGCTAACACCAATCCCCTGAAAATGTGATAATCAAGTAGCTATCCACATTGCAAAGAACCCAGTTTTTCATAAAAGGACAAAGCATATTAAATTGAACTGCCATTTTGTTCTTGAGCAATTAAAAGCTAGGCAAATTATTCTAGAATATGTACTTACTCAGTGTCGATTAGCTGACATTTTTACTAAAGCTTTACCATGCCTTCAACATCATCAACTTCTTGACAGGCTCTATGTGTGCGTGTATGATAAGTGCTTGTTTGTACATATTTTAAGTTGATATTGTATATAGATTGAGCATGTCTTTTATCATTTGTATCAGCTTATATGGTGTTTTTACATTCATTTGCATAGCTAAGGTGGGTGTGGGCCTCGCGAGAGCGAAGTTGGTGATATGAAGCAAATTCAGGGCGTTTGAGCAAAAAATAGGCCTAGCGCAGACAACAAAGGATCACATCACCAACCACACATTTATTGGAGTTCATATAGGCGCAATACACAGCTGTATTTATGTATAGTACTATAGCAGATCTGATGTGGCAGGATTACTGTACTAAGATACTGTAGCACGGTATTGTAGCTGAACTGGGAAAAAAATAGAGAGTTGCATGGCCATGGGAAAGCCCGATATAACTCAATTTAAGCCAACTTCTCTTCATATGTTATAATTTTGGCTTGGGGGTTTCTTGGCTTGAGAGAGCTAGGGCTTGGGAGGATTTTGGCCACCTTTTGGCGGCCATTTTTGGGCTAGATGTCGCATCTTAGAGGTCAGAGGGCATCATCAGAGTTGGTGTGGAGAGATCTCGCCTACATTATCACCAAACCTTTGGAGTTACTGTTCACCCAAGGAAGATCTTGAGCTTAGAGGGAGTTTTCTATTTCTTTTTATGTATTTTCATTCCTTGACATGTGTATGTGTTCCTCTCCCATGAGGTACTAACTCATTTGTGTATTTGGACTTGGATGAACCTTAGGGTTTGTATATTTGTATGATTTACTTTTGATATTCCTTAACTTGAGAAGTTTGTTGAGTTTCAATCTTGTGTTTGAATGACATACTTCCATTTGTAGTGAGAGCTTGGTTGTATGCTTGGGTTGACCTTTTGTCGAGTCAAGGGACCCATTAGGGCTAGACCTACTAAGGTTGGAGAAGGTTGAGAGGGTGATTCTTAGGCAGAGGAGTGGCCCTTTCCCCTTCGAATCGATCACAACTACCTTCGTACTCCAGTGAGCATTAGGCAATCATATGAACACTAGTGAAGAAAGAGATCACCATTTGGGTTTGTGTAGGATTAGGGATTAATTGTCTCGAGAGAGTTTTTAACTTAATTTTGGGAGTCTAGTTGATCATTTGGGTTCCCTAGAGCTTTAAGCAATCATAGGTGGTGTGAGGCGATGATGTACTTTATGCAAGTGCACAGATCATTACAAGTAATAAAGTGGTACCCCACAAGGGGGTAGGGTTGTCGAACCTCAGGGACTGGACTTCTAGTACTAGTTGATCTTCTAATGTCTAGTTAACTAAAAGGGTGACAAAGGTATTAACTACTACAAGAATAAAAACAAAAGAGAAAAGATCTAAGTAGACTATGGTTGAGTATTGATAGCAGGAGGGCAATGCCCCCGGATGATACTTAAGTGCCTAAGATACTGACTTTAGTCTAATGCCTACCAGGATACAGTCTAAGATCCTTGTGGGTGCTCAAAAGCAATGTTGCATCTACAACTATCAAATACGCCAAGTTCTTCAAGTATAACTACGGGCTTCATATACGCCAAGTTTTACAACTACACTAGGTAATCTCAACTATGGTAATCCACACATGTCAAGTTTTACACAAGCATCTACGCAAATCAAGCTTGCAAAGTTATGCAAATACATGAATAAACACAAGAAAACAATAGAACTCCATAGGCATTAGAACTCAAATAGTCAAAGTATAAAAAATAACATAATTCACAATTCCGGGGTACCGTGGAACGGTTAGTCCCTCATGAATTCATACAAATGAGAGAGAATAATAAGCATAAGGAAGAGAGACATCTAGACTTCCCCCTCTTTGCAAAATCTCATCAGATGTACTTCAAAAGCTCGATGGAATGGGCAACTCCACTCCTTCGGTGTCTCTAACTCACCCTTGGCCTCCTTAGCTCGAGTGATGGCGGCTGATCATCATTTCTTCGAAGGTTCCTCTGCTGGAGAAAAAAACTCCCAAACAAGAGATGATGAGAAACCCTAAATCTGGGCATTAAAAGGGACTTTTCGGGCTCCACACGGTCGTGCTTAGACCGTGCTTTTCTTGAAGCTTTTGAGTGAAAAAGGCTAAGTGCCATCTAGAGGGAATTATGGGGAGAGCATAATCATGCTCCACCCATGCTTAGCTTGAACACGCTCATGAAAGGAGCTCGCGGACAGCATTTCCCCTGAAAGTATAGGTCATTTTTTCCTGAAGTAATCACGGGGAGAAAGCACCGCCGTGCTTTTGATGAATGCTGTCCCGCAAGCGCACGGGTCATCAAGTAATACCCTGTGCGTGACATAGGGGTCATATTCCCTGGGGCCCGAGAAGCTACCCTTACTTCCCTTTTACAATGTTGTTCAACCGACACAATTTAAGAGAGAGTGAATAGAATGCAAAGAAACTAAACAAATAAACAACCAATACAAACATACGAGGACAAGATATGGGACAAATTAGGGTTAGGAGTGGTCACGGATGAGGATTCCCTTAGGGGCTACTAAAGTGAGTAGGATGCTTGGACTAACATGCAAGTGGCTAGTTGGACCGAGAAAACCCTAGACTAGGCCAACCCGATGGTCACGGCAGTTTACCCCTAATCCTGTACGGGTATTGGACACGGCACGTCTACCGCCCAAGATTACCCCTACGATTGCAATGGGTGAAGTGATTTTCTCAAACTAGAGTTAAGATACAAAGGAGTATTTAACCCTAGGAGTGAAGGGGTACAAATACCCGGTGGTCATGCGTATTTATATGTATTTCCCTTCCAAGTTTGGTGAGTCTAACACTAGGGCAATGGTCATGCAACCTAGCATTTCCTAAGTCTTTTGATACATAGAGTTCTCATACATATCAAGCATGTAAAGACACCAAACAATGGATCAGAAACAAGCCACAAAACATTAATTAGAACAAAACATCCAGAACATCACAAGTTCACCCCCAAGGTCACCGGAACCTACATCCGGTGACCTTGGGGTTTAGTTGCTCATGTTCACTAAATACAACAAGAAATACATGAAAACAACCAACAAAAGCATGAGAAGAACTCCCTCAAAAAATGAAGGCCGGAGAAGTTCCAAAGATGCCACTCAAAGGGGTGGCTTCCCTAGTCTTCAACCTCCAAATGTAAGCTCTAGATCATAGATCCTTTCGAAAACCTTGCTCTCCTCGCCAAATTCTCCATGAAGTTGCCCTCCAAAAGCTTCTTCTTCCTCAGATCAATGGTGGTGATGAGAGGCTCCAAGAGGAAGACACAAGATACCCTAAAAGAAACCCTCCAAATCCCATAAAAGGGTAAATTCGTGCCTCTTCATGGGTGAGCTCATGGTCCATATATGGCCCATGAGGTAGCCTGTAATGTGAGATGAAAGAATCTGCAAAGTTGCGAAACTGCTACAGTAACAATGCTACAATGCTGTCTGCCCATGAATTCCTTGCGGTTGACCTCACGGCCGTGAGCTTGCCCGTGGGGGTTTCCATACTTAGAAAATTTCTTTAAATGCGCGTGCTTCAGGATGCTACAGTGTTGCTACAGTGCCCGAGACCCTAAAACGACGATTTCGGCGTGGATTTCTTCTCAAATCGCGTCACTGAACTCACCAAAGCATCTTTTGCACCTGAAACACGAAATAACCCAATTTAGACCACAAGAGGGCATCAATTCATTAACAATATATGAAAACTATGCGCATGCATACGTATAAAATATGTACATTTAGACGTTTATCAGCTTCGCAAGTGCTCTTGCTGACAACCAAGGAAATCCTAGATAGGGGAAACCATGGGGAGATGGCACGCCCGTGCTCTACCCGTGCTTGCATTAAAACACTTAGAAGAATTGTCTTCATTGGTTGGTTTTGACCTTGATTTCACTCCATGTGTGTTATAAGCCCTAAAACCCTGCAACAGAGACAAACATATCCAGAATAGCATCATTTATAGACAAAATGTGCTAAAAGACAAACGAAGGAGTGTATTGGAGATATGCAAAATATGATATAAAATGCACTTATCAGGCGACAAGAAAGATCATCTTTGGAGCCTTATATGGGACTAGTCATTGGTTTACTTGAGAAAGGGACCAGTGTGTCTTAGGATACCCGCGACCCAACGTGTCTCAGTTAGGAAGCATTAGTTAAGTCTTATTCCTTAGTGAAGTCCTAGGTGGATTCCTTGTCCAAATTCATTATTTTCTTGTGTGACACTCCCTTGTGTGCTAATTGCGTGCTATATCATTCCAATCTTCATTTGTGTTAGTTTAACTTCTTTCATTCACTATTATTATCTAGTTAGATAGTAGAAGAATAGCTAGTATTAGTACTCTCTAGTCCCTATGGATTCGACTACCTGACCTTCAGGTATATTATTACTTCGACACTTATGCACTTGCGGTACACACACGCAAATGGGCGTGTCAATGTGTGTGTTGTTGGGGGGGAAGGCGTGCCAAAAGCTTCTTTACATCCTCCAACTTGAGGAGAGTGTTGATAGACTTTGTTTATTCAATTAAAGAAAAGGTGTTAAAATAGACTTTTGTGGTGGTGGTCATTTCATGATTATCTATAAATAACTCTATATTAAAAGTAAAATGAAAAAATTGAACTTAGCAGTGGTGGCCGTTGGCTCTTCATGGATGGTGGAAGAACAAGTAATTTGTATTCAATTTTTCAGGGATGGCAACGAGTCCCCAAAACCATACTATCTGATTTATAGTGTCGATCTAGGAAATCATAACCCATGATAATGATATCTCCGACATGGCTTAAGAGGAAGATGAAGAAATGGCATGATTAGAGTATATTAAATGGGGTAAAAATTTGGGTAGGTCACCGTACTATGACCTTTTTTCACTTTGGTAACTAGATTTCAATTTGTATCTTTTTATTCACCCAGCACCAATTATGTTTCACAGGGAGCATACCCATGGGATTCCAGTTAATTTTATCCTACATGGCCTATGGAATCCCATGTCATTGATGAGTTGGCACTAATTTTTAATCTAGCTGTACATGCCACATCACCGGGGAGTTTTACCACGTCACCAGTCCACATCATCCCACCTTCCATGTCAACCATCCCTTCTATCTCCATCGTCATCCTCCATCCAAGAGAGAAAGAAGCCCTTTTTCTTCATCCAATTTAGAGAGCCTGGTTGAGAGAGTTTGCTTTGCCAAGACGATGTCTATGGATGGCTTCTTCCAGTGGAAAGATTCATAAGAAGAAAAGGGCTTCCAAATTTTGGTGTCGGCTTTGTGCTTTCTGATCTTAACTATAGAGCCATTAATTTGGGAAAGGGTAGGGAATCTACAGCATATGATGTTCAGCATACTGCCATCAATTTTCCCATCTTTGAATCGTTGGTGGCGTTAATATTTTAAGTTTCATGAACTTCTTAGAAACGTTTGTTTATTTTATCTTCATATAATGAATAGTTTTAATTTGTAGTGAATGAACTTCTAGTGAATGTATTTAATTTGAGTACATTTGTGATGAAATACTGAGAATGTTTTGAATTTGCACAAAATTGCTCTCTAAAGGAATTCTGCCAATAATGAAGTTGCTAAAAAATTTCTGAATTGAGTTGGCCCTAGTTTCTTTTAACTTTTGTTTATGATGAACCTGCAATAAACATATGTATCTCCAAGTTTACTCCAAGTATTTCTGCAACATATTATATTTCAATTGATTATAAAATTAGTTTTCACATTCTTAATGTGGAAAGATACAAAATGAAGATTCTAAGATTTCACATTATCATAAAGCAAAATAAATACAATTCATTATCATATCAAAGTGTCTAATTCTGAGTGCATGGGAATCTTTGCATCACATTTACAATTTTTTTAGTAAAGGCCAGTGTGTCACATGTGAACATGACACACACAAGCAAAATTTAAAAAAAAAAATTAGTAAGGAACATCTAATTCTTAATATACTTCAAAGTTTAAGTAGTCAACAAAAAATCTGCACCCTGTAAGGCCCCACTAGTGTTTTGCAACCTTTAAAAAATAATAATAAAAATCTGCCGCAACACAACCTTTAATTAGGCCTTCCATAAGCACCTGTAGGTCCATTGCTACCTCCAAGACCTGGTGGGAGCCATGCCCTTTTTTTCAATCCTACCCTGCTTGCTGCTATCTTCAACATCTTTATCTAGCTCTTACTGTCTTAACACTGGGGCTTTACTGGGAATTGCTTTCTTGCTTGCTTTTTGAGAAAAGTTGCCTTCTTCTTTTTCTTGTAGACATTTTTTTTTTTGCATCCTTAAGGCATCATCAACTAGAGTTGATAATGTGGGGAGAGTTTGAGCATGTATATCTATAAAGGTAAATAAAAAAAATTTGTAAATCTCAATAATCCATATATTCATACTATTGGAAAAAAAAAAAAGGTTTAATTGCAGCAAACACACCTGTGAAAGCAGTTCAATTGAAGTATTTTCAACTGCTAATGTAGTTGGTTGTCTAGGAAGGGTGTCATCATGGATGTTAACCAGCTACAATGTACAATATATATATATATATATATATATATATATATATATATACCATCTACAATGTGGGGGGAAAATGTAAACCATCTACAATGTGAGGAAAAAAAAGCGGTAATCCATCTATAATTTTCACAGGTATATTAGTAGTTACCCATTTTTGCATGAAATGTTTCTTTTCACACACACACACATTTTGTAATTGGGGATCCTTCATGTCAAATTTTTCATTGAACTCATCATACCTAGGTCTAGTAGGATCTAATTCATCATCTGTTGATGAATATGACTTCAATTCATCAGACACAATATAATCAAATTCAACATCATCTTCATCACCATTTTCTTCCCTTCTAAATTCATCATGTGCACCTATCTCAGGCCTATGCACATCATCGTTAGCCACTCCAACTTCACTTTCTCCTCCATCAATATAAAGACTATACTTGGAATCTTGTAGTCCACTATCTTCTTCTTCCTCAACATTCTCTTGTTCCACCTTTTCTTATGCTTCTCCTCTGAAATTTTCTGCTAGAGGAACACCACCCTGTCTTACACCTCAATATCAATGTTAGCATTTCTTAAGGCAATATCTCTATTAGTGACATCTACCCTGGTCATCTTGATATACAAAGTTGTGACCCTATTCTCACCTATATCAAGGGCCATTACTACTGCATCCAAATCATTTTTAATTTTTGACATCCCCAAACCTTCACTCTTACCGTCCTTAAACCAAAAAGAATAGCCTTCTACATGTAATTTTACCTCCTTAGCCACGCTTATAACTGCTAATCCTGATATGTAATCAACAACACAATAATCAACAAACCCTACTATCCTATACTCACTCCAATTATCTACATCACCAAGTCCATAAAACATCTGTATGGTGAAATATTCAACAGTTGACATTGAAAAATAGAGAATGTGGAAACACTAATGAATTAAGGTGGGATTAAAACTAAGTTGGGCACCCCTAACATTAAAAAACCTTAAGGTGCATACTTGATAAATAAATATGAAGGTACATGACAAAAGAGATAAACAAACGAACCAACCAACAGTGTATCTAATACATGAATACTTCACAACCAAACAAGTCAGACACATTAGCATGGAATTAAACAAAAATGGGATTAGAACAAAAAAATGTAATATGCATATTAAAAATAACACATTGGAATAATGTAAATAAACACATTGGAAGAATGAATAAGAGTGTAAACAAATAAAGACTTCATACAGAAAACAAATCAAACAACACATTGGAATGATGTAAATAAACAAACAAACAAATCATAAAAGGTAATGTTTTTGACATACATAAAAAAAAAACATGCAAATGAATGAACAAGGAAATAACATGACACATAGGTTAGAATATTTCACAAAAGACCTAACATTGAATGAAATCAACATTGTAAAATTACCAACATGATAAACATTAAGGTTTGGAAGAAGCAACAATGTAACAAAAAAAAATACGCAAATAGACTATGATAAACAAAAACAACTTAAACATCAACATCAACTACACAAAAAATTACTGAGGTTGGACATTTGTAATTTAGTTTCTTTCATATTTTATTCACATTCCTGATTGTGATAAAAGGTTCAAGTTACTATAATTCTTCATATTTTACTCATGTGTAAGTGGTAAATAGGTGTTGATCATAATGTGTAAGTCTTCATTTTTCATATTGTACTGATTTTGTGAGTGTTGATAATGATGCATATGAATGGAACTCAACTTTTATCAGATCATACATTTTACAAAGGATACACACTAGTAATTATTTTTTCAGCTTTCCCATGCTTGTACATTTATGCACCAACTTTTATCAAATCATACATTTTACAGAGGATGCACATTAGTCATTATTTTTTTAGCTTTCGCATGCTTGTACATTTATGGACCAAAATCATACCTTTTACAGAGGATGCACATTAGTAATTATTTTTTTCAGCTTTCACATGCTTGTGCATTAATGGAAGTCAATTTTTATCAGATAATACAAGTGTACCTATGATTGTCAGAAATTCTTTTAGTATGCATGGAGCAATAAACTGTTAAAAAGTATACTCCATATGTGATATTTCGCTTGAAATTTTTGGGACCACTAAGTACTTTTCAATGACATAAAAAAAACCAATATGCAGTCATTAGACACCATAAAATTACCAATTATACCATCAGAACTTCTCTAGTTCCAAACATTCACACGTTGACAATTTAATTCAAACAAAGACAATTTAACCATTTCAGAAACCTAGGTTTAATTTTCAAAGAGACCCACTTGCACATTGAGACTTTGAATGCAAACAAAATAATGAAAACAACAATGTAACTTAAAATAATTAAACATCCACAAAATATAAGACCTTAAACCTTGATTACACCTTCAAGAAAAGAGATATTTTCATACAGTTGCTTCATGGGTAAACCCTTCAAAAAACCTAATGTTATTTTAATGCAATCCACTACCCAAATGTAGAACATCGCCATTTCACATCACAGGACAATGGAAAGATAAGTAAATAAAGCAACTTATAGTAACCTAGAACTTTATCGTCCAATGTTCTTATCTACCAATTGCCTGCTATGGTGTAGATCTTCCTTCCAATTTTGGTTGGTAGTGGTTCTGTTCTTACCGTTGGCTACTCGGGTTTTCAGATTCCAACCTTGCCTACTAACTATTGAAGGATGAATGCTCATGTCTCTCTCGATTGGGTTCTCATTGAGATGAAGAAAGAGGAAAGATGGAAGGGATGGTTGATGTGGAAGGTGGGTTGATGTGGAGCGGTGACGTGGTAAAACCAAAGTTTAAAAAGGTGAACAAGGCAAACTCCTCGAGGTGTGCCTCAAGGCTAGGCGGTGACTGCTTGCCTCGAGGCGTACGCCCCTATGACCGGTGGCGGTGCCTACACCTCAACCGGGTGAGGCACTCTTCCTCGAGGTGGAAGAGGCGTACCACCATGAAGAGAAGAACAGAAAGTGCCTAAGTTTCAAAAGGGGCGGTTGCGGAGGTTGGAGAAGATGCCGACGGTGGTGGAAGGGGGATGCTGGTGGTGGTAGGAGGAGGCTTTGATCTGGTGGTGGCAGGTTTTCGTCTCCTCCATAGTGTCTGCATGAGACCAAAATGTTTGTTTTAATGTTCTCTCTTCTTTTTTATGCTTTTATCTTGATAGGTTTCTTGTATTAAAATTTTAGTTTTGGTCGATCATAATGGTGTTTTTTGTGTTGTAAATGTTTGTTTTTGTTAGGTTTTTGAACATTTTGAATTGATTAGAATAATTGGATTGCATTGGTGGCTTGGTGCTTGTTCTTCTGATTTGAGTTATTCTTGTTTTTCTGATTTGATTGTATTGATATTTATTTTAATTGTTTCTTTTCTTTTTTCCTTTTTCTAATTTGTATGACCCTAATTGATTTGGATGAACTTATTGTTTGGTTTTGTTTATGATTTGAGTCACTCTTGGTGTATGAAAGTTGAAGGAGATGAAAAATAGACGCCAATGCCTTTAAACAAACACCAAAGCTTGGAAATATGGTATAGAGATGAAAGTCGAAGGAGATGTAAAATGATATATATACAGTAGATGCAACTCTTGCAATAAAGTTGTTAAAGGAGGTGTAAAAAGATTGAAGAAGCACCTTGCTTGTACTCATAAAAACATCGCCATATGCCCTAAAGTTCCCAAAGAAGTTTAACAAGAAATAAATGCATATTTGAAGAAAGGTGATATAGCTAAACAAGTGGCACAAAAGAGGTTTGATGATATTGTTGATCCGGGATCTTATTTTGGAGGTCGATCATCCATAGAAGATGTTAATTCTTGTCCGAATCCTTTTGATTCTTCAAGTGGTGGTTCTTCAAGAGGAGTTAAAGGACCAATGGATAGATTTATTGTTAATTTGAAAGATGGCATAGAAAGTGATTAAGGGGATCCAAAATCCATGAATCCTACATGTGCAAAGGAGGCTCGAAATCGAGTTTGCTCAGACATTGGAAGATTCTTTTTTGAGAATGGCATACCTTTTAAAGTGGTTACTTCTCCATCTTTTAATAATAGCTTAGACATTGGAAGATTCTTTTTTTAGAGTGGCATACCTTTTAACTTGGCTATTTCTTCATCTTTTAATAATATGTGCTGGTTAATTGGTTCATATAGTCGGGGTTTGAAACCATGTATTAACTTAGAAGTTGGATTTTAGAAGAGGAAGTGAAAACAACTAAAGCTTTCGTTGATGAGGTTCAGAAAACATCGACACAAATTGGGGTATCCATATTATCTAACGGTTGGAAGGATATGAGAGGAAGAAGTTTGATTAATTTTCTTGCCAATAATCCTCATGGCACTATTTTCTTAAAATCCATTGATGCATCAAATGTTATAAAAGATGCTACCATGTTGTTTAAGCTTCTTGATGATGTTGTGGAGGACATTGGAGAAGTGCTTGTTGTTCAAGTGGTAACTGATAATACTTCAAATTATAAGGCAACTGGGAAAAAATTAATGGAAAAGAGTCCAAGGATTTATTGGACTCCATGTGTTGCTCATTATCTTGATTTGATGCTAGAAAAGATTGGCGAGCTACCTTAACATAAAAATGCATTGATGAAAGCTAAAAAAGTGTGCAATTTCATCTATAATCATGGTTATGTATTGCCAATAATGAGAACTTTCACTAATAGGGATCTTCTTCAACCTGTAACAACTAGATTTGCTATTGTATTTTTAACTTTACAAAGCATTGTCAGTTGAGGCAACCATTGGAGGCTATGTTTACTTCTAAAGAATGAGCAAATAGTACATGGGCAAACAAAGCTGAAAGAAAAGCAATTAAAAAAATTATTTTGAATGACAGAACTTTTTGGCCTAGTGTACTTTATGCCCTTCAAACTATAAAACCTTTGGTGTCAGTGTTAAGAATGGTGGATTCAGAAAAGATACCAACAATGGGATTTATTTATGGTGCAATGGATGCCGCAAAAAAAAAAAGCAAAAAATTTGGGAGGCAAAGAAGCATCATACAGAGAGATATGTGATATCATTAATGAAAAATGGGAGTTTCAATTGCATTGCGATTTGCATGCCACGACATATTTCTTGAATCGTCATTACCATTATGATGATAATAAATCAACACATCCCAAGATTAAAAAAGGTTAGTTCAATTGTATGCACAAGTTTGTTAAGGAGAAAGACATAGTCAAAATGGATCTTGAAATGGATGCATTCCGCAACAAAAAAGGGTTTTTTGGTCTTTATCAAGCAATAGAAACTTCCAAGAAACGTGCTCCAAGTATGCAATGATCTATAGTTGAATTTTTGACATTAAAGTTTGCAACGTTAATGCCACCTATTTTATTTTTATTTTAATATAGCTGACTGGTGGATGCAATATGGAGATGAAACCCCTAGACTTCAAAGTTTTGTAGTGAGAATATTGAACCTCACTTGTTCAGCATCAGGATGTGAGAAGAACTGGAGTACTTTCAATTAGGTTTAAAATTTTATTAAATAAGATTGTTATATGATCATGATTTAAATGTTATTTAATTTTTAAATTTATTTTGTCACTATTCTTTAATAGGTGGATACAAAGAGAAGAAACCGTTTGACCACTAAGAAACTTAATTCTTTGGTGTATATCATATACAACAAGAGATTAAAAGATAGACATTTAAAGTTAATGCCACTCAAAGATGAGGAGAATCCACTAATTGTTGATAATATACCGTCGGATGATGAATGGATTGCTGATCAAGAAAACATTTGTGAAGAGGATGGAAATGCATTAACATTTAATGAAGATGATTTTGATGTTGATGATGTGCTACTTAAAGATGGCAATGACAAAGAAAGTAAAAGGAAAAGGAAATCACATTCAAAGGGTGAGGACCATGAAGCAAGCATGGCTAGTCAAAGAGGTTAGTTTAATTTTCCTTTAAGCTTTTAATACTTGAATTAATTATTAAACATTAATTTATAATTTAGTTTCAAATTATCACACTATAAATATATTGTAGGTAAAGGAGAAAGACAATAGCATTGGTGGAGGAAGAATCCCAATTGGAAGAGGATGATGTTAAAGATGAACAAGAAAATGATTTTATGAAAAAAAATTTTAGTGATAGTGTCAATGAGTGATGATAGTGTCAATATTTTTTTGGAGCAATTAGAAAACAATTTCTTAGAAATTAAAATGAACTATGAAGTAAGTTTAAGTTAAAAGAAAAAATATGAAAACCAAAGACAATGAATAATTTTATTATTAATTTTATGACTATTTAGTCTATTTTATCAATTATTATTTACAATTTTTCAGTTTTTGTGGAGGCTTACGCCTCGGACCGCCTCGAGGCTTACGCCTCCACTCATAAAAGCAAAACACCTCAAATACGCCTTTCGCTTTTTAAAACCTTGGGTAAACAATTTAGTGATGTGCCCCAGGGGTGATGTGGCATGTACAACTAGATTAAATAGTGCCAACTCATCAATGACGTGGGATTTTGGTGGCCACGTAAGATAAAATTAACTGAAATCCGATGGGTAGCCTTTCAACTTACTTGGGATGCTCACTCCCGGGTGAAGTAAAGGTTAGGGCGGAAGCAAGGCTAGATCAGAGTGGAAAGACAAGAGAGAGAGAGAGAGAGATGTAAACACAAAGGAGAGGATCTTTATTGATATAATCCAGAGTATGGGAGTATGCACCCTCTTACAAACACTAAGGGACTTTATATAGGCTTCAAGACTTAACCACTAAGTAACCTTAACCCTGGTTAATAGACTAACCATGGTTAAGTGACTTAACCCCCAAATAAAGGGGTACATAAAGATAAGACTCTATGTACAATACAAAGATAAGACTCAGTACAAAGAGATAAGACTCTGATCTCATGGAGTACAAGATTCTCCACTATCTACAGTGAACTTACTGTTCACAGTTACAATCCTATTTTACACAATTAAAAAAACAAACATCGCTTAGATTTTACACACTAAAAAATAAACTTTGCTTCAGTCCTTCTGATGAATTATGCTTCCATCATGTCGGCTAAATTGAAGTCTGCAATGTCTTCAAGGCCTTCTGGGGATTCTTCTGGGCTTGGTAGGAACAAAACAGCAGAGAGAATGCTTAGCCTAGAGTAATTTCTAAACATGTATTCTCTTGCCCATGCATAAATTTTCTTCATATGAGATTCAGTAGCTGGCATTTGTGAAATCAAATTTGGAAAGGGGCAGTAGATAGGAAACATGTACTGGTCCACATAAATTTTCAGAGCTTTAGTTTCCAGCACCATCTGGCATCTTTGATTATTAGCAAGTGTAGGGCAAGTTTTCTTCCAATCAGTTGATATAGCACAAGCTCGCCATAACTTCATTTGTCTTTTGATATCTCTTGGAATAACTAGGTCTTCAAGTCCAACAGGAGTAATTTTTGTTTGATCAGGCTTGTGGTGTTGAAGAAGAGTAATCTTGATATGATGCCTAGCTTCATCAGGGTAGCTTGAAAAGATTAATTGCTTTCATTTGGACACCATAGATGTCTTGATCTCTCTATTGAGACATATCCAATGAGCACTTGAGAACAGTGAATCCTTCTTCACATTGGCATCCGGAATCTTTGTGTGCTAGTTCTCTGAACACATTTCTTGCTATGCCGAATCCTGCAGGAAGGAGTTCTTCTCTTGCTAACTGTCTGAAGACTTCTTGCTTAGAGATGAACTGATTGTATTGTGTCTTCATTAATTTCTTGAACACCAGTTGTTTTACTTCTTCAATTTGCTCCGAGAATAATTCAAACTTTTCCATTCTTTGTTTTTTTTATCTTCGATCAATACTTTTTTCATTTCTTCTGTTTCTTGAATATTTTCTTGAAGCTGAGCTTGAATCTTCATCATTTCTTCAGTTTTTTTAATTATTTCTGCTTCAAGTATTTTGATTCTTTTTTCTTGATCTACCATATAATCAAGTGTTTGAGGTATCAAAGAAAATTTTATATTGGAATTTTCTAGTAATGGTATGTGTTGCGGATTTTGTGATGGAGTTTGAATTTTTTCATTGATTTGGTGGAAATATTTTGCTAGGGAATGCAATAATGGAACGAGGTTTTTTGGGTCTTGTTTATTGGCCCAGAAGTTGTCAAGGATAACATGTTGTGACAGGTTTAGGTTAGCTTGGGTTTTGAAACGAAAGGTTGAATTTGGAGGAAGAATTGGAAGATTGAATTGAGGGTCAAAAGAGGGTTGTTAATTTTTGCCTGCCATTTTTTGCAAAGAAAAACTTGTTAGTTAAAAAGATTTAACTCAAAGATTCTTCAAGGCTCTTGATATTTGCAAAATAAAACATTGTTAGTTTAAAAAATATTTTGGGATTTTTTGGGTAGCCAAGTTTTCACCATAATAAGAGACGCGAATGGACCTACTGGTTTCTGTAGCCATAGCTCTTACTATTCAGATGAACAAACCTTTGTTTTGGGATTTGGGTTGCATAGTTCCCACAATTGAGGAAAGTGCATATGAACCTGTTGGTTTTTGCGGTCACAATTTCCATCAATGTGAATGGACGAACTATGGGTTGATTTTTTATATTCATATCATTTCCCACAAAAGAGTGGATATTGATAATTAAAATTTCCCACAAAAAAAGTGGATATGATAATTAAAATTTCCCACAAGAAGAGTGGATATTAACATTCCTAATTTCCTATAAGAAGAATAGGAAATAAATTTTTCAAAATAAAATTTTTAGAGATTTTGAAATTTTTAAAGAAAGATAAAAGAGATATTTTAAAGAATAAGGAAATAAGAAAGAGAAAAATTGTTTTAAGAATTTTTCTAAGAAAGTTGAAAGAAGAAGAGATAGTAGTTAAAAGGTTTTAAGAAAAATAGAAAAATCTTGACTAAGAGAATGAGATGGATTATATATATTGATAAAGTTTTATAAAATTCTTACTATTTGTTTGATAGTTTTTTCTTTAGGATTCTTTTTTCATTTTGTTTTTTTATTTTATAAGATTCTTAATATTTACTTTAATTATTTTTCTTAATTGTGTTTCTTAAGATTCTTTTCTTTTATTTTTGTTTCCTTCTTATATTATTATTTATTTACTTAAGATCCTTTTATATTTTTCTTTTTCTTTTTCATAGTAGGTTACGAGAAATTATTCTTTTGGTTATTATTATGCTTTTTTCATAAGATCCTTTTTAATAATTTTTATTTGCATTGTTATGTTTTTATGCTTCATTAATTTTCTTAGATGCTTTTAAATTATTTTTTATATTATATTTTATTTTTACGATTTTATAGCTTATATATATGGTTTCTTTTTCATTCTTTATTTTGTAGTTTGTAGAGTTTTCTTTGATAGTTTGTATATATATAGTTTTTTGTTTTTCATTTTTATGTTGTTCTCTTTTCATAGTTTTATTATTTTTTATTTTGTTTTTGTTTTTTTAATTTCTAAGACCCTTTTAGTTTTATTCTTCTGTAAAAAAGTTCGTTCTTTCATTTCCATCAAATATACTACATACATCACTATCATTTTCACTATCATTACTATCTATACTAACTATATCAATTTCATCATGGATTTCTAAGTTTTGATACATATTTAATATTTCTCTTTTTACTTGTGAGTTTTTACATTCTTTTGTATAATGTCCTTCTATGC
This sequence comes from Dioscorea alata, assembly GCA_020875875.1. Lineage (NCBI taxonomy): Eukaryota > Viridiplantae > Streptophyta > Magnoliopsida > Dioscoreales > Dioscoreaceae > Dioscorea > Dioscorea alata. The sequence goes on from CM037021.1 coordinate 12,031,730, forward strand.
CACATAGATAACATTTGCATTTTCTTGGTGGTTTATGAATCTTGAAGCTTTTAACATGATTTAATTTTGGTCTTCCTTTTTTAAAATATTGACTTTTTTTTAATCCTTTTTGTTTTTTTCATTCACTATTTAGTGCTGGTACATATATTTTACTACAATAACTATAATTTGAAATTTGTCTATTTGCTTATGCTTCTAAGCATTTTTCTTTTAAACAATTAAATGTAAACATTATTGCTGGCCCTATTCCAGTTAAATTTTCATATCCTTTTTCTATCCAAGTTTTTAAAATTATGTCTCCTAAGGGTTTAGGGAGTTTATTAAACCATTTTTTAGTTAATTTATTATTGGTAAATGCTCTTCCTATTTTGGCTGCTAAGGTTATATATGCTTGACTAAATTGGACTATTTCACCAAAATTATTTATTTGTAATCTTTCTAAATCTTTAGTTGCCATATCTTGTAATAATGTATCTCCCCTTGATGGATTTGTTCCTAAAATAATTTGTCTTATTTGTCCTGTTACATTATAGGGGTTGTCTGCAATTTGTGCCATGTATTGATATTCTTCTGAGTAATTTATTTTCCAGCTATTCAATAAATCCCTTGCAGTTGTTCATAAAAGATTTTCAATAAAATTTGTTACTCCAATTGGGTCTAATGTGTGAGGTAACCTTTCTATTGCATTTTTGGCATATGATTCCCATCTATCTATTAATTCTGGCCATTTTTTAGGATGAACTGTACTTAATATTAACATGTTTCCTTCATTATTTTGTTTGGACATTGTTTTTATTACTTTTAAGGGATCTTGTTTTCCTTTGGTTATTTTATAATTTTGGTCATAATAATTGTTTGAAAAATTGTGTTGGGGTGGAAATTATAAAGGTCATGTTGTTCTACTAGTTCTTTCTATTGTTGTTGGTGTTACTATTGTTCTAGCATTTGAACTTTCTGCCCTTTGATTATTTGGATTATTACTTTGCTCCTGATTCTACATTCATCATTAGTTCTTCTATATTAATTTCTTCTAATTGTCTAATCATTTCTTGGTATTCTTTATCTTCATTTTTATCTTCCATGGTATTAAGTTCTTCAATTATATAATTTTCTTCTATGGTTTCTTTTTTAGGATAGTTATATTTATCATATTTATATTCTATTAAAAATTTTATGTCTTCAATATTTTCTGGTAATTCTTCAAAATCTATTTTCCAGTTATAGCCTGGATATATTGTTTCAATTATTTTTTCTATTTGTTCTTCATTTTCTATTGTATTTATTTCTTCTATTATATATGTTTCTTCATTTATTTCATCTTTTTCTTCTTTTATTTTACTATTATGTTCTTTTAATATGTTTGTTTTATTCTCTTGGAATTCTATTAGTTTCTTATTATTTTCTAGTTCTTCTTGTAATCTTTTATTTTCTTCTATTAATTTCTTATTAATTTTTATTTCTTCTTTAATCTTATCTTTTTCTTTTAATAATTCTTCCTTATTTTTTAATTTTAACAATTCTTTTTCGTTTAATAAGTCTTCTTTTATTTGGTTATTTTCTTTTTGTAAATTTTCATTTTCTTCTTCTAATTTATTAATTTTTAACTTATTTCTAAATTTATATTTTTCTTCTTCTAGTTTTAATTTTAATTCTTCTCTGAGTCTATTATTTTCTTCTTCTAATGATCTTATTCTGGTCAAGAATTGTTCTATTATATCACTATTTAGATTATTATTATTATTAGATTTCTCTATTTTTTTGTTCTTCAAATTTGAAATTAAAGAGTTCTAAGACACATTTTTTACAAAAGGATAAATCACATTTTTTGCATGTTGCACTATGTCTTGTTACATGAAACCTATAGCATTTATCACATTTTGATTTATGGTTTATTTTATATGGTTCAAATTCATTGTTACATTCATTAAAATTTTCCACTTGGTAGTATTGTTCCAGTAAAAATTTTGGATTTTCATCCAAGTTGTATGTTTGTTTTTTCATTTTTAATTTTTAATTTTTCTTTTTGATTTAAATTTAGATTTAGGTTTACTACTAGAAGCAATACTTTGAGTTTGTTATATATTTTGTTGTTTTAGTTTTTAATTTTGATTTTTAATTTTTGAGTTATAATTTATAGATAATATATTTTTGATTTTTTTATTTTAATATTTATAGTTTATAGATATATATTATTTTTTATTTTTTATTTTTATTTTTTATTTTTGATTTTTGATTTGATTTAATATAAATTTGCAAAAATAAAAATTACTTCTACTTGCAAAAATTAAACTGTGCAAAATTTAAACTATGTAGGAACTAAAATTACTGAAACTAAAATCTACTACTATTTTGCAAAGAATTAAAAGTTCAGCTAGAGAACGAAAGAGAGAGTACTTATGATCAAACAAGATCTCCAACATGTAATATGATAGAAAGTAAAACTCAATTAATCAACTTCTATTGATCCATATTATTAAATGTAATTTTTTTTTTTAATTCTTATGCTCACTATCTTGATCTGGTACAAACGCCCAGTGATGATCAAGAATCATGATTATCTCTTCGATATTGAGAGTTGATCCTTCTTTTAATTATCTAAGCTTATTTTCCTAGATTTGATACAAATGCCCAAATTCTAGAATCCTGATAATATGTTCACTTATCTTGATTTAGTACAGACGCCCATAATCAAGAATCATGAGTGTATCCTACATATTTGATAGTACACCATCACTAACTTTCAAATTTCAAATCCTTCCAACTTTCAGAGTTTTAGTCCTTCCTAACTTTCAGAGCTAAGACTTATCTCCACACACGTTTTCCCCTAAACGGCTCTCCTAGCCTCTAGTGGGTATTGCTTGGCTGCTTCCAGTTCATCTTACTCCTTATAGTAGTTAGGTCCTTACTCTTTATATCAGTTAGATCTTATATCCTACAATTAGCTAGATCCTCTCACACAAATATTTAGGACTATGTTTGAGTCCTAAGAATGAATCATCTCATACAAATATTTTGGAATACGTTAAAGTGCCAAAGATTTTTCAGATTTTTAATTGTTTTTCATTTTATGGTTTATGGATCAAATAAAAGTCATAAAATCAAGTTAAAACTTAACTATCTACATGTTGGGGACCCTGTTAAGGGTTTTATTCCTGCATAATTAAAAATTATACCTTCTCAAGAAGAAAGAAACCTAGGGCTCTGATACCAACTAGGGATGGTATTTGCCTTTCAACTTACTCGGGACACTCACTCCCGGGTGAAGTAAAAGTTAGGACGGAAGCAAGGCAATGCTAGATCAGAGTGGAAAGACAAGAGAGAGAGAGAGAGAGAGAGAGAGAGATGTAAACACAAAGGAGAGGATCTTTATTGATATAATCCAGAGTATAGGAGTATGCCCCCTCTTACAAACACTAAGGGGCCTTATATAGGCTCCATGACTTAATCACTAAGTAACCTTAACCCTGGTTAACAGACTAACCATGGTTAAGTGACTTAACCCCCAAGTAAAAGGGTACAAACAGATAAGACTCTATGTACAGTACAAAGATAAGACTTAGTACAAAGAGATAAGACTCTGACCTCGTTGAGTTAAGTGACTTAACCCCAAGTAAAAGGGCACAAACAGATAAGACTCTATGTACAGTACAAAGATAAGACTCAGTACAAAGAGATAAGACTCTGACCTCGTGGCCACGAGGTCAGAGTCTCGTGGCCACGAGGTCAGAGTCTTATCTCTTTGTACTGAGTCTTATCTTTGTACTGTACACAGAGTCTTATCTGTTTGTACCCTTTTACTTGGGGTTTAAGTCACCTAACCATGGTTAGTCTGTTAACTAGGGTTAAGGTTACTTAGTAGTTAAGTCATGGAGCCTATATAAGGCCCCTTAATATTTGTAAGAGGAGGCATACTCCCATACTCTAGATTATATCAATAAAGATGCTCCCTTTTGTGTTTACATCTCTCTCTTGTCTTTCCACTCTGATCTAGCCTTGCCTTGCTTCCGCCCTAACCTTTACTTCACCCGGGTAGTGAGCGTCCCGAATAAGTTGAAAGGCGAATACCATCCCTAGTTAACAAAATAAAACATAGTAGTGTGACCTACCAAGTTTTTATCCATATTAAATGTGTGCATATATAATATGTAATTTTTGGTTTTTACAGAGCTATATGCGCAAAAAAAAAAAATAAAAAAATAAAAAAACCTAACAATCCTAACAATGAATATTATGGATGAGCACATTAAGATTGATGGCCATTGCCTCGGGATTCGTTTTCCACACCAACGTCCCCTTCGAAGCAACCTCGTTTCCGTCGCCTCTTCTGATAAGCAGGTGCTCGCATCCATGGCCGCTTCCGGGCCCTTGGCCCTCCTCTCCCTCTCCCCTCTTTGCCCTTGCCGTACCCTCCCTTCCTCCTCCTCCTCCTCCTCCCCCTCCTCCTCCAAATCCCTTGTCTTCTCCCGCAACTCATCCAACTTCGTACCACCGATTCTCGCCTTCCATCGCTCCAGATCCGTCTCCTTGCGCTTCGTTCCGTCTATCACCCGCGCTTCGACCTCTGATGGCCATGCCGGCGTGGAGAACGATGCCAAACTTGTAATTGATTCGATTCTTGCATGAATTTGGCTGGTTTTCGATTTGGATTGGTTTGATGGTTGGTTGTTCTTGTGTTTTAGGGTGAGAGTTCGGAGAATTTGGTGGTTTTGGATGATCAGAAGCGGGGAAGCCAGCTGAAGAAGCGGGTGGTGTTTGGGCTTGGGCTTGGGCTATCTGCTGGTGCTGTTGTCCTTGCTGGGGGCTGGGTGTTCACCTTAGCTCTAGCTGTCGTCGTCTTTGTTGGTGCGCGGGAGTATTTTGAACTTGTTCGGAGTCGTGGGATTGCCGATGGGATGACACCGCCTCCCAGATACGTATCCCGGGCTTGCTCTGTTATTTGTGCTTGCATGCCCATTCTCACATTGTAAGTTTTTGTTGACACAGGATGCTTGCTTTTCATTAAACTAATATGATTTGAGAATTCTGTGTGTTTGAAGCGATGCATTTTCTCAGAGGTAGTCGGGATGAATTTAATGTTGGTTGTTTGGTTGTTAAATGTTATTTTATTTTGAAATGCAGGTGATTGTTGATTCTTCATTGGGTGTTCAACACTTTTATATCACATCTGTCTACCATTTTGGACAACCTTATTTAGAAGTTTGTTGGTAGTTATCATAATGTTTATCGCTTTGCATTATATGTGAACTGACTTTGACTGGCATTTCTATATTGCACATTGAGTTTAAATCAGTTGATAGGTTAATTTCCCAATGTTGGCCTAATAGTGCTGTTGATGCGGCCTAAAATAAACATTTGTCTGAATATAACTCTCCAAAAGTGTTTTTTTTTTCTTGCTGTGTTTGTAAAATTGCAGTAGTTACTGGTTTGATGAATGTGATGTGCTTACGTCCTTGTTTCGGAAGTTGCAGTATGAGAAATCATTGACAATGGAATTACATGGCTTTTTGTCGTTTTCAGAGGTGTTTTCAGTTTTCTTGTTTTATGGAAGTAATTGGTTTTTTGTCTTCTGCATATGCATGATAGGTATCTAGGCCACATGGATGTGTCCGTGCCATCATCAGCGTTTCTTGTTGCAATAGCATTGGTTCTGCAGAGAGGAAGTCCCCGCTTTGCTCAACTAAGTAGTGCCATGTTCGGGCTCTTCTACTGTGGGTATCTTCCTTGTTTCTGGATTAAGCTTCGATGTGGTTTGGAAGTACCTGCCTTAAATACCAGTATGCTCTCAAGTCTTCTTCATCGTAATCAAGTTTCTGTTTCTTTGGCATTATCAAGGTTTTGTTAGTCTTGTATAGATCTTATACACTCATCCTTTCTCTAATTACTGTATTTGTAGTGTAGAGCATAAGTATATTGACTTATATTCTTGCAGAAATAGGAAATGACTGGCCAATTCTTCTTGGTGGGCGAGTTCATTGGACTGTTGGCCTCGTTGTTACCTTGATTTCGATCAGCAGTATAATTGCAGCTGACACATTTGCTTTCCTTGGTGGAAAGGTCTGTTTTCAAAATTGATTTTATGTTTCTTTATTTTAATAAATTAGTAATCAATCATAATAAATAAGGAGATTATATATACGTACACACATTCATCTTTCTGTTTGATGAGTTTGCCATTATCATTCTGTTTCTTTCATGAATAAAAAATGATAAATATTGAATCTTGAAGTGGAGCTATAATCGTGAAGCATATGGTGAAGTGGGATTTAGTTGGTCACAAATCCAAGTTCTTTTATTTGCATGGACGAGCCTATTTGGAGTTTGCTATAACAACTTTCAGAACTTTCAATTTTAAACTCTATATTCACCATTAAAAGCATATATTCAACTTCTAAATTTTAACAAAAAGTACCTTTATCTGACTCCGTGTTTGAGATTTGGACATGCTTAGGAAAGGTGATAACTGTGTTTTCCATGAAAATAAAGTTGAAGTATTAATTAGTGAGGTGGATATTTTAAGTGCTAGATTTAAGACAGTTTGAATCAAAATACACCTGAAGAAGGCACTGAGGCAGAATGGTCAAAGTCAAAAAAGATTCTAGTATGATAGATACTGTCAGACTGCGAGGAAATAATTTTAAATTCTTTTGCAGTAGGTCTTCACTACAGAAATAATGTAGAAACATGATCTAGTTATTATCATCATGATCAGGGAAATGACCACCAAGAGTGGAGGGACATGAGGGTTTGTGCAGAGTTGAGCAGACTATGTTAAGTGTAATGTGGCCACACAAACTTGATCCCTTTTCATGAAACAAAAAATAAAATCTGAGCTTATAATGTGTCAACAAATTTACTGATAGCTAAGAAGATATGTATAACACAAGTAACCCTTAGGTAGGATTGAACAAACTGAATGAAGTCCTATTGTTGAGTTATATATTACCTATATTTTTGCATATGAAAATTCAGATATCCCTACTTCATTGCTGGTGGAACAACCATGCAGTTTACACAGCAAACTTCTTTCAGGCTTTGTGAAATATTTGCCTAAGCTCTCACATGTTTTGGCTCTTAAGTGTACGATTCATGCTCATATATTCTTTGTAATCAGGAAAGTTTATAATGTAGTGGACGTTAAAATACCTACAATTGCAAAATATATCTTTTGTATGGTATAGATGACAGATTTTTGATGATGCCATTAAGTTTGTTGGATACTTTAGCTATTATGTTGTCTTTCTTCATGCAGGCATTTGGTCGAACACCACTTACTAATATTAGTCCGAAGAAAACTTTAGAAGGAGCTTTTGCTGGTCTGAGTGGCTGCATATTGATTTCAGTAATGCTATCAAAGATTTTATGCTGGCCAACGTCTTTATTAAGGTATCCAATGTGAAGTACTTTCCAAAGCAAATATTTACTAATGCATTGTGCAGATTTTTCTGTGTTTGCGTGACTTGCAAATTTATCTGTCATATTACTGTTTAGTAAGGTATCCAATGGGAAGTACATGCCAAAGCAAATATTTATTAGTGCATTGTGCAGATTTTTATGTGTTTGCATAACTTGAAAATTTATCTGTCATATTACTGTTTAGTATGGATGGATTCTGCTATCTGCTTGGACAGCTTGAAAATGTTTTCAAGACAGCTGTATGTTATCATCACCATTTTACAAATTTTGCTATCTTTTTTTCCTATACTTTGTCGTCCTCTCTTCCTTTGCCATGCCATTTCTGATATATAAAGTAATTTAGAAGATTTAATTTCAGCAAGGAAGAATGCTTTTAGGTTGTGTTTGTTGACTTGGAGAGATGGCTGATATGAACCCGATTTTTCTACATATGACTCAGCCTTTTGTGTTTCTCTTGTTTTGTATTACCATAACAAGATGTCTTTCTTCTTCAATTCCAAGCAATACCAAATGTTCCCCGAGATGTTAGTGACATTAAGGCCATAGTTTCTGTTTCTTGCAGAATTTATCAACACAAATTCATGTTAGCATAGGTGTTTTCAAGGTCATTTCAGGTTTGGCTCACAGGCTGCAGCCTAACCAGGAGGAGGCCTCCAATTTGGCTTGAATGGTTCTGGTCAGATAAACATGTGTCAGGTTGTTTAAGTTGTGTTAGGTCAAAACCGTTTGGCAAGTGGTGGTGCTTCGTCGAACAATTGAACAATATCAATCTGTGGCAGATTTAAAAAAAAATAAAATAAAAAAGAGCAAAGTAAATTGCTGGAATTACTTGAGTTTGACTGACCTCTCCTAACTTTATACCAGGGATACATGGTGGTTTTAGCTGTTTAAATTTTTGAAAGAAGTGCCCAAACCCATAGTACTTGGTGGGATTGTGCTGGGCATCAGTTTCTTTTAGTGGGGTTTACTGTTGTCCTTTTGTGAATTCAGAACCATTTGATGCTCTGTTGCATTTACCTCTCTTTTCTGAAGCTGCCTAAAATTTCATCTGAGCAGCATATCCAACAGGAAGATAGCAAACATACAATGCTTTCTTCTTTAGTTTGTTTCATGAGATTGGGGTACTTATTCTCTTTTACATTTGGATTTCTCTCTGGCCAACTGCATGCATGTTTTTTCCCCATGTGCTAATTGTTGGTGAAATTTTGGTTATTGGTTTTTGTGATATATACATGTGTATATTTTGCACCATGTTCTTTTCAGTAAGTGAAATTTGTGTTAATGAGGTGGTTGATATCTTGCTCCGTTGAGTTTCTCTAGTAATACATTGTTCTGTCGAGGTGCTTCAACAGTGTGATCATAATAGTTTTTATACTTACAGTGCTACAGTCTTTGGAATTCTGAACTTTGTGGGATCTCTATTTGGCGACCTTATTGAGTCTATGATAAAACGTGATGCCGGTGTTAAAGACTCTGGATCCCTTATTCCTGGACATGGTAAGCAACCTTTACTAAAGTGCTCCAATCACTAAGATAGATCTGTAGTTGTCTTGATTGTCGTTATGTTCCTTGTAAACCCAGTGAAAATCCTAACATGTCCTACAACCTGTTGAAAAGATTCCAGTTTCTCTTTAAAACGTTTCATTACTGATTATATCCAACTATTTATTTTATCCTTGATTTTTACACTGCAGGAGGCATACTTGACAGAGTCGACAGCTATGTGTTCACTGGTGCACTTTCGTACTCCTTCGTGAAAACTCTTTTACCTCTTTTTGGGGTTTGATCTTTTATTTGATTTCAAACTCCGCGTACCAATTGTTAAGAATTCCCAAACACCAGAGACCAAGGGCACCATGTTTATTGTTGAAATGTGGTGTTCAAGTTTTGCGCTGCAGACATGCTTGGTCGATGATGAATTATTGAGATGAATAACCCAAGCATTCTTTAAAGTGGCCGAAATCCTGATGACAGTTCTCTAGTCTGAATACTTGCATTCTTGTCTAAAACCTGCAATATTTTTCTTCTCTTGTTTAGTTGTGAATTTAGGACTGAGGGAAACATGTAAATATTTTATGGGATCATGAAATGTGCCAATCTTTCTGAAACCTGATGAGAACAGCGAGGGAGCCATCAGGAACAAGCAAATAATCGCTAATATTCTATAGATGTTATTTTTTTATGAATAAATTTTTTGCTGGCAAGCATGTTAAAAATACTTGTGGATGCAGTACTATTAACTAGAGTTGTCCACGCGGCGGTGCTACAGTAGCATGGGCTGAGCCTATTCCCCAGCCGGTTTTTTTGTTTTTCATTTTTAGATCTCCTAATTGGTTCAGCCAATTATGTCAAATTGTTCATTTTTGTTCTATTATAATTGATACTAATTGAATTATTTTGTTATTTCAATTTGAAATGGGTACTAACAGATGTTAGTCGATCATGTTTTTGTTGACGTGTTATTTTTAACATTATAATATTATTAAAAACAAAATGAAAAAGATAGTTTGGTTTTTTTTTTTTTTTTTCCAACCCTTCGGGGGAGGGATGCCCGCAAAGGATAGGAATGGGGAATTTTCATTCTCAAAAAAAAAAATCCTCCTATCTTCGTCCCTATGGGGAAATGGTCCCGTGGAGATCTCCCATGGTAATTGTGATTGGCTTGTTTTTTTGTTCAAGATTCCGTGTAGCCCTTGGTCGATATTTTTTCAAAGTTCTAATCGATCAAGAAAATAAAAGACTTAGTAAATATAACAAAGCAAGAATTAAAGTATGTAAGAAACACAAGTAAATATGCAAGCAAATGAGAAGAAACTCTCTCCTATTATCAATGCTTGTTACAAACCTCTCTTATGTGTTTTTACAAGGTGTATTGGAGGGTTTATATAGGCCTTTACCTGACAAATAGATGGGTAGGATCAATTTGATCCAAGGTATGAAGGGGGTTGGTGCCACCTACCATCAATAATACATCTCACCAACCCTCAGTAATGCTCTCTACTTACCACCATATGATGACAAGTATATGGTAATGTCATTCTTACGTTTTAATGTCAGTGAAGAAAAATACGGGGTGTGACATAATGCCTATGAATTCTAATTATCTTTAAAATTATTTAATACCAATACACTAATTCAACATGAAAACTCCACAAAATAACAAATCAAAAATTAAAAAAAATTCACATGTTTACCAATATAGAGCAAATCATAAATATAAAACTTATTCAAGTACAACCATACAATCTAATACATAGAGAGCTCGATGAAACCACCAAACACTTTGAATCTCAAACATAAAGGCCACACACAAAATGAAGGTGCTTTTACCCCTAATGCTTAAGGAAGTACGAAGGTAGTTGTGAACAACTCGGAAGGGAAAGGGGCATTCCTCTACCTAAGGTTCACCCTTTCAACCCTCTCCAGCTATGGTAGGTCTAGTCCTAGTGGGTCTCTCAACTCGACACTAGGTCAATCCAATCATACGACAGAGCTCTCGCTACAAATGGATGTAGCATTCACACACAAGGTTGAAACTCAAATCAATAAGAAATAGAATAGCATGGATTAAATCAACAAATACAACCCTAGAGTTCATATACCCAAGCATCCGACAAGAGTTTAGCTCCTCATGAAATGCAATCTACAAACAATAATAAGCATCAAATTCATGAAAGAAAGCAAAGAAACTTCCTCCAAAATCGTGGTGACAGCTTCAACAGTTAGCTCTCTGAAAGGCCGAATGATGCTTTCCAACAGCTTGCCAATGATGTGGATGATGGTGTGGATGACGGAGAATGGTGCAGGAGTTTCCTCTTGGCCAGATCTGATCTCCCTTGAAGCCCTAGGCTAAGCCCCCTTCTTTCTTCTCTAAAAGCCCCAAGTCAAAGTTGCTTTTTCCTTAAAAAAAAAAACTGGCTTAGATCGAGTCATATCGGGAATTTTCCCACGGCCGTGCATGATGAGAGCATTTTATATAGATGTTTTATATACCATATTGTGTGTTTTATTTGTTCTTTTAGCATGTTTTTTCTATAAACCGATGCTACTTGAGGTATGTGTGCTAATTGTTGCAGATAATTGGGTTTTGGACCAAAAGGAATGAATAGAGACAAATTTTAGGACAAGCATGTTTCGAAGCACACCCGTGCTTGGAAACACAGTCGGAAGCACGAACGTGCTGAGCCCCGTGTGTTTTACTGGAGTATGTACAAGGCTTAGATGCACGGTTTTACCTCTTCAAGCACCAGCATTCTTACGCCCATGCATTTTACTGGAAATCTCTTGGAAATATTGGCACGAAGATCACTTCCTAGCATATGGAGCCAAGCACGGTCATCAGCACTTCCTTCAGCGCAACCATATTTGCATCGAGAAAGAGGTATTTATGCCCTAAAGTTAGATTTCAGGGAGATCTTCTTCTCTTTTTTGGAGACGCAGGTTAGTGTAGCAGTCAGTATCATTTAGGGTCGGATTCCGAGTAGAGATAAGCAAGTAACAGAAGGATTATCGGCGACAATTATTGTCAGGCCTTCACCGATGAGATTGTAAAGCAAGAAGGGAGTCTCATGGATAATCTTTATTTCTCTTATTGCTTTTCTATTACTGATTATAGAACCATGAGGGGCTAACCGTCTTTCAGTGTCCCGGATTATGAACCTTGACATTATGATGTATTGACTTGCGTTATTTGAATATTGAGTTTCCTTGTGAACTCCTTTTTGTTTATTTGGATTATCTTCTTGTGTTGATTGCCATTAATGTTTGTATGTTGCAAAACTCAACATGGGGATTGCCACTATCTGCAAGAGCACTCATGTGGTGTGCATGTCCCCCATAGTTGCAATTGCAGTCAAGAGTGCATGTTAACCCTAGATTGATTTCTTGCTGTCTAGAGGATAAGCTCTATTTGCCTAGCTAGGGCCCACATTAGGGAAGGGGTTAAGTCCGCTCCGAGTCTCGAGTGAGGACGTACACTGTCAAATCCTCCGTAGGTGGTCACCACGGTCCAAGGAGATATCCATGTAATCAATAGTGTAGTCAATACATTTGTCAAGGGGAATAATCCGGGACACTATCTTTCCCATTGCTATCTCTACAACCCAAAATCATGTCTATTTCTCCTTTATTCTTTTCTTCTTCTTTAGTATAGTAGTTTTACTTACCGCAATTCCACTCTTTTGAACTGGCTAGATATTAGGAAATGAACGAGTATTGAGAGCTTTTACCAGTCCCTGTGGATTTGACTACCCGATCCCATTGGGTACACTTTACTATTTGTACGACTAGTGCACTTGCGGTTACGCAACGGGCGTATCAGTGCAGCTCTCTACCTTTTCATCTCATTTAGCTATAATACCATGCTACAATAATCCTACTGTAGTGAATCGTTATATTGTTGTTCGCAAATACAGCTGTATATCGCGCCCGTATGAACTCTAATAAATGTGTAATCATCTGTTGTCCACATTGGGCCAATTTTCTGCTCAAAGGCCCTAAATTTGTATCATATCACCAACTTCTCTCTCATGGGGTCCACACACACCCTAGTTGCGTAAATATGAGAAAAATAAGTGTTTGTCCTCTGGTTCACTTAAGAGTAAAGGAATGGAATTCTAAATTTTAGGAAGGGTCTATTTAACACCAAGATGAAAGACACACTCTAGCAAAAACTCTACTGAAAAAGATAAATCCAAAAACAAGAGTGGAGAAACTCTACTCATGTCGACCCCTTAGTTACCCTTTTTACACAACTACAAGTTATAAGAAGAAAAACTAATAGTGGGTAGTAGTTGCACACGTCTTCTGAGGTAGCCTTTTCCTTAAAGGCCTTTAAGATGGCTTTCACACTTTAGGAGTGGTAGCTCTTTCTTCCCACAACAAAACTCAGGGTGGTAGCTTTCACACTTCTTGTGAGATAACTCTTTCTCTTATTAGTGCATAGCTAGTATCTGACTGATGAGAGTAGCTCCATACTTTACAAGAGGTAACTCTTTCCACCCCTAATCCTCACAAATTTTTTTTTTCAAACAAATTTCTCTTTTTCTAGCTAACTCTAGGGTCTAAACGGGTGTAATGAGTGAGTGTGGTGCATACAACAAGCATTTGGACAAAAATCTTCAAAAATAAAAACAAATAGAGTAATGATGCTCTTAGTGTTCGAAGTCTTCCTAAGTTATAAAATGTCATTCTTAATTCTAAAGTGAACCATTATAGGTTAGATTGAGCATGTATGTGCAAGAATAAACAAAATATGTGCAACTAAACCCTCCCCCACACTTAAGGTGTACATTGCCCCCAATGTAAGCATGTAAGCATAGTAAAGATAGAAATAAAATCATCTACATATATGGAGGTGTGCAACTAAAACAATACTTCATTGAATCCATGATGAAGCATGTGGTCAAGTTTGGGACATTGGCGTTGACTGCTTCGGTGGGCATGCATAGATTGGCCGGCCGTGTGAAGAATTCACACTGCCATAAATGCAACTGTGCTCAAGTGGACCTGCACGGGATGGAGGAAAGTGAAATTAAGCTCAAAGAAAAAAAAAATTAAACACACAAAACAAAAAATAAAATGACACACAATAACACAAAGAAATGCAAGAGAAGAAACATCTTAAGCGAAGAAAACAAGTTGGCAAAATTGTGCATGGTGCAATGAGTGACTTTTGTTTAGCTCCATAGCAAAGGAAATTTTAGAAATCATGGAAGAAGCCATGGAGAAAAAATTTAATACAAGAAGCAAAAACAAATCACAAGAGAAGAATCATGACATGCCATTGAAGAAAGAAATCTTACCAACGAAGCTTATGATAAAACGAATGTGCAAATGCCCGGAAGATGGTTTTAAAATCCTTGAAAAGATGGAGAAATTAATTTGAGAGGCCAAGGATGGTGAGAAGAGGGTGCTTGAGCTCAAGAAGAAGAAGACTTGTGAATGAGAGCAAGAGCTCAAGAGATAACTAAAAGAATTCATTCACAATCCAAGTGTCTACAACCGACGGCCATGTTTCAAAAAAAAAAATAATCCACTCTTTTTTTCTCCAAGGGCGTGGGTTTCATTACCCATGCCCTTGGACCTTGCAGCCCACTTTCAAAAAACACTCAATTTTTTCTCCAAGGGTGTGGGAAAATTCCCAAGCACTTGGACCCTTCAGCCTATGCCAAGAAATCTAACAAAACAAAGGCCCATGGCCATGGGAAAATAATTTCCCATTTCCCATGGTCGTGGGCTTCACAACCTTTCCAAAAAAATCTCAAAACAAACAAACCCAAGGCCATGGGGATGAAAATTTCAAATCCTCATGGCCGTGCACCCTTTTGGCTTTTCAAAATTTCCAAACAATATGAAACCCACGGCACTGGGAAGGAAAATTTCAACTTCCCATGGCCATGCATCCTTCTGGAGAATGGAAAAAATGGTTTCCAAGGCCATGGGACTTAAAAATTCAAGTTCCCATGGCCATGGACTCATTAAAACCTTCATAAAAACAAGCTAAAGCACAATAGAAGCAAGAAAACAACTCTCTCATGAATCAAATTACAGAAATTTCAGAAATTACACCAAACTCACCAAATAAAACACAATTCTCTAACGAACACACTAAGATCAACTCAAACTTGAACATGATTAAACACAAATGCACCAAAACGATAGTAAAAATCACCCACCAACAAAAAAAATACTATGAAACCACTCATGCAAATTTTATTCCTGCAGAAATTAAAAACTAACACAACAATTGAATTGAAAACTTGGGTTGCCTCCTAAAAAGAGTTTGTTTTATGTCACGAGCCTGATGTACCTCTTTGCTCAAGGGGCCTTCCTGAGATGGAAGACCTTCTTAACTGCATCATGCAAGCTCTATGGAATTTTTTTTTTTGCAGTTTAAGAGGAGAATTAATGGTAGAATATGTTACCAACGGAGGGTAAGACACTCTGTTCATTAGTGCTCTTGTCCCATTTGTTGTTTGAGTACTTCTTACATCGGCATCTTAGCTTGGTCATTCTCCAAAATATTTTCTTCAGAATTCCAAGAGAAGAATGCTCCTTAAGTTTTTTATCAATCGGTGGATCTACCTCCTTTACTTCTTGCTCTGGCCATCCTTCAAATGGATCAAGATGGAGGAATTCCTGCATATATTCATCAACCAAATCATTAGTAGCATCCAAAAAATACAAAGTATCATCAAAATCAAGACAATGTCTCATGGCTTTGGCGAGATGATAGGTCCCTTTTTCATCTTCAATTCTTAGCGTCATCTCGCCACCATCCATGTTTATAGGTGCCTTAGAAGTACGCAAAAATAACCTTCCAAGGATCAGCCGCACATCGACATTCTCGTCCACATCAAGCACCACAAAATTTGTAGAAAAAATATATTTGTCAAGCTTGACCAGCATATCTTCAATGATTCCTCTCAGATGCCTAATTGATCAATCAACAGTTGGAGTGTTATCTGAGTGTGACGTGGCTCTCCTAAGCTCAATCCTGAAAAATTTGTATGGCATCACACTAAATTGGGCTAAAGCTCTTTCCACTCATAAACCTCCAAAGTCACAAGGGATAATAAAACTTCCCGGATCCTTCATCTTGCTTGGCAGATTTTTCTAAAGAATGGCTGAGCAAGATGGATCTAGACAACGACTGCACTATCTTCTAATTTCTTCTTGTTGGTCAAGAGGTCTTTCAGAAATTTGGCATAACGAGGCATTTGTGAAAGTTCCTTAATGAATGGAATGTTGACGTGCAACTACTTAAACAAATCCAGGAACTTCTTATTTTGCTCATCAACTTGGGTGTTCTTCAGCTAAGTAGGATAAGGAATTTTGAGCTTGAATGATGGTGTGACAGTTACCTCCTTCCCTTTGTCTTGCTCTTTCTCCTCCCGCTCACTAGTCACTTCTTTATCAATCTTCTCAGTTGGAAGGTTTCTTTCAACTTCTGGACCATTCCTCAAAGTAATCGCCTTTGCTTACTCCCTTTGATTGGTTTCAGTATTACTTGGCAAGGCTCCTTGCGGTCTCTCTGCCAATGACTTCACTATTTGGCCCACTTGATTTTCTAAATTGTGTGGTGAAGCCGTGTGGTTATGGAGTGTCGCCTCCACATTTTGAAATCTAGTATCGGTCAACTGCATGAACTTGGCCAAGACTCTCTCCAACTCTGAAACTCAACCATCTAAGCTCAGTGGTTGTTGTTGCTAAAATCTAAGGGTATAGCTGGTGTCTGTTGTGATTGATTGCTCCATGAAAAATCAAGGCGGTTCCTCTATCCTTAATTGTATGTTCAACTGTATAGATTTCTTGGTCTTGGTACGTTTCCCACATAATCTACCTACTCAACAGATGTAGAATGACCGGGGACAAAAGGACAATTAGTTTGGTTGTGTCCATCTCCACAACCATCACACATCATCAAAGGCACATTTCTTGATGTAGTCAAAACATCAAGTTTCTTGCTAATGACCTCCACTTGTGCCGCCAAGGATGTCACTGCACTCACTTCATGAATTCCGGCCACTTTCTTTCCTTCTTAACTATTCCATCGATAACTGTTCATGGCCATGTCTTCAATAAGTTGGCGGGCTGCTTCTAGAGTTTTGTTTCTTAAAGTTCCATCCACGGTGGCTTCAATGAGTTGTCTTGTGCTTGGTTTTATCCCATTGTAGAATGTGTGAATTATCATCCATTCGGGGAAGCCATGTTGTGGACATATTCTCACCAAGTTCTTGAATCTTTCCCAAGTTTCAAACAATGACTCTGAATTGGCCTGTGCATATGATGATATCTCATTTTTGGAGTTTTGTTGATTTCCCAGGAGGAAAAATCTTGTATGAAAGGCTTCAACCATTTCATCCCAAGTAGTAATGGAGCCCTTGGGTAATGCTTGGAGCCATTGCTTTGCTCGCCCCTTGAGTGAGAATGAGAATGCTCTAAGCCGAATGGCATCATTTGACAACCCATTAATTTTTAGCATATCACACACTTCCAAAAAATTTTCAATGTGGGCATTAGTGTCTTCATGATTGAATCGATCTGCAAGCGCACGGGTCGCCAAGTAATACCTCGCACAAAAGCACGAGGGTCGTATTCCACGGGGTTAAGGAGCTACTCTTACTCCTCCATCGCCTATTATCTAACCTAACAACACAAGCATGGATGTTTGTTCTACTAAAGCAAAGAGATAAATATGATATGATTAAACAAATTTAAAAGCATACAATGTGGTTGCAAGTGCTACAATGAAGAGTAAAGGCCTATGGATGTGGATCCCCTTGAGGGGTCATCATGATACATGGATGAAGGATGAAAGGTAGCTTGGTTGATTTAGACCGAAGGATCTCAAGATTAGATTAACCCCAATTTCTCGGCGATTGAACCCTAATCCCATACGGATATTGGTTGGAATCTCTTCCTAACCAACATCCCTACGATTGCATTAAGTATAAGGAGATCCCAAAATAAGGATACACTAAACCCTAGTCTATCCTTAAAGCTCGGAGGGCTATCGACACCCAATTTCTCGGTGTGCCAATACAAGTAACCCCTTTTAATTCATTAATGACCTAATACACGTGAGTAGGTCACGTCTACGTGTATAATTCAAGAAAGAACTACGGATCTCTCCATGTGGTAGTTCTAGACATGAGGCACAATGAACTAAATCTTAAACCAAACCAAGCTTGCAATTAAGTAAAGATCATCCAAAATACATGATAAACCCCCCAAGGTTCACCAACATCCGGTGGCCTTGGGGGTCTAGTGTGCCATCAAGCAAGTAACAACAAAAATACAAAGTAAATCACTTAAAAAGCTCATAAATGACACTCCCTAGATGAAATGATGAAGGAGGAGGTGGAGGTCCGGCCAAATGACGCTTTCCTCCGTCCAAGAGATGCCGAATGACGCTTCCCCTTGTCTTGGATCCTTGCCTCCTTGATGGTGAAGCTTCTCTCCTTCAAAATGATGTTCTTGCCTCCTTCCTTGGCTCCAAATCGTCGTCTCTTCAAAGATTTCTTCATTTCTTTCCTTTAGATGCCGGCCAAGAAGTCCCCTTTGTGTGCCCTAAAAACCTCTATATATACTCCCGCAGGATCCCGGGGTGGATAGATCCATCCCGGGGTGGATAGATAGGCAAAAATAGGGCAAAACCTGTCTCATGTGGGGGTGCATCCCGGGGTGGATGAATGGATCCCGGGGTGGATAGGGGGCCGTGAGGGCTAGTTGAAAACTACTGTCTTTTGATGCTCACGGCCCCTTATACGGCCCCGTATGCTGCAGTACTCCAGCACCCTGATTCTTCATCCTTTTTTTCGCCCAAATCGTATTATCATGTCCCTCATGGCTCCTCCATGCCCTACAACATAAATAATGCTCAATTAAGCATAAAACGGGCATCCATTCATATAAAAACACATGCTAAGTGAACAAAATATGTATGTTAAAACACATACATTTAGACACTTATCAAACATCCCCACACCTAAGTGTTTGCTTGTCCCCAAGCAAACAAATCATGAAAAACAAAGGGAATGATAAGTGGCTAAATGTACATCTCCGGCTCAAATAAATACGAGATTATAAAAGTATAGAATAATGATATACAAATGTCGAGTTACAGTCAATACGTACAATAAACAGATCCTGTCTCACCTCTTATATGTCTGTACAGTGTAAGTGAATCTTTCATCTCATTTGCCCTGACATGGTCTAGCCCTATGACTTCAATTAGTACAGCTCTATATGCTAATCACTCCACAAGTACAGAGTACCAAGTCTTAAAATGCTAAGTGCCACTCCAATGAACAATTAAGATCCTTCTAATTCTACAACTTGAAACTAAATCCCATTTCTACTCACAAACTCAAATAGGCAGTCTAAGTGATCACTAGGGTTATTTTTATTTATATGTATAAACACTTTTTTTTTTTTTTTTTTTTTTTTTTTTGAGTCCGCCTAACGTAGACTGCACAAAAATCTTTCTGGAGGATGCACATGCTGGTTAGGCACAAGAGTCACCCAACTACTCGATTACAGTCTACATAGACGCATTCATGCTCCATTAGCAGAGGAATACTGACATAGACTCTTTTTTTTTTTTTTTTTTTTTTTTTTTTTTTACATACCCTAGATCAAACCTTTAGACTGCACTACAAGTAACAAACCTAGGATTAGCTCAACAAGACTTAGAAGTTCTTAAGAGTTCATTGAAGGATAGAACTTAGTAGTCTAAGGCTAAGTACTCAAAATTGTGTGTTAGGCATACAAGAGAGTTAAGAAAGTCAAGCAGGCTATTCCCAGGGCATCAACAAAAGACTCAGTGCACAGAACAATACTAGAGGTGAAACAGGATTCAATAGAGCATAACAAAAAATGTAACTCCCATCAATCATTAATTCACTTGAAGAATCTCACAAGAAAGTAACAAGCCATCATTGATGACACTAGCATGTAAAGTTGACCTAATACATGAAGATACACCCATCCCCACACTTAGTGTTGTACATTGCCCTCAATGTACACTAATCATGAAAATAGAGGCAATATACACAATAATAACAAAGGAGGAGGGTGAAAACGAACTTCCCCGGTTTATTTTGTACAAATGGCGAAGTGTGACCCGACAAAAGTGTACGGCGAGCTTTACATGTCGGGTCCGGCTCCCACAAAATGTGGAGATGCTCACCAAATTCCCTTCAATGCCCTACAAAGCGCAAGGGCAAAACCATCATTCCAAAAAAAATAAAACAGGAAAGATTAATACTAGGGAGCGGTCAAACACACCACTAAATAAAAGCAACCATAGTTCTACAAAGTGTTGTCCAGGGTATAACCCTTCCCAACTTATTCAAGACAAAACAAACACACGTGCAGAAAATAAAGAAAACAACAGTAAAAAGAAACAACATGCTGCTAAAAGAGAAATAAGTGTCCATGCTCAAGAATGAAACGGCTCGTCGATAACAGGTGGGACAGGTGTGTCGGTGCAGGATGCGGTGCCAGTCTTGTTGTGCCTCAAAGGTGCTCAAAACCTCCAAAGTGAGCTGCCGGTATGTTGGTTCATCGATAGTAAATAAATTCACCCAACTATTTTGAGATAGAACCTCCCTCACTTGGTCGGCAATTCCAAGCTCTTACAAAAAATTCCAATCAATACGTCGGGCGGTGCCAAAGGGTTTAGTCTTCAATATCTTGTAGTGTGCCATGTGAAGGGGGTGCGTGAACGTAGGTTCCTCGGGAATTTGTGTTGAAGTTCTTGGACGTTTTGAAGCAACCCTCTTGATGTTTGGCATCCCTACAACACATAAGATCCTCATCAAGCCTAAACCAATCCAATACAACACCGAAAATAACACAAGAAGCAAGAAATAAATGAAAAATGGCTATGAATAGGGTCCATACGGCCGTATAGGGGGCCGTATGGACACTATTCATGGTGGAGCATTTCATTACCATCATGAAAATCGAAAAATTTTTACAAGAATTCAATGGAAATTTAACAAACAACAATCACACCACCAACACATGATAAAAGCATGAATTTATCCACCAAAAAGCTCCATGAACTCAAGAGAAAATGAGAAAGAGAAATCTAGGGCACCAAAAAGCTTACCGATGAATCCTTGGTGGAACTTGCTTGAAACTCTTGGTAAATTACTAGATCGAGGTCTCAAAATGTCTAGGAGGTGATCTAGAACGAAAAATGGAGAGATTTGGTTGAGAAATGATGGAAAAAGGGGTGGAGAAATGATGGAGATGAAGGGAGAATGGAGAAGAAGACTTAAAGGGCCAAAGAATGGGGGAGGTTTAAGATGCTAGGCCGAGCCTCACGGCCCCCCCTCACGGCCGTGAGAGGGGCCGTGAAGGCTAGTACAAAGTCCCAGCCCGCATGTAAAATGCCCATACGGCCCCCAATACGGCCGTGAGGGGGGCCGTGAGCTCTAGTGTATTTTCACTGGAGAATGGCTCACGGCCTCCCTCACGGCCCCTTTAGGGCCGTGAGGACCTGGGGAGGCTGGTTTTGGGTCTTAACGCAATCTAAAACTCTCCGGGAAAGTAATAACATGATCCAAAACACCTCCTACTCGGAAGAAATACGCAAAAGACTCGAATAAACTCATGAATTGACAATTTAGCAAGTAGGCACAATAAGGAAAAATATAAAACAACACACATGATGAGAGCAAAGATTTTGAGGATGGACTTATTCAAATGCACAACAGATAAGGAAACTAGCATAATGCAAAGTAGATATGAACAACTAAAATATGAAAATTGAATTTAAAAACCCCCGAACACTTGGGTTGCCTCCCAAGAAGCGCTTGTTTAACGTCACGAGCCTGACGTACCTTCTTTCTTACCTCAAGGGGGTTCAAAAAGCTTGCGGTTACCCCCGGTCGAGCTTGAAACAACATTGTTACCCGGCAAGTTCAACGACATCAACGAGTAGACATCAACTTTTTCATGATCAAAGAGGGGTTCGAATTTTACCTTCCCTCCTAGAGACTTTGAACGACGAGGGTTGGTACCTTTTCTTTTCTTTCCTCGGACCTCTCTCCAAATTTTCTTCAACATTGATTCTTTTTTTTCTTTTTCCTTGGCATTGGTACATATCACTTCCTCCTTTGGTTTTTTCAAATTGTGACTTGGAGGGGAATTGTGGGGTTCTTCTTGTTCTTTGTCCTCCACCTCCTCTAAGTATTCATCCAAAGGATTTAATGATAACACCTCCTGCACACAAGTAGAAATTAACCGATCAGTTTCATCAACAAAATACAATGTATCATCATGGTCAAGGGAATGTTTCATTGCTGCCGGTAACGTGTAAATTACTTCTTCCTCCCCAACCCTTAAAGTCAATTTTCCTCCTTTTAAATCGATGAGAGCTCCAGAAGTGGTTAGAAAGGGGCGACCAAGGATCAGAGGTATCTCCACATCTTCATCTATGTCCATGATCACAAAGTCTACAGGAAACACCAATTTGTCCACCCGAACAATCACATCTTCCACAATCCCACGGGGTTTTCTTGTTGATCGATCCGCTAATTGCAAAGTCATCCTTGTAGGTCTGAGCTCTTCCAAACCAAGCTTCAAGTACATGGTGTAAGGCATAACGTTGATGCTTGCCCCCGAATCCGCTAGTGCATTTTCCTTCAGCCCCCCCTCAAGCACACATGGGATTATAAAGCTACCCGGATCTTTCAATTTTTGTGGGAGCTTCTTTTCCAAAATGGCCGAGCAATTTCCCGAGAGTGCCACGGTGCCTTCTTCTTCAAGTTTTCTTTTATTTGTGAGGAGCTCTTTCAGAAACTTGGCATACTTCGGCATTTGTGTCAAAGCCTCGACGATTGGGATATTGATGTGGAGTTGCTTGAAAATATTGATGAATTTTCTGAATTGGGCATCCTCCTTGTCTTGTTTCAATCTCACCGGATAAGGAATTTGGGGCTTGTACTCCGGTGGCTTTGAGTGTTCCCGAGGGTGAGCTTCATTATTTTCCTTTCGAGCAACCTCCTTAGCAATTTTTTCAGCTGGATGGGGATCTTCCTCAATGGCTATCCCGGTTTCTTTGACACTTGGGTTAACTTCAACCCTTGTCTCAATTTGTTTTCCGCTTCTAAGGGCAATGGCCTTTAAGTGCTCCCTTGGATTCTCCTCAGTGTTGCTAGGGAGACTTCCCGAAGGTCGTTCTGCATTTGCCTTGGCAAGTTGCCCCACTTGATGCTCAAGAGATTGCACCGAGGCTTGAAGATTTCTCAAGATGGACCCAAAGTCACTGAGTTGTGAATTTACACTGTTAAATCGTGATTCAGTGCCAATCATGAACTTGGCAAGTACATCTTCGGTGGTAAATCTCTTCTCTTGCAAAGGTGGTTGTGCTTGAGGATTTTGAGGGGGGCCACCCTTTTGTTGTTGTCCTTGATTCCAAGAGAAGTTAGGGTGGTATTTCCACCCCGGATTGTACGTAGAGCTGTACGGATTTCCTTGCGGTCTTGGACCCCCAATGTAGTCAACAGTCTCAATGGGTGCCACAGAGGAGCTCGCGATAGGGCATTGAGTGGTGACATGTCCACCTCCACAAGTGTTACAACTCATGACGGTTTCAGACTTGGAACTGCTACCCATGAGTGTATCAATCTTCCTGGACAACATCTCGACCTTTGCGGCTAGGGCATCATCGGCCTTAACTTCATAAATCCCGGCCCTTTTCTGTGGTGTTCCTCTTGAGGCCCAATGAGATTCATTACTTGCCATATTCTCAAGTAGTTGTTCGGCTACCTCGGGGTACTTGTTGCTAAGGGATCCACCTGCTGCGGCATCAATTAATTGGCGGGTTGAATAGTTCAGTCCATTGTAGACAATTTGTACCCGCATCCACGAAGCATAACCATGATGAGGACATCTTCTAAGGAGATCCTTGAATCTTTCATAAGCTTCAAATAAAGTCTCGGACTCCCCTTGTTTAAAAGCTGAAATTTCTTGCCTCAACTTCGCCGCCTTACTTGGGGGAAAGTATCTCCCAAGGAATTTTTCTACCATGTCTTTCCAAGTTTTAATCGACCCCGAGGGCAGAGACGTGAGCCACCGATATGCACCATCCCTTAGGCTGAATGGGAATAGTCGCAATCGAATTGCATCATCCGTCACTCCATTTATCTTGAAGGTAGAGCAAATTTGGAGAAAACGGGCGAGGTGATCGTGTGCGTCTTCATTTGCAAGACCATTGAATTACACCGAATTTTGAATCATGCCAATTGTGCTTGCTTTTATTTCAAAATTGTTGGTGGTGATGGTGGGTGCTTGGACACTGAATTCTTCACCCGTGAATTGTGGCCTCTCGTATTCGGATAAAGTTCGTCTCTCTTCGGCCATGATTGACGATTCACTAGTCTCAACTTGAACGCCTTGTTCAATCAGGTCTTCACCAATTTCTCTCAACCTCCGATGCAAGGTCCTTTCAATCTCACTATCCGGCTCCACCAAGTTTGATGGATTTCCACGTGTCATACACAGTACCTTGCACAAATCAAGAAAGATAGAACAAGTCAAGCTCAAAAGAAATGAAAATAAGAGAAAAGAAAAGAGACAAAAAGTAAATGGCTAGAGCAATAGGCTAGAAGTTTCTCAGAATTCCTTAGAAAGTCCCCGGCAACGGCGCCAAAAACTTGATTGAATCGATCCGCAAGCGCACGGGTCGCCAAGTAATACCTCGCACAAAAGCACGAGGGTCGTATTCCACGGGGTTAAGGAGCTACTCTTACTCCTCCATCGCCTATTATCTAACCTAACAACACAAGCATGGATGTTTGTTCTACTAAAGCAAAGAGATAAATACGATATGATTAAACAAATTTAAAAGCATACAATGTGGTTGCAAGTGCTACAATGAAGAGTAAAGGCCTATGGATGTGGATCCCCTTGAGGGGTCATCATGATACATGGATGAAGGATGAAAGGTAGCTTGGTTGATTTAGACCGAAGGATCTCAAGATTAGATCAACCCCAATTTCTCAGCGATTGAACCCTAATCCCATACGGGTATTGGTTGGAATCTCTTCCTAACCAACATCCCTACGATTGCATTAAGTATAAGGAGATCCCAAAATAAGGATACACTAAACCCTAGTCTATCCTTAAAGCTCGGAGGGCTATCGACACCCAATTTCTCGGTGTGCCAATACAAGTAACCCCTTTTAATTCATTAATGACCTAATACACGTGAGTAGGTCACGTCTACATGTATAATTCAAGAAAGAACTACGGATCTCTCCATGTGGTAGTTCTAGACATGAGGCACAATGAACTAAATCTTAAACCAAACCAAGCTTGCAATTAAGTAAAGATCATCCAAAATACATGATAAACCCCCCAAGGTTCACCAACATCCGGTGGCCTTGGGGGTCTAGTGTGCCATCAAGCAAGTAACAACAAAAATACAAAGTAAATCACTTAAAAAGCTCATAAATGACACTCCCTAGATGAAATGATGAAGGAGGAGGTGGAGGTCCGGCCAAATGACGCTTTCCTCCGTCCAAGAGATGCCGAATGACGCTTCCCCTTGTCTTGGATCCTTGCCTCCTTGATGGTGAAGCTTCTCCCCTTCAAAATGATGTTCTTGCCTCCTTCCTTGGCTCCAAATCGTCGTCTCTTCAAAGATTTCTTCGTTTCTTTCCTTTAGATGCCGGCCAAGAAGTCCCCTTTGTGTGCCCTAAAAACCTCTATATATACTCCCGCAGGATCCCGGGGTGGATAGATCCATCCCGGGGTGGATAGATAGGCAAAAATAGGGCAAAACCTGTCTCATGTGGGGGTGCATCCCGGGGTGGATGAATGGATCCCGGGGTGGATAGGGGGCCGTGAGGGCTAGTTGAAAACTACTGTCTTTTGATGCTCACGGCCCCTTATACGGCCCCGTATGCTGCAGTACTCCAGCACCCTGATTCTTCATCCTTTTTTCGCCCAAATCGTATTATCATGTCCCTCATGGCTCCTCCATGCCCTACAACATAAATAATGCTCAATTAAGCATAAAACGGGCATCCATTCATATAAAAACACATGCTAAGTGAACAAAATATGTATGTTAAAACACATACATTTAGACACTTATCACTTCATTAGCTAACCCATTGAATTGTGCGGTTTGTTGGAGCATTTGGATGAATGGGAGCTTGAGTTCAAAATTGGTGGCGGTAACTCGCGGCCTAACAATACTGGATTGGGTTCCTCTGGTGAGTGACCTAGCAAGATCTGAAAGTGTCTATTGCTCTTCATTCTGTTTGGCCATTTCTATGAATTCCTCAACCTCAATCTTAGTTGCAGGTAGACCCTGCTCTAATTCAGGTTCTTGCACTAGATCCCTAATTCATTTAAACAATCTTTGCTTAATTTAGGATCTTCTTCAACCAAAGTTGATGGATTTTCTCTGGTCATGCGCTGAAATTGGAACAAAACAAAAGAAGAAAATAAGAACAGATATATACACAAAAAAGAAAACTATACAAGCAAATTAAAATTGCAAGAATGAAATGGCTAGATTAACAAAGTCTAAGCTTTCCTAATATCTCAATTTCCCCGGCAACGGCTCCAAAAACTTAACACGCACGTTTACATGTGTGTACCACAAGTGCACGGGTGTCGAACTAATAATATACCCAAAGGTGGGGTAGTCCAATCCACAGGGAAATGAGAGTACTAATAGTCACTCTTTCTCTATTATCTAGCTCTTAATCAAATTGTTGGGTGAAAGTAATATTAAATTAATGGAGAGAAAAATGTAAGGGATGCAAGAGTACGAGAAAATGAGATAACAATCTGGAATGGAATGGATACGCGGGTGATGATCCCCTAAGGTTGTATACATGAAGTGCAGGACTTAATACATGCTCTCTACTCAAGTTGAAAAAAGTCACAGTGATCCTAAGATACACCGATCCCGTTCTCATTGCACCTGGTGACTATTCCCCTATAAGGCTCTAGTGGTGATCTCTCTCTTTGCCTAAGCCACCTATGAATGCGCGCTCTAAGGATCCCGAATGATCAACTAGACTCCCAAATTTAGGTTAAAAACTTTTTTGAGACAATTAAACCCTAATCCTATACAAACCCCGACGATGATCTCTCTCTTCACTAGGGTTCATACAACTGTTTAACGCTCACAGGAGTACGAAGGTAGTTATGAACAACTCAGAAAGGAAAGGGGCAATCCTCTACCTAAGGTTTACTCTCTCAACCTTCCCCAATCTTGGTAGATCTAATCCTAGTTGGTTTCTCAACTCGACACTAGGTTAACCCAAGCATACAACAGAGCTCTTGCTACAAATGGACGTATGGCATTCACACACAAGGTTGAAACTCAAATCAACAAGAAATAGAATAGCATGAATTAATCAAACAAATACAACCCTATGGTTCATACACACAAGCATCCAACAAGAGTTTAGCTCCTCATGGAGCAATGCAATCCACAAACAATAATAAGCATCAAATTCATAAAAAAAAAAAAAAGCAAAGAAACTCCCCTAAAACCGTGGTGACAACTCTAGTGATCAGCCCTCCGAAAGAGCGAATGACACTTCGTCGGCAAGGACTTGTTGATGCTGAATAATGCTTCCCAGTGGCTTTCGGGTGATGAGGATGATGGTGTGGACAACGGAAGATGGTGCCGGAGCTTCCTCTTGGTTAGATCTGATCTCCCTTGAAGCCCTAGGCCAAGCCCCCTTCTTTCTTCTCCAAAAAGCTCCAAGCCATAGTTGCTTTTCCTAAAAAAAGCTGGCTTATAGTGAGTCATATCAGGTTTTCCCACAGCCTTGGGAATTTTCCCATGGTCATGCAGCTCTCTGCCTTTTCGCTTCGTTCAGCTATAGTACCATGCTATATTGTTATGCTACATTACTGTTCATAAATACATATGTGTATTGTATTAGTATGGACTCCAATAAATGTGTGGTTGGTGATGTGATCATTTGTTATCCGCACTGGGCCGATTTTTTGCTCAAAAGCCATGAATTTGCATCACATCCGCAACTTCGCTCTTGTGGGGCCAACACGCACCCTAGCTACGCAACTGAATGTAAAAACACTAAATGAGCATATACAACTAATAAAAAACCTACTCAATATGTATAATATCAACTTAAAATATGTACAAACAAGCATTTATCAACACTTACAGCCACAAGCAAGATTCATTGCAATATCCAGGTTAGAAGGTTCCATCTGCTGGTTTAAAAATTTGATAAGCCATTGTTTTTTTTTATGTTTCAAAATACAATTAACTAATATGTTAACTAATCGATTATAGTAAATTGGAACAGATTTTGTATTTTGTTCTTTTGCAATACCTTGACATGACATGAGCATGAAAAAAGTTGAGAAATCAATTTTCTTCTATAAGGGATTAAGGTTTAGGCTTTAGTTAATTATCCATTATATGATCATTTTAGACAAGTGGCGGCAATTTGAGTTGATTTTTTTTTCTTTTTTTGTAATATTATGTTTAGGGGGTATTTTGGGGAAACCATTTGCATTCCTAGGAATTTTGTATGCAAACCAAATAAAGAAATGAAATATTACTTAATATTAACAACATATTGCCAGAAATATTCTTTGTAAACTGCACAAAAGAATGAAGTATTCTTAGGTTTATCCTTACTAAGAATCTATATTCTTGAGAATCCACATTCATATGGGAATATATTAAACCTTGTACAAAATGTCCACAAACGATAGGAAAAGTAGTTAGAATTAAAAATACAATACACATTTAGCTTGCATTCCCTATTTTGCTCATTTCTCTCTCTATCCGCTAAAATTATGCATTTAGGGTGATAAGGGTGAAAACTAGGTATTTAAAGAGATTGATAAGGTTAAATATGGAAATTAATTCTTAAATTAGATATGTGGGACAAATGATTTGGGACATAAAAAAATTCTAGAAATGAACACTTATAATAGGAGTGAGGGAATGATTAATTATATAATATAAAATGGATGGTTCATATATATATATATATATATATATATATATATATATATATATATATTATTTTGAGAAAACCTACTCTTATACTCTTGAAAGCTTTACTTTTTTTCTAAATATCTAATTCAAAGTAAATTCCCATTTTCTCTTTCTCTCCCTTAATTTACATGGTTTTTGAATTATAATTAATACTATTCTAGAGTTCGGTTTTTATTTTTATGTTTTTTTAATAAAGTGAGAAGCCACTCAACTAATGTTTTGTGAGAGGGAATTGTTTGTTTTTTATTTTTAATTTCTATAGTTTGGTATGTCATTGTCATTAAATAAAAATATTTAAGGTCTTTGAAAATTCATTTAATAAGAAAAGGAAACTTTCTCATTTGAAAGATAATAATTTGTTAAACGTTGATTAATAATATTTTCTACTTGGTCATTTGAAACATATTAATTTTTGAGTTGATCCCTTTTTTTTTTAACACTGTTAGAGGTAAAAAAAGGGTTGAAATTGAACTTTTAGTCTTGCGTCCTCACCCGGTGGTGCATGGTTCAGTTTGCATGCTCTAACTTATAATGGAAAATCCATTGCATCCACTACATCCAATGAGACCTAAACTTGGGACCTTTTGAATGTCCCACACCAACACTTTTATCAATGATTAATAATGTTTCCTACTTGGTCATTTAAAACATAATAATTTTTGGGTTGATTCGTTTTTTTAACAAACACTATCATAGGTATGTGCAAGGGTTG
The DNA here is from genome assembly GCA_020875875.1 of Dioscorea alata. Lineage (NCBI taxonomy): Eukaryota > Viridiplantae > Streptophyta > Magnoliopsida > Dioscoreales > Dioscoreaceae > Dioscorea > Dioscorea alata. The sequence continues at coordinate 12,061,384 of CM037021.1, forward strand.
AAAATTGAACTTTAAGCCTTGCATCCTCACCTGGTGATGCGTGGTTTAGGTTGCAAGCTCGAACTTATAATAAAAAAGTCCATTACATCCACTACATCCAATGAGATTTAAACTCGGAACTTTTTGAATCTTTTTGAATGTCCCACACCAACACTTTTATCAATGATGCCAATATTGTTGGGCTATGAATACTTTGGTTCTTTAGGTTGAATCATTTCATAATTTTTCAATTCTTTTACAAATTTCTTTATTCTTTCTATTCATTTATAAATTTCTGTTTAGCTCTATCGTTGTCATTCTCTTCTTGTATCTTCTATAATTGAATTTAATATTCTTATTCCTTTGTTACATTTCTTGTATTGAAGTAGTTTCTTTAGATTTTAGGTGATCATTAAGAAGACAGAGGCAAGTGATTACCAAATATTGACAAGAAAAATTAAGTAATATCTTGTAAAAAAAAAATTATGTTTAGATGTAATTATTTATTTGCTGAACTTTTTTCCCTTATGTGTGGGTGTGAAAAGATGATAAACCACTTACATCAATTAATTTTGTGAGAAGGACTTAATCCATTAACCTTTCACTTGGTAAAGAAAAAGATTACTAATAAGTGTCCAAATGTACGTATTTTAGTATATGTATTTTATACACTTAACATGTATCTTTATAGGAATGGATGCCTATTTTGTGCTTAATCGAGTATTATTTGCTTTGTAGGGTATGGAGGAGCCACGCAGAATATGAGGATACGATTAGGGCGTAAAAGGAAGAAAACAAGGTGTCACAGTACTGTAGCATATTTAATGTAGCCGGAGTACTATAGCGCACTACTATAGCGTAGATACTGTAGCATATTCACTATAGCACATGGGGAATTTTCGAGGCAGAAAGTTGGTTCGAGTCATACTGCCTCAATGATAACCATCATTGAGGTCGTCTGCCCCATCCAGAGAGTTTAGCCTACTTCATACTTCCTCAATGATGCCCGGTATTTACCCATTTATTGACCTCGGTATGCCTTGGGTTTTAAAGGTTTTAAGCTCCTTTTCATTCCTATACGGTCCCCATATGGCCCCCATACGTCCTGTATTCCTGCGGGGTACAAAAACGCATTTATAGGGCTTGTTTAGGGGACTTTTGGCTAGCACTTGAAGAGAAGAAGAAGGAAAACGAAGACATCTTGAAGAGGTGACATTTTTTGGCTAGAGGAGGAGGCAAGGGCTAGATCACCAAGGGGAGAGCTTCATCATCAAAAGGGAGGAAGGATCTTGGACTGGGAAGCAAACTTCGGTTAGGGGAAGCGTCATTCGGCACTTCTTGGACAAGGGAAGCGTCATTTGGCCGGATCTCCACCTTCTTCCTCATCATTTCACCTAGGGAGTGTCACCTATGAACTCTACTTGTGTTTTTCATTACTTTGTTGTTCTTAGTTGTATGATGGCACACTAGACCCCCAAGCCCACCGGATGTTGGTGAACCCTGGGGGGTTCATCATGTATTTTGGATGATTTCTACTTAATTGCAAAGCATGGTTTGATTTATGATTTAGTTCATTATGTTTCATGCCTAGAACTACTCAATAGAGAGATCCGTAGTTTTTTCTTGAGTTATACACTTAGATGTGACCTATTCACGTGTATTGGATCATTAATGAACTAAAAGGGGTTGCTTGTATCGATATGCCGAGAAATTGGATGTCGGTAGTCTTCTGATCTATAAAGGTAGACTAGGGTTTAGTGTACCCTTATCTTGGGATCTCCTTGTACTTAATGCATTCGTAGAGATGTTGGTTATGAAGAAATTCCAACCGACATTCGTATGGGATTAGGGTTCAATCGCCGAGAAATTGGGGTTGATCTAATCTTGAGATCCTTCGGTCTAAATCAATCATGCTATCTTTTGTCATTTATCCATGTATCATGATGGCCCCTCGAGGGGATCCACATCCATAAGCCTATGCACTTCATTGTAGCTCTTGCAATTATCTTGCTTTTTCTTAAATTTGTACAACCATATTTTATTTATTTCATTGCATCCATTAGAGTAATTCTCCATGCTTAAGATGTTGGGCTAGATAGTAGGCGATGAAGGAGTAATAGTAGATCCTTAGCCCTGAGAAATACGATCCTCATGTCTTCACACGAGGTATTATTTGACGATCCCGTACACTTGCTGGTAGTACATCAATTACCATCATTCTAATGTGAAAGTGGCATGAACTAGAATTATTTCTTCCTTTCAACCATTGTTGCATCATTTACTCATACGAAGTAAATTATATGATTCTCCATTTCAACTACTGACATTAGGTTACATCTCATGCATTTTAAAAAATAAAAAAAAAATAGAAATAAAAAAAAATTCCAATTATCTGGTCTTGTCTTAATTGAATCCACATAACATGAGTAAGAATTGAGAATTTTTTTTTTCAAGGTCAAATTCAAGAGATTCTAGGTTCTTCTTGTTTGAGAATAATACTGATGAGATCGCATTCTAGAATGCAAATGGTACAACATTTGATGTGCTATTATTCATAATATCTTACTATGAGATTTCTCAAATTTATACCATTTTCTAAATTTTGTTTTTTAAGAAACATATAGATTCATATGATTCATGGTTTAATTTATCATCAAATTCCATTTCCTTGAAACTATGGTTCCAGTTTTGGAGATTATCCCTGTTTATTTTAGCACATTGACAGAAACAAATCTGAGACAATCTGAAGATTAGTGTTTGGCTATTGTTGCACAATGGCTCGTACTTTCCAGGCTTTCTCAAGCAAACAAATTCAATTATCTTAAATATAGTTTAATTTGTTTCTTTTGTGTATTAAAAAATTGAAAGTAATTACTTGAGGTAAGTCATGGATATGCTTATGTTTATGATTAGAATTTTTAAGAATTAATAATTCAAAATTAGAACCATATTTTAAATTGAATTGCTTGCTTGTGCTTAAAGGGATGATAATGAAAAGCGGATATCTGGTTCCCGCTGACAAAATTGTCATACAGTTTGTTTATGTTATTCGGAAACGAATGAAGCTTATCTAAAAAAAAGACAATCTTTATATTCATGGACAATATTCTTCTACCGACAAATAATTTATTCTCCACTTAGTTATTCATGCACATTTTTCATTCATTAACATCTTCTCTTTTTGGAATGGCTAATATTTTTTTTCGATGTAAGAATTAAGGTCATATAATATTAATTCCCATAGGATCATCTGTTCAAACTCCCTTTAACACATTTAAACATATTTTAATCTGGCACTTTTATTGGGTAGTAAAGATCTAACCGACCAGAATTGTGATTAAAAACAGGTTTATTTTCTTACATATAGCCAATGTAGTCATTGTTCTATGGGTTTTATTTTTAAGGATTCATTATGATTTGACAACTATCTTACTAATAGTTAAGTAAAATCAATCATGTTAATCACTTATGTTGCAAAGATGTCAACAGCCACCTCTCTCAACCACATATATATATATATATATATATATATATATAATGTCACAATAGATGATTATTGATATAATTTCATATTTTTTTTACATCTAACAAAATACAACAATATATTTTATTTTTTAAGTAAAAAAAAAGCAAAGACCCTTATTTGCACTTTGTTTCAATTGAACAAATAGAGACTATTGTGTTTAACCATTTTGCCATAGCCATAATAATGTTAGTTTCCTAGTTTTTGAAAATAAAATTCCATCTCTTCTCATAAAATCTAGAATGTATTCACTATAATTGCCCTCCTAAATTCTTTTTATTTATTTATTTATTTTAGTAAAAGCGATATATGTGATTAATAAAGGGACATAAATACGGATATGCACTCAGTTATGGTGGCTTGCAGGTATTATAGAGATAAATTCCTCCGCCATATAACATCTAAAAAAAAAAGCTCCTCATATAAACCTCATATTGGAGACCCCCTATGTATTAGAAGTCAATCACAAGGCAAGGCACACTGGATACCGATGCACTATGCCATGTTTCCCCTATCCTTCTAAATTCATTCAAACTAATTGTTTATAAAATACTATCTGGAGATAAGGTACATTTGGTTATTTATTTCTCCTTTGTTAGTACTTTTCTCCATTGTTATATAAAAATTTTCCCGCCAAGTCACATCACATTTTGGTGAGATTTACAACCAAATTTAAAAAAGATTCTTGGCAGTTTTTTGTCATAGCGCAATTGTTTCCTATGTAAGTCTTCCACCTTCTTCTCTCTTCGTCTTCTTCATTTGGAGGCTGTGGGAAGCACTTCTTAGGTTTTCCTTTGTCTCAAAATTGGGTAATGGAGTTCTGGTGTAACGGTGGTAATAACAGTTAAAAACGTATAACTGTGAAGGTGCTCACTCGTGTCACTTTTCTTGTTTATTTGTCATTTCTCATGTGTTTTTCCAAATGTCATAAAGGTGTTGATCATCAATGAAAACTTTCTATGTTGTGGCGTGTTACAAAGGAGAATAGCATATGCTTCAATTCACCGTTCTGATTGATCATCAATGGAAACATTGTATGCTATGACACGTTACATAGGAGAATGGCGTGTGATTCAATTCACCATTTTGAGCTCTTGAGAGACCGTCATGGGTGAGATATGTGAGTATTGGGCCATAGATGCTTGTCAGGTATGAGTAAAGTTCATGACACCGAACTTGTACAAACAATATGCCCAATTGAATTGAAGGTGGATTTTCAATGCATATACCACATATACTATACGTTCAACAAGAATGTCGTGGATATCATCATCGAAGAAGTGAATAGGGCAGTGGATGGAAACTAAGGCACTTTTGTGTGTTCATGTGTATTACTTTAACAGTTCCATGTATTACATTGATGTCCTGAGAATTATTGATAGTTTCTATGTATTATAATTAATTTGTGTTTAGAATACATGCTTCTTGTGTATTTTGAAATGTTTTTGCTTAGTTATTTGTGTTTTCTATGTAGTGCAAGTTATTTGTGACTTGTTCTTCTCACTGTGTTTTGCATTGTCACACAAGGAGTCATTCTTGAAAAGCATGATAGACGGCATGGAGGCTTTCCTGTTCCAACACCCATCAGTGGGGGCTCTGAGTATTGTTGGTTGTTTCCAACAATATGTTAATCCACGACTATCAAATAGAAGGGTAGCATACCGTTATCCAGAGATACACAAGAAGATGGAACAAATTGTAGAAGACAGTCGCAATCTGAGGGTGGGTCTATCTAACGTTGACAACTATGAAGTCATACATGAGAGTGATTGACTATAGGCCCCAAAAAAATTTGCGGGCCTCATCTAAGTTTATATCAATATAGTTTTTAAAATCTTATTATCATATTAATAACTAAGTACATGATCCATAATAACTTATAAACTTAATTTGCGGCCTCATCATTAATTTTAAATTTTTAAAAGTTTTAAAATCTTATCCTTGCAATCATAATAATTATTTATTGTATAATTAATTAATACTTAAACTTGTTCTTAATTTTTTACTTAATATATGATTAATTGTCTTCTTCCAACAAAGAAATCTATTTCAAGCAAACAAAAAAAAAATATTGTAGCTTTAATGCATAAATAATTCTCTATCTTCTCCAAACCAATCAATATATTCCAAAAAAAAAAAAATGTAGGCGTAAGTAACCAACAGTCATATTTTTCTAATTTCAATTATAAATTAAGATTCTAATTATTTTATACCATTAGTGTTTTTTATCTGTGCTAATTACTATTGAGTTCTTATTTGCGATACTCATCATTGCATTAGCTATGGATTTCATTTCAAGCCTACAAGTGGAAGCGAAACATTTGCAATTGTTATGAAGCTCAAGCTATGCTCCCAAAGGAATCTTTGATTAACTTATATTTTGTCAGATTACTTGAGCCTCACTGATCTTTTCAAACATGAAGAAATGGATGTGCTTCGGAGATACAAAGATGTTATCAAGTCAGCTTGCTCTAATGTCATGCCAGAGCTCATTCCTAGACAACAAAATTTAATGGCAGATAAACTTGCTTAATTTGGTAGCATAAATTCCAAAGGTTTTGATCTACATAATTGAAAGACACATACTGCAAGTTTATGTAAAAGAAGGTTTTTCTTAGAGATGCCAACGGGATGGGGATTCACCAGGAGATACATTCCCAGAACCCGAAATTATAATCCTATCCCCGAACCTGGCCCCGAACCCAAATACGGGGAATCTTTTTCCTGTCCCCATCCCCGCGGGAATTTTTCAGCTTCAGGGATTCCCGACCCTGATTAATAAATTAAAATATTATTATTATGTAAAATAAAATTTATAAAATATTTGGTATAATACTATAAAATTTTTTAATAATTGATATATTTATTTACAAATAAGACCTAATACAAAATACCAACCAGTATATGGAATCACCAATAAATTGTTTGCAAAATTAAAAAAATTTAAAAACGCAATAAAGTTAATATAAATTTACGATTTTATTTAATTTTTATCCTAATGCTCATTTAATTATTAATAATTTGCTAAATAAATAAATACATATATGGGTTTTTATTTAAATATTTATAACATAAAATTATGTGTGTATATATATAATATTTAAATTAAATATTTAATATTTTTTGGCCCGGCGGGGAGGATATTCTTTTTGAACTATTTTTATTATAGGGTTTTCCAATAAATCGGGTTTTCCATAGGACCGGGGCTTATTGACATCCCTAGTTTTTCTTTTTGAACTATTTTTATTCTATAATATTTTTATTTCCATTGTTTGTTTGTTTTGTTGTTTATCATTTATTGTTGTTTGTTTTACATTAAGGTTTCTTATTAACTAATTAGAACCCGTTTCATGCTTGGGCTTTAGCGTTTATAAGCCTTGAGCTGCACCTAATTGAAAGTATTTTTAACATCAATTTATATAATTTGTTAATTAAAAAGCAATTTCAAAAAATAAAAAACAAAACCACTTGTCATCTATAAAAATACTCATGAATTAATATATTAAAAATATGAATGCCTTACCTCATGAGAGAAATACCATTAAAAAGCCTTCTACCCAGGGGAGAAGCTAAGGGTGGGTAAAAAGGGTGATGGCCCTCTCATTTTGGTTTTTTTTTCTTTAAAAATTATATATATATATAACACAGGGTTATCCGATGATATGAACACCGTGCGGCACTTGTGCCCTGCAAGTCAGCCTAACGCCCAAGAACATACCGAGAAACGCTACAACTGTGAAGGAAACAAGAGAAAGACACCAACTTGTAAGAGAGAAAAACTAACTCTTTGTATTGAGAATGGAAGATATTACAACTTAGGCTACAAGAACACTTAAGGCTCTCCTTAGAACCCACCTGGTTCACTAAGGATACAAGAGGATAAAAAAAACTCTCTTGAAAGAGCTCTTGATGAGAGGAGAAGAGAATGAAAAGAGATGAGAAGGGATGCCTCTCCATGGAGAATGGGAGGGCTTTATATTGCCAAGCTCTTAGAATCTCACCCAAGGGCATGGAGATGAACATGAATCGAGGAATTCTCCCAACAAAAGTTAGATGACGAAACTTGTTCTCATCCAACGGAAAGAAGCCGATGTCATTCCTATTTGTCGGGTCCTGCGTGCTCCCTATTAACAATGTGTCTCTCATCTGTCCACAATGACTGATAATCACTGTTCATCTGCTTGGGATGACTTGACAATGTCCGGTCTTACTGAGGGTTGTTCTCCACCCGTACACGTCTAATCCTATGGGTGCTCCTCATGTTCTAAGTCCTGGAAATAGTCAAGCGGGTTGCTACTCCACTCCCAATCATGAAACCTGCTCATGTTCGTATAAAATATCTGACCGCTCCAAAGAACTGAAATCGGTCTAAGGGAATGAAATAACCATCCCTGGCTTCCTCGGTTGTGTCATGTCGGCGCCAAGGGCATGACACCAAAAAGCCTTGTCACAAACCTCCCCCACCGGGAGAGTCCGATGTCCTCGTTGGAGGGGAAGTAAGAAATTGTGTGATCAGATCCTCAAACTGCCACAACGTCGTGTTCCTTTCCTAACTGGCTTCTGAATCTGGAAGCCCTTTCCATTTGACGAGGAAGAAGACCCGCCTGTTCTTCTTGCTCTGTCCCTCCACCTTGCGGCCAAGGATTTTCTCCTCCAATCGAGTAAATTCTTTCCACACTGTCGGTGATGCCCACTCAATCCGATTCCTCTTTGGATGAGCACTGTCCTCATGACATGGCCACAAATAACTGACATGGAAGGTTCGGTGCAGCTTCAACCTCTTCGGCAGGTCAAGCCTATATGCAACATTGCCCACTTTCTGGATGATCTCAAATGGCCCATTATACCGCTAGATCAATCCCTTGTGCACATCCTCCCTTGGTCTGCATACTTCTTCATACAACGAGTCACCTTGGTCAGGCTATCCTTCATCCTCTCCATCATTTCCTGTTGCTTTAAAGCTAAATTATGTACGGCAGGACATGCCTCGTTGGCACGGCGCTTAATGTGCTCTGTCTTACCCATCGATGAAGATTGATGCATGTTGTATGAGAACTGGGATGTATCAAGTAAATCTAGCCAGTTCTTTTGTGATGCTGAGACATAGTGATGGAGGTACTCCTCCAACAAAGTATTAATGCACTTTGTCTGACCGTCCGTCTGGGGATGGTTAACCATTGGAAACTTCAGTTCGGTCCCAAGCAATCCGAACAAGGCCGTCTAGAATCTCCTCGTGAAACGAGCGTCTCGATCACTAACTATGTCATGTGGCACACCGAAGTGCTTCACTACATGATGAAGGAACAACTCCGCCGCATGCTCCACGGAACATGCCGCAAGAGTTGGGATGAAGATGGTATATTTCGTGAGCCTATCAACCACCACCATGACCGATGTCATGTTGTTAACCTTGGGAAACCCGGAGAAAAAATCCATCGAGAGCGACGCCCATGGTCGATCTGGGACTGGTTAGCGGCTGAAGTAGCCCTGCTTCTCGTCTCCACTCTGGTTTGTCTTGTTGGCACACAAAATAGGATTTGACATATACCTCTATGTCCTCCTCCATATCTGGCCAGTAGTAATGCCGGGACATCAATACCTTCATCCGATCTCTCCCGGGGTGCCTTGCCCACCGAGAGTCATGATGTTCCTTCATTAAGGCCAATCGCAAGTTCACATCCTTAGGGACAAACAATCTGTTTCCCTTGGCGTGGAGTAAGCCATCCTTCACCCAATATCGACGAATCAAGCCTTCTTGGACATAGTGTACTAGCTTCATGTACTGCGCGTTCGACTTCGTAATCTCCCGGATTTGCTCAATTAAGTCCGTTGTCACTTGGGTCAGCACGGTCACATAATCCACCACCTATTTCCGACTAAGCGCGTCGGCAACTTCGTTATATTGGCCCAGTTTGTGCTGCCACTCAAAGTGATACTCCTAGAGGAACTCTTGCCAGCGAGCCTGCCTTGGCTAGAGCTTCTTTTGTATGGCAAAGTATGTGTTGGTGACATTATTTGTCTTAATCACAAAGTGAGTACCAAGAAGATAAACACGCCATACCTGAAGGCAGGATCATCACCAACATTTCCTTCTCATGAGCGGAGTATCTTAGTTCGGCCTCCTTCAACTTCTAGCTCTCAAATGCGACTAGATGGCCCTCTTGAACTAAGACTCCACCGATCGCCTTATATGATGCGTCGGCATGTACTTTGAAAGGTAACTTAAAGTTAGGAAGTGGCAACACTAGCTCCGTGGAGATGGCTGCCTTTAGATTATCAAAAGCCTTTACTTGATCTTCAAACCAACCTCATGGCTAGTCCTTCCACAAAAGATCGGTAAAGGGTAATACCCCTTGATGAATTTCCGGTAGTAATTGGCAAGCCCCAGGAATGATCTCAGCCATGAAAACTTGGATGGCGCCAGCCACTCCAAGATAACTTCGACCTTCCGTTGGTCTATCCAGACTTCTCCCTGCGCTATCAAGTACCCAGGAACTTGATACTACGCTATGCAAACTCGTACTTCTCCAACTTGATGAAGAGCTGGTGTTTCCTCGACCTGCAAAACACCCTCTTCAAGTGACATATATGGTCCCTAAGGGGGCGGCTGTACACCACAACATCATCAAGGTATACAACCACAAAGTCATCCAGATACTCATGAAATACTTTATTCATTAAGTGGCAAAAAGTGGTAGGAGCATTGGTGAGGCCGAAGGGCATTACAAGGAACTCGAAAGATCCATACCGAGTAATACATATAGTCTTCGGTTCATCTTCCTCCGTAATGCGCACTTGCCAATATCCCGAGGGCAAGTCGAGTTTGGTGAAGTATGATACTCTCGACAGCCGATCGAACAAGTCCTAGATCAGTGACACTAGGTACTTATTCTTGAAGGTGACTTTGTTTTAAGGCCCAGTAGTCCACGCAAATACGCAAGGACCCATCTTGCTTCTTCTGGAGTAATACCAAGGCGCCAAAAAGGGCCTTCGAGGGTTGGATAAACCTAGCATCCAACAGCTCAGACAATTGGTTTCATAGCTCCTTTAACTCCAAGGGAGATATCTGGTATGGGACCTTGGCTGGAGGCTTACACTAGGGAACCAGATCGATCTAATGATCAATTGCACGCTTAGGGAGAAGGCGTTTTGGTAACTCCGAGGGCATCACGTCCTTGAACTCCTTCAAGACCTTGGATATTTCAGCCGGTATAATCACTTCATGATCCAGCTTGTCTTCTAGAAAGTGGCTAAAAATGTTGCCTTCCTTCGCTTTAGCCCATTCTCCACCTGGATGGTTGATAGGAGGGGTTCTTTCCCCTTCGTTTCCTTCTGCATCCCTGTCACAAAACAAGGTTGTGCCTCTCCCATGATCATTACCCCACCTAAACGAGGGATGACTGCTGCTTTTGCTAACACAAGGAAATCGATGCCAAGAATAAGCTCGAAATCATCAAGCGGTGCCACGAGTAGATCAATATGCCCACTCCAAGCTCCTATCTGGGCGGCTGCCCCGGAGACCCTACTCGTGACATTTTGCATCGTAAAATTGATGGCTTTGACCTTGCTGGGAGTGTGTCACGACATGGAGACCTAGCCTATCCGCTGTGGCTATGTTAATGAAATTATGGGTGGTTCCTGAATCCACCATTGCGTCGATTTCCTTGTCATTAAGGGTCAGTCGAACATATAGGAGAGATGGTGAGGTACCTTTCACAGTTTGGATACTTCCTAATAGCTATAGGGTATTGACCAATGAGTGGGTCTTTGAGTCGTTGTCCTCCCTTGCTACAAATGCAGCTAGCTTCTCTAGCTTCGGGCACTCCTTCGCCTGGTGCGGACCGTTGCAAATCAAGCAATCCCCTGGTTGGCTACTTTATCCTCGGGCCTTGGCCGCTCCTCTGGCACTTTTTCTCCCGTAGGTTTCTAGAAGGGTGCCTTAGTTGCCATTTTATCAAACTTCTTCTCTTTCGGCTTTGACTTGGCTCTATCTCCTTCATGAGTCGATGTATTCCGGAAATCGACCAGGGATTCAGCTACTGCAATTACCGAAGCCAAGTCCTTTGCCCCATGTCGCTGTACTTCCAACAGTGCCCAGTGCTGCAATCCGTTCTAGAAATATAATAACTTGTCTTCCTCGAACATGTCTGGGATATCTAACATTAAGGAGGTGAATCCCTTAATGTAGTCCCTCACAGAACCTGTTTGCTTCAATTTCTGCAAGGCCACTCTTGCTACCCATGTAGCGTTGTCGAGGAGGAATTGTTCCCGCAACTCCTTCTTAATCTCTTCCCACAAAGAAGAAGTTGTGTCCTTGTGCACAGGTTGTCCACTTGCCGGGTTCTCCACCATAGCGTGACATCTCCTTTTAAATATATAGGCACCAATGTCACCTGCTCATCTTCAGGGATTTTTGACGCCGAGAAATACTGATCGACATCCCAAATAAATTTCTCTAGGGTCTTGGAGCTCCATACGCAATTAAAGGGTGTCTGTTCAAGAACCTGAACGCGAGGACCCTCTTCTCTTATGTTAGGAACAACTTGACTGGCTCTTTTGAGGAGACTCACTTCTATGGACAGAGCCTCTACCTCTGCCGTTAGGAGCTCTATCTTGCAACTGCCATCAATGACTCAAGCTAGTAATTCCACATAGCCCTTGCAAAGTAGAGGGGGTGAGCTTTCTCCTTCGTCGCCCCTAATAGTGTCATCTACTCAACTGACGACATTGATGACACAGGTCATTTGTTCCCCAAGACGATCGAGTGTCTCTTTTGTTACTGACGTCTTTCTTCAGTAGCTCTGATACCAGTTGAAATGGGGTTATCCGATGATATGAACACTGTGCGGTACTTGCGCCATGCAAGTCAGCCTAACACCCAAGGACACGCTGAGAAACGCTACAATCGTGAAGGAAACAAGAGAAAGACACCAACTATTAAGAGAGAAAAACTAACTCTCTGTATTTAGAATAAAAGCTATTACAACTTAGGCCACTATAACACTCAAGGCTCTCCTTAGAACCCACCTGGTTCACTAAGAATACAAGAGGATGAGAAAACTCTCTCTTGAAAGAGCTCTTTATGAGAAGAGATGAGAATAAGAAGAGATGAGAAGGGATGCCTCTCCATAGAGAATGGGAGGGCTTTATATAGCCAAGCTCTTGGAATCTCACCCGGAGGCATGGAGACGAACACGAATCGAGGAATTCTCCCAACAAAGGTTAGATGATGAAACTTGTTTTCAACCAACGGAAAGAAGCCTACACCGTTCCTATTTGTCGGGTCCTGCATGCTTCCCATTAGCTACAATGGGTCTCTCATCTATCCACAACACCTGATAATCACTGTTCATTTACCTAGGATGACTCGGGAATGTCTAATCTTACCGAAGGATGTTCTCCACCTGTACGCGTCTGTTCCTATGGGTGCTTCTCATGTTTTAATTCCTGGCAAAAGTCGAGTGGGTCGCCACTCCGTTCCTGGTCATAAAACCTGCTTATATCCGTATAAAATATCTGACCGCTCCAAAGAACTAAAATCGGTCTAAGGCGATGAAATAACCATCCCTGGCTTCCTTAGCTGTGTCATACCTGCGCCAAGGGCGTGAAGCCGAAAAGCCCTGTTGCAAACCTCTTCCACCAGGAGAGTCCGACGTCCTCGTCGGAGGGGAACTAAGGAACTCTGTGATCAGATCCTCAAACTACCACAACGTCATATCCCTTTCCCAACTGGCGTCTGAATCTGGAGGCCCTTTCCATTTGACGAAGAAGAAGACCCGCCTGTTCTTCTTACTCTGTCCCTCCACCTTGCGTCCAAGGATTTTTTCCGCCAATCGAGTAAATTCCTTCCGCACTGTCGGTGGTGCCAACTCAATCCGATTCCTCTCCGGATGAGCACTGTCCTCATGACATGGCCTCAAATAACTGACATGGAAGGTTGGGTGCAGCTTCAACCTCTTCAGCAGGTCAAGCCTATATGCAACATTGCCCACCTTCTGGATGATCTTAAATGGCCCATTATACCGCAAGATCAATCCCTTCTACACATTCTTCCAATGCAACTTCTTCCAGACTTTGGCGTCAACTTAAGCCACACTCGATCACCAACTTGGAACTCCAAGAAGCGTCTCCCTTAGTCTACATACTTCTTCTTATGGCGAGTCGCCTTGGCATGGCCATCCTTCGTCCTCTCTATCATTTCCTGTCGCTCTAAAGCCCAATTGTGCCAACTCAAATGGACTCTTGCCCGTCGATGAAGATTGATGCATGTTGTATGAGAACTGGGCTATATCGAGTAAATCTAGCCAGTTCTTTTGTGATGCCAAGATATAGTGACGTAGGTACTCCAACAAAGCATTAATGCGCTCTGTCTGACTGTTGAAAACTTCAGTTCGGTCCCAAGCAACCCAAACAAGGCCGTCTAGAATCTCCCCGTGAAACTAGCGTCTCGATTACTGACTATGTCATGTGTTACACCGAAGTGCTTCACCACATAATGAAGGAACAACTCCGCAGTACATGCCGCTGAAGTTGGGATGAAGATGGTATATTTCATGAGCCTGTCAACTACCACTATGATCAATGTCATGTTGTTGACCTTGGGAAACCCAGAGACAAAATCCATTGAGACTGACACCCATGGTCGATCCAGGACTGGTAGCGGCTAAAGTAGCTCTGCTTCGCGCCTCCGCTCTGGTTTGTCTTGTTGGCACACCCTTAGGAACAAACAATCGGCCTCCCTTGGCATGGAGTAAGCTATCCTCTACCCAATATCGGCGAATCACGCTGTCTTGAACTTCACATACCTGCTTCATATACTGCGCGTCTGACTTCGTAATCTCCCGGATCTGCTTAGTCAAGTCGTTGTCACTTGGGTCAGTTCGGTCATATAATCCACCACCTGTTTCCGACTAAGCGCTTCTGCTACTTGGTTATGTCGGCCCGATTTGTGCTGCCACTCAAAGTGATACTCCTAGAGGAACTCTTGCTAGTGAGCCTACCTTGGCTAGAACTTCTTTTGTGTGGCGAAGTATGTGTTAGCGACATTATCTGTCTTAATCACAAAGTGAGTACCAAGAAGATAAACGGGCCATACCTGAAGGCAGTGGATCACCGCCAACATTTTCTTCTCATGAGCGGAGTATTTTAGTTCGGCCTCCTTTAACTTCCAGCTCTCAAATGCGACTGGATGGCCCTCCTAAACTAAGACTCCACTGATCGTCGTATCTGATGCGTCGGTATGTACCTCGAAAGGTAACTCGAAGTTAGGGAGCAACAACACTAGCTCCGTGGAGATGGCTGTCTTTAGATTCTCAAAAGCCTTTACTTAATCTTCAGACTAGCCCCATGACCGATCCTTCCACAGAAGATCGGTACGGGGTGTCACGATCTTGAAATACCCTTTGATGAATTTCCGGTAGTAATTGGCAAGCCCGAGGAATGATCGCAGCTCCGAAACGTTGGATGGCGCCGACCACTCCAAGATAGCTTTGACCTTCCGTTGGTCCATTTGGACTTCTCCCTGCACTATCAAATTCCCCAGGAACTTGATACTACGCTGTGCAAACTCGCACTTCTCCGACTTGATGAAGAACTGGTGTTCCCTCAACCTGCAAAACACCTTCTTCAAGTAACATATATGGTCCTCAAGGGACCGGCTGTACACCACAACATCATTAAGGTATACAACCACAAAGTCATCCAAATACTCATGAAATAATTCATTTATTAAGTGGCAAAAAGTGGTCGGAGCAATGGTGAGGCCGAAAGGCATTACAAGAACTCGAAAGATCCATATTGAGTAACACATGTA
This sequence comes from Dioscorea alata, assembly GCA_020875875.1. Lineage (NCBI taxonomy): Eukaryota > Viridiplantae > Streptophyta > Magnoliopsida > Dioscoreales > Dioscoreaceae > Dioscorea > Dioscorea alata. Next base: position 12,076,698 of record CM037021.1, read on the forward strand.
GTCTTCTGTTCATCTTCCTCCGCAATGCGCAGTTGCCAATATCCCGAGGGCAAGTCGAGTTTGGTGAAGTACGATCCTCCCAACAGCCAAGGGCAAATTCTGGGTTTTGCTTTCAAAGTGGATTTTGCAAAAGCCTGACTCCCTTCACTGGGACTTATTTATTGAGATTCTTGCAGCTAGGGGATTTGGACCTAAATAGTTAACATGGATTCGCACTATTCTTAAAACAGCTAAGACACAGATTCTCATTAATGGCACAACCTAGGGTTATATTCATTGCAAAAGAGGATTAAGACAATGTGACCCTTTCTCTCCTTTTTTATTCGCTCCAGCTGCTGACTCCCTAAGTGCAATGTTCAATCATGCTATTAGATCCAAAGTTCTGGTTGGAGTCCAACTTGATAATTCCAATAGCATCTGTCATTTACAATACACAGATGACCTCATCATATTCTCTGCGAGAGGGCATGAAGATCTTCATATCATTAAACTAATCCTTTATCTTTTCGAAGAATCTTCTGCTCTTTTAATCAATTTCTCTAAAAGCTGTCTATACTTTACTAATTATGGCTTCCAGCCATATATTTCCTCTGCTTCGATTTTAAATTGCAAAAGAGATTGTCTTCCAATTATATACATGGGAGTACCCCTATCTGGAAGACGTCCAAGGCGACACGATTGGACAAAGCTCATTGACATGGTCAAATCTAGACTCGCACCATGGAAAGCAATCTACCTATCTTTAGGGGGTCGCCTTACCCTTATCAATTTAGTCTTATCCACAGTACCAGTATACTGGATGTCGATATTCAAGCTACCTGCTTGGGTTATACATAACATTGATAAAATTAGAAGAGATTTTCTATGAAAAGGACCAGATTTGAGCTCTAATTGTATCTCTTTAATATCTTGGAAAAGGATATGCCGCTCCCGAGAAATGAGCGGTTGGGGAATCCTTAACCTCCAAGAGTTCAACAAAGCCTTACTTGGTAAATGGTGGTGGAAGATTCCCTTGAACACAAATAGTTGTTGGAGCAACATTATTGACTAACTATTCACTTAGAAAACCACCTGGTGTGTTGTTTCAACGCCCACCAAGAAACAAATCATTTTTCTGGGTTGGAATCAACACCACTCTACCAACGTTTTGAGCATGTATCTCTAAGTCTATAAGAAATGAAGCTAATACTTCATTTTGGCACGACAAATGGTTTGAAGGACATTCTCCCAAAGTTCTTTGGCCATCACTTTTTCAAAATGTGTTTTTCCCGAGATTTCCTTAAGGCAATTCCGCCACTCACTTAACAATCCTGGAACCTCTTTAAATCAATTACTAATGACAACTTCGCCACATTATTGAACACAATTCCGGAGTGTTCTAATGACCAAGAAGATTTCTATACTTGGAAGCCTCTTTAGATTGTTCTAACACCATATTATTGTTCTAATGACCAAGAAGATTTCCAGATTACTATTAAGTCCTTCTATAAATTATTAATTGATGGCGGTACCCGCAGTCTGCTTTACTCCCAATTTTGGAAAATGAAATCTCCAAGCAAAATCACTTTATTCTGTTGGCTTGTTTGGGATATCAAAATTCACACTCTCACTAACCTATTAAAAAAAGGTTGTAATTTAAACGCAACGGATACCTGCGTATTTTGTCACAGAGGCTCAGAAACGGTTGAACATTTTTTATCGATTGTGACTTCTCGAAGAGAATTTAGTCCTTCTTTAAGTAAACATTTCATATAGACTCTACCCCATTCTCAGTCTCTAATATCTGGACCTCCTGGATTCCCTCACTAAATTCTACTCTCCGGAATCTGTGGGATCTCATCTCTCGAGTAATTATTTGGAGTATTTGGCTGGAAAGGAATAATCGCATCTTTAACTTAAATTTCCTTCCAACTCATTTTTTTTAAAATGCTAATTTGCTTCTTCTCTAGCTTTCTGCAGACTCAGAATCACATCAGCAGGCTAATCTCGAAGCTTTCTAAAGGATCAAATGCTCTCTCAGCTTCATGAGCTCAAGACTGGCAGATCACACAAGCAATCCCGAGCACATTTCAAATCATAAGTAATTCATTTCCTGCCGACTAGGCAAGCCTGTGTCTCCAGTAGGATGTCTTCGCTGGCCCAGCCTCCATTTCTCCCCTTGCTGTTCTTCTTCTTCTTTTTTTTTCTTTGTGCTCCTCACCCTTGGTGAGGACTTCAATTTATTTGTCTTTTCATGGTTGTATTTTCTGTTGAGTCAGTCCTGTTTCCTGGATCTGTTTTTTTCAAATAAATTGGTGGTTTATCCACTTTATTTATATATAAATATTTTTAGAAAAAATATTTATGAAAATTTATTGGTTTGCACTTTAATATTTTATAAATTGATTTATATAGTTTTTTTTTTTCAAAAGTCTATTATTTGGTGATTTTGTTTTTTACAAATGGGTATATATAGCCTAAAAATATTAAAGTTTCATAAAACCATATTTATAAAATTTTATTCTTTAGCTTTTCGATATTTAATAAATTGGTTATATAGAAATATTATTTTTAAAGAAAATTTATTATTCAACAACTTAGGGGTTGTTTGGCATTGTTTTTCCTTTTTTTTGTTTTTGTTTCTTTTTTGTTTGTTTCCAATTTTTTGAAAACAAAAACATGTTTGGTTATAAAAGTTGTATGTTTCGGAAATAAAAAAAGTACAAAAGCAATATATATATATATATATATAATGAGATGTCAATTTTTTATAAATTATATTATTGACAAAAAAAAAACACATTATATATAGATCTTTAGTGATAATTATAAAATATTTCAAAATAAAAAAAAAGCTGGAGGAGATTCCGGAATAAAAATTTAAAATTTCTAACCATCTTTATCTCAAATTTACTATCTTAAAAAAAATCAAAAAAGAAATGGGAAAAAAATGACTTTTGATATCAGCAAAATCAAGAAAAAAAAAATATTATGAACAAAAAACTCATCTCTCGGAAGATCACAAGTTTGTTTAAATCATCAATGCCTATAAGAAAAATATTGTAATTAATGTTTTTAATGGGTTAGATTAATGTTTTGAAACATTTTCAAAATAGTTAAAAACATAAAAATTGTGTTAGATTTGAAATTGGCAACAATGCCAAACGACCCTTAATTTTCTAAAAATTAGTATACATGTTATTTTAAAAAAAAAAATTTTAAAAAAATATTTATAAATATCTAATATTTGCCATATCCTCTAAAAAGATTTTTAGTTCATTTTAAAAAAAAATTTGGCACCCTTAAAAGATTTTCTAGCTCAGCCCCTACTTAGTTCTTCATTCTAATTTCCCTTGCAGCTCAGTTGATAAAAAATTAATCAATATTAAAATTAGGGAAGAAGCCGGTAAGAGTCCTTCAGCCTGATTAAAAATAAAGCATTTACTTTCATAAAAAAATTTCAAACTTTTGAATCTTAACTTCACCATTCCGAATAAAAACGTGCTCTCTTTTTCAAAATTTTCTTATTAATTGTGTTCCAACATGTCCACACAACAGGCCCAAATATAAAATATTTTCTAAAATTAATAATTAAATATATTTATATAATTTAATAATTAAATTTTTCTATAAAAAAATGGTGAGATCTTATAGAAATTCAAATTTATAAAAAATAAATATAAATTCTGCAACTACCATCCAGAACAAAGAAAAACCAGACAGATGGCACTTGTACTTAAACCCCGAAAAAATCTTGGGATAGTAGCCAATAGGAATATAGGATCCAGTCTCGAACCCCACGTCAAGAGAGAAGCCAACAGTTTTGCACCAAGCTCGTCAACAGGTTTCCAGATAACCCTCATTAAAGGGTCAAATCCAGCATTTCCTTGTTCCCCACCCAAAGTTAAAGGAGTGGAACACCGTCTAGATTTTAGAATTTTCTTTTCATGCTTTTCTTTTTTTTTAAAAAAAATAATAATAATATAATAACTAAAATAAATGTAGCCACCCATATATTATAGAATATTTTATTTAAAAAAACACTTATAAAAAATTAAAAATAAATTTAACTCTCTTTTAATACATATTTAAGACTAATAATAAAAAATTATCTATATTTAAAATGTGTATATATATATATATTATAAAAAGGAACCTTCCTAACAAAAATTTCAAAATAAAGTACAATTAGATTTACTAAATAATTTTTTATATAAGACATCATTGAGGTAACTGAGAAGACCAAAGAGAAACCAGAGAGTAAGAGAGCAGTTGGAGAAAAAAAAAAAAAACAAAGCAAGAGAGAATGAAGAAGACTACCTCGCTATCGGAACTGGGAATCACCGACGACATCTCAAAGGCCTTCTTCCGGCCAATCCAATCGGCCGCGCCACCATCGCCGTCAAAGCGGCGCACAAAGATCTCAGTGATCGGGGCCGGAAACGTCGGCATGGCAATCGCACAAACGATCCTCACCCAAGACCTCGTAGACGAGCTCGCCCTGGTCGACGCCAAACCAGACAAGCTCCGCGGCGAGATGCTAGACCTTCAGCACGCCGCCGCCTTCCTCCCTCGCACACGCATCTTCGCCGACACCGACTACGCCATCACCGCCTCATCAGATCTCTGCATCATCACCGCCGGCGCAAGGCAAATCCCAGGAGAATCACGGTTAGATCTGCTCCAAAGAAACCTAGATCTGTTCCGAATCATCGTCCCGCCGCTGGCGAAGTACTCGCCGGAGGCGTTACTGTTGGTGGTCTCGAACCCCGTGGATGTGTTGACATACATTGCTTGGAAGCTCTCAGGGTTTCCGCCCAACAGAGTGATCGGATCTGGGACGAATCTAGACTCCTCTCGGTTCCGATTCCTGCTGGCCGATCATCTAGAGGTGAACGCCCAAGATGTGCAAGCGTATATGGTGGGAGAGCACGGGGATAGCTCGGTGGCGCTGTGGTCGAGCATCAGCGTAGGAGGGGTGCCGGTGCTGGGATCGCTGGAACGGCATCAGATCGAGTATGAGGAAGGGGTGCTGGAGAAGATCAGGAAGGCGGTGGTGGAGAGCGCGTACGAAGTGATACAATTGAAAGGGTATACATCGTGGGCGATTGGGTACTCGGTGGCGAGCTTGGCGAGATCGTTGTTGAGGGATCAGAGGAGGATTCATCCGGTGTCGTTGCTGGCGAAGGGGTTCCATGGGATTGATGAGGGGAAGGAGGTGTTTCTTAGTTTGCCGGCGCAGTTGGGCAGGGGTGGAGTGCTTGGGGTTGCGAGTGTGCATTTGACGGAGGAGGAGGCGAAGAGGCTGCGTTGCTCGGCGGATACGCTCTGGGAAATACAGCAGAAGCTTGGCATCTAGTTTTAAATTTTATATGTATTGTTTTTGTATTTTGGATGCATGTATTGTGTGGTGTGTATTTTGCTTTGTCTATGACTTATGTTATTTTAATATTTTCTCTATTTTAAGAATGATTTATGGTATGTTTTATTTGTGCATATATTTCATTTGGTTTTTTTTTATTTGTACATTTTAACTAATTTGTATGGATTAAAAATAACAGTTAAAGTTAGTTAATACTTTTTTGTGTAAATTTTACTTGTTCATTTTAACCCAATTGTATAGATTAAGAAAGCTAGTTAAAATTAGTTGGTAATATAAAATATATAAAAATTAAATTAATTTTTTTAAATTATCCTTATTTAAAATATGTTGTAAAAAATATGTATTTGAAAATAACTTGTTGAAGATTATGGAAGTATACTCCCTCTGTTTATCTTTTTACCTGTCGTGGTTAACATACCAAAAAACTTAATTATTTCACAAAATTTTGTAAAAAATTAGTGATTTTTTTTAAAATTACCCTTAATTTATATCTTCACGTTTCTCTCCCATATTCAATTTCAAGAAGAGAATTAAATAAAATGTTTAGGGTAATTTTGAAAAAAATAATAATAAATGCTTCGAAAACCTTTAAAATTGGAATGAGCAAAAATGGATACCCAATATTTTCGGATTGAGAAAAAACTCGACCTATATTCTACCCGGTTTAAAACTAGTCGGATCCAAATTTAAGTTTTATGGGTTTTATGGAATTTTTTTATATAATAATATTACATTAAAAAAACGAATATAACAAACTTATAATTTAGAAAACATTAAAATCTTGTATTATTCTCTGCTCAATAGATATTATAATAAAAAAAAAATCAAATATTTTAGAAAGCATCAAACCATTAATAATGAAGCTAGAGAAAAGTCACGGAATAAGGAGTAAAAACAAGAAATTAAAATAAAAAAGAATATATTTTAAAGATATTGGATTAGGGAATTGGGTATATATATTACTTTTAGCCCATGTAAAATTTAAAATTATTATATATATATAACTCTAGATTAGGGATTAGGATTTTTTTTTTTCTTTTAGCCATTGTAAAATTTAATTTAATAATGTATATATATTAACCCTTAAAGGGGATTAGATTGTGAATTTTATTTTTTACTTTTAACCCTTGTAAAATTTAAATTTATTCATATATATTTACTAAAAATAGGTTTAGATTCCAGTATCATGTTTTTATTTTCTCTTGACTCGGATCAGATCCAATTTTCATGTGAAAAGTTCGGATCGAGAACCTAATCCATTTTTTCAGCTCAGATACCTGTAAAATTTGGGTCCAAAAATCAGTTACGATCATTGGATTAGCTTTGTTTTTCCCACCCATAACCGGAGGAAGTAATTTAAACTTTGTAAAAAAACATAATAATTTTTAAAAAATTATTATTATTTATAATAAATTTAATAAATGTGTAGTTGAATATTATTTATTAGAAATTGTAGAAGTATAGTAAATGTAAAGAATAAATTTGAAAAAACAATATATAATTTTTCATAAATTTTTAAATATAAAAAATAAAAAGGATCAAAATAAATATTTAAAATGAGATAAAGAAAAAAAAAATTCGACGGAGTATATATATATAATTTGGAATTAAATATTTTATATTATTTTAAAACTAATAACAGGTCGTTAGCGAATTTAATTCAAACTTTTTGAATGATTCAAAAATAAGTTAATGGATGGGTTGCACGGGTTGGTGGTTGATGGAGATGAGAGACAAAATATACAATCATCAAACCCATCTGACCATGGAAAAATGCTGTTATCGTCAGTTGAGAATGCCAACTTCTGTGTCGCTGGTTGTCAATGCATGACGAAGCTTCTAAGAAGCTTCCAAGATGGCTAATGTTTGGTGCCAATGTTTGCTGAAAGTTGGGGTCTTCGGAAACTCGATTAAAATGGAACGGAAAACATAGCCACGTAGGGTTGTTAAACCAAACTTACATATATTTTTGTTCACTGTGTTAAAAATAAATAAATAAATAAGTATGAAAAATAATTCAGTGGAATCTTGTTATGGTAGTTATAGCGTACTCGAGATGTTGCTCATTTTAGCTATGAGTTTATAAATTTTGTTATTTATTTATTATATAATATTTATTAAAAGATTGTTGATATTTATTTTAGAAATCAAAACAATCCAACGAGTGAGAATGAGTCACATCTTCCGTTGTAACTAGAATAAAATCGAATTCATGGGATCATTTCTCTGAAAAGATGGTTGGTTCAATGTACTTTAAATTATAGTATAATTGAAATTGCTATATTTTAAATTATATAAAAATTATTTAGTTTCATATCAATAAAAATGTTGCATTGAGTTTTGTATTATTTGGGTTAATAAAAGTTGAGAAATGTAAGGATTGCAAAAAAAATAATGGTGAGAATGTTATTAGAACCGGATCGGAAATTGAACAGTTTAAGGTCCTGGGTCATCGGTTCAACCACCGAACCAATTGGCTCAATGTCGGGTCAATATAAATATAAATAATAAATTATCATATTATGTGATAAATAATAAAATATTATGTTAAATAATTTAATGTTTGAAAAGTAAAAAAAAAATTATTAATTTACAAACAAATTTAAACATATTACAACCAACAAATTTGAAGTTTTAACTTACAAAAACTAAAATTGAAAAAAAATATATTAAAAGTCCACATAATTAATATCAATATATCCATGATCCATTTAATACACAACCTCATGAGCAATGAAAATAGCTTTTTAATTAAAAATGACATTAGACCCTAGTATTTTTCATATACAAAATCTATTAAGAGCAATAATGTCATTTTAAAGGTTTATAAAACCGGTCTTGTTCATTAAAAATTAGGCGGTTCAATGGGTTATTAATTAAACCAATGGTTCAATATGGTTCATCAGGGATCAATTCGCAACTTTGGGTTAATAACAAAACCGGACCGGTTCCATAACAGGTTCACCGGTTCAACTGGTCGTACCGCCGGTCCGGTCCAGTTCTAATATCTATTGGTGAGATTGCTCGCATCTATTCATTTATTTTATATTTTTAATATTTAAATATAATATTTATTAAATAGAACTATATTAGTTTAATTTTTTACATAAACCCTTTAACCGCTGCGTAAAGAGATATCAACACAAAATCTTGCAGTAAATAAATAAATAAATAAATAAATAAAAATAACTACTGAAATTACAAAATCAATATAGACCACAATATTAGTTCGCATTCTGTATCAGCTTCAGAAAAAAAAAATACAAATATAAGTTTGACCTTGGACCTTATAAACTACTTCAAAGGGTTACCACACCCTCAATCACATAAGAAAATCATTCATCCAAGGCATCGATGAAATGATCTTCATTTATAAATCAAGTTGCTTGATTTAGATTTTGAAGTATAAAAGTCAAACATAGTATATATAACAATCATTCAAAGTTACGACCTAATTAAACAATCTCATACGAACAAAATGTAACCAATCTACCTTTACTTTCCTAGCCTAATAGAAACATTTTGTATGATTTCCAATTCTCTAGCATAGTATGCTTTACTTTTGGTTTCTATGGGTTTAGAAGCGGAGCTTGTCTATGCCTCCATCATAAGAAAGTGGGTTGTTGTGAACTTATCAAAATCATCTAAACCTTGAGGTTGGTTATTAATTTAGATAGGTTGTTGCTCATGCTAGTGGTATTTTCACGCATGCTGCTAGACTTTTAGAGCCTTAAGAATCTAGTTTTTGCAAAAGTCATTTTTTCAGTCTTAAATAGGTTCATTAATATAAATCTCTTCATCCGGATGTGCCTACAAAAATAAAAACATAAAATCCAACAATTGATGTAAAAAATATCACTAATAATATTAATGTTATAAGCGGCTACTGCAGCAGCATGTTACTATAGCATCCCGAGAACTTGTTTTAAAACATCAACCTTTTGTCTCGTCCAAACTTAATCTCACATCCATGAGGTGGAAATCCTAGCACTATGATCTTTCTCCACCTTTGGTTGTTGATGGTTATAGGTAAGTGAATCTTAGATTTTCTTTAATTTTTTTTTATGCAATTGTTGATCTTAACCGTAGATCTGATCTCCATCTTTTTCCTCTTTTGGTTTCTTCCTAGATCCTTTCAAGTAAGGGGAAGGAAGAGATTTCAGGTGAGTGACCTAACCTAATCCTTGTTTGTTTTTTTAAACTCTTGTATTTGGTTTGCTTTTGAGATGATTTTGCAAGATGATGTTGGAACTCTTGTTTTGTTTTGTTGGAGTATCATACCAAGTTTTTGGGAGATATCCATGAATTTACTTAATGATTTTTATTTGATATTCAAGGTTTTGTTTACATATTTTGGCTCATTATTATTCTACTTGTCAAGTTTCATTTTGTGTGGTATAGCAAACACCATGCTTGATGCTAGTTTTGGTTTATGAAAATTGAAGACTTTTGGGAGTTAGATTCAGTGTGATTTATGTGCAAGAATTTAGTAGATTTCATGTATTAAATGTGGTGATTTTCCCATTTTGGATGGAACAAAAATACTTGAAGAATGACTTATGTAAATGGGTTGTATTCATATATTATACTAGAACTGATGTGTGGAAAGTTTGTCATTGCATGTAAGATGTTTGATGAAATGCTCTTGAGTATTTAATGTGAGAAATGACCAATTGATTGTTAGAATATGATGATATAGGTTTATAATTTGTTGAAGATGATGTTTGTGTGAGAGTTTTATATTAATGTTAATGGCATGGGTATATATGCTTTTATGAGGTGTGTTCGAATTGTTATTATAGATTGGTAGATTGGTAGATTAGTGAAAGAAGACTTTAGTTTCCTTATATCTACATTTGGAATGTAAAATAGTCCTAGGTTTGTGAAATTGAAAAGTTTGTGAGTTTACTTTGGTGTTATTGCATCTTTGTTATCGGAGAGGATTGGTGTTTGTAAATTGGTCATTATTGGTTATGTTGGAGCTCATGTGTGAATATTTGAATAATTCATTCCAAGTGTTTGACATAATGCTTTGATAATTAATTGTAAGCAATGCCCCTATGATTATGAGATGGATGGTGAAAATGATGTCATTAATGAAGTGAAGGTGTGGTTAGAGGAGTTTTTATGGTTGTATAAATTTTGGATGAATGTTTAAAATCATATCTTTCAATTGATTGTGAAACCTTTGAAAATGATATCTCATATGCTTGCATGACTTGAGTTAAGAGAGTTGGTTTGAGACTAGATGAATGCATGTATCTTGATATCTGGAAATGATAATGAGATGACTAAATATTGTGGCCTAAATTCGGAGGTCATAGAGGCAAAATTTGTAGAAGACTAAACTTGAAGAGTTGTAGTGAATTGTTTAATCTATCTACCTGCCAAATTTCGTATTTGTTGAACATATATTCTATAAGATATGATTCATTCAAGTTGACATGTCCTGGAGGTATTATTGTGTAGACATATAGATTTAGAAGAAAATTCCGGACTCACTAAGTGCAATTAGACAAAGTGCCCAGTATGAAAAATATTTCTTATCACCTTAACTTTCAACCTGGAAAATTTCAAGTTTATTGGATTTGTAAATTATGAGTTATGATCTATTAAAAAGGGCTTGTGCTGGATGATGTTTCTATACAGAATTTTCAGATTTAGAATGTTTTTCTCATTCTTGGAGGTTGAATTTGGAAAGAATTAAACAAGAAAAATGTTCAAGATTGTCCTAGGTTTGTTTCTACAAAATATCTTTGCATTTGATTGTATGTTTTTGGAATTATGTGTTATAGAATGAGGCATGTTTAGAAGTGTTTTTATGCAGAGAAGTGTGACAAAGTAAATTTACAGAGTGAATTGTGTAAGGCTCAATACCTTGTGATTTCTAAATATGTTGAAGCCTTGTGTGTGTCATTAAAAGAAACATAACATAATTTGTAAAGGTGTAGAAAGGATATGTGAGGAAAAATTTGTCGAGGTCTTAAAAAGTTGCGTAGTTATTTTTTTTTAAGTATTCATATGAGGCTATTACAATTATATTGTTCTAGTGGCAGTTGAAATCTTGAATGAGAAAGATAATAAGCTAAGTTTTTATCTTGTGACATATCTTTACCTTGGCTTATGTGTATATTTAGATTGGTAAGCATGATTGATGGGTGTGAGGTAGATGTATGCTTGTAATCAAGCTTTGATCATGGGAATCTTGAAGTTATATGTATTGGAATAGTTGGAATTGTAGATTTTATCAAGCACGTAATTATATGTTGGAGTGTGCATTTGCCTGTTCTGTTATTTCCTTGTTTTGCTCAAATTTAATCTCGCTTATTTCTTTATTCAGGTATACAATAGTTTTACTCTTAATTTTCTAGAGTGATATGTATGTATTAATGATTTGATAATTTATTTACTAAATTCCGTATTAAATTTTTGTTTATCCACTTATTCCCCTAAAGTAGGGTTCTGAAATTCTGAAATTCTGTTTATTTGAATATTTGAGAAAATTTTGTGAACATTCTGTTCTTCGACTACAAGTTTTGTTTGAATGTTTTAGTCTCCAAATGAACTATACTCAACCCTGTTAGTAGGGGTTAAATACTGACCTTGTCGACAAGAATTACTATAAAATTGAGACCATAGAATAGGAGTAGACATATGATCCATGAAAACCCCCTTGTTAATCCCTAGGATGGAGAGTCGTTGAGGTAGCTTCCACGCACACCACCAAGATAAGCTTGACAGCTATGATTGGTTATAAGACTTTTCCTCGTCGAATCATTATTTGGAAGCTCTTGCCATATTCACACAAGTAGGGACATAAGAGTGTGACTGCCTTTGTGCCCTTCCAACACACAAATCGGCTTGAATTCTCTTGGAAGTTGGCACACACCCTCATGTACATGAGCTCCTCTTGTGTCTTGACCCTTGTGTTGTACAAAAACTTCCAACAATGTGTCTTCATAACCTATTTTTGTTGCATTTTCTTCCTTCAAGGGATTCACAACCTAATTGCATAAATGAACATCAAATACACTTTATGAGACATAAACCATGGTAAAAATGATGCTCAATGCATGTAAAACACATAAACAAATATGTTTACTCAAGCACTTATCAACAACTGCTCATACTGCGGGTGCTGGTGAAGTCTGTGTTGTATATCCCAGATAGTAGAGAAAACTCAGTGTATGAGAGGTTTTGTTGCTCCCCAAATAGCTGAAATCGGTTGGAGCCTCACCGATGGAAATCCACTAATGCTCGATCCAGCTTAAAGGTGCTTAGAACCTCCAATTTAGTGTCCCAGTACACCAACTCCTTGCATGTGAATGCTCAGTGCCAATTTTCAGTCCTTAGCATCCCCCATACCGTCTTTTCAATTCCCAGTTGGGCCAAAATGGGCCAATCCACCATACAAAATTAGCCAAATCGCTTCATCCTCAAGTGGCCCAACCACTCTCGAAAGCAAGCCTCAAGAAAGGTTGGGGCTGAGGGAACCGGGGGAGTTGATATCTCCTCTATGGTGGTTTTGCTCGAGGTCGACGCCTCTAATCTCTTCTTCTTGCTTGGCCCTAAAGCTGCTCTCTTTGCCATAACCATGTTGCACAAGAAAGATAGAAAGTTTAGAATGCAATAATACAAAATTTAAACACAGCAAGAGAACTTATGGCCTGTTTATGAGCAGACTTACTACCATAAGTTTCAAGAAAGTCACCTTTACTATGACCTTACAGGTGTAAGCCATGGGCTTAGGCCGTTAGAACCCCTCCTATAAAATGGAGCTCCAAAATTTACAAAATTTGATTCTAAACTAACATTCAAGCAATGGTAAACAATTTACATTCATTCTCATGCATAAAGATCAAACAATCTGCTCAAAAATCATGAAAATGGAGGTTACCTTTGAGACAAAGAGAAAATGAGAGAACCAGCAGGTAAGAAGCTAAAAAATTGGTTAAATCTTGCTAGAAAACACTCAGAAACATAAGAAGAGCGCTATGGAAGAGAATAGGAGGAAAGACGAGCGCTTGTGACCGAGAATTCGGTGAAAATTAATTAAGAATGAAGATCAAAGGTTGCCCGATGAAGCTTAAATGTGCTTATTGGTGTCTTACGGGCATAAGCCGCGACCGTAAGTCTCTTTGAATGAAGAGTTATGGAGGCATTACGACCGTAAGGCCTACCTCACAAGGGTACATCTTCTTTACAACCGAGGTTACGACCGTAAGAGGCTTAGCACTATAGTTCGTATGGTTCTCTGTCTTTTTCTTACGGTTTGACTTACGGGAGTAAGTGATAAGTGCTCGTGTTATAGTAATACGAAGTATTATTATCTTACATTGAGCATTACTTTTCTTAGATTTATCATTAATTTGTGTGCAATTGTGTGCTTTTGTGCATTGTAGGGTTGTGGAGCCAATTTGAAGAAGAAAGAAGCAAGAATAGGTTATGTTCGTCATTGTTGGGGAGTTCTCGGACCAAGCAAGGAACAAGGCACGAGTATATACTTGTGGGTGTGTGCCAACCTCCATTGGATGGGCACAAGGGCAGTCACATTCACAAAAGTCTAACTCGTGTAGCATTGGAGAACTTTGCCAATGAAGAGAAATGAAGTAATTGACATAATCTAACGTTGATTGTGTGCCCAATTCAACGGCCTCGATGAAGAACGATTAATTTGGGAGCATTCCGGCGAAGCACTGTAGCAATTACTGCAGCAAAAACAATGTAGCAAGTTACTGTTCACGGTCTGCCGAAAATCAGCAAAACAGAATTTCCACATGGGCGTGTGGAAATTCCACACAGCCGTGTGGAAATTCTGCAAGCCCGTGTGGAAAATCCACAGGGGCGTGTGGAACTCCGATTTCAGCCCGATTTCAGCCTATAAATAGCCCGTTTTCAGAACTATTTGGGGACCCCTGACACGACCTTTTGCGTGCGTACCGCAAGTGCACGGCCTTGTCGAAGTAATAAAAGTTACCCCGGTGAGTGGGTAGTCGAATCCATAGGGAATAGGGATTTAAAATACGAGAAGTTGCTATTGAGTCGTGTGATGTACGAAAAGAAACAATGATCGGAGTGATGAGTGAATTTATGGGAACTAGAGTAGATGCAAAGCAAATAAATCGAAAGATGAAAGAGAGAAAAGTGCAAGCAACGAGTAAAAAGAGAGAGACTAGTAATAAGTGAAAATAGGGTATCCGGACAAGTTACCTCTAGGACTTATGCTTCTAGTGCAAGACTATGCTATTATACCTTCCTATTGATGTTAATTGAGTCGAGGAAAATCCTGAAACACACGGTCCCAAATCTAAGGTCAACCGTGGCTAACCTCAACACTATGTTCCGGCAATAGGATTCACGTCAACCCTTCACTCTGTTGATTGCTCAACTAAGCCCCAGGGGAGTATTTCTACCTAAGCCTAACACTACGTGGGATTGCTTTAAGCTCTAGGGACTCCTAGTGATAAAACCTGTTCCTATGTGTGATAGTTCTAACCCTTTGGTCCAGGAGGAAGAACCATTGTCTAAATTAAGCCCCAGTGCGTAGGATTCACGTCACCCCAAAACCTTGGGGGAGTTTGTCTACCTAGCACTTCACTCTATTTCGACCTCTAATGACTTAAGGAATCGGAGGTAGGGAGAAATCACAACGGAAAGGAAAGGGGTACGGTGCTACCTCACAACTCTCCCTCTCAACCCTCTTCAATTTTAAGTAGTCTAATCCTATAGGAGTTGTCACACCTCCAAAGGATAACCTAGATTGTTCTCAATCCTTAGTGTCACGGCTAAGAGAAAACAATAGCACAAGAAATCTAAAATTGAAACTCGAATTTATTCATCAATTAATGGAAAAGCATAATAACAATGTCAAAGAAACATAATTATCCTAGAGTTTTACAAGTCCGAATACCCACGAGGGGTTTAGCTCCTCATGGAGCTATACATGTTCATCAATTTATGAAAGAAAGAACAAACTAAAGACATCAATGAAAACCCCCTCGCGTATGGTGTGGCCGTGGTCTTGTGCGGCCGTCGAACGTCGGTGACGATGCCGATGACGCGCTCCAATCCTCCACAAAGTCCTCTCCGAAACCCTAGCCGCCCTCTCCAGAAGTTGGGGAGAAAGATAGGTCAAAAGATTCTTCAAAAAGTCTCCCAATCGGCTTTTAATAGGCTGAGTGCGGCTTTAAATTTGAAGTTATCGGGAACTCACACGGCCGTGGGGAATTTCCACACGCCCGTGTGAAGTTTCTGTCTTTCCTGAAAATTACTTCACACGGCCGTGTGTTAATTCCACACGCCCATGTGAAGTTTCTGGCTTGCTGGAAAATCAATCCACACGGCCGTGTGTTAATTCCACACGCCCGTGTGACGTCTCTGGTTTGCTGGAAAATTAGTTCACACGGCCGTGTGTTAATTCCACACGCCCGTGTGAATTCTCTGGAACCTTGACTCTTCGGCAGAAGTGCACAGTAACTTGCTATAGTGATTCGCTACAATAACAAGCTACAGTGTTGCTACAGTACTCTCCGAAATGCTCCCGAATATGTTGTTTCTTCATCGAGGCCATTGAATTGGGCACACAATCAATGGTAGATCGTGCCTATTGCTTCGAGTCTCCTTCTTGGTGAAGTTTTCCTAAGCTACACGAGTTAGACTTGTTGTGAATGTGACTGCCTTTGTGCCCCTCCAAAGGAGGTTGGCACACACTCACAAGTCTAACCTCGTGCCTTGTTTCTTGCTTGGTCTGAAAACCTCCCAACAACGGCGAACACGACCTAACTTCGTTCTTCTTTTCCAACTTAGCTCCACGAAACCTACAATGCTCAAGAATACACAAATGCACACTATTTAGTGATAAAATCTGATAAAATTATGTTCATTTGTAAGATAATAACGCTTCGCGTTACTTCAACACAAGCACTTATCAACCCCCCTTCTATCTCTTGCCTATCTTTTGGGGGGCTTTCGGCTAGGGTTTAGAGAGGTTCTTCGAGGTCTTTGGAGGCCATTATACGGCATCGGCATCGACATCCATTGGAAGAAAGCTATTGGGGAAGCTTTTGTCGGCATCGATTGGGCGAGGTATGCCCTAGGCTTGACAAGGGATTCATTGGAGAAGACGTGCGGCTCCACAAGACCATCGATACGATCTACAAGGGGGGTTTTCTTTATGGTTTTTATGCATATGTTCTTAAACTCGTTATTGATTTTGTATTGCTCCATGGAGAACTAAACCCCTAGTGGTTATTCGGACTTGTGAACCCTAGGATGCTTGTGTTTCTATAACTTTTATTATGCTTTATTAATTTGATGTTTTCTTATTGAGTTCCAATCTTGCATGCCGATTGTATGAGATTTTCCCTTAGCCGTGATACTAGGGTTGAGAATCTATTAGGTTATCATTTGAGGGTGTGACAACCTCTATAGGATTAGACTACACAAGGTTGAAGAGGGTGAGTCGAGAGGTAGCGGAACGTCCCCTTTCTCCTCCGGTGTGAATTTCCCTACCTCCGTATCCCAAGAGTTAATTGCGATCGAAGTAGAGTGAAGTACTAGGAGATGAACTCTCTTGTGAAGGGTTAAGTGAATCCTAGGACTGGGGCTTAACTTAGATTAGGGTTCTTCCACCTGGACCAAAGGGTTAGAACTATAATTAGGGATAGGATCTTCCACTTGGAATCCCTATAACTCCATGCAATTTCACACGGTGCTAGGCATTAGTATGAGGTACTCCCCTGGGCCTTAGGTGACAGGTCATCGAGAGTCAAGGGTCGTAGAGAAGTCTAGAGCCAGGTATAGTGTGGGATTAGTCACGGTTGACCTTAGGTTTGGGACCATGTGCTTAAGGATTTCCATGACTCATTAGACATCAATTAGAGGGTATAATCTAGTCTTGCACTAGAAGCATTAGTCCTAGGGGGAGCTTTGTCCGGGCACCCTATCTTTATATCGATTACCTCTCCTACCTTTGGAACTTAGGTTGAACTCTCTAGAGGGTTACATGTCATAAGGGTTTAAGATGTACCCGTAAGGTACTTTGGATGACTCTTACGACAAATCATGTAATAAAGTGTGCTTGAAGTGCAAAGTGTTGGTTCACAGGGAAAGAGGTGAATACTAGTAATAACTCTGAATCCAAAAATTAGCCTAATGAGTAAAGTGGTGTGTGTAAACAAACCCAAATGAAAAGCTAGAAAATACGGGAAATAAAATCGTAGAGAAATCAAGGGAAGAGACAATGTTCAAGCGTAGTATCCGTTTGGGGTTATGAAGTACATGACAAAGGTTGTCTAGGTATGTAATTCTACTTGAACCAAAAGGTTTCCAGAATTATACTAAACCATGATTTCTAAGGCGAAGAGTAACTAAATAGGTACAGAGCTGATACAGACATCCACACAATCACATTAATATTCTATGGAACCTCACCGTGAGCTAATGGCAATCTTTGAAGTAGATAATCTCCCCCAAAAAGAGAGAGATGACCCCTAATTCGAATATAGAGGAGAAATACGATTTCTCCTAAAATTTACTCCACATGATTGCAAAGAGCACGAAGATTGTTAACAACTCACTCAGGAGAATTAAAGGAGACAGTCTCCAAAGTACCTTATACCCAGGCTTAGTCAGAATTCCCTCTAATCACGGCAAGTGTATGCTAGGTGGGTTATTCTACTTGTTACGTAGCACATCAAACATGATAGGTAGGGTTTTCGCCTCATTAGCAACCAAGCATTCAAACATGTAATTAGATTCAAATAGATATGATTGCAAATAGAAATCAATTAAAGCAATAAAGATCCAACAACCAAAATCATAAAAGTAAAACTTAGAGTTCTACTACGCCCAAACATCTATAAATTAGCCCTCCATCAATGGAGGGCAAGCATTCAAGATACAAAGAATAAGAGTAGACATAGGATCAATGAAAACCCCCTTGTTAATCCCTAGGATGAAGAGTCACTGAGATAGCTTCCACGCAGGTCGCCAAGATAAGCTTGACGACTACGATCTCTAATTCCTTGAATACCGGATCAAATCCCTCTCGAAATCTTGCTAAGATGCTGGAGATTCGGCCCTTTTCTTCCTCAATCTTGCCTCCAAGAATCATCCCTAAAGAATAGAGACATAGAATAGATGATGCACTAAAAATCTTCTTAAGTTCAATTTATACCCGATTGCTTACGGGCTACTTACGGGAATAAGGGCAAGGCCGTAAGAAGCCGGGGAAGATAGTCGCGAGCCTTATGGGCTCATTTACATTTGTAATTCTCATCTATAAGGTCTTATGAATAAGTTATGGTCCAGCTTACAGCCGTAAGTGCTGGACCATAAGTTTCTTTGTTTACTTCTTGCGACTATCGTTATGGGCGTGCACTGTGGTTATAAGCACCTTTGGATGGTCCTTAAGGGCATAAGCCTTGCTCGTAAGGTCCTCTGAATTGACTTTGAATCCTCTTTACCGCTATAAGTATGCCGGCAAGGTCTTCTGGACTATACTTACGACCGTAAGGCGGACCATAAGCTGCCCGTAAATCACCCAGTTTGCCTTGTACTTGTTCTAATGATGCCGAGAGAGCTCCAACTTCATCGTTTTCAGTCTAAATTGCTTCTTTTGGATCTTCCTACCTTTAAGCACTGCCCTAAGCCCGCTAATGCAAAGCACATGATATTTAGCATCGAATTCCACATTATGATTTTAATGCATGACAAATGAGTGTACAAATAGATATGAAATATGGGAATAGTGTACACTCATCAAATTAGTACCAATACTCTCAATCTTCCCAGTGGATCAATAACCTACATTTATGCACACTTTACTACTTGATCAGTATATATGATTGTGTTAACCCCTATTTGTCTGCTAGTTTATAATTTCATTGAGAACTAAGAAAGCTTACTTTGTTTGTTTATGAACTAAAATTAGAACAATTTTCCAGTTTCCACTACTTTTTTTTTTGTTAAATTTCAACATTTTCTTATTATGTACAAAATATAATAGGATGGCCATTATTGTGGCCTACTTTTTTTAGAGTTGCTAATAATCCCACATTGTTTAAGTTAGTAAATATGGATATAAATCAAATATGACCATCAATGTCCTCTGAAATATAAGCCTCTTTTGAAGTAAATCCCACAAATACACAATTAAGGAATGAGAACAAATGTTAAGATCCATAACATATTGAATAGTATTGTCATTATTGTATATTATTGATTTAGATGATAATCATGTGTCAAACAATTTAGGAATTAGTGGTTTACACCGAAATATCAAACGGTTAAACAGATCGCTAGCCAACTCAGTGGTATCTAACAATCTTCTTAATCCTCGGATAAGTTTTACAGTTGTATTGGAGCTTCACTTTAGTCCTATCAACATCATGTATATTTGATGCTCCAACATATGACATCATGTAAACTATCATCTCAATATTATGATTTTTCATTATCATGTATATTTGATGGTCCACAAACTATTAATTTTGATGATGTTTATTATTTTTACTGTTATTATCGAACTGTTGATTACTTTGAAGTATGTTTAGTGAATCAGAAATTTAGTTCTTAATCAGTAGGATTTAAAATATAATTTGTGTATTTTTTGATTTATGAAGGAGTTTCTGTATTTTGGGGTTGGAGTTCATCAAATATTTTTTAAACCAAACCACAATGTTTGGTTAGTGGAGGTAGGCCTAAAACAAATTTCATCAATTATTTGTTTTGCAATTTTGTCATTTTCCCCCTTGTGTTTACATGTTTCAAATATTAACATATGCTATCCATGAAATTTTTTAATTAGCTTTGTGTAGTTAGCAAGCTAACTACAAAGTTGAGAAGGGAAATCATCCTTGTCTCATCTAATTTAGATGATTCTCCTTAGTTCATATTTGTAAGTTTACAAACCAATCTTAGTTATTATGGAGTACTACCATTTCTTAAAATATGATGATTTTCATTGCTGTAAACTCATAGAGAGTTTATTTCATAGCCAGAAAATGTTCTAGTTGATTTAAAAGGAAACATAACGATATCATATTTTGGTCTCAGTGCTTTGTCTCAGCATCTTGGAGTAAGTAAAAGTTAATTTGATGTAATTTGTCTTCATGTAATTCTAAATGTAATTCAAAGCTTACAGACTTTTGAGAGCATGGTGTTTGCAGACTTCTGATTACAACCATATTGCTTATAACCTACCTAGACAAGTTAGATAGGAATGAGAATGGCAAGATCCAACCTTGCTAAGGGTTAAAAAAGCAATTAGTTATTATTTAGATGTAAATAAAATGTGCATAGTTTGAATTCACTTTGTTAAAATTCTATTATTATGATCATGACCGCGATTCAAAACAGGCAGCATTGATCATTATTTAAGAGTGTGCAAAAACTACTGAAGAAGTTAAATGATATTTAGTTAGTTTTTGACATAATTAAATTTGACTTTGTGTTTTATGTGTTGAATATCTTTTGAGCAAGATTTTCTGAATACAATGTACAGTTGCTGGATTATTTTGTCACTTGTTTACAAATCTACACTATTGGAAACTAATTAAATTATGTAGGTGCTTCAAGTAAAAAGTTTTCTCAATTATCTTAAATTCTTTGTCTTTGTGAGAGCTTACAAGGGAAACATAACACAAATTCTCTTAGGAAGTATTTAGCTAGATTAAACCTTGTAAGAGTGTTTGCTCTAGTTTAATGACTCTTCCTTAATTTTCAAATGGAAATTTTCTTGTTCACCTCAAAAGGGGTCCCTCTTGAATTTAGTATTTTTTTTTTTATGTTTTGCAACAAATGTCATTGATTGTTTTAAATAAGCTTGCTATTTCTTTCTTTATTTATTCCAAAAATTTGCTATTTCCATAACCTCAAATTTGAATTTGCCTTTGCTTCCCTTTTCAATTGCAAGAACCAACCCCTTTTGTTCTTTTCTTTATCGACATGGTTTATCTCATTTTATCTTTTTCTGAAGCTTATGTTTTTCTCTATAGCAATGAGTATATTTGCCTATAAATGTTTGGCAGGCTATGGTGCAAGGTTACATAAACCCTTTCTGAGAAGCATTTTGACCGGGCATTCCAAGTAGTATATAGGTTTATCTTTCATGGTAATAAGCATCGTCTTGACACCATACTAATAAGCATATTTTGTATCAAATCTTCATGCTTATGTTCAACTATAAGTTGATGTACAATTTTTTTCATATCATGTAAAATGGATTAGAACTTGATATAGCTAAGTTACATTATTGATGTTTCAGCTGTTGATATCTACACTGGTGTAGCAGCATACTCGTAGAGAGGAAAAAAGGCAGTTAGTTAACAGAGTTCTTGAGAAACATTAAAGGCACAATTGATGGAGACGACTGGGACCAAGTAAAAATAACATCGACATGGTCTACGCATGATCTCCTTCATGTTTGAAATAGTTCACTCATGTTGTTTCATAGGAGAACCATTAAAGTACTGATCACATAAAGAACATTTTTGGGATCATACTCATTCATTAGTAGAGGTTTTAGGAAGAAGAATTGCCTCATTTAACTTATTGTCAAGTAGAGAAATTTTGATAATATGTATTGAAGTGATGTGAAATGATTAATAGAAACTTTTATAAAACATTCCTTAAGTAGGAATTATTGAAAATAAAGATTCATAAGTTTGAACAAATTACTCATGATACATCTGATGGTGGTGAATTGGTAATTGTGTCATTCTGACCTTAATGTTGCTTGATATATGCATTAATCTTGTATCAACATAGAATGTTTTCTATTAAGTGATTAGTCTTGATATTTGGTAATTATGTCATTTTGAACTTAGTGTGTATGCCAATAAACACAAAAAGTTGCCTGAAAGGCTAATTGATATGTTAACCAGCAGCCACAGGTTTTAGTCAACTTAGGCAATTGCATGTTTTTATTGTATTTAATAAGTGTCTCAAACACCTTGCGAATTGCTATTGCAGCCATAGTTCAATTTAAAAATTGATGTTAATTCTATTACCAGTATTGGCAATGGCAAGAACTTTCTGATAAGAAAATGCTGAAATAAAAAAAAATGATAGAGAAGAATACATTCTTCATAAATATATACCTTGTAATATATGACTTCCTTTGACACAGCTACAAAGACACCGTTTTTTGAGACACTATTCATGTTTAGGGCATCCATCATGAGTCATGAATACCCTTTGAAGGGTAATGGTGATCCTTTGGGTAGTGTAATGGCCATTACCCCATCTAAAAGGTCTTAAATACCCTTCTTATTAAAAAACATTTTTCATCTTCTTCATCAAAATCCACTAGTGAACTCTTGGCTGACATTCCTTTCTCTATCACTTGTCCTCACAAAACCTCATTTCTCGAAGCAGCGACACCAACACTCGCATCGTCATTGGGGGTAGAACTCTATTTGATTGCCTCCATTCCACCTTGCTTTCACTAACCTCCATTGAATCAAGTGACAGTATTCCAACGGCATCAACGAAAGCCTTGTCCTCTATAGTCCATGCTAAGCTCTCACAGTTATTGAGTAGGTGCAACCATCTTGTTTCTTTCCATTATGAATCCTAGTGCTTCTTCTAGGTTTTTCCCAAAATATTAATTTCCTTATGTAAAAACTCCATGAGCATTTGTCAAAAATTAGTAGCTTTCAATCACTTTCTTAACTAACAATTTAATTGTGAGAAAACTTTTATTGACATCAATTAATGAGTTAAAGCTGACTGTAACTACATAATATTGGTCATTGAAAGCAACTTTGACTATATCTGCAATGCTGAAATTATTGAGCCCACACAAATATATAAAATCTTGTAGAAAATAATTTACAACAAGACACAATTAAAGCCATGATTAGTGATTTGTTAACTCTCAATTAATCACCATGATGGTAAACAATTTAATACTTAATCTAAGTATGCAATTATTGTTGCAATAAAATAAAATTATAAATCACTATAGTTCACAAAAATAGAATAATGAATCAATGATAATGAAATTTTTAATAATGTGAATTAGTAAAAGAAGAGTATGTGGTAAGTGGCAGATGCATTAGGTTGACATAAATTTTAAAACATACCTTTTATGTAATATTTTTTGAAATCATATTGAAACATGATTTATGGTCATCAAAAACAAACTAAAAATAATGTATGTTTGTACATGCACATGGTCTCAAATGATGAAGGCATGATGAAGGCATGAGGCACAATATGATTTGTTTAAAATAGTATAGATAATTCACTCTGGTTCAGATCACTCTAAGTTAATATATATACATATAAAAAACTGTGTTTGATGCTTAATTCAAATTAGACATAATTATTGTGCTATTATTAGTCACGCTAAAAAATAATGTTAGTGTGTCATTGAATGAGTGTGTCAATGAATGAGTTCCTTACCATGCTCCATCTATTTAACATAATAACAACAATAATAATATGAGTATGAATAGCTTAGTTTTATTTTTATTTGCCAAAATTGATATATGTGTAACTATTATTTTAGATATGGATGAGATTGTGTAGATCCGACTTTATTTTGTAATGTACTTGTGCCACTTTTATGTTCTAAATATCATGACCACTATATGTGTAAAAAAGGAACACAACAATATAAAAAGCATTGTGCAGTATGATATAGAGTCAACGTCAACTAAGAGACATAGGCAATGGGAATACTTGAACCGAGTTGTTTATGAAAATGACATCAAATGCGTTGAAAACCTACACATGGATCATTGGTATTTTCATAATTTATGTCAATTACTGACCCACACTAGTGGCCGGTGAGGCATAAGAAATATCATGTTTGAGGAGATGGTCGCAATGTTTTTGAATATTGTCTCATACCATGTAAAATATAGGATAATTAAATTCGACTTCATGCTATATATCTATTGAAATAGTTAGTCAACATTTCCATGCTATCTTGAAGTCAATTATTCTTTGTCATCGTGTTCTATTAAGGAAATCTGAACTTTTCCCTGAAAATTTAGATGACCCTAAGTGGAGGTGGTTTAAGGTAAAAGCTTTAGCCTGTAGAATTTTTCATTTTATTTTTATATTTTATTCCAATAGTAGAGTGGATGAGTTGAAAATAATAATTTGTCCTTTTCAATTTATCTTTACTTTGAATTGCTTTCTTCTTTGTGCCAAATGGTGACTTTGTTTACCTAGCCCTTGTGACATTTAGGTCTTTCAAGCAATGATAATGAGAAAAAAGGAAGACAGCTCAAGCAATACAAGCATATCAAACTATTCCATTTATATTTTGTAGTGTGTTTGTGTTTGTTTGGAAACATTACTCTTCTTATTTTGTTGAAAACCATGTGTTATTTTGGAAACATTACTAGTATGTGTTATTGGGGTAGTGATTTAGTTGAAAATGATGAGTGTATAATGTTCTATTATTTCATATTACTTTGTACAGCCATTTGGCTTGTATTAGGATCATATTGTGAAATTCGGTGCTAAACTTAGTGTATTTTGTATTCTCAGGCTTTGGGCATCATTTAAAGATGAGAGAGAACCAAAAGAAGCATTCTAGACCCTAAATGAAGAAATTAGAGCTCTATCGGCATCAATTGAACAAGGACAAGGCAAACTAGATGGTTTACTGGCAACTTAGGACTTGACTTACGGTTGTAAACACTTTCTAGAGAACCTTGTTGGCTTGCTTACGCCTATAAGGAGGAGTTTAGAGCCAAATCAGAGGACCTTACGGGCAGAACTTACGCTCGGAAGGATGCCTGTAAGGACCATTCAGAGGAGCATACAGCCAGAGCTTATACAAGTAAGGGTAGTCGTAAGGTGCTAAATAGTGAAGCTTACGGTCCAACGCTTACAGCCATAAGACGGACTATAAAATAGACATAATACCTTAGGAATAGGACTTATGGCCATAAGTGTTCGTGTAAGGATTGTTACCCATCTTCTCTAGCTTTTTATGGCCATGCCCTTACACTCGTAAGCAACCAGTAAGCAGCCGAGTATAAATATATCTTATAAGGATTTTTTAGGACATTCTATGGATTTCTTTGATTATTTTCCTAGAGGCAAAGCTAGGGGAGAAAGGAGAAAAATCTCCAGGGCTCAAAGGGCTAATCTAGGACGAGATTTGGATCCACATTCAAGGGGAGTGTTGATCGCAGCCGTCAAGCTCATCTTGACATTGTTCGTGGAAGCTTTCTAGGGTTTCTTCGGTGATTCATCTCCAGTATGATTGAGAGGAGGGTTTCTATATTTTCAATGTCTCTCATTGTGTCTTGTTGTTTGAATGATTTTCCTCCATTAATGGAGGGCTAATTTGTTAGATGTTTGGGCATAGTGAACTCTAGGGTTTATGTTTTGATATTGGTTATTGGATTCATGTGATTTACTTGTTTTCATTAATGCAATCTATTCTATTTGAATCTAATTGCATGTTTGAATACTTGATCTCTATTGTGGTGAAAGCCCTAATTATTATACTTGTTGTACTTTGTGATGAGAAGAAATTCCCACCTAGCTTAGAGATACCACGATTAGATGGAATTGTGAGTAAGCCTAGAAATATGGTACTTTGGAGACCCCGTCTCCCTCAGTTATCCCAAGTGAGTTAATGAGTATCTTCTTGCTCTTCGCAATCATGTGGAGTAGATTTTAGGAATCACATTTCCACTCTGTATTTAGATTAGGGGTAATCTCTTTTCATAAGAGAGATTACCTACTTAAGAGTTTCTTATTAGCCCATGGCGAGGTTTCATAGAGTGTTAATGTGATTGTGTGGATGATTATATCAACTCTGCATCGATTCAGTTGCTATTCATCCTCTACGAGGAGTTTAGTATGATTCAATAAACCTCTCAGTTCAAATAGGATTGCATACTTAGATAACCTTTGTCCTGCATTTTATCAAACCCTAGAGGGATGATATGCCCGAATATCATTTCTTCCCTTGATTTTCTTCTTGTTTTATTTCGTACTTCTTGCATTTACTTTCTTTTGTTCACATACAACACTTGGTTAGTTAGGCTAATTTTCAAAAATAGGATTACTGCTAGTATTCTCAATCTCCTCTGTGGACTGACATTTTACTTTCATGCACACTTTATTACATGATCGGGATGTACACTTGCATCCTTATCAAGTTTTTGGCTCAGTTGCCGGAGAGGATTTGAGATATTAGGAACACTTGTGTTTCCATCAGTTAAGCCATTAATTTTACTTTGTATTCTTTATTCTGTTATTTATCTTTGTTCTTTTTTATTTCTTTTCTATTATTTGATTGTAGTGTATGGCACCCAAAGGCAAATCAGCTTGACTGGTGGAAGATGAAAGCAACATAGAAAAAGTAATTAAACCTAGATTGAGAATAGCTCTATTGTTTGAGACAAGATCATTAATAGTTAGGGTTAAAGGAGAACAGTTGAACACCATGGAAGATCAAGGGGATCAACCAAGAACCTTGCTTGATTATGCTCTCCCTACTATCAATGGTTCTTAGTCCAGTATTGTTCACCCACTAGTAGTTGTGAACAATTTCGAACTAAAGCTAGCGTTCATGCAAATGGTCCAACAATTAACATAGTTTCATGGTTTGCTAGATGAGGACTTGAAAAGCCACATTGGAGGGCTCCTCGAAGTTTGTGACATGCTGAAGATTAATAATGTCTTTGACGACACTATCAAACTCTAACTATTAACTTTCTCTTTGAAGGGTAGAGCCAAGCAATTGCTCCAAGCCTTTCCTTGTACATCTATCAAAAGGTGGGAACAACTTGTTGAGTCATTTTTGGCCTATTATTTCCATGAGAAGGATGACCAAGCTGTGTCAGGAGATTACTTCTTTTATACTATTAGACTTAGAATCGTTGTTTGAGTTATTAGAGAGATTTAACGAGTTGTTGAGGAAGTGTGCACAACATAATCACCCAGAGTGGATAAAATTGCATATATTCCATCAAGGCGTCAATCAGAGCACCAGGCATCTTTTTGACTTAGCAGTAGGAGGATCACTAGGCTGTAAGACACCGGAGGCAACCAAGTGATGAGTGTACATTGTTCATGTATTTCATATCTATTTGTACACTCATTTGTCATGAATTATAACCATAATGTGGAATTCGATACTAAATATTGTGTGTTTTACATTAACAAGCTTAGGGCAGTGCTTAAAGGTGAGGGAGATCCAAAAAGAGCAATTTAGACTGAAATTGATGAAGTTAGAGCTCTCTTGATATCATTAGAATAAGGATAAGGCAAATTAGGTGGTTTACGGGCAGCTAACTGTCCCCTTTACGGCTGTAAGTATAGTCTAGAAGACCTTGCGGGTATGATTATTCCTGTAAGGACGATTCAGAGTCAATTTAGAGGATCTTACGGGTAAGGCTTATACCGGTAAGGACCATCCAGAGGAGCGTACGACCATAGTGCATGCCTGTAAGGGCAGTTACAAGAAGCAAATAGAGACGCTTACGATCTAGCAATTGTGGTCGTAAGTTAGATCATAACATATTCAGAGGAACTGATAAGTGCTCGTGTTATAGTAATGCGAAGCGTTATTATCTTGCAATGAGCATTAATTTAATCAGATTTTATCACTAAAAAGTGTGCATTTGTTTACTTTTGTGCATTGTAGGGTTGTGGAGCCAATTTGGAGAAGAATGAAGCAAGAATAGGTTATGTTCGCCATTGTTGAGGAGTTTTCGGACTAAGCAAGGAACAAGGCAGGAGTTTAGACTTGTGGGTGTGTGCCAACCTCCATTGGAGGGGCACAAGGGCAGTCACATTCACAAAAGTCTAACTCATGTAGCATTGGAGAACTTCGCCAATGAAGAGAAATTAAGTAATCGACATAATCTACCATTGATTGTGTGCCCAATTCAATGGCCTCGATGAAGAACGATGAATTCGGGAGCATTTCGGCAAGACTGTAGCAGTTACTACAGCAAAACAC
Organism: Dioscorea alata; assembly: GCA_020875875.1. Taxonomy (NCBI): domain Eukaryota; kingdom Viridiplantae; phylum Streptophyta; class Magnoliopsida; order Dioscoreales; family Dioscoreaceae; genus Dioscorea; species Dioscorea alata. The sequence continues at coordinate 12,105,008 of CM037021.1, forward strand.
TGTAGCGAAAGTACTGTAGCAATCTACTGTTCATTGTTGCCGAAAATCAGGATTTCAGAGAGTTCACACGGGCGTGTGGAAATTCCACACGGCCGCGTGCTGTAGCAAAGTTACTGTTTATAGTGCCGAAAAATCACGATTTCAGAATTTCCACACGGCCGTGTGGAATTAAGACACGGGCATGTGGAATTCCTGGTTTTACACAGGGCCGTGTGGAATTAACACAGGGGCGTGTGGAACTCCGATTTCAGCCTATAAAGAGCCCGTTTTAAAATCTATTTGGGGACCCTCCCCTTCTATCACTTGGATATCTTTTGGGGGGCTTTCGGCTAGGGTTTGGAGAGGTTCTTGGAGGTCTTTGGAGGCGATTAAACGGCATCGACATCGACATCCTTTGGAAGAAAGCTATTGGGGAAGCTCTCATCGGCATTGATTTGTCGAGGTGTGCCTTAGGCTTGACAAGGGATTCGTTGGAGAAGACACGCGACTACACAAGACCATCGATACGATCTACAAGGGGGTTTTTTTTATGGTTTTCATGCATATGTTCTTAAACTATTTATTGACTTTGTATTGCTCCATGGAGAGCTAAACCCTAGTGGGTATTCGGACTTGTAAACCCTAGGATGATATTGTTTCTATGACTTTTATTATGCTTTCTTAATTTAATGTTCTATTATTGAGTTCCAATCTTGCATGCCGATTGTATGAGATTTTCCCTTAGCCGTGACACTAGAGTTGAGAATCTATTAGGTTATCCTTCGAGGGTGTGACAACCTCTATAGGATTAGACTACACAAGGTTGGAGAGGGTTGAGAAGGAGAGTTGTGAGGTAGCGATGTACCCCTTTCCCCTCCGGTGTGGTTTCTCCCTACCTCCGGTTCCTTGATTCATTAGCGGTCGAGATAGAGTGAAGTGCTAGGTAGATAAACTCTCCTGGGGCTTAGTTACGCGAGTAACAGAGTGAAGGGTTGAAGTGAATCCTACGCACTGGGGCTTAATCTAGACTAGGGTTCTTCCACCTGGACCAAAGGGTTAGAACTACACATAGGAACAGGTTTTACCACTAGGAGTCCCTAGAACTTAATGCAATCCCACGTAGTGTGAGGCTTAGGTAGATATACTCCTTTAGGGCTTAGTTGACAGTTCAACGAGAGTCAAGAGTCGTAGTGAATCCTAATGCCGGGGCATAGTGTTGGGGTTAGTCACGGTTGACCTTAGGTTTGGGACCGTGTGTTTAAGGATATCCTCGACTCAATTAGACATCAATTAGAGGGTATAATACTAGTCTTGCACTAGAAGCATTAGTCTTAGGGGGAGCTTTGTCCGGGTACCCCATCTTTATATCGATTACCTCTCCTACCCTAATTATTCTTCTTGCACTCTTTTATTTTCTTTTACATTTATATATATATATATATATTCTTTCATCATCGACTTCTTTCATAGCTAAATAGCGATAACACTTGTTTCTGAACACTATTCCCTGTGGATACGACTACCCACTCACCGGGGTAACTTTTATTACTTTGACAAGGCCGTGCACTTGCGGTACGCACGCAAAAGGTCGTGTCAAGAACTTATGGATGTGGCTTACGGCTGTAAGCGTGCCCGTAAGGCTAACGACTATTTTCCTAGTTCCCTTACGGCTTTACCCTTACGCCTATAAGCAACCTGTAAGCACTTTGGTATAAATAAAACTTAAGAGGATTTTTAGGCCATGACCTATTCTATCTCTATATTCTTTAGGGGTGATTCTTAGAGGCGAGATTAAGGAAGGAAAGGACAGAATCTCCAGCACCTTACATAAGATTTGGAGAGGGATTTGGCGCAGCATTCAAGAGGATTGGAGATCGTAGCTGTCAAGCTCATCTTGCCGGCGTGCGTGTAAGCTACCTCGATGAGTCTCCATCCTAGGGATTAACAAGAGGGTTTTCATGGATCTTATGTCTACTCCTATTCATTGTATCTTGAATGCTTGCCCTCCATTAATGGATTGCTAATTTGTAGATATTTGGGTGTAGTTGAACTCTAGGGTTTACTTTTATGACTTTGGTTGATGGATCTTTGATGCTTTAATTGATTTCTTTTTCCAATCATATCTATTTGAATCTAATTGCGTGTTTGAATGATTGGGTGCTAACGAGGCGAAAGACCTAACTATCATGTTTGATAGACCTCGTGACGAGTAGAAATACCCACCTAGCATGGACATGCCGTGATTAAAGGGATTTGTGAGTAAGCCTTGGTATAGGGTACTTTGGAGACTCTGTCTCCTTCAATTTTCCCGAGTGAGTTATTGACAATCTCCATGCATTTTGCAATCATGTAGAGTGGATTTTAGGATAAATCGCATTTCTGCTTTGTATTCGAAATTAGGGGTAATCTCTCTCTTTTTGGGAGAAATTATCTACTTAAGAGATTGTCATTAGCTCACGGTGAGGTTTAATAGAGTGTTAATGTGATTGTGTGGATGTCTGCATCAACTCTGCACCTATTTAGCTACTATTCACCTGAAAAATCGGGGTTAAGTATAATTTTGGAAACCTCTCTGTTCAAATAGGATTGGATACCTAGACAACCTTTATCCTGTACTTTATAACCCTAGATGGATACTACTCTCGGACATCCTTTTTCCCATGATTCCCCTCCGATTTTATTTCTCGTATTTCCTAGATTTCTTTTGTCTTTGTTTACACACAGTACTTCACTCGTTAGGCTAATTTTGGGATTTAGAGTTATTACTAGTATTCACCTCCTTCCCTGTGGACCGACACGCTACACTTCTAGCACACTATTTTACGCAATTAGCACGTACACTTGTATGCACCCCTATTAAGTTTTTGGCGCCGTTACCAGGGAAGGATTAGAGATATTAGGAACACTTGTTTTTTCTTCACTTTAGCCATTTCTTTTCTTTTTCTTACTTGTTTATATTCTCTTTCTCTTCATGTGTTTCCTGATTCTTTTTCTTTTGTTTGATTTCAGTGCAGGACACCAAAGGATAAAGCTCCAAGATTGATAGAAGATGACAGTAATGTAGAAAGAGTGATTAGAACTAGATTGAGAACAACTATACTGAACGAGATAGTATATTTGACAGTAAGTGTTAAGGAAGAGCAATTAAACACTATGGTAGATCAGGGGAACCGATACAGGACCTTTTCAGATTATGCTTGCTCCACTCTTGACGGTTCTCAGTCAAGTATAGTGCACTCACTAGTTGCAAGAAACAATTTTGAGCTTAAACCCGCGTTTGCCCAAATGGTATAGAGTGCAGCATAGTTCCATGGATTACCAGACCAGGATCCCAACAGTCATATTAAGGGATTCCTCAAAGTGTGCGACATGCTCAAGATCAACAATATTTCTGATGATGCTATCAGACTTCACTTATTTCCATTTTCCACTAAAAAGAAGAGCTGAACAGTGACTTTAGGCTCTTCCTTAGCATTTATCATAACTTGGGAACAGCGTGTTGGAATGTTCTTGGCACGTTATTTCCCTCCAGGAAGGATGAGCAAGTTGTGTTAAGAGATTACAATATATGCACAGTTGGACACTGAATCATTATTTGAGGTGCGGGAGAGGTTTAAAGATTTGTTAAGGAAATGTCTGCATCATAACCTCCCTTAATGGATGGAAGTTTAGATTTTCCATCAGGGTCTCAATCAGAGTACCCGATAATTCATTGATTCTACAACAGGAGGATCACTTGGCAGTAAGACTCTAGAGGCGGCCAAATAGTTAATTGAAGAGATAGCCATTAACAATTATCAGTGGAATTCGAGAGGTAAATCAGTTGCCAAGTCAACTGCGATAATTGAAGTCAGTGAGGTTACTACATTAGTAGCCAAAGTGGAGGCATTAACTAGGAAGATTGACAGTTTGTCTACTCAGAAATCGGCTACAGTCATTGTTTGTGTTACTTGTGGGGGAGGACACACTCCCTCAGACTATTCCATTATAGGAGTAGTGAATGGATCCTTCGAACAAGTGGATTTCATCGGTAGTGCCTCTAAACAGCAAGGGAATCCCTATAATATTACATATAACCCAGGATAGCGTAATCACCCCAATTTCTCTTGGGGAGGTCAATGGCAACAACATAAATCTCCACCAGGGTTTCCTCTTCATCATCAAAATGACAAGAGACCCGCATTGGAGAAAGTGCTTACTTGGTTCATTCCGAGCACGGACATCAAGTTCCAATAGTTGGACAGTAGGCCCCAGGGCATAGAGGTATCATTGAGAAACCAATAGTCTTTTCTTCAGAACTTGGAGAACCAAGTAGGACAGACTGCCTAATTGTTATCTTAGCGACCTTAAGGAAGTCTATCGAGTAAAACCAAAGCCAATCCCCGTAAGCATCTCAAGGTAATCATTCTTCGAAGTGGTAAAGAGTTTGGGGATGGGTAGTGAGAAGGTGATTGAGAAGAAAAAAGAGCCAGAAATAGAGTTTGCTAAGAGTTTGGCAAAAGAAAGCGTACCTATTCTAAGTGAGAAAAGAATGCCACCACTAGTAAAAGAGTACGTTCCCCGACTTCCCGATCCATCAAGGATGAGGAATGATCGTACAGACGAACAATTCAAGAGATTTATGTACTTATTGAAGAAATTGCACATCAATGTACCGTTTGTGGAAGCCTTGTACCAAATACCAAAGTACGCTAAGTTTCTCAAGGATTTATTAATAAACAAGCAGAAAGTTGAGGAGGTATCGACGGTGACATTGAGCGAAGGGAGTTCGGCATTGCTTCAAAATCGGCTACCGAGGAAGTAAAATGATCCAGGGACTTTTACTATCCCTTGCAGCATTGGTGATATGGTTGATGAAAAGACCCTAGCAGATTTAGGAACTAGCATTAATGTAATGCCATACACCATGTTTAGAAAATTAGGAGTATTTCACCTTAAATCAACTAGGATGACATTGTAAATAGCGGACCGCTCCATTAAACATCCTAGGAGAATCATAGAAGATGTTTTGGTTAAGGTTGACAAGTTCATTTTCCTGGTAGATTTTATAAGCATAGCCACCTCATACTTGTTAAGCCATTCCTAGCCACCTCCCAAGCCGTCATTGATGTTAATTACGGCAAAATGACACTAAGGGTTGGGGATGAGGAAGTGATTTTTTTCTTTATCTGATGCAATAAAACATCCCTCTACTTTTGATGATACATGCTATTACGTTGATGTAACTGACTCACTTGTGGATAAATGTGTGCAGGAGACGTTGCATAAAGAGCCTCTCGAGGAGTCATTGGATGGGCCTCACATTGAGGAGACTACCCTGTTGCTTACATATGCCTTTATTAAGTAAAACATGCAAAAGAAGCAATGGCGCAAGGTCACTTCCCCCAAGAAAAGTAAGAGAAAACCTTCGCCCAAGGAGGTAATCCCCGAGTCAATCCATTACAATGGTAAGTTCCCTATTTTCTACAACCTTGCACTTGGGTATTATTGCGGAGATGTTGAATTGTGTAATAAGGAGTGTTTTTACTTTGAACCTCCATAACTTGTGCATTTCAGGTACGTCAAGCTCATGACGTTAAGCAAGCTCATCTTGGGAGGCAACTCAAGGAAGATTTCTCGTATTTTGTTTGAGTTTTAGTCATTAGCATAATTTGTTATTTTCTTTGGTTCTTGCAATAAATTGCTTGGCTTGTCATGATTTTTATGTGTTGGTTGGATGTTCGAGACTATAAATACTAATTTTTGTGCTTCCCAAGTCATATATGTATTTGAGCTTAACTGTAGGAACCGGGAAAACTCTGCTCAGTTTTTCCAAGACTCTTACGGCTACTTACGCCCATAAGAACAGTAGTAAACCTCGCACAGAGAGCTTTACGAGCATCTTATTCTCATAAGCCACCTCGTAAGGGGTTTCAGAGAGCCTTATGATTGCACTTATAGTCCATAAGTCCTGGAGAACACAGTTCAGAGGTCACTTTTGGGTCACTTACACTCGTAAGTCAGGCTGTAAGGGTCATCTAGAGTACCTTACAGCTACATTTTAAATCCTTACAGCCCGTAACACTTTGGAGAGCTCAACCTAGGTTCCTTATGGGTGTCTTACACCCATAAATCCGACCGTAAGAGCAAAACAGAGAACCTTTTAGACTACAGTGCTACGTCTTTTACAGTCATAATGCTCCCATAACTATTCATTCAGAGAGACTTACAGTCACGTGTTACACTTGTAAGAACCTAGGTTTTAAGTGCCATCGACAACCTTTGATCTTCATTCTTAATTGATTTGCACCATATTCTCGATCGCCAACTGGTTTTTGAGTGTTTTCATGCAGGATTGAACCAATTTTTAAGCTTCTCGCCGGCTAGTTTTCTCATTTTCTCTTTATATCAAAGGTTACCTTGATTTTAAAAAGCAGATTGTTTGATCTTTATGTATGAGAATGAATGTATAATGTTTCTGAGTGACTTTCCCCTAGGCTTACACCCATAAGTCTTCCCGTTAGTAGGCCGTAAGCTCTCTTGCTATGTTCAAAGTTTGTATTTTTGTATTCTAAACTTCATATTCTTTTACTTGTGTAGCATGGTTAGTACAAAGAAGCATCTTCAGGACACGGCAAGAGGAAGAGACCTAAGGTGTCAACCTCAGGCATAACTGCCATCGACTCCCCAATTTCCCTCAGGCCCCATGTTTACAAAGGCTCACTTCCGAGAGCAGTTTGCCCACTTAAGGACGAAGTGGTTTGGCCAGTCATGTATGGTGGATTGGCTCATACTAGCACAGCTAGAGCTTGAGAAGGAGGTCCGAGAGATGTTCTAGTTTGGTAGCTAGAGCCAACTCTTCTCTTACAAGGAGCATACCTATAGAAAAAGTACCCTCGAGGTCCTATCTACTTTTAAGGTGGATAGAGGCCTCATGGGGTTCGACAGGGCTGGCTCTGTCAGGTTCCAGTTATTTGGAGAGTAGAGACGGTTATCCTACTCTAATTTCTCTCTGCTGTCGAAGTTATATGACTCGGATTTTATCAGCACCCCACAATACAAACAGCTGCTGATCAACTTCCCTACGGGCAGCCAAGAAAGTTTGGCAACATCTTATCCAAGGATGCAGCTATGAGCCAGGCCTCGTTCCTCACTCGCCTTGCTGATCGATATGTCCATGTTATCATAGCTCGTTCTTTTGTAGGTAAGGACGGATAGCACTGGAGTACTTGGGCTGCAGGAGCTCTTGTTTCTCTATAGCCTTGTGAAGCGCCATCTTATACACTGAGGCTATGTATTGGCAGACTTCATTGCACACCAAGACTAGCATGTACGCCTACGCCTAGGCAGACTTCAATACACACCAAGGCCATCACGACTCATCAGAGGGATAGGGTTGGCGGATCGACTCCAGGGATATAAGGTAGTTAGCTGCATCTCTCACCTTGACCTTGACACCCTGTGGCTAATGGGGATAGTGGTGTGTCACAGTTGTCATTTCATCCTCACACCGACCACAGCACAGGAGCTAGCAAAGAGTGAGGATGAGTTAGATGATGAGTCTTGCAGTGAATCATCCTTATCGTCAACCACTATGCCAGTGGGTCCTAGCAATAAAGTAGCCCCTCCATGATGCCGATCAGAGATACAGGAGCTGTGGATTGGTGTCCTACAGCTGTAGGAGTGCCAGAAGACCATTATGGCGACTTAGGCATGGATCGAGGCTGACATTGGTCGTGCCCTAGACATTCTTGCACATCTGGTTCCTTCTCCAGTTCCTGTTCCCCCAACATTGACTCCTCTTCCACCCACACATTCACCAACAGATTTCGTACATGCTATTCTTGATGATTCACCTAATTAGAGCATAAAACTTCTCTATTGTAGCGACTTAGCCCATGTTCGACTTTCTTTAGTGTTATTCATTGTACTTCTTGTGAAGAAAATTTTTGCAAATTTGAAGGAATTTGTTTCAAAAAGAGAGTGAAAAAAGTTGAAAAATGGAAAGAGCTACCCATATTAGAAGTGTGGAGCTACTCTTGAGTACTGTAGTAACCACTGTAGCACCTGGAGAATTTTCGGGACAAAAAGTTGGTCTAAGTCATACGACCTCAATGCCACCTGGTATTGACCCCGGTATCCCTCAAATATTAAAGGCTTTGAGCTCCTTGTGACGTCTATACGACCCCCATATGGCCCCTATACCTTGGGGTATAAAAGCACATTTCTAGGGCATGAATGAGGGACTTTTGGCCAGCACTTGAAAAGAAGAAAAAGGAAGAATGGAGATATCTTGCAGAAGCGATATTCTTGGGCGAAAAAAGAGGACAAGGGCTAGATCTTCAAAGGGAGAGATTCATCATCAAAGAGAGGAAGGTTCTAGGACCGAGAAGAGGCCTTCGGCTAGGGGAAGCGTCATTCGGCACTCCTCGGGAGGGGTAAGCCTCATTTGGCCGCATCTCCACCTTATTCATTATCATTTTACCTAGGAAGTGCCATCTATAAATCCTATTTATACTTTTTTTTACTTTGTTGTTCATAGTTGTATGATGGCACACTAGATCCTCAAGGCCACCGAATGTTGGTGAACCTTGGGGGTTCATTATGTGTTTTGGATGACTTATACTTAATTACAAAGCTTGTATTGATTTATGATTTAGTTCATTGTGTTTCATGTCTAGAACTACTCAATGCAGATGTGACCTACTTACGTGTATTAGATCATTAATGAACCAAAAAGGGTTGCTTGTACCAATATGCCGAGAAATTGGATATCAGTAGCCCTCCGATCTATAAGGGTAGACTAAGGTTTAGTATACCCTTATCTCAGGATCTCCTTGTACTTAATGCAATTGTAGTGATGTTAGTTAGGAAGAAATTCCAATTGACATTCGTATGGGATTAGGGTTCAATCATCAAGAAATTGGGGTTGATCTAATCTTGAAATCCTTCGGTTTAGATCAACCATGCTATCTTTTGTTATTCATCCTTATGTCATGATAACCCCTCAAAAGGGATCCACATCCATAGGCCTTTGCATATTCTTATAGCTCTTGCAATCACTCATCTTGCTCTTTATTCCATATAACTTTATTTTGTTCATTTTCTTACATCTATTAGAGTAATTCTCCATGCTTAAGATGCAAGGTTAGATAATAGGTTTTGAAGGAGTAATAGGAGCTCATTAGCCCCGTGGAATACGATCCTTGTGTTTTACACGAGGTATTACTTGGCGATCCCATACACTTGTGGGGAAGTACATCAGCATGCTTATGCTCGTAAGGAGGATTTAAAGTCAATTCAGAGGATCTTATGGGCAAGGTTTATGCCCGTAAGGATGCCCTTAAGAACCATCCAAATAAGCTGGACCGTAACATATTCAGAAGACCTTATGGATGAGGCTTACTGCCATAAGCCTTCCCGTAAAGCTCGTGACTATCTTCCCAGCTTTCTTATAGCCTTACCCATACGCTTGTAACCAGCCAGTAAGTAATCGGGTATAAATATAACTTAAGAGAATTTTTAGGACAAGATCTATTCTATCTCTTTATTCTTTAGGGGCGATTCTTGGAGGCAAGATTAAGGAAGGAAAAGGCCGAATCTCCAACAACTTAGGTAAGATTTGGAGAGGGGTTTGGCACGACATTCAAGGGAATTGGAGATCATAGCTGTTAAGCTCATCTTGGCGGTGTGCATGGAAGCTACCTCAGCGACTCTCCATCCTAGGGATTTACAAGGGGGTTTTCATGGATCTTATGTCTATTCTTATTCATTGTATCTTAAATGATTGCCCTCCATTAATGGAGGGCTAATTTGTAAATGTTTGGGTGTAGTTGAACTCTAGGGTTTACTTTTATGACTTTGGTTGTTGGATCTTTGATGTTTTAATTGATTCTTATTTGCAATCATATCTATTTGAATCTAATTCCATGTTTGAATCGGGGTTGCTAATGAGGCAAAAGCCCTAGCTATCATGTTTGATGTGCTACGTGATGAGTAGAAATACCCACCTAACATAGACATGCTGTGATTAGGGGGAATTGTGAGCAAGCTTGGGTATATGGTACTTTGGAGACTCCATCTCCTTTAATTCTCCTAAGTGAGTTGTTGAGAATCTTTGTGCTTTATTCAATCATGTGTAGTGGATTTTAGGAGAAATCACATTTTTGCTCTGTATTCAGATTATGGGTAATCTCTCTCTCTTTCTCTTTGAGAAAGATTATCTACTTAAGAGATTGTCATTAGCTAATGATGAGGTTTCACAGAGTGTTAATGCAATTGTAAGGATGTCTTTATCAGCTCTGCACCTATTCAGTTACTCTTCACCTGAGAAGTCAGGTTTTAGTATAATTCTGGAAACTTCTCAGTTCAAATTGGATTGCATACCTAGACAACCTTTGTCTTGTACTTCATAACCCTAGATGGATACTACGCCCAGACATCATTTTTCCCTTTGATTCCCTTTTGGTTTTATTTCCCGTATTTTCTAGTTTTTTTTTTTTGGCTTTGTTTACACACACCCCTTCACTCGTTAGGCTAATTTTTAGATTTAGAGTTATTACTAGTATTCACCTCCTTCCTTGTGGACTAACACTCTGCACTTCAAGCATACTTTTTTACCCGATCATCTTGTACACTTGCGTGCATCCCTATGACCAAGCAATTGATTGAGGAAATAGCCTTGAACAACTACCAGTAAAATTCTAAGGGAAAGTCAGTTGGGAAACCCGCTAGGATGATAGAGGTTAGCGAGGTCATAGCGTTAGCCGCTCATAAACCACCTGCAGTGATGGCTTGCGATACATATGGGGGAGGACATACTTCGACCGCCATTGTAAGAGTGACGCACAGACCCATAGAGCAAGTTGACTTCGTTCGTAGTGTCCTCCGACAGCAAGGAAACCTCTACACTAGCACATACAACCTAGGATGGAGGAATCACCCAAATTTTTCTTGGGGGACTCAAGGGTAGTAGCAGAAGCCCTCACCTATAGTCTAATCGGATGCCCTTGCTTGAGGAGGTACTTTCTCGATTCATACAAACCACAGATACCAAGTATTAGTAGTCCTTCGCCAAATTCTAGAGCATAGAGTCTACGATGAGAAACCAGCAGGCTTTTCTTCATAACTTGGAGAATCAAGTTGGTCAAATTGCAAGACTATTTTCAGAGAGACCACAAGGCAGCTTACCAAGTAATACTGAGACAAACCCCCTTGAGCATCTCAAGGCTATCACTCTTAGGAATGGTAAAGAAGTGGGGATGGGCAAAGAAAGGATGATGGAGAAAGAGGAAGAACCAAAAATTGCGGTTTCTGACAGTTTGGAGAAAGAGGAAGAAAGCACTCTAATTATTGAGAAGACTGCACCCACACGGATTTGTTGACATGACAGCGTGCTTATACTAGGTCATACAAAGATTGAAAGGCGATACTTGTGCCAACACACCGAGAGATCGGGTGTTGGTAGCCCTCCATTGCTAGGTTTAAGCCAAAGAAAAGTAGGTTTACTCCTATTTGGAGATTTCCTTGAACCTATTGCAATCGTAGGAGTGTTGATCCAGAAGAGATTCCGATCATCACTCATATGGGATTAGGGGTTAGCCGCAGAGAGATTGGGGTTAACTTATATAAGAGATCTCTAGGTCTTAACTACCGTTATTACATCTTTAAACTATCCTAATTTGGTCCTTAATGACAACCCTAGGGGGATTCCTTGTCCGAACACCTCCTTCTCATGGTTGACACTTCCTTATTTATGTGTGCTAGTAACCCGGCCATAGATTAGTTAGTTTATTTTATTTTATTTGTTTCTCTTACTAAGAATTGTAGGCTAGATAGTAGATGAAGAGTGAGTAATAATACTTCCTTAGCCCCGTGGAATACGATCCCTGTTTCACACATAGGGTATTACTTGGTGACCCTGTACGCTTGTGGGGAATCAATCAACATCAATGTACCATTCATGGAGGCATTGTCCCAAATGGCTAAGTACGCGAAGTTCCTCAAGGATTTATTGATAAAGAAGCAGAAATTCAAGGAAGTCTCCATGGTTACATTGCGTGAAGGAAGCTCGGCACTCTTACAAAATCAGCTGCCGAGGAAGAAGAAAGATCAAGGGAGTTTTACTATTCCTTACAACATTGGTGATTTGGTGAATGAGAAAGCCCTAGTGGATCTAGGAGCTAGTATTAATATTATGTCTTACACCATGTTTAGGAGACTTGGACCTAGAGACCTTAAGCCCACTACGATGACCCTTTAGTTAGCAAATCGCTCCATTAGGCATCCTAAGTGTATCATAGAGGATGTTTTAGTTAAGGTCCATAAATTCATCTTCCCAGTTAACTTTATGATTTTAGATGTTGATGAGGATGTTGAGGTACCCCACATTTTAGGTTGGCCTTTTCTAGCCACCTCCGAAGCCATACTTGATGTGAGCAATGGTAGAATAACTCTTAGGGTTGGGGATAAGGAAGTTGTTTTTACTTTATCTGATGCTATGAGAATTTCTCTCACTTATGATGATACTTGCTATTTCATGGACATGACTGAGTCTATTGTTAATGAATATTTGTAGGGAATGTTGCACAAGGAGCCTTTCGAGGAATCATTTGATGATCCTCAAGATGAGGAGACGCCCCCTTTGCCTACAACAAACTCGGCTGAGGAAATCAGGTGCAAGAAACATTGGAAAGAAGTCACTTCCCCTAAGAAAGGCAAGAGGAAAGCTTTACCGAAGGAAGTAACATCTGAGTCGGTTAAAATCATTGGTAAGTATCCTATTTTCTTTGATTTCACACTTGGGCATTTTTTTCAGAGACACACACATTGGGTATGAGGAGTATTCCTATCTGGAACCTCCTTGATATGCACATTTTAGGTATGTCAAGCTCATGATGTAAAACAAGCACTTCTTGGGAGGTAACACAAGCGTTTTCATATTTTTGCTTTAGTTTGCTTGTTACTTGTAGTAGTTGCTCTTGTTTGAGTTAGAAATAAAATGCTTGGCATATCTTGTATTTTTCATAGTTTGGATGGTTGGTTGTTGCCTTAGACACTCAATTTTGTGCCCAGTAAGTCATACATGTATTTGAGCTTAGTTGTCGAATAGGGAAAACTCTGCTCAGATTTTTAGGACTGCTTATGAGCTACTTACACCTGTAAGCCAGCTGTAATGCCTTGACAAAAAACTTTATGAGTATCTTGCTCCCATAAGCCATCCCGCAAGAAGGTTCCATAGAGCCTTATGAGTGTGTTTATGGCCCATAAGTCTTGAAGAGCATAATTCAGAGGTACCTTATGGGTTTTCTTACGGCCGTAGGTGGAGCCGTAAGGGTCATCCAGAGCACTTTATGGGTAGACCTAACACCGTTATGGCATGTAACCTCTGTGGGATATAACCTAGGTTCTTACAAGCATATTACGCCCATAAGTTAGACCATAAGAGAAATTTAGAGAACTTTATGGGCTGTAGTGTAAATGCTCTCACGACCGTAACCTAGGTTGTAAAGGAGATGTACACTTACAAGGTATGTCTTACAGCGTAAACACCCCATAATTGTTTATTCAAAGGGACTTATGATCGTGACTTACGACCATAAGCCGCCTGATAAGTGCTCGTGTATAAGTAATACGAAGTATTATTTTCTTACATTGAGCATTATTTTCTCAGGTTTTATCATTAATTTGTGTGCATGTAGGGTTGTGGAGAAGAAATCAAGAGAAATTAGCAAAATTAGGTCATGTCCGCGATTATTGAGGAGTTTCTTGAACCAAGCGAGGATCAAGGCATAGATTGTAGATTTGTGGGTGTGTGCCAACCTCTAATGTGTTCAAATTATTCTATAATTTGGAGGGGCATAAAAGCAGTCACACTCATATAGTCTAACTCATGTAACATAGAAAAACTTCATCAATGCAGGAAAAGAAGAAACGACATGATCTACAGCGTGGTTGTGTGCCCAACCTAGCGACCTCGATCAAGAAATGAAGTCAAGAGCAAGTTTGGCATAAGTACTGTAGCAATTATTGTTTATAGTGCGCCAAAAATCAAATTTCTAGAAAATCCACGCAGGCATGTGGAAATTCCACACGGCCGTGTGGACGCCCAATTTCAACCCTTTAAATACCGTGACTTCAGATTTATTTGGGAACTTTTGACCTATCTTTCACCGAACATCGGAGGAGCTTGTGGCTAGGGTTCAGAGAGGATTTTGCGAGGCTTTAAGAGCAAGTCTACGGCATCGATATCGACATCGACATCTTTTGGAAGATAGCTATTGTGGGAGCTTTCGTCAGCATCGATTCGGCGAGGTGTGCCCTGGGCTTGATAAGGGATTCGTTGTAGAAGATGAAGCGGCTTCACAAGACCATCGACACGGGCCACAAGGGGGTTTTTTTTCATGTTTTCTATGCTTATTGATACAAACACTTTGTTGATTTTGCATAGCTCCATGAAGAGCTAAAACCCTAGTGGGTATTCGGACTTGTAAACTCTAGGATGACATTGTTTCTATGACTTTTATTATGGTTTCTTAATTGATGCTTTTAATTGAGTTCCAATCTTGTATGTTAATTGCATTGATTTTCCCTTAGACGTGACACTAGAGTTGAGAGTCATCTAGATTATCCTTTGAAGGTGTGACAACTTCTATAGGATTAAACTACACAAGGTTGGAGAGAGTTGAAAGGGTGAGTCGAGAAGTAGCGGAATGTCCCCTTTCCTTTCTGACGTGATTATCCTACCTCTGTATTCCAAGAGTTCTATGCGGTTGAAGTAGAGCGAAGTGCTAAGAGATGAACTCCCTTGGGGCTTAGTTGCGCGAGCAACAGAGTGAAGGATTGTAGTGAATCTTAGTACTGGAGCGTAATTGAGACTAGGATTATTTGCCTGGACCAAAGGGTTAGAACTATATTTAGGAACAGGGTCTATCAGTTGGAATCCTTAGAACCCCAAGCAATCCAACATAGTATGAGGCGTCGAGAGCATCCTCTCCGCCGGGGCATAGTGTAAAGGGCTCGTCACGGTTGACCTTAGGTTTGGGATCATGTGCTTTAGGATGTCCACGACTCATTAAACATCAGTTAGAAGGTATAATATTAGTCTTGCACTAAAAATAATAGTCCTAAGGTGAACATTGTCCGGGTGCCTGATTATCTCATTGATTGTTATTTCCTTTACTCTTGCTTGCATTCTTTTCTTTCTTTCTCTCTTTTACTCTTTTTTGCACTCATTCATACATTGATTTCTCTCATCATCGATTTCACATTAGCTAAGTAGTAACTTCTCTTGTCTTTAATCACTGCTTCCTATGGATACGACTACCCACTCACCGGGGTATATTATTACTTTGACACAAGTACACTTGCAGTACACTCATGCGATTCGGATACGTGTCACCGCCCGTAAGCACCTAATTTTTAAGCGCCATCAGCGACCTTTGATCTTCATTTCTATTTGTTCTTCACCTAATCTTGGTAGCCCATGAGCCTTTCTCCTCCCATTCTATTCCCTTTGTTCTCCTATTTCATTCTTAAGTGTTTTAGACAGGAGTGGACTTAGTTTTATCGCTTTTCACAGACCTATTTTTTTATTTCTTTTTCTTCCTTAAAGTTATAGTTTGTTTTATGATTCTTTGGTTTTTAGTTATTTAACTTCATGGTTTCGATTGCTCGAATGTTTAGAAATTGTTGAATGACAAGTTTATTAAAAAGTTTGTAAATTTTTTAGCTCAATGGATAGGAGGGATCCTTATTGTCTGAGCCCAAAGCTTACGGACCGTAAGGGTCACCCTAAAGGTGAGTTTGCTGGAGGCTTATGACCATAAGTCTACCCATAAGCAAGCGGTAAGCCCTCATATTTCAATGAGATTTTGTATTCTTATATGCTAAACTCCATATTTTTCTTACAGAATAACTAGATCAAAGAAGACAATTTCTGACCCGGCTAAGAGAAAGAGACCCGAGGTATCTATCTCGAGTCAGCGACTAAGAAGGAGACTCGACTCCCTTGGTCACTTCAGCCCCTACATTTTCAGAGATTCGCTTCCGAGAAGGTTTGCCAACTTGAAGACAAAGCGGTTTGGCTAGTCCCGTACGGTGGATTGACCCATCCTCATTCAGTTAGGACTTGAGGCGGAGGTCCAAGGGATGATGCAGATAAGCGAATGGAGTCGGGCTCTTCTCTTCAGGAGCAAGTGTATAGAGACACCACCCTTGAAGTCTTATCCACCTTTGAGGTGGACCGAGTATGGTGGAATTTGACAGGGCTTACTAATGAGTGCTTGGTATAAGTAGTGCTAAGTATACTTTTCTTACATTGAGCATCACTTTTATCAGATTTTATGGCTCATTTGTGTGTATTTGTGTTATTTTGTGCATTTAGGGTTGTGAAGACAAGTTTAGAAGAAAGGAAGCAAAAAAAGATCATGGACACAATTATTGAGGAAACTCTTTGACCGAACAAGGATCAAGGTACAAGTTTGTGCTCATAGACATATGGGTGTGTGCCAACCTCCAAGATGTGTAAGTTGATACATAAAGTGGAGGGGCACAAAGGCAGTCACACTCATTTATTCCAACTTGTGCAACATTGTTAAGTGCTTCGTCAATGTGGTTTAATTGAGATGCAACATGATCTACCACATGGTTGTGTGCCCAACATGGCCTCCTCGATAAAGAAAATGAAGCCGGAAGTACTATAGCGAAATCCTTGTAGCAGTACTGTTTACAAGGCTAAGGAAAACAGAACCTGGAAATCCACATAGGCGTGTGAAATTCCACACAGCCGTGTG
Source organism: Dioscorea alata (assembly GCA_020875875.1). NCBI lineage: Eukaryota > Viridiplantae > Streptophyta > Magnoliopsida > Dioscoreales > Dioscoreaceae > Dioscorea > Dioscorea alata. The sequence continues at coordinate 12,121,759 of CM037021.1, forward strand.
AATGCCAGATTTCAGCCTTATAAATATAGCGTTTTGAGTTTTTTTGGGGATCTTTTTCCTATCTTTCACCTATCTTTTGGGGAGAGCGTGGCTAGGGTTTGGAGAGTTTTTTATTGGATTCTAGAGCATTTCTACGTCATTTGACATCAATTTCTTTCGGAGGAGAGTTATTGGGGGAGCTTTCGACGGCATTGATTTGGCGAAGTGTGCCTTAGGCTTGACGAATGAGTCTTTGGAGAAGATGAGGCGGCTCTTGAAGACCATCGATATGGACAACAAAGGGGTTATCTCTATGGATTAATTTCATTCATCTTGATTTCATTATTGATTTTGTATTGCTCCATGGAGAGCTAAACCCCGAATGGGTGCTTGGACTTGTAAACCCTAGGATGATTTTGTTTCATTGACTTATATTATGTTTTTTAAATGATGCTTTAACTGAGTTTCAATCTTGCATGTTTATTGTGGTGATTTCCCTTAGAGTGACACTAGAGTTAACGATCCATCTAGGTAATCCATTGAAGGGCTAGCACCTTCATTAGGATTAGACTAAGTGAGATTGAAGATGATTGAGAGGTGAGTCGAGAGGTAGCGGAACGTCCCCTTTCCCTTCCGACGTGATTATCCTACCTCCACGTTCCACAAGTTCTTTGCAGTCATAATAGAGTGAAGTGCTAAAAGACGAACTCTACTTGGGCTTAGTTGTGCGAGCAACGGAGTGAAGTATGAGTAATCCTTAGTGTTGGGTCTTAATTGTGATTAGGGGTCTTTCGCCTAGACCAAAGGGTTAGATCTAGATCAGGGAATAGGGTTTATCACTTAGAGTCTCTAGAATCCCAAGCAGTCCCACATAGTGTGAGGGTGTTAAGAACATTCCTTTCCATAGGGCATAGTGTAGAGGGCTAGTCACGGTTGACCCTTAGATTTGGGACCATGTATCTTTGGATTTCTACGGCTCATTAAACGTCAATTAGGAGACATAATATTAGTCTTGCACTTGAAACAATAGTCCTAGGGTGAGCATTGTCCGGGTACCCATTTTACTATTGATTACCCTCTCCGGTTACTCTTGCTTGCTTTCTTTCCTCTTTTACTTTTCTTTTCATCAATATCTTGAACTCACTCACAATTAGTTTTTTTCTCTAGCTAAATAGCAATTCTTCTTGTTTTTGAGCATCTATTCCCTGTGGATTTGACTACCCACTCCCGGGGTATTTTATTACTTCGACGACCCTTGCACGTTGCGATATACTTACGCAAGGTGTGTCACTGATGCTATCAAATTTTAGTTATTTGGTGAGTAACAAACACAAACGGTATACCGAGTTTTCTCTGTTGATGGGTTATACGACACTAATACCAGGTACCTCATAGTACGAGTAGCTGCTGATCAAAAGCGTTCACGCTAAAAGAGTGTGGAAGCTATGAGCAGAGGTATGAGTTACGAGTCGGGCCTCACCAAGGTGTCCTTTCTTATATGCTCGGCTTTGAGGTACATCCATGATATCATGGCTCGTTCTTTTATAGGAAGTGCTGATAGCATTAGAGTGGTGAGGCGACAAGAACTATTGTTCCTATACAACTTGGTTGAATGTCTCCCCATCCACCTTGGATATGTGCTAGCAGACTTCATTGCTCATCAGGGCCAGAACGTACACCTCGGTGAGATCTTCATCGGCCCATATATCACCTAACTCATTCGAGGTATGGGCTTGGCCGATCGACTCTAGGGATAGAGATATTATGGTTGATGAAGATGGTTGTGTGCCGTGGTGGCCACTACATCCTCACCCAAACCTCCACAGAGCATCCAATAGTAGGGGATGAGGGTGCGGATGAGAAGTTAGACGATGAGTCCGGCAGTGATTCACCCTTGTCGCCAACCTCAGGTAGCCCAACTGCAATAGCTCCACGAGTTAGGCTGAGGTTCGAGACATCTAGCATGGCCAGCAGACCATTATGGCAAGCTACGCATAGCCCCAGGATGATCTTGGTTATGCCTTAGACATTCTCTCCTGACTGGTCGCTCCTATAGCTCCAGCACCACCGGTACTGACACCTTCCCCTGCATCTCATCTGCCATCGAACTCAATTTCTTCAGACAGTACCGAGAATTAGTATTATTTTTATTTCTTTTTGTAGTTTCAGTTTCAGCCTTTATATTCATCATTTATGGCAAAGGTTAACCATGCATAGTTTCTACTTATTTTGAGACTTTTAGTGGGTTTTATTTACTGTCTTGTTATATTGACTTTGTTGAGCATTAATGCCTTCCTGTGTATTCGTAGGACTTAATTGCAGCATCCACCATCCTTAATTATAAAAGGGATGCTCACTCGCTCTTTTCTTAATCTTGAGTGACCCCCACTACTTAGGCACATCAATGGACACACTAACCGGTTTCACTCATCAATGGACTCTCAAACATGAACTAGGAAAGTAATCATTTTCCACTACCCTCCTATTCTTGTTTGCATTGTCTTGCATTCTCATCTTTTACACACATTAAGGATAATATATGATTTTAGTGTATGAGAGGAGTTAAGATTCATTGTTAACTCTTTTACTTGCCAAGTTTTGACTTATGACGGTGCATATGAAATGTAGTAGGAGTTTCTTAGTATTAGGGTGGACACATGCGAGTTTGTTCCTTTTTTAGTTCTAATTATTTTTTTAGTGTGCATTCTATTTTTGGTTATTCACCCAATTAGAGCACACAACTTCTCTATTGTAACAACTTAGACTGTGTATAACTTTGTGGAGTTTAGTTCATTTTACTTCACTGGTTTAAATTAACAAAATTTTTTGAAAAAAAAAGAGAAAGGAAAGAGAAAATTTGGGAAATGGAAAGAGCTACCCTTAGTAGATGTGTCAAGCTACTCTCGATAAGTTAGATACTTTGTATGCCCTAACAAGAGAAAGAGCTACCTCTTTAGGAGAGTGAAAGCTACTGTATTCTAGTAAAAGATGTGGAAAGAGCTACCTCTCCTAAGTGTGAAAGCCACTTGATAAGGCCATGCTAGAAAAGGCTAGCTTAGGAGTTGTGTGAAGTTACCACTATGCAAAGAAGTTGTTTGTGAAATTTTTGCTATCAAAGTCTTGTAGGTCAAAAGAATGGAAGTAGAGAGTTGTAACACACACACATTCTTCAATAGAGTGTTTTCTATTGAATGAACTTGTGATTTTTAGCATTCTTGTATTGTTGAAATCCGGTTACTTTTGGTCTGAGAGTTGGGATGAGAATATAATTTGTTTGAGCAACACTTATATTAATGTTTAGAAGACAATAAAAAAGTGCTACACATGTCTAGCCTGTACATGTCATAATTATATATTATTATTCTATTAAATGTAATAGTTATATATTATTATGCTATTAAATGTGAAAGTGGTACACTTGATGCTTACTGTGGTTAGTGCTTATATTGATTTTTTTTTATAATTATGTAAATGTCATGGATTTATTTTTAGCTAGTGGTTATGTGTCGCCGCGCGACACGCTAAAGAAGCGAGCACGCGACTCCCCGGCCGCAAGTGCACGGGTCGTCAAGTAATAACCTCTCGTGCGAACACAAGAGGGTCGTATTCCCAAGGGCCCCAAGATCTGCTATTACTTCCTCCTAGGTATCACTATCTGGTCTACCAAATCAAGAGTTTAATATAAACACAAATAGGAAAATAAATAAAAGAAAAGCTATAAACAAAATGGACTAAGGCACACCATACAAGCAATGTAAAGAACAAGTAGCAATGATAACTAGAGGCCTCGGGCGAGGATCCCCTAAGGAGAAGAACAAGTTAGGATGAATATAGGAATTGAGCGCTAAGTTGGCTAGGTTTGATCCGCTAGACTCGGGAGTCGACTACCCCGGAACCTCCGTGGTGTAGCCCTAATCCAATACGGGTTCCTCTATCCAGAAGATACCCCTACGATGTCATTAGGAACATGGAGTCTCGATTAGGGTTATTCTAATGCGCGCTTTCGGCTAAAACAACCCTAACCACGCGGGGAGCTACCGGCACCCAGAACCTCCGGTGTACCGGCACATTGAATCCCCCTTCAATCTATGTGCGACCTAATACATGCAAGCATCCCGCCATACACATACAATTCAAGAATCAAACCCTACGGAATCCATCCATTGTAGGTTGAACATTAAAACAATAGATTGAAATCAAACAAACAAGCCAACAATCAATTATAAACAATTATCATCATCCATACAAGTTCTCCTCCCAAGTTCACCGGAGCCCGGTGGCCTTGGGAGCCTAGTTCCACATCAAAGGAGATAATACACAAGATAATCAATGAAAATGCTCATAAGGAACTCCCTCAGATGTAGGCTAGAAGGTGGTGATGAAAGCTCGCCGGATCCGCGCCGATCAAGCTCCGTGATGACAACCTTGAGTGCTTCCTTCTTCTCCCCTTGAGTTTTGCTCTTCAAATTGCCTCTCCAATCCGGTGATGATGGTGGAAAATGGGTGGAGATGATGGTGGAGAATGGAGGAGATGATGGTGGAGAAGGATGGAGAGGATGCTGGCCAAAGACAAGCTCTCCCAAGCCCTAGAAAGCCTTAAATAACCCAAACAAAGCCTCATCAGCCCGTGCGTGTGCGGGCACTGTGCGGGCCGCACAGTGCCCGCACACCCTTCTGTCTGTCCTGTGCGGGTACTGTGCGGCCGCACACTGGCCGCACACTGCTACAGTAACGGTGCTACAGTGGAAATGCTACAGTAAAATCGCTACAGTACTTCCTCAAATCCACTCTTTTCTTGCCCGAAACTTGAGGATACGTGTGAGCATCAATAAATTCTTCGATGATGCCAAAAGAAGCTCAAACACGCACTAGATGGTCTTCCGATGTCCTGAAATGATAATTAACAAGAAAAGCGCGTAAAGGGCATCGGAGACATACAAAAATGCATGAAAGTAAATAAAATGTACATAATAAAAGTGATGTATTTAGACACTTATCATTATTATTTAGTGAGTTATTGTTTGATGGTCTTTCCTAGTTGATGATATTCTGTGGACTTGATTGTGTTTATTTGTAGAGAAGGGGGCGAAAGCATGTTGCATCATTTATTCATTCTAATTTTAGGCGAAATACTACTTCTACGACTCCATCATCTTCCCGTCCATCTACTGGGACAACACCTCTAAATCCCCGGCGAACTACAAGCTCAAGGTCCCATTCTTCAATTGCTCACATGCGTACATGTTCTCAAGGCTCCTCACAATAGGTTGATACACGAGCCTTCATTTCAGAGTATGTCCCACCTTCGAACCATGAGGTTACACCTAATGATGAGGCCCCCGAGAGTGTTCAAATGAATATTGAAGATGGTTCCAACTAGAAAACAGATGAATCCCGAGGAAGGAACAAAGGCCCATAATGGTAGCACGATGCAGAAAACATTCATCATTTATATATATTTATTATTATTTAGGGTCAAATGATATATTTAAACCTTACTATGATTTTTTTTTTAGTAGTAAGAAATTTGTGCTTGACATCTTGAAAAATTATAAAGTACTACACTACACTTTGGAACACATGGAATGAAGTGTCCAATGATGACAACCTATGTTATTAGTAACAATTTCATGTATATCTCTTTTTTAAGTATTTTTTCCAATAATTTTTTAATTTATTAACTTCTCATAAGTTTAATTATCTATTGTAGTCTCATTTTATTTGACAACAACATGATGTCAAAGTGGGAAAAATGTTTAACAAGAAGGGTGTTGAGTGGTTGAAAAGAAGTCTATCAAAAGGATGATATGCGTTGGAATGAGCAAGAGGCCCAAGTAGCTCACGTATGTGTGGAATTAAATTTCAATCCTAATTTCTTAATAATTTCTTTCTCATAACATATAATTAACAATTAACTTTATATTTTGCAGAAGGAATTTCTCAAAGCTTGCCAAGATATATTAGGTCGAGAAGGCCAAGGGGTACAAATTGATAATGATAAACTATGGTGGGACTTATTATAGGTAGCAAAAAATTGATGTTATGGGATGGGCAACCTCATTGAGCAGATATCATCTGAGTATTCTCATTTGCAATCTCAATGGTCTACTTCAAGTACTCAGCAATTTGTTGCTTCTATCCCTCTAGAGGTTATGAGTAAGCTGGCACTTTTAGAAAAAGCATACGGCGAGCAGAAGTAGGAGAACTAGTAGAACCAGTACATCCTTTTCTCATAGGATTGGGAAGTCTATCTTCCATGTCCCTTATTCTTCAGAGGATGTTGAACAATCTCAACTGATAAAGACACAAGTACACGTCCCAATCTTGTAATAAAGTGTGCTAAAGAGTAAGGTACCTATCCTTAGGGGAAAATATAATCTACTAGTACTAGTTCTTAAACCAAAAACTAGCCTACTCAAAATTGTGTGATGTGAAAACAAAATAAAAGAAAACATAAATCAAAAGCACTGAAATGAATGTGGCTAAGCAAGTAAGAGAAACAAGGTGCTCGAGCATAGAATTCCTCTAAGGTTTTATAAGTCCAGAACAAAGGTTGTAAGTTAGCAATCCTATTTGAATCGAAAAAAATCCTAAAGTATACTATCCCCTTTCTCAAGATGAATAATAACTGATCCAGTACGGTGCTGATACATTTTCTTAATCTAACAGTTCTATTATATTGTTGTCTCTTTCTAATTGTTCAATTCTTTTTAACAACTGATATGTTATCTTTTTATCATTTTATTTTACTTGAGTAACTACTAGTTCAATAGTTATTTGGCTAATTATATGATTATGACATTATTTTGCACATAGTTTGCATAAAGATAAATCACACTTATTACACATTGTTCTGTATATGAATTTATAACAAATGGCACACTTTTGTTTAAAATTTAGTTTATGATCTATAAATTCATGTGTACTATTATTATCTAGTTTTTTCTCATATGTTTCTAAAAGAAATTTAGGATTTTTATCTAAGATGTAAGCCATCCATTATCCATTGGTTCTATATCACCAAAGTCTTGATTAAATTTTAAAAGAGAGTACAAAATTGCTTGCCAATTCACTCGGGAGGATTGTGAGAGGAGAACTCTCAACTCCAAAGTACCCTATCTCTAAGCTTACTCATAAATCCCCTCCAATCGTGGCTTGCTTATACTAGGTGGATCTCGCGATTCGTCACACAAGCACATTATATATGAAACTAAAGCTTTCATCTCAATAGCATTCAAGATAATAGGAACATGAGATTGAATTCAAACACAAAGGATTGCAATTAGAAATCAATGTAAAGCATGAAAGATCCACAACCAATGTCAATAAAATCTAACTCTAGAGTTTATCTATGCCCAAACACCAACAAAATTAGTTCTCCATCAAGAGAGAACAATCATACAATTCACAAGAGACAACAAATTCATTGTAAACATTAAAACCCCCTTTTCAATTGCCACATGAAATTGCCGAATAACTTCCCCCTTATCTTCCACAAGTGTCGCCAAAGTGCTCCTCGATAGCTGTAGTCTTCTTCCTCTAAGGTGGATAAGTCCACTCTCCTCGATGGTGCACACTCTAAGAACTGGAGGAAAACCGCATTTTTTCATAAAGCTTAGTGGTCAAAAGATCCATTAAAAATGCTTATCAGAATCTTTTATACTTAGCCACTTACGGGCTACTTAAGGGCATAAGAATAAAGCCGTAAGGACCTAGAGATGATGGGTCTGTGCATTACGGAACACCTTACAGCAATAAGTTCCGTTTGTAAGGTCTTCTTTCTGGTATTACGGCCTAGTTTACGGTTGTAAGCGCTAGGCCATAATCTTCTCTTGATTGCACTAGCAACCACTCTTATGCGAGTATGTTGCTCTTTGTAAGCTCCTTGGGACAACTCTTACGGTCTACCTTACGGGTGCGAGTCTTGCTTGTAAGTCCCTCTATTTGATCCTTATGCTTTTCCTTACAGGCATAAGTATGGCCGCAAAGTTCTCTACCTGAGACTTACGATTGTAACCATGGCCGTAAGGTGCCCGTAAGTGGTTTTTTCTAACATGTTCTTCATTTATTGATGTCAAGAGAGCTTCATCTTCCTTGTTTTGGCTTTTTTCTCGTCGTTTAGCAATGCCCGGCACCTGAAAAATATAATTTTCACCATGGTTAGCATCATCTTAAATAAATATACTCTAATAAATGCCGAATAAATGTATAAAATGATATTAAATAATGTATAAATGTACACTTAATGGTCTAAGCCTTCAACCCAACAACAAGATAAGGGTGTCAATAAATATAATCAAAATGAATGTGATGTTTTGAATTATCACATTAGATACTTTTATAAATTGTCATATTAGATGTTTAAACTATTATATTTGTATTAGATTGTCATATTAGATGTTTGAACTATTACATTTTGTATTGGTTTGCATATTAGATGTTTGGACTATTATATTTTGTATTGGATTGTTGTGCTGGATACTTCTAAATTGGAATATTTATTTTGCAAAATATTATAAAAGTTATTGTTGAGCATTATAAATTAGGCTTTAAAACATGCTTATAAAAACTATTTCAAAAATCTTTCAAATGATCGCAAACCGTGTCACAATTTTGTTTCTTATGAATAATCAATTTGCAACACAATTTCAAAAATGCCTCACAAAATTGCAACATAATTTGTGACAAAATTTGCGATAATCAAAATGTGTCACAAGATTTGTTACAAAAAGTCCCACACAAATACAACACAATTTGCGAAACGGTAAATGGTTTGCGACAATCAAAATGTGTCATAAAGAATGTTGCAAAAAGTTTCACACAGTTGCAACACAATTTGCGATGCACAAAATATATGGCAAAACAAATGGTGCATATCATTGCAAATTAAATTGCAAATTGTCTCAAATGACCTATGAATTACTATGAGATTTGCAAAGTTTTTATTTCCCATCGCAAATATTGCGACACAATTTTCGAAAGTGTCACAAAAATTTGCAACAACTGAAACACGACATATTTTATTGTGTCACAAATTATGTTGTAGATTGCATTCTGTGATATATTTTGATTTTTTTACATCACAAAAATGTGTCTCAAATAGCGTTTTTTATTGTATTGCCCACTATTACTATTGATTGTATAAATGGGTTTAAGCTTCAGGGGGGGGGGGGGGGGGGGGGGGGGGGGGGGGGTGGGTGGGGGGGGGGGGGGGG